>JAQMRL010000004.1:37608400-39015900 GCA_035578175.1 Catonia carolina
GAGGCGTGGACATTGAAAAAGATCGATACCAAGAGGGTAGAGGCATTCGAAATGTGGATGTATCGTAGGATACTGAGAGTATCGTGGACAGAGAGAGTGACTAATGTGGAGGTTTTGAGAAGGATGCAAAAAGAGAAAGAATTGATACTAACGATTAAGAAGCGCAAATTGCAGTATTTGGGACATGTTGTGAGGGGAGATAAATACCAGTTGTTGCAACTTATTATCCAGGGAAAAATAATTGGCACAAGATCCATAGGCAGAAGAAGAAATTCATGGTTGAAGAACTTAAGAGAATGGTTCAATTGCAACAACTGCCAGCTGTTTAGATCTGCAGTATCAAGAGTACGCATAGCTTTGATGATAGCCAAACTTCGGAACGAAGACGGCACCTAAAGAAGAAAGAGAGAGGCTTAGCCTATGACTTCAATACCGCTCGACCGATTTATTTGAGATAACGCCAAAATATAAACTTGTAATTTATTATTGTACATACGAAATTTCAGATTTTCAGCGTTTTAAAATTTTGAGTTATTAGTAAAATTCTGAACCCCTGTTAGCTCAGTAACTGCTCATTAATTCGGTAATTTCAAAAAACCATTGTATTCAGTATAAAAAAATTTAATAAAAATTCGACTCGTTTTTTGTGAAAATCGCATAAAAAGTAAAAAATCGTCGGCGTAAACTACCATCTCCGGTTGATAAAAATTTTGATAAAAATATTTGTGTCGGATCCCCTTGTGGTACTAACATTAAGTTCCAAGTTTCAAACTCGTACGATAATCCGGTATTGAGATATTTTGTTCACACACTCAACACATTCCATAACTTATTTTTTGGGTTCATGGGGGCTTGAAACGTGTATTTCCAGAAGAAACTTGATTTCGAAAAATCGACATGAAAACAGTACTTTTCATCCCTCTTATTCCTAGGCTATAGGGCAAGAGAAAGTAAAAAACTGTGAAATCAAAGAGATCGTATAATTTACATTTTTTTATAAGAAATAAATTTTACCTACTTCTTATAAAAAATAGAGTTATTTTGTGGTAAGTTTTTTTAAATAAAGTTACTACGTAGTGGTTTTTTGCGGTTTGTTTATTTGTGATTATTATCAAGTCTTATTTTTCCCCTTTAACAGGTATTTATTCTGATGTCAACAAAATTTCTGTTTTCAGTATTAATATGTTTTCCTTTTCCCAGTTAATTTGACTTAAAACGTGTACGGATGTGTGCGAGCATAGCGAAATAGGGTTGTTACTAGAATATAATAATAAAATAATGAATCGTGACAACTAGAAAATATTTTAAATTTAATATTAAAAAAATATTTTATATGTTACATGTTTTACAATTCAGAACACGTAGAAATGTATTAAATAGAAAGTAGACTTACTTAAGAAATTTGGGAATGTACCATTTTACATCCTACATTTATTAAAGGTGTTGTAAATTCATACAAAATATCTACAAGTGCCTGTCAAATAAACGAAATTTCCAATTTATCAGTCTGTTACCGTTACCTAAATTGGAATATCTTGATTGTCAATACATCTGTTAATATTCACAAGTAACTAAATGTTATATATTAGTATAAAATTATATTTATTAATTATATAGGCTTGTTTGTAAAAAAATCCGTATGTTTTTTCTAGGTCACTTCGTATAATTGGTTTTTAACATGTCTTATACTATTAACCTATGTTATTTACTGCATTATACAATACTACTGTTTATTATACAGCTTATTCAACATGAGTGGGTGTGCTAGTTAATTTAAAAGAATTCAATTCATACTGTTTGAGAACGTACCTTACATACTGTAGAGTACTGCATACATGCGAACAACCGGTTATCTTGTCCATTCAATAACACGCCTATGTTCTTTCTTCCGTTTTACTTTTTTCTCCTATTCATTTTTTTTTGTTAATGATTACTGTAATTTTTATGTCTTATTCATCAAAATATTTTAACATGCAATTTTTTTGAAATAACCAACGTTAAGAAATCGTTACTGTTTTTTTTTTTATTAGTTACATGATAAGTACGTGAGTTACACTGAAACTTAAATTTGTTTTAAGCAAAACTTCCTCAAATAAAATTTCGGAATTCTTATTTATAACTAATAATTTTGATATCTGTTGTGAATTTACAATACAGTAATATGTTTTGTATTGTAATAGTGATTTACCACGTATAAAAAAAATAAATAAAATTATTACTTTCGTAAAAATTTTAAGATTAGGATACAACTACACAAAAAATCATGGTGTGAGACTTCAACCTCAGTTTACTACTTTCTCTTTATAACAATTTGTAATCATCAAAACTTAATTAAACAAATTTGAATGTCTAAATTAAAACTATGTGACTCGAAGGAATGCTTCTTTGAAGCCTCTTCAAAAACCACGTCAACAAAACGTTAGAGATATAATATTAAAAACAAAATTCGACAAATCAGAAAAAATTTCAAATTTTTGTGGAAAAAATTTTTAATGTCTGGATCTATTTTCTTTTCTTTAATTTTTCTACGAGTAATTTATTTTTTAAAAACTCTTGCGCACAGGCTGTCTCACAATTAATTCTGAGTAATTCCACAAAAAGGTTCAAACGTTATTTACCAAGGGACCTTCCCTTAAAACAGGGGGGAATTAATACCACTGACAGCCATCCCACGTAAATGCACATTATTTCATTCTTACTTATTGTTAATTTCTAAAAAAAAAAAAAAATTTGAAACTTCCTTTGATCTCAGTTTCAAACTTAAAATGTTCAGCAATAGTTGCAAATTTTCTCTCGCCATCCCTGCGCCTGCACGCGCAGTACTTCAGACAGCTGGTACTTTACTTAATGGCGTCTTGACTTTTGTCTACTCTGAGGTAAAATTTGTTACAAATTTTGTGCAGTTCGTTTTTGTGTAATTTTTTTTAAATTTATTTATTTTTTGTATTCATGTAGCACTATGGAAGATACAATAACTGATGAAATAGCTTGAATAAAAGAGAAGATTCTAAAATTTGAGTGACTAAAATATAACAAGCACTTGCAGCTTGAATTACATCTTCGACTCTCCATATCTTAAATAACATTAGACATAAAAACGAAAAAAGTCGAAAATTGGAAAATTAGAAACTTTTTATTGACTGAAAAACGTAAAAATACTGTGCAACTGGTTATATGGTTATATGATTTTATGGTTTCATAAAAAATTTGAAACTCGAGTTTCAAACCAAAAATTGAAAACATTGTATTGGAGACTGCTGTGTAAACCTAACTTTATTATTTACAAAAAAAAAGAAAGAAATAGATTATAATGTAGTAGTACGAGAAAATAATGTGGTTAAATTTTGTAACAGTTTGTAAATACACAATAAATTTGTTTAAAGAAATTAGGGTAAATAATAACATTATACAAATCACCCAAAAATTGCAGAGAATTGTATTTTCAAAGCTATACATATTCTTTCTTATGTTACAAATTGCAAAAATTTCATGAAATATTCAAGTAAAGCATCATATAACAACCGTAATGACCAAAATAATGAAAGTCATTTAACTCCAGTCAAATGAAGACACATTGTAGTCACTAATGTATCATTACATTATTTTTTTATTGTTCTCGAACTTTCACTTTTTTGTCATTTTTGATAAGTAGCTAAACAAAATGTTTACATATTTTCCATCCATTGTTAACATTGTGATTATTTTTCATTTTTATGCCTATTCTTAGGACGCCTGCAGTATTTACAATTACTATAGATTAAGCACAATGTTTTCCCGAGTTATGCAATGATTGCTATTCATAAAATTGGTTATTGAAAAAATTAATAATGATATGCAGTATACTTTTATTTTTAGCTTTTTACATTGTACGTCATCTGAGTTTATTTATTAATAAATTGTTAGAACGCCTTCGTTAGTTACAAAATTCGGAAAAGTCACTTGGTTGAATAAATAAACGAACTGAAAATAATCAGTTTATAAGTCTCGTAACACATTAACTACCAAAATTATAATCACAAAAACAAGAACAATACCTAATTGTAAAAATTACTCTTTTTCATTTAAAATTATACATGAACGTACACATATAATATTATTAATTCACAAATAGCGGATATATTTCCTGACAATGCAATTGTCGTTGTCAGGCAAAAAGATTTATTAATGTTTTGTGATTAAATTACTTCTTAATTTCACTAATTAAGAATTCAGTTTTGTTCCATTTGCAGGATGTTATTAATAAAAAAAACTCTCGTACATTCTGTCGATTAATTAAAGGTAGTATATGAGAGATTTTATGTAAAGTGAATGCCAAGGACAAGAGTTAAAATCTTTTATCGTAATTTATAAAATACTGAGGTCATAAGCAAGTATTGCAAGGATAAAATATTGACAATTCATCCTCACGATTTGTAAGTTTGTTGCTACTACCATCTTGATAATTTAAAATAAGTACGTGAGGTTGTGTCCCCCAATTACGTGAATACAGTAATGAGTAACTTCTCAGCTAGCTGCTCGTTCCCATTCACTGAAGTTACAACAAAAATATGAATCAACTTATACTTACTAAATTTTAACTTTGTTTTTGTTGTTTAGGTCATCAGCTGAAAGGCTGGTTTGAACCTCTCGAGGTTTTACTAAGTCAAATGAGGAGTGAGGTGGTATACAATTGTCTTCCTCACTGAGTGGAAAAGTATACTACTTATTTGCATGCCAGGCCCTCTGAAGAGCAACTACTTTTCACACTGCAAATGACATCTTCACATCATTCACCACAGGTCCTGGCTGTAAAATGAAATTCAATTACTCTCAGAGAAGGTAACTCTGACTATTATATTTTACAGCTCTACCTCTTCTGTTCTTAAATACTTCAGTCATATGATTGCCAGATCATATGATAAGAAATACAATTTTTTTTGTAGTCCTAGAACTAACTGTTCGAGTGCAAATAATTGACCACTCCACCTGCCTGTTTACTACAATGGATTTGTAGTAATTTACCAGTGGGTAAGATCACATTGTAGGTTCAGTTGGAAGAAGAGAGGTGGGAAGACCTCAAAGAAGATAGCAGTAGTCGAGATGTACGGTGTTTGTGTAGTCGTACAGGATGGTTTGTGAGTTCGGAACAGGCTTATGCCTAATCCTTGGTAGTAAGAGGAAGAAGAAGACATTATGAGCTTAATGAGATAAAATCAGATGGCCAGTCAATTTATCCCAAGTCTCTGCTCCACCTTCAGCGGCCCAAAAATTGGGGTTAGTATTTGGTACATGTGGATTTTTCCGATCGTGGGTTAGTGGGTTAGTTGTTAATTAATAATAATCATTATAATAAATAATTATTCTACCTAGCATATTGAGTGTAGCCTCCGGTTTTAATTCCCGGCTGTTTGAAAATTATTACAAATCAGAACCAAAGTTCCAATTCCATAACCAATCGTAGTTGCAAATAACCCAGCTGTTGATGCAACTTAAAATAAACCAAAAAAAAATTATAACTCCAATTTTTTTATACTTTTTACAGAAAATGTTAATCTACATTAAATGTTTCGTTCAATTAAAGTGATTTCACACTAGGTATTTATAAAATACAGCCTGAAGGTTGAAGATGGTTGTTTACAACCTACGCTTTTAACTTAGATATGTAGGTTAACATAAAACACATTGTATGTAAACTATTACAAACAACTCTTAAATCAGACATAAAAGAAGTAAGGTTAGAAAATCACTTTATTTATTTAACCATGACCCTTCTGTCAATAACATATCCATTAGAAAAATAAATATTGACAAAAATCTAACAAATTTTTAAAGTAATAATAGACTATCTTACAAGATAATAAAACACTTAAGAAAGGATATTATTTAGTATTGTTTTTTATTCCTTCTTTCTGACAAATTAATAAAATAAAATTTCTAATATATCACTTAAAATTTAATGTCCTTCGTCCTTAATGTCCTTGATGTACAAGCACGTTACAATCTTATTCTCATATACATACTTAATTCATAGTGACCCGGTTCCCGCCAATTTTGTAATCAAAGAGGACTGACTACTCATTGATAATGTCCTTTACATCTTTTAAACATTATAAATTTTTAAATCTCTATTATTTTTATTATTATTAGTTTATTCTTTAAATATTTTAAAATAAAATACGGAATACGATTGTATAATAATTAATAAATTAAATAATTTTATTGAAATAAGAATTGTTTATTTAAATATCTGTACCGAAACATCTTTTTCTATAAATGAAGGTCTCATTTGACACGTATTTTAAAAAATGTAAAGAAACAATTATATAATTATAGGTAATTTAGTTTTTTCTTTTCTTAAAAAAACTGTAATATTAGTGAAATATAGTTACAATATAATAATTCGTGACAAATTTACTAAAATTATTTTTAAAAATTGATTTAACTAATTTTGTTATTTTTTGTCATTGAATATTATAAATCTTTCACAGTTTTTTGTAACCAACCTTAACTTATTTAATTCAAAATCTAGAACTATTTGTTTTTCTTTAATGAATTTTGAAGATTTCAGATAGTTTAAAAACACCACTAAAACTGTTCTTTCCTTAAAATTTAGATGATTATTTTGAGAAATAAACTATTGTTTTTTTAGTTAAATCCATCGGGTTGGTCTAGCTGTAGAGTCGTCAACAAAGTCAGCTGTTTAACAGCTGATTTTTGGAGATGAAGGTTCCGTGGTCTTAATTCTAGTAAATGTAGGCCTAGTTACTTTTAAACGGAAATTAATGCTGGAAAGTGATTACCGGTGTACTTTGGTGGTTGGGGTTCAATTAACCATACTCTGTTAGGAATGGTCGGCCTCAGTCTGTACAAGACTACACCTCATATATAATAAAACGCACGTCACACACATTTTTCTCATCTCAATGGGTCATGGGGTAGCTTATTGTTTTTAACTTTTTTCTCTCTTTAATTCTTTATTTACAACTGTAAAATGTTACAACAAGCAAATATGATGATTATCATAATAATGTAAATGACATGATAGGCATGAGAGGGGTAGGGCCCCCATTGGTGCCTCCCCAAGAATGAAATTTGTATATCAAATTAGCAGGTCTCTACTCCAGCGTCTTTTAAGGCGTCTAGGGGGATTATCAGGTAAATGGACGGAGGAAATGAACGCACCAGGGGGTTCTCGTGTTCGTGTGACTTGTCGTGAAAGCGTTTGTATAGGTATTCAATGGAATTTTGTACAAGTAGTGTTTTCAAATCTGTATGTAAGGTTTTGTTGCTAACGTAAAGAAGTGCATTTGCTATAAGGCGTAATGTTTTTGACTGGAATGCTTGAATTCGTTGGAAGTTAGAGGGTTTGGTTGAACCGTAAATTTGGGACCCGTAGGTCTACATAGGTTTCAAAAGAGAACAATATATGCGTAATTTTTGTGCCATTGGTAATTTTGATCGTTTGGTTTTTAAATTGAACAGATTGTAACGTACACACATTAGGGATTAAAAAAACTTAGTTTCAAGTCACATCAATATCCTGGTTAATAGCGATTACTTTGGATCAAGGAACGGTGGGTTTTTAAAACACAATGTTTATATTTTGTGTTCGAACAATGAATTACAATAAACAATTAGCTAAAGGTGCAAATGATACAAATGATAACATAAACGACATGCGGAAGCAGACCACGAATTAATGGAGATTCGTGGTTTTTATTTTGCTAATGGAATTCTGAATCAGTGTATATTATTTATAAAAGTGTAATAGAATTATCCAGACCCTACTCGGCAATCGAACTCGGAACGTCCGCTATGTAGCGTAGAACACTAACCACTGGGCTACGGAGGCGGCCAATCAGTTTTTGTGTAAGGTTTGAAACAGATTTTTTTGTGATCATATTTTCTCAAATACTTTTTAAATGTTTGATTAATTGTTATATTTTATAACCCTTTTATAATAAATTGTAATTTAAATTCTGTGTAACCTAATCCCGACCTTTAAATTGTTGTTGTTAAGATCATCAGCCGAAAAGCTGGTTTGAACTTTTAAGAGGCTTTATTAAGTAAAACGAGGAGTGATGGGGTTTACCATGCCTTCCTCACTAAGTGAAAAAGTATTCTTATCAGCATGCCAAACCCTCCAAAATCACCTATTTTCAATCCTGCAAATGACACCATTACTTTTTCACCACAGAATTTGGCTGTATAACGAAATTCATTACTCTCAGAGAAGATAACTCTGACTAATGTCTTTTAAACCTCTACCTATTTTCTACTGTGTGCTTCAGCATATAATTGGCTGATCATGTGATAAGAAACAGAACTATTTTTTGTAGCCCTGGAACAAGCAGATCGAGTGAAAATAATTTACCACTCCACCTGCTGTTATACCTCTAAATTACTTATTGGAAAGTACTGTTTTTTTTAACTTTCTTCTTGGATATATTTTCTAACCACTATATAGTGTTACTATAGTGTATATACTATAGTGTAGGCTATACTATAGAGTAGTAATAGTGTTTGGTACCCTGTAAACTGTTTTTATTATTCAGCTAATTCTTTTCCTAAATAAAAATTCCTTATTTTAAACAGAAATACTTTATTAAAAAATTTAGTAAGTTAACACTTAATTATAAACATTACCTATAATATGAACTTCACTTTCTCTGTATCATTGGAAATACTGAAAAAATGTTTAAATACATTTTATTAAAATGAAGCCTCTATAACATCCTCCATTAATTATCATCTGTCGTAAATTAGTTTATAAAATAATGAAAAATATTCCACTGACTAACTCAACCTACAATAAAATCAATGGGATTGCCCATGACGTCATATTAATTTTACTATTTTTATGTTAAAATGTTCTAATATTACTAATCAAACCAGATGCTCATAACAGACAGGTAGAGTGTCAAATTATTTCACTCAATCGTTGCAGAGCTAAAATAAATAGTTCTGTTTCTTATCACATGGTCAGCCAATTAAATGACTGAATCATTTAAGAACAGAAGAGATAGAGGTGCAAAAGACACTAATCAGAGTTGTCTTCTCTAAAAATAATTAATTTCATAATACAGCCAGACCCTGTGGTGAATGAAGCGGAGGTGCCATTTGCTGAGTGGAAAGTATGTGCTTTTCAGAGGGCCCGGCATGCTGATAAGCGTACTTTTCCACTCAGTGAGGAAGGAAATTGTAAACCACCTCACTTCTCGATTTACTTAATGAATCCTTTACATGTTCAAATCAGCCTTTTGGCTGATGACCTAAACACAATTAAACCAGCATATGTCTTGATATATTAATTTAACGACGGTAATAATCATTAGTTCGGAACACGAGAGGCTCTTTTTTCCATCCAAGTTTTAATACAAAGAGCTAGAGATGTGAGTAGAGATGTGCTAGAGATGTGCAGAAGAAGAAGAATAATCATTCTTATGATTGTGATGAGTGTAACATTCAGGAAGTTGCAAAATATAAATCTAGAATAAATGTAAAAACCGCAAAACAATCTATTTTGTAACAAAGTAACTTTATCTATGAATTCAATTGATAACCACTATTATCCAAATTTAGAGTACTGTACCATTATTACGCAAACTATTTTGATAAACGATGGCACGCACATAGAGAAACATTTATTATTGTCATTTAACATTGGGAGAAATTTCCTAACAATTTCCTGTATCCGAATGAAAAATTAGTTTGAAATCGTTTAAACCGCAACAATGTTCATCTCCTTTATTAGAATCCTACGCTTAGTCATGATAATGTAAAAAGTAATTTGATTTGTGGTAATACTTTAGTATCCTAATTTGTAAAGAAAGTAATATCTTTGAATGCATGCTTATATTATAGTTTTCAGTCAACAAAACCACTCACACACAATACATTAGATTGTTATATAAATCTTTTGTTAACATTTTTGAGCAGTGTATAATAAATTTGGCGAAAGAAAAAAGTATTTTTCAAATGCTTTAATAAGATCGTTTTGGTTGAATACCTTTCTAAACGTACTTAGTACAAAGAAAAACAATAATCAAGAACATAAAATACGGAAAGTGTATTTAATTGAAGTTGTAATCAACCGTTTGTTTTTTCTTGAATCTCTTTCTATGAATTATTTTTTTAGAAAAAAAACTGTTGTAAGAACATAATTAAATTACATAAGGATAGGTTTTTTATGTCATCAATAAAATTAAAATATGGCATGAAACACTCATACGACTTTCTCTTGTCAATGTAAATAATGAAAATTATTACCAATTCTTTATTAGTAGCCTAAACAATGTAAAAACATAACCTAATTTTAATCACGAGTGAATGACGCAAAATGAAAATCAATCTTGTAGAACAAAAAAATACGGAAAATCACTAATTGACGCTAAACTAGACTGTAGAAAAAATTCTTTGCACAAGAATTGTAATTTTTTTAATTTTCAATAACTTCAATTAAATAATCAATCTGCCCGCAACAGACAGGTAGAGTGTCGAATTGTTTACACTCGATCTGTGAGTTGCAGGGCTAAAATAAATAGTTCTGTTTCTTATCACATGTTCAGCCAATTAAATGACTGAATCATTTAAAAATAGAAGAGGCAGAGGTGTAAAAGACACTAATCAGAGTTATTTCCTCTGAAAGTAATGAATTTCATTATACAGCCAGAACCTGTGATGAATAAAGTGAACGTATCATTGCGGCGTAGAAGGTACGTGCTTTTCAGACGGCCCAGCTTGCTGATAACCGTACTTTTCCACTCAGTGAGGAAGGCAGGGTAAACCACCTCACTCCTCGTTTCACTTAGTAAAAGCTCTACAGGTTCAAACCAGCTGATGACCTAAACAACACAACTTCAATTATATACACTTTTTTTCGTTAAATGCATACGAAAGCCGCAATCTTAAAAATTTCAAATTTTTACTAATTTCAATGAGCAAAATACTCAAAATTACCACTGATCCTAAACTAAGCATTTCAAAAAAATATTGAAAAAAGTTGTAAGTTTACAACTTCAATTACATTCTTTTTCCCCCTAAAATACATATTAGGGGTGAAATGAAAAAATAAATAAACCATTATTTTTTACCATGAAAGCACAGCCCTCAAGAATTTCAGCAGACATGGCGCTTACCCTGTATTGTAGAGCATTAAACATTTAGTAAATTAGGTAATTATTAAACAAAATCGTAATAGTCGTTTTTGAGAAAAATCGCAAAAAAGTGAAAAATTGTACGAATAAACTACTACTTCAGGTCAACCGATTTTAATGAAATTGTTCGTGTCGGCTCCCCTAGCGGTACTTAAGTTAAGTTCAAAGTTTCAACTTCGTAAAACATTCCGTTTGTGAGATATTTGTTAATACACTCATGCACACACAAAGACCAATCGCTAAAACATTTCTTTTATTGGGGTTTAGGAGACCTAGAAACGAGTGTTTTGGTGAAAATTCAACGAAAAAATCGACATGGAAACAATACTTTCTTTCCCTATATATTTATATAGGACAAAGGAAAGTAAAAATAAATCCCATCATAAAATTGAAATCAACAGTTTTCTTTAATATTTTTATTTTGTTTATTTACAATATGTTGTTTTATTAGCAAATTTTAAGATTTTTGTAAAATTAATTAATCACTTGTACAGAGTTTTTTGTGCTGACACCGCCGCAGCAACCACATAAATTTTCTTGGAGGTATCTTGACCATCGGCGCTTGAGCCTTCTCTGCGGATTACCTGATATGGCCCCTAAATGGTTCTGTTGCATGACCAGATTTGTCTGTATTTAATGTATTTTTTTTATTTTATTCAATAATTAAAATCACATTAATTGTTTAACAAATAACGGCATGGACATGTGTTATGAAACATAGCTTTTTTTACGTCACCAAGATATTCTAGACTAGACAGAGACATTTAGACAGAAATCTAAATATCCCTTACATAAGTGAAACAATGCACCAGGCATACCAACAATTCAAAAAAAAATAAAAAAAGTATGACAACCCATTATTCGCGATTTGAATTGTACTCGTTTGTCAGGTTACCGCAATCGTCGGCTCCGCAGAAAGTGGAGTAGAGATAAGGAGAAACTTACTATAAAAGTGCACGCCACGAAAGAAGTCCGCTGTGAAGACCAGTTCCCCTCAACCAATTTAATAAAATTTTATTTTTACATCAAAAGTCAATTTCTGTTTTATTTGTAATTATAAATACAATAATCTACTATACTTGGCACAATACTGTTGTAAAAATGCGTAGTTCAGTCGTAAAATCATTTCCCAATCTTCACGTGGAGCCAAAAGAGCACTTTTTTAATAGCCGCCAAATTGAAACGAAATATTGGATTTTACTTTTTAAATATTCACATTGCAGAAAAAACTGTGATCTTTAACAGTTTTAGAACCACAATTTTTTATTTAAAGCCTGGACAAAGTAACAATTCACAGACGTTTCTAAGGCACACTAGTAAAAAACCGGCTAAGAACTGGATACTTTTTATGCGTAAATTGCTGTATCTAAGGCAAATTTATAAGTTAAAAAACTTAAGTTTAACGAATAAACGCAGGTAAAACAGACTTTAATTTGCTGTATAGTTAAAAAATTTCCGTTCGGTCGTTTTTTGAAGTAGAGCTATTCAAACACAACGGACTCTTCCGTGGAGGGCATTTTAGTCATTCCTTCTCAGTCAGTTTTCCTTCTCTCTTTCTGTCTTAATTCCCGTCAATCTCACTCTATTTATACATCGAGTAACCCTCATTTAATTAATAAGCTGCAAAGTCTAATTAAAATTAATTAATGATTAAGTACTATTAAAAACATTGTAATAGTTATTAAAAATATGAAATCAATTAAACTTTACAACTTAATACTACCATAGTAAATTAACCGTTGGAAAGAAATCGTGTGAAATGGAATACTAGAACGCATCCAATGAGCATTCTTTTCTATCAAAACATCGTTACATGGACCTGTCAAAAGTAGTTGCTAAGCGTAACGTCATGCCAGTTACTAACGGATAAGTTATTAATAATGCTTTTAGTATAAAATCGACATAAATGTACAATAGAATTATAGTAGATAGAAAATTTATGTTCTTTGAAATTATTTCACTAGTGGAAAAAATTGTCATTGTACATTTTCAAACAATTAAGTAACATAGGCTATACCAAGTTCATCAGATTTTTCCCTTATCAGTAAATTTATTTAATTCGTCTTCTCTCAATTTTTCACAAAATTATATTTCAATATTATTTATGGCGTTGATTTTAAATCATTTAATGATAATATATTTTTAAATGCATTCTATGTGTCTTTAAATTTTGAATGATATAATAGATTAATAAACTTTATCGAAAATTCTTTTTAAATGCACTAGTTAATAAAATAGTATTTAATTCAATAATTTCAAGATAATTTTTTTAAAAAAAGCAAAGCCTTATTTATTAATTTTTATCTTCGACAAACATTTATATAAAAATTAAATTTCGATTAACAAATAAATACTTGATTTTGAGTGACTAGGTTAATCAGAATTATTGTTTATTTTTATTAATTTACAACTTGCCACTCCAGCGGCGCTTCGCGCCGCTTACGTGTCTCGACCTCAGAGGGGTAGGTGGATCAGAATTCATAAGTGGATCAGAACCATTTGCTACAAGGTGAAGTTCGGCCGCAAAAGGGGCTGGGTGGGTCGCAATATTTAGAAATTTCAAGATATAAAAGTTTAAAGTTTCAAAATTTAAAATTTGAAGGTTGATTTTAAAATTTTAGGTTAATGTTTAAAGTTTAAAAATTTCAACTTTGAATGTATGATACTTTGAGTTTTTAATTTTTTCATGCGATCTGTAAATTTTCGGGTTACCAAATTTTTATGTAATTTTCTTCACTAAATAACATGTTGTTAAAAGATTATTTGTATTCCGAAAATTTTAAAATTTTTACAATTTGTAAAATTTGATTGGTTTAATTTCAATTTGTTTCTTTGTTTGCTCCAAGAAAATTTGTATAATATTACTTGATTTATTTTTCAATCAGCTGATTTTAATATTCCTGTGAAATTTCTGTTTGCTACTCTCCTAACATAGACGATTTGATTTTTTTTTACTCCTAATGTGTATGTTGAAATCTGATAAATTTGTGTAGAACAATAAGCAACCTCATGATTCAATGAGATGAAAAAGATATGTATGACGTGCAAATGAGGTTTAGTCTTGTGCAGCCTCAGGCCGACCATTCTTGAGAGAGTATTGTTATTAACCCAAAGATCAAAGTACACCGGTAACAGTTGGCCGGCCCGTTAGCGTAGTGTTTAGCGCAACTGGCTTCTACGCTGGGGTTTCGGATTCGATTCCCGGTCAGGTCTGGCATTTTTTCATTACTCATTTTCATATCATCATTCTCCACCGTCTGCATTAGCAGAAATGCAAAACAGCCAGACGTAAAGCAAAAAAAAAACACCGGTAACCACTGTTGAATATTCAAATCCGAATAAAATTAACTACCTTTACTAGGATTTGAACCAGGAACATTCTTCTCCGAAAATTAGTTGTTAAACAGCACTGACTAGCGGCGACGACTTTTCCCCGACCAACCCGGTGGGTTACATTTGATATGACTTCAAAAATTATGCAAGAAATATAAATTGATTACAAAATAATAAATGAGGAAACACAAAAAAAATACTTCAACTTATTTAAATAGACCTACAATTTATTATAATTGAATTAAAATACATTTTAACAAAATTAAATTCTTTCGTCACAAGAAATTTGGTGAAAAATATCAATAGTATTTAAATATCAACAACTACAAAAACGGGAAGTTATTCGCTAATCTTAAGTAAACAAATGTGAAAAAATTTACTTAAAAAACTTCATAATACATAAAAAGATGTAACATTATGTAAATTTTATTATATCATTTCACATTGATGTACTAATTTTTTTATAAATAAAAAAATTATCAAATAAATATATTTAAAATTATTTGAAACAATTTATTATGTAAATTAGCCTACTTATAACTAAAACGTGTTGTTTTTAGAAGTACTTTACTAATTAGTAAAATCATTAAAATAGGTATTTAAAAGATATCGTAATATTATGTTTCTCATCTTGAAATTGCACAATACATGAAAAAGCTGGAATGTGAAAAGTATTTTGGACTAAATTTTACACGATAAATTGTTACACAATATAATGATGCGATACTTAGGAATGAATACAAATTGCGTACTATAAAATTTCAGACAAATTAAAAATAACTGTATTTGTAAATGATCCAAAACTAATTTCGATCTTCAGACCGAACTAGTCAACCAGACGTTTTCAATTGTTAAAAGTACTAGCGGTGGGATGATCAAGTTCGTATGGTGACCAGCTAAGAGTACACACGAATAGATATACACGAATAGAATACACGAATAGATATAGTCACACGAATAGAATACAGGAATAGATATAGTCACAAGAATAGTCCCTTTCCGAATTCATATCCGTATAATAAATTCAGTATAGAGTAACGATCAAATGGGTGGTTGTTTGAAAATAAAACTTATTCCCGATGGCGAAACTAATAGATTGTTTTTGTTCTTCTTCATCAATTCTTAATAAGAACTTTGATAAAATTTAAATGAATACTTGTGTAAAAGAACTATTTAAGTTATCAAAGAGCGAAGTGCCATTATACTACAAAAACAATTGATTAATGGAAGAACAATTACAGCGTAAAACAATAATCTCGATAGCAAGGAGAATGATAAATCCTAAAAATGAAACTGTGAATAAAGACGGAAAATTATGGGCAAGATATCACCCTAATAAAGAGATATAGCTTATAAAATATCCAAAACATATCGGATAAAATAAAAAAAAGAAGAATGAGATTTTGCAGTTAACTCGTTAGGATGAAACAAAAAATGTTTATATCGTAAAGTTCAAATTAAGTCTGGAAATTATTACGTGCCAACACCAATCGTTCCAGTTCACTAACCCATCGTAGTTACTAATGGCCAAGCTGTTGATACAACTTTAAATAAACTAAAAAAAATCATCATGATTTGTCAAGGATTAGGCTCAATGGCCTGTTCCGGCATCCATCTCTTTTTAGATCTTTCCAAGCCTCGCTTCCCTCTAGGTTTAAATTTCCATGCTCGTAGAGGAAGTCTCTGAGCTGGCATGCGAAGTAAATGGTTGGACCAGTTTATTTTATATATATTATTCTTAATATTTCAAAGTGACTGAACATTTAACTCGGCACGTATAGCTTCGTTACTTACTCTACCTAACAGGCACAACGTTTGACTGCCCGCAAAAATCTCATTTCAGCAACCTGGATAAGAGATTCGTTCCTCTGTAATAAGACCCATGTTTCACTCCCATATGTTATGAGTGGTACAGTCATTGCTCTATAAAATTATTTCATATGGGTGTTCTGTCTCATTTTCTTTAAATAGAACCGCATACAGCGCTAAATTTTGCCAGTTTCTCACCCACGTCATCATCTTTGTCATAGGAAATCCTGCATTGTTACGGGTAATTGTGAATGATAAAAAAAATTAATTAAATTTAATCTCAAAGATAAGAATTCGAGCAAGAAAATTCAACAAGTAACACATGCAGGATTATCGTAGTCTTAAGTTAACTGATAGAAAAATTGGAAATGTTTAAAAACATTTGTGTTCTGTTATCGGGCCTCAATGATTAAAGGAAAAACATGTTATACAACAATATATTTTTTAACCCTAATGTGTGTACGTTGCAATCTGTTTATTTAGAACAATAAACAACACCCATGACCCATTGTGATCAGGATGATATCTATACTGTGTAAATAAGGTGTAGTCTTACTGCCATTCCTGAGAGAGTATGATTAATTGAACCCCAAACATCAAAGTACACCCGTTACCACTGTCTAGTTTTCAAATCCGTATAAGTAACCACGGAACCTTTGTCTCCGAAAAATCGGCTGTTAAACAGCTGACTCGCGGTGATGACAACTTTACCACTAGACCAATCCGGAGGGTTTATTCAACAATGTACAGGAAATATTTAAGGCAGGAGTATTATTTAATTCAGGAATCGTTTTAATTGCATCTAAAACAAATCAGATTTAAAATATTACGTAATTTAAGTAGTTAAGTAATTTAGAAAAAAAACCCAAAAATACCAAATCTTTGGAATAACCGTTTATTCATACTTTATAAAACTTATTGGTAGCCTACGGGAATTTTATTACGTCCGGTTTAAAAATAAATACCCGAGATTTCAAATTTCCCCCGGGTGTTTAGGCACCAGACGGATAAGAAAGCTCTTGATCATTTTTGTTCTCCGAGGCCTTCTTAAGGATAAGAATTTGTGTCAGTGAATCAGTGATCCTAAATTACTTCGACAGCTTTTTAAAAAGCGTCCAAAAATCAGAATTTGAGTAATAATAAATTGAAAACAAACATTTAGTACTTAAACGTTACTGTGAATCTTCTATGTTAATTTGTTTCAAAATAAAAAGTAATTTAGTAGCCAAGAATTTTTTATTTTATTTCTTATGCCAGAATGTATTTCTTTTAAACATTAATAGTTTTAATACTTTATTTTGTAAAAAACCGAACAGTAAATGTCAACTAAAAATGAATCAACGCTATTAATTATTTTATTTAACATTTAACACTATATTCCAGAGAGTTATGTATACAAAATATACTCTCACACAAACACACGTGCTCAAGGAGTATTAAGCAAGATTTCTTTAGTGTTTAAATACTTGTTCTTTGAATTCCAAGCCAATAGGTATAATCTTTGTAACAAAGTATTATCAGAAGGTCACTTGATCCCACTTGATCTGATTGAACAGCTTTTACTGGTCTGGTATTTTACTGGTTTATAGGTATTCTATGTTGATAGTTATTTTTTATTTATTGAATTAAATAAATTATGTTATGGGTTCTTGTATAAATTAGACTCTATTATTTAAAAAAAGAAACAAAACGGAATGGTGTTCATAAAATTTACTTGTATGTTAATTCGGTTACCTATTTTGTTTCTATAGACTTGTTTACTTTTACTATGAATACTGTACTAACAAACCGTTTAAAATTAACATAAATTAATACTACAAGATAAAATTCTACAAAATAGGAAAAATTGGCGGGAATGGAAATGAATTGGTTATTTATTTCATGGTAATTCCCAAAATACAAATAATATTTTGTTATATCTTTCTGTGAAGAAATATAATTATTAATACAGTTTTGTAAGTATTTTTATTTTATTAATGGATACATAATAACCGTTAGAAAAAAAATAAGTGAACGTGATGATGGTGATTCATTTTTTATAAGGGACTTCAAATAGTTCTAGTATTTACGACAAACATTCAATTCTAAAAACTTTATTTTGAATTAGTAGTACTTCATTTTCAAAATTTTTGTTTATCATACGAAAAACGGCTTAAGTAGCACAAAGATTATTTCACAATCAAATTTATTTGACAAAGGTGTTACAACATAAAGGCTAAAAAGGAGGCATTCAACAGATTTAGTTGTTAAGTAACTTAACGTCTATTTACATATTTGAAATTTAATAAATTCACGAAAAGTGTTACAAAAAAATAAGAAAAACCATTGTTACAAAAAAATAAGAAAAACCATACAAAACTTGCAAAAACGACAAATACGGAGTCGATATTAAAACCCATCTTATAATATTAATAACCTGTAATTATTTTTATTTTTTATTTATGTACCTGTAATACACCCCTAAACTGTATTTTACCTATAATACAACCAACCTATAAACTCAGTCTTAGATGAGTTTAGAAGAAAAATAAGAAAAAATGAATAATATTTTTCATAACGTTATACAATTACATTAAAATTTAAATTATTACCTTTTTCAAACTATTTGATAGAGTTCATTCATTAATTTGAGTTTTTCATAAGTTTATTTGTACCATGATTTGGATTTGATCGTTCGTAAATTCAACTCTCCACAGAGTTACTTACAAAAAGAACAATATTCCTCCCGACGTAATACAATTAATATTATTACAGTAAAATTTTACTTAAGAGTTATATTTTTACATGTTATACAACTGTTTGATAAAGTTCTTTCAACAGTTTGATTTTTTATATTATTGCTCATGATATGATCATTCTTAAATTCAGCCCCATAGAGCTGTTTTACAGAATAACAATATTTTTCATAACGTGATATAATTATTACAGTAAAATTTCACTTAATACAGTTACGTATTATTTTCACATTTCATACTACTTGATTGACAACCTAAAATAAAACTCATAATATACAAAACTTTGATAGGGAAATGAAAGATATTTTAAACAAAAGCTACATTCTATTCTGGACAAAATGAAAGATACTTTAAACAAACACTGCAATCTATTCTGAACACGCGTTCTAAAAAAACAAAGCGTATTTAACAATAAATGTTCTTACATCTGAACTATGTAAAATTTAAAATGTGCAATTTATATTATTCTGGTTTTTCTACTTACTATCTACGGATGGTAAGTAGAAAAACCAGAATAATCTAAATTTAAGAATTTATTAAACTTTCAGTTAGTACATGAATGTATTTCCGTGAATAATATTTTAATTGTAAGTACAAAATTTTAAAAAATCGTGATGTGTATTTTTTTTTAATTGATGTAAAGTCGCTTTAACAGCTCGGTTATTAGAAACTACGGTGGAACAGTGGATTTTAACTTGCTAAAATTTCCAAACACTAGCCGGAATCGAACCCGGAAAGTGTGTTTATTGTATGATGTGCATTTTGTTGTACATCGGTTATTAGCGACTACGGTGGAACCGTGGGTTTTAACTTGCTAAAATTTCCAAACACTAACCGGAATCGAACTCGGAAAGTGTATTTATCGTATGATGTGCATTTTATTGTACATCATTTGTAGTCGTCAACATTATCATGTTTAATTCATTTATAATTACAAAATCATAATGATAAATATTAAAAATCGAGTATTTCAAAATTTTCTTAAATTTAAACTCAATATAGTAAGCCTAATTAATATGAATTAATTAATTATTAACCAACCAATTATATTAAGCATTTTAAATTATTTTAATATTATAATTTTAATAAAATATTTACTTTTACTTTATGAAATGGTGGAAGTAAAATTGGTTTAAATTTTTACGGTTACCTAGATTTTTTAAAAACAACATACCGTTAATTAAATTATGAAAATAACTTCTAGATTTGTTTACAATCAGAGTAATGTGGAACAAATAAATTCTCTCTGATATGCGTAGGTTATTATGTTTAAAGTAATTTCCTATAAAAAACGAACCAATGCTTATACAGGCTATTTTAGTTTATCTTATTTAAAATACGCGTTGGGTTTTACAGAATGATTCATTATAAACTTTGAACTGGAGTGTTGATTAGAGAGTAAATAAACCGAACAATGAATCTATTTCAACATCCGTAAAACAATTTTTAACTTTTTTTTAGTTTAAGGTCGCATCAACTTTATTATTCATTAAGTTTATTAGTGAATACACTATGCTTGTAAAATTTTGAAAACTTTACACAACATTGTTAGAGCTACATCTTAAACAGGAGTCAAGCTTAAAATATTAGATTTATCAAATGATTATTGAGCTACCGAGTTTTTTCTTTTTCCAATTTATCAATATAGCAAACAACCAATTATTACGAAATTTAGCAATTATAACTCTTGAAATGAAATTCATGAAAAATAATTTGACCACCTCCTCGGCACAGTGGTCAGCGTGCTGAACTATAAAACGAAAGGTCTGGTTGTATTCCCGGCTAGAGTCCGAAACTACTACTCGTATTACTTCATTGTTCCATGACCCAAAGATGCTAACCACAAGGATATTGATGCGACTTTAACCAAAAACATATTAATAAAAAAGTATACATTTAAAGCTAATAGGTACAAGAAACGGTTCTAAATCATGGAATGGTCAATATAAACATGTGACGATTTTCAGACACTAACCGGGAATCAAACCTAGGACCTTCCGCTTTGTACCTAGCATGCAAACCACTCACTCGCTCGCTCATCATTAATTCTATAGCTTTCCGATCGTCTAGACAACTGAAATTTTGCAGCACAATTATTTTTGTGAATTGAACAGAAAACAACAACATTTAAATTTCAACTACTTGGGCCAAAGTGGTAAAAAAGGGGTAGGCTAAACAAACAACCACAAATACTATAATTATACAAAACATACTATTATTATACCTTCCGAAGAGCAATACTAGTAAAAATCGCCAATTTTATATATTACAATAATTACAGTTTTCTTATAATGATATATAGAAAAAAAACATTAGAATTGTGATCACCTACTTCTAACGAATAGAAAGGAGGTAACTACCCTAAAGAAATAAATATTAAATATTTATCTTCCTTAAGAGCTACAGTTCTGAAAATCGGTCGCATAGTGCATACCTAACGAAAATAGTGTAGAGTAAAGTTAGGATAACCGGGAAAAGCTATTAACCAGTCTATTTATTAAATAGTAACTAATATTTGAATTTCAAAAATATATAACTTCATATAAAATTTATTACAACTAATATAAAATTACAATTAATTTTCTAATAAGGATAAACAAACAATATTCCTGAATATCTTCATACATATCTAGTATGGTAAATTAAACAAAGAATAACACTACATTAATTGAAAAATAATTCAAAAGAAAATAATATTACTGAAGTAAAACACAATAATTATGTTCCTTTAGCTGTAGATTAAAACAAAAATTAATTTAATATAACGCAATATATCTTACTGTATTGTACTGTTATTACTAACTTTTTGTAAGTAAATTATTTTATTTTCATTTTATATAATTATATTTTAATTATTACAGAACATGAGTTATTAGTCTTAATGTTTATTAATGTTCATAACATTTATTTGTATACACAGCACATATACAAATCTAAAAGAAAAACATTACAAATTTATTTATTATTAGTAAATTCCCCTGCTCTTACTTCTTTGCCGACTATACATTCGTAACACAACTAGGTTAAATAACTAATAATAATTCCTGGTTTTCTTTGCGCTTATAACAATCTCATTTTATTTACAGATCATAAAACACTGCACTGAATTTTTTCAAGATGCAATGTACAACCTAGTGGTTGTAATTAACTAAACATTTTGTAAATATTACATTTAGTTCATAAATTATTTACAAAACCTATATTATTTCGGTCAACAGCCAAAAGGCTGGTTTGAACCTCTAGAGGTTTTATTAAGTAAAAATGAGGAGTGAGGTACTTTACTATTTCCTTCCTCACTGAGTTGAAAGAGTATGCTTATCAGTATGCCAGGCCATCCGGGAAGCACACACTTTTCATCCTGCAATTAACACCTTTACTTCATTCACCACAGGGTCCGGCTGTATAGTGAAATTCATTACTCTCGGAGAAGTTAACTCTGACTAGTGTCTTTTACACCTCTACCTCTTCTGTTCTTTAATAGTTCAGTCGTATAAGTGGCTGACTATGTGATAAGAAACTGAACTATTTTTTGTAGCCCTGGAACCAACAGATCGAGTGCAATTTAACACTCCACCTACCCGTTATGGGCAAACAATACCTATATTAACAAAAAAAAAAAAAAAATCCTCAAATACTGTAAAATAAAAATAAAAATAAAAAGTAAGTATTAATATGCACAAAAATTTTTTCTCAAGATAATTTTTTTAAATCTTTATTCAATTTTTTTCAACACTTCCCCCTAAAACATGCCAATCATCTATAAAATATCAACACACTATAGGCCTATTATTTACAAATTAAGATCACACTATAAGAATCGCCCTGGCAGATTAAAATATTGTAGTTTAGTCTACGATATTCGTTACTATCGTCTAGCAGGTTTAACGCTAGATGATGAACGTGATTATTTAAGCGGTTGTTATATTTACTCTGCTTATAACAGACAGGCAGAGTGTCAGATTATTTACACACAATCTGTTCTTTGCAGGGCTAAAATAAATAGTTCTGTTTCTTATCATATGGTCAGCCAATTAAATGACATTCATTTAAGAACAGAAGAGGTAGAGGTGTTAAAGACACTAATCAGAGTGTATCCCCTCTGAAAGTAATGAATTTCATTATAGAGTCAGATAATTATTACACAATAATTATCTGACTCATTACTTAATGAGTCAGATAATTATGGCAAATAACATGAGTAATTATGACTATATTACATGAGTATATATATAATAATATAATTATATAACATATATAATATATATATATATATATAATATATATATATATATATTATATATATATATATATATATATATATATATATTATTATTATTATTATTATTATTATTATTATTATTATTATGAGTAATTATGACTATATTACATGAGTAGGCCTATATATATAATAATATAATTATATAACATATATAATATATATATATATATAATATATATATATATATATATATATATATATATATATATATAATATATATATATATATATATATATATATATATATATATAATTATATAACATGAGTAATTATATATTACATGAGTAATAATTAAAGCAAATAACATGAGACTCCGAGCATGCGGAAATATTATCCGCATGCTCGGAGTCTCATGTTATTTAATTTTATTTATGATATTTTTGTGGTGAATGAAGTGATGGTGTCATTTTCTGAGTGGAAAATTATGTGCTTTTCAGAGGGCCCGGCATGCTAATAAGCGTGCTTTTCCTTTCACTGAGGAAGGCAATGGTAAACCACCTTACTCCTCGTTTTATTTAGTAAAACCTCTACAGGTTCAAACCAGCCTTTCGGGTGATGACCTGAAAAAACAACGATTTATATTTACTACTGTAACTGCTCAAACTCACGAACCGTTTGCACATCCGAATCTCGATGTAGGCTATATCAGCATTGGTAATATACCATGCTGTATTTATAAATATTATCCGCAACGATTTCAATCGAAATCTTAAAATATAATAGAATATTTTAAATTAAATTATTTTTAGTAATATAAAATTTTATGAAAAACTAAAACGAGAATGAGAGGAATTTTAAAAGTAGAAAGTAGAATCCTTATGACTTGTGTAAACAAAAAACGGAAACTCAGCGATATCTGCATCTTAATGTCTAATTTTGAACACCCTATCATGAAATCAAGCGAATTGCTGACAGCATACGTAAGAAACGAATTTCTTTCTTCGGGCATTTACTTAGAATACCGGACAATTGAGTAGGTAAACAACTCATTTCTATAATTAACTCATGAAAAAATTCCTCCAAGGTGGTTAGCCTAAATAAAGCAAGATATACAAGAACTTTACATTGAAGAACAAGATCTTTTAGAAAAATTTGAACAGCTTATTTCACTTAAAGATAAAGAAACAACTCGAGCTCTGTCGTCAATGATTTGTACAGATAAAATCAAACAGATCAGATCACAAAATCTGAAGAATAATTGGGGAAAATGAAAGAATCCTAAAACCCAACCAAGAAGGATTTATAAATTTGATTCAAGCGATCCAATGGGGCCGTAAAAACAAAACAAAAATATGATGTTCAGCTTGGAGCGAACGTTGTCTCGGAAAAGTTTGAATATGTGTTAGATACCACATTGAAACCGCTGAAAATATTTCAAATTTTTTTTAGTAGTATGAATTTTTGTGATATTCATCTAGGAGCTAACAGTTGTTTCAGAAAAATTGTTGTAGTTTATGTAGTAGCCTACCGCAGTTTTAAAACTGTGTGATTTTTAAAATTTATATTTTTTATAGGGAGAGAGATAAAATTCTGAAAAACTAAACTAGAAAGGAAATAAGAAACGTTTTTAGGAAAAATTGCACATCACTTTTATTCTTTTACTTATGATTTTATACATTTTTTTACGTTGTCTGTGCAAATTTTATATAATATATTTTAGCACGGTTTTTTGCACACTATTAAATTTTCACTCAAATAAGCGTCTGATGAGAAAACATAAAATATAACAGTTTCCTGTAATTGTCATGACATACAGAGGAGATATACACCTCTGATGAAATTGTAAATGTTATTAATTGTGTAATTTTAAGTGTTGTGGTAAGCTGACGATGTGGTAAATCCACGGAAGTACTGCTAAATTGGTAAGTGTTCTTACTCTTTCGTTGACCGTTTCTAGTGGTTTTAATAATTTGTATTTATAATAAAATATAAAAACTATTTAAACATATTTAATTTTATTTAACTCTTATGTTCGTTTTGATCTAAAATAAACCTTAAATAAAAATGTGAAAGAACCGATTCTAATGCGGTTTTTTACTGAAATTTGTAAATTATTGCAAGGTTAAGCCAAATTTTCCATTTTCTTTCTTTAAAAGTAGAATATTTCAAAATGCTTTCTTAGCGACCACCTACGACCCAATTTTGGAACTGCATTATACATTTTCAGTTTCTGGGCCATGATTTTTGTGATTTCATGATGTGAGTTAATTTCGCTTGTATAAAAATAGAGATTTTATGTTTCATATGTATAAGATTATGTTTAAATAAAAACTATAAATTTTATTTCTATTAATGTTCAGATTAAAACGCAATTTTTAACCTTGATAATACATAGTAATGTCATTATATTCAATGGTTTATAAAGAGTGAAGTAATTCAGTACTTTTTGTAGTACTTTTTGTAATATAACTGTCATTAAGTCTTATGTTGTAGAAACAGTTTCTAATAAATTTAGTTTATTATTAAGTTAAGTTATAACTTAAAGGTTATTGCACGCTAAAGGTTGTTGCACGGCCTGCATGATTAACGCAGCCGACGCGTCGTTAAACACAAATGTTTTGCAAACATCGCGACTAATGGCGTTACCTGTTCATTCAAATTCATTTCCCTCCAGAGAAGAACAAGAAGAAAGTATCGATAGGCTAACAGCTGATATTTCTCATCCAACGTTAGATTGGAATAATGTTGTTTCCAAAAGGAAGCGCCAAACAGAAAACGCAAACGCAATTAGTAACGTTAGTTCCGCTAAACGATTTACAAGAGATCCGAGACTTACAATTGGTAGTCTCTACACTGCCAATAAATTTAGCGTATTAACGGATATGGAAACAACTGCGACAGACAACACTAATAATGAATCTCCAATAAAAACAAGACCGCCTCCTATACACTTACATACTGATGTGCAATTTTCAAAACTCATTGATTTCCTTCAAGGCATAACTGAAAAAGATTCCTTTCATTGTGGGAGTACAAAAGCAGGAGTCACCATATATCCACACACACCGGATGCTTATAGGAAAATAGTAAAATGTTTAAGAGAAAACCATGCGGAATTCCACACGTACCAACTTGCCGAAGACAAGGCGTACCGCGTAGTAATACGTGGATTGCATTGGTCAATCGGAGAAGAGACCATTCAGAACGAAATTTCTAATTTAGGTTATCAAGTTAGAAGTGTTACAAACGTCATTTCTCGGGACAAAGTGAAGCTCCCGTTATTCTATGTAGATCTTGAACCCAATAAAGATAATAATAAGATATTTGATATTAGATATTTGTGTTATTCAAGGATATGGGTAGAAGAACCAAGACAGAGGAGGCAGCCCGTGCAGTGTGTGCGCTGCCAGAGATACGGCCATACGAAAAGTTATTGTAATTTACTGCCTCGATGTGTAAAGTGTGGCGCAGGTCATGAATCTAACTCATGTACAAAATTAAAAGAGGAGCCGGCCGTATGTTGCCTATGTTCGGGACCACATCCCTCTTCCTACAAGGGGTGTTCAGTCTTTCGGGATCTGCAAAATCGCCGTTCACCAGCCACTGCAGCACGCCCTCAAGAGAGCTCGCAACAATCTCCATCTGTTACAGAAAAATCATTCCCCTCCCTTCCGAAAAGCGCAGTAGCAGGAAGAGAAACTTTTTCACAACAAAACCACACTCGTAATCTCCAATTCATCAACCCTCATAAACAGTCAACCATCACCTACTCACAAATCGCCGCCGATAATTTTGGAGAGCAAGAACGCCAGTCACAATTCAGTATTCAATCGCAGCTAACAACTTTCATGACCGACCTAAAAGCCCTCTTCACACCATTGATCACCCTCATGAGTCAATTAATACAATCACTCACCTTCGCATTTAATGGCAAATAACATGTCTAATTCTATATCGGTGCTATTGTGGAATGCGAATGGGATCATCCAACGTTTGGCGGAATTTGAATATTTAATAAATGAAAAACGTATCGATATTGTTTTACTAAGCGAAACACATTTAACAAAAGACTCAAAATTTTACATAAAAGGTTATAAAGTTTATAGAGCTGATCGCCCTGATGGAAGAGCTTTTGGTGGTACAGCGGTGCTAGTTAGGAACAATATCAAACATCATATACGCACAGTAATCGAACCATCGGAAAGTATTCAATCAGTGGGTGTGGCACTGGAGATAGATCAAGAGGAAGTCTCATTCACCTCGGTTTACTGTCCCCCGAGACACCGGATTACAGTAGACAAGTTTACAGAGTTGTTTTCAAGTTTCGGTCCTCGGTTTTTAGCAGGAGGCGATTTCAACGCGAAACATGCTCAATGGGGATCGCGTCTGATAAATCCACGTGGCAGAATGATGATTCAAGCTATTTTAAACCTCGGACTGTAATTTCATTCAACTGGATCACCAACGTATTGGCCGTCAGCTCTGACTAAACATCCCGATCTTCTAGACTTTTTCGTATCCAAGGGCCTCTCGAGATTCTACACAAAAACGGAATCACTTGACGATCTTTCATCCGACCATTCGCCAGTTCTCTGCACCCTGTCGGGCACAGTTTTGGAAGCACCGGTGAGGCAGTGTTTTTTTTTTTTTTTTTTTTTTTTTTTTTGTTTAACGTCCGACTGTTCTGCAATTACTGCTAATGCAGACGGTGAAGGATGAAATGATTTTTTGTAACGTATGAAAATATGCCGTGCCTGAATGGGATTCGAACCCAAGACCGCATGATGAGAGGCAGTGTTTGATAGATGGAACAGTTAACTGGGACTTGTTCAGCAGTAACATAGAAAACAATATACGGTTGGACTTGCCTCTTCGCACGGCAAGAGAGGTGGAAGAAGCAGTGGAACATTTGACAGTAACAATACAATATGCAGCTTGGAACTCTACACAACCCCGTAGACCAACTCCAAAAAAGGAACACTGTTATCCGAACTATATAAAAGAACTTGTCAGGGAAAAAAGGAGAGCAAGACGCATTTGGCAGCGTACCAGACTTCCTTCGGACAAGAGAAACTTGAATTACATGACTAACGAATTGAAGACAGCTATATGGAACATCAAGACGGAAAGGTTCAATGAAAATGTCGCCAACCTGACAGAAAGAGATGGAAGCCTCTGGACTGCAACGCAGCGTCTTTTGCGTTACCAAATGCAGTCGCACCCACTTAAACACCCCGATGGATCTTGGGCTAAATCAGACAAAGAGAAGGCCGACATGTTTTCCGATCATCTAGCGCGCGTATTTCAGCCCAATGACAATTCTTTACCTGGTTTCACCTCAGATGTAGAAAATTTCTTGTCTTCACCATTGAATTTGTCATTGCCTCCGGAAAACTTCACAAGAAGGGAAGTGCAGACGGCTGTCCAACAACTACCATCAAGAAAGAGTCCGGGGTACGATTTAATAACGGCGGAGATTCTTCAGAACTTACCATTATGTGGATATACCCTTATAACTCAAATATTCAATTCCATCCTCAGAACGACGCACTTCCCGATTCAGTGGAAACTGTCTCACGTCGTCCTATTTCTGAAGCCAAATAAACCACCAAGTACTCCATCTTCGTATCGGCCAATAAGCTTACTCCCAACTTTATCCAAATTATTCGAAAAATTATTACTAGCCCGCTTATTGCCGATTTGCAACGAAAATAACATAATACCACACCATCAGTTTGGTTTCAGAAGCAGGCACTCAACGATTCATCAGTTACATCGTTTGACGGACCAGCTAGCTGTTGCGCTGGAGGAGAAGAAATTTACCACCGCTGTCTTCCTAGATGTTCAAGCAGCCTTTGACAAAGTTTGGCATCCAGGTCTGCTATATAAATTGAAAAGATTCCTCCCGGATACGTATTATCACGTACTGAAAAGCTTCCTAGAAGATCGTTTCTTTGTAGTGAGGCAAGGATCATCAGTTTCTGACTACCAAAATATAGGTGCAGGAGTTCCACAAGGTTCTATACTCTCACCACTACTGTATACAATTTACACTGCGGACTTACCATCTGATCCAAGAATAACGGTAGCAACATACGCTGACGATACTGCTATCTTGACTTCATCCCACGATTTAACGCAGGCCAGTACCAACTTACAACACTTTCTCAACACACTTGAAATTTGGCTGAAAAAGTGGAGATTAAAAATAAACACTAATAAGTCAGTACATATAAGATTCTCATTATGTAAAGGAGAAAGTCCTACGGTATTCCTCAACAACGAACCCATTCCACAAAAGAACACAGTAAAATACCTAGGCATCACGATGGACAGACGACTAACCTGGCAAACACACATCCACAATACACGACTGACTTTGGATAAAAAAGTAAAACAATTATACCACCTCATAGGACGCCATTCCCGATTACCGTTACGTTCAAAATTACTCATTTATAAATCATTCATTCGGCCAATTTGGACTTATGGAATTGAAATCTACGGAACTGCAAAGCCAAGTAATATCAGAAAACTACAGGCATTTCAATCAAAATTATTACGACTCATCACCAATGCTCCATTCTACATTAACAACAGAATACTACATGACGACCTCAAAATAACACACATAAAAGATATGGCATACAGCTGCTACAGAAGATTCTTCGGAAAACTTCAAAACCATCAAAATCCATACATCAAAAACTTATCATCTCGTACTCTTCCTGGAAATCCTCGCCGACGACTTCGCCGTTCATGGAATAGAGACCTGCTCTTATAAGACAATGACTCGTGGCACCTACAAAGATTAGCCACTGGGTCTAATCTTTGTTATTGTAAATTTTCCTATGTTAAAACCAGCTCATTTGCTTATTGTAAAATTTTACAGTTGCAAATAAATAATTAAAGAGAAAAAAAAAAAAAAATTAATATATTAAGAAATATTCTAACGGACACTGTGCTGCAGTAGACTGCATTTATTATATATTTTCAGAGTTACTAAAAGAAGGTAAACCACAAATATTTTAATGGTTATCATAAAACTATCACGTTCTACAAATGTTATAAAATAAAGTTTATTAAAACGAAAATAAATAATTGTCAGTAAATTAGTTTACTAACAATAAAATCATTTGTGCCGGCTGCATTGGCGTAGTTGGTAACGTGTCTTGGGTTCGAGTCCCACTCAGGCAAGGCATATTTTCTTACGTTACAAAAAAATCATTTCATCCTTCACAGTTACAACCCACTATCGTCGCTGATGACCACTGTAGTTGATGCGACGTTAAATAAACAAAGAAAAAATATCGTTTGTAGGCTAGCGCGCTAACCTACAAAGCAAAAGGTCCCAGGTTCGATTCCCGGCTAGGGGCTGAAAATTTTAACACGTTAAAACCTACCTTTACAAAATAAACTAAAAAAATACCAAAACGTCATAATTTTAAACTTACATCTTTTCTTATACCAATATAATTTACAACATTTCGATCAAAAATTTTGAGTGTTTTATTGTTTTTTTTTTAAATAAATAGGACAAGTGATTTTTGTCACGTTTTGGTTTCAGCTCCAACTAGACTAATTCCGGTCAAATTTGTTTTAAAATTCAGCTCTCCACGCGCAGATTTTCCATCACCTATAGTATATACATTTTTCAAATTTCCAATTAGTGCAAAAAATTGAAAATTAACGTATTTTTATAACCCAGCTTGTTGAAGGTTTACCTTGCTTGATCGAGTTGCCACAATTTATTATTGTAATAATTTTCTTCCTCGTAGGAATCTCCCTACCCTCCCACAAATACCGGTAAATCCTTAAAATTTTCTGGATAAAGGAATGTTTATTCAAATATTTTCGTTAAAACCAATTTATATGAGCCCCTATCGTTTATACAGAAACTCATGACTACATTCCCTTTTTGTACCTACGTTTTTGTTTTTATTGAGAACACTATTCTTCTGCTATTCCGAATCAAATTGTTTTTATACGAAGCATTAATAAAACCAGTATGGATGCATGGAATAGAACATTAGGGATCAGTAAGACTTCTAAGTTTTGCTACTACTGTAATCGAAGATCCTTTGAATTATTACTGACTACCCTCGGTTCATTACCAATGACGTAATTCACCATAATACAGACAGATTAACAGAACAGCGACAAAACAGTTTTTTTTTTAATTAGCCGACAAATATATTTTAAATTTTGTACTTCCCATAATGGGAAAATTTAAACTGAACCTAATCAATTTTTTATTGGATTTATGCTAGTCGATGTAATCTCCAACAAGATTTATTTTCTAATGTATTTTTTTACTGTTTACCGAGTAGTTACTGTAGTTAAAAAAATTGTACTCGACAGTAAATAGACTATCTGAATGTTAGTTAAAAAAATTACATCATCATATTTGTCATATTATAAATTTTTTTTTTTATTAAAACTCTTTAAAACATTTTGGTAATCCAATAGACAGTTTAACCGAAAGTCTAGGGTTCGTTTTTCGGCTTGGGTCTAAATCAATACCAACGTCATAATGTTAAAAACAAATTTTAAACATCAATGTTCAATAATAACCCCAATAAAATCGATGCGGCTTTGTCAACGTCCTAACAAGACTTCCTTTAAATTAGATTTTACACATGCGGACAAGTAAAAATAATTGTTAAGATTTTAGTTTTCATACAAAAATTTCATAAAAAAAATACCCATAACAAACAGGTGGAGTCAAATTATTAACACTCAATCTGTTCATTGCAGGGCTAAAATAAATAGTTCTATTTCTTATCACATGGTCAGCCATTAAATGATTGAATCATTTAAGAACAGAAGAGGTAGAGGTGTAAATAACACTAATCAGAGTTTATCCCCTCTGAAAAATGAATTTCATTATAGAGCCAGACCCTGTGGTGAATGAAGTGATGGTGTCATTTTCTGAGTGGAAAATTATGTGCTTTTCAGAGGGCCCGGCATGCTTATAAGCGTACTTTTCTATTCGGTGAAGAAGGCAGTAATAAACCACCTCACTCCTTGTTTTACTCAGTAAAACCTCTACAGGTTCAAACCTGTACTGATGACCTAAACAACAAAATGAAAACAATGTCGAATAAACTGGACAATGGCCTAATACGTAAATTAACGCTAAAGTGCCTATTTTGTTATGAGCGATTATGCCTACAAAGGCCTTAGATTGTGCGTAGGTAATGACATGAGGTGATATAGTGATGAACAAATGCTTGACGTTATGAAGCACCGAACCCGGAACCCCAGCCAGTTGAAATTAATTAACTACTTTTTAGTTATTGATCAATGAATATTCAAAAATATTTGATATATATGTGTACCTAATAATGATACAGATAAAAATCATTTATAAATAAATAATTTCACCTGACTTACCTCGCCGTGTTAAATTGAAAAATCGTCATGTAATTCCAAGAACAGTTGCTGAATTCCGATTAATTACGTTTTGTTAGGAAACACAAAAGGAAACACAACAGTTAACAGTTTTCTTATCGTGCACTAGATAACCACTGCACTGGGAGTATTACTGAACAGTTCGACTACTGGTCTGACACTGGCAAAACACAAACAGATACTGGATGCTTGCAGTTAATGCTACTCGCTGAAACATCCATTGATAGCAGTGGGATACGCGAGGCGTGGTGGTTCAGGCTTGGCTAGACCAAACAGGTAGAAGAAAGGTATTAGGTCAACGACGCATCGCGACCCCCACTCAGCATTCATTACCTTCTTTCAGTTTCATCTGTCGCTGCAATCATAATACTAATAAATGTCGCCGTTTTTTTCTTGTCAATGGAACTACCTACATATTTTCATTCGCTTTCTTTTACTATCTGTTTCTCGTTTTCATCATTCTTCTTCTTCTACTTCTCCTCCTCTTTCGTATTTTTCCTTTCCGCATCTTCTTGTCATTCCTCTTCTCTTCTTCCTCCTCCTCCTCCTCCTTCATTCCTTTTTCTCCTCTTCTTTTTTCTTCACCTCCACCACCACCACCTGTTCCATCTTCTTTTTCTTCTTCTCCTTCGTCTCCTTCACCTACTTGTTCTTTTTCTCCTTTGTCTTCTTCTTTCCTTCTTTTTTTTTCTTTCAACTCTTTCACCTTCTTCTTCTCCTTCTCCTTCGTCTCATCTCCCCCTTCTGCTTCTCCTCCTCTTTCGTATTTTTCCTTTCCGAATCTTCTTGTCCTTCCTCTCTTTTTCTTCCTTCTTATCTTCCTCTACTCCTCCTCCTTCTCCTTCATTCCTTTTTCTCCTCTTCTTTCTTCTTCACCTCCACCATCACCGCCTGCTCCTCCTTCTTTTTCTTCTTTTTCTTCTTCTCCTTTGTCTCCTTCACCTCTTCGTTCTTCTTTTCCTTCGTCTACTTCTTTCCTCCTTTTTTCTTCTCCTTCAACTCCTTCACTTTCTTCTTCTTCTTTCACTCGTCTCCTCTCCTCCTTCTACTTTTTCTCCTCCTCTTCTTCTTCTCCTTTACCTCCTTATTCAACTACTTCTTCTTAATCTTTTACTTTTCGTACTTCATCACTCCCTGCTCCTCCACCTTTTTTTTCTTAGATCACTCGCGCCGTCAGGGAACAGAAAGAATTCTTAAATACAGCCACATCTAGAACGCATGCAATTTCTTTGTGATTGCCTCATTTAAGGTCCAAGACTCTATCTTATAATAGAGGATGGAGAAGTAGCATCGCAGGAGCCTTATTTTAAAATCAAAAGAGAGATTGTGGTTCTTGAAGAAGACACTTATCCGATTAAATGTGTGTCGAGCTTTGCCAATGCGGAAATTCATTTCATGAATGCTGTTCCAGTCTTCATTTATTTTTGTGCCCAGGTAATTGTAGTGAGTCATTCTTTCAATTTTAGCTTGGTTGGTATGTCTATATATCTTCTGCTTACTAAATATCGTGAGCTTTGTTTTATTAACATTAATATCCAAGCCGTAAAACAGGACGGATAATGCAAAAATCAATATGAAGAATTCATCTTAAAATATTTTAGAGAAAGTAGCATATATGAAGAAAAAATTGTCTGTATATAACAGAAATTAATAATATATTAATGGATGAATCACCGAAACATATTTTGATCTACTGATACATAACTTTATAAACGAAAGTAAAAGCATAAAATATATAAAATTTCAAACAAATATAAAATAAATGGAATGTTATTTTCACTTTTTATTTTACATAATATCTCATTAATTTTTGTCTAATTACAAAATTTCTTAAGTTTTTGAAATATTTTTTTTAGCTCTTACGATGTTAATTTAAGAAAAACTTGTTAAACAAGGAAGTTTTAGATTACGTTTGTATTTATAGATCATCTTTTTATAAATTTTATTGGTATTTAAATAAATATAACCGTTAGAAAGTGATTTATTTTGAAATTTGAACTATTTATTTACAAATGTTTATGTTTTAACGTAATGAATAATTTAAATAGTTCTCTTATCGTAATAAGAAGTTATTTCCATTTTAGATAAGAATTACTGATGTTGAAGTAAAAGAAAGATGAAATCATAATAACAATAATTACAAATGCTAATAACGTACGGTATGAATAATTTGTAAAATTAACATTTGTAAAAGTATTCAGTTCAGTCTTAAGATTTCTAATTTTTGAATTATTTAAAATACCTAATATATCATTGTAGTATGCTAATTGTATTCAAAATTTGTTTTGTTTAAGTACGGGGTGATTCAAAGAAACGGAAATTTTGAAAATTAAATAATTTTATGAAAAAAACTGTTTAATAAATTTATCCTCATCATTAAATAATAAAAATAATGCCATTTAAGAATACGTTCAGTGCAATTTATTTCTTGAAGATGATATCTTGCAGGTGAGCTCCATTTTTACGGAAACTCTCTTCATTATGTAGAATAGCAGTCTATGTTCCAGTACGTTGTTGATCGAAGACCTAATTCAATTAATCAATTGTTGTAAATTCAAGAAGTAATTTAAAAATAATCAAAATTGAACAATTTCTAATGTAAATATTGTAAACAGTAATTAAATATATCAAGATGAATTATAAGAAGAAAATAAAACATTCAAAAAATTAATTCCAGAAATCAAATATCTCAAATTAAAGCAAGAAAACAAAAGATAGTATAATTTTAATCAAAAAATTTGAAATAATAAGAAAATAAATAAAGAAAATTGGCCGCCTCCGTAGCGTAGTGGTTAGCGCATTGGCCTGCCACGCGAAGGTCCCGGGTTCGATTCCCGGCGAGGGTCTGGAAATTTTCACATGTCAAATCCCAAAGTTAATGTTACACAATCCACCGTAGTCGCTAATGACCAAGTTGTTGATGCGACTCTAAATAAATAAATTAAAAAATAAAAAATAAAATAAAGAAAAATATTAAAGTACGGAGAGTCAAATTAATTATGGAACCAAACAAGATAAATTTGATTATTTTAGAATACGAAAAAAAGATTTTTAATTAAAGTTTATTCTAGACTATAAAACCAAATGCAACAATGACTGACACCACATTCTCGGTCAATGGATGGACAAGAATCAAAAGCAAGACTCCGAGGATAATTCCAATTTGTTACTATAAAACTAATTAATTTGAGCTCAAAGATAGTAGATATTAAAACATTCAATAACAGATATTGCAATATATAATTATAATAATTATTAATCATTTAAAACATATACTTATATCTCAGTGTCATCACTAAATAAATGAATCATTCAAACTAATTTTTTTTTGTAGTATTACATTATCTTTGTCAAATTTTTCAATTCACTTTTCGTTTTTCGCTAAATCAATTTTACATTTACATTTTTGTATTTAACTTTATTTCATTTCAATTAAATTCCATTATAGTTTGACGTTAAATCTCAACAGAAATTTTGGCAATTACTTCTCGGATCTTGGCTTTCATGCAATATGCTTTAGTAAGCCACCACGGATAACTTAAAATATAGTTTGAAACAAACGTTATAAATAAAATGGCATCACGGGTATCAGTCAGTCGACTTTGGAAACAATCAAGGGGTTTTGTTAGTACTGATTTTTTTAAATGTCCGACCATTCTGCAATTACTGCTAATGCAGACGGTGAAGGATGAAATGATTTTTTTTGCACCGTATGAAAATATGCCGTACCTGAATGGGATTCGAATCCAAGTAAGTACTAATCGTATGCATGATTCAATACAGGATTGTTTACGTATGCCATCGTATTGTTCGGTTCCAAGCTCCGTAAAGTTCCGTGGTAAAGGGTACGGTTGAAGTATAATGAATGAGTGACGCATGCTGGGGGAACGATTGTTGTATTACTCTGACACAAAACATTCGTTTTCAAACTTTCCGTATTTAACACATTTGTTTGTATTTATTACATTTATTTATTTACATATTTTGATATAAATTGGTAATTTAAATATTTATGAATCCGACCAATTGAATAACCCGGTAGGTATTCGTTAAATTAATGCGCCGGATGATAAGAATATTTTTTTAGTCTAGTTAATACACGCTACCACTACAAATGCATCAGCTGTGAAACACTACTTACTCATTCATTCTCCCACTACTATAACAACGCACTGCGTTCCTTCCAGCTACACGGAGCTGGGGCTCAAGCAATAATTGTACGCGATGAAAAGACAAAGAACGGAACGTTGGGCTGCTAGTGCGCGTGTCTATTCTGCGGCTCTCAGCAAAATGCACGAGTTCTAGAATTAAATTGAAAGTATGAATACTGACAAAATTCCAAAAATGATTGATGAGTATAGCCTTAAGGTGAAAATGTACATAGAGAGATCAAGAAAAATATGAAAGGACTAGTAATATTAAAACTAATAGTGTGAGTTTTTTGAGTTGAGAGTAAGCACATATTTCTTGATTACTTTGCACTGTCCAAGAGCCCAAAGAGATTACAATCATAGAAGTTTAGATATAAGTACCATAAAATAACTGGTGTATTGATTTATGATATGTAATTAAGAATTGGAGGTCATAATACTTCTAAACCTCTTTGTACTTCCAACAAAATGAATTCATCAAATACTTCACAGGTGGTCTTATAAAAATAGACTTTAGACCTAAACATAGACTATATTAAAATAAACGTTAGAACAATATAACTTAAAACACCCCGCTGTGATTTTTTTCTAACTGACCAAATAAATTTAAGTTAAAGGAAATGAAAATATAATTTAAACTGGGTATTACAAAATTTAACCTCATGGTAAATAATTAGAACTGTTATTTTAGGTGTGGCTTAAATGTGTGATTTATAACAGGTAAGTTAAATTAAATTTTGAAATCTATTTATTAAACTACTGTAATACATTGCGATATTTATTTTTATAAATAGTGTCTGATTTAAAGTTTGTTATAAATTTAATTGAGTAGATTTCAGTTCAATTTATTTTAGCGTAGATAATTTTTTTAGAGATATAAAATATATATATGTTTAATAAGTTGTCTAAAATAATTTTGATTTTATCAGGAAGTTCGTACTATACGACTTTTATAAACCTTCAAATTTTTGTAATAAATTATTGTCCAATATTGAACTTAACTAGATCAAATTATTTCGTATGATTGATAGATTGATTGATTATATTTCTATAAATCATTTTTTTAAATTGTTTATTTATTTAGATATCTATTAAAATTCTTTTAAACATATATCTATTATATTCCATTATTTTAAACAGTTTAGCCTTGAAATCAAAATTTTATTTTGTTGTTCTTGTTCTAGGTTCAATTTGATTAGGGAGAACATTTTTGATTTCAATAAGGAACTATGACTATGTTTACTGATATGGCAGTTCTTGCGGTTGATACCGATCCTGTAATTGCAACTCGAAAGACACAAATCCATTTACACCTGATAGATCATGGCTTAAAGTTTGGAAAATTAAAATTAATGAAAACAAATCGCAACAAAAGACGTTTTCTCTTAAATGACAAAACTGTACAACCTTTTACATTAATAATATTCCTCCACCTTACACTACTCAAACACGATATTTAGGCTTACACTTAGACAGAAAACTTACATGGAACGTACATATTCCACACACACGCCACAATTTCAAAACACGCTTCTATCAACTGAAAGGCTACTCGATATACGTTCTAAATTAAACATGTCACAAAAATTAACAATCTACAAGACAATCTTAAGACCAATCTGGACATATGGAGTTCAACTTCGGGGATCTGCTAAATCTTCACACACGAAACGTATACAAGCGATTCAAAACTAGATTCTACGAACGATAACGCAGTGCCCCTTTTACGTCACAAACTCATTGTTGCACAAAGACTTACAAATCCCATATGTAATTGATGTCGTAAACAAAGGCGATGTATAACAAATTTGAATTACATGACAACTCTCTCATACAAAACATGTACACTAGGGCGATACCGGGTACTCAACACAGACGTTTAAAACGCCTATGGCCAAGGGATGTTCTTGGACAATTGTTGGATTGTGGTGATGACTGCACGCTCCTTCAAGTAAATCAAGTTTTGGAACATTAGCTTCACATTTTGAAATTGTTGTATTAATATATTACCAGATACTTCATTTCAATTGAAAGTGTCAAAAAAATAAGAAACTTTTAACCTTCTTTTTAAAAGAAAATGTGTTGTTTGAACCTAAATTTTTAACTAGTGTTAAAATGAATTAAAACTCTTTTCCTGAATATGACGGATTTTCCCTCCCGTAATGTATTAAAAATATTTCGTGTGTCTTTGTTTTCCCAATGAAAATAATAAAAATTTATTTTCATTTGTCATCCTTATCATCTCATTGGGTAATGGGGTTGCTCATTATTCCTAAATTTAACAGATTGCAACGTAACAAACATTAGGGATTTTTAAAGTAATACTGGAACACCTAAGCCTAGGTTCGTTTGTGATCTGGGTATAATTAATAATAAACAGACTTCCTTAAACTTATAACAAGTATTTATTGACACAATTAATAATTACGAACGAGTTACTAAAATGAACTAAAATTGTAAAGTTAACTTACCTAACAATAGCAATAATTTTACTTTTAACAATTTACTCTTACCTACAACTAAATACAATGTGTACATACGTAGACCTTTTCTTAATGTACAATGTATACAATGCATTCACTTTAATAGTACGTCGTATGACAACTTGAACTGACTGAACTCAAATAACTCGCTGACCAAAAGAGCTAACCCTTAATTAATTAATTAACCCTGTTATATTAGCTAACCCTTTTATACCCTTATTAGGTTTTCAGAAAAGACTAAATTTTAGAACAGGTCAACCGGTTTGCATATTTAGGATATGATGTGGCATTTGAAGAGAACAATGATGTACCACAAAAGTTTCAGAGATTAAATAGGGTTCGTGGTGCAATACATCGAAACTGGCTCGAACTGGCACATTAATGAAGTTTTATAAGACAGGGGCTGTCCCAACACAGTTACAGTTACAGGCCGAATGGACGACGCGATCCGAGGCGACCGATGGCTAGGTAAATGCCGGAACAGGTCTTGAGACCTAATTCTTGATTGGTAAAGAAGAAAAGCTTAGAAAGAAGAGGTAGTAAACAAATAATAGAAATACAGAGGCTGCCTTTCAAATTCTGGGAGCAATAATAGAAAATTATATCGTACGATCAAGAATACGATCAAGACAAAAGGAATTCTGAGAAATTTGTAAATAAACCATAAAAGGATATACATAAATACAAAAATTAGAATACACTAGAAATTGTAAAAAACTTAATCACAAAAGATTACAAGAAATGACAATAAGAGCTGTTTATTCTAAATGATGCACCACCATTGTACCCCTTCGCAGGTAGCACTACTAGTCACATAATAATACGCTCTATTTATAAAATACCAGGTATCACCTAATTATCTCACCATAAGCATTTCTATCTAGCTTATGTTACAATACATTGCAGCTTCTGATCTTTAATTATAGTATCAACAGGTACTATCTTGGTACTATCAGGTAACTTGGTACTATCAACAGATATAAAACAAGTGAACCATTCATAAACAGAAAATTTCCAATAAAGATTTTCTGAAATCTCTTGTAAAGAAAAACATAAAATTTTTAATACGAAAGCTATATTGTAGTAACGTTAAGTATTTTTTATAAAATTAACACAAATGTAGTAATCTAGATGGAGCACTTAATTGTGGTAGTAATACTTCCAAGTTTGAAGCGACAAAACAAAAAGTAACAATTCTATTATGTGAAAGTAAAATAACAGAATTATGAAGAAATAAAATACTGCAGTTTTCTAAATTTTATATAAAAAAATTATTAAATTATATAAAAACCATAGTGTACGTGCTTGAATATTAAAAAGGGACTGTCAATAATCTAAACACTACAATGTCGTGTAGTTTAAATATTTTACTTTCTAATTCTCATAGGTTTTTTTGCCGACATCACATTATTAGATCTGTTTTGTTATTAGATATTACTGTTGTATTTTATATTTTATGGTTAAAAAGTAAGATATCTTTTACGTAGGAAAAGTGAAGACAACATTACAAGCAGAATTTAACAATGGATGATATCAATACCAAAGAATTTTATTAAAAAAAACTATGTCAGACATGTATAATTCACGAAAAATCTTTTCGCTGTAAAATTTGCGCTGAAGATAGAGAAAAAAGCGATCCTATATCGGTGTATGCTATAAGTATTAATTGATTTATCGGGTAAAAAATAAAGAAAATTTATAACAACAGGAATTTCCCATTCTTTCGCTAACAGGACTAAAAAAAATTAATCTGTACAGATCATTATGCTTGAATGTAACATCATAGAATGCACAGCGTTTTCAGTAGATTCATCATTGGTGGTGTTCTGGTCAAAAATCATTGGTAATAAAAATTAAAGAGAAAAAAAATATAGTAAAATTTGAATTTATCTTGCATTTTTTGAATAATTACTTAATTTATGTTAACTCTCAAAACCTATAAAAACAGTTATTAACGTTCTTCTTGCAATAACAAAATAAACCGTATTACGCCGAAGACAGTGTAGAATATACTTAGGTTAGGCTAATAAAACAAAATTTGATTTTCGATTACAGGATCCCTTTGAACGGTTTTCTATACCAATATTATTGTCGCGTATTTTCTTACATATCAACAGGTAACATTTTGAATGATTTAAATTCTTTATCCAATAACATAAGTGGAAATAAAATAAAATTGGAACCGGATTAATGAAAAGAATGTATTTTGCGCCATGACATATGAGTTATGAGGACGATAACAATAGCCTACCATTAGAGAAAGTGACAGATAAGTTGCGTTATTCGGTCAAATGTTACTTATCCGCTCTCCCCTTTTAACTTTATATTATCAAGTAATTTTCTTCTAGTTAGTTGACAAGACATTCCCGGCTGGGTGACAGAACAATTCGTTGTGATTGAAAGAATATTCTTAGTATTGCTTTAACTTTATTATATAATTTAGTACTCTATTGATAGCAAAAAGACATGGACGATTATAACAGTTCTTGTTAAAAGTCTTTTTGACGTAAAATAATAAAAATAATATTATCAATAGAAAGTAGATAGCGATGGTAATGTATTTAACTTTTATCTTCCGTATTAAACCGCAATAATACATTATAAAAATGTATTTATTTTTAATAGATTAATGTTTTATATATGTGTGGAAATTTTGAAATTGATTTTTTATAAACCCTAACAGATTTACTGTTAAAATCATCTTTCTTTATACTTAAATTAGTTTTGGTTAGGTAATAAATGATTTTAACTTTATTGAGATCAATTAATTCATATATGGTAGACTATATTAGTAAAAATTAAAATTTACGGTCGTGAAATATGAGTCCTAAGGAAATCTGAGGGTAGGAAGTTAGAAGCAACTGAGATGCATTTTTTGAGTTTGGTGAGAAGAGCAATACTTAGGGATCGCATCAAGAGTAAGACTATCCGGCATGATTTGGGTAGAACGGAAACTGTGAGGCAGAGGATTAAACAATATAGGGAGAGGTGGTTACAACGTGTAAGTCACATGTCAGAGGATTGATATCCGCTACTGGCCTTACGATACCGTCCACAAGGAGTACGGTCGTTGGGTAGACCATGAAGAAGCTACATAGAAGCTGAAACAGACAATGTGGCTAATCCGTAAAGGCGAAGGACGACGACGAAGAAGAAGAAAAAGAAGTAAATTCATCATACGGTTGGTAGATCTCTTGCACCATGTATGTATCTAACTTGTTTTGTTTTCCGCCAGCCTCTTTATTTCTTGATAGATCATATTCGCATTTAAATCGTCTATAACCTTTATTTTTCGATGTTCCTTTTCCTTTCAATTTCTACTACTTCTTCTAACAGATTTAATTACAACTTTTGGCTCTAGCTCTGCGAAAAATAATGGTAGAGAAGCCCTTGTACCTGACTCAAGAATATTGACAACATTTTTGACTCATATAACTTATATCAGTATTTGGATGCAGGTGACGGATTACAATATTAAAGTAATTAGCCAGAGGCAATTTATGTACAGTACTTTATTTTATTGGGGTGGAGGTGCGATTTCGAAACCGGTGCGACATCGGCAACCTCTCGGTAATTAATTAATACGAAAAATCACTCTTGGACGCTAAAACAGGCTCTGTAGAGAAAAATGCTTGAAATAAAAGCTGTTTGAAATCTTTTAATTTTTTACAAATTTGATTATAATTATAGGGCTACACTTTTGTCGTAAAATCCATCGTATTATCCATCGTAAGGCCTAAATCTTAAAAATCCATTTTTTATAGATTTTCATGATATAAACCGAAAACCACTAAATGTCGCTAAACTAAGCATTATACAAAAAATGTTTAATAAAAGTTTTAAATTTTTAAATTTTCTACAACTTTTATAAAATACACTTTTGTTTTAAAACGCATATTAAGGCCGCAATCGTAAAAAAATAATTTTTTTCTACAAGAGCACAGTCTCCCCAGGAGCCGTTTTTGAGAAAATAGCAAAAAAGTGAAAAATTACATGAATAAACTACTACTTCCGGTTGACCTATTTTGATAAAAACGTTCGTGTCGGGTCCTCTAGTGGTATCTAACTTAAGTTTCAAGTTTGATTTTCCGTTCTTGAGATATTCTGTTCACACACCCACACACAGACACACAGATACACACACACACAGACCAATCGCTAAACACATGTTTTTTGGGTTCAGGGGTCTGAAAACGTGTAAATTCGGTGAAAAATCAACATGAAAACAATACTTTTTTCCTATATATTCATATAGGCAAGAGAAAGTAAAAAGGTTAATTACAGGTATTTGGAAACAATATAATTGACTTTTCCCAAATTTACATACATGGTGCCTCAAATTTTTCAATAAAATATTTCATATTATTTTTTATTAGGTTTTAAGCAAATTTAATATGTAAGAACAAAAATGCAGATCTATGAATAAGAAATAATTCTAAAATATTTATAGTCTAATAAGTTAGGACTAAACATAATTTTTACTTTTGGGTTTCAACACATTATCCAGACCCAATTTAACAAACATTAATACATAATCTCTTCTTTAATTACCTAAGATTGGTTAGTGGATAAAAATCAACCAAAATGGCTGTTATTTTTAATGTAAGCGAAGAAGAATGTTGCAGATATTTACACCTTGTACTAATTAGGGAAAATGCTTAACGATAATTAAAATATACCTCAACACAAATAAAAAATCATAAAACCTTAGTCATAAAAATTCAACAATTTTCCTTATAATTTTAATGAATATGACGTCAATAATATTCCTATTAATTAAAAAAATATCCTTCTTGTTTTTCTTTTTGTTTTAAATGCTTAATAAACAAATAAAAACACCAGAATTCTTTACAAATTCATTTTAATTATATATATTTCAATCTTCAGTTTACAAAATTAATCGAAGTATTGTACTTGAATCGATCAGAAAAACTATATTTAAAATTTTAAAAACTGATAAATTTCGTAGAATTTAATTGTTTAATAATTGTTTTTTGGATTTTGAAATTTCATGTATTTTTCTTTTAACTAAATCACAGTATATATCTTGATCTATTACAAATTATTTCCACGTCTTCTTTAGGTATCCTCTGTGACGTGGACATCTTAAAACTTTGCCTTTGTCACGTTTACTATTTTTTAAGTAAACAATTTTTTCAATCCCTAATGTATGTACGTTACAATCTGTTCAATTTAAGAACAATAAGCAAAAGCGATAATCATCAGTAAACAATGAAAATGAAAAACAACCTAATTTTAATGAGTGAATGACGCAAAATAAAAACCAACCTCTGTAGAATTTGAAAAAACAAAAAAATCACTAACAATTGATGCTAAACTAAGGAATGTAGGAAAAATGTTTGAAATAGGTTTTTAATTTTCTACAACTTTAATAATATAGGCTTACATTTTCCCAGAAAAGGATATTAAGGCCGAAATATTTAAAAAATAATAATTTTTTACAACGAGAGTGCAGCTCCTAAGAATTTCAGCAGACCTGGAAGGAATTTTAGCAGACTGGAAAATTTCACTTACCCTATCTTTTACAGAAAAATTAAAAATGAAAGCTAAGATTTTTTTAAAAATCCTCTTATTTATTGATAAGAAGATTTTTAAAAAATCTTAGGAGCCGTTTTGTGAAAAAAATAGTGAAAAATTGCTCGAATAAACAATTACTTTCGCTTGACCAATATTTTTATGAAAATTTCGTGTCAGTTACCTTGTGGTAACTAACTTAACTAATTAACCTAACTTAAGTTCAATGTTTCAACTTAATTTGATATTTCGTTCTTGAAATATTTTATTCATACACAGAAAAACATATTTTTGGGTTCAGGGGGACGTGTATTTAGCCGATGAACGCTCGATTTCAAAAAATCAACATGAAAACAATACTTTCCTTTACTATATATTTATATTCATAAAGTGCAAGAGAAAGAAAAAATTAATTCAAAATTTTTCCCTTTTAAGTTTCTCAGACGGTATTTTACCCGACTAAACAAAGAGACCCAGTTAATAGAATGCATAAAAATAGTTGTTGTTTAGGTCATCAGCCGAAAGACTGGTTAGAACCTGTAGAGGTTTTACTAAGTAAACGAAGAGTGAGGTGGTGGTTTACGATTGCCTTCTTCACAGAATGGAAAAGTACGCTTATCAGCATGCCGGGCTCTCTGAAAAGCACATATTTTCCACTCTGCAAATGACACCTTCACTTCATTCACCACAGGGTCTGGCTGTATAATGAAATTCATTACTTTCAGAGGAGATAAATCTGGTTAGTGTCTTTTACACCTTTACCTCTTCTGTTCTTAAATGATTTAGTCATTTAATTGGCTGATCATGTGATAAGAAACAGAACTGTTTATTTTAGCCCTTTATTTTAGACTTTTTTAGATAGAACTCCAAAACAATTTTTAAGAGATATCTCCCTAAAGATATCACTTCGAATATACAAATATACTTACATGAATATTAATTTAAATGAGACGATGATGCACAAATATTTTAAACGGAATTTTAATAACCTGTTATAAAATCCACCGTAAAAGATACATGCAGAATAATTAATCAGTTAAAAATATTTAACGTTGTAAAATACCAACATAAAAATTATATAACGAGGAACTAAAAAATAATAATTTATGCTTATATTTTTTTTGTACAACAAAACAATAAAATTTATTTTTTGTAATAAATTGTACTATTTTATATTCTTTCAAGATGCAAGTAATACTTGTTAAAAAATAATTATGTTTATTATTTTTTAACAAAATTAATGTGATTATTGTTAATTTATTAAATATATTTGTTTAATTGTAGAAACGTGCTTTTGTGTTAGTTATGTAATCACATTTTTCAAAATAAATAAAGTTTTAAATTATTTAAACAATTAAACGATAGTTAAACTGTGTTGGATGTAATTTCGTAAAGGTAAAGATGACCAAAGATTTTTAGATTGTATTCCATACTATGTCCTGCAGGCAGTACAAGCTTTCATATTTCGTAATAACGGAGTGTAATTCTAACCTAAAACATCTCAAGGCGAACTACAGTATTGAAGAATTAAAAAAATGGTGTCCAAAGTTGCTTAAACAAATGAGTTTTATGGTTTTTATTAACATTCATTATTTTATTTAAAGTGATTAACAAATTTGTATGATAATAGTGTATTACAAGGCTTTAAAATAAGCTTCTTTGTTCATCCCAAGTGTAAAATACGCTACATCTTTTATTATTAATATTATTACATCTATAATATTTTGTACGTGTCAAAAACATCTTAATACTTGTTTAAAAATATGAATGGTTTGACATAGAACAATAAAATCGTTTTAGAAATCTATTTTGTAGTTTTTCATCATTAATTTTTACTTTATCGTTGCATCATTTTTAAGTTTCTTTTTGTGGATTCCTTTTTTGTAATCACATTCCAACAAAATTACTATTTCCTTGAAAAATTATTATAGGATTCTTTTGCTAAATAAATAAATAAAGAATTCACACATATATTTCTAGGTTTTTTGAGTTATAAATTAATTCCTAAATCTATTATTATAATCAAATTTTAAAGGAATCCAATAAGGTCATTTTTGTTCGATATCGAAATAGTTAAGATTTTTTATCTTCATGGACCACCATAATTTTTCTTCTTGACTTGACCACCATTGATATTTTAAAACTAAACATGTAAGAACGTCCCTATTTGTTGAAAATTTTAGAATATGGCTTAAGATAAACCAATTAAATTTATGATGAAAGAAAATCATCTAATCTTATGCAGACCCGTATTTAAGGAACTTCAATTGTTTATGCCTTCTTCGTACATTTGTGAAAAATGTATGTTGAGCAAAATACCTTTTTACAGAATTTTAATGACCACAATCACAACACACGAAACAAAATTGATTACTGTATGGAAAACCGCAACTTGATATTGTTTGAACAAAAACCTATTTGTACAGGTAGAAAAACTACGTTAATAAATTACTACAAACTTAAAAAGTTGTGGTAATATGTATATTTGTAAATAATACTTACTTGATGAAACACCTAATAGTACAGAAAAGTTATTTTAAATATTTTTTTTTATTTTAAAATAAATTTTGAAAGGTATGTAGCGTGATTAATTAATCTTATTAATTACTACGAACAAATAAAAAAACTCAACTTAACTGACCGGTAACCAGCTACCGACCAACATATTTGTATTCCTCCACTTCAAACTTTTAATTGTTAAAAATATTTTTTTAAATTTATTTGACATAAATATTATGAAACAAAATTAATAAGCCTCTACGTGGGATTCGCCAAATTTGTGGTGTTTTATTTTATAGTTCATTATTATAAACTGTATAAAAATTAGTAAACTGAACTAAATAACAACAATCTGTTAAGACAAACAGCAATCAACACATTACAATACATTACGTACATTTATATTATTTGAATCCATACAATATTTACTATTATTTATTAATTATTTTCAAAGACTGAGTGAGGGACACCCGTTTGGTTCGCCATCTTGCCCCCCACTGAAATATATTTTATACAAATTTTATTTTATTCTTCTCTAGTCGCCTAGCAACTGAAATAAATAACTTTTATTAAAATAATTTTGTCAATATGAAATAATTTTAAATAATTCTTAAATAATAATCAGCTGGAGATGTTTATCATTTTAATAGATTCAAAAAATAAACAATTCCAGATGTTCAGTAAATTCGGCACACTACAAATATCCCCACAATTCAATTTTGAAAACAAAAAGAAATTTTTATGATAATCTAAATTTTGAATTTGTTTGATAAATTTAATTCCAAAATGTTTTTAAAAATTGTTACTAAGCGACCTTACAATTCTATTAATCAAATAAACTATAAACTATAAACATAATATAACCTATAACACCTAAACTATAACCTATAAACATAATGTAATTGAACATAACCCTATCAAACATTAGAGTGTATAAACATTACTAATAAATATTATGTTTATCGCTTCTCAACTAATAAAACAATTAACAATAAACATAATCAACATATGTACATAATTTTTACATTTATCATGATTAGAATATCTAGCATCGATATTTATCACAGGCACATTGTCTTTCACAAAACTCATTAGTATTTCACTAAGTTCATTAAGATTGTTAATTCCTTTGGTTGTGAAATTCCTAATAATATTAACTTTATTAATTGCATTGTTTCTAACAACATTCTTCAAAAATGTTTTAGACTTAAATTCATTACACTGTCCGCTATTATTATTATTATTATTATTATTATTATATGTTATCCTATCATTTGCTTTTATTTCATATTCATTTATAACTTTCTCAATTATTTCATTACCATTATTGTCCACATCTTTACTGTTGTCAATTGAAATTTGTTTTACTTTCATCTGGGTATAATCATTATTATTTACAACACTTTTTATTGTATTATCAAAAGTTATTTCATTTTCTTTTACAGTATTATTAGTTTTACCTATATTTTCAGCACTATTTTTACTCATATCCTTATTTTTTTCAAAATAATTAGCATTTCCTTTATCTTTACTTTTATTTCTATCCTCTAAGTCTTTCCTAATTTCTGCCCTAAGTTTATCAATTATTTTTACATTATCCTGTTTGATTCCTTCTCCAAGTTCGCTTATAGCCCTTTCTCGTTTATCTAACCTATAATCTAAAGCATATATTTTTTCAACTAACTCTTTTCTATGTAGATCTATAGTATGTGCCTGTTCATTTATTTTACGGCCTAGTTCATTTTTATGTTCAATGTTTTGTTTCATAAGTTGCTGAAACATATTTGCAATCATAATGTTCTGACTATTACTATTATCATTATTATTATTACTCATACCCGCTGCGTCACTTGATATTCCCATCAAATCTGCTACCTGGTTAACATGAGCTGGTCCTGGCAATCCTGTCTCGTCTGGCTCCTTCTTTCTTGCTTCGTCGTCCTCATCTGATTGACCCTCGTCTTCATCCTCCGATGACTCATCTTTTTCACTCTGCTTATATGTAGTTGGAGTTTGATTCCTTTCTGGTACTGGAGAAACAATCTTGAATAGATATGCGTCTGGATCCTGGCCTTCCTCAACTAAAATCCTATGTAGTCGTTCCATAAGTACTGCTTTTACACCTTTTTCTTGTATATTTCTTTTTCTAAGCTCCTGTTTTAAATCTGCGACACGAAGATCTATCAGTTTCTTGTAATCAGCTTCCGACATGTCTTCTATTTTAAATTATAAATGTTTTACATTTTATTCCCTTTATATTTCGTTTTTTTTATTCAATTTTATGGATTCTTCTTTAAATTGTCGTTTAAATTCTTCCCCACAATCGGGTTGTTAAATTTGTTGTATAATTATTTTTCTCTCGATATTTCCAATCCAAAAGTCGTAGATGTTTCCCCACAAGGGATGCCAATTTGAAACAAAATTAATAAGCCTCTACGTGGGATTCGCCAAATTTGTGGTGTTTTATTTTATAGTTCATTATTATAAACTGTATAAAAATTAGTAAACTGAACTAAATAACAACAATCTGTTAAGACAAACAGCAATCAACACATTACAATACATTACGTACATTTATATTATTTGAATCCATACAATATTTACTATTATTTATTAATTATTTTCAAAGACTGAGTGAGGGACACCCGTTTGGTTCGCCATCTTGCCCCCCACTGAAATATATTTTATACAAATTTTATTTTATTCTTCTCTAGTCGCCTAGCAACTGAAATAAATAACTTTTATTAAAATAATTTTGTCAATATGAAATAATTTTAAATAATTCTTAAATAATAATCAGCTGGAGATGTTTATCATTTTAATAGATTCAAAAAATAAACAATTCCAGATGTTCAGTAAATTCGGCACACTACAATTAGATTTAAATTTAGAATACTAAATAACATTTATTTTTAATAATTTAATAATATTTTTATAATTTCAATAACATTTATTTTGAAAATTTTTTATTTATTTTTATACTAGAATAAATGACATGTTTTACAATAATGAAACCTCAAAACTGGCTGCTACAGGTAAATTGTGTATTATTGAGCAAAATTGTTAAATAACACGCTCGGTAAGTAAGTAAGTAAGTACGTAAGTAACAATAAACGTCTAGAAAGTAATTCTGGTAAGTAATGAATGTAACGTAGTGTTAATATTGAGATTCATCAGTTTTTTGCTGAAATGTCCTATACAAACCTGGGGCAAAGACATGCTCGCTCTCTCTCTCTCTTTCTTTTCAACCCCTTTCCTCTCACTCCATTACACCCCTTACTCCTCCCCACCCTATCACTCCTCTATTTATCTTCCTCACTCCCTCGCTCTCTCTACCTTTCTTTCTCTCTCGTACAGTTTCTCTCTCCTTCCGATTTGTTATCTACCTCCCTCTTCCTCTCTCTCTTTTCTTCTCGTTTACTCTCTCTTTACTCCTTTCTTCTCTCCTTCTCACTCTTCCTCTTTACCTTTACCTCCCTCCCTCCATTTCTATCACTCCCATCTATTTATCTCTATATCTCTCATTTTAATCTCCTCTCTCTTCTATTCATCCCCTTATCTCTCTCTCTCTTTTTCTATATCTATCTATCTATCTATCTCTTCCTTACCTCTCCTCTACCTCCCTCACCTCTTCCTTTTTTTGAGAAATTAGATCTTTTTTGTCGTTTAGACCCATTTTAGACCACCACTTCTGGTAAATTTTGAAATTATGTATCTGCTAAAGTAAATTGAAATGCTCGGGAAAAAGCTCTCCGAAATTCAGACGCCTACACAAAAGAGAGAGAGATCTGTCCAGCTAACCACTATCTTCACTCAAAAAATCTTTAAGGGTATATAATACACATTTTTATTTCAATTAGAAAAACACAACACTGGTTACCTCTTATGTTTTTAATCATCTTTAATTGTTCTCTTATTAACATTATTAATCCAATTGAATCACCTTTTTGAGAAACCACGCATGTCCATTTTTATGAAAATTGAGTTAGTGTTAAAAATCGAATATTATTTTCATTGCATTTTTATTATTTTATGGAGGAAACCACAAGTCCAGATAATACAGTAGTAGATTTAACCTGCAGAAAATTCTTTTTTGTTTGAGAAACAACATTAGAAATATTTTTATAGCCTTATCAGCAGAAAAAGATGATAAGCCCGAAGAATTTAGTATTAATTGTTTTTCTTTAAATTAAAATGAATAAAAAATTTAACTACGTTTTTAATAACACAATATAATCTTAAACAAATATTCTGTAAATTAATATTATAATATAAATAGACTGGAGTATCCTAAGTAAAACATGTTGCATTAGGTTTATTTATTTCATCAATGTGCATTTGTTCGAGAAAAACCACAAGTCCATGCTGGAAAATTTCCTCGGCTAATATTAGTCATTTAAAATGAAATAAAATTTATAAAAATGAATACATTACTTTTAAAGAAGTACGTCAAATTTGTGTCAAATAATTTTTAGTAATATGTAATAAAAGTAGAAAAATAGTTTTTGTATTTCCTGAAAAATCACTTGCGTTGGACAATATGTTGTTTCTCTAACAAGCGATTTAATTTAGAGGTTCAGTTGCTCATAGTCCTGGCCCAAATGTTTTTTAGAACTAACATAAAATGAGTTTGTTATATTATTACAAAATTTAAATAAATTAAATAAACTCCAAAGAATTTTTTGTAAAGAAAGAAAATAAATCATTAATAAAATGTAACCTATATATATTGACAGTGTAACTAATCAGTTATTATTGGTTAATAAAGAAAAATATAAAACAGTAAACCGTGGGAAAAGTCCTGAGAAATGACTACTCCATTGAAAAACAACAATTCTTTAATTCTTAACGCACGTAAATGTTACAATAAGTTCATTTTTATATTTTTACAAAAGATAATAATTTTATTGTATATTTTTACTAAATAAAATCTTTTCAAAAAAATCAATAATCAATCACAATAAATACGGTACATTAAATTATTTTATTATTCACTTGAGTTTCAACTAGAAAGTTTTTATTATTTTTTTTATTGAATTATTTATGATAAATAATAATAATTTTTTGTAATAAAATTATTACCAGTACCAATAAAAATTGTATAATATAATTATTAACCAGTGAAAGTAAAAATATCATTATTTCCTTTGAAAAATATTTAATTAATCAATAATAAACTATTATATATGGTTGTAAATAGAGTAACTAAACAATGTTTTAAAGAAAAAATTGTGAAAAGATGACACGTTTTGAGAAGATTGTAATCTGTTTTTATAAGTCATGTATTAACTTACATACAATTCACTTATTGTGAAGGCTGTGTACTCGTACTATACAGTAGTTCAGTTGCTGTGATAATCGCTTTTACCAGATATTACACAGATCCGTGACTTCGTTTTTTAAATAGGCTAGCTTCACGTAGCAGATTTTTCCTTCGTCAACCACGTATAAATGTAGCACATAATGTTGAAACGGTGAGAATGAAGGAAAATTTCCACCGTGGTACTTGTGTGAAACGATCAGCAAATGTAGATTTTTATTTTAAAGTGCTGAGTTTTAATTTTTACTTTCTCTTCACTATATTAATATAGGAAGGAAAGTTTTGTTTCCATGTCGATTTTTCGAAATCGAGTTTTTGCCGGATCTGCACGTTTTCAGACCCCCTGAACCCAATAAACATGTTTTTAGCGATTGGTGTGTGTGAACAGAATATCTCAAGAACGGAACATCATACGAACTGCAAGCTTGAAATTTAAGTTAGATACTAATAACGGACCCGACACGAATATTTTCATCAAAATCGGTCAATCGGAAGTAGTAATTTATTCGTGCAATTTTTCACTTTTTTGCGATTTTCTCAAAAACGGCTCCTACGATTTTTTTAAAAATTGTCTTATTTACTACATTTTATGCTCAAGAAGATAGGATAGGAGGAATTTCAGCAGACATATCTGCTGAAATTCTCGGAGAGCCTGTTTTCTCGTAAAAAAATTACGTTTTTAAGATTGCGGCTTTAATATGCATTTTAGCGCAAAAATGTATATTAAAAGTTGTAGAGAATTTAAAATTCTACAACTTTTATTTGGAACATTTTTTGCATAACTCTTAGTTTAGCGGTAATTAGTGATTTTGCTTTTTTCATGAAAATGTGTAAAAAATTGATTTTTTAAAGATTTCAGCACTAGTATGCACTTGATGACAAAAGTGTCGTCAAACATTCTGGAATCGTTCTAAAATTTCGAGTTTGAATTTGAAGAATATCCTAAAATTCCCGACAGAATGTTTGTCGAGAATGGTGTCAAAACGCTTTCTATATTTCCAAAAGGAGTTTTAAAATCGATTTAAACACATTTAATATTTTGTTTGACTTTGACAGGGGAGATTTATTGCTCGAAAGCCAATAAATTTTACAAAATTTATGCCTAGTAATTTGCTTTTGGTTGAAACGAGGGTGTGATCCTAAAAAAACATATGGTAAATAATTTTAACCATAAAATAAAATTAAAAGTGATAACTGAGGACTATGATACGATGGGTTTGACATGTTAAAATTTCCAGAATCAAACTCAGGACTTTTTTCTTTTCAGTCTAGTACACTACCACAAGAAGCGGCTTTTATGTAATTTATTTATTTTCGGTTGCTAGGCTTTAATAGAATAAAGATTTAGTTTATTGTATTATATGAGTTTATTATTTTATTTCTTGAATAATTAACCGAATGACCCACAAGAAAACTTTACTCTTAACCCACGTCTATAAATTCAACCTTATTTTTAAAAAAATAACAAAAATCTTTAGAAATACGTCTTAAAAAATCCTCTAACATCGTAAAGATTAAACAAAAATTTGCGGTGTTCATTGAATCAAAGAGATTATGTCAGGAAAATACGTTAGGAAAATATTTTAGTTATGGTGTTTGAAAGCAATAATTATAAATCACGACGAACAAACGCTTTGCAATTATTTCTCCGTATTTTATCAAAACGTTAATGAATTTCACGTGTCTTCTAAAATTCTCAGTGGATTGTTTTTTTTATTAAAGAATTTCCGACTTTAATAACATTACTTATTTACAACATGTTTTCTATTATTTTTTTCCTCTGTCCAATGGAAAATTCGTTTCTATCATTAAATTTTATTGCTTTAAACGTAGAAAAATAGCGACTTATATATTTTATTACATTTGACTAATTAATTCGGTATACTCAATTTTTAACTCATTAAATACATCATAAAACTTGAATTTTAATAACTAATTTTAATAATATTGTATTGTATTATTTTAAAAATAAGATTTAGTTTTTATATTATGTTTGGCTCTTTCACATATAAATGCTAATACAGGCGATTTGGTTGATATTGTTTCACGAAAATAGTTAATTAGTTAATTAAAAATATTTGGTGTTTTTAGTATAAAGTATTTAAATTGGTTTACTGCTAATATGATTAAACACCGCAAATAATGTGATTAGTAATATTCTAACACAAACTAATACATTTTATTATTATTATTATTATTATTATTATTATTATTATTATTATTATTATTTGCGTCAAGCTCCCAAAGTGTAAGTCGCTAAGTATTTAATTATGGATAACTCTACTGGGTACCTTCCGTTTTTTTTCCACCCAGTATGCTTTCATTCTCTCCGAGAATGCCTTTTTCCTATCCTCAGTCCATCTAGTCCCGACTTTTTGATGTTTTTCCACCGGCTTGACCTCCCAGTCCTCAACGCATTTCCGGTATTTCTTCCTGTCAGTAGTTATTTCTTCAGGAATTCCCGCAAGATTGAGATCCTCTTTAACCTTTTTTATCCAGTCTACTCCATTTTTAAGAGAGCTAACATATTCCACTATTTTCCGTGTTATCTTATTCTCGGGGAGTCTTTTAATATGTCCGAAAAACTTAAGTCTTCTTTTCCTCATGTCTGCTACTATATTAGAGTGCTTTTCGACTTCACAATTCTTCTGTAGCCGGAAACCATTCTCTGTTTCCCTCGGTCCAAGTATTTTCCGGATGATTTTTCTCTCCTCCTTCAAAAGAATGTCCAAGTCCATTTTACGATTAAGACTCAATGTTTCACTGGCGTATGTCATTGAGGGCTTAATAACTGTAGAATAATGTCTCAATTTAGAGTTTATGGATAAACATTTTTTATTATAGATATTATGTACAAGTCCAAGACCTTTCCGGGCTTTCCGAATTCTATCGCTGTAGGCTTCCTTCTCAGATACATTTTCTCCCAGATATTTAAAGTTTGATACTTTATTTATTTTTCCATATTTGGTGTCAAGCTCTTTGACTTCCGTATTATGGCAAGTGAAGACAGTTTTTTGTGAAGGAGATTTGTAGTCCAATTTTCTCGGCACACTCCTTCAGAGTTTCAATTTGTTTGATGGCCTGTTCTTTTGACTCAGAAAAAATTGCCAAGTCGTCCGCAAAGGCCAAATAAGGGATCTGTAAGTTGTTATTCTTTCTACCGAGATACATTGGACTCCAATGATTTTCCTCTTTCAATGTTTGTTCCCATGCTTTCATCACTTTGTCAAGGGCTAAGTTAAAAAGTAACGGAGACAGTCCATCTCCTTGTCTTACTCCGGTTTTAATGTCAAAAGGGTGTGATAATCGTCCCATAAATTTAACTTTAGACTTCGTGCCAGTGAGCGTTAGTTTAAGTATTTCAATGGTTTTAGCATCTAGGCCTTTTCCTTCAAGGATTTTGAAAAGGGTTGGTCTGTGAACAGAGTCGTAGGCCTTTTGGAAGTCTACAAAAGTATAGAAAGTCGATTTGCTTCTTGATTTTCTTACTGCAGTAATTAACTTTAGATTTAATATTTGTTCCGAGCACGACCGATTAGGTCTGAAACCGGCTTGTAAGTCAGAAATTTGAGGTTCTAATTGTTTTTGTACTCTTTCAATTAGGCAGGCAGAAAGAATTTTATAGGCCACAGGAAGAAGGGAAATTCCCCTGTAGTTATTCACATCAGTTGGATCTCCCTTTTTATGGAGCGGGTGAATGAGAGCAGTTTTCCAGTCATCAGGGATTGCTCCAGTCTCCCAGATTCTCTAAATTATTTTTGTCAGTTCCAGTTTTGACTTTGGTCCTAAATTCTTAAGAAACTCTGCAATAATCCCGTCTTCCCCAGATGCATTATTATTTTTTAGTTGATTAATATGCCTATCAATTTCTTCCATGGAAGTGGGAAGAGAATTTGGATTCTGGGGTGTTCTTTCCCCCGAAACAGGAAAAGTGTCTGTTGGTTCAGGACAGTTTAATAATCTCTCAAAATACTTGGCCAGTTCTTCACAATTCTCCTCATCATTTAAAGCCAAATTTCCATCCATTTTTTGAAAACAAATATTCTGAGGTGCATAACCCTTAATTTGTCCAGCAAACGTCTTATAGAAGCCATGAGTCTTATAGTTTCGGGAATCAGACTCAATTGAGTCCAGTTGTTGATTAAAAAATTTTCTTTTCTCTTGCCTTATAATCTTACTTGTTAATTTACGAGCTTGGAGGAAAGCTTGGTACTTGTCTTCAGATTTATTGGAATTAAAATTCAAAAAGGCTTTATGACGAGACTTGACTGCTTCATCACACACAGAATTCCACCAAGGATGCTTGCGCTTCTTTTTAAGGGGTGTTTCCTCCACCGCCGATTTAATTATTTTGTTTTTAAAGTCAATCCAATTCTCTGCAGGAGTTTCTTCCCATTTTGAAATAATATCTGATTCTTTAAGTTTGGGAAGATTGAATTTGGGGATCGCAGCTGGTATTGTGATTAGTTTTTTCCTGGCAGTGAAATTAACACGCACTCTGGTTAAATAGTGGTCCGATTCAATTTTGGCGCCTCTTCGTACCTGGATATCACGAATCTCTCTCTGGTTACCATATGAAATCGCGACATGGTCGATCTGATATTCTCCCAGTTGCAAAATGGGTGACCTCCAGGTCTTCTGTTTCTTGGGCTTTTTATTGAAAGATGTGGAACTAAGTTTGAGGTTGAATTGTTGACAGAGTTGTATCAATCTCATCCCATTACGGTTGGTCATTCTGTGAGCGGGGAAAAGTCCAACGGTTCTCTGATATTTCCTTTCCCTGCCAATTTGGGCATTGAAATCTCCGAGCAGAATTTTTATGTCATCTTTTGGAATCCTGGCCATTTCCAATTCTAGTATTTCCCAGTGCTTTTCAACATTCTCCCGATCTTTTCGGTTGTCAATGTTACAGCATGATTGTTTACAAGGGTATAGTTTTTATTTTTACTCTTGATTCGAAGGGTCATAAGCCGATTGTTCACTGGTTTGACAGACTTAACAGATTTCAGTATTGTCTTATCCACCAGGAAGGCCATTCCAAGCATATTTGCTCCTCTCCCAACCTTCCTATTCGTTCCACTTTTAAATACTCTGAAGCCATTATAGTCTATCGTTTGATTATCAGGAAATCTCGTCTCTTGGATTGCAAGAATTTGTACTTTCTGTTTTTTCATTTCTTCTGTTAGTGCATGGAGCTTTCCAGTTTGGACAAGTAAGTGTTTGTATATTAATTGTTCCTATGTAATTTTTAGGTTCCTTAATTCTGCGTTTTGTTCTGGGAGGCTCACCAGTATAGACTGTTTCACTCATGATTTCGTGCAATTCCGGTCCCCCCGAATCCGATCGACCGGTTGTCATTTCTTTAGATGTTATATTATAGTGAAATGAGTGGATTTTACCACCTGGGGTAATTTTGTTATTAATTGTACGATCCATAGTTATACTTGTGATTTGGTTTTCAATCTGGTTTTAGCCAGAGAATGAGATCAAAGTTGAGAAGCTTTGAAATGTAGTGCAATTCCCAAGATGTTCAGGGAAAATTCCGATTTAGTTCATTGTAGGAAATATCCAATTTTCCTACAACTATCCAGCTGGACCAACGTGGAGGCGCGATACGGAGAAAGAAATTAAGTTTTTAGTTTTGGATATATAAATGTCTCCGCATCCGGAATTCTACTTCCAGCCTTTTAATTTTTAATTTTTTTATTATTATTATTTCGCTTTCCCATTTTCCCCTTTTTTATTTTTCGCCCACATTGGAGCTCTTGAATCAGTCCATGCACATTTAAGTTCTCAAAGTACGGGCTAGAGATTTGGCTTTCAGCTTCCTCTTCTGTTCCCAAAACTTTTCTTTTGTCAACGACTTGGCCGCTCTTTGTTCACCAGTTATGGTGTATTGTTTTCGTTCAAATGGTTTTAATTATTCTAGTCTCATGTCCCTGTTTCTCAGAATCCTCTTCTCCTCTCTGTCTGCAATTTTTTTGCATCGCTATACCTAACTCTTGTAAATCATCCTGGACCTCTTTAGAACAATCGTTCTTGGTTTAATTTTTTGCCAAAAGCAGTTGAAGTGCTGTTTCACTACCCGGGTAATCTTGATATGTTTAGGTCATCAACAGAAAGACTGGTTTGAAACTCTAGATATTTTACTAAGTAAAACGAGAAGTGATTCGGTTTACAATTGCCTTTCTCACAGAGTAAAAAGTATGCTTATCAGCATGCCAGGCCTTTTGAAAAGCACATATTTTCCACTCTGCAAATAACACCCTCACTTCATTCAACACAGGGTCTGGCTGTATAATGAAATTCATTACTTTCAGAGGAGATAACTCTGATTAGTGTATTTTATACCTCTACCTTTTCTGTTTTTAAATGATTCAGTCATTTAATTTCACTAGGACTATGTGGTAAGAAACAGAACTATTTATATAGCCCTAAAACTTACAAATTGCTTGAAAATAACTTAACACTCCACCTGTCTATTATGGGCAAATCTTGATATAGGTATGACAAAAAGTTATTCTCCGTTTTGGCATTGTATCTACAATTGACTCACTTTCCTATATACAGCTCTGTTTTAATTAATTTACCTCCCTTTTAATTGAATTTAAATTCTATTTTATTTTTATTAATATCTTAATTAGTAGCTACTTTAATTTTTCGTAAATATAAAATAATGTTTAAACTAAATAGTTCACTAAATTGAAGTAACACCTTGATGGAAAACACTCTTCCGACGACGTCGGGGTGAAAATAGGAGTGAATAACTGGCTAAAATAGGCAGCGGGAGACTCCCATGACAGGATAAAAAAACTCGTTCCACGAATTAATGTATTGAACTTTATGGTGATTATGTGGATAAAATGTAATACTTTACTAAAATCCACATAAGTTTTATTAAAATGTATTTATGTTTTGTATTTTAAAAAATCTTGGTACCCTTTTTGTGGATAACCCTCGTATTATGTCAAAAATGTTTAATAATTAATAAATTTTATTATTATTTTATTAATTTTAACAACTATTCTTGATTTAAAACTATTCTAATTTATTTTAAAAACTTTGATAACTTTTAAATACTGTTTAAACATATTTTTGGAGCAGATGCTGAAACTATGGAAAAGAGAATGTGAGAAATGGGTATCCCAATCTGTATTCACTCACAGAATGAGTGAACGAAACAAGAGTTTAGTTTAAGCTTTAAGTTTTGTAATTAATCTAATTTTAGTTTGTTAGTAGTCTTAAGCCTAATCATTAATTTGTAATCGTGTCAGTAAACCCTATTGTTATAAGTTTAAAGGAAGTTTTTTTATTATACCCAGATCCCGAACAAACCTAGGCTTATATGTTACAATAACGTAACAATATCTAAAGGGAATGTGTGTTCGAGAATTTTCGAGGAGGGCCGAGATTTTAAAAATGTTAACGTAAATAATAAGAGTGATTATAGGGTTTCCACAAAATAGTTAGAAATATTATGTGTACTATAAATGGTTGTATAGTACTGTACAGGTAGGTCTGCCTGTTGTTGTACAGGTATTGTGAAAGAGTCGGGTGCCTATTTAGATAATTTGCCTTTTTATAACACCTTTTATTCAATCCTAATTTGTTTACAGTTTGTTAAGGTTTATCCAGAAGCCGTCAGAAGGATTTTGTATTTCTATTATTATATCGAAAATTTCTGTTCTTCTCGAAATCTCCGTAGCTTACCTATATAAGCGAAGCGAATTATTTAGTGAGTCAGTTTTCGATTTGTCTGTGATTCAGTGAGAGAATTGCGTAGTGCATAACAGTGCGTTTAAGAAAGTCAACGTTACTGTGGATCATTGTCTATTGTTTAACATTTATTTATTCTGTATCATTTTGTAAGTAGTATTTAGTAAATTGCTTAAGTTTATTTATTGTTATTAGTTAATTATAATTAGTGTGTTTTTATTATAAGTAATTTACTTATAGATTTTAGTCACTTTATTCATTGAAATTTTTCAGTTGTAATAAATACTTGAATTTTAAACGATAGGCTAGTGTGTAAATTATTTAATTTACCCAGATCCCGAAACGGACCTTAGGGATAAGTGTCACAATATTTTGATAATTGTAGCGCAATAACTCAATAAAAATACTTAGTAAATTTTAAAAATTGTCCTTAAAAAATAGGAACAGTTTTGGCAGGTTTAATGATTTATTTCGTGCAGGTGAAAAAATGTCATTATTTATCACTTATATCCAAGTATTAACTCAGTTCTTATGAAAATATTATTGACTTCCACAGAATAATTCTCATTACGGTTATGAAATTATGATTGTACAGTGTGTTAAAGTTATATTTTATTCTATATTGGACATTCCAAATGTTACTTTCAAAATCTTAAACTTTTAATTCTTTAACCTTATTTTTTGATGATAAAGGTCAATTCATAATTATTTACAGAAGTATCGGCCTTAGTTGTTAGTTTTGATGTTTAGTTTAATTATAGTGTCAGAACTACTGATTGCTTTGCAATTTGATCATCCTTCCTTATTAGTACCTGACAATAATAAAAGTAATTAATAAATTAAATTATGATGAACTTGTTAATTAAAAAGTTAATAACATTACATTAGATTATAAAATTACAAAATTTCTTGTTTAAATTAGTAGGTCGGTTAAATTAACAGATAGTAATTGTTCATAAGCATTTTTTTAAGTAATTACGAAATTCGAATTGTCTTCATTTTATTTCTTTTCCCATCTATAACCATTATATTTTTTATGTTAGTTAATAAAGACAAACAGTTGCAAAAGAAAGAAATAAAATTCGTCTGGTCACCTCTGTAGCGTAGTGGTTAGCGCTCTAGCCTACAACACAGAGGTCCCGGATTCGATTGCCGGCCAGGGTCTGTAAATTTTCATAAGTTAAAACCCACCGTTACATGTCCCACCGTAGTCGCTAATGATCGAGCAGTTGATGCGACTTTAAATAAACTTAAAAAAATAATAAATTAGATTTTGTAAACAACTCCCGAGAAATTTAGCTCAGCTTGCAAACAGTTTATTTTTGCTTGAAATTAACAACTTCGTTGGTATTGCAACATTCATTTTAAACGCATATATCAGTCATTTTAAAAACATAAATTTGTACTCATAATCAATTTTTCATTGTATAAAGGGTTTTCCTCTTTTATGTATTGCAAAATAATATTACTTAGTAAGCGTCTAGTCCAAACGTACTTTAACACTAATCACATATACATGACGTATACGTATAATATTTACTTTAAAATTAACGAACATCCTGTGGAAATCACGCTATTAAGTATTTTACATTTGTTAATTTGTATGTAATATTTCTTGGTATTTTATGTCACAGTATTTATAGAAAACTATATTTAATTTCAAATAAATAAATAAATAAACCAACAAAATTTTAAGAAGGATTCCCATAAATTTGACAAACGGACCAATTTTGTCTTAAAAATTTTTAATCACGTATCTCTAATTTTAGTTCTGTTTCTCTTGCATAAATTTATTTAAAAAATGTAAAGGAATCGGTACCCTAATTCAATTACCTGTATTAAACACTCACTTTCACTGATGACCATATGTTAATCAATGATAATCCAATATGTTGAAGATCTGATTTTTCAAATGCGGATTTTGGAGGAAGAATACATAAAGTATGGGTTAAAAATAGATTTTGAGAAAACAGAATATTTAACAACAGAAGAATGGAAAGGCTTGGAATTACGTTATTTTAGAGAGATAAAAGGGACTGAAACGTTTAAATATTTGGGATTTACGATCTCACAGAACAGAAAAACGGAGACGCAAGTAAATTGAGAAAAGCTAGAACATCAATAAAGCAACTGAAAACCATATAAAAAACCATTACGAAAACCACAAAAAAGAATATTCGACACAATAATACGCGTGTATTATAATGACTTTTGGGTTAACAGTTAGGTGGTGAATAAAAGAAATAGGGGTGAAATTAATGCGACCGAGATTGAGTTCTGGAGACAAAGCTGTGGGTTTAAAAGAATGGATCAAATTATCAGAGGAAATACGAAGAAGAATAGGGGTGGAATAACTGTGTTGAATTAAATTGTGTATGTGCTGATATGGTGTGTAGAGAGTAGAGTATATGGAAGCAAATAGAAGACACTGACGGTCCTCAATAGATGAGGTAGACGAATCAATGGAGAGGAGAAGACTCTGGGAGGAAGATTGGGTTGATCAGGATGAATGGAGGCAGATGTTGAGAGATTGAAGTTGACAACTGTAGGAAAACCCTAAAAAATCAATTACAAAATAATTCTAGTAAACTTTATTCTATAACGATAAAAAATAATTGTTTTTAAGTTTTATTTACAGATCACAGATGAGTACTTTGTTTACCTCAGATGAAACAGAATATTGTATTACTATAAAAAATAATGCTGATAATACAGTAATTTTTGCAGATTTAGCATAGGGGCTTCAGTGCTTTATGAATAGAGTTACTGAAGAGGGAAAGGCTTTCGGTCTAAAAATTAACCCACTGAAAACTAAGGTGATGGTGTTCAGTAAGGTTTCTCACTCTCGATGCGACTTAATTATTGAAGATCAACGTAATGAAGAAGTTTAAGAAATTGAAGTATTTAGGAAGTTGGATTAAAAGAGATCTGGAGCCAACAGTAGAAGTGAGAGCTCGTATTGAAATAGCTAGGCGTTTCTTAACATGAAGCATCTCATTAACAATACAATTTCACTTCCGGTAAGATATAGATTTTCATAGACATTTATCTAATCTATCCTGCTATACAGTATGAAAACATTACCTTTGGTATGCAGTCCATAAATCGTTTACAACCTTTCGAGATGTGAGAGTTTGAAAGAATGCTCCAAATTTCGTGGAACGGTCACATTTCCTACGTCCATATTTTGAGACTATGGGAGTGAATCGTGAGTTGATGAACAAAATCAAAAGACCAAAGACGCCTACCTTGGTCCTTTATCCAGGGGTAATAAAGTATGAGTTTCTTAGACTGATTCTCGAAGGTAAAGTTGAGGGCAAGTGCAGGCCTGGGCGAATGAAATGCTCATGATTGAAGAACATAGGAGATTGGACAAACTTAAAAACGAACACCCTTTTGAGGGTGGTTCATGATAAAAAGTGATTTTCAAGTGTTGTGACTAATCTTCAGTAATGGAGTCGACACAATAAGAAGATACAAAATAATACTGGAGAAGAATTAAGAGCTCGTTTCACTTTTGCATAATCGCTCATCTGCATTGTTACATTAAAATTGATTTTGTACTTAAAGCACTGACGTGATCAAAAATATTTATTTAATCTCATCAACATTAGTTCATAATAAGATCAGAATGCATTTAAGAACACTTTATCTGAATTTTTTTGTAGTCATTTTTTTAATGTTGCAATTTTTTTTTATTTTATTAGTCGTAAGATTTACAAAAGTATTTGTGAATTCAACATGAGAAAAGTACGACTTTTAAAGAATGTAGTTTGTAGATCTAACAATAAATTCTTACTGACCAATAAAAAAGAAACATTAACAATATTTTACTGTCTTTTTTATTTCCATTCATTTCTTATCGTAATCTCTTTGATAAACAGAATACTTCACCAACGTAACTTGTTCTGCTTTAAATAAAAAAAAGCAGAACATAACTAGATGTTATTTGTTAGGTTGATCTACTTGAATGTGTTAATTTTAATGTGAAAATATTTTATGCAGCTGCATTTCTTAATTAAGTAACATCAATTATTCATAATTCCCACGTATTGGAAACAACACAAACGGTTGACATACATTAAAAGTTACCATAAAATAGCCAAACGAAATTAAATGATTCCAACAATCTTACTGATCCGTGAAGCAGCATATGTTTCACATTTTATAGAATTTCTATATAATAAACAATTCAAAGTTCATAAATACCTATTAATTATGTCCCAATATTTCAATTTGTATGTTTATGACAAATTATTACTTACTCTTCGTACTAATCTATTATTCCCACATAAATAATTCGTTTTTCTACAGTGTATGGATGTCTCTCACGACGTGGGGATATAGAATTTACTTTTTCAATTTAACACAAAAGTAATTACATAACGGAATTCCTGAAATGTTTAAATATTAAATTCTATAATAGCAAAATCTCAATTTTTTGACTTGATTCACCCAAAATAAAAAAAAATTTGGTGTGAAATACTCACACGACTTTTTCTTGTCAATGCAAATAATGAACAATACAACCTAATGTTAGTAATATAGTAATAAAACATCAGAAATAAACAAAAAAACACCCTAACGAATTGATCACCAAACTATCGGATTCATCACTACCAGGGAATCCGCAACGCAGGTTGAAACGTCAATGAGCCCGAAATCTTCTATGAAGAGATTTTTTTCTTTTCTTATAATATTATTATTTTCGTTCATGCATTATAAACATTATCTCATAAAACGTAATATCAATGGGTATCACTGTTCTTTTTCATTTAATTTTCTTGTCATCCTTTCTTTATTTTTTAAAAATTTGCTTGTATTTTAGTATGTAGTCACAAATAAATTTATTAAAAAACCAAAATTTACTATCAAATAATATATACGCTACATCCTATAACCAGTAGTCTTACGGCTAAGTTTACATTATGTCACACCACAACAAAAAATCTGTTATATAAACTTCCTTCACATAACAAGAATTCGTTATCTATTTGAACATCTGACAGTGCGTATAGTTTTCTTTACTAAAATGATGTAATTAGATAAAACAACCCTAATTGAAACTACATTTTTTAATGATCATTAAATTCAGTTAATTTTACAAATCCATTAATTTACCAACTTAACTGACATAATTTATACCAATTTGCATAATAATTTAAATCAGGTATTTTTCATTCCCATCTTAATAAAAAAGAAAAACTGATAAAATGTTCGTATTATGATATTTTCCCAACATTACGTGGCTTGTTTGGATTTAAATCAAGGTCACAAGTTTGTTTTGGTATTGAATAACATCCGGTATCGAATTAATTAACTCAATTTAATTTAAATATTGTCATAATGTAAGGTTTTTGGTTATATTATTTAATATAGTACCAAATTCCTTACATATTTTTTTTTTTTAATTATACGATACTTACTACATTTCCAATAAATCAGACCTTGTTTTTCTCTATGTAGTTGCTAATTCCTTCAGTTTGAAATACAGTATCTTTTTACAGGAAATCCTTTTTTGAATAAACACATTTTTGATTCAATCTACAATTACAGACTTCTACATATGTTCATCAATAATCTGGAATAATGTACCTAAACTACTGGATTTTGAAACATGATAACGTGACAATATCTAAAAGGAAAGTGTTGGTACCAGAATTCACTAGCAGGATCGAGTTTTTAGAGGTGTTAATGTGAATAATAATAGTTGTTAAATCGGGTTATTTCCAAGAAATGGTAAGAAATACAGTATCTTATATAAATGGTTAGGTATAGGCCAATTTTTTGTGACGGCTACCTGAAAAGGTGGGTGTATCTAGTTAGATAATTAAAGTGGACGCTAAATATGCTTGCCGGAGTAGCTGCGCGAACATTTCGGTTTCAGTCCGTAGATTTCGTGTCTTAGTACCGAACTGCCTATTAAATCACATGTTCTAAACGATGTAAATTATCATCCATTAGCGATATTAAAAACATTCAATTGTAAACACTGTATACAACAATTAACGCGTACTACACACAACGTATTACAGACTAATGTTATCAGGTTAGCTGATATTTAACGTTACGAGAGCGACGTGACTCTGATCACAACTAGTACAGCACTGACCCCCACCACTCGCTGAGGCAACCGAGCGCGCCATTACCAAAATAAACCTTCTGCGCACTTCAGAAAATCGGTAAGCTTATTTGGAGTCAGCTGTAGCTCTTCTTCTATCGTGTGATGTTATAATGTGTTTACCTTTTGTGAAGACATCTAGAAACCGTCAGAAAGACTGTATTTGTTTATTATATCGAAAACCGATGTTCTTCTTGAAATTTCCATAGCTTATCGTCTAAAGTCTACTGTGTATCGTGTAATTGGTTGTAAGTAGGATTTAGTTTAATTAAGGGCGAGATAATCTAGTTAGGCCTACTGGTTGAGTTTATTTAATATCATTAATTTATTATAATTAGTTTATTATTTATTATAAATATCTTGATTGTAGTAATTGTAATTTAGTAGAAGATTTAAGTAAAATTATTATTGGTAATTTATAGTTTGTAATAAATATAGTGGAGAGATGACTTGAATGCTAGTGTGAGACAAAGTTAGAAACAGGAAAGCTTGTCCATGATAGGACAAGCTTTCCTGTTCCCCACTATCTATGAACTATGTCCTATCTATGAACAAGCTTTCCTGTTCCCCACTTCATCTCACACTAGCATTCAAGTCATCTCTCCACTATACTTGTGATTTTAAACGATAGTTTGTTAATTATTTATTTTACTCAGATCCCGAAAGACCTTAGCAATAAGTGTCACAATATCTTCTTGAACAGAAATTTCCTGGCGATCATTAATTCGATAAAAAGTTGTTAAACCCAGATAAGATTCTTCAGAAAGTATCGAAGGTAGAGAACTTACACATTTCCTGCCTAGTAGTGAGTTCCAAAAGTTTGCTAGTTATTAAAAATTTGGAAAGCTGAAGCTTCAATTGCTGATGGTGGTACCCAACAAACCACAAACCAAATTCTAGTTCGGAAGGAAGATTTTATTTAATTTTAACTCAATCATAGCAAAGCCACAGGGAGATTACTGTTTTAACATGTTACTAATTTTACTGTAGAGCTCAACCACTTATACTCATCTGATTTCAAAAAATTAGGTACCATCTGACTCCTAGCGGCACTCTGAGTAACACAAGATACGAATTATCACAACAGACATTAGCCGCCATATACTGCTCAAGTGAAAAATTTACATTTTCCTGCATTGTGAGATCAAATGAAAAGTCCTAATCGAAAATTCAGAAAATATATAATTTATTTTTACCTGACTTAAATGAAAAAGGTAAGCAATGTCATTTCATTGAGTTGCTGGATGTTCAATTTTACCTAAGTTAGCTCATAAACCCTTTTCTGGGGTTTCAGTTAATCAATTTTCCTTGGAAGCTTTACTTTTTTTGAGGATAATAACCAAGGGACATCACAGGTAGAAAATATATCAATAAATTACCACTAGCTTTAAAAAGTTGTGGTAATTTAAGTTGGTTTAACAAAAAGCTAAAAAAAATACTTGATTGGTGAAACATTTTACAGTGTACACAAATTCCTTTCTAAATAGTTTTTGGTTGAAAAATATATAAACTTCTACGTAAAGGTTGAGGATTATTGTCTATTATTTGATACAAATGATTGGATGACATGCTTATTGAAATAAGCAAGTTTGTCTTCTTCTTCTTCTAAACAAGGATAGGCTGCAGCCTGTTCCCAACTCACACACTATATTATCATCTATCTCCATCTTTTCCTAGGTCTACCAACATCCCTTTTCTCTTCTGGAGCATAACAGTGCACCTGCTTAGGTATTCTGTGATCTAATATCCTTTGCATGTGCTGTCTCCAACTTTGGCGATAATCTTTATCTTTTCATTCACGTTGTAACACCCAATTCTAACCGTATTTCCTCGTTCCTTATTCTGTCCAAGTGTGTACACACCTTAGTCCTTCACAGAAATCTCATCTCTGCCATCTGAATTCTCCGCTCCTGGGTTTTTGTAATTGCCCACGCATCACTACATGGAATAACTGGAGCTGGCATAACTTTATAGAACTTGAATTTTGAGACCCTTCTCGCTCTATTCCCCAAAGTTCTGCTTATAGTCTCGCATATCCTCTGGAATTTGCTCAATTTTTTATTTGTATCCAAATCAGAATCAAATCCCACATCACACTCGAAATAACAAAAGTGTGATACTCTCTACATGCCTATTATCCACAACTATTTTTGAACGAATGGGATATTTGCCTTTAAAAGCCATATTTTTGGTTTTATCAATGGAATTTTTAAACCAAAATCTGTAAGCAGTTTGTGTAACACATAAACAAGTAAGTAGCGATAATAAATGATTGGTAAATGATGAATTTAACATATTGTTAAAACTTATACCTATCAATTTTATTTTGACATGTCCTATACTCCCCTTTGGAGTTTCCTAGATACAGTTACATAAAAAAATTGTAATAGTCAACACAATTTACACAAGGGATGCTAGGTTTGTTTCCTTAAATCCAAGACCCCTTTTGTTGAGGTCTGCCATTTTTTCTACCACTCATGTATGCTCAAATATCATGTTACACTGTCTATATCAGTATAAATTTGCAAAACCATTAATTGGATGTACAAAAATGATACAAATTTCTAAAATTTTACAGACAAAATTCATCTGGAAATAATTTGTACACAATAATTACAATTCATAAAATAACATTTATTTTACAATAAATATAATAAATATTCTAACACAAAATGCCCTATTATTTGGTATTGATTTATATAATATTGTTATATAAAAAAGTTATAATTATTTCAATAAATGAAGTATATCTTTTTTAAATGGAAAACTTTTCTGCGATCCACGTCTTGTAACACATTCCCGAGCGATATCACATGAAAATTTCACTTGTTTTTCAAGTTCTAAATCTTTTTTGTATACAAATGAATATGCAAGTGCACCAAGAAATAAGTCACCAGCTCCCTACAATGAAATAACAAAATTATTAATTAAATGTGATCACTGTTTACATAAAAATGTTTTTGTAAAAACACAAAATAATAAAAATTATTTGATATAATGTGCAACTGGACTAATACAATGTAGATTTCTTATATCCTGTCCTCCATTCAACAACCAATCAATCAATCATCCTCCCTGAAGTCATCACCCAACAAATACTCTCCCACCAGGATAACCTCACTTTTTTCTCCAATGCTTCAGCTTTGGCATCCACTTCCATATCACCAGAGGATACCTACCTTCAGACAAACTCCTCTTGTGCTCGTACAGATTCAATCTTTTAACCTCTGCTGTAGCCACATTGTTGATATCAATCTCAGCTCAGGTCCAGATAACCTCATTTTAACATTAGTTCAATTTTGTCACTCCTCAACTGTGTTACAAATCCTAAATTAGTTCAATCTTGTCACTCCTCAACTGTGTTACAAATCCTAAATTAGTTCAATCTTGTCACTCCTCAACTGTGACACAATTCTCTCTCCATCGCCTTCAGGCATTTTTTATTTTTCTACCTAACATAGGAATAAATAAGTATGGTTTCTCCCAAACCTCTGCTCCATAAATAGCAATACTATCAGCTACAGCCTCGTACAACCACTTCATACAACATCTTTTAACTTCAATGGTTAATATTCTGGCTTCAAATTAAGGGATGCAATGACTTTACACAAGCTCAAACTTTTGAGCTTGAAGAGAAGGGAAGATGATGGGAAGGGAGGGAAAGGGGGAGGAGAAGGACAAAATAGCAGAGGAGAGAACATTTCCAGACAATGTGAACAATAAATAAAGCACAGAATATCGCTTTTCACATACTCGTGTTCTTTACCTACTAGATATAATAAATAATAGTCCCAAACTATTTATTGTAATCTTCGTTCTACCCATATAGCCTACAGTACAACCCTGTTAAGTTGAGGACTCATGACCCCTTGAACCTGAATCGTTGGAAAACCTGGACAGATTTATATCACTAATGAATAAAAATATTTATTGGTAATAAGTTATAGTATTTATTATAAACATTCTCTATCTCGAGTGGTAGATGAAGACAACATTGGCCAAGCTTGTAATGCTGAAAAAGATGCTTGATCATGAAGCTTGCAAATAATAATCCAAATTGACACAGCAAAAGCTTATGAGCTTTGTTTTGAATAATTATGAATTATTATATAATATATGTTTCTTATGTATGATTATACTATATTTTTGTAAAATCTTATTTCAGAAATTGTGTTCTCTTCAATATAAAGGAAGTTTTCTATAATTCGTGTTCATTGAATATTGAGAACAAGAAATTCACGTGACCAATAGCTTAAGCTAATGACTGTGGCACCGTTTTTGTCAGTCATCACCAAATAGCAGACCACTAAGTCATTTTTTGTGGACTGCAAGCTCTAGAGAATAATTTCTTTTATATGCAGATCTTAATTTAATGTGTGATGTTAAATTTTTTACTTTTAGGCTTAGGCATGATGAGAGCAACCTGGTGATGTCAATATGATATACACCCAAATTTCTAAAGAGAGTTGACGCTTGCTGGACGAGTTTACAGCTGTGATCAGACTGAAAGCAACTCATGATAGCACTGCAGTACAAAATACAAAAAAACTAAAATTTTTGTACACAGGCCTACATTTGTTTGAAACTGTTAGTACATTTTATTGCTCAAACCTTTTTGAAATTAACAATTAGTATTACAATTTAGCATGATTGCAATAACTAAATTTTTACAGTCAGCAAGGTAGTCACGTAAAAAGTTGGCTGGACCATGACAGCCTCATCAAAATTTTAAATGAAACTTGTTTAACGTTTAGTTGATGACCACTGGTTTATGTGATCGGCTGACTGCCAGAATAACTTTTCATATGTAGATTATTATAGTGAAATCATTTAACCCAAGAAGTTAGTATGTGCTAAAAATAGATTGTTTACTAAATACAGTTGCCTGTGAACCAGCAGGTACTCCTGTTCTATATCATCAGGATGGATGAAAATTGTATGTTTACTTTTTATTAATTTTCTAAATTTTTCAGTATAATACTTGAGTCACGAGTCTTTTGGTTTTAACATGGGGTAAAGGAGGGAAAGCACAGTGGATCCCAGAGAGAGTAGGGGCAGCGATGCTGCGGAATGAGGAGAGCTGGAAGTTGGTCAGTCAGTTTGCGGAGAGGGTGGCCGAGAGACCGTGGAGGGAGGAGACACATGGAGATCAGCGGGATCGCCCTCTTTCACAGTGAATCAATCCTGTCCTGATCTCAGTAGGTAAGGTAGGCACACTAATTTCCTGAGCTGGTGATGAAAGAGATGAATAAAAGTGAGAGAGTGAGTATTGGTCAAAGACAGTGAGAGGGGAATTAGGCTACGATTCCCTTTCACGCCCCGCTGCTAGTATGTAAAATTTTTAACCCGACATTTTAACCCTTGTAGTTTTATCTAAACAGTTTCGAGGGAGGTGGAGTGTTGTTTGCTGATGTTGGATCAAGTGGCCAGGCAGCAGGTTTTTGGTTGGTAAGGCGGTTGCGACCTCCTTGGGGCTGGACAAGAACGCCTCAATTGAATCCAACACTAGTCCCTCCATCATGAGGAAGTGAACATGAGTTTTTCTCCATAAAAAAAGGGGGAAAAGCATCAGTCCACATGCATTACTGCTTTGGTATCAGTTCACCAACACAACAACGTAAACTATACCCAGAGGACATACAGTTTATTGCAGAACCTTTTGTAGATTAACTGTATGAATATAACTATTTGTTACTGTAAACAGAAAAGTTGGTTTCTAAAAAATGTGATCGAACTATTCACAGTGCTGAACGAAATCTAATATACAATGTAAGAAAATGTTGTGAAGTTGAAGCTAAATAAAAATACCATTCTGTGCCTCTTCACAAAAGCCATGAGCGACTGGCTAACTACTGTGATGTTCCTTGTTCCACAATTCAGAAAATAAAGAAGAAAGGTAAAGACAGTGATGAAGATATATATTCATCAACAGTTTTGTTGACATCAACTGGAAAAAATGAAATAGCCAGAATATAGGAATTCCTCCTTGGACAGACTTTGATAGACGTGTGGTTGTCGTAATTTTGGAGGAGTTTTGTATCATTAAGAAAGTGGTGGTGACACTTGAAAAGTTATTATCGGTTTTAAAAGAAAGGCTAAATTTTAGTAGGAAACTTTGTACATTAAGAAAAATGTTAAAGGTAATGGGGTTTAAATTAAAAAAGTATCAGTCACAACAAAGTATATTAACTGAAAGGCAGCATGTGGTTAACAAACAGTGAAATTGTATGGTACAAAAATATAGTGTCTCACTGTTGAGGTTGGCAGCACTGTCAGATTTTTGCTTCCCTTCCTCACAGCCCATCTATACGCAAAAGGCATTCTCGTGACTCACTACCTATAAACCCAGATTTTTGATATCCTGGATTGGCTCCTGTCCCAATTTATTTGGCTTTACAAGGTTTTACTCTATATAACTGAACTTAAATACATCAATAAAAAATTTTCTTATAATTTTAGTTATATTATGTTGTGGTTTCAAACCATTACTCACAGTTGTATCAACTGGATTGCTAATTGGCTCAACTGCTACATGAAATGGTTCAGGAACGGTATTTGTCGCAAGTACTGCACCATTACTACCCAATGTAATTATAACAGTTTTGCATCCAAATTTGAGAAAACTATCAATCGCTGGTTTTGCATCACTTGGTGAACTTATAGGATGTGTTGTGAATCGTTCAGCCTAAATCAAGATATAAAACAAAGATGTTTCAATAAAGGCAGAATATAAAAAAACTAAGTAGTCTGAATTTATTAAACGTAATATGTGAACGCCAAAATATCTGTACATTTAAAATATTATAAATTTATACAATTACATTCTTTAAAAGTTATTGTAAACTCAGTAGTTTGACATTAGTCGACTATTGACATAACAAATACTATACCTTTAGTATCAGCTCCTTTTATTGACTGTTATTTTGAAGCTGAAATTTACATGTTGATAATTCATCATTAATTTTCATTTTTATAAACATTAAGTGTATTTTACAGCCGTAACGGCCATTTTCTGCATCCCATCTTCCAAATTGTCTTATCCCGCCACATCGGTCCTTCATCCCTCTGACCCATATCGCATCCTTTATCTCCATATTCCACATTCTCCAAGGTTGTCCTCCAAAATTTAAAAATTTAAATTTTTAAATTAATAATTTTCCAGGCTATTCGAAAAATAAAACTGAAATTTTTTTTTACAATTCTGGACTAAGAGGATAAGCTGCACAGTAATGTACATAAACACAGTAATGTTACATATTCTTTCATGAGGAATGTAAAACTAATTTCAACTGACCAGGACTATATAATTGGCCTGTTGTTGTGGTGATCAGTGCAACTGTCTTCTAAGCCAGGGGTCCTGGGTTCAATCCCAGTCAGGTCTGGCACTTTTTCATCACTAATTTTCATCAATCACCTTTCACCACCTGAATTTTAGCCTAAATGTGTATAACAGTCAGATAAAAAGGAAAAAGGAAAAACAAATGACTAATAAAACACTTCTGATTATTCTGTAGTTCACTATAAAATAAATTACTAAGATAGTTAAAAATTGAAGTGATACGGAGAGTGACAAGTGGTGAACAGAGGTGTATGAAGCAAGAATCAAAGTATCTTTCATGAAAGTACTGATAGTCATCATACAGCCAGACCCTATGTTGACTGAAGTCAAGCTGTCCATGGTAGCGTAGAGAAGTAACAATTTCCTCAAGCAGTGTCAACCAGGGAGATAGTCTATCATTTACTTTGTTCAATCATGTCTTCCATAAGGTAATCACTGAGGTGGACCCCAAGTAAATATCTCTTACAAAAGTTTAGTTTTACTTCATTATTACTTTTTACTTTTGTAATTGAATCAGTCATTTCAGAAAGCCCATCAATCATAAATTTACATGTTTTTCTTTAGTGCACTTTACGCCTAACTGAATGTAAATCCCTACAAAAATCACACAAGTATGACTTTCTGTAATATAACACTAAGAAAAGGCTTATCCTTAAGGATATAAAGTGCTTCCTTCTAGATAAAAAATTGAAAAATTAAGATCTTTTGAAGCTTAAGCTCTACTTTCTAGCAGAAGAGGCTATACAAAGTTTCTATGGAAAAATCTTTTTTAAGGGAGATAACTACTGATTGTGAGGACGATGATGAACATGAATAGCCCTGAAAACCAACATTTTGCTTAAAGTTAAGAATTTCAATTTTTATTACTGCAAAATGCTATTTTAAGTCACAAATGAAAACTAGTGATATAAGTAAATGAAAGCTATTGTACACCACAATTTTCTTCTTGTCTAGCAACTTATTTTACAGAAAACAATGTAAGTTAGCATTTTACTCCAATTTATTTCAGAAACACAAAGTCAAAATTTTCAATTTTTTTAGTGGCTTTCTTCAAAAAAGACAAAAGTATCCACATTAAAGGGGACAACCCGCTAAACATATTACATTTTTTATATTGTTTTGTATTGAAACCGTAGTAAATCACCAGTTTTTTATTTTTCCAAAAATTAGTTTTTTGACTTATGAGCTGACCCAAATTCTGAAATGATAGATTCAATTACTATTCACCAAGAAAATTTATTACTTCTCTAAAAATTAAATAGCATGTTTCAAAAGAACTGGTATACTGATAAGTAATTGTAATTATCAGCCTAATGAGAAAGTCAATGGTAAGCTACTTCACCCATCATTCTACTGGATACAAGTAACACCTAAACTACAACAGAAAATTTATGGTTTCTATTTGGTATGTGACGCTACAACAATGCAAGTTTAGTTAAAAAACAATAATTGTTTTTAGTACATGATATATGTTACAATAAAACAAAATAATTCTATTTCTATTTCATTTGTTCACTGATGAAATAAAATATTCTTTTGACAGGTGGTGTAGTGGTTAGTATGCTACTCTATGAAGAGGAAAGTCTTGGATTTAATTGCTGACCAGGATCTGGAAATTATTATGCAATATATTCCTCTATTCCAATTCCATTAACCACAATAGTCATTAATAATCAAGATGGTTATAAAATTTAAAATAATATTTTTTTATTTACTTTTGAAAGGATAAAAATGTTTTAAATAGCTTACCTCAGTTTCATTAGCAACTATAACGTCAGTTAATGCAAATATAATAGGATCAACATTATCAATAACTGGTGACGGATTTAAGATAATGAGTGCTGAAAAAAATGAAAAATTATTTGAGCAAACCAATAATTTAAAATTGCCAATCAATGGTAAGTTATCTTAATTTATAGCTTAATTCAATAATCCATATTTTCCACTTTCAATATTCATGTAGTTCTTGGTCGGGAAATTGAAAAACACCATCTATATTCTTCTGTCAATCCAAATTGTTGGACAGGCAGTGATGTAGAGGCGAGTGCAACTGGCTTTCATGCTGGGATTCCAGGTTCGATCCCAGTCAGATCTGACAATTTTTCATCTGTTTATCACCTCAAATCATTATGTATGCACGAGTCAAGGCTTATGAATCATCATTCAATAAAAATAACAAAATCATCTTTCTTAAAACCTCCCTACGCTCATTACATCTCCTAATCATCCTTAAATAAGATTTACATAATCCAACAATTTCCCTCTGTTTCTAACCTTTTTGTCTAGTGGTTTTTTTTCAAATTAACAATAATTTTTTCAGCATTCTATTTTATTTTATTTTAATTCCAACAATTACACAATAACTCTAATTGAGCAGGGTCAGAACATTTAATTAATTGGGGTACCGCATTGGATCGGATGGACAGCTTGATGTTGACAAACGAATACAAAATTTCAGAGAATATGTTGAGTGACTGCAAGAACAAAGAACAAACCTTACAAACATATTGATGAGATTTTATAACGTAATGAAAGTTGTGACTTTTTTGTTTTGCAGCAACACTTGAGCTCTTACAGGGAGAAGGGAACAGAAATTAGAAGCTACAGAGATGCATTTTCTATGAAGAATCAAGAATTGGATGAGAGAGGACAGAATTTGAAATTGCAATAAACGGCAAGAGTTGCAGCCAGTAAGTGTAATATTATAATAAATAGCTGAAGCATCTTTGAAGAATGAACGGATACAGAATTCCTAAATAGGTTCTTGGATACAAGCTCAAGGGAAGAAGAAGCCTGGGAAGACTCCTAAAATGCTAGGAGTAATATATTGTAACTATCTACAGCTTTTTAATGACCCATTAAACATTTTGATACTGGAACAGGCTGGACAGCACATACTGTGAAGAGAAGAACTGTAACAACTCATAGTAACTTCCTCAGAATTTTTGTTTATAATAAAAAATTCTGATGTGAAACACTCACACAACTTTCTCTTGCCAATGCAAATAATGAACAATATAACTTAACATTAGTAATAAAAATTAGAAATAAACAAAAAACTAACCTTAAAAAATATAATCTTATTTTAATCATGAGTGAATGATGCAAAGTGAAAACCAACCTTAGTTTGGCTTAAAAATATGGAAAATCACTCTTTTAGGCTAAACTAGGCTCTGTACAGAAAAATGCTTAAAACAAAAGTGTAGATCCTTTAATTTCCTATACATTTTGTTGTAAAATGCATACTAAAACCGAAATCTCTAAAAATCCATTTTTTACAGATTTTCATGAAAAGAAAACATAAAATCACTAATTACCGCTAAACTTAGCAGTATACAAAGAAACATTTGAAATAAAAGTTGTTAATTTTTAAATGTCTACAACTTTGATTATATACACTTTTACGCTAAAATGCATTAAGGCTGCAATCTTAAAAAATTCATTTTTTTCTACGAATTTCAGCAGACATGGTGCCTAACCTATTTTTTAGAGCATAGAAAATGTAGTAAACAAGGAGATTTTTAAAAAAACTGTAAGAGCCGTTTTTGAGAAAATCACAAAAAAGTGAAAAATGACAGGAATAAACTACTGCTTCTGGTTAACCGATTTTGATGTAAATGTTCGTATCGGGTCCTCTAGTGGTATCTAACTTAAGTTTCAAGTTTCAACTTCCTACGATGTTCATTCCTGAGATATTTTGTTTACACATACACAGACCAATCGCTAAAATAATGTTTTTTTGGATTTATGCAGTCACGTGTATATCTGATGAAAACTCAATTTCAAAAAATCGACATAAAAACAATACTTCCTTCCTTCATATTCATATAGGCAAGAGAAAGTAAAAAACAAACATTACATACCATTGCTTTGTTCTTTAATTAATTTCATAGCAGCAATTGTTGTATCTACAGGTGTTTCAAATTGAAATATTACAATTTTAGTTTCTTTTAATAAATCAGTCAAATGTTCAATATCACTAGGCCGTAAATATTTATTTGCTCCTTCTACAATTAATATGTAATTATCTCCTGAAAGAAAAAATAAATTTAAATTGATTATAATGACTACATTATTCACCTTACGACAAGTCTGAATGTCGTTCACTACAATTGTATCATAATTTGTCTCGTACTATTTAGAATTCCTTTTCTGTAATATTTATAGTAATGGTTTGTAATAATGACACATGAGATACATGATCAAAATTTATATATAAATATAAATAAAATTTGGAATAAACAAACTAGTTTCTAACTGACAAAAATGCCATCAGTCAATTTACTAGCAATCATCAAATGTCTTAACAGTAATCAAACTACGATATCAACAGAACAACAAGACATATATCGAAAAATTTACAACACTATTACACTATGTAATTGCCTAATAAGTATTCCAAACTCATTTTTCATTGTGTAATCTTCTTCTTCTTCTTCTTCTTCTTCTTCTTTTAAGATTGTCGATTCCATCAATGAAGATTGACTACAGCTCTGGTAAATCTCTCTCTATTGTGAACTACTATTCAGATAATCAGAAGCTGTAAAGTTAGCAGTTTTTTATAAAAAGGATGAAATATGCAAAATATCTTAGTAGAAAAACATAGTCTTCTACATTTGATGCCCAATAACTTAGTTAAATGATCAATAAACAAATAATTTTTCCCAATGAAAATAATTGTAGAGAATTTAATTCTGAGAGCAATTATGTAAACTAAATGTAAATAAAAGTTTAATAAAATGGACTTTTATGTAGTACACTAAGCAATACTTTGCCATTTTATAATAATGGAACGAATAACTTATTAAGAAAAATATAATATTTTTGTATGGAAAGCTTTATCATTATAAGAAATAACTATATCTAAATGACATTAAAATCATACCAGAAGTCTAAAGATGATGTTTAAAATGACCTCCATTGTTCACTATGTACGCGTTGGTCTGGAAGCTAACACGACAGCTTCCAGACTGGTTTTATTCAATTTTTTAAATGATTTTCCATATAACCACCATATTTGTCGCTAAAAGTAACCCCCAAAAAATTCAGTATCACTGTGCTTCACCAGGGGAACTGAAATTGGGGCGAAATGTTTTGGTAGTGTAACTCGCTAATGAAGCATTTGCGGAAATATATTTATATGAACTTTTTTTCTTATTTTTAGCTTTACAATCATGTAACTAAATTATTTTACCATAATTTAGAATCACCTTTATAAAATATTTTTTTTAAGTTTTTAAATATTTTTTGAGCCATTATTCTTATTTGCAACCACTTTTTCTCACTTAATGAAACTTTACATTTCATGTACTTGTTCACTTTCTGTAGTTAGCAATTCAAATAATATTCTCAAGAGAAAATCAAGTATTGTTTATGACTTTTTTTGACACAGTATTACAAAATAAAACACCCAGGATAAAATTACCTCTATACTAATAATATTATAAAGACAAAGCGTGTTTTTGTGCAGGCTAATTTCAAAAACTACTGAACGGATATTCATGAAATTTTGACACCATATTTGTATTTATATTCACAGTAACATATTATTTTTAAATTAAAATAAATGATAACCCTAAGGGCCCTAACGAAGATTTTCATAAACATGTATGTGTGTGTGAGTACATGTGAGTATGTTTTGCTGTTGAAGTAGATGAAGGGATTGGATAGTGGAGAGAGACGTATGTGAGGGAAGCTATAAAAAAAACTGTGTGTGCGTGTGTGTGTGTGTGCGCGCGCGAGAGAGAGGGGAGAGAGATGGGAGGGAAGGTTGGTGGGGAGGAAAGGAGGGAGAGAGAAAAGGAGGAGGGAGAGAGAAAAGGAGGAGGGAGAGAGAAAGGGAGGGAAAGGGTGAGAAAGAGAGGTAAAGGAGGAGAGGGAGCGAAGGGAGAGTACGAGAGGTAGCGGGGGAGAGAGAGGTAGAGAGAGAGCGTGTGTGTATACACTTGTGTTTGTGTGCATGCACACAAACTATTGTTGAAGACAGTATGGGGAATTTATCAAAAAATCGTTGTGTGTGTGCATGCGTGCTTTTTGGAGTAAACAGTCGATCCAGCAGCTACACAATTTCTGCTACATATTTATTTTTTAAAAATTGATTAGGCCCTACACATGTTCCGCATGGGCCATGCTAGTTTTCAATAAAAACAACAAAAGTGGTTTTGTTTTTAAAATGTTAGTAACAATTCTAGTACCAAAGATTGTTAAATGAATATGATACCAAGATAGTTAATCTTTATTTTAAATCACTGTAATAATCTTGAATAACTTAACTTACCCTCACTTTCAGACACCGTAATCTGTGCAACTCCAGTGGCCACACCATCAAGCAATTCAATATATTCTGTATTGATATTAAGTTGCTGCAGTTCTGACAAAAATTCATGCCCGAAATGATCAGAACCTAACTGTTACAAAACACAACAACATTAATACATCAATTGAGAATATTAATTAAACATTTTTGTCATAAACATTAGAACTTAGTTATTCATTTTCTAAATCAGTTGATGCCCAAACTTTTATGGAAGAAACACAAAGAAAAAAGAAAACAAGCTAGGCGAGCCAAACAAAATTGATTAAAAAAATAAACACACGTACAAAACTATGTTTTACAAATTTCTGACAGAATCTTATACAAAACAAATCTTAAAACAAAATCTTATTGTTACAAAACTCAATTAATGATTATGTGGGTTTGGGGTATCAGAAGAATAGAACTGTAAATCTGAATGTAACTGGAGTGCGTTTACTCTCACAAGTCAAACTAAAATGGTACTCTGTAAATCTAATTTATAATAGTAGAAATTACTTGTTTGCAGACATACAGTAATGTTAAGATAGCAGTTGTTTTCTGACAAGAAATTTCAATTTTGGGAAGCTTGATTTTGACAAGGACTTGTAGATCTCTAGTTTTGAGACAATATGGAATAACTGTTTCAATTCAGTGTTACATTTCAACTCAATTAGTTCAAGCTGAAATTCTAGTTTCTCTGTGTTGCAGTCTAAATTAAATGGCATGCCATAAACATACAAGTTATATTTAATAGTTCTAAAGTCTTCTCACAAGTTCCTCATAATGAAATGGTTTGTCTTTCATCACTGGAACTATTAATTTTAGCCTCAGGAAGTAGGACAGGTATTTCTTATTTAGCTGTTTAGCAAATAACATTTTTGTTTGAAACCATCAACGATGACTCTCCACTTCACCCCCAGAGGCAAAATTATGAGTGATAAAAAGTATGTGGCTGGTTAAAAAAACTGATCAGAATACGGTAAAGAGTTTGTGTGAGATACCTATTCAGAACCATGTCACAGGCTAGGTCATGGACCAGTTCATGGCCAGACCAGCCCATGGGATGGACCAAGTCCGACCCATGGGCCGTACTTTTTCCATGACTGTTCTAAAGACTTCACATTGTTCCTGTAACCATGAGTTGAAACAGATATTAATGTGTTGTTAATCACAACACTGTAATACTTAAACAAACACACCTACTTAAGGAGGGAGAAAATATATCAATAAAAACCAACAGCTTTAAAAAATTATGATAATCTGTATTTGATTAAAAGATACTTAATTGATGAAACATTTTATACAATCAAAATAACTTTCTTGTTATTAAAATATATTTTTAAATAACACTGAGGTAAATTGTGTATTATTGGAAATTTATTAGATGACACACTTATTGCAGAACCTAAGTAACTAACAATAAAATAAATAAATAAAGGAATTTGTAAATACATTATGAATTTACCAAAATGTTAACATTTTGACTTATCAGATTTATCTTGGCATATTCTTTAATTCCTTTTGGAAGTCTTCTGGATGCATTAAATAAAATAGAAAAATTAAATAAATAAAAACCATTCTGGGTCGCCCCAGTAGCATAGTGGTAGTGCGCTGGCCTACCACACGAAGGTCCCAGGTTTGATTCCTGGCTAGGGTCTGGAAATTATAACAAGTCACAACCCAACGTTCCATAACCCACTGTAGTTGCTAATGACCAAGCTGTTGATGCGACTTTAAATAAATAAATTAAAAAAAAACAGTTCTTTACCATTTTTTTTTTCATTTAATGCATCCAGGATATTATACTTACACTTACAAAATTTTATATTTTTCAATAATCCTTCCGAGATCTAGTACCTTAGCCCTTAGCTTTCATTCCCACTATCTTATTACAAACATTCAAAATTAAATTGATAGTGTCATAATTACAATATATCTAAAACATTTTGCATTTCTTCTGTTCAAAGTTGCAATGAGTTCATCCTTCTCTTCCTTTCCTGCTCCTTCCACTCCTACCAATCATTCTTTACCTTCTTTTCCTCCTCATCCTCTTTCTCCTTCACCTTCCACTATCGCCACTTCATTCTCTGTCCATTCCTTTCCTCCATGATGAATGTACAAAAAAATTTAGATTTACATAACATTATTCTTTTTTTAATTTTCAATTTGTATTTTTAGTTATTTACCTCACCTTAGCTACCAAAGCTGCTGAAGCACCCAACTTGGCCACAGCTGCACATTGGTTTGCCCCTTTTCCTCCATATCCTATAGTAAATTTTCTCCCATATATTGTTTCACCCCGTTTTGGCATTTTACTTGTGTAACTGGTAAATCAAAAATTATTCATAATGTAGCTAATTAAATATTCGTTTTCTAATGGTAACAAAACACTTAAATCGATTGTACATAATTAATTTTCACTAAACAGACTACAAAATCAACTTATGTATTTTACAATACATAAAAATTTCGTGTGTCACAAGCACACGACTTTCTCTTGCCAATGTAAATAATGACCCATATAACCTGCGTTTAATCATTAGCAAACAATGTAAAATTAAAAACACAACCTAATTTTAATCATGAGTGAATGATGGCAAAATAAAAATCAACCTTAGTAGAACTTAAAAATACGGAGAATCACTAATAGACGCTAAACTAGGCTCTGTAGAAAAATTCTTAGAATAGAAATTGTACGGTTTTTAATTTTCTATAACTTTTATTGTAACACTTTTATCGTAAAATGCATACTAAGGCCGCAATCATAAAAAATTTCGTTTTTACCGTTTTTAATGAGCGAATTACAGAAAATCACTAACTGATGCTAAACAAACTTGTAGAAATATTTTTTTAAATTAAAGTTGTAGGTTTTTAATTTGCCGACAACTTTAATTGTATACTCGCGCCGCTTTTGTTTCGAGCACGCCACATGTGTTAGGTGGATCAAAATTCATAAGTGGATCGCAACAATAGACGTGCGTGCACATGCGGTGTGCACATAAGGTGAAGTTCGGGGGGAGCCAAAGGGGTTGGGTGGATGAGATTAGGTTTCAAGGTGTAAAGTAGACAACGAGCAAACTTCGTGGCGCTGCGCGCACCGGTTTAGATTCGCCGATTGTTTGAAGTTTGTTTGCCGATTTAAGGTTGAAGGTTTTAAAGTTTGAAGTTTAAAATTCGTAAGTTTGGGGGTTTTAAGTTTCCAGGTTAAAAGACTGAGGGTTTAAGTTTGAGATTTCAGGTTTAACTTCTTTTATGTTTACAAAAGTTCCGGGTCAGACTTAAAAACTTTTTTGTCCGGAAAACATTTCGTCCATAAAATTTTCGGGCAACCTTTAAATTGAATTATAGGTTTTTTAATTGCTTACAACTTTAATTATACACACTTGCCCTAAGATTCATATCAAGGTCGCAAACTTTAAAAAAACATTTATTTACCATGAACACAGCCTCAAGAATTTAAGCAATAATGGCGCTTAATCTATCTTCTAGAGCATACAAAATTTAGTAAATGAGGTGACTTAAAAAAAAATATTGTAGGAGCCGTTTTTGAGAAAATTGCAAAAGTGTGAAAAATTGCACGAATAAACTACTTCTTACGGTTACTCGACTTTGATGAAAATATTTGTGTTGTATCCCCTTGTAGTTTCCCCTAACTTACGTTCCAAGTTTCCACTTCACTTCGTACGCTTCTCAGTTCTTGAGGTATTTTATTCACTCCTAGACCGATCACTAAAAACATTTTTTTTTTGAAGGGGGTTCAGGGAACCTGAAAACATGTATTTTCAGTAAAACCTCGATTTCGAAAATCGACATTCGTACAAGGCAAGAGAAAGTAAAACGAATAAACTATTACAGTTTCATCACAATTAAGAGAAATTCATTAAACAAATTTAAAGATCATTCTGAACAATACAAATATAAAAAAACTGGTGAAATGTATAATTACTGTGCTCAAAAAACTTAAGAATGCTAACTAAAATGTTAATATAAGTACAATAAAATAACAAAATAATTTATTACATTAATTTAAAGTTATACTTACAAAGTAAAATCCACATTGCACGATCCGATGACGACAATATCAGGTGTACTCATATTTCTTAATTATACTAAAAACAACAAAAAAAGTAATGAAATATTAAACAATAGAAATCAAGTAAAATAATTAACACTATTTCAATAACTGATTCACTATAACACACACAAACCAAATTCTTACACGATATATTTTTAATATATTATCAAATTTGTTTTAATAAGAAGATGACATATTTATATCATTCCACACTTGTGTTGTTTTACAAGCTGAATAATACAGAATATCAATGTTTAAAATAAAAAACTGAATAATTAAAATGATTAGTAAAGTTCATTTGAGGTTATGTTTTTGTCTTTAAGAAAGAATATTTATGTAATGCATGAGAATATTACTAATAAATATATTATACTGTATGTACAATGATAAATCCCTGTCTTATATAATACTCTATTAACTAAAGTTTTTTAACTTCAGTGTTTTAATAGTACTGATAATAATAGTAATAATAATAATAATAATAACAGTCTATCAACAAATTAATGATAAGATAATGTAGTCAACAACTTTTTTAAAGTAGTAAACAAGGACTACAATCTAGAGTAGGCTATAATAGGAGTACTAAATACATGAATTTAATTTCCCCCCGGAAAAAAGTGTGCCTGTGTGTACAAGGAAAATGAACGATTAATGGAAACGATTAGAAAAAAATGGCAAACATTTTACGGACACTCGTATAGAATGGATGAAAACCGGTTGACAAATCAAATTTTTAAGACACTAAATTTAAAGACCTAAGGTCTCGGATAAATGGTTGAAGAAGTCAGAAAGGATATTCAGAAAACCGGAATAAACCGAGAAACTTAATGAAACGACCCAAATTCAGATAACTAATTACTGACTTTAAGGGTTTCCATGAAGAATAACAACAGAATATCGGGTGGACAGAAGAAAAGAGAAAAGCCCACAGTGCTGAGAATAGAGCTGCTAAAAGAGCATATAGAAACGTCTAAAATTACCTCATGTATAGACTACCTCCAATTTTAGACAAATTAGATATGAGATAGAAAATCCTTTTCATGGGACGACGCGTCTCATGGCGGGTGGTAGTTTTTTAAAATTCGTACCTTTGACCTATGGCAAAAACCATTCGCCTCAACCACTACTGTGCATTGATATTATTCCCTACAGTTAGTTGATCCAGCTGTTAAATCGCTGACGCTGCTCCCAGAGGCCGTTAGAAGAAAAACTCATCTCCAACCTTCAGTTGTAGCATGCACATAACCAACTTCTTACTAAATTTTCCTGTTTTAAATTTAACTACTGATTACATTTTTTATAACACGTATTAAAATTGATATGAAAAACTATTTATTTCCTGTATAAAGTTCTACGGACATCAGATCGTAAACTGTGTGTACATGAATGTTGTATTTTTAAGTTTTAAAATACACTTAAATTATAATTTTAAGCTGTACAGTAATTAAAAATTATCGTTGTCAGTCAATTATGCAGGCTGATACTAATAAATATTTTCCGTCAATTTATAATACTCTACCGTATTTTACCTGTAAGCTAACTTATTTGAGCCACTTCATAAAAAGGCGTATCTTATTAAAACATTTAAATTAACAAACAGCCGGTGTACTTATTTTCAATTACACATGTCGCATAAGAATGTTTAGTAGTCTATTATAATGTACCCTAACTACTTGGTGAAAGAAATTCAAAAGCTATAACTAAGATTCTTAGATAAGCGAAGTACCTACAGAAAAGTTAGGTAATTGGGAAAAAATTATATTTAGATTTTCATTTTAGATGAGACGGAGAGCAAAAAAAAAAATTGTTATCAATTTTAATTTTATCGCCATTCTATTATTTAATCACTTTCGGAATCTATTGATATAATATACTTGACATTCTGATCTCCCTTTGAATCAGTCATTTCAGAAATACCATAAATCAAAATTTTACATTTTTTCTTTAAAGCATTTCAGGACTATCTTATGGTGTGAATTTATACACACCATCCCTACAAAAATCACATAAGTATGGCTTTCCTTAAGTAGTATAACGAAAAGGTTTATCCATTAGGATACAAACTGCTTCCTTCCAATTAAAAAATGAAAGTGGGTGATATTTTTAAGCTTAAGCTTTACTTTTTAATGGAAGAGGCTACACAAAGATTTTATGTAAAATTATTTTTAAGGGAGTTTTAACTACTGTTTATGACAATGACGAAGAACGTGATTTGCCCTGAAAATTAACATTTTTCTTTCTTAAAGTTGAGAATTTTTATTATTGCAAAAAACTATTTTAATTCATAATATTGTAAACTAGTGAACTAAATGAATGAATACCATTATAAAACGCAATTTTGTTCTGGTCTAACATCTTATTTTACAGAAAACAACGTAATTTAGTATTTTACTCCAATTTATTTCAGAAACACCTTAAGTCAAAATTTTTATTTTTTTAAAACACGAGGTTTATCTTTAAAAAGAAAAAAGTATACATTTTATAATAAAGGGGACAGCCCTCTGAACAAATTATTTGTTTTAATTATTTTTATTGAAACAATAAATTACAAATTTTTTTAATTTTTCCAAAAGTTAGATTTTTGACTTAAATGGGCTATCTCAAAAGACCGATTCTTTAATATATAAAATTTATTTTCGAAAATAGTTCGCATTTCAATTTTTTGCTAAACGTCATTTAATATCATTTAATGCGAATAGTATCAGATATTACTTAATGCATTTTTTTCTAACATCTGAGATTATTTACAATCAGTTTAAAAACAAACTATAAATAAAAAGCATGAAAGTGTTCAGATGACGAAGACAATACCCAATGGTACTGCTTCGAAAAGAAAAACAAAATTATTTATAAATTTTGAAAACATTAACTAGATAAACCATGACTAACAGTAATAGAAAAGGTAACAAAATTAATAGCGGTGATAGTAGAATGCGTAGAGGAAGAAGATGATGTTGATGTTGATATGGAATACAATTATTTACAATGTAGGTTAGTCGGTAAATCTAAATGGAAGGTCAAAAAAGTTTATTCGTTTTAGTCGTGTTACGTTTTCGCTGTTATCAAGTAAATTAAGCGCCAAAGAATTTGGGTGATCTGCTCATTTTTCTTGATATTTAGAACTTAGCTGCGTAATTTCTTCTTTCACGGTGTTGACACGTAAGTCCCTATGCAACGCTTCATTTGTCACATACCATGGAGTATTTGTTATAATCCGAAAAACTTTTGACTGGAATCATTGGATAACAGCAAATTTCGATTTTGCAGCTGATCCCCAAAGCGGTAACCCATAAGTCCACAGCGGTTTCAATATGACTTTATACAGTAGGAGCTTGAATGACGGCTCTCTGATGACAGCTGTGAACGTTTGTTAATCATCCAATACAAATCTCTCAGCTTCAATCCTAGTCTTTTGCGTGTGTTCCAAAAATATGTTTTGACCAGGTAAGCGTCGATCTAAGTGCATTTCCAAGTATTTTACATCATCTGACTGAGGAACTAGTCTTTCATTCATTCGTATCGGTGGACATGTGTCTTTCCTCAAAGTAATGCATTTAGTGTGAGATATTTCTTATTGGTGCAATATGATATACGAGAGTGGAGTATGGCCAGATGATTTTCTAACCACTATAATGGTACCATTGGAAAAGAATAAGAACGTAAAGAAGTGTACAGAATACCGCACCATCAGCTTCATTTCCCATGCTGCCAAGATTATGTAGAATGTTTCAGATTTCAGGGGAAAATAGATAGATATATTGAGAGGAACAGTTTGGCTTTAGGAAGAGAAAGGACACTCGTGATGCTGTAGCAGTTCTGAGGGCGGTTGGTGAGAGATATATTGAAGAAGGAAGAAATGTGTACGTGGTTTTCATTGTTCTGGAGAAGGCGTTCAATAGAGTGGTGTGGAGTAGATTGTTGGAGGTTTTGAGAAAATCGGGGGTTGATTGGAAGGAGAGACAACTAAAATTAGAAACTTGTATATGAAGCAGACAGTTAGAGTGAGGGTTGGAAGCGATATGGCTGAGGGAAGTAGAATTTTTAATGGGATGAGACAGGAATGTTCATGTTGCCAACATTATTTAACATATACTTGGAGAAGATAATTAACGAGGGAATACGTGGTGGCGAGGGTGTCAAGGTCTGAGGGAAGAGGGTACAGTGTATACGTTTTACTGATGACATGGCACTGTTGCCATGTCATCATGGTGAAAAAGGGATGAAGAATACACTTGAGAGATTGGATAGGGCTTGTGACATATGGAATGAAAATAAATGTTAAAAAGACAAAATGCATGGTAGGGCACCGAAGAAGATGATGGTAAGCCTGAAAGGGCATAAAATTTGGCAGGTCAAAACTTTTAGGTATTTTGTACCGGGGTAACCGAAGATATGAGGTGTGCCAAAGAGGTGAAGGTGAGATTAGCAATGGCCAAGGAAGCGTTTGGCAGGAACAGACGGATTTTGAGCAGAGGGCTTGATTTAGAATTGTGGAAGAGATTGGCGAAATGCTTTGTTTGGAGTGTGGCCACGTATGGACGGAGAAAATTTATTAAAATCGTTAAGAACAAAAATTTACACAGAATTTTTAACAAATGAACTTTCTTTTTAATTTTTTAATAGCAGAATAAATTGTAGTTACGAAGAAAGAGTTTTAAACGCAAACAAATTTTCAAAAGAATATTTATGGGTACTGAAATTTGAGAATATTAGACATTTACAAAGACGTTTATAACTAAGTCAACATTTAACTCGCAACTGGTTCGAAAACAGTAAAACCTAAATAAAACAATCAATTGAGAAACTGCATAAAATTATAAATTATAATGCAAAATATATAATACACAAAAAATTAATTAAAATTTCACGGTACGCAATTAAGTGACCTTGTTACCAATACATAACTGCGAAATATAAATTCCTTTCTTTTACAGATATTAATTTAATTTTTATAAATATTAAATTGTAATACCCCTGAGTATTATTAAATATTTCCTGTGTCAGAGAAAATCGCTATCACAATTTAAATAAAATTTATTCTAGTGAAACACGAATACATTTTTATTACGCTGTATCATTACCATAAACAATAAAAAGTTTAACAAACTACTTGTTACATAATTAAATTTAATTGGGATTCTTTCGCTTTTATTTAATTAGATTGTAGTTTGAACAAAATATTTTTAAATTAAATGAATGATAAAAAATTTAACTTCTTGATCATTTTGTCAGGAATTTGTCTAGTTTTAAAATAATCAAACGAAGGTTTTTCAAGGTCAGATATTCTTAGATTTTTGGGCTAGCACGGCGTCATAGATTTCGTTGTACGGTGTTGAGGTTTCAAGAGTGATGACATGAATAGTTTGAGGTGTTCAAGATATAGTTTTTATCGATTTTGAAGATGTTAATTTTATTATTAACTATTTTTTTTTTAGAAAATAAAAAAGCCTACAACTTTTATTTCAATCCTTATTTTTTTAAAGAACCTAGTTTAGCGTCAATTAGTGATTTTCCGTATTTTTAAGTTCTACAGAGGTTAATTTTCATTCAGCGTTGGATTATTTTAAATGAAGGCGTGATTAAAATCAGGTTATTTTTTCATTTTATATTGTTTAATAATAGATTAAACTTAGGTTATATTACGTATTACATAGGGTTCATTACCCACCGGGTAATGAAAAATATGGAAAGATAAAGTTGTCGCCGCGAGTCAGATGTTCAACAGTGATTTTCGGAGACGAAGGTTCCTGGTTCAAATCCTATTAAAGGTAGTTAATTTTATAGTAGTTACCGGTGTACTCTGATGGTTGGGTTGGAGTTCAATTAACCTTTTCAATACCAACGTCCCGAGAACATAACGTCAATTTTACGAAGTGATAACATCCGGTTTACTGAACGTCCGTAAGTTATACGTAAAGTGCCAACGTCCGGATCCCCGAACATTTCCAAAAAAACTTTTAAACAAAAATTAATGAAATAGTATATTTTGAAACCGCCTCCGTGGCGTAGTGACTAGCGCACTAGCTTACAAAGCGAAAGGTCCTGGATTCAATTCCCGGCTAGGGACTGAAAATTTTAACACATTAAAACCACCGTTAAGGTACCAAAACCCACAGTAGTTGCTAATGACCAAGCAACTATTTTAAATATTTTGAATATTTTTTATATTTTGAATATTTTTAGTGTTTGAACGATTTCTTTTCATATAAACTCAATAAAAATTAATTTAACAGGATATTTTATTTTTCTGTAAGTTGAAATTTTGGTCGACAATGGCAGGCTTAAGCCTGCAAGTTTTCGAAATAAGGGCTTGCACTTTTTGTACACTCTTATTCAAACTAAATGACACTTAAGATCAAACTTTTAAAATATTGTTTCGGCACTGAAAGGGTTAACCATACTCTTCCAGGAATGGTCCGCCTGAGTCTGTACAAGATTATACCTCATTTACATGTCATCACACATATCATCCTCACCACATTGTGTCACGGGTTTGCTTCTTGCTCTTAAACTGAACAGATTGCAAAGTACACACATTTGGGTAAAAAAAAACTTTTCATTATTTACAAGGCAAGAGAAAGTAAGTTAGTGTTTAATACCAGATTTTTACTTATGCAAAGATTCGTCACGTTTAGACCTGTTGTATTATCTCATCCATTCTCTTTTAGTACAACAAAAATAGTTGTTCAAGAAACTATATTAAAAGCCTAAATTATTAAAACAAAAATAGGTAGGCTATAATACACAATAAGTGTGACCCTGAGTAGAGTTCATCTAAGCTGTAGATCAAGATTAATTTAGCCAGATAAATGATGTAGAAGAACCGGTACACGAAATTCAAGTAAAGTAAAAGTGAAGGTAAAACATTTGAAAAGCGTAATGCGAGAAAGATGAAACGCATTTCGTTAATCAAGTAGGTTTGTTTATCTAGAATGTGAAAAGTATGAATTTATAGAATTACAAATAAGTAAGATCAAAAGAAGCCGCTTTAAAATATGTAATAAATTTGCGCATCTTCTTAAAATTGTTGAAATGTTTCTTACAAGTTCAATTTAATTTTCTTTCGTTTTTAACCAATGCAGTACCTACACAATATTATTACCTAAATTAGTTGTGTATATAACATAACCCAAAAGCAACGTCTGAATGTTACAATATATAATATTTCTGAAAAAGACTAGAAAACACAAATAGACTGATGAAATCTATAATGATGCATAAATATTTTTTAAAACACAACCTTCTTTTGAAGATTATGTTTTTAATTTTAAAAATTTGGTGTGAAACGATCTGTCACCGGATAGCATGGGGAAACCTTAATATTTGGGGCCCTAAAAAGGGCAGTTTAAGCGGTAATCGTCTAGGCGGGAAGAATCGGTCATGGTGGCGGTCATTAGTCATGGTGGCGGTCAAGAAGGTATTGTCTGTCTGTAACTTGATGGGCTCCGGCAGAGGGGAGGAATATGCGGATTGTAAAACCATTTCAGAAAACATATAAACCTAAATCTAATTTTTTTTAAGTAACTGAAACTTGTCGGAAATGGCGTATTTTAAAAACAAAGAACTACATATATTTCACTTGTTTTTTGTTCTGTAAAATTATTTTAAAAAATACATACTTAATGAGATATAATGTAGTAAAAGTTGTGTTTTTGAAAAAATACGTACTCTTTTTTAAATACATCGTCATTATTCAACAACTATTATCACGGATTAACATAATATTTGACAGGTTTGTTCTGTAATAATTATCGAAAACAATGATGCAATAAAATGTAACAGAAAATCATTATTTTTTAAGTTACTAGGTATTTTCATAAATAAATTTTGTAAAATCGCAAAACACGACATAAAACAGACAGCATGTGAAAAACTTTTTCGGTCATTAAAGATAACTATACACTTGTAGGAAACGAAAAAGAAAACAAATTCAATTAATTTTTAGTAAAAGAATTATTTAAATTGGACGAACCGAAAAATTAGAAATGTTTTCTGAAATGATTTTACAATTCGTATATTGCTCCCCTCTGCGGGAGGCCATCAAGTTATAGACAGACAGTAAGCGACGCTGCATTTCGTCGTCCAGTGGAGACGTCATCTTCTTCCCTCGCAGTAGTGCGTCGATGGTTGCTTCATCGTGATCCGGTAGCGCAAGGCTTGGTTGAGGGATCCCTGAGGGCATCGCTTGCGGCAGCGAGCGATGACGGTGATTACGGTACCAGGTCAGCGACCGGAAGCATCATCTTCTCTCTTGCGGGGTTGTCGATGGGTCTTTATCGGAGTCCGGATGGTGGATATCTAGTCAAAGTTGTAGAGCAGAATGGAACATTAACGGGCTCAGTGGAGCGCTCTTGTATAGTCACCAGAGCGCTGCGGTAGGGCCGCTTATAGCCCTCTGCAATGCCGGCACAGACCTACCCCTCGTCGGTACTAATGGCGGCTTCTCTCTGTTGGTGTGTCGGAAGGATTGTCGCCCCGGCACACAGTACCTAATCAAAGGGGCGACGGTGACAGATCACACGACTACCCTTGCTGATCCAAATAATAAAGATAATAAGCTACATTTAATCAAGAGTGAACGATGCTAAATGAAAATCAACCCTAGTTGACTTACATTTTGATGAGCAAAATATGGAAAGTCACTAACGCTCAACCAAGCAGTGGAGAAATAATCGGTTGAAATAAAATTTGTAAGATTTTTTTATTGTCTATAACTTTGATTATACAATAGGCCCTACAATTTATCCGTTACCTAAATGCATAATTAAAGCCGCAACCTTAGAAGAGAAAAAATCATTTTCCACTTATCTTAATTTGAAGAATACAAAAAATGTAAAAATGAGGCGCATTAAATTAAAATCGTATGAGCCGTTTTTGACAAAATCACAAAATGTGAAAATCGCATGAATTAACTGCTACATCTTCCGGTTAAACAGTTTTGGTCCAAATGTTCGTTTCGAGTCTAAGAAATTAGTTCTAAGTAAATTAATAATTGTACCTCATGGTAGCTTAAGTTTAAAATTTCAACTTCGTACGATTTTCCGTTTTTGAGTTATTTTGTTAACATGCATACACACATTCCTTACCCACATTTAATAAGTAAGGAAAGTTATATTTTCAAGTAGATTTTTGGAAATCGAATTTTCACCGGAAATACACGTTTTCAGATCCGCTGAACTAGGTTTACCATACGTCCTGGATTAGCCCGGCATGTCCGAGCATGTTAGGCATGATGTGTCCGGGATTTTCGGATATTTGTGTAAAAGATCGGCGGCTGGGAAATTTCACTCTGTTTTGATTTAGAGGTTGGTAACATTGTATGCAGGAAAACTAGACTGTTAAAAATTAATTCAAAGAGGTCTTGTGTGAACTTTTACTGAAAAATTAAAACTGATAAGATGTTCCTTGGAAAAGTATGCCTACTACATCATCTGAGAAATATCACCCGCCCAACTCGTCTAAAAAATACCGGGTGAGCATAAAGTCTTGCCCTGATTATAAAAATTTATTGCAGAATAACTGTTTGACATAATAATTTAAATTTTATGCTGTTACATAGGCTAGTGTTAATAGTTTTTTTTAAGATTACTTACATTAGTAAACTTCAACGTGTGCCCCCTTGGTAGCTCGGAGAATGTCGAAGCGGTATTCCAGTTCCCGCCAGGTGTTTTGTAACATGTGTTCTGTCACAGTACCCACAGCAACTTGTATCCTAGTCTTCAGTTCGTCAACGTCAGCAACTGGTGTGGCGAAGACTCTATCCTTGATATAGCCCCAGAAAAAAAAGTCAAGGGGAGTAATGTCTGGAGAGCGGGGTGGCCAGGGTGTTGGACCATCCCTTCCAATCCACCGATCCGGAAATGTTTCATCCAGGAAATTACGCACTATCAAAGCCCAGTGGGGAGGGGTGCCCCATCTTGCTGGAAAATTATCCATGGTTGATATTCTTCTAACTGTGGTGCAATGAACTGTTGCAAAACATCTAAGTAAATGTTAGCGTTAATGGTGTTTTCCGTGATGTTTGGTGCGGCCTCATGCATAATAAGGTTTTCGGGCCGTTTTTCTTCACGGAAAACACCATTAACGCTAACATTTACTTAGATGTTTTGCAACAGTTCATTGCACCACAGTTAGAAGAATATCAACCATGGATAATTTTCCAGCAAGATGGGGCACCCCTCCCCACTGGGCTTTGATAGTGCGTAATTTCCTGGATGAAACATTTCCGGATCGGTGGATTGGAAGGGATGGTCCAACACCCTGGCCACCCCGCTCTCCAGACATTACTCCCCTTGACTTTTTTTCTGGGGCTATATCAAGGATAGAGTCTTCGCCACACCAGTTGCTGACGTTGACGAACTGAAGGCTAGGATACAAGTTGCTGTGGGTACTGTGACAGAACACATGTTACAAAACACCTGGCGGGAACTGGAATACCGCTTTGACATTCTCCGAGCTACCAAGGGGGCACACGTTGAAGTTTACTAATGTAAGTAATCTTAAAAAAAACTATTAACACTAACCTATGTAACAGCATAAAATTTAAATTATTATGTCAAACAGTTATTCTGCAATAAATTTTTATAATCAGGGCAAGACTTTATGCTCACCCAGTATATCACCCGTCAAAAAGAACTCGACGGTACAGATGTTGTAATCGCAGGACGCAGTTCTAAGAAAATATTTGGATGTTTTTGTGCGTACTTTCAGTTAACATTATTATTCTAAAAATAATAATTTAGAAAATATTAGTTAAAAATTAATTGAAAACCAAAGTATTTAAGTGACAAAATGGTTACGTTTTTCGTTATTTACATTGGCAAGAGAAAGACGTTAATAGTTCATAACAGATTGTTTCCTACAAGCGAATTAGTGGGCACCCACAAAAATGTCCGTACAACTGGTGATATGAGTGACTTATTTAAGTATATTTTTATATTTTGGTTAAACACATATATCAATGTATTAAAATTTATAAATTATTCAGATATTTACATTATTTTTTCCTCAAACAACATCGTAGTGTAACCAAAAGAGAATCACTTTTAAAAATGTTTAAATCGTACTTTGTCTAGTCTTGTGAATCATTGAACGATTAGTTGGCAAATACGTTGGTAGATGGCATGACAAACAACACAGCAACGAGCATAATCTGTTTGTTGGTAATATGCTAGGAGTAAACAAATCTAAAGGTGGAACATGTGAAGATACAAATCATGACATAATTTTAAGTAACTTCCGCGTATTATATTTGTACTTAATTATATAGTGAATTACTTATTAAGCTTGCTTGCAAAATCATCAGTTAATTAAGATGCAAGGGTACGTTCATCTTACTTCGGGTTTGATCACATAACCTAACGAAACGTTTAGTTTCTTTACAGAAATACTATTACAAGACAACAATGAAGAGTACGTTTTTAACTGCCTTCTCATCTAATAACTACCATACTGGTATACTACGAAACAACTTCGGAATAACTCGACAATGTTAATCTAAGGTTAACTTTCTGCGTTCTATGTTTCCCAATAGGTAGGTATGTTTTCTATTAGAAAAATATATACAAATTTAATAATTGGTTAGTCTAAATTGTTATATATGTAATATTAAATTTATATTATTTCAGTGACATAAATTATCAAAATAAACCGTAAAAATAAATTTACATACCTGTGTTCCTTGTTAAAATTGGAAAACTGGACACACATCTAGTTGTGGTAGCAATGACAGTAGACGTAATCAGCTGTTAAAAATTCAATTCCTGGAATTTGGGGGCGTCATGTTTTGTAGGTTATAGTATTTATTTTGTGTTTCAATAGTAAACTATGTGGCTGAGATAACACTGCTGTATTTCAGGTACATTAAACAAAGTATATTTATTTTTGTGATGTAGTCCTAGTTGTGATTAGTTTCGTTTTAATATTTAATGAAATAATCGATTGGCCTTGAAGCTGCCAGGTTTATTACAATACAGTTATATTTTTATATTATTAGTACGTTTTAAATAGTTGCAAATTCCGTTTTCAGTGATAAGGAAACAGCGTTCTCAATTTCAAATTCGCAATTAACGTTTCATTTGTTGTCGTAGTTGTGCGCATTTCATAGTCAAAAATTGTTTTGTAACTATTTCGTTACTGGATACTATAAACTTGAATATTGTATTATTTAAAATGCCTCAGGATTTTTAGTAAGTTAATTTGAATGGTAAATTCGTCAAAACTCTTTGTTTTATTTTTATTTTTTCACATAAAATGAATATTTCTAAGATAATTTATTATTTTTGTATTCAATATTCGTTTTCTTAAAGGTATTCACCGATTTATTTAGGTCAGTTTTTGTCAAATTTGCATTTGTGTAGTTTTCTCACCATAAAGTGTGTTATAATAATTATCTCTGTCAAATTAGTCAGGGCTAAAAACTTTTTGTCATTTATTTGTAGTAGTTCCTGCTACTTATTTTCAGTTTAATTTTTGTTATGCAAATATGTAAAATAATTAAACCAAAAATTACACTACCTGTACTTTATGTAACTTAGATTGATGACTTTTTGTTATTCATAATAGCATAGTTAACTTTTCTACAGCAGCAGTGGAAAGGCCTGTCAGAAACAGCTGTTTTCAGAAAAAGTAATCTTTAAAGTGATTAAATCCTATAACAACATTCATGTACTTGTAAAAGACAACTTATCTATAAAAAAATAAATAGTTTTTTTTATTTAATTTGTTATATTAAATGTTTTCTGCTAAAATTGTTTGCTTTCATCCCTTATTTCAGTGTATTCTTAAACGTGTCAGACTTCCCCTAAATATGTTCTTAATGAATTTTATTATTGCAATGTAAAAGAGAAAATTAAAACAAAATTTTCTGAGATGCTGTGGCACAATCTAATTTTATTAATTTCTGTCACATAGATCAGCTAAAAATTTTCTTTTTGTAAACAGTGTATGTGTTGATTTTATCAGTCATGTAATAAGTAAAAAATTGAAAAAGTAAAAATTGATTAGAGTACAAAAATTATATATATAATTCTGAAATTATTTCTATCATAAGTTGTAAAGGTTTTTATTTGAGTGATGACATTTTAAGATTACTGTATCATCTATGTTTTCTCTCTGTATATTCTTTGGATATCCAAAATTTCTTAACATCTTAGTGAGTTCCTACTCGTTTCGTTCTTTCAAAAAAAAAAAAACAATATATTGTATTTGCTCCATTATTCTGTTTTTAACTGTAATTTTCACTTATTTTATAATAAAACTTTTCGTTCAGCTCCCAGAAATGAAATTTTTGTTAGAGCGTAAGTTTTACTTTAAAATTATTTTATTTTATTTATTTTAAGTCATGCCCCAACTGACTGGTATTTAGGGACTAACTTGTATTCTTGTTTATTACAAGAGTGTTAGGTATGCAATTTTCTAGACCTTTCAAAATTTTTCAGTCAGTTGCCATAATCAAACTCAACTGGATCTCTAACTTGAAAATTGAGTAAATTTATAAAAATATGTTAATAAAGTGACTTCTTTTTAAAAAAAATTAAGTTAATTTTTAATTAAATGGTGTTTTGTCAATAATAATTTTTATTTCGTTGGGTGTAGCGTTTTTACTTTGTTTGAAATTTAAATTTTTGTTACTTTCTTTAAAATTTGAGGGTACCTATATTCATTTTTTAAGGGTCAGTACATGGCTAATTAATTAATTTTCTTTAAAGGAACATCATTTTTCATGTTTGGTAAATGAAGATAGCATAATCGTGGTGATTTGGCTGTACCATTGGTGTAGTGGTCAGCGCTACTGCCTTTTATGCCAGAGGTCCTAGTTAGATATAGAATTTTTTATAAATGCACAAGTCGTGGCTTATGTAGGAATCATCAATCCAATTTTAAACTTGTAATGAAAATTTATGTTTTAGTTTTAGAAATAAAGGATTACTTATGTCTGTAATCTATGACTGACTTACAGTTTCAAAATATAGGGTTTTTTTGGTCTTGTATTTAAAATAATTGAAACCCTTCGTGTTTTATTTTAATCGCCCATTTATTACTAAACCATATCTGAATCTAAACTTGTGTAAAACTGTTTTTTACATAATTTGAGATAACAGTAATGTTATATTCTTTGACAAATATTAAATAGGTTAATAAACATGTTGTTCTTTTCAAGGAGAACAAAGGTGTAAATTTTTATAAGTTATTGTGTACTTTTAACCATATATTCTGTAGTAGTAACTTAATTACTGTAATAAAGTTTGGTAAAAGAAATTTTTCCTGTCGGAGAATTCATCTGAGTGCTAATTTGTAACAAGCTTGTTAAATCTGACGGTACATTAAATAGAAACCAAGTTTTTTATTCAAGTCAAAATAAGTAACAATTAAAAAAAAACCTATGAAGTCTTACATCTTCGTATTCAGTTATGCAGATAATTAAATTTCTTTGTAAATTTGCATTTATAAAGATTCATTTTATAGGCTTGCATTATTTTCTCTCTTGCTGTAGGTCTAAATAAATATTATTGTTATTTATTTTATTATTATTATTATTATTATGTATATTGATAGAAAATGTCATAACATTTTTTATTAATAACATAGTATTTCTTATTAATTAATTCAGATATTATTTATTGATGCTGCATTTTTATCAAATAGTCATAATTATAATGTATTAAAATATAATAATGCTTTGTTTATTTAATAGCATTGTTTATAAAATTGTTTATCAGAATGTTACGAGATAAACTTTACAACAATATTTGCCGCAGTTTAGCAGATTTATATTCTATTATTATTACTATGAAGTAAATTAACGCCTTTAGAATTTTTATGCTATATTTTTTTATGAGTTTTTGAAATTTGTACTTTCTGTTGCTCAATATGAATATGTAGAGAAGGAATTATTGTTTGTTTTTATTTTTCAAAATAGTTTTTTCATAAACATTTTTAGGCCCCCTGATTAAAGAAAAATAATAATTTTAGTTTTAGCGATTTGTCTGTGTGTACATGTGTGAACAAATTATCTCCGGCCGCATTGGCACAATTGGTAACGTGCTCGCCTCTCATCATGCGGTCCTGGGTTCGAATCCCACTCAGGCACGGCATATTTTCACACGTTACAAAAAATATCATTTCATCCTCCATCGTATAATAATTACACCCCAACGTCGTCACTAATGACCGTTGTAGTTGATGCGACGTTAAATAAATGAATAAAAAAAAAAATTATCTCGAGAACGAAATATCATAGAAAGTTGAAACTTAAGAGTGTATGTTAGGTACCACTTGGGGACCTGACACATTTTCATCAAAATCAGTCAACCAGAAGTAGTAGTTTTTCATGTGATTTTTTCAAAAAAACGGCTCCTTTGATTTTTTTTTAATGAACTCATTGCATTTTTTTATGCTCTACAAGATAGAGTAAGCATCTTGTGTGCCAAAATTTATGGGGAGGGGGGCTGTGCTCTTGTAGTAAAAACTGTTTTATTAAGATTGTGGCATTAATATGCATTTAGGGAAAAAGTGTGTGTATTAATTAAATAGTATTAAATTAAAAACCTACTACTTTTATTTTAAGCTTTTTTCCCACAATGCTTAAGTTTAGCACATGTTCTGACCGATGTAAATTATCATCTATTAGCGACATTAAAACATTCAATTGTAAACATTGTATACAAAAATTATCGCCTGTCACATTACAATACATTACAGACTAATGTTTTCAGGTTAGTTGATATATAATGTTGCAAGAGTGACGTGACTGTGATCACAGCTAGTACAGCCCTGGCCCCCACCACTCGCTCAGGCAACTGAGCGCGCCACTACCAAAATAAATCTTCTGCACAATGAAGAAAACCGGCAAGCTTATTTGGCGTCCGTTTTACACACATTAAGGATTAAAAAAAATTATTTAAGGCTGGAATTTAACAATTCACACTTACATGCCCAATGAAAAAAACCGGCAAGCTTATTTGGCGTCCGTTTTACAGACATTAAGGATTAAAAAAAATTATTTAGGCTGGTATTTAACAATTCTTACTTAAATGCGCAATGAAGAAAACCGGCAAGCTTATTTGGCGTCCGTTTTACATGCTTTAAGGATTAAAAACAATTATTTAGGCTGGAATTTAACAATTCACACTTACATGCGCAATGAAGAAAACCGGCAAGCTTATTTGGCATCCGTTTTACACACATTAAAGATTTAAAAAAATTATTTAGGCTGGTATTTAACAATTCACACTTACATGGGCAATGAAGAAAACCGGCAAGCTTATTTGGCGTCCGTTTTACACACATTAAAGATTTTAAAAAAATTATTTAAGCTGGTATTTAACAATTCACACATATATGTAGCGAACATGGGTTACACCTCATGATTTAAATTAATAAAAGGAATGGGGGGTTTATTTTATGAGCAATTACCCATTATGTGGATCCACTTTTTGCCACAGAATAAATTGTATTTGTCAGTATACTTGAGTTCTTCACCCACCCAAATCATCTCTTTGCATGTATTTAAAATTATAGCTCCTGCCAAGCATTTTCGCTTAGTGTAGTCTTAGCTACACATTCAGTACGTACAATGTATTCTAATCTTTTTGTAGCATAATTTTTCCATTACATTTAATTGAATGTAGATATTTAAGAAATATTTTGATATTTCGTAATGAGCTGTTTCATTGTACCTCAGGAATTTATGTATTATACAGTTAATATTATTTGCTTTATATTATCTAAATCAATAGTTAGCACCGTTGTTTATTTTTCTTATAGTAGTTAAATAAATCTTTTAAATAAATATTACAATATTTATTATTTGTACAAATATTTGACAACAAACACGGTATCTCTTTTTTTAATAAAGTATCTGAAATATACATTTGTTGTAGTGTTGTACCAAGTAAGATTTTCAGATTTCTTTATAAATACTGTTATTTTAAAATTTTTGCAATGGGTCTAATTAATTATTCTTTTTAAATCGGCATATTTCGACTTTTTTGATTAATTTTACTCAAAATTAAATAAATATCTGATCGGAGTAGGATTGGTTCAGTTTTAACAATCCGTATTTCTAGTTCCTCTAAATGGAAATTTAAACATAGTGTTAGTGTTGTTTAGGTCATCAGCCAAAAGGCTGGTTTGGACCGCATTCTGCACTGAGTTGAAAAATATGTTTATCAGCTTGCCAGGCCCTCTAAAAAGCATCTACTTCCATCCTGCAAATGACACCTTCACTTCTTTTACTACAAGGTCTGGCTGTATAATGAAATTCTTTACTCTCAGAAGAGATAACTTTGATTACACTGCTACCTCTTCTGTTCTTTAATGTTTCAGTCGTATAATTTTGACTGACCATATGATAAGAAACAGAACTTTTTTAACCTTGGAACTAACAGATCAAGTGCAAATAATTTAACACTCCACCTGCCTGGGCAAAATAATGTTAGTAAAAGAAATTATAAAAAAAAAACATTTTGATGTTTCAATTTTTTGAGATAGAAATTAAGCTTCGTTATAGATGTTGCAGACTCATAATATAAAGTACAAGCTCCTGTGTTTGATTTCTTGGTAGGAATAAGAAAATTTTACCTAGTTCAAACCCATTTGTAGTTTAATACCCATTGATTCAATAATAACCTGTACAGTTGTTGATGTGACATTTAATTAATTGTGTTTACGTTGTACAGTTATTATGTACTTGTAAATCATACTTGAAATTAAAAACAAACTGAGCATTTCATTTATATTACAGAAGTGTGTTGTTGAAACTTTGTATTATTAATTATATTAAAACATTTTTTATTAATTTTAGTCATAAATTGTTTCTTCAGAATTAATGATTTCATTAGCAAGCATACGAAAAACATTCAAATTATCAGTTTTTTTCGATCAGTATCTCATTAATGAGATCAATATTTAAGAAGGTTGCTAAAATTTTAGTTCTTTTATATTGAAAAATGGTGATTGCCGAAAATGGAAAAGATGAAAAAGATGTTGTTTATAAATATAAACTATAACCCTTAGAAGCTAATTTTTAAGGCAGTTGAAAGTTCTTGGAGATGGATAATGTTTGCATCTCCCAAAATAATCCAACATTTAGATACTAGCATTGAAATAATAGGCACTGTTGTTTAGGTCATCAGCCGAAAGGCTGGTTTGAACATCTAGAGGTTTTACTAAGTAAAAACGTGGAGTTAGGTGGTTTACCATTGCCTTCCTCATTGAGTGGAAAAGTATGCTCATCAGCATGCCGGGCCCTCCGAAAAGCACAAATTTTCCACTCTGCAAATGACACCTTCACTTCATTCACCACAGGGTCTGGCTGCATAATGAAATTCATTACTTTCAGAGGAGATAACTCTGAATAGTGTCTTTTACACCTCTACCTCTTCTGTTCTCAAATGATTCAGTCATTTAATTGGCTGACCATGTGATAAGAAACAGAACTATTTATTTTAGCCCTGCAACGAACAGATTGAGTGTAAATAATTGGACACTCCACCTGTCTGTTATGGGCACAATAGGCACTATTACAAAAAGGAAATACTTACCACCCATGATGAGAGGTCAGAACTATAGATTATTGCAGGGTTTTGTGGAAGGCGAAACAACAGTTTAAACAGGTTCTAGTTCAAAGAAAAGCCTTGTTGCTAAAAAATGTATTGGATTGGTATGGTGTAGATATGATTATGCGTATGTAACTAGCTGCCAATTTTTCTTTTTTTTAAACTGTAATGTATGTATATTGCAATTTGTTCAATTTACAATATGAAACCCCATAACCCATTTAAGTGAGGACGTTATGTATGGCATGTAAATGAGGTGTAGTCTTGTACAGACTCAGGCTTACCATTCCTGTAAAAGTTTGGTTAATTGAACTCCAACCATCAAAGTACACCAGTAACCACTGTCAAGTATATAAACCTGTGTAAAAGTGATTCTTGTGGTCTTGTGTGGTTTCTTTAGTGACCTGTGTATAAGTAAAATGTAACCTTTACTAGGATTTGAACCGCGGAACCTTTGTCCCTGAAACTGATCTGATTTTGGAAACAAATCTACCGCTAGATCAACCTGGTCAAGTCAATAGTAAAGTGAGCAAAAAACAAAATTTGAGTGTTCAACTGCCTTAAATGAAACGGTTTGTATTAAATTATAAAAATAATTGTAATTTTTATAGTTAATAATTAATACTTTAATTTACATTGATAAATTTTATTCAGTATGGTATTTTTATTTGTAATTTCCAATATATTTAAAATAAACGTCATTGGAATTGTTTATCGGTTTGATATTTTATATACAAATTTTAAAGCGGTATAATATAACATTTCCAATTTATATGATAAATTGTGTGTTTCATCTGGAAATTTTCAAACAGAATATTTGTTAAAAATAGGCTAATCTAATTAGGAAGGAGTGATAAGTGACAGAATGTCTGTATTAGAACTTGTACTGCTTCTGTTGTGTTTTATCTTTTTGTACATCCAAATATTTAATATATTATTCATACTGTCCATTACATATAATTATTAATGATTAATTAAACAGTTTTAGTCATTCCTTAATTTTACTTAAGTATAATATTTTAACTGTTTTTATAATATAATTATTGTTTAGGTTATTAAAAATTTTGGTACATGATTTATATATATATTTTTTAATAGTATTGATGCCTGCATAAGCCTTGGTTTTTATGTGGGTAATGATATGAGGTGATATAAAAATGAAAAACGGCCAGACCTCACCAGGAATCAAACCTGGGACCTCTGGCATAGAAGCCATCTTCATCTTCTCTTCTGATAAAGAACATTTTTGGCTCAATGGCGTAGTGGTTAGTGCAACTTGCTTCTACGCCGGGGTCCTGGGTTTGATTGCCAGTCAGGTCTAGTATTTTTTCATCACTCATCTTCATCTTTCATCCTTCTCATCATCTGCATTAGCAGTAATTGCAAAACAGTCGGGCGTAAAATAAGAAACTTTTCTCTGCATGCTATGCCAGTTAGTCTGTTCCAGTATTTGTTTTGTTTTTCATAAGAAAGCTTTAATTAAATAAACTACTCCGAACATTGCTTCCCAAGCTGCTTCTTTTTTTAGTCCTTTGTCCCAGAACCTGGGATACCGGTTTGGGAATTCTTTATCTCCTTTTCTTTGAAGATACTCTATCCATTTGTTACATTAGTTACCAATTTGCTCATTTATATTTATTATCTAAAACTGTGCCTTAAGTAGCAATTTCAAATTCTGTTCTCCCTCGTACAACACTTGACCCTCTGTAGAAAATATATCTTCACAGTTACTAATATCTGTTTTATTTTTTCTTTGAGATCCCATGTTTCACTCTCATATAAAACAATCAGATCTGCAATATATCATTAAATTTGTTTGACGTATTTTCATCAGTGAGTCGTGTTCCATATTGCATTTATATTCATCCCATATATTCTCCGAAAAGTGTGTATTTTTTGTCAAGATCAACTGTCTGTCAAAACCAATATTTAGCAGCTCAAGTAATGGAAAATTCTGGTCTGAACTCATGAATAGAGTTATTAATCACAATCTTCGATTTTATTAGGTCCTTTCCCACAAAAGCCATCAGTTTAATTTTCCTGCACATTCAAATGTTGATTTTCAAAATATAATTTTTTTCCACTTGATTGTTCTCTTCCTGAATCCAGTTTCCATTTACAAGTATTTTTTAGTGATAATCGTTGTAAGTTTGTGGTTTAAATTTGTTTTATTATGCTAAGTTGAACAGGTTTAATTCGTAATTAGGACAATTGGAAATTTTAACTTTATTTAGTCCACTGCTAATGTTCTGTAATCTGCTGTAGTAGTTACTAAGTTACTAAGTTACTAAGTTACTGTAGTACCAAGCAGTTGATGTGGTTTTAAATAGGAAAACAATATTAATAATTTTTGTGCTATAAGTGAATATTTTTTAAACTAATGACTAGTGTAATTATATCGTGGAATTTTTTTAAAAAATTTGTTGGTTATTTTAATTTTCATTAAGGCCGTATGGAGAGCTTTGGTAAATAAAAATTTTGATGCATAGTAATGGAATACAATTGTCCAAATTTACATAATATAAGAATTCTTCAAGAGAACTTCTTGTAACCTCCTTATTCTAACTACTTAACCTAAATTTGGTATCTCTGTTCTGAGCAATTTTTGGTACATTGGATTATTAATTACCTACATTAGGAAACTGGATTGGTTAACCAAATTTGTGTTTGGGAATTGGGGAATCCTTTTCTAGTTTTCATTCTGATAATCTGGAGAGATCTTGGGTTATAAAGGTGTCCCAGGAAGTAGCAAATACTCAGGTAGTATTTTAAGAAAAATTGTTAAGTAGGGTAATTGGAAGTAAACCCATAAAAATCACATAGGCTGGGAAACCTTAAGGTTCCTGTCCAAATTTATGTAATATAAGAATTCTTCAAGATGATTTCTAGTAACCTCTCTCATTCAAACTACTTTACGTACATGTGGTGGAAGGTTGGGTTATTAATTACACTAGGTACTGGATCGGTTAACCAAATTTATGTTGGGGGTATTGGGGAATCCTTTTTGAGTTTAAATCTTGATAATCTTGAGGGATCGTGGTTGTAGAGGTGTCTTAGGAAGTATAGGGTAGTATTTTAAGAAAAATCTTTAAGTGAGGGTAATTGGAAGTTAACCCAAAAAAATTACGTAGGCTGGGAAACCTTAAGGTTCATCCTGTATCCATCAGTCTAAGTGTTGGTCTAATTACTGATTTAAAGGATTACTAAGAATTAAGAGGAAAATAGTTTATGAAGCCAGATAGAATAAAAGGAATCATAAACGAGTCAAGAAAATAGTTTCATGAGATTTGGAAAATGGAAGATTAAACCAGTAAATGATAAGCGGATATCGTGAGAAGGATGGAAACGTACAAAATAAAATTCTAGGAATTAGCATGATTGCTGTGTAAATAGAATGGGTGATAACAGAAAGCCTAAAAAATTTATGGAAGCTCAAACATAAGGAAAAAGATAGATGTGTCAACAAAGAATCACGTATGAGAGGTAAAGGGAGTGGGTTCATACACCTCTGATACTCCAGTGGCACAAAGGTATGGGGGAAAAAGATAACTAACTTTTAAGTTCAGTAGCACTTTTTGGTTTTAGGACAATATAACAATCTAATAGTTGTGGTTTACTTCCAGACCCTAGGAAACAAACCCAGGTAACCCATACTGTCGCTTAATATCTCATAAAAATTGTCTTAAAGGAAATATTTTTAAACATTTTTACTATTTCATACTTTATAGAGTCTGAAGCATTTTTAATTCAGAAATAAAGTTTCTGATTTAAAATAAAATAAAAAATTTACCCTTTGTTCATTGGGAGTTGCACCAAGATAAAAATATTTTGTTTAATCAGGCCTTGAACTTTTCAAAATTCTCTTGTATTTGAAATCAAACTATTTGATGGCAATGAAAATATGAAACTTTTATCAGTTTTACAATTTTTATAAAAATTATATTCTTGACTTTAATTATATTAATTTTATTTTATTTTAAACAGCGTGAAACTCATTGATTTATTATCATGCTTATAAAAAAATTAACATTACGTACATAAACGTCATTTTCATTCATCCATATTTACGGACAAATGGCAAAGATAAATTGCAATCTAAAACAAATAATATTGTTAAGCAGTTAAGTTTTTTGTGTTATTTTTTAACTGTTGTTATTAAAAAGATAGCTATTCATTTTAAAAAGTATTATACTTTGTAATACAATATTGGACTAGTTTTCTCAGGGACAAATATTAAAGCTATTGTGTGTCATTAGTTGTCTACATAACAATAGAAACATGGTAATGATAATATTATTAATTATTATTGTTTTCTGTTTTGTTTTAGAATAATTTTTTAAATATTTTTAGACTGATGTATAAATTTATATTTATTTATATGAACTTTAATCTTAGTTGCCTTAAAAATTACGGTAATTTCTGTTGAAATTCATGCTCATACATGATGAGTAATAATGAGTCCTTTATGAGTCATTTATCAGTTATTTATGGTTCAATTATTATCACAGTTTTTAATTAATTTTATATGTTTATAAATTTAAGTCGACTTTATCATACTGGTTTCTTATCTTATGCAACTTAACTTTAAAACTAAATTATTTAAGACCTGCTGGTAGAAACAATGTTCATTTAATTGTATAATAAATATTGTTCTTTTAAAATGTAGATATAAATGTTTTCAAATTAAAAAAGAAAAATTAATTGAATTTTGTTTCTTTTGTGTTAATATGAGAAATTATTATAAGCCATTAAACAAGAATAAGATAATTTAAACTTGCCCTCTGGGTCAGCCCAGTCAGTCATTTTCTTGTTAGTTCTTTGTGAGTAATTTTCTTTTTCTTCTTTGTCTGCTATGCCAGGGGTCCCAAGTTTGATTCGTAGTCTGGTCTGACGTTTTCTCTTCTCTCATTTTCATCTGTCACCCTTCACCACCTCCATTAGCCTTAAGGTGTTTTTACATGTACACTCTGAACAGAAGCACTGAATGAGACGTTCAGCCACACGTTCTTGAGAGTTCCGAAAACCATGGTCCTCCTGAGTGTGTTGTTGAAAATCTTTTTTTGTTTCACCACACTCTTGCCAATGCTCAGTTGTGATTCGTTTACAAGTATGCTTTTAAACACAATTACCCATGTTCGAACTGTGTGACTGAATGGCATGTGTCATTTTGAAATGTTCAATGCTCGTAAGAACACTCCAGTTTAGTTTAAAATTGTATGCCACTCGGGAAAGATATTGCCTTCGTAGTCATGCAATTTCAGCTGCAGGGTTATATTATGTAATTACTGATTATTTTACTAAGGAATCATCAAAACATAGAGTCTAAGTTAAAAAATATAGAGAACAATTTAATCACATGCCATTACTGGAACTCACATACGTAAACTCTGATTTTTTTTAGTTACAAAAGCCCGATCAGCTTCAGGGAAGGTTCTTTACAAACTATAAAACTAGTTTGTCAAACGTATCATTCTTTAAGTATTTATTGCCCCTTTACTTTACTTTAATTTTCCAGAAACGTGTATGTTTGTATTGATTTATAAAGTTTGTTAGAAACTTTTCATTCCAACCATGAGAATCTGCCATTTAATCCTCCCGTAATAATTAATTGTAGAAATAAACAGAAATAAATAACGTTATAAAATTAACTAATTGTGTTCAGAAACGTGTGGTAAGGAGTGTTGACCGACTGAATTTAAAAATGGGAAGACGTTGCGCATCTGAACATACTACTGCCATTCCTACAAACGCTCCTTACCACACACCTAAATAAATTGCCTTTCAACGTACATTTCTGAACACACATCTGAGTGGATTACCTTCTTGCGTGCAGTTAGAGTGTACGTGTAAAGACCCCTTTAATGTGTATAACAGCCAGACATAAAATGAGAAAAAACTACTAAACCATCAGAGTGTCCTGCTGACTATAAAATTCTTTCTTGTTCAAGCTACTTTTTTTCATATTGTGTAGCTTTTTAACTGTATTTCCCTCTTTTTCTGTTTCAAAAGTATTCCATCTTCGAAAAATTGTGATAATTTTTCAATTTGTGTTACTCTAATAATCCTGTCACATCATTTTCTCTTGTACTCTCAAATTTTTAGTGATTCACTCCATTTGGGTTATTAATCAATGCTAGTTAAGTGGAAGAGCTGTTTTTTCACAGCATCGTGTTGTACCCAAAACTGGATCAACAAATTGATCCAGCCCCCTACATAAATCTATTCATTGTCACTGTTCTGTTGGGATTTCCATTCAACCTTCCATTGTTTTGCTTTGTGTGTTAAAAAAAGAACACCTTTTGTAGGTTAAGCACTGGAGTTAAAGTAAGAAAGGGTTAGGAGAATTATTGTGATACATTCCTTATTACAAAGCACTGATTGTAGTTGCGATACGCTCCATCAATCCTATTTATCATAGAGCCAAAGCCCTCTCCAGGTTAATTGTCAAGGGTTATAGGACATTTAAAATCATTTATACACCAGTTGAGCAAGGAGTACTTATAGTTACACATGATAAAATAAAATACGAAATAGTGCCATTTAGTACATATCTTCGAACTGCTTTCTGATAATTAAAATTCAGTAAAAGGTATTGATGAAATTATTGAGCGAAATTCTAATTGAGTTAATTTTTTTTGTATTTATTTAAGCTTGGTTATTAGTGACTACAGTGGATTATATAACTGGAATAGTGGGTTTTGACTTGCAAAAATTTTCAGACCCTAGCCGGAAATCGAACCCGGAACCTATGCAATGTAGGCTAGCGCGCTAACTACTGTGCTACAAAGGAGGCCCTTGAAAAATATTATATCAATACACCAACCACAATAAAATACACTAAACTTTCAATCACTATCTGTAAGTGAAATACGAGGCTATTAAATAACGAGACTGACGTAAAAAAATTTATTTTTATTTTATACATAATCACTTATTGTCACCCTCAATATACACTCCTTTTCTATCCCTACAACAACGCTCCATGTGAATTTTCCATTGTTGGAAACAGTGCTGGAAGTCATCTTCTGTCAGCTCCTTCAGGACATGTGCCGCTTTCTCTTTTACAGTCTTCCACAGACTCAAATCTTGTCCCTTTTAATGCAGATTTCACCTTAGGGAACAGGTAGAAGTCACATGGTGCAAGATCTGGTGAATAAGGTGGATGTTCTAACACTGAGATGCTGTACTTGGCTAGGAACCTCTTGACAGATAACGCAGAATGAGCTGGCGCATTGTCTTGGTGGAGAACCCATGATTTATCCTTCCACATTTCGGGGCATTTTTTCCTTACTCTTTGACGTAGCTTAGAAAGTACCTAAAGGTAGTAATATTGATTAATTGTTTGACCTTCAAGAACCCAGTGAAGGTACAAAATCCCTTGGATATCAAAAAGAACAATCATCATTGCTTTAAATTTTGACTTGCTCATTCGAGCTTTTTTGGCTCTCGGTGAAGTTCGGCTCTTCCAGTGCATGGATTGGCGCTTCATTTCCGGATCATAATTAAAAAACCACATTTCATCACATTTTATTATCTTCTACCTGTTCCCTAAGGTGAAATCTGCATTAAAAGGGACAAGATTTGAGTCTGTGGAAGCTGTAAAAGCGAAAGCGGCACGTATCCTGAAGGAGCTGACAGAAGATGACTTCCAGCACTGTTTCCAACAATGGAAAATTCACATGGAGCGTTGTAGGGATAGAGAAGGATTGTATATTGAAGGTGACAATAATTGATTATGTATAAAATAAAAATAAAATTTTTTATGTCAGTCTCGTTATTTAATAGCCACACCTCGTACATCATTTGCCGCGTAATATTTTTGTATAGTAAAGTCCATTTTAACATAATTCTTTTAAAGTAATCTTTTTTTATCCTTTATTTATTCATCTGTTCACAAAATTTATAAATAAACATAAATAAAGGTAGATAATAATAAATTAAATAAAAATACATCAAATTATATGTTGAACATTTTTTCTGATAAAAACATTTAGTTGATTTTTTTATGGTATTTATGACTGAAGATATAATAATTAATTTCTCTGTTCTTTTTTACATGTTGTTTATTTAAAATCATAAACGATTATTAGTGATTGTGGTGGGTTTTAACATGCTGGAATTTTTTTATCTCTCGTCGAGAATTTAATTTGGGATTTTCCACTTTGAAAACTATCTTAATCAAGCACTCGTAAAGCATTACACCACATAGTTGGCCAACTTTTTTTTATTCAACTTATTTTTCTTATAAGATTTATTAGTTTAACAATTAAAATTTCTAAGAAAACTGGTCATATGCTTCGTGTATTTTGATTGACCCTGAAATGATTATAATAAGTAATGATGTACCAGTAAGTATGATAGATTTGAATAATGGATTTTCCTCGTTAAGAAAAACGTAACTAATATTCCTGTAATTGTTTTTATGACCCCTAGAGTGAACATCCTGACTTATTATTAGTCAATGAATTTATAATGCTTATTTAGTCTATGGATTGAAAGACCTATATATTGTATTATTGGAGGGGGTACTACGTTTTATATCATATAATAGTTAGTATTGTTAGTTTATGCATAACAGTGCACTTCAACTCATCTTTATCTACAAATAAATTTGTGTGTTTGATAATTTTCTTTTGTATGATAAATAAATCGTTTTATACGTAGTTTCTTGTTCATAAATTATTTACTTTTAAACGAGTTATAATTTTGTTCGAATAATGTTTCTTGTTCAACATTTCGATTGCCACGGTGTTTTTAGTGATAATAATTATTGTTTTAATCCAGAATCAACTTGTAATGTTAAAAATGGTTTGTACTTGTGTTATATTACTTAAATAAATAATTTTTATGGTGTGAGATTTCTTAATTTTCATCATTGTCGTATATATATATATATATATATATATTTATAGATTAGGTTTCTGGCCTGTTCCAACCTCAAAATTAGTAATATGTTTTTTATTAAAGAAGTTTGAGATTCTTATCTCTTCGGAAGTTGTCAAATACCACATCTGGTTGGCTCGTAAAGAAACATCTGATTGGGTGTTCGATTTTTTGGCATCTCTAACAAATGACTTGCCTGTATTTATGAATAGTTGATAGCATCCTTGACACTTTAAGTTCATGCCTAATATCTTCATTTTTAATACGGTCCAGTAATCCGGTGGTTACACCAGTAACCACAGTCTAGTATTCAAATCCATATAAAAGTACCTTTAATAGTATTTGACCTAGGAACCTTCGTCTCGCAAATCAACAGCTTCGCGGTGAAGACTTTTCCTCTAGACCAACTTGGTGGATCGTTAGGTTCTTTAGTGTCTGAAAGATTTGTTTTTCATACATTTTAAACATGTATCCATAGAATTTTGGTCTTTATTTTTTTATCATTTTCATAAATCATTAATATTTTCTTTCTCTTGCGTATATAAATTTATAGGAAGGAAAGTATTGTTTTCATGTCAATTTTTCGAAATTGAGTGATGATGAGAATGAAAGGGTGATTTTCCGTATTTTTAAGCCAAACTGAGGTTAATTTTCATTTTGCATCATTTACTCATGATTAAGAATATATTTTTGTTTATTTCTTAATTTTTTTTTTTACTAATGTTAGGTTACATTGTTAATTATTTGAATTGGCAAAAGAAAGTTGTGTGAGTGTTTCACACCAGATTGTTTCACAGGTCTTATCTTCGCTGTAGCCTGTACTTTTCGTTTATTATCTTTGGACCCATTATCTTGTGAATTTTCTGATATTTTTTAGACCACATTTATTATAGATTCTCTTCTTTTAGATCACGGTATTATAATTTCTGATCTTGGCTTGTCTCCAGAATGCTTTCTTTTTATATAGGTTGTGAGTTCTTCAGAGGGTTGCACCATCTTTTCTTGCCGACTTGTTTGCTTTCTTTTTGCTGCTCTTCAATTGTATTGTCTTGGTAAGGTATCGAAGTTACAAACTTTTCTAATTTCTTCATATTGTGTCTTCAAGTGTCGCAGTGGTGTTTTGTTTGATTTTCATTGTGTATTTAGTTTTTTTCAAAGTAAATCTTTAGTCCTGCTTTTGTTCAATTGTATTTTTTAAATCATCATTTACATTTAATTATTTCTTTAGTAATTTTTTATTTTTCTGAATTTCAGGCGTAGCCAAGACAATGATGCTAGGTAAAACACCACCACCTCCTGACTTGAACCAATGTGAAGTCCGTCAGCAATTACAAACAGAGTTATTAACAGCTGTTAAAAATTGTCAAACTAGATTCGGTGGTCGGTCTGAACTTGCAACTGAATTAGATCCACATATTAAAGTACTTTGTACTTGTTTTGAATATGTCCTTAGTCATGGGTTGCGTTCAAAACAACAAATTAAGAAAAACACTGCTATTAAGTAAGTATACTGTAGATTTAGTCAAGAGAGTTAATATTTGTTCTTAATCGTAAGGAAATGCTTTCAGTATTCTACAAAATGTCCAAAAATTAAAATTTTTAAAAACTATAACTAGATTTTGAGAAGTAAATATGCTTGCAAATAAAACTACTCTATGTGTTTAAATTACCAAGTACTTTTAAATATATACTTAATTTTACAGTTTTAAGCGGCTGATTTTTACGATTCTTGATGTGGTAATATCTTTTTACCACGCTGATTTACCATAACATGCTCAAGTACCGTAGATCTTGCTGGATTATTAAATTTTTGAAAAGAAAATTTTAAAAAATTGATATCAATCAATTTTTTTTAAATTTTCTTGAAAGTACCATAAATCGTGGCGGATTATTAAATTTTTGAAAAGAAAATTTAAAAAAATTGAATTATAGATCTGAAAGTACCATAAATTTTGGTGAAATATTAAATTTTGAAAATTTAATAAAATTGAGTTGTAGATCTGATTGTGCTGTTATTCTGGTGCCAATGTTGCAAAGCTCAATTTGCCAAAATCTGTTTCCTACTCTTGTTAAGCTATGTACATCTATTGTCCAATTCACGAAAGAAAACACCTGTATTTAAAGTATGTAAAAACAATTACGATACGTCAAATTAAACCTTGTTTTATTGTTGCTTACAGGATATACATTAACAATTTCGGAAATTAATAGTGTATTAAATATAACGAATTACGCATAAAATGTACCCTGTGTTTAACCACTTTTCCATTATATCCAACTTCAAGGTACTATTACTTTGTTCACGCGTACTTTAAAATGTATAGGGCTACATAGTATTATTTGTTAATGTAATTCTGTAACAACAATAATTGAACAAGCTTTAATTTGATGTATCCTAATATTTTAAATACAACGGTTCAAAAAATATTGCTGTTTGAAGACAGGTGTTTTCTTTCGTGAATTGGACTATAATATAAATGGTGTCAAACTTATTTCATTAGCCAAATTTTTGTAGAACCAATTTTATTTGTGCAAGACCTGTGTAGTTTTAACCTTATTAAACAAAAGTGCCTTTCACAAACTACCTATGATCCCCATGTCGTGGGCATTTTATTTTTGTTCTAACCATGGAATATTTAAAATTTATTGACTGAAGAAAATTTTGTGAAGAGATTGGGATAAATCAGTTGATCGAAGCTCATCACGTTTATAACAGCAAAAACCTGTTCTAGGGAAAGTGGTGTCACTCAGGATTTATTTTAACTGATCATTTAAATGTTTATTATCTTAAAATGTTCAAGTTTTTGTTCTTTAAAATTAATTAAAGTGTTCTTTTAAATTACTTTCTAAAGAATTGTTTATACTCTCATCACTTATCTTTGTTTTACAGGCAGGTGACAGATAAAATGTTCGGAGTTGAAAATGTAGTATATTGGCATTTTGTTAGAGAGTATTTAACTAAACATGAAAGAGAGAGGTATGAAGTATTACGTCAAGTTTGGACTGATATTGGAAGAGGACGTGCGTGGTTACGTTCTGCATTAAATGAACGGTCACTAGAACGATATCTGTTATGCTTGTTAGATAGCTCATCTGAATTATTAAATGATTTCTATGAAGATTGGGCTTTCTTAAGAGATCAAGAAAAAAGTAGTATTTTACCTACAGCTGCTGCAGGTAAATATATTTTAATTTATCTATAAATAAATATATTTTTATTTATCTATTAAGTATTTGTGTTAGTAACTATTGTTGCAGTGGTCAGCCCTACTAGATTTCTTTGCCAGGGGGTTGTGGGTTCGACTTCCAGTCAGTTTTTACATTTATTCATTATTCAATTTCGTTCATCACCATTAGCATTCATGTCCTAAACAGATTGAATGTATACTATTTTTCAAGGCTGATTAGCTCTGAACGTTTGCATTGCCCCCTACTCACTTTATAGCTAGTCAATGACTTGCTAGCAACATTGCCAATACTTGCTCTTGTAGCTTTGTTAAATATTTTGTCGGCCATTTTTTCGGTCTTTTAATAATAATTATAGCCTACTAACACACAACCAGCTGATTATTGCCTGTTAACGCGCTCTATAATCGATGTGTTTAGTACGAGATGCAAGACGAGAGTGAACTATTGCGGCTCTTATACGCATGCGTGTGTAATGTTTGTCAGGTACAATCTGACAATGCTGGCAAACGTTCTGATTGGTCTAAATATGTGGAACAGCAGAGCTCATCAACCGTGAAAAGCATATTAATGAAATTATTTATACAATTGTGTAATATGACACCACCTTGCGTGATCCATTATGTCTAATATACATGCTATTGTTTTTATTTATAAAGATTAGATTAAATCCATTAAATTTTCTGTTTAATATTTAAAAATTCATTTATACTGCCCCATGTTTTGTACTATTCATTTGATTTGTGACATCTTATCTTTATAATAATTGTATTAGTATTGTTTTATTAGATTATTTAGAAGGTTTCTGCAATTTCTGTAATCAGTTTTAAAGCTTGTGTTTTAAACGGTTCTGTAAAATCTATCCTATTTTTGTATCAAATTTTTAATTATTATTATTACTAAATAAAGGCTGAAGCTAAAGGTTGTTAACCTGAAACAAAGCGGACATTACTATATCAAAAAATTATCAAAAACATTACCTTACAAAAATCACTAATGATGAACAATAATTGACAATGAAATTACATATTAAATTTAAGTATCCTGAAATGTTGTTGTTGTTTAGGTCATCAGCTAAAAGGCTGGTTTGAACCTGTAGAGGTTTTACTAAGTAAATCGAAGAGTGAGGTGGTTTACAATTGCCTTCCTCACCGAGTGGAAAAGTGTGCTTATCAGCATGCTGGGCCCTCTGAAAAGCACATATTTTCCACTCTGCAAATGACACCTTCACTTCATTCACCACAGGGTCTGGCTGTATAATGAAATCCATTACTTTCAGAGGAGACAACTCTGATTAGTGTCTTTACACCTCTACCTCTTCTGCTCTTAAATGATTCAGTCATTTAATTGGCTGACCATGTGATAAGAAACAGAACTATTTATTTTAGCCCTGCAACAAACAGATTGAGTGTAAATAATCTGACACTCCACCTGTCCGTTATAGGCGTATTCTGAAATGATCATCAATATTATGTTCTTCAATGAGTCATCTAAATGTTTCTTGAAATCTTTCAATGTAGGTGCACTGACAACGCTGTCAGATAACCTGTTCCGAAGCTTGACCACACACAGCAGGAAGAAATTTGTTTCGCAATTATCAGCCTTTTTTGTGGCTTAAGTTTGCATAACAGAATTTTTAATGTAATTACAATTCTTATGTGTTTAGAAATTTTATCTGTGAAGGTTGATTCTAAGATATTCATCTCAGAGTTAAAATCACAGGTGTCTTCCCATTTCTTATTTTTTTGAGTTTTAAATCATGATCATTTATTTTTTGCACTGTGAGGTTGTACATTTTTTTACACTTTATTGTGCAATCCTATATAGGGACTGCTACAAAATTGACCAATAACATTTGTTTAATAATTGAACCGTGTGTGTTATCAGAGTTAAAAAGTTATGTCTTTGAAGAATATATTATAATCAATCCATGTAGGAGTCGTTTAGTACTTTAGTTGCTTGTTTGATTTTTTTATATAAAATCATGGGATATACTTCTACTATCTTAAATACATAAGTGTGTAAAAATATATTTCTATTTCATATAATGAATTAATATAATAATTTCACTAACCTTCTTTTTAAACTGCTTCACCATTATTTTAATTTTTACTTACACATGTTTCGGTGGATCCACCATCATCAGAGTAAATGAAAAATTGAAACTAAAAAATTTTTTATCTCACTTATTTAAAATTTATAGAAGATGATACATCTTCAGTCACTTATATAAAACTGATTTTAAATTAATTTATTTTAATTTATCCCTTCTCATATTTACTGTAGATAGCAGCAGGACATTTTAAATGAACAGGTCAAATTTAGAAATGATGAAGTGATGTTGACTGCTGCTGCTATCTACAGTAAATATGAGAAGGGATAAATTAAATAAATCAGTTTTATACAAGTGACTGAAGATGTATCATCTTCTATAAATTTTAAATAAGTGAGATAAAAAATTTTTAGTTTCAATTTTTCATTTACTCTGATGATGGTAGATCCACCGAAACACGTGTAAGTAAAAATTAAAATAAAGGTGACGCAGTTTAAAAAGAAGGTTAGTGAAATTATTATATTAATTCATTATATGAAATAGAAATAATTTCAAACTGCAGGATGCATTATAAAGATTTATTTTTAAAAATATATTGTTTTAACTTTTGATAATTATCAAGGGAAAACCAACTTAGACTTTAACTGCATTGTGTAATAGATGCATTTTTGCATAAAAATGCATCTTAAATAATAATGTGTTTTCAGTGATGTATAATTAGTTAAATTACACAGGAGTAGGAATAAAAAATTACAACTGTAAAAAATTTCCTCTCTATAGTCAAGTGTTTGCAACTTTGTTTTTATTCTCCCTATTTTGTTATTGTTAAAACCCCTGTTTTGTTACTGTATTGTTTTTCTTCTGTACCCTTCATTTATGAGTATTTTCAAGAATATGACAATTTTTTTTTTGTTAATTGCATCCTGGAGACTCCCGAAGAAGTATACGACATGCCAAGAACTTATAAGTTAACACGTAGTACTTGAATATAATTATTATTTTATCCATACATAACATGTTACAGCAAGTTATAAGTGTGTCATCTAATATTTACAATATCTAATATCTCTTTTTTATTTTAATAAAATATTATTAAGAAAGAAATTCTTGTACACTGTAAAAAGTCTCATCAATCAAGTAATTTTTTAGTTATTTTTTTACTGAACGAAAATGAACACAAAAAAATTTTGGTAATTTATTAATATATTTTCTCTCTGCATAAGAAGGTCTTCATTAAAACAATTTAGTGTTATTCTTAGCAATGTAATAATCGTTTCTGTTTCATGTGTTATGATAATGAACATCAAAATTGTGCATAAAAGTATTTTGCCTAACATACATTGTTGTTTAGGTCTACAGCCTAAAAAAATAAAGGCTGGTTTGAACCTCTAGAGGTTTCACTAAGTAAAAATGAGGAGTAAGGTGGTTTACTATTGTCTTCCTCACTGAGTTGAAAAAGTATGCTTATCAGCATGCCAGGCCCTCTGAAAAGCACCCACTTTCCACCATGCAAATAGCACCTTCACTTCACCGCAGGGTCTGATTGCATAGTGAAATTCATTACTCTCAAAGGGGATAACTCTGACTATTGTCTTTTACACTTCTAATTGTTCTGTTCTTAAATAGGTCAGTTATATAATTGTCTGACTATGTGATTAAAAGTAGAACTATTTTTTTTAGCCATAGAACCAGCAGATCAAGTGCAATTAATTTAACATTCCACCTGCCCTTTATGGGGAATAACATACATTATCACCTCAAAAATCATGAATTCAAGGAATGACTGTACAGGATATTAGCTCAGAAGGTAAATTGTAAGGTGCACTTAACTAAGAGCAACATACGAGGGTGGCTATTAAATAACGAGACTGACCTAAAAAAATTTATTTTTATTTTATACATAATCACTTATCGTCACCTTCAATATATTCTCCTTCTCTATCCCTACAACGCTCCATGCGAATTTTCCATTGTTGGAAATAGTGCTGGAAGTTATCTTCTGTCAGCTCCTTCAGGTCACATGCCGCTTTCTCTTTTACAGCTTCCACAGACTCAAATCTTGTCCCTTTTAATGCAGATTTCACCTTCATGGATCATAAGTAAAAAAACCACATTTCATCACATGTTATTATCTTCTACCTGTTCCCGAAGGTGAAATCTGCATTAAAAGGGACAAGATTTGAGTCTGTGGAAACTGTAAAAGAGAAAGCGGCACGTGTCCTGAAGGAGCTGACAGAAGATGACTTCCAGCACTGATTCCAAGAATAGAAAATTCACATGGAGCTTTGTGGGGATAAAGAAGGAGTGTATATGACAAGAGTGAAGGTGACAATAAGTGATTATGTATAAAATAAAAATAAAATTTTTTACAACGTCAGTCTTGTTATTTAATAACCACACCTCGTATGCAGAGCACCAAAATTGATAAGAGAATCCAAGTCATTAAGGACAAGAAATCTAGAAAGACTAATGAAAAGTTAGAAATGATTTGGTGTTGGAATGTGGAATCAATTAACCCTAATCCATGTATAATATAGATAAAGGTTTATCAGGTCACATGATTTAATCTGTCAAGTTTCTATTTTTAAATTTGTTCTTTTGGTTGCAGGTTTAGGTTCAATATTATTCGCCATAAGTATAGATAAACCTGAATTAAATCATGGTGGAGGAGTTGTAAATAACGTACCTGTAATTCACTTGTCATCTCCTTCTGAACCTGTTATACCTCCACCTCCTGTTGCTGTACCAAGTAAGTCAATTTTTGTTATTGTGTTTTACTATTACCTACTTGCTTAGCTAAAGCAATTCTTCATTTCATTTCTTTACTACTTCATCATCATTAGTTATCAAATTTTGTTAGTAACAGTACTGGCTTAACTTTTTCAATTTAATATTCACCTCTTCTTTCTGCGTATAAATTATCATATCTTCTGTTTTCGTAGAGTTGATTTTTTTGTTGCTTTTCTTCAAAATATATTTGGGTGTGTTAAAATCAATATTCTTTCAATTTTTCTTTCTTATAGAGTTACTACAAGCACTTAATCTTGAAAATTTATATCTAATAAAAAATTTGCTGTTTTATTATGGATACTTATAAGTAAGTTAAGGATGTCAAGTACGAAGTAAAGAATAAATGAGGAAGTGTTAAGATATAAAAACTAAAGTATTTTGGATATCTTATGCGCAGATAGAACTACCTTCTGCTGCATTTGGTTGTATTGGGAGAAACCAGGAGAGAGAGGAGTGCTGGAAGACAAAAACTAAGAACATCTAGGTAAAAAACTGTGCGAGATTGGTATCATCGCTGTTGTGATCACCCACATAGAATAGAAAACACCATAAAGAAGATAAAACACAGTTAAAAATAAGTTACCTTGGTTTGAAGTCAGTTTATATGTAATTAGGTTGTTGTGTAACATTTTAGTATTGGTTGTTCATAATTTTCGTATTTATATCAATCAATTTATCTGTTTTTGTTTTAGGTTCAAAACGAAGTGATGGAAGGCGAAGAAAAAGAATACCGCCAAATATAATATCATTTGATGATGATGAAAGTGATACAACTCACAGTCATAGCGATGTTAGCATGAATACTCCACCATCACCAAATCCAATGCCATCTATCAGTCAATCAAATACACTTGATGTAAGTAATACAGCTGCTATTATTGTGATATAAAACAATGTATTCAAAAATAAATCTTTATGATGTATCCTGCAGCTTAAAATCAATCTGTTTTGTATGTTATAATTTTAGTAACTTTTTCCAGCTGCCTTGATCTTTATTATCTATTTACATGGGTTTCGGTGGATCCACCATCATCAGAGTATACAAAATATCCTATGAAACTTAAAAAAATATTTTTAAACCTACAGAAGATGTTGCATCTTCAGTCATCTATATAAAACTCTCCGGTAAAACATCTTTTGTTGGTTGTAAAAATTATTTTAAAGTTTTATGTGATATTTTATATCACATAAAATAATCATCTAATGATGGTGGATCCACCGAAACATTCATTTGTTGATAATAAGAATCAAGGTAGCTGAAAAGGTCAGTAAAATTTATAATTATGTAAAATAAAACAAATTTTGATAATTAACTTATTAAGCTTAAAGATAAAGTAATTGTGTATTTAGAAAAATAGATATAAGATCACAGGAGACAGTGGTGTAAGCATCTGAGTTGGATGAGTTCTGACAAGTTTCCTGTGATGGTATATCATATTAAGCCAGTTCTTGAGATATTTGCTAACTTCTTAGAGGATGGGTACCAAAGCAGGTCAAGTCATAATCTTCAAAGAAGTTTTTGTAATTTCAATGAATTACAAGATTGGAGATTCTTATAAATAGATGAAATTATATTTTGTATTGTTTAGACTGAGTAAAATTTTTGGTTTATAATTTTCCAAAAAATTATATTAATTGTATTTTTCATTGTATTTTCAGAGTTCTGTCATCCCAGTTACTGTTGGTGTTGATTGTCTTGAACCAGAATTAAATAATACTGATTTAGAAGCAATAATTAGCGATTCTGAACAAGAACTTCCATCTTCGTTAACATCTACTGGGTATGTTATAAACATTTTATGTTTTACTCTTAGTGCTTTATTTTTTTCTTGTGAACCATAAATTTTAATTTTCTTAAGATTTCAATAATTAAGACATAAAACTGTATATTCCTTCAGTTAAATATTATTTTTAATTAAATTCAAATTGCTAAATAAGAGCCAGCAAATCAACATTGATGCGTAACCTATCACCACCAGCAAATTTTGTCTTCATCAGTTCCACTTTTTCAGAAAATATAATTATCTTCATTGTGTGTTTATTTTTGAGACTTATTTTACTTATAAATCTTAAGAACGAGTAAAAGATGAGTTTTAATTAACATTTACAAACTCTACTGTTCCATGTAAGTCGAAAATCTTGCATTTGTTAATTAAATTTTGTGAGACTGGGAGTGTTCAAGATCACAAATTTTACAGTTTCACCATCAGTGATAACCGTGGAAGTTCTGGAGGATGTAAAGAATATTTGACTCACTCTTCTAGAAAATCACTCTGGAAGTTACTTTTACAGGCTGTGATTTCACTATCATTTACATGGTTATCCCGTCAATGTATACACAAACTGCAAGAAGTAGACTACGGAACCATTTACAGTATTGTCATTGGTTCATTCTCTTGACCATGAAAATGGTATTAAGTTGTTAGATTGTGTTTATTTTAGTGGCAAGGTATAGTTGAACTTGGATGGCTATGTTAACAGTCAAAACTGCTGAATATAGAGCACTGAAAATCCTCATATGTTTCAAGAATGATCATTACGTGCATGAAGAGTTGGTGTTTGGTAAGCGATCTCTCATTGTACAGTAATAGGGTCTTTATTTTTTGACAAATCTCTGGATGGTATGATTTATTGTGACTTAATCCATCAGTTTATTGCGATGTTAGATTTACATGAACGAGAGTATACAGCAACTTGCCATTCATGTCATGTAAAAATGAGTTGTGTCCTTTTTGAAACACTTTATTAAAACAATTTTTTTATTTTTCTTGTTTTTCAGGGTTTCTCTGAGACCAATGACTAATGGAAGTGTTGGTGAATTAATTCCAGTACCTCTTACTGAAGAGACGCATTCTTCTGAAGATTCTTTATCTGTTCCAAGCTTTTCAGAGGTATAGTTAAATAATTAATGTTTAACATAAATAAAATTATAGTTTTGTCATTCATACAACATTTTACCTATGCCTTTACGTAACTTGTACTGTACTTGTTTGTTTGATTGAGACATCTTGTCTTAACCCGACGAGAACTGCGATTTCAACAATCACACGGACTGTCATTATATGCCTAATAAAAACTTTTTATTTCATTCAGATTCATTCCTAAAAATTTCAAAAAATTACCATTTATTTATAAAGAATTTGTTATTAGAACTACATTTGAACCAAATTTTTCTGTTTTCATTTACGACCAGAATATAAATTTAAAATTTAAAAAAATATTTTCTTTTAGAAATATCAATTTACGTATGAAAAAGTGTCACTAAATCACTAAAAAAATGCAAAAAATACGTTTAGCTATATACATAAATAAAGCAATCCATTGTAAAAATAATAACGTTTAGATATTGCAAATTGATAGATGCGTTCAAAAGATATCACACTTTTTGTTCAACAAAGTAACGTGCTGGTGAAAAAATCGCCTCAAAATAATGTGGTCTCTTTTCAATTTTTAATTACTCCTCTTCTATGAAAGTTTCTATCTCTTTTCTGCACGTTGTTTTGTGTATTATCTTTTTCTAAACATGATAGCATTAATCAAAATATGTTATCATTTATTTTGACGCTAATTGTAAGGTTTAACCGAGGGATAGGCGAGACAGGTAGTGTTAACCTTCTTTGTTCGGTTTTAGAGTCATAAAATTTGTCGCCGGCACTTCTAATTTATTGATTTCGACCTTAACATTTAAAGCTAACAGATGATGCCATTTTCAAACAAATACCTTTTTTTGTTGAAAATTTATGGACAAACGCTCAAATTTTAGTACTGGCTCGTCAAAAAAAATCTCTTTCTTTCGCATAACACCACGTCGTCAATTTTCATCGTACAAATGCCGGCCACATTGGCGCAGTTGGTAACGTGCTCGCCTCTCATCATGCGGTCTTGGGTTCGAATCCCATTCAGGCACGGCATATTTTCATACGTGACAAAAAATCATTTCATCCTTCACCGTCTGCATTAGCAGCAATTGCAGAACAGTCGGACATTAAACAAAACAAAAAAAAACATCGTACAAATATGCAAGATATATTGAATGAAAGAGGAGAAAATTCTGTATCTATTAAAACTAAACCCGTGAGAAAATAATGAATAGTTGCAGAGAAAATTGAACTTAAAAAAGGTGATGACGCATGCTTGGTTTCTGGCTTCCAGGTTAGCAAGGGTTAATCGCCAATAATTCATTATATAACCTAAAAATTAAACTTTTTCCATTGTTGATACAATTTGTAAAATTGTTATTCATAATTTTCCTATGTCTGTCCATCACATCCAGATTTCGGAAACTACTAGAGAAATGTATGTGCCCATAAAACTGAATTTTTCTTTTTCTCATAGAGTTATCTATTCTTTTTCTATTATCTTTTTCTGTTTTTTTTCTGTTTTCTACTTCCATTCCCAGATATCTATTTGTTAATTCTTAACCTATTTTAATTTTGCTTAGGATCTATATTTGCCTCAGGATTTCTTTCTCTTTTTATTCTCTTCTAACAACTCTCGTTTTGGTGGAAGATACATTCTGATCCTTATGCTTGAGATTTTACAAATGTATTACAGTGTCTTGATTTAAAATAAAAAACTAGAGATGTATGTTTTTTAATTACCTTTATACTATAAAATCTGTGTTAATTTTATACCTAATATGTTTAATTTTGATTGTGATTTCAGGAAATAGAATGTACTGGTGTTGTGGAAATGGGCACAATGGTTGAGGTTAGAGAAGATAATGGTAACACAACAGATAATGTTATGAAATTTGCAAGTAAGTGTAGCCTATTTTTTATTTTTTTTTAATTTTAATTGTATTTCTGTGTTAAGATCTTTCGATCATCAGCTGCAAGGCTGGTTTGAACTTCTAGAGGCTTTATTAAGTCAAACTAGGAGTGAGGTGGTTTACCATTGCTTTCTTCACTGAGTGGAAAATTATGTTTATCTGCATGCCGGGCCCTCTGGAAAAGCATTTACTTTCCACCCTGCAAATGACACCTTTACTTCATTCACCACAGGGTTTGGCTGTATAATGAAATTCATTATTCTCAGAGGAGATAACACTGGCTAGTTTTTTTACCCCTCTACCTCTTTTGTTCTTAAATGCTTCAGTCATAAAATTGGCTGACCATGTGATAAAAAATGGAACTATTTTTTTTAGCCCTGGAACAAGCAGATAGAGTGCAAATAATTTAACACTCTAGCAGCCTGTTATGGCCTAGGTGTGTGTGTATAATTAGTTAATTCACCAATATTACAGATTATTTTTAGGTAGAAGTTTATGTAACTCAGAAAATTTTGGTCCTGGAGTATATTTTTCAAGTGATTATCAACATTTGATTAGTCTGAGTAATTCAAATTTCTTATTACAGTTTTACTCCAGTTTCACCATTTCTATAGTCATTTCCCTTGACATTACTAAATGATATATCAATTTTTCTGTGTGTGTGTGTGTGTGTGTGTGTGCGTGAGATGGCTGTAAATTTAATCTATTTATTATTCAATACAATACAATACAATACTCTTTATTGAAAAAAATTTGCGAATTTTTATTTGTTTATAGTTAAAAAGTTTGTATTTATTTTAGATGAAGAGGAAATATTAAAATTACGGAGAGCACTTATTGCTGAACGGGAAACTACAGTTGCGTTACGGGAACAATTAACAGAATCTTGTAAACAACAAGAGGAGAAAATACACAGCACTGAAACAAGAATACAGGCATTAAACAGGTAAGATTAGGAACAACATATATATTTTTATAATCAACTAAGTGAAATAAATGAATACTTTTTAGCACCGTTGTTTTAGCTTTAGTAGTAATATCTCCTCCATTTTATTTAACACATTGAGCCCGGGAATCACGGTTGTTGAGCTCTGTCGATGCACCATTGCAGTGAGGAAATGCTCTGATGCCTCTAGGCATCAGTCGGCCATGTGAACGATCTTGTTAATTTGTTCATTTATTTATCACCTAAATATAGTACAATATTATGTATGTTTTTTTTATTTGTTGCATGATTATAAAAGTGCTTACATATATTATTGTATAACATACAGTATCTAAGAAATTCAGTGTATTGAGGTCGCGAGTTTTCGAAATAACAGAAATTACTTTTGAGTAATAATTAAACTATTTTTATGTAAAAATATATTATTCTTACCGTTTCTTGGTAAAAAGTAGTCTCTAGGAACAGAAAATTTCATGGAATAAGTAATATAATTTATTTATTATAATGATAGCACCACCCATGGAGGTCCAAATTGGCTACACTTTTAAAATCCGTTAAGAAATTCTCGGCAGTAGGTAACAAAAGACGATCTTCACTGTAACGCTTGTAGGATTGGTCTGAATGAGTGAACAATATTTACTATCACTCCACGTGTGCCGATGATTAAACGAAAGCTATAGAAATGTAGTATGGTATATAGTGCCTTAATGTGTCAGTCAGCCCTGAGAACAAACTCGATTTGCCGCCTTAAAGCGTTAGTTGGCTTCAACATGTTAACCTGTACATTGAGCACATTTTCAGAGAAGTTCTTAATGACTTGGATGAAGAATGAAGGAATAAATGGTACCAGGCCTTAAGAACATATGTTATGAAGGTAATACTATTGTATTTGCAGACACTGTACAAGGACTTCAGAAGCTCATGGATGAAATAACTGAAGTCAGTACACTTTATGGTCTATATATTAACGCTAGCAAGACAAAAGTTACATTTGTAAGCAAGATAGTATTACCTCAGGAATCCAAATAAAAAAACCAAACCAAAATAGAAAGAGTGAAATAATATCAATATTTGGGCGTATGCATTAATGAAGCGTGGGATTTTCACAAGAGATAAAGTGTGGCATCGTCAATGAAAATCAGATCTCACTGGTATATGGTATTTATAGTCTTTGAAAAGGTGTTTGATCATGTGGAACAGTGGGCGATGAAAAATCTGTTACAAAATAGTGGGATTGACTATTTATATACAGATCTATTCTTTTAATAGCGATCATTGAAACTGTTTTGTAAATTGAGAATGGAGCCATTGTAGTGAAAATCTAGGGTGATGTGTCATCATAATCAGATACACAAAAATCTTTCTTATTTATTTAACTATTAGAGGCTTCAATATGAGAATTAAGAAAATTGGAAGGAATGGAGAATCTGCGTAATGGAAGAAAGACAGCAATAGCTATAAGCGTGTTGCAAAAAAATTTGTGTGTATTGGGGGAGAAAGATCTGATAAGATAACATATGCTATATGCTTTTTTTACTTGCAGGGAAAATGAATTGTTGAAACATCAGTTACGTAAATATGTTATGGCTGTCCAAATGTTAAAACAAGATGAAAATAGTCAAGCAGATGAAGAAGCTAGGTTATATGAACAAAAATTAGTTCAGGTAAGCTGTTAATAACATTCTATGAAACTATATTGTAATATTGAAGCCTTAAAGTGTACCCTTAAAAGTAGATTGTTAATTTAATTTCTATACTTTTAGGTGTATTTCTGGTAAACTTGTTTGACAAGTTTTTTTTGTAAACGTACTTAACGCACTGAATTGGACTGAACGTACAAAGGAGCTGACACTGTTTATACCCTACTAGGTTTCTAGAAAGGAATAGAAATACGAATTAGTAAACACATAATACAAGTACAAAGGCTTTCTTCAGAATTCTGGAAGCAATAATTAATGGGTAGATTGTACCAGAAAGAAATACATAAACAGATTCTCAAAAATTTTGTAAATAAATCATTAAAGAGTGTACACAAATTCAAAAATTAGAATGCACTAGAAATTGAATAAAACTTAATAACAAAATTATACAAGAAATAATAATAAGACCCGACACCACCACTGGACTCTTCCCAGGTAGTAATTCTATTCACATAACAATAAACCTATTTTGTACAAAACCATGTCTCACGTAACTATCCCACCTTACCGATTTCTAGTCTAATGTTACAGTATAAATTATGTCTTACTTTAATTTACTGATAGATTTCAAATTTGTTACGCATGAATAAATAATTAATCAGCTACTTTTCGACATCTGTGATAAAAATTAATTTGTGTTTTGTTTTTGTTTTACCCAGGTGGCAGAAATGCATGGTGAATTAATGGAACTTAATGATAGATTACAAAGAACGTTACTAAATAAGGAAGGGTTGATAAAAAGGCTACGTGAAGAATTAGAGGCTTTGCGAGGTCCTCTTCCCATTGATTCTGATGATGACGATCTAGGTCCAACACTTGTTAGCCTGTGGATACCTTCAGTATTTCTTAGTGGACAGTCACCTCATACACATCATGTTTATCAGGTAGGTCTTTTGATTTTGAATTTATTATACTTCTATATTATTTTTCAGGGCTAATAAACTCTGAACGTACACATTGCCTCCTACCCTCTTTACAGCTAGCCAATGACTTGCCAGAAACATTGCCAATACTTGTTCTTGTAGCTCTGTTATATATTTCATCAGCCATTTTTTTGGTCTTTCAATAACAAAAATTAATCTATGAACATATAACCAGCTGATTATTATATTATAAGGTATTGCATGTTAACGCGCTCTATAATCGGTGTGTTCAGTATGAGATGCAAGACACGAGTGAACTACTGCGGCTCTTATACGAATGCATGCGTAATGTTTGTCAGGCTGAAACATTTGTACTATCTGACAATGCTGTAAAACGTTCTGGTTGGTCTAAACGCGTGGAACAGCAGAGCTCATCAACTGTGAAAAGCATTATAGTGGAAATAAATTAATCTTCTCAATAATAATTTTTGTATACCATAGAGTATAGAGTTATAGAGCATTTTTATATACCATAATTTTGTCATATCTTTCAAAATTAATCTAAAGAAATTCAATGTTTCTTGATAAAAAATAATTTCTAATAATTCACCAAAGGCTCTGACCGCTAATCATCAGGAGTCTACTGAATGTGTTTTGTAGTTTAACTTCATTAATTAAAATTCTGAAAAATGCACGTCTTGTACTCCAATTTTGTATTGTAAAATGTAGGTCTAGGTTCGTTCAGGATTTTGGTTTAATAAATAATAAACAAACCTTTTAAGAACTTATAACAATTAATTAATTATTTACACTATTAATTATTAAACTTAGCCATCTAAAAAATACAGTTAGATTACATTAAATCAATCACTATACTTAAGCTTTAACTATAATAAAGTACTACTATAATAACTATAATACTTAAGTTGAGTATGAAACTGTCCTTTAGAAATCAAAAACAATCTTATTTACCTGTCCACAACTACTTGCTACCATCCTTATGCACACTATCAATGTACTTCGAAACCAGTCTCATAACAACACTATTTTGAACGCCCAACTACGCTTTTCATTCACAATTCAAATACTGACTGCCTCACTACCAAGGCGCAAACTGTTTTTACTCCTGCGGTCTGATAGTTTCCCAAACAAACAAGATATTTCTAACAAAATCATCACTATTCTTGAACAGAGTAGAAAGAATCAAAATAAAAACAATCAGTTCTACTACTTTTAATTTTTCTAGAATTCCTATTCAAAATTTCTCATTCATCGCAATTCACTGTCCTTGTTCAACGCAATCCATCCCATATGATGCACAGTTTCATACGATAAACAACCTATTCCCTCAACCATTTCTAGACTTATCACGTACTACTACTATGTTACAGTGTTTCACAACATGGAAGAGGTTTTTGCTATTTACCATTTATGATGCACAGGCTTGAGCTACAAAATTATTTTTGTTCCTTTCTATGTTTTAGGTACACATACGTATTTGTGATGAAGAATGGAATATTTACAGAAGGTATACGCAGTTTTATAATTTACATAAACAATTGAAAAAACAATATTCTGTGATAACAACATTCCAATTTCCGCCAAAGAAAACCATTGGAAATAAGGTAAAGTATTTTACATGAAACTATTTTAGGTACACATATCATTAACCTTTAACCTACGGACTGTGTTCGTAATTCTGTAAAACATCAAACTAATCATAAGAGTCTTGCAAATAAATTCTTTTATCTTATTTACTAATAGATATAAAATTCTGAAAAAGTACAGTTAATTTATGAAATACGTACCAATTTTTTGAATATAAAATTTTGAAAATAACTTTACTATTGTCTTCGCTGTGGCTAGCGAAAAATTGCGCACGGTAATATAAAGTACTTGGTGTACATTTTTTACTCTGAAGGGCTTAAAATTCAGTTTATCAAAAAATTTTATAGAATATATTTTGTAAAGAAGAATTTTCTTTAAAAATGGGTAATTTTCAATTCATTTTCCGAAAAATTTGTAAAGAGTTACAAATTTTTTAAATAGTACATGTTTTTACAAAAATGTCCTTCAAATTTATCATAACGATCTTGCGAATAAACTCTTTTATCTTATTTACTTAGGGCTGTTCTTATGGGCAAAGCTGAATAGAACATTGCCTACTGTATAAATACATGTTTTGATCAACATTAAGAGGTCTGAAAGGTAAATGGCAGAGCTTTAACTAAGCTAACGCAATACTAACAAAAATCATTCATCTTTGTCTAAAACCGTTCATAAACCTGTTAAATGAGACCTTCTGCCTTTTCAAGGGCAAACTACCAACGTATAAACATTCATACTTCACACACACACACACAAGACACACGTGTATTTTAATTTGTGTGGGTGTTACAAGCCATTCCCCTTCTACGACAAAAAACTGGATTTTCTTACATGCTACCAACATTTTAAACTGAAATACAAAATTTCCCTTTCATGATATTTTATTTCTGATTGCACTGTTACACACATTAGAAAATTCCCTGCAAGAAATCTATACTATTTCCTGTGGTTAAGTTGACAATTAGTACGGAGCGTCTCTTTTAAAACTCTGTGAACACATCTGTTGATAAAAGCCACTGAGACAGCTTCCCGTCTTTTAAAGGTTAAGATATGTGAATAGCTAATCACAACGTCTTCATTTACATGTCATACATATCATCTTCATCTCATTAGGTCATGGGGTTGATTATTGTTCTTAAATTGAACTGAGTGCAGTGTACATACATTAGGGATTAAAATAATAATAATTTATTTGTGTAGTAGGATTTCTATTACATGAAATGATCTAATTAAATTGTTTTTTTTTTATTTCCAGGATGCTAAATTTGTTGAGGAAAGAAGGCATAGGTTACAACAGTACCTTAGACGAGTTGTTAATCATGTTATTTTAAATAATTCTCAATTAGCTAATGCTCCAAGTAAACCTTTATTAATATCTGTTCTCCCATTTTTTGGGTAAGTTTAAAAAAACATTAGGTATGTACATATTATCAAGTCATTACTATTCTTTTTTCACATTCATTTGAACATAATATTGTCTACGGTTAATCTAACTTCATTACCTCATCAAAATTAGTGTAAAAAAGATTAAAATGTAACTTCTGTTGAAGATTTTTGAGTGTGTTTTGTTGTATTATCAGATGTATATTGGTTATGGTTCATGATTTTCCTTCTGCGAATCTGTGAAGTGGAGGAGGAAATAATTTTCATGTTGTCATTATGGTCCCTTAGGTTCCTATAGTAACCATGACATATCTGGGATGTTTGCATTAAAACAAATTGCCAAATTAAATGAAAAAATCTGGTGTGAAACGCTCACACGTCTTTTTCTTGCCAATGCAAATAATGGACAATAACTAAAATGAGTGAAAGACGCAAAATGAAAATCAACCTCAGTTTGGCTTATTAAAAATACGGAAAATCACTCTTTCATGCTTATTTTAAACTAGGCTCTGTAGGGAAAAATGCTTTAAATAAAAGTTGCAGATCTTTTAATTTCCTATAAATTTTATTATATAGCTACACTTTTGTCCTAAAATGTATACTAAGGCTGAAATATTTAAAAAAATTTATTTTTTGCTACTTGTTTTTGTGAAAAAAAAAAACAGAAAATCGCTAATTACCGCTAAAATAAGCGTTGTACAAAAAATGTTTGAAATAAAAGTTGTAGGATTTTAAATTCTCTACACATTTTACATTTTTACGCTAAAATCCATATTAAAGTCGCAATCTTAAAAAAAAACAATTTTTTTACGAGAAAACAACCTCCCCAAGAATTTTAGCAGACATGGCGCCTACCCTATTTGTAGACCTTAATAAATTTAGTAAATCAGGCAATTTAAAAAAACAAGTGGCAGAAGCCGTTTTTGAAGAAATCGCAAAAAAGTGAAAAATAACGCGAATACTATTACTTTCGATTGACCGATTTTGATGAAAATGTTTGTGTCGGGTCCTCTATTAGTATCTAACTTATGTTTCAAGTTTGTACAATGTTCTGTTCTTGAGATATTTTGTTCACACACACAAACCAATTGCTAAAAACATGTTTTTAGGTCAGATATCCGCACGACGATTGTTTTTGATTTCTTCATCTATCTTTCTCAACAAGTCCTCGTTGATTATTGAGGGCCTCCCCGAACGTTCTTCATCATGCACATTAACTCTCATATTTCTAAACCTTTCACATCAATTTCTTTCATTCATTATCTTATCACCGTGCACAGCAACCAACTGCCTATGAATTTCAACTGGTTTAACATTTTAATGGCTTAAAAAACATATCTTTCCACGTATTTAACAATCTGCGGCAACATCAATTATCTGATTCATTTCAAAACCCAATAACACCGAACGAAAAATAAAGATACAACAACGCGACAGCAGCTCTACTATAAACGCACACTATAACAAGTAAATATTTGTTTACATCTCTCCGCTAACCGCCTCGCTCTTATTGCTCCTTGCCACTCCACTATAATCATGGCTTAACACAACTGTTCATTATACATTAAGTGAAGTTTTTGATGTTCTACTGTTTTCAAAAAAAATTTAACTAATAATTTTTCTTCCAAAACAGAGAGAGTTCACCTGTACCTGAAGAACGTCAACGAAGCAGTCCAAAAATTCCATTTTCACGTCGCAGCTTACCTGAAAGTCCACAATACACTGGTCTCTGATGTATTATGGTATTATTTATCTTACGTGTTAATATTAATAATAATTTTAATAAAATAATAAAAGTATATTTTATGTTAAAGTATATTTATAATTATTAATAAAACTTATTGTAATTTATTATGTATATAGAATTTTTGGTAATGTAAACTGATCTTGTATAAGTCGCTCAATCAGTATTCATGATTTTTATGTTGTTTTATTTTTTTGTTTGTTTTTAATATTGTAATTATCATAAATAATCTATTTTGTAAGGTTCTCTATAAATGTGATATATATTTATTTGGTTTAATGATCATTTAATTTTCTTTTTGTTACCTGAGTAATTTACTGTAATTTTAATTAATTTTTCTTCAGATTTTTAAGGATCATTTCATTTTATATTTTTTTTTAATTAATAATTTTTAATTTGTTTTACGGTTACTTGTCTTTTAAAGAAAAAATTTTGGAATTGTATAATTAATGTTGAAGTACTGTATGTCTATTTTATCTTAGCGTAATTTCTGCGCAAGTAAAAGGGTAGGATGATATTGGAGTTGGGGCAATGTAAAGTGAGGGTCAAAGCATTGGTGAGCAAGATAGCATATGAGTGAGAAGCGAGTGTATATATTATAATCTCTGTTTAATTTTGTTTTGATTTAGATTGGAATTAATTATTTGATTCAATCATTCCTTTATTAACTTACAAATACAGTATATGTAGGGCCTGTCCGGTGGTTAAATTCCTAGCATTATTATTAATTAATCTGCTCATCTTTGTCTTTTTATTTACACTTTTTTAGAAGCTGTCGATGTCTTTTTTGTTTGTTCGATTTTTATGCTTTCCTGGTTTAAAGATGTTTAATTTTTTCCCACTTAAAACTCTTTTCAACAAATGAACCGATGTTCCATGGAGATTAGAAACACAATGCTAAATTCCCGGATGTGACATTCTGGGATTTTCAGAAAAGATATTGTTATAAATATTCATTATCATGCATTTAGTGTGACTTTCCTAAGAAATTCTTTAACCTTGTTGGTGTGCAGATCTTGGTTGAGATATTTAAAAAAATGACTCTTTGGTGAGAGCAGTATTGAAAAATACTAGTAAAACGTAACGTGCTCCGTTCAACTAATGTTAATTTACCAAAAGGCAGAACGTGAGTGACTTTGACTAGGTTATTCTTTTTGTGCCATACTCCCACTACACCGATGCTTTTCCTACCGAAACTATGAGATGTGGTATTGCACATTCATGCATTACGCTAGGTTAAATAGACAAACTGTCCTGGTGTGCTATCAGCTCTGTGTGTCTGAAAGGAATGTGGTTTGGAGAACATGTATAATGTTAAAAGTATGTGTACTAATTTACTCAATAACATGCGACCCATATCAACTTTTAATAAATTATTTGCATACTATTGTATGTATTTATTTACCAGATAAAGTTGTCAAAATTTTAATGCTTTAGATTTAGATTCATTGTCATATTTTTCAATAACTCCAAAAATGTTGAGCTTCACTGTAGACAATAAAACTAGTTTTTTTAAGCACTTTGTTGAAGCTCAGACATTGTTCTTATAAAAATACCAACCAAAAAACTCATTCTATTTAATTCTAATTAAAAAATATTATTTTTTTTTTAGTATTAACATTAAATGTAACACAAAAATTAAAATACGTCATAAATGAAGCATGTACTGTAAGACTTACTGTTAAAGTAGTAGTTACAGGCAAGCTACATCAGAAATAGTGACTATTAAAAATTTTTTTTTTTTTTTTTGTTAAATTTATGGTCTGGTCTAAAGGTAAAGTCGTCGCCAAAATCAGCTGTTTAACAGCTGATTTTCGGTGACGAAGGTTCCTGGTTCAAATCTTAGTAGAGGTAGTTACTTTTATGGATTTGAATGCTAGAAATTGGTTACCGGTGTTCTTTGATGGTTGGGGTTCAATTAACCATACTACTCAGGAATGGTCGACCTGAGTCTGAACAAGACTACACCTCATTTACACATCATACATATCATCTTCATCTCATTGGGTCATGGGGTTGCTTATTGTTCTGAATTGAACAGATTGCAACGTACACACATTAGGAATTACAAAAAAAAAAAAAAAATTTATGGTCAATGTTTTTGAAACAGCATCAACACACAGTGAATAATAAACAACTGTCAGATATGAAACATTCCTCTTAGTCCTGTGAACACATGGACCTGACGGCTACCCAGTATCTAATAATTCTACTCTTTGAATTTTTTTTATATAAAAAAATCTTAGATGGTGGTTTTTATAAACTTAACAGCTAGTCTTTTGAGGTTAGATTAGATTTCATGACAAAGTACAGGATGGCCCATATTTTGGTTTCCCCAATATTTACAGAAATCGGAAGAAAGGTTAATGAAGTAAGAAACCTATATACAAAAAAAGAAATTTATTATATGAACTGTTCATACTGTATATATTACCTTGAAAATTTTATGGCAGGTGTTCAAAATGTCCACCATGATTCTCTATACACTTTATACAGCGACTTAAAACTGATTCACAAATTTTCAACAGTAACATTTTATCGTCATTTACATAGTCAAATGCATTTTCACTAGAACTTTTTAGTTTGTGCAGGTTTTGTGGCTTGGAAGAATACACTAGTTCCTTTACAATGCCCCACAGTGAAAAATCACATGGTGTTATGTCTGGCAAGCGCGCAAGCCATTCGGTTGTACCACGACGACCAATCCATTCATCAACTTTGAAAAATTAAAAGTACCGTTACGAAGGAAAAAAATTGTAGCTATATAGATATGTACCTCACACTAGCCACTGTTACACACAACTAATGAATGTTGTACATGATGCAAATATTACACTATTACCAATTTATCAAAATAAAATGTCCTATCTCATAGGTAAACCAACATATATGGGCCATCTGGTATATATAATTCAAAAGTATTGGTTTTTATTAGTATAATTTTCGGGTTAAACAGAGCTTAAAAATATGGAAAATAGAGTGAATAAATTAAAATATGTGGGAGTTATAATTCAACCAAATAGATTGAATAAGGAAAAGATTTTAGAAAGAAAGCAAAAATGAAAAGAATATATCACCTAACAACTATCTACACATATAATAAAACGTTAGTTTTACTAAACATAAAACTCAAAATATCTTAACTATTGTTTTGAAACCAGAGTATGCATAAATAACTGAATATTTTGGCTATGGCTTCACAGTTTTTTACTGCCTTTCACTAACAGGTTTTACCGATACAATAGATTCAATTTTTTTATGTGGTAATGTAACATCAATAGAGAATGTTGATAGAATTGTACTGGCTAAAGCTTAAGTAGACAAATTAAACAATCATTAAACCAGCTGTGGCTATTATCATCGAATTGTAAATAAAAACTTCACAAAGATATTTTTTTGAAACAATCTTAGATTTGACCACCTCTGTGGCATAGTGACTAGCCTGCTAGCCTACAAAGCGAAAGGTTCCAGGTCTGATCCCCAGGTAGAGTCTGAAAATTTTAACACGTTAACAACCATCGTTATAGTAACAAAACTCACAGTAGTCGCTAAAGAACAACCTGTCGATGCGACATAAATAAAAACTAAAAGAAATCTTAAATTTAGAAACAATTCTAATTTATCCAGGTACATTTTTCAACTTTATTTATACATGAAAGTTTTATTTGTTGCCCTATAGTCAATATTATACAACAGATTTAAGTTTCTGAAATAATACTCTTTACTAACAAATTTTTAGTTTGAAATCCTTTTCAAATCTGAAAGATACATTTCTCTTTTCACTCACAATAATAACTATATTTAAATAATTCTAATAAATAGATGCCCAAAGCTGAGTTCTACTCAGTTTAGTATGGAATGCTACAATCTCAAAAGTTAAACCTAGCATTTCATAGCAGTATTTATATACTGTCCGTTTAAAAACATATTCTTCTCAAGGAAAGTTCAATTAACCTTAAATGAAATATACTTTGTAGGGACTTGCTCTCCATTTATGTAGTATATCGGTCCCTTAGCTTGACGCATAATTGATTAAAATATGACAGTTGAAGCATCACATATTTAAATTTTCGAATCTTTAAAATAATTCAGTTTGTCCTCATATCTCTGAACAACAATTTTTATCACTGCAAATTGATGAACGTATACTTAATAAATTTAAAGCCAAAACAAAATCCACTGTAAATTAACTTCTTTCAATAAATTCAAAAGATTCTAATCTCAAAACATTTTCAAAATTTATAAATTTTTGTCGAGAAGAATAAGTTTGAAACAATTCGGACTTAAGAAAACAAAAAGTCGGTGTGCCACTGTGATCACTTGAACAACAGACAAAAATATTTAATGTTTGGATTAAAAAAGTAAAAAATATTGTTCAAGAGACCTGATGAAAATGTAAAAAATAAAATTAAGGAAGATAATTAAGGAATTTAGAGATTTTATTGTAAAAAATCAATGCCCAAAAGTTCACAAAGGCAAAGGTTGGAAGATTATTTAAAAAGGAAAGAATAAACAATAAGAAGTTATGTTATTTTTCATGGTCTTTAAAAGGCTGAAAAAGACTAAGAAAAATAAATGAAGCTTCAATGTTACAAGTAAAAATAATTTATAATGTAAAAATTTATTTATCTGCTGTTTCATTAATGTGAAGAAATAATGTAATTTTTCATTTTCCTATCACTTACATTCAAAAGGCATAATAGAGATGTATGTATAAAATCTCTTAACTTTATTTATTCATAGAAAAGTTTATTGTAATTGCTTTGTATTGCTATGATTTATAACTGAATTGTTTATTAATTTTATGTGTATTTTTTCATAAACATCTGTGTACTTTATACTATTTCCGAGTTAATTGTCATCTCAGTTACATAAATTGCATAATATTCCATTAATCTAACATAATTGAACATTAAAACATTGCATTTCTAAACTATAATGTTCCTTAGTAGAAACCTCAGATAACAATTTACTAGATTCTCTTTAATTATGTAACTAATATAGCTTTAATTGCTTTAAAATTTTATTTATTTTTTACGTCTGACTGTTTTGCAATTTCTGCTATTGTAAACAATTTTTAAAAAGTTATATATTTTATTCATACCTGTACAAATGTAATTTAAGTTGTCCTTTTTGTATTTTATTTTGAGTTACTGAGTCATCAAGAAAGGTTGCATCCATTTTAAAAAATTAAAGTTTAAAAACTACTGGTGATAGTCATAATTTCTTTTGTTGAAAACAGAAAATATTAAAATTTTTTTTTACATACCTTAATAAGTTTCTATACAAGCACCGTTGATTGCTCTGCATACATTAAAACAATAGTTGGCCTCTGTTCAGGTGCACTGTGTTATGTCGAGCGTGACCGAAGCAACAGCAGTAGCAATTCGTTGTTGTAAATGATTCAGATTTCGAATCATCCCACTGTAGATATATCGTTTTTAACATAACCCCAGAAGAAAATATTAAGTGGCGTTAAATCTGGACTCCTCGGAGGCCAAAGCACAGGACTGGCCTTACCAATCCATCGGTCAGGGAACCTTTCATTTAGGGCATGGTCCACTGGAAGGCTGAAATGAGGAGGTGCATCGTCTTGTCACCAAATTATGTTTATGTTTTTTTCTAATTCACTTTGTTCAACCTGCGGCGCAGTCGTACCAACAAAAAAACTTTAATATTTTCGATTTACAGCAAAAAATATTTTACTATCTCCAGTAGTTTTAAACTGTAATTTTTTTAAATGGACTACCTTTCTCGATGACCCCATATTTAAATAAAAGTATTTTTAATTAAATTTCAAAATCATTTTTCCTAACTACAGTTTTCCGTCCAGTTATTGTATGTAGATAATATCGTGTTTGTGACATGAGATATCAGTACATAAAATTCAGTAACCTTGAATCTTACATTAATTTTTTTTAAATGTAACTTTAATTATCTATGTGTAGATTGTTCAGTAAAATTTAAATGGATAGTTATGTAAATAAACCCTGCACTGCTGAGTCATTGTGTGAAATTTTGAGATGCATTAGATGTGAAATAATCATGTTATTGATATAAATTGATGAACACAATTACATTTCATTGACAAAATTTAGAAAACTATCGATATGAGAGTAGGTGGAATGTTGTGCTCCATATGCCAGGTTGAATCCCGGCCACAGAGTATACTTTGTTTTGCACTCGAAACGTTAAGCATATTTAATTTTCTTAAAAACAAAATATTTGTACATAACTCGCAGATTTTTTTAATTGTTTAATTACCCTGACACATAGTCATCACTTAACTGTTTCTGTTCATTTAATTTATTTTATTTTATATTCATTTACTTTATTTAACCTGTGAATGCACTTTATTATTTTTATTAAACTCCTCTGGTCAGCATTTTATTTTTGTTTGGCCAGAGAAATTATTATTATTATTATTTAAACTTGTCTTTTAAAAAATTACAATGTATTTATTTCTAAGGGATTTTAGAGTTATTTTAATATAAATAAACATACAATGTAATGTTTTTTTATGTTTATTTATAAAAGATATTTAATATTTACCTTTTTACTGGTTCTTTTACTTTGATTTTATAAGTACTTTTGCGGTACGCACTGCTTCTTCAGATAATAACAAAGAGGTTGATTCAAACCTTTGACAAAGGAAGATCCAATCTTCGCAGTAAAGATTTTCTAGAAACTGTATATTATTACCTGAAGAATCAGTGCGCAAAAGTACTATTAAAAACAAAATATAAGCAATAAAAAGGTAAATATTAAAAGTTTTTTATATAAACATAAAAAACGTTACATTAATATAATATGGATTCTGCTGCTATGATGCTAACTAGTAATTTAAATAGGTAATTATAGTAAACACACAGTCTCTTTGTTGTCAACATTATTTATTTAATAACAAAACTTAATTAAAATAAATTAGGATAAAATTCTGTGAATTTGTTTGTTTTTATCATTATTTCAGGGTGAGTCAAGTATATACCGAACTTTTATTGTATAAATTTATTTATGATAAGAAATTACTATATTTTAAATATTTTTCTAAAAAGCTCCTCTATGCTCGACACAGTTTTGGGAGTTGGAGATCCCTTCTTCAAAGAAGTTTCGAAGTTGACTTATCAGTCAATTACACGCATAATCTTCGGCAGTTTGATTATTTTCAAACTGTTTTCCTACCAGTGAATTTTTCAAGGACCCAAACAAAAAATAGTCTCAGGAGAATAAAACTGTAGATCTGATAGATGGTAGGGAAGAGTTTTAAGGGTTTTGGTATCTTTGAGATTAATGATCTTAGATGTCGATTGTGATTGATTTTTTACACTTTTATGTCTGCCTTTAGTATGAATATATGAAATGACTTGGGCAAATAAAACTGCATCAAACCAATCACTGATGACAAAAACAAAAAAAGTCCACCTTTAAACTTGTTAGCCCAATTAAATTCTTGGGTCTGAAAAAAATACTACCATCAAACAATGTTTTAACCAAGTCAAAATTTCTGTTGGTTTAACACCTTCATTAGTTAAAAACTTAATATTAATATTTTGTGCAATGCATGATGGGACTCTTGCTCAGTCATAGCTGTACTGGTGACTGAAAAGAGATGTGAAGTTTCAATTAAGTTCCTCCACTCTTAATTAACTGACCTTGAATGTAACACTTCTGCTCTTTCACTTGGAACAGCCTGATGAGGTACACAGAAAAAGTTTGTTTTATATTTGACTCTCCCTCAGACTTCAGCAAATAATTTGTTTAGATTTTTTAATATATTTTGTACTTCATTTTTAAGGTAATTGTTCTTTAAATTAATTGTACTATAATTGTTACAAATTAACATTAATACTGTGAAATGTTTGTATGTATAACAAGTTTCTTACTGCCTCCTGTGTGGCGTAGTGGTTAGCATGCTAAACCAATGATTTCCAAAAAGGCTTTGCTAGGGATCCGCAACGGCTGGTGAAAATAAGTTTAAATAAACCGATTATCACCACAAAAAAACTTCATGTTTTATCGTATTTTTATATTATTCTCTTGTTTTCTTTACCTTTAATTGGGCTTTTTACTAATTTAAATTAAATTTAAAACACTGGTGGTAGTAAAGTAGAAGTCAAAAGTATAATTTTAATTTAAAGACATAATCTAGGGTCCCTGAAGTTTTAATTTATTCACTATGGTGGGGGGGGGTCGATGATTGTTTATACTTTGGGAACCGCTGTGCTAGACTACAAAGCAGAATATCCCAGGTATGATTACCAGCTTGGCTGGGAATCAAACCTGGAATATTCTGGCTTTGATTCCCAGCTTGGCTGGGGCTGGGACTCTTACAAAGTAGTATTTTTTGGGTAATATATATTCTCAAAAGTTCAACAGTTATAAATTTCTAATAGTTATTTACTATCTTTATACATTTCAATTATGTCCATTTTTTAAATTTATATCTGTAGTTATTTATGTAGCTTTTAATAATTGTCTCATTCAAACAGGAACCAATCAATGTTTTTAACTAGAATAGTATTGTGAATAATAACAATAGACAGGAACCTTCTCTTCCCTCCGTTTCAGTTCACCTATTCCTGATACCAGTATTTGCTCGTTACATGCTATAACACTGGGTTTCCGAACCCTAATTTTGAGAATCAAATCAGGGACATTTTCAATTGCAGATTAGCATTGTTCTGTTTTAGTATTAACAACGCTGAAAAAGCTATCAAAATTATATACATACAAACAGTTTTGAAGAAACCAATATATTGTTTTATTTTCTAGATGTATTATTTTATGAAGTTATAAAAATTTATATTATTGAAAATGTTTTGATAAATAATTATAAAAATGTATCCTTTGGTATAGATTATGTTAGGCATGGTTCAGGAAAATGTGTCCACTTTCAAAAATTGAAATTTTAACTATATTTTTGGTAATTATATGATATATATGTGTGTCTGTGATGACTTATTAAATAAAAATACTCATTTACCTGTACATCACATGATTTTGTATTTTTTAAATAGTTTTATTTTTGATTTCAAAAATAATAATTTGCACATATCAGTGTTTTTTTTCTAATTCATTGGTGTTGTTTAGAATGTACTATACCTGAAGCTTATTAGAAATTAGAGTAATAAATTGTGTAAAAATTAGAGTCAGTGCATCTAAAAGCCTAGATGGTAGTTGCGCTTAACAGGTGCAGGTCACCATATTGCTTAAATTTATTGAAAATTTTATATTAAATTCATTCCATCCTTAAGTTCATTGAATGAACTTGTAGAAAATATATTTAAAAAGAAATTCAAATTATTGTCGTGTTTGTAAATTTATAAGAACCTAAATTTTTATAATGAATTCTATTAGTGAGAAAGGATTTAAATGCTTTTCTTTTTATGTAATGTTTTTTACATTATTCAGTTATTTTTTTTTTAATCAGTGTTTATGCTAAGTCTAGCAATTGTGCCTGCACTACACCCAGGATTATTGCTAGTGTTAGAGGGTTGCATAAGTTTGGAGTTGAAAAGTATTGTAAGGTTGATTAGACCATTGTAGTTGAACAGATTTTATGAGTTCGGCAACAGAAGGGCTAATTCACAAAATTATTAATCAGGACTATTTCGTGTACTCAAAAGGACACGAGTCAGTAACCTAAATGGCAGATAGGGACATATTAGAAAATGAATATAAAAATCCCTTTCATGAGACTACGCGTCTCATGCCTGGTGGCAATTTTAAAGGGCTTTTCTTTGACTTCTGGCAAAAACCATTAGTGATTTCTGTATCTACTGTTTAAGAGCAATCAAATCACACTATTTTTATTTCCAAATTACGACTTTGATCTCGGTACTTCAGTTTGTGGGTTCTGGTCAAAACTGGAACTTCAAACCCAGTGATTTCTGATTTTTAAGAGAAATCGAATCACACTATTTTTGTTTCCAAATTCTGACTTTGATTGCTTGACTTCCGGTTTTGGGCCACTTGCGGTCTAAACCAGAACTTCAAACCCAATCTAGGCACACTAAATTTTTGTGTAGATTATGAATCCAAAAACTGTTTGTTACTATCTCTTGTAGTTTCAGATTTTGATTTCTTGACTTCCTGTTTTGGGCCACTTCCGATCGAAACCGAAACTTCAAACCCAATTTAAGCCCACTAACTTTTTGTGTAAATCCAAAAACTATCTGTTGCTATCTCTTGTAGTTCCTGACATCTGGGTGTGACGGACAAAGGAAAACAATAGATGTCAATTTAAAAAAATTGTCCCCAATAATTTAGAAAATCACACATTGTAAGCAATATACTCAAAGCAAATTATTCAAACTTAATGTTAGAAAACAGAAAAAAATTTCAATTAAATACATTAATTTTTGATGGTGATTCTGAAAATGAGGTCACTGAACCGATACAGAGTACCGGAACCCCCAATTAATATGGCACTTTAAAAATTTTGTCACTTTTTTGTGGTAAAGTCTAAAGACACAGGCTGGATGGTGACATTTTTGTTTTTAACACCTAGGAATCTACAAAATCTCCAAAAGAATTTACCATAATTTCATCAAAAACTATGAAAATGCCCATTAGACTGTACCAATTATTCTTTTTGGAGACAAAAATTGGTTAAGAAAGGCATCATTTGGTAAATTTTCAAAGAACTGTGTTATAAAAGAACCTTAATTTTTTTACTCCTTGGATTAACAAGGAATTTGGAAAAAATATGACGGGTGATGACAAATCTGCACATGGAGAGCTACATTTTATAAAAAGTTGACCAGAATCAGTCCAGTGGGAGCTGAGACCAGACTTGAGTAAAAATCCCTTATCCTTCTAAATATATAGATATTTTGGCATCTTTCCTAACAACCTTCTATTACAAGTACTTAATGCGCAGCATTACGATTCTGGTTACTTATGGGTCCCTCCTTATTTGTAAGAAAGTAACAATACATAAAAAAGAAGCACTAATCCTTTCATTTCCATGTATTATACACATTATTGGACAATGTAATTTTTTGAAAATTAAATAAAACAAACATAAAATCTGTGTTCTTTAAAGGAATAAATATTTATGTAAAATTATGAATAGATCTAGTAGAACAAAAGTTTTTATAATTTGTTTAATTGAATTCTGTAATGATAAAGTATAGAGTTCACTGCTTCATTAGATTTTAAATGGATCTGGTATTGTTATTCTGAACAGAAAATGTATTTTATCAACAGGATTGTTGTAATATTATGTCAAAAATGTAATATTTATATATGTTTAGTATCTTGGTTATATATTTGTCTTTTATTTGTGGGAAAATGAAATGTTAATATTGTGAGTTTGGTTTAAATTGTTGGTCACATTATTATACTTGGATGTTTGAGTTGTAAAGTATAAAAAGTTATAATATGTTTTTAAAATGCTGTGATTAAAGAATTTCATTTTTTTAATATTAGAATTATAGATCATAAGTGAAAGTACAGAAGTGATCGATTTTTTTTTGTAAATGCAAGGCATTTCTTTCAAGTAATGACAGTGTGTAGATTTAAGGTGATATTTTTACAATTGCATAACTTGCTCTCTTGAAATTCAATACAGTTTATACAAACTGAAATATTTTTTCTACAATTTGATGTTATTAGTGTGAATGTATGAGTAAACATGGTGTCATAAAAACAAAAACGGGACTGAGTGCATAACTTGAAAAAAGATTGGAGTTGCTAACAACTCCTTGTCTATTCGTGCTGCAAGTTTAGGCTCGTCACACCAGTCAGGAGTATTGCATCAATGATTGAACACATACAATAGCTTCCTGCTAGAAAAATTTAGTGTGAAAACTGAGCGAAGAATCAACATAAAATTTTTCTGTGAATCTTAAATCGGCTACAGAAACTTTCCAAATTTTAACATAAGCTTACCTATAACCCTGGAAGTAAGCATCAATCGATACAGTAGTCCAGAATCCCCCAAGGCCAAAAGATTTTGCATAGCAAAGTCAAAATTCAAGGCAATGTTGCGTGTCTTCTTTGACATTAGAGTAATTTTCAAATTGAATGGGTTACCAGTGGTTAAAGTGTTAATAAGCACTACTATATTGAGGTACTGAAAAGACTTTGTGAAAACATTAAATGAAGACCACAGTAGTGAAGCAATGGTTGGTTGTTGCACCAGGACAGTGCACCTGCTCACAAGGCCATTTTCAAGTTGCTGAATAGAAAGAACATTACTGTTATTGAGGGACTACCATATTCACCTGCTTTGACTCCCTGTGAATTTTTACACGTCCTAAAGATATACCGTGCATTAAGGGAACCCAGTTTTCCTCGATTAAAGATGTTTAAGCAAAAACAAAGATGCTCCTAAGAGGGTTTCCAGAAATGTTACCAGCGATGGGAGCATCAAATGCTTAAGGGAAATACTTTGAAGGTAATAACATCACCATTAAATAATTATGTAAGTACATTGATTTATAGGAACAGTCCTTTTTTTAATTACACCTCATACATTCATTTATTTAAAAAGCACTTGGCAGTTTGTAATCATCCAAATGTAAAAATACTATTATTTTTACTAACGTTTTATTGAAGTTTCTATTTTCCTTTCATTTACAATTCCACATCCCACTCTGACCTGTTTCGGTAGATCCACCAATTACTACACAGTAGTGAGACATATATGTAAACAAAACAATAAATACTTTAAAAGTAGATTAACTAATAAAAGCAGAAAGAAGAATAATTAAAACTTGCCATCGATAGCAACAATACAAGGAAGGAAGTGTTAACATTGCCTCAAATGAACAAAAAAAAAACAGAACTGATAACAAGCATGATGAAGAATGATAGAATATCGTTTCTATGACACATAATCAGAAATCCTGAAAACTGAATAGAATAAATCCTAGTAAAGTTATATCAGAAAATGCCAAATTACTGGATAAAGGAATTGAATAAATATAAAAAAATTAGATATATTTTCAGAAAACCTCAAAATAAAAGTAATCTGAAAATTCTCAAGATTCAAGAAAAGGAGACTACTAATTAATTATCAAAAGTAATAAAGGTATTTTTAGACAAAAAAGAAAGAAAAAATCTGAGAGAATGAAAGAATATTAGAGAAAGAAAGTATTTGAAAAATTTTAAATGTAATTCATTAAATTGATCCCATGCAGACCATTAAAACAAGAGCAATAAATAAATAATATTTTCAGAAGATGCTATATCTCAGTCTTTTATATACTTGTAAAAATTAATGTCAATTTTGTATCTTGTATACTCTGACGATGATGGATCCACTAAAACATGTAAGTGTGAAAAAATAGAGGAATAAGCAAAAAAAAAAATTAAAGTTATAATAAAAGGTTTGCAAAAACTAGTATTATTTCAATATTTAGGTTACAAACATATTTTAGAAATTTTATAATAGATTATAATATCTGTATTATGTATAGAAGATATTTTATTTTTTAAATGTAAAAAAAAAAATATTTGAAAAATAGAACAATATTTTCAACTATATTATTACTAATTTTAGTAATGTATACTGACTCTTTTACCAGAACCTTTAATGCCGTGCTGTCTGTGTTGGTCATGCCTTGTACATTTTGGTGAAATAAATCCTAAAGAATTTTCAACAAATTCTGAAAAAATTTTGTTAGAAAAATAAATTTAGTTAAACTACGGTGATTAATTTGTTTGAATAAGAAGAAAATTATTTTATAAGTAATAAGGGAATTAAATGTTGAAGGCTTTGTGGTATTATTTTGTATTGTTAAATTAAAATTTATTTATGTTGTATATGTTTTGTATAATTATTGTGCATTATTATTTAAATTAAATAATGACAAACTCAAGTGTTAAGTTTCTTTGTTTTTATTAACCACATCATCCCCCTCAAAACTTACACTACTTTTATGGAGGAACAATAAGATAAGAGTGATTTGGTGAAGCTTCGCCCCACTACTTAAAAACAGACATTAACCCGTTCGGTGAGGAAGAAGGACTACTTGTTCCCACATACTGCGCCAACAGTGTGAACATGTGTCTGTTTCTTACTTTCTGAAAACATTAGTCGCCTTCATCTAGCATTTTTTTGTTCTCAATGCATAGTCAAAGAAATCAAAAAAGGATTTTGCAATTTGTTTAGACTGTAGTTCAACATTCTGACCAATCTTTCTTCTCTTTTTTTGTCTGGAAACACCTTTTTGGTAGATATGGGCTTTTTTCATGGTTGACTCCACTTAAATGACAGATATGTATATGTTTGATATTAAGAATTATTAATCTTAGTTACATTCTAATAATTTTTGAAATAAAATCTGGTGGTATTAACCATGAAGTACAAAACTAATAAAAATCTTGTTTTTCAGGTTATTCGTCTCCCTAACGCTGTACCAACCCTATACTCTGTCACGTGTGTACTGTTGTTCTCAAATGCTCAGATTCGTCATCTTTTAATTGGCTACCCAACGAATCTGATGTAGCTTTTCCTGGTCTTTTATTGGAGAGGATGATGAATTCTTAGTACAAGACCTTTCCATATTTGACTTTCAAAGGTAGTAAACCTTATTAAGGCAAGCCTTTTGTTACTCAAGGCTGTTATGTTGTGCAACCACGGTTTTTAGCTGTAATGGAATTCTCCATTTCCTAAAGCCAATCCATCCACATGGAGCCGCTAACCAAAAAAGTTATTCAAGATATGATATTAGTTTTGGAGAAGAGTAATTTAATTTTTATCAACTAATTACAGCACCTGTCTATTGTCGATCTACTGTAAAAGTACTCCACCCAAAGCAAGCACCTGTAGGTTATAAATGAAAGTTTTACACTAGGTGGCATATATCTACTTTTCTACCTGATAATTACCTTGCACTACGTTCCATCATAAAAATGTTTACATCCAGCTAAACTAAACATTTCAATTATATCATTCAGATTACTTGTAATAATTATGGTAGTTTAATAAATTAATTATTTTATTAACTTAATTAATCTTTTAACCATTACATTTTTATCAAAACAATTTTTTTTACTTAGAGAATTAAAAACATTAGACAATTCTTTTTTTTCTCTCCACTCTTTAACGGTTTACCACTTAAATGTTTCATAAACATAACACATTCACTATCACACATGTTAACAAAACACAGATTACAAAACTATTCAACTTCAGTCTATAAAGAAAATTGAAATGAACCAACACAATACCAAAAACTAACCTAACGAAACTAAAAATGAGTTTAGCATGCGCAAGTGCAAACAGTTGTATTATACTAGTCACAGACATTAATTTTAATGATATTAAATAAAAATTCTGAAATAATAAACTACGAATCAGTGGAATTGTTTACTGTTCTGTTATAATTCAAGCATGTTAGTCTGTAACTTACACTTCTGAGCAAAAATTAAAAACTGGTCTATAATAAAAACGCAGTAAGTTACTCATAAATAATTATAAATAATATCACGAAAAATAACAATGTGAGAGTGACAATAGAAAAAGAAGAATAACAATAGTAAAAGTTTTAGTTATTAATGGTAAACTAATGTTTGATTTATGAAACATTTTCTAACAAACGAATTGAATGTGTTTATTATATTAAGCTTAGAACAAATTAGTCATGCTGTATGGAATTTCGTTTTTGATCATGCTGTATGTATTTTTACTCAATATGCATGTTCACCTTGTATTGCTGGTTGCCTACTATTGGAGTAGCCTACTCTAAGTGTAGACCAACTATAGTCCAGCCTCTCTTAGTTTGCTCCTAATGTAAACAAATAATGACGTCACTGAGCATGCGCATTGTATCAAAATTTGTACACGCTGATTAAAAAGTAACAACAAAATACTTTCAAAAGTATTTTTTTAAATGAAATTGTTAGGCCTACATCATATCATGACTGATGTTTTTAGTACTTTAAGTAGTACTTATAATTTAAAAAATAGTTAACTTAATAGGAATACAACATCCGTAAAGTCGGAGACTCTAGCGTGCACCCTGTAGTAGGTGGCTTTAGTTTGTTGACAGTAGGAGCAAACTAAGAACGGCTGAACTGTATGTGATAAAAGTTGAAATAGTTCAACCTGCAGCTTGTATTTTTACCAGTCCTTCATAAATTGTTATAGTAACTCGTTATGCACTTAGTAGTACAACAGATGTATATTGTAATACACAGTGCTAATAGTTCATTAGTTTTCTATTTTCATATTCTGTTGTTTACTTGGAAGTCTATTGTGTAGTTCTTCATAAGCTAATCAGAACACTACTTCAAATCAGGTAAAGGTCTGAGAATTAAACAATGTCAAAAAAGACTATTAGTTTTGTATTAATTTATACTTTTTATATTTTACATATAACCTACCAAATCAATATAAGAATGGGTGTATTTAAATAATAAATTACTATATAAAAATTTTATTGATTATTATTATGGAAGGTAAACAAATTATTATGGAAGGAAAACAATGTGCATGCTGAAAATTTGGATATTTACTGATTATAAATAGGCTAATACAAAACAAATTGTATGGAGTCCAGATGCAAAACACATTATTTCTACTTTTTAAAAATTTTGGGGAAACATGAAAATCCTGAAAAAGCACAGTCAAGACTACCAAAATATATATTATTTTTATTCAAATTGGGCGCTGCTGTAAACAACATTGTGTAATTCGAAACTATTGGATTCGTTGAATGACGTCACCAAAAAGTGTGTGTTTGATTCAGCGTTGGGGAAACTAACTACGTTGGGGATAACTTGAGAAACAAGTTTTTTTATTTGTTTTGAACAACACCAGATTACATTTCAAAATTATTAAAAATATTTCTAAGACCAATTCTTAATATAAAACGTTCATATTTTTGTCACATAAATAGAGTCGACCATGATTTAGAATATGTTCCATAATCAGATAAACTTAGTGGAAATTGTTCTGTTGTTATAATTAAAACATATTGTATTTTTATAAATATAAGTTTATTTATTAATTATTTATATCATAAATTTAGAAAAAATCGAGGTTCCATATAATCGAATATTTGGAATATTACCTTAATATTACCGATTCAAAATAATTATTTGCTAGAAGTATTTACTGATATTAATAAATTTTAATTTTAAAACTCATGTTTTTACTTGAATAATGTAATTTTATGATATTTATAATTTTCCAATAATATCTTTTAGATTGAATTTTCATCCGTAGTGATGTTCACAGCCTTATCAGTACGGCAGCAGTCAACACTTTCAGTTCAGACAGTTGGTTGGGTAGTTTTTAGTGAGCTTATGATATTATCCATAACCATTATGGATAATTTTTACTTTGCGTGTTATCGTTCTGTAGGAGGTTACTATGTTAATAATTGTGTGTCTGCCACATTATACAAAGCCTGCCTAGGTTATTATATCACTGAAATGAAGTTAAGTGTTTAGTGACATTTGTTATGGCAGACGAAGAGGCCGACCAAGAAATTCGTCGTGCTCTAGATGTAGTGCAGTCTGTACAATCTATTCAATCCATAATTGACATTTCTGCTGATAGATTGGAAGGATTAAGAACTCAATGTGCTACAAGTGCCGAAATAACTCAACAAGAAATTAGGACCCTTGAGGTATTTACCTATTAATTTTAATAATATTGGTCTATATTTGCTTCATGTGTTAACCCAATTTAGCTTATGATAGTTATTAAGATGAACCATTTATTAGTAATTATTAGGAAAGTTGGCTACCAATATAATACATTAATCTTTGTAGTTAAATATTTGTTATTTACCTCATATAAGTCATTTTTTATTGGAGAAATATGCCTAACCCACTTTTTGGTTAGAATAGTTCTTCCCCTAAATGCGGCTGTTTTCGTTGTTTATATTTCTATTTGTTTTATACCTGAGTATAATATTTACTATTTGTTATAAACGGTTATTGACTTCCTCATTATTAAACAGTATTGTCATATTTTGCAATAGGCTAACCTTATTAGTGTTTCTTCCTGCTCAAAAATAGGCCAACAGAATTTACATCACTGAAATGAAACAAATTTATTAATTATAAAGTTAATTGTATTAAGTCTTCTGTTATTTATTAATGTACTCATGTTGTGTGATTTTTACATAATTGTTTTGTACAAGAACTTTTTTTATTTTTTCTTAACTTGGGTAGGGGTACCTTTTACCCACTGATTATGTTAGACTTACGTTGTACTTAATTCCTTCTCGTCTGTAAAATCTATACACTTTTGTTGTCTATGAAACGGGAAACAGATTTTCAATTGAGTGAATTGTAAGTCTTTAATGCAAAACTAACATTTTCTTCACTGCTATTTGCAAGTGAAAGCAAACATTTCAATAATTTTTGTTTCTTTTTCTAAATTTTATGTGTAAGGTTAGGTAATTATGAAAGTTTTAACGTTAGACTATTACACTGTTGTTTAGATCTTGCATGTGTAGATGAGTTTAGTATTGGTTATCTAATAATATTTTGGTAAATTCAAAATATGAGGTATTTTAGTTGCCGAGCTTCTGAAATCTATATCAAGTGGTCTGACTGGGGAGTTTTGAATCATAATAATTTTTTAATCACTATGAATCAAACCTGGGATCTTCCACTGTGTAAGCTTTGTTTATTTATATTACAGTTAATATACATTTAATTTTGGAAACCCCCACAGTTTTTCTCCCCTACTCTCTGCAAAATCATTAATAATTCCAGTTCTAAAAGATATAAAAAAATATTACCGCATTCTTAAGAAAATTATTAAGAGCTTGAATTAAATTGTTTAACTTCAATAAGTTTTATATACTTGAATATAATATGTCTTCTGCCTTTCAAGGATTAGGCATTTCTGCTTGTTCCGAACCTCTCAAATCTGCCCATTTCTTTCTCGGGCATCCTCGTCCTCTACTGCCCTTAGCAGACACTAGGCTTATAGCCTAGTGTCTGCTTAGCTATCCTATCCTCTCTCATTTTGCTCACATGCTCTAACCACAGCATTCTGTTCTGAGATACCATGTAATTTATAGAGAAGATGTTGAGTTCTTTCCTATCTTGGTATTCCTGTAACGATCTTCTTTACTACACCCATACGTATGTCGAAGAAATTTTATTTTACATGCTTTGATAGCACACTAGAATATGTTTGGTGCTAAACCATTTATTTTTCTATTCTATTTTTGTCATCAGTCTTTCCACTGATTTGATGGAGTTCTCCAAGCTGTTCTATCTTGCGCAAATCGTTTCGTATCTAGATACTTGCAACACCCTACATCTTTTGTAATTTGCTTTAAATATTCTAACCTTTGCCTCCCCATACAATTTACCCCCACAATGTTACCCTCCATTATTGATATTTTACTTTAGTAAAGTCAAAAAAAATGTGAAAATATATTTGTGTTCAGATCCTTCAAAAGAATAATTTCTGAAATTTTCATTGGTCATTCATTTTCTTAGGTCGTCAAGTTGAGTGACTGGTTGGTTTGACAGAAATCAGCCGTCTTGGAATTTTTGTTTGTTCTACATTGGACTGTTACGCACATTAAGGCTAATGCAGATGGTTATGGGTGATAGATAAGAATGTGTACTGAATAAAAGTTAGTTCTGACGAGAGGATCTTTATCGGGATTTGTTCTATTTGGTCAACTATAAATACAAATTTGATATATAAAATTGGAACAATTTAAACGTAGGTGATCTAGCCCAGAATTTATTTGTTGTTTTAGGAGAGCAAACAGCTGTTATGACAACAAGAGTTAAAATATTTCTCGTATTTTTAATTAATAACAATTTGAACAAATATTAAGTTACGAGATGATTCGAATAATTTTATTATCTTGGAGTATTTTAAATTAAATAAATTTATGCCCTACATCCTGCGGCTATATGAATTTCAGGTGCTTTAAAAACTCCTCTCAGAAGGATGAAAAATCCATTTAAATTTGAGACAAATACATTATAACAGTTGATAGCATAGTGGACCTGTGCGAATATTCACACAATGTTCTTGGGTTCCAAACCCCTATCATTAAATAAATGATTTAAGTTAACAACAAACTTAATCGCCCTTAGAAGAACTGTAACAACTAAAGCACAGTAGTACAAACGTTTCATCGTGAAAAGATTGGTTTTAAACTAAAACTTAAAATAAAAAACTGTTAACACATGTCTAATGTCGAGTATGTTGTGGAATGAGGAGAGAGATGACAGTAAAGAAAGTCATACAGCGTCCTGTATGACTTCTGGAATATGTTTATGAAGGGTATAAATGTCAGAAAACAGCATTAAAATTTATTAAATTACCGCTTTATGTTAAAAAACAAAATTCGATCTTTTTTTATTTCGTAAAATGAAGCTCATATTATGAATTTCAAGTTTAAAAACTTTTGGGAAAATCAGGAAAGAATGCTCTTTAAAACCATGTAAAAATTATAAAAGTCTGTTCGGTAGAACTCTCTATTTAAGAGTTAATAGAATTCTCATTTAAAATACATTGGAAGCGATTTTGTGTTTTAAATATATAAATTGCTCTGAAATGATCAGGAAGAATAAAAGACAAATATTAGAATGGGAACTCTTTACATTAAAACCTTTTTAATAATGTTGTATCCTTTAACAAGAAATAGTAGGTTTATATGTTTTTCTGATAATATAGTCATTAGCGATTAAGTTTTAGCGTTATACTTTCATCATCTTGTAGCTCTAAATCTCTTGATTCGTCTTTGCTTCCTTCACAATATTACTCCAATATTCTTTGCTAGGGGCTAGCACCTCTCATCTTCTTACACCTGTTGTTCATGTCATCAGCGGAAAGGCTGGTCGGAACATCTAGAGACTTTACCAAGTAAAACGAGGAGCGAGGTGAAATAATTGCCTTCTTCAAACTTAATTGCCTTCCTCACTGAATGAGTGCCAACAACTGAAAAAGTAGCCTGGGTTTATCAGCATGCCAGGCCCTCTGAAAAGCATCTACTTTCCACCCTGTAAATGACATGTCTTCACTTTTACCAAAGGGTCTGACTTTATTATGAAATTTATTACTCCCAGAGAATATAAATCTGACTAGTGTCTTTTACACCTCTACCTCTTCTGTTCTTAAATGTTTCAGTTATATAATCGGCTGATCATGTGATAAGAAACAGAACTATTTTTTTAGCCCTGGAACTAGCAGATTGAATGCTAATAAGTTAACACTCCACCGTCCTGTTTTGGGTATTTTCTTACACCTATAAAATTTATTGTCATGAGATCACCGATCCACCTTTTTCTGAGACAGAATGTTCTTTTTTCTTATCACCATAACTTTGTTCTATCAGTATGCCTCAACCTTCTCCTTCATTTATTTGTCCAGAGATCTTTCTTATAATCCTCTTGTCTTGTTGCCATATGTTTCTGATAAAGTCCATGCTTCTCTGCCATAGGTGACAATTGGTCTCTCCAACCACATGTACATTTAAATTTTTGTGTACAAATGATTAATTCTTAAATTCTTAATAATTTTTCATTGGGAAATTAGGCTTTGATTCCCAGTCCAATTCAATCTTGTATGGAGTTGTTCAGTATGTTATTGTAGTTTAATGTATGTCCAAAGTTTTGAAACTCCTTAACTTCATAACATTTTTTCTCACTAACCATAAACTTGTGAAGAACTTAAATTATTAGTACACTCAAATTAAGTTTTTTAATCGTGACTAGAACTGGAGACTTTCAGCTTAGCAGTTGAGTACATTATTAATTACAACTGCTGAGGTAGTCTGTTTAAGTTTAGTCAGGTCATATCTTTTCTTTTGCAAGAACAATAAAAAATAAATCTTGACAGAAGTGATATCTTCTATTGTAAGTTAATTTGTCTATCACTGTTACCATTTGTTAGTTTTTAAAATCAAAAGATGTGACTTCTGTAAAATAAGAAAGGATGGAATAATCGACTACATAAAGTGTTCTATTGTTTTTTTTTGTTTCGTTATTTCTATTTATAATCCAATCAGGCGCTGGTGTTCAGTATTTCATTGAACTATTTAATCTATGAAGCCATATTTATCTGGTAAAAAATATATTGTCACTACAGGCAATTGTAGCTGATTTTAATTTTAAAAACTTCTTGTTTTATTAGATGACTGGATGGGTTGAAAAAAAAATGTTTTAATAGAGAGTAATGGGTTCTGAGTATGTAATACTCAGTATTACATACTCATACTGAGTATGTAAACTGACACTTAATGCATATTATTGGTTTCTTTTATACACACATTGGTAGAAATTTATTGGTTCCCATAATATTTTGGGGATCATAAACTAGTAAGTTTGAGAAGATCTTTCTGATGCAGAAATGATGAGTGAGGTACATATGTGGGATAGGTCAAAGAAGTCTTGTAGAGACTACGCACAATAAAATTCTTGTACCTTGCTTACTTATTATGGAATCTTTTCTGTAGGCTAAGTCAGTTAAACATGATGGTTGATTTTTTTTATGTAATCATACTTTCGAACGGCATTTTTTGAGTGGATCACTACAATCAGTGTACACAAAATTGATATTAAACTTTTTTAAAAAAATTCATTAAAATTTACAGATGTATCTTCAGTCATTCGTATACAAAATTCAAATAGTTTTGTACAAATTATAAAAATGGTTTTATAAGAAGAACTGAAGATACAACATTTTATTAAATTTTTTTAAAAAAGTTCAGTTTCAATTTTTTGTACTCTAAATTATGTGAATTTACTGAAACATATCAGTAGAAAGTAGGATTATATAAAAAAGGTAAAAAAACAAGCAATATAGCAGGCTCTGTAACAGGTCGGTGATAAATTAAATATTTTTAATGGTAGGATTGAATATAGGTTGTACGATATATTTTAACGATTCAATGTAGAAAAGTTAAAAAACTACGAATATATTAGTAATTCTAGTTTAATTTATTTATTAAATGTAATTTGTAGAATATACATTTACATCGTTGGAATTTTTGTATCAAGTCATTAGAAACAAATTATATTGTACGTACTTCTATGACAGTATAGGTGTAATATTTAATTACAAATTATTAATTTAAATTTAACTACCTTGTTACTAGGAAAGTTAAATATATTATTTAAATCAATAGAAACTAGTAATTTTTGTTAACTTAACAAGTATCATTATGGTTGTCTTTTATTTTTAAAATAAAAATTTATTGATTTTTTAAAATATTCAGTAATTAACTCTATTTACGTTAATTACCTTAATCTTTTGACATTTTATTTTATTTACAGCTAAACATGTACGTATATATTTCTTATCTCTTTTTTTTGCCTTTCTCTAATAATACATGTTACAACCTACTTATTTTAAATTACAATTATTTTACTTTTGCTTCTGTAGTCTGTTCTGCCATGTATTTGCTGTTATTGCTTTACACTAAAGTGAAAGTTTACCTTTCAGCTGTGATAGTTCATAGTTAACTGAAATTATTTCTACTTTTTTTTTACTTTTTTTGTTCTATTTACCAAAAAAGAAATTGGCATATCTTTTTATTATTTTACTGTGACTAGTTACAAAGACTTGATCCTAAAAAGAAATTCCTTTTACTTTTTTAAAATGCAAAACAAGATGATGTGTTTAAAAAATAATATAATCTGAAATAAATTGTCTTCATTATGTTCCTATTTATCCTTTTAAGTTTCCTTGGATTGGACCTAACATATTTTCTCTCTGCCTCTCTTTATCATTGGACCATCTCTTCTTTATTGCTCTGTTTGTTGGCAATGCATCTTTTTTCCAATTTATCCATAACTGAACCTATCCACTTTACTCCTAGTCTAACCCATGGTCTTTTTCTCTCCATCTTCAAGTAAACATCTTTTTAGGCAGTGTACACTCACTCCTTCAGCCTCCTGACATGTTTAAAACATTACAACTTTGCCTGGCCTTGAGCTAACTGAGGTCTTTTCTCACCATGGTTCCTCGGTTCAATTCCCGGTCAGGTCTTAACTTTTTTTTTTATCTATCACCCTTCATTGTCTGTATTAGCATTGTACAAAATATTTAGGAATAAAAAATTCTTTGTCAGGATGTCTATCCCCAGTTGTTTCCTTAATAGCATATCATCTCACTATCTCTTCTTGTGTTTCCAAATGTACCCCTTCATTTGTCACCTGACCTGCATTCTGTTCTCTGCCTTCCTTTCCCCTGCATTAGTCAATATTGACACTAATTGCAATGTACTCATAATTTTTACAGTACATTGGAACTTATAACAATATACATTTTTTTGAAGAAAAAATTAAGAACGTACTAAAGTAAATAGTTGTGCCCAGTAAGGTGATTGAATCTTTTTTGTTTTAAGAAATTATTTAGGGCTTCGCTGTGTTGATGGAAATTAAGCAAATGTTTAGACTTTTTTTATATAACTTTTCCTTTAGCTGCAAATTAAAATTTTTAACTGCTTGTATTGTTTAGATTTTATGTACATAGTTTTATCATTGGACAACAATCAATACAATAACAGTTAATTTGGTTGAGTATTTACTAGGAAAATACTAATGAATTATTCTTTTAGATTATTTATAGGGTTTGAATGTACATCCATACTTTTTTAAAAGTTATTACTTTTAATTTACAATTCAAATTTTGTTTTTTTTTTTGTTTAAAGTCCGACTGTTCTGCAATTACTGCTAATGCAGACGGTGAAGGATGAAATGGTTTTTGTAACGTATGAAAATATGCCGTGCCTGAATGGGATTCGAACCCAAGACCGCATGATGAGAGGCGATACTATTCAAATAACAATTTATTATTGCAGATGTTAAATTTATATTTGGAATTCCTGCTAATGGTTATATTAGTACTATTGGACATTAAACAAATTTTCAGTAATATTATAGGATTTTTATTTTAAGATAAAATTTTGTATAGTCAATTTTATATTTTGTATTTAAGTAGATTAATTATAATTTTTAATGCTGTACATATGTTTGTATTTGTTTGTTTCAGGGAAAATTGATCAAATTATTTTCGAAACAATTGGTGGCAAAAGCAAAATTACCAGAACATCGTTTTCCTCCTGAATTGAAACACATTCCTTCGTTACACCAATGGTTGTTAGTTGTTGGTCTTAGCCCTGAATCGATTCAGGTATGAAACCTTAATTTTTTTAAATTTTTGAAATTAACCATAATTATTTTGTTATGAGTAGTAAACTTTTATTGTTTAGTCCAGTTTAGTTAAAACTAAAGATGGGAGATAAGTTCAGTTTCATTAGCATTTAGTGTTCATTTTGTTTTTGGTGGCAATTTTTTAAAATTTTCATCATCATTTTGTTTTGTCCGTCCATCTGTCAGTCACACCCAGATGTCATAAACTACAAGAGATTACAACAAATGGTTTTTGGGTTTGTAATCTACACAAAAAGTTAGTGGGCGTAAATTGGGTTTAAAGTTCCAATTTCGACTGGAAGTGGCACAAAACCGGAAGTCAAAAAAGCAACTGCAGAAACTATAAGAGATAGCAACAAACGGTTTTCAGATTTATAGTCTACACAAAAAGTTAGTGGATTAGGTTTGAAGTTTTAATTTTGACCGGAAGTGACCCAAAACCGGAAGTCAAGAAATCATAGTCTGAATTTGGAAACAGAAATAATGTCACTCTATTCCTTTTACAGAGTAGATACAGAAATCATTGCGTTTCAAGTTCCGGTATTGACTGGAAGTCAAGAAATCAGATTTGGAATTTAGAAACAAAAATAATGTCATTCAATTCCTCTTAAAGAGCAGGTACAGAAATGGTTAATGGTTTTTGCTATAGGTCAAAGTTAAGCCTTTTTAAAAATTGGCACCATCCATGAGACTGTCGTCACATGATTTTTTTTTAATATAAAAGAGATTTTTTTAATATGTGTTGGTTGAAACTGTATAAAGGGCTAATCAACATTAGATCATTGATGATTCTGAAGTTATTTTTTGAATAAATACTTCACTTAAAGTAGTAAACCATTTATCTGTAATACTAGAAGTAAATACTTTTGTTCAAAATTTATTTTAACCAAAATTGTAAAGATGAATCAAATTTTATTGAATATTAGACTTAAATATTTAAAATACCATTATTTTAAAGAAACTAATGAGCTCATATGAACTAACAATTTCTACTTTAATCAACTTTCTATCATCTCCTTGAAATTATTTTTCCAATAGTTACGGTATTATACACAATTTTTAGTTTGAATCACGAGATTATCTGCTCTGATAAGCAGTTTGCCACATGTTTGTAATACCCCCTTTTTAAATCGTCTGTATAATTCTTCAATATCCTTTTCTTTTTGGCCTCTACTGATTCATCTCATGTAGTAATTAAAAGTTTTACTCGCATTATGTGTGTTCTAGCCTTTTAGCTTCCATTCATCAGATAGTTTCCATTAAATTTTTCTTCTCTTCCATTGTTTATAATATTTTTATTTTCTCATTCAAATGGTCCATTTAATTTATGGTATTTTTCTGTAAATCGCTTGATTTTAATTTCTGTGTTTAAGACAAATTTAAAAAATAAAATAATATGTAAAAATCCCTTACATAAGACAACTCATCTTGTGGCTGCTGGCAATTTTTAAAAAGGCTTACCTTTTACTTATGGTAAAAACCATTAGTGTCCTCTGTGTCTGCTCTTTAAGAGGAATCGAAAGACACTATTTTTGTTTTCATATTCCAACTTTGATTTACAGAAACTGAATTTACTTCAAACCCAATGATTTCTGTATCTACTCTAAGAGGAATCGAATGACACTATTTTCGTTTCTTAATTCCGACTTTGATTTTTTGACTTCCGGGTTTGGCCCACTTCCGGTCGAAATTAGAACCTCAAACCTATCGATTTCTGTATCTACTTTTTAAGAGGAATCGAATTACACTATTTTTGTTTCCAAATATTTTTGACTTTTGGTTTTAGCCCACTTCCACTCGAAACCGGAACTTCAAACCCAATCCAGGCCCACTAACATCTTGTGTAGATTACGAACCCAAAAACCATTTATTGCTATCTATTGTAGTTTCTGACATTGATTTCTTGACTTCCGGTTTCTGGCCACTTTTGGTTGAAACGATCTTCAAATTCTATTTAGGCCCAAACCATTTGTTGCTATATTTTGTAATTTCTGACATCTGGGTATGATGGACAGATGGAGAAAGGAAAATGATGACAGTTTTAAAAATTACCTCTAACAATAGTACTATCTAGGTAATCTAGTGTGTTGTGTAATGCACCTTATATGTGATTAAGTGAGATATGTAAAGAAACATTTGATTTAAGATATTTTTATGTTTATATACCTTTAGTTGTGAATATCTATTTATGTTTCTATATTCCATCGTTTATATCAAAGTTCATTCAACAATCAAAGTACAAAAATTATATTTACTGTAACTCTGCATGATCAATGTTGGTCTGCGGCTTTTCTTTTTCTTCTATTGGCTGGATTTCTTTGAAGGTCAGGGTGTAATATAAGGGAGGCTCTGTCATTGGCTAACTCTAGAATTTTCACAAGTCTTTTTTAATTGTTTTTAAATTATTTTGCTATTTTACGTATTGGTATAAGTAAATAATCAAGAATAAAACGCATGTTTTCAACACAAAATCATCTTAGTTGAGTGTTTCTTATCTTCAAGCTCCGTGTTATTGATAAAAGATACTGTTATGTAAAGACTTCGATCTGGTGAATTATAAATCGTGCTAGCATACCCTGCGTGGCTTCGCACGTGATACATATATAATCAATTTTTTTAAATAAATATATAACAGAAATTTTGTAGCTGCTAGCCAAGTGTTTACCCCCAACATACATGCACGTGTGCACGCCCACACACATACACAATGTTTTAATTTGTTTAAATTCCCCTGCGAACGTCTTTCGGTAGTTTTCATATGTACTTATGTACTGTACTTTAACAATAGTACAGGCCCACAATTCACACATACACAAAACAAGGTTTTGATAATTTCCCCGCATACATCAATCATCAAACCCCTTCATCTACTTCAACGGCAATACGTACTCACACGTACACACACATACATATTTATGAAAATTTCCATGAGGGCCCTTAGGGTTGTCATTTTTGAAAATTTAAAAATAAAATGTTGCAGTGAATATAAATATGAATGTGCTGTCGAAATTTCATGAAAATCCATTCAGTAGTTTTCAAAATTAACCTGCACAAAAAACACGCTTTTTCTTTGTAATATTAGTATAGATTATCACCTACAAAATGAACGATCATAAAAATTTGCTTAAGTCTTTTTTTCAAATTAATTAAAGTTGTGTCTGAATTTTGTAATCTTGCTGAAAGTCATTAAAAAATTAAGATGCTGAAAATTCAAAATCTACTATATCTCTTTTTGTTCACAAATTAGCCCAGCCTTACATTTCATAATTTTCTCCGTAGGTTAAAGCATGTGTTTACCGGGTTTTACTAAATGAATTATTGACACCTTCTGATGTAGTTTTACTATTTCAAGAGCCCGCAATCTCTGGAAAAGGGGTTGAGATGTACGAGTTTAATTTTTTCCAAAAATAAATTATTAATTTTTAAGCCTTCAACATCAGTTCCAATATTGTAATATAAGCCCCTCTCCAGCAAATCATGCTTCACTCCAAAACTAATTGAACCAACGCCATGCATACCATTCTAACTATAGTTAAAGTAGGTGTATCTCTTAATTTAATAATTATATGAATCAAAATATGAAATCTCCTTACATAATCCATATGAACGTTCTCTGTAATGTGCCACATTGCCCTTCGTCCTGGGAAAAATCGGTTCCAGTTAGAGGTGGTCCACATTTTGTAGATCAGATCATCCCACCTGATGAAATTCTATGAGAAAATAATTACAAAATTCAGTGTTGTGTTGTGTACCATTAAGTGCTACATTATTATGTTACATTTTCAGGTTGAGATATTTTTATGATTCATCTTCAATTATGTAGATCCCCTTGAATATTTGCCACTGATGAACCCTGAGTCACATATTCGCTGTTCACTTTTAAGCACTCTCCATAATGGAGCACCAACTTCTTTAAATCCTATACATAAAAGTTTGCTGCCTGGGAATTTCACTAGTTGACAATGGCAGTCTTTAGTGTACTTCAAACTGTTTTCCATTCAGCTACTGTTTAAAGAAAATAGTTGCTTGGTGCAAGGTTGGGACTATAGGGTGGGTAATCATAAAGTTTTCAACTAAAATTGTCCACTTGACATTCTTTGCTCTTTGTGTTGGTTGATAAGAATTTCTAATACCTACCTTACACATAATTTGTAATACCCGAGCTTTTCTGTAGTAATCTTGTTCATATTGGCCTGTCCTACAGGAGGGCCTGAGCAGTAATCGTCAATAATCGATCTTATCGTATTTCTTCGTTCACTTGTTGAACGATTTCATTAGTCTTAATATTGGAATGCCTCTCCGCTGTTTGTGTACATTTGGGTGGCCATTTTTGAAGTCTTGATACCATGTCTAACCGTTCTTTCACTCATTAATGTAGGCTTATAAACCAGGGACAACTGATAAATTTGGACAGCTGATGATCCTTTTGTACACAATGTTGTCTGCATTCACCAACAGGCTAATGACTACTGAATTAAAACAATAACTTAAATGGCTTCAGAAACAATCAATAGATGGTGCTGCATGTATACGACTTTGTACTGACCCAACAAATTTTTAAATATAAGCCCCTACTTTATGATTATGCCTCATACAAGCTGTTATATTTTAGTGATATTGTCTCAAACTCCAGGAGTTAAAAGTTGTGTGAACTATTATCTAAACATTAACTGGTGTTCAATTAGTAATCTTTGCTTCGTTATAATTGTTATTATATCTGTATTTCAGAGTGTAGCCAGAAAAGTTAGAACGTTAGAATCATTACAAGAAAAATCTGATCATGAATTACGAACAATACTTAGTGAACGAACATTACGAGAGGAAGAGTTACGGCGACTTTGTAGAGCACTACATAATCTTAAACGATATACTGGTATTGTATTATTTTTATCGTTATACATTGTAGTATCTTACAATAACTTAAATAAAAAAAAAAAGTAATCATCATTCAGTTGAATATTCAAATATTTTAATAAATTATTTGTTTAGGTCATGAGTCGAAAAGCTGGTTTGAACCTCTAGAGGTTTTACTAAGTAAAAACGAGGAATAAAATGGTTTACCATTGCCTTCCTCACTGAGTTGAGAGAGTATGCTTATCAGCATGCCAGGCCTTCCGAAAAGCATTCACTTTCCACTCTGCAAATGACACCTTTACTTCATTCACCACAGGGTCTGGCTGTATAATGAAATTCATTACTTTCAGAGGAGATAACTCTGATTAGTGTCACAGTACACCTCTACCTCTTCTGTTCTTAAATGATTCAGTCATTTAATTGGCTGACCATGTGATAAGAAACAGAACTATTTATTTTAGCCCTGCAACAAACAGATCGAGTGTAAATAATTTGACACTCCACCTGTCTGTTATGGTCAAATTATTAACATAAAATAAAAATTAATAACATCAAAAGTAAATTATTTAACTTTCTATAAAATGCAACTGATGTATGATTTATTATTCTGTTTTCTTTTTTTTTAACAAGATGATTATCTTGTTAAAGAGAAAGCTCTTTCTGAAAGTGAAATTCAATATTATCTACCTGATTGTTTGAGAAAAATAAATAAATTGAATATTGTAAAAACTAATGTATGTAATAAAAGAATACAGAATTGATGATTTGGTTTTTATAACTTTGAAAAGGTAATGATAGCTTTGGGTTTGTAACTTTGTTGAAAATTGAAATAATTTTATATTGTTATTATTGATTTGTTGATTTCATATCCCATGTATTGAATTAGTTATTGTAGTTTATTTTGAAGGTGTCCTTTTATTCTGTCTGTCTTGGTAAATTTTTATCTAGATTTTGTCAATTTCTTTTTTAAAATTATAGATCAACATAACTTATATTTTAAGTTTTTAATTTTCTTTCATATCTGATAATCTTCCTCTGAAATGATAACTTGGTTTTTTGTTTAAGGTATGAAAAAATATTAAAAAAATAAATTTCCAATTATTGAAATTGAGTTAGTAGTCTATTGGTATTGTTTATTGGCAAAAAATAAATTAAATTTTAATTTTTCTTATATAATAATAAAATTAAAAATAAATAAATACATGCTATTATCTTAGAATAGGTATGTTCATTTATTTACTTGGGTTGTGATGTCTAATTCTTGCGTGCAATCGTAAGATGCAGAAATGAAATTGGAACTGTTTCAAAGGCCTGATGATCGACACCCAAACAGGTGTTTACTTACAAGCCAACCAGACAGCGTGGTATAAGATGACCTTGAAAGAGATGGGCATCCCAAACTAATAATAATAATGTGTTTATTTTTGTTCAATAATAATGTACAATATACATGTATATACTTCTTATAACTAACATGTTCATTTATTATAACTGAAATCATCATATACATGAATAAAATAAAAATATATTTTCATACAGAAAATTTTGACAGTAAGCAGTGAAGGAATTTCATGCAACTTAACTTAAAATTCTCCACAAAACAATATATACTTTATACAATAAAGAGAAAAACTAAAGAAAAAATATAAAGGGAAAACAGACAGTCATACAAACACAGATTTCACTCGTAGTACCAACTTTTACCTTGGTAGACCTAAATCATCATTGTCACTTTGAATGATTGTCATTTATTACATTTCGTTGAGAAATAGCATATTATTACCTATCAATGCTAAGAAAGCGTGATCACACGATACACAATAGTTCGTTCATTTTACGTGTTGTTTGCCTAGCTTATAGTATGAAGGAGGGGGATTGTTGGGTCTCCAGCATGTGGCCCTCCCTCCTTGTACGGAAAAGAAACCAGTCGCTCTGTGCACTCACACTGTTTGCTTGTGTTGTGGTCTACGTTTTGACAGTTTTCATAAACAGTATTTAACAGTATTTAAGTTTTCATAAACAGCATACCTACTCCCCTTGCTACTTTTACTTTGTTATTAGATAAATAAAATGAAAAAAAGCAAATACAAAAAGTGTAAAATAATTTAAAAAGTAAAAAATTGTTTATTATCCTCAAAACAAAACAAGACTTTTGTCAACACATGTGTTCACGAGCGTAGTGTGTTGGTGAATGCAAGCATGTGTACATGAATGTGTGAACATTCACTCTGCCTCCCCATTAAGGCACCGTCCTTCAGCAACCTAACCACACTCTGTGTGTTCACTGTGCTTTCTTAACATTGATGGGTAATACTAACTTTGAAGTTTGAACAGGTTAGGAGGCCTAATCCATATCAATTTTATGATGGAATGCTTTCTGGTCTTAAAATAATTTTTGACAGATGTAATAAAGGTGTCATTGTTTGTTAAAACTTAATTACTGGAAATCATTGATTATGTGAACATGCCAAAATAACTTATAAATTAGTTTTTATGCTTAACCATTATAGTAAACACCTTTTGTGGGGTTAACGTAAAGCAAACTTAACTGCGAATAGCAAAACCAAATCTTTATGGGAATTAGAGGGTTATGGTTGTCAAATAAAAAGAAAATTGAAAAAGAAATGAGAGGTATCCATTTGTTAATGGATACAACATACAGATGTATCTTTTGATTGTTGGAAAGTGACTTCTAAAAGCAACATTTACGCTTCTCCAAATGTTTTCTTCGTTTTTATAATGTAACGAACCATCAGCTCATTTACTTCCATAAACTTTGCCCCTGAGGACACACTTTCGCCACTTCTATGCTGATCAAGAGGTTCAGTTTAAAAAATAATTAAAGCCATGATTTGTTTTAGCTTTCTCTTAGTGTATGCTACATGTGGACATTTTGTGTCTAGAAAAAGTAAAGATGACTTGAAAAATTAAATCAACTTTTTGTACATGACAAAACAAGAAAACTAATTGCTTTTAACTGAAACAACAGGAAAATCAATTGACGAAACAACACCATATAAAAATACTGAACTAACAGATTACACACCTCAGTATAGATTGTAAAGACAACTGCAACCCTTATGGAGTTTATATCTATAATATGTTTAATATAGTATTGACCTCGATATGGATAAGTTCAACTGTATTGTCACAGGGTTGCCGTCATAGTGACTTTACATTTTTGAGCTAAGTTCCATCTATGTTTTGTTCATAGTTTTCCCACCTACATGGTATTTATGTAATATGTCTCTGTGAGTATTGTATTGAAAAAAACAATGTTATATTTTATTATATTTTGACAGTCAGGAAAAGCAATCACGAATATCAAGATCAGGAATGGAAAGGAATTAGTGTATTCTTGTTTTTAAAAATTTTGTTGATAGCTAATTAGAAGTATACTAAGTATAAGTTGGTAAATTTACCATATTTCTTTACCTGACAAGGAACATTTATTAAAAATTGTGGTACATTTAACTTGAAATATGTTATTGTATTATGTATTTAATAATTATTGTTATTGCAGAGATCTTGGTGCACGGTGAATGTGAAAGCGGTGATCTGCCATTATATTGGGATTCATGGGATTGCCACCGATTTGTTGGCATCGGATCCGGTGGATCCTCTTCGTCTCCTAGACCAAACAGGTCACGCGAAACACGCGGTTCAGTTCCTTCTGAAGAATCTATCGGACATCATCATCTAACTGCTCCACTTTCTCCTCCTTTACCTCCTTACCATCCTTCAACTCCTCCTTTGACACCTTCACAATGTATACCTCCTATTCAGAAGATCAAAGGTAATTATAATTTATGTACTATTTAAACAAAAACAGTATTTTTCGTAATTAAATCTATATTGTTACATGTTTGATCCTACTTAATTAAATGTTAAATAATTTTTTAATGCATAACACTATCATAAATTAATTTTGTATCTCCTTTGATTATTCTTCTGTTGGTGTCTAAATACTTTACAGTAGACATTATTGTACATATGAACATGTACCACAATCTGAGAATAGAAAATTGATGAAGATAATTGTATTTTATTAAAAAATAATAACTAAACAAAGAAGTTGGAATGAAACAGTCTTCTTCTTCAGGTGCCAATCCGTTCCAAATGTTGGCGACCATCATAGCAATTCTCACTTTGTTCGTTATTCTGCAAAATAACTGCTGAGCTTTTACCAAGTTCTCAGATTTTGAAGCCACGACACACTTCTTCTGCCAGGTCCTAGTTTTCCATATATTTTTCCCTGTAGAATGGCTTGTAGTAATGAATACTGTAATTCATTCCACAAGATATGTCCAAAATATTGGATCTTCCTAAACTCGATGGTGGAAATGACTTCCATGTCTTTCTTCATTCTCCTGAAAACCTCTATATTTGGCTTCTGAGCAGTCCTTGGGACCCTCAACATTTGTCTGTACAGCCACATCTCAAATACCTCCTTTTTCCTCATAATGTATTTATCCAAGGAAGATGAATATTATTGCCAAAAATCAAATCTGGACAATGAACATCAGATATGGTGATGTGAAGAGAGTCAGAAAGTTCAAATACGTAGAAGATTTGAACTTGTAACATCAAAACAAAGACAGCAAATGAGAAACAATCAGGAAGATGTAGGAGGTAGCATTTAGACTGTGCCATAGTACTAAAAAATCAAAATCCTTATCATATTTAACTAAATTCAAACATTATAGTATACTAGGTGAACCAGAATGTTTATATGCATCTAAGGGTTTTGTACCACTTGAGACTAAAACATGAGTGTACAGCAAGTTTGAGATTGCATAGTGAAGAAAACAACAGAAAGGGTCGTAAACAAAATTCTGAATGTACAGTAAAAGAGAGACCTAAGTTTTATGGCTAAAAGATTTACAGAAGGGTGGAGTCAAAGATGAACATGTAGGGAATATTGATTTTATGTTGTTAACTAGTTGGCATTCTCAGAAGAAGATGCAAGAGTTAACCAGTAAATGAGAGAATACTGGCAAAACTGAATAAAATACAACAGAAATTGCAGGTAGTTTCATAATCCTAGCCTGTAGCCAGGTAAAATGGATCTTATAATAATAATGAAATGAAATATCTTTATTATGAAAAGTTATTTTTGGGTCCCGATAAGTCAACAGTCTGACTTAACATCAGGTGCCCCTACATATACACATACAATAAAAAATAAACAAAAATTAGATTACTGTAACTCTTAAACTAATTTACTTAGATGTACATTCTCGTAAAAGATACTGTTACTGTATTACCTATAGTCACGGCGCATAGGCAGCCACTGTAGAGAATATCCATAACAACTTCTTAAGGCTATTGATATCCTTATCTTAATTATCATTTTGTAACCACACTTTTACCTTCCCTTTAAAATCAGTAAATTTCCTACAATTAACTAATTCTTTATGCCAAGAATTGTATTACTGCGGTATCAAACAATTTAAAGCTCTTTCACCGTAATTATTAAAACTAAGAGGCACGACATAATTACATCTTCTTACTCCATATTGGTGTTCCATTAAAATTTTATATTTATCTTCATTGAAGTTATTTATTATGTGAAAGAATTTATGAACATTTTTCGGACTTAATGTATCACAAATTTTCATCAAATTAAGCTGGTCATAATCTCTATCCTTAGCGATTAATTTCAGTACCTTATTTTGCATATTTGTAAGTTTGTTCAAGTGTGAAAAGCTCCCCCACACTTGAACTCCGTATCTTAGTATTGATTCTAATAATGATTTATAAACAATTTTCAAAAGCCTCTTACTAACATATGATTTTAGCACATACATACAACCCAGAATTCTTTTAGCTTTGTTAAAGACTTTATCAATGTGCTCATAAGATTTCAAATTATTATCGAAAATTATTCCTAAGTAATAAAATTCTGTAACATACTTCAGTTTATCACAAATACAAGAAGCTGTTAGTTGTGAGCGTGAGTACTCATGCAAAATTATATCATTGTTGTTTATTTGAGGCATGTGAGGTGTTTTAAAATACATTACCTTAGTCTTACCACCCTTTCTAAATAGGTCATGCTTATAAGCCCATTTAACAAACCAATTAAATTCATTTTGTAGTGTTCTATAACTTATTTCACTATCACTGTGCAAATATAACAGAACTGCATCGTCAGCATTCATATAAAGTTTACAATTTTGAATAACATTAAAAATTTTATTTACATAAATAATATAAAACAAAGGGCCTAAACAGCTTCCTTGAGGAATGCCGATTTCTATAGAAGTTAATTACTATATACATTAGAAATTTTTACTGTTAATTTACAATCTTTTAAGTAACTTTCAATTAGCTGCAAATAAACTCCGTTGAAACCAATCTCATTTAAAATTTTAAATAACAATTTATGATTAACTGGATTGAAAGCACGTGAAAAATCAACCTCAACCATTAACTTTTCAGTTCCTTTACCCTTTTGAAACCCATTTTGATTTGCATTAATAATGTTATTTTCTTTAAGATATTTCGCTATGTACTTTACAATATATTTTTCAAATACTTTTTTCACAACAGACAGAATTGAAATCGGTCGATAATTTGCAAAATTTGAAGTGACACCTTTTTTGTATGTAGGCCTAATGACCGAAACCTTCAAGTAGTCCGGAAACGTACCCATTTTAATACAACAATTTAAAAGTTTGATAGTAACTTACAAAAAATTTCCTTATTATTTAATACATCCTTAGCTCTAATATTATCATACCCTGGCGATTTATTTACAGAAATATCTTTTATTAATAATTTCACAAATAGTATAAGATGTAGATAAAGGCATATAAAAAACCTCGATGTCACCAGCAAGCCTTACATTTGCCCCCTTACTCCTATCTTTCATTGAAATATTATTGCTATTAATTGTTTTTTCAAATTGTGTGACAAATGATTTAGCAAAACCTTTTGTCACTACTGCTAAATCATTTCCAAAAGAATCTAAATTTTTTTATCTACATCTTTTTCAGCCTATCTGTTTAAAGTCCTATTTACTTCAAATCATATTTTTTTTGCATATTTTTCGTTCATCTGGAATGTTTTTTTTTTAATAAATTTTCTTTTGCTTTCCTAATTTCATTATTAAGTTTATTTCCAAAGGTTTTATATTGATTTTTATAATTTACACTGTTAGGAGTTGATTTCCATTTCTTAAATAAATGATCTCTTTCTTTTATTTTTAATAACAAAATTCCTGTGTCAACCAGCTCTTACGTCTTATCAATGACTCAAGCTCTTTACCTTTACTTATATGGCCGGCCGCAATGGCGTAGTTGGTAACGTGCTTGCCTCTCATCATGCGGTCTTGGGTTCGAATCCCATTTAGGCACGGCATTTTTTCATACGTTACAAAAAAAATCATTTCATCCTTCACAGTCTGCATTAGCAGTAATTGCAGAACAGTCGGACGTTAAACCAAAAAAAAAACTTTTACTTATGTCTTTAATTATTACATGTTTACATTTATTATAAATATTCCTAAAATTGTTACAAATATTTAAAGCAAAATTGTTAACGTCATTTAAATCACAGCAAACCTACCAATTTACCTCTTTTATCTGATCATTTCCTTTTTTTGTTTATGTTTGCTAATAACATAACATAAAAGTAAACAATTCAATGTGTTTTTTAGGTTTTTTTACGCCTGTTGTAATAAAATGTATTTCTTGTTTGAATTTTTTCTTTTACTGTTACGATTTACACAAAATTTCTTATATAATTTTAAACTACAAATGATATACTTTTAAAGAAAATATAAAAGTGTAAGCTATTTTGAATCGATACCTGCAAAGATACTAAAAATTATAAAATACCAAATTATTTCATAAACATGTTTATTACCACAACTACGATCATCTGATCCACTAAAGTTTACTCCTAATTCTGTATATGAAACTATAATTAGATAGTGATCCGATATTTTAGTGTGTACCACTGCAGATACAATTTCACTTCCTCTACTCACAAAAATATGATCTATAAGAGATGAGCATAATAACCCTTCTCGGATTTCCTCTCTTGTTGCAGTTTCTATTACACTATCCGGGCCGTAGCTATACATAAGAATTTCATATTCCTTTACAATTAAACTTCCCCTATCCAACAATTTAATATTAACATCAACGTACACTCATTATACTTATCAATTAAAACATTTATCTCATTAACAAAATCAGTTGTACTTAGATTAGGAGGTCTATAAACAAAAATAAAACAAAATTTACGATTCAATGAAATATTAATACAACCCGTAATACATTCACAACTAAAATAATTACTTTCAGCGAATTTAATTTTCAACGATTCCTTATAAAAAATTATTAATCCACCACCACATTTATGTTTATGCAATTTCCAAATTTTATTGTAGTACTTTATATTAAAAAATCCTATTTCCATTTCTGTATCATTTACTTCAGAAATAAAAATCATGTCAAAATCGCTTCTCTTTATTGTAATTAACACTTCATCCCAATGTTTTTTATGGATTTAATATTTAAGTGAAAACATTTTAAACTTTTATCACTGTCAGCACGTTTTCCATTAATTAAAGCATTCCAGTCATTAAAATCATTACATACCTGAAACTTAAATTGATTGTCTTTACAATAATTTAACCAATCCATAAAGTTTTATAAAAAAACGAAACCAAACGCACAACACTTATACAAAAAAGTCAATCTTTTACTAACAATGAAAATCTAAATACTTTAAAAAATTTTTCTTAAATCTCTTTCTGTCACAACATTATATACTTTCCCTTCTCTTCCTTTTGCACAAGTATACGACCGTTTTTCACCCAGATAAATTTTATATTCCATAATTTACCTCTGCTTTTTACTTCATGTTAAAGGTTCCTATAATCCGAAATTAGGGACTCGAAAAACAGTCTATTGTACTTTCTTTTTGCATCTTCAGATAGTTTTCCACCAAAGCTTTCCCTTTAATATGCTCTCATTATGTTAATTTCACTTTTATACTTAACTAATATCATATTACTTTTGCTCAGCTGTATTCGTTGAACATCTTTGATTTCAGTTTTATTCATACCAATTTTTTTAGCAATTTCTTCATATTCTTGTGCAGGTGTCTTCTCTAGAGAATCTTCCACTCCATGAATTTCCAAAAACTTATGTTTCTTCGATTGCAGTAATTTATTTAATTTTCCCGTTATACTGTCAATAATGTCATTTTTTTTGACGGATACTTTTAATTTTTTAACTTCAGCTTTAAGTTCTTTATTTTCTCGCACGTTTTGCTCAAAAGACCTATTCATATCATCAAATTGATTTGACATAATTGCACTGATCTTCAAAGTTTAGTCAATAACGCTTTCACAGATGGGTTCAAATCACCCTCCAATTCACTTAATTCTTCTTCAATTTGCTTTTCATCCAAGTCACCACCTGGAGTAGAATTTCTGGATCCACCTTGACTACGTGTTTGCACACCTCTTTTTACTGCCCTTGGTTTTTTCACCTTATCTCGACGTACTTGATACCACCAAGATGCCTTTACTTCTTTTGTCTTAGCAAGATAATTAGCCTCTGATATTGAACAACCAAAATTATAATTACCTTGGCAACCACGACATTTAATTTCCTCCTCCAATATATCTTCTTCACAGTGGGTGCAGTTCATTTTAATAAATTGTTAGTTCACTTTATAATAAAAATTACCAATACCAAACGAAAACAACACTGTTCCCTATCAAGTATGTACTTAATTAGTTGCTAGAGAGGGAGCAACAAACACGTAGTAATAATAATAATAACACTAATAAACCAAGTGTGAGATCAGACTTTATAAAGTTAAAGAAATACAGAAACCAAATAAAGATTATTATTATGGAAAAAAGCTGTATAAATAACCTGTTGTAAACATAAAAGCATTTAGTTATAGTAATAACAGTTAGCCATCTCTATGTATTCTCAAAAAATTTGACCAGTTAGTTTTTGTTCCAATTTTGTACATTTTTGACAACTTCGCGCTATTTACCTCTAAATAAACTAAAAGATTTAATAAAAATCAGGATAAAAACAATGTTAATTTGATATAAAATGGATAAATTTTAATTTTTTTGAAAGTTTCTTTAGACATTAATCGTTTTTTGTTTCGTATGAATATTATTTTCAGCGATTGCAAACTTTTATTATTTGGAGGAGTTGCTAAATTTTCTCATCAAATTAATGATTGCAGAGTGATAATTGATTATAATTTTTATATTTCATTATATTAAAAACGCACAATAATGATGTTCTTTCAGGTGGAGATCGTATGAAATTTCCAACTACCCCACCACCTCGCAAAAAACATACAACTAATCTGCAATCTACAGTATTATTACCCGATTCACATCCATTGACGAAATCTAAATCACATGAATCTCAACTTGCTAATAAAGTAGACAGCGAAAATAATAGCACTAGGTAAACTAAACAAGTTTGTTATTTTTTTAGAAATTAATTTCTTTAAACTTCTGAAATTTTGCAATTATTTGTTAAGATAGTAACTTTTCAATTTGTTGGTAGATTTGTATTTAAGTTGTTTTTATTTAACATTTGTGGTTTAAAATATTCTATTCCTGTCTTAAATTTTCTGCTTTATTTGTAAATACTTTCTGTGTTTATTTTCTGTACATAATTATTTAAATTCAAAAATAATATTTATAATACATCCTGCAGCTTGAAATCAATTCAGCTTTTAATGTGATTATATTGTATCAAATTATACCAGTCATATAAAAAAGGAAAAGGATAAGTTTGGTAAAATATACAAACATTTCAGTATAATAGAACAGTGTAATAAAGTAAATAAAAATAAAGTAGTAAAATATGAGATATTTCATATATACGAGTTGTGGCAATTAAGTTCCGGGAATTTGTCAATAAAACAGAAGCAAATTAAGTCGGAAGCAAAATTTTATTATCGACCTTCACAATAGTCTCCCTCTAACTCTACGCAAAGATTGTAACGTTGCTCTTATGATTGGAAGCACCCTTGGTAATCCTCCAAAGTTACTCAATTTTGCACCAAGGTTATAGCTTCTTTGACCTCCTGTACACCACCATGATGAGTTCCCTTGAGGTGCAAACTTTATCTTGGAAATAAGAAGAAGTCGCAGGGGGCGATATCGGGGCAACATTGGTGTGCCTTTTTTGCCAAAAAATCTTGCACAATGAACGACAAATGGTCTGGCGCATTGTTGTGGTGTAAGATCTGGCCATCCTTGGCAAGTTCGGGCCACACTGTAAAATGCGTGCTCGCAGCTGCTCCAGGATATCAACCTAGAACTATCCAGTCACTGTCTGGCTGGCAGGATCATATTCACAATGAATGCTGCTGCGGATATTGAAAAATATGATTAACATTGCCTTCAGTCGTAACTTGGTCATCCTCGCATTTGTTGGCTGCTCCTCACCCTTTTCCACCTGCTGCTGACTTTGTTCATGGGTCTCAGGGTCATACTCAAATATCCGGGTCTCGTCTCCTGTGACTACCCGACTCATCCAATCTCTGCCGTGGCTCTGAATGCGGGACAAAAAATCCTCACGAACCTCACTTGTAATGCAATTCACTCATTTTCACGATGCCTTTAAAAATGTTACTTTCGAAAAACACGCATAAAACACAAACCAAATGAGCTATTGACTTCAAACTTGGAATGCAACAAAAGGAACCCCTATATCCAGTCATATGTGTACCATTGATGGAGTGTTGCCAATTCCTGAGTTAACTAAATTCTCAGAACTTAATTGCCACACCTTGTTTATAGACATCTAAAGGAGCAAAAGTTGGACATTTTAAATGAACAAATCAAATTTATAAATGATAAGGTGACTGCTCCTAACATCTGTAATAAATATGAAAGAGGATAGAGTAGAATAACAGAGCCGGTTTTTATAAATGACTGAAGATGCAACAGCTTCTGTAGGTTTTAAAAAATATTTTAAAGTTTCATATGATATTTCATGTACTCTGATGATGGTGGATCAACCGAAAGATCATAAGGATCAAGGCAGCTGAAATGGTTTGTGAAATTTCCAATGTATAAAATAGAACTATTTTAATTGTTTCAGTGTTGGAAGAGTTCGTCTCCCAACAGAACCGGGTCCTGGAGGACATATATCTCCATTACTTTCAAGTCCCATAAAATCACCGCCTCCTTCAGAAAGCCCTCAACAAGAAGATGCTTGTTACAAGCGTAAGAATTGTTAGTTGCTTTTGCACAAGCTTTTTTAGTTGTAACATTCAGTATTTTTAATTTCTTTCTTCTGTAGAACTTGATCCTTATTTATGTGTACTATGTATGTATTGTTGTAAAAGTTTTCATAATCATTCATGTCGTAGCAAAATAGTTGTCGGGCCGTGATGGATGAAATGAAACCACGTATAATTTAAAGTTGGATAAATGGGGTTTTACTGCATTTAAAAAAAAAATACAAATTATGCAGTTACAGTGAAGTTTTTCACTGATAATTGTTGTCTGTAAAAATAGTAAAAATTAAAATTACAATAAAATCTCTTGTAGCTTATAAAATATATACCTTCTAGAGATTTGTATTTATGTAAATCGAAAATTTTGATGCACCAGTAAATCTGTAAATATGTTAAAAAATAGTTTTTCTTTGTTTATTTTTTGCAATGCTTTTGGCACAAGTTAAAGTAAATTTATTTAATTGTTTATGTACTTTACATGTAAATATTTGGTCACAGTAATACCAATCCTGTAGTTATGGCAGTAAATATTGTGGTAGTTTTATATTAAAACCTTGGAGTTTGTAAAATGTATTTGAATATAATCATGTAAAGTATTCCTTTAGTTTATACATTTGTACGAGAGTGGGCTGATAACTAAAGCACACAGCTTGTAGAACGCGAAGAAAAATAAATAGCAAGATCGGGTAAAAAACAAATTAGAGTTAAATTCCTAACCTTCAAAATCATATATTTATTTTTCAACGTAGTCATGTTTAAGCATTACACATTTCTCCCAACGTTAAACAAGTTTTTTCATTCCGTCACTGAAAAATTCTTTCGAATTTTCTCAAACCCAGGATGCAATAGCTGCCTTTACCTCATTGTTCGAGCTGTAATGATTACCCTTAAGGTCTCTCTTGAGTGGGGGTAAAATAAAAATCGCTAGGTGCGAGGTCGGGGGAAAGGAGGGTGTGGAATCGGTTCAAATTTTACGTTTCTCAGAGCCTCTTCAGTTGCACAAGAAGTGTGTGGATGAGCATTGTCATGTTGCAAGATTATTGGTGCCAGACTGCATCTAACACGACAAACTTGATATCAGAGGTGTTTTAGAGTCTGTATGTACCGAGTATAATTTACCGTTGTCCTCGTTCCAGGTAATCAGTCACATAAACTCAGCGGGCATCCCAAAACACAGTCAAAAGAAATTTTTTGCAGATGGTTGTGTTCTGATCTTTTTCACATTAGGAGAATTTGGATGACGATATTCAGAATTCTGCCTTTTCTCTTCGGGGTCATAATGATGAACCCACGACTCGTCCCCCATCACAAATGAATCTCATTAGGAGTCACTTTCTCAGCAGTTAAAAATAACAGCACGTTGTTTAACTGCGCTGACATATCACCAGAACACGACGCCATACCTCCACTACTCAAAACAAACTGAATGACTGCAACGTTTTCAAACTGCACGCAAGCGTATAGAAAAGAAATAGTACTTCCAAATGCCACAAGGTGCGCTTCTGAAGTTCATATTGTTCATGTTCTGCAAACATGTGTGCATTAGTTATGAGCCTACCCTTGTAAGTTTTGCCAAATAATATTTTCTGGAAAGAATATGTTCAGGATTTTTCTTCAAGAATAACAACAGTTTTAATTTAATATTAATCAACAATTGTTTTTGTTTGAAAAATAATTTATTTATGGTGGTTTGTATATAGCAGTGTTCTAAATGAACAATTATAGGAAAGTAATCCCACTAAAAGAAATTATTCTTTATTTTATACACTTTTTTGTTGAACAGGGATTGTCAAATTGTGTATATTTTGTCTAGTTCTTATTTTGTTAGGAAAGTAGCAATCTTAAGAAGTTTTTTGTTCAACTCATTACCAAGACTGTGCTTTTCGAAATCTCTTCAAATTTCTTTTGGTAACATCTTGAGCTTTTCTAATCCAGTTTAGTTACTGAATTTGAAGATTCCATATCAAAAAGTGAAGTTGTGACATTATGTTTAAAATAAATGTAATTTTGTTCATAAAACTGTTTAATCTATACAAATATTAGAAAAAAGTAACATTTATTTCTGTGTTTGTACAAGGTAATCTTAGAAATTATTAATTTCAAAAATTTTATCACTTTGTGAAGCTTAGAGCTTCCAGAGTAACGTAGCCTATTTTCTTCCATTACATAATTTTTAAATTAAAAAAAATTGATTAGTAAAATGAAGTCATCTTTTATTTCATTTGTTGTTGTTCTTTACTTAAAAGATTTGATCTCCTGGACCTGTTCTGGTACCCATCTCTTTCTCGGTCTTCCCACATCTGTCCCATCTATGGATTCTTTACATTCAGTTTATATTCCTGTTTTTTCTAAGGCTATTTTTGGTACTGAAAATAGGCCTTTTTATGTGTGTAGGTTACTAGTTTTATCACTTAATGTCCTACCAGGAGGACCAGAACTTTATTTCATCCGCCCATTCTGGGACAGACACTCTGGCTACCTGTTGGTCTGCGGTAGGTATTTGATTTCCCTCCTACTATCCGTGTCTGGGAGGCTTCCCTCTACCATCACCTGAGGACATGCTTTTTGAAAGTAATTTATTCATTTAGGAATCCTTTTTTTTATCAGTATTATACCATCTATTGAACACAGTGTATTTTATTGTGCTGTCAGGTACAATAGAATTGATTGTTAAGTACAGTATACCTGTGTACAGTACTTGTAGTGACCTCAATATGATAGCATCCCTTACTCTTTTTTTTGAAATTATTTATGGGATGAATATCCAAAAAATAATGGACATCTGATTTATGTTTAGAAACTTATGTAAACCTTCCAAAGATCAAAGAGTTGGTACAAATTTATAAAGAAATAGATTTTACCTTTTTTTAGTATAACATTTATTCAGTTATTTCCAGGTTGTAAATGTCTCTGCTTCAAAAGGTTTATACTCATGCGAAAAAAAATCTGTTTCCAGTTCTAATTGGTTATTTGTACAGTATGATTTTGCTTTCAACATGTATGGTTTTGGTAGAATAACATTTTAATTGTTTATGAGGAGGTTTAAAATTTAATATTCATTTCATTAGAAGTTCTGACGATTACTAGTTACTAATAGACGTTGAAATAATTTTGCAAATCAAAAATCATGTGTGATGCAGTTATTTTATACATTACTATTTTATTGAAATATATATTTCTAACCACCAGAATACGGTAACAGAAAACAATTACCAATGTTTATAGCGCTTTTGTGTATGTTGTACACAAAGCGCTAGGAGTAGGAAGTTTTAAATTTTGATGGGAAAAATTTTTTTTAAAGAATTCCTACCATGAGGAGTAGGAAGTTTTAAATTTTGATGTGAAAAAAAAAATTTAAGATTTTTAATTTACGGAAGATGTGTACAAGATACATGAAAGCGCGATAAACATTAGTAAGTGTTTTCTGTTACCATATTCTGGTGGTTAGAAATATATATTTCAATTTTAAGTAATACAGCTGTTTATAATCCTACATAGGATGTTTGATAAAATAATTACTATTTTAGTAATCAATGAGCCACAAATCAATTAATCTTCTTGTTTAAGTTGTCTTTTATTTTACTTCTGAATATTGGTAAATACATTATATATACAGGGCGTTCTGAAAAAGGGTTCCAAGAATTCAGGGTGCAATTCCCCACAACAAAAGAAGAAAAAAAGTTCAAATTAACATAGGATCGAAAATCATTAGTTACCGAGTTATACAGGGTGAAAGATTTCGTCAGAATTTCAGTTACCCCGTTGAAACGAAGCCCTACAGATATTTGTTGGACGTTAAATCAGGCATAAGTTTTACCGTATCGTACGTAAAATGAACAGAAAAATTGAACAAAACAGTTTCAGACCTGTAGCTGCAGTAATTTTTAAGATATCTGATGAAATATGCAAAACTTGGTCCCGAGAACAAGTTCTTTTAGGTTTGAAGCAGATGAACTTTGTTAAATGGATAATAAAAACAAGAAATTCTTTTACAAAACTTATAGAGAATTTAATTCTGAAGATAATGATGTAAAATAAGTCAATAATAGACAAACGGAATTTTTAAAAATATTATTTTTTAATTAAATAAAAAAATCTATGAAAAATAGACAAAATCTGTTAAACTCTCTACTAACTTAATTAATGTAATAGGGTAGACCGGGGCACATTTACGCGGATTTTTTTTTCATGATTTTTTAAATTTTTTATGTTTGTTTTAGTGTATTTTAAATTGATTAGAGCGATAATATAGTTATTAATGTAACGACTGTTACATATAATATTATTTTAACTTTTCATTTAATTGTTAAAAAAAATGTTATATAACCCTAAGTCGAGTGCGTAAACATGCCCTGTATCCGGGGCATGTTTACGCACCTATAGGGGCACGTTTACGCATGTCATAGAATGGTACAATAAAGATAAAAAACACGCCATTATGCATTTCAAGTATTTTTTATTTGCAAACAGATAATAACACGTTTTCTTGATATTAAATTATTACACCTTAACTATTTAAAACATAAATACACCTAAATACTAAAAACTTGCCCATTTCTTACAATAGTTGCCCAACGTTTTATCATTTAATCCAAAAGCTTTCGCAGCTTTTCTTATCGAGCTCTCTCCTCGCTTTACGCAAAGAACAGCATTTTTCAATACTTGGAGATCAAGCTTGCATCTGCCGGTCTTATGTTTATAGTTTCTTACCATCTGAAAAAACAAAGAAAAAGAACTCATGAGAAAATTTAGGTTACAAAATAGTACTAGAGTTGAAAAGTATGTGTTAAAAATACGAGAAAAAATTTCGTTGAATTTTGTTATAACTTACTCACAATAGTCACATAATATGTAGGTGCAGGTTTACGCAGTGCGTAAACCTGCCCCAATTGAACTGCGTAAACGTGCCCCATCGCCATCTTTTATTTATGTTTTAAACTACAGCATTAAATTTTACGCTTTATGACCATTCAAGGGCATCTTTTAAAACACCATAACCTTCTGTAAATGAATATATATTTGTCTATTCTTAATTCAATAAGGTAAGCTTGCTAAGAGCTTCGACATTGTCATAATAAATTTTACTCACCTTGCACAAAAAGATGAAAATGCTCTTCACAGCAAAACGGTTACTCAACTGGCAATGTGATGTTTTGTAGAGTCTCCGCTACGTTGCAACACAAGGCTGTCCGACTACTAGCGCTCTAGTGTAACTAGTTCCGAAGCAAAGTGCCCTGCGTAAACGTGCCTCGTGCGTAAATGTGCCCCGGTCTACCCTACTTAAAAGAAAACACTTGGATTAAAACTTGTAATTTAAGAAAATAATAAAAGTAACTCATTAATTTATTTTAATTTAACTATGCAAAGGTAAAATTTATGCCTAATTTAACGTCCAACAATTATCTGTAGGGCTTCGTTTCAACAGGGTAACTGAAATTCTGACAAAATCTTTCACCCTGTATAACTTGGTAACAAATGATTTTCGGATCTATGTTAATTTGAACTTTTTTTCTTCTTTTGTTGTGGGGAATCGCGCCCTGAATTCTTGGAACCCTTTTTCAGAATGGGCTGTATATGGAATCATTTTGTATTCACATTATGACATGTTGATGTAATAATAATCATTATTTTGAAATATTTGAATCATCTAGTTCTAAAAAAATAATTGTATAAATTGATAAAGTTAATTTTTAATTAATATTTTTAGCGACTAGTTTACAAGTACCGAAATCCCCACGTACTCCAACGACTACTTCTAGAGGAATGGGTCATGTGATATCTCATAGATTTACGAAAACGTTAAAATTAATGACGACTTGTGATTACTGTGATAAACAGATGTTCATAGGTACAGGTAATATAACTTTTTTTTATATTTCTTTCTATTATTTATTATAATATTATAGTAATGTAGTACTTCAATATGTAACATGGCAGTATTAATTGTTTTTCTATGTATTTTTTATTATTGTATTTTTGTTATGACATTAATAACTAACTAAATATTAACTACTGTAGTTACTTGTCAGCATAACTGATAACAAGCCATTTTGTTTTCTTTATCGTGTAGGCTTTTTAGGAGAAAATCACCTTGTGTAATATTAGACAAGGATTAATTTACTGGTATATTTTTAAATGATTGTTACAACCAGGTTGCTGGTAAAGTTTTTAAAGTATTAATAACAAAATTACCAACTATATTTTCTGAGGATCAAATTGGGATTTTTCACGTATTTTGCTGAAGATTTTGAGTCACATCAAAGTTTATTTTGTTTATTATGTTTCATTATACTTTAAAAATATAAAATTTAAGTTGCATCTTTTAAAGACGAGAAAAAGTTTTGTCTTTACCAAAATAGCTGCAGTTTCAAAAATAATTGTGGATAAAAGGACTTGGCTTTCAATGCCACTTTAACAACGTTTGATGTAATTATAATATGTTGCTCGGCCAAAAATTTGAATATTTTTTTTTATAATATTTTATTGTTTTCTTACTAATTTATCAGCCATTAATTGTCCATAGAAATAAAAAGATAGGTTATATAAGCAAAAAATTGAAAGGAAATTACGAAGAATAAACATATTTTTAAAATTAAAATTTAGTAGGCCTACGTATTTAGAAAAATTATTACATATTTCTTACAACTACTATCAAATCCTTGTGTTTTTTTCTACATAAACCCTTTTTTACATACCGTTAATCAACATTTGTGTTGTTAAGGTTGTCAGCCGAAAGGCTGGTTTGAACCTCTAGAGGTTTTACTAAGTAAAATAGTTCACAAATGCCTTCCTCACTGAGTGGAAAAGTATGCTTATCAACATGCCAGACCCTTTGAAAAGCATCTACTTTCCTCCCTGCAAATGACATGTTCACTTCATTCACCACACGGTCTGATTGTATAATGAAATTCATTACTCTCAGAGGAGATAACTGACTAGTGTATTTTACACCTCTACCTCGTCTGTTCTTAAATGCTTCAGTCATATAATTGGCCGACCATGTGATAAGAAACAGAACTATTTTTGTAGCCCTGGAACTAGCAGATAGAGTGCTAATAATTTAACACTCCTCCTGGCTGTTATGGGTAAAATCAACATTTATGTAATAATAAATAAAAATTTTTTGGCAAACCATTATCAACATCAGTTATGGTTATTTCTCTTTAAAATGGTGCAAAATTTGTTAAAATACATAAAAAATAAGTAACTAATATTGAAAAAGAAAAATTGAGCTGATATATCGGCTTATGGCCATTTTCGAATATATTTTTTTGAGTCTATCGGCTGTTTCCCTTAAAAGCGTTAATATATTTATTAGGGATAATATTGAGTTGAAGTATATAAATACCAGTAATTGCATGCACTTATTACAGACTTATCGCTAGCCTTAAATTAGGCATTAAATTAACCAGTTAATTTTTTTTGGTCTCCTTTTACTGTTTAACATTATTAAGTAATGCAGATTTTCAGAATTACAGCTCTTTTAAAAGGTACAGAAACAATATTTATTGCTCTAGTGTAGTTATCCCTCCTCTCTATTCTTAGGTGAAAAAGTTGTCTAAATTCAGGTGTTTTACTTTTCCTAGATAAATTATCACTTTCTGAATTTTCTTGCTGATTCTAAGAATCTTTGAAGTATTTCTTCTGGTTGGTATAGAAACAATCTACATTATAGTCACTTGAGTTACGAGTTTGCCCTTGTTAGCAACGAGGGGTAAAGGGGGAGAAGTATCAGTGTACATGCGCGACTGCTTTAATTTCAGTAGTACAAACATAACAACGTATACTATACCCAGAACGATATATTGTACAGTATATCGCGGAACCTTTTGCAGTTTTTTTAACTGTACGAATATAACTGTTTGTTACCGTTAGCAGAAATGTCGGTTTCTCAAAAACATGGTCGAACTATTCACAGTGCTGAACGAAATTTAATATGCAATGTAATAAAATGTTGTGAAGTTGAAGCTAAACAAAAATGCTTATCCGTGCCTCTTAACAAACGGTGTGAGCGAGCGGCTAACTACTGTGATGTTTCTCTTTCCACATTCAAAAAATAAGCAACGAAATTAAAGATGTAAAGAAGCTATTTTCAACAGTTTTGTTGACACCTGGCAAAAAAAGGAAACAGTTAGGTAGATACTAGTGAGACTGATAGTGCAGACACCGGTTACAGCAATAGTAAAGGAGGTGATTCATTCGGAGAAAATTTTGTTCCAATTGAGTAAGGTAGCTGGTAGCCTAATTACAATAAATCAACCATTTCTAGTCATGTAATTAAGCTTAGGCAATATTACAGGTCACATTTATTTCTTATAAGATTTATGAAGAAAATATTTTCTCGAAATAAACCACAGCTTACAAAATGTATGTAGTAACTGCACGGTAGTGAAATGTATACTACGAGTAGTGTCTTACTGTTGAGGTTGGTAGCACTGTCAATTATTCATTTCCCTCCTCACAGCCCATCAATATGCAAAAGGAAATCTCGTGACTTCAATATCTATACTTTAGATTAGTAATACCATTACCTATTTATTGTACTCCATTTTTACCCCTTAGGTACAGGTGCAAATATTTTAGTTTTACTGTTTAACGCCTAAAAAAGAATGTTACCAATTTTAGCTTTCTTTGGTGATCAGGAAATTATAGGATTAGTGATATTGAATCAGTGAGGGCTTCCACATTTATTTAAATAGGTACCAGATGTACGTACTAAAGTTATCTGAGCTAGTTTTTTTTTGCATCCTTTCTTTTTGAAGGCTCATTAAAATATTCATTTCATAATGTACTTTGTTTGCCTCTTCTTTATTTCCCTTGGCAGCCATTCCTGGTCACTTCTTATGACCCTCATTAAAAAAAATGATAATTGGAAAATAGTTCTTTTTCCACACTGAATTTTTAGAATATAAATTACTAACGTTTAATAATAAGTTTTTCAATGTTATTATTTAAAAATATGTAACGAAAATAGAATCTCATCTTGTTTTGCAAAATGAATGTTATCAGAATAATGTAGTTTCATTTTTAATCTTTCAGACTATAAAAACAAATGCTCAACATATAACAGTTCTTTAACTTAATATTGTTTCAGATATTATGTATTAAAGAACTTAAAAGCTTCAAAACTTTTTCTTACTATAATTTAAATGTTCAGAGTTCTGCATATTATATGTTGACGTCCTTCGATTAACATAAAAGTTGTAAATTGTTAAGATTCAAAGAGTGTTGGCTTAAGTAATTCAACAATTATTTATTATTTTTTTCAGGATTAAAATGTAAAGAATGCAAATACAAATGCCACAGAGATTGTGAAGCTAAAGTACCGCCATCTTGTGGATTACCAAGAGAGCTTGTTGATGAATTTCGAAGAACTCTTCAGTCTGATGGTAAGCGTTTACAGTTGATATCATTATTGTGTTAATATTATTACTAGGTCTAATCCATAAATTCGGCTGAATTTCAAGGTGGGAAAAAAATTTTGACAGCCAAGTGCATTTATTAAAAAAAGAATTAGGTTAAACAATGTATTAAAAAATACTCTGTTTAAAGCTTATATATAAACATACTTTAACCCAATGAGAACAGTGGTTCTAACGATCACGCGGACTGACATTTTACACCTAATAAAAACTTGTTTTTTTCATTCAGCTTCATTCCTAAAAATTTCAAAAAATTACCTAATAACAAATTTGTTAATAGAACCACATCTGAACCAAATTTTTCTGTTTTCATTTACAACCAGAACAAAAATTGAAATTAAAAAAAAATATTTTCTTTTAGAAATATTAATTTATTTATAAAAATGTGTCACTAAATCACTAAAAAAAATACAAAAATATATGTTTAGCTATATATATAAATAAAGCAATTCATTGTAAAGTGATGTCTCTTTTCAATTTTTATTTACTCCTGTTCAATAAAAGTTTCTGTCTCTTTTCTGCACATTATTTAGTTTATTATAATTTTCTAAACATGATAGCATAAATCAAAACATGTTATTGTTTATTTTGATGCTAGTTGTAAGGTTTAACAAAGAGATAAGCGAGATGGTTAATGTTAACCTTCTTTGTTCGGTTTTAGAGTCATAAAATTTGTCGCCGGCACTTATAATTTATTGATTTTGACCGCAACAGTAAGAGCTAACAGATAAAGTCATTTTCAAACATAAAGCTTTTTTTTTGAAAAGTTGTAGATGAAAACACTCAGATTTTAGTCCTCGTGAAAAAAAGATCTTTCTTTCGCGAAACACCACGTCGTCAATTTTCATCATACAAATATGCAAGATACATCAAATCAAAGAGGAGAAAATTCTCTATCCAATGCAACTGAACCCGTTGGAAAATAATGAATAGTTGCAGAGAAAATTAAATTTAAAAAAAGGTCATGATGCATGGCTGATTCCTGGCTTTCAGGTTGGCAAGGGTTAAAGTGTTATTGTGTTTTTGTGTTGTGGATTTGGTTTAAAAAAAATAAACAGGTTAAATAAACAGTTAGTTAAATAAAGTAACAGGTTAAATGAGAAACAATTAATTTAAATTTAACTCTAATTGACTCACTTGAAAAATGTGTTTTACTGAGCACCATCAATTTTTTCTCTGAATAGTGTATATAGAATATTATTAACTAAATTTTGTTGGATCATTTAAATTGTTGTTTTGTTTCTTTTCCAGTTTTTGTACCAAGTCAATCACCTAGCTTAAGTAGTCGACCATCACCAAGTCACCACCCGTCCAGTAAGATTAATCGTCGTGATCCAAGAAAAACTGTAAATGTTCCTCCTTTTCCGGTAAGTTTTGATGCAGAGATAATATGTTTCATCCCTTGTTGGATTCCTGCTGAAAATTATAATTTTTCAACCGTGATTTCTTCTCCTCCTGAATGTTATCCTTTTTATCCTTCATTTACATCCTGTAAGTAACTAATCAATCTATGTTTAAATACTTAATTAAGTTAATAAAAAAATAATAAAGGAATAAAATGGTATCAGGGAGTAAATAATTTTATTGCTTAATCTCCCTCAGAACAATACAGTATTAATTGCTTCTGTAAAAGTGGTAACATCAGCTGTTACATGCAAGCTTGCATTTCTGTGTTTTCTGCTATAAATAATTTTCCGATTTTGTTCTGGCAGGTGCAGTTAAGTTTTTATGTTTTCATTAAACTGCTGAAGAGTTTTATGATTATTGTCAAGTAAGGTGACACATATATAAAATCGGTGTGTTTAGAATCATGTTGCAAAAATAAATTGGTTGTCAATTTGTTGATACCTGGTTTATAAAAAAATATTTTTTCCCACTTTCCAAGCACATTAGTAAATTACTGTAATGTGAAATCATATTCATACTTTTGGAAGAAAACTATCTTATATAAGTTTCTGGAATTTAGAAGAGTGTGATTTTGAAAGACTGATTCTAACATGGTTTTTGCAGAAATTTATAAATTACCTCTAAGCAAAGTAAAGTGAGAAAACATAAAATATAATAGTTCTAGTATTTTTTACTTTTTCTTGCCGTGTATGATGAATATTGGGAAGGATAGTTTTGTTTTCATGTCAATTTTTTGAAATCGAGTTTTTACCGGTTCCCCTGAACCCAAAACATGTTTTTTAGGAATTGGTCTGTGTGTGTATGTGCGTTGTTTTTTTGATTGTGGAGAACATAATTCCCAAATAATCAGTCCTCCATAAATGGTTTAAATTTATTGTTTTTTCTTTTTATACAGGGTGGTCCTGATTCGAGCTCCAACACGTCCAGCTGCAATAGTTCTACGCCTTCAAGTCCTGTTGTATTGACACATACTCCAACTGCAAATATAAATAAGCAAAATACATTTAAATTTCCAGATGTTGTTACTCTGGAAACTCATCCACTTGATAGATCTCAGGTGAATTTTATTGTTAAGTATTAAATAAAATAATTAGACATTAATTATAATTTTTTTATTATTAGGCTATTTTCCGTGTTTTAAATACTAGTAAAGGTAATACTTTTGTATGGATTTGAATACTATAGCTTAACGAACTAGAGACTGTTGATGAAGGCGGAGCATAGTGACCTAGATCACAGCACAGAGCTAATTAACTTTCAATTATTGCATCCTGCGCTATCACATTGTGGTCCTGCTGTGGATGACAGCCTAACAAAATTTCAGCTGGAGTTCGGTGGAACAGAGTGTGACTTAGCGAAGGGGCAACCTCACACCCGACCATGGCTGTTATTGGCTATATCTCATCTGCAGTCTTTAGTTCGTAGGGGTATAGACAGTGGTTACTGGTGTACTGTGATGATGGTTAGGGCTCATTAACTATATTCTCTTAGGTGTGGCCGACCTTAGTCTGTACAAGACTACACCTCATTTACGCATTATACATATAATCCTCACATTATAGGGTCATGAAGTTGCTTGTTGTTCTTAAATTGGAACAGATTGCAACATACCCACATTAGGGATGAAAAAATTAGGCAACTTTAGTTTGGTAGGGTTAATTAATAAATTGATTATCTTCAGAAGTTGTTGAGAAAAAATTTATTGTTAATTCAGGATGCATAAAAGACATCTTAGAATTTTCAATTTTATAGTAGTAATGTATTATGTCTTATAAAGAGCTAATGCAATATTCTTAAAGAAAGCATAAAATATGTAGATGTTAAAATGTAATTAGGTTTGGACACAAAATGTGCTTGGGCTCTCAGTTACTATTTTGTAGATAGTTCATTTTGATGGTACTATTACGTAATTTTTTTCTCATTGTTCTCTGTCCCCAGCTAGGGTCTGGAAATTATTACTTGTTAAAAACCCACTGTTCTATAACGTATGAACCAATAATAATAAACTATAAAATAATACTATTTTATATAATAAATTTATACCGTACAATAAATTTCACTAAACTTTATATGATTATTTATAAAATAATGATAAATAATAATAATAATAATGATAAAATAATAATAAATGAAGAGGGGGGTGTAGTAAGGTGTATAAAGACCCAGTGAATATGATGGCTAGGTCACTTAAATGAAATAATAGGGGATGCCAAAGAAGCTATTGGAGACTCAGATTTACGTTACCAGAAAGTGGAGTCAACCTAAAATTGGATGACTTGGATGACCTTAGACCTTCGTAAATGGTGGTGAGAGGGCGAGGGGTAGAGGACATTGGAGAATATTAATGTTAAAAATCAAGGCTCAAGTAGGGCTGTAGCGTTGGAAGAAGAAGAGATTTTTAAATTATAATTGAAATATATTTCTAACCACCAGAATACGGTAACAGAAAACACTAACCAATGTTTATAGCGCTTTCGTGTATCGTGTACACGTCTTCAGTAAATTAAATTTTTTTTAAAATATTTTTCACATCAAAATTTAAAACTTCTTACCCCTGCCACAGCAGATAAGGAATCAGATAAGGATTTTTTAATTTTAATATTGTTCTGTTACTGAGTGTAAATGATTTGAAAGTGTTTTCAATTATAAATTTAATTTAAGGATTAGTCACGGCTGTAAATTTATTTTTGACCCTAAACATTGAGATTTTTGTTTTTGCTGATAGTAACGATAGAATTTTGATTTGGAAACTTAATTATTAATTAGGACTGGAAACTAAATATCTATTTTTGTATAATAAATTCTGTTATTTCATCAGTTGAAACTATGAAATATGTATCCTAAAATCAAGTAATAATAAAAATTTTTTTATTTTAGGATTCTGATCGTACTATGTCGGTGTCAGGAAGTGATTCAGATCGAACGCCAGTGCGAGTTGATTCACAAGATAGTCAGGTATCTGATGGTGACCCAGCCGACAGACCTTGGCCACGGCAAAATAGTGTACGTTAATTTATTCAATAAAGTATTGACTAGATAATATTACAATATTACTACAGAAAATAAGTAAATTATAGTATATTTTGCTACAATATAATTTGAACAAATTTTATTCTTTGACAAGATGTTTTAAATTATGCTGTGCATTTAGAGTTGTTATTTTGAAGAAGACTATTACTGACAAATGGAAGTTTTTGAAATGTGGTTGTATCAAAGAATTTTGAAGTTGTGCTGGGGAGATTGTGACCCTAACAAGAGTGTTCTCAGAATGATAGAGAAGGAGGAAGAAGTAGTAAGAACCATAAAAATACAAAAATTGCAACATTTGGGTCATGTGATGAAAGGCAAGAAGTACAGCACACTCCACGTAATAATTCAGGGGAAAATTATGGGCAAGAGCAGTAGGTTATAGTAGAAGATGTATATCTTGCTTAATAACTTATAATTATTATTATTATTATTGCCAATATGGTAAAAAAACTTATTATTGCCAAGATGATTGCTGATCTTCTTGGAGGAGATGGTATATAAAATGAAGAAAGATAAAAAGAAAGACTGTTGTGAATATCCCCTTTATGCCTCTTCGAAGTTTTCTGATGTTAGACCCAACACAACCCCTCTCCTCTTCTCTTTATCGCTAAACTGTCTCTCTTCCATTGTTCTTTTGGCACTGCATCTTTTTCACAATTTTATCTGTAAGTTAACCCTTCTCTTCACTTTTGGTAATTTTTCTTCCACTTTCTAATAAAGCATCCTTTTAAACAGCTTATCCTCCTCTATTATACTGATATGTACATTTTAGCTTTGATTGTTCAACTCTTTTTCCTAGACAAAATCGCCTTTTAAACTTATTTCTGCCACCTGCATTCTACTCTCTAACTCCTTCCACTTTTACATGTGTGTATTATATAAATCAGTATTGCATAAAATATGCATTAACATAATTTTATTACAATACTTATGAACGTCTGGATCCCAAAGTAAGCGTCCAGTACTTAGGAGGAAACTACTTGCTTTCTGCACCCTTTTACCTAACTTGTATTCCAATTTTCCATCTATTAGAAAACAGCCCTAAATACATGAGTTTCTTAACTTCCTCCAGCATCCTGCCATTTAGCCTCAATGTCCCTATCTTCCCTTTTAAAATCTCTTTTGTACTTTATTTTTTCCTCTTTGAATTCCAAACCATAATTAACAATCTCATCCTTCTTCAACTTCTGTGCTCGTTCTTTCTATTATGTAGTACTGTAAATAAAAATAATGTGCCTAATAATATAACAATAACTTTTTTTATATTTTACAAAATATAGATAGGCTTCAATAATGATAAAATATTATTTTGTTAACAGTTATCTATGCGAGAATGGGATATTCCATTTGATGAATTGAAGATGGGTGAAGCTATTGGTACTGGTCATTTTGGTACAGTGTACCGTGGTAATTGGCACGGAGACGTAGCAATTAAAGTACTCAATATGAACTATATGGATGATGAAAAGACTCTAGAAGCATTCAAATTAGAGGTAAAATTTTTATTTAATAGAAATTACATTTATCCGAACTTTATTATGCTGTAACCGTTTTCCTTAATGTTTGTTGTCTTATAATAACGTATATTCTTTTTGAGTTAAAACTTTTATCATGTTGTCATATGATTATTTACTTGGTCACTGTAATTATGATGCAACTGTAATATGGTTGTAAGCATGTATAATTAATTTTAAGGCAATTCATTATCTCCATATACTCCTATCTGTAGGTATCTTTATTGAAATAGATTCTCGATTCTGATACCAAAACTTAGTCCCACTAAAATAATTAAACTATAATTAAGGTTAAAATTGTGAACAATAATCAAACAAAAACTTAAAAATTATTTTTTATATTATAACTTTTTATAATAATACATGCAATGAAACAACACAGACTCATACAATTAAACATAACTGAACCTCTGTGAATAAACTTGTGTTCTTGAGTTTCCAGAAGTGTACTTTTACTCTTATACAATAATGCCGAACGATCATTCGAAACCATTTTATAAAATCAAGTGTACTTTGACACATTCTCTCTTTGTTTGTAGTTATATATTATAAAAAAAATGAAAAAATGAAGAAAACACGCGTGAACTGTATAAACGTATAATATACTACAAATTATTCACCATGAAAACCCAATCTCGTGAATGGTTGCATCGAATTATGATTAACTTTCTCCATAGTTCAGTAAGTGATTCACTGATTCTTTTTCAAATAGCCATATTCGTATTAAAATGAACGGTTAGTCTCCAGTATATGATTAAGATTTGTCGCAATAGTTATGTAATATGACAACATTTTTCAAATTTTAAAGTTTTTTTACTCCCCCCAAGCCAAAATCACCCAACTGGGTTTATATTTAATATCTTTTATCTTAGAAAATCACGACATTTTTGCCACAGTTCAAAAACTAGTGAATTGGTATTGAAGAATCAACTTTTTACCATTGATTCTCGATACGGAATATTTTTCAAGTATCCTTGGTATCGAGAATTTGGATAGTTTGGAGACATTTGGAATTGACACATCTATAGTGAAAAAGTCAATGCACCTTTCTAAGGCTGACAACAAACCTGCATGTGATTACATGCAATTGTTAGTAAAACTTAGATAATTAATAAGTTAGTATTGAATATTTAAAATTTTTTTGTACATTATATTACAGGTGGCAACATTTCGTAAAACTAGGCATGAAAATCTTGTTCTATTTATGGGCGCTTGTATGAAACCACCAAGGTTGGCGATTGTTACCAGTATGTGTAAAGGAATGACATTATACACACATATTCATTTGTGCAAAGATAAATTTAATATGAACAAAACCACTATCGTTGCACAACAAATATCTCAGGTAATCTTTATTAATTTAAAAAAATTTAAGTCAGTCTGTTTCTCTTGTATGGTAATTTTCCAGAATATTACAGCAAGTTTAAGATATTGTTACTCGAATTGTTTACTTTTTTTAATAACTTGCATTGTTTAGAATATGTGTTTTTCGTTTTATAATATTAACAAACAAGATTATAATAAATATTTTTCAAAGTTAATTTTTGTGTGATCTTGGCAATATTTCTGAGTAAACTGAAATCAATTTTCCACTTTCTAATTTATTAGGGGTTAAATACAAATTTCTTTCTAAAGACATAAAAAATACAATTTTTGTGGTATTCATTTCGGTGTTTTTTTTTTTTTGTGTAGATTTAATTAAATTAACTTTGTATCTAGTTTAGTAATGTTTGAATGGTTGTTCATTTTAATGTATTTTATAGTGAGAATTTTTCAGATAGTAGTTACAAGTTTGTGTTCCATGGTTTCCTTTTTTGTGTTTTAGGGAATGGGCTACCTTCACGCCAGAGGAATAGTTCATAAGGATCTAAAAAGTAAAAATATTTTCTTAGAAAATGGTAAAGTTGTCATCACTGACTTCGGTTTATTCAGCGTTACTAAATTATGTTTTGGAAATAGGTATGTTAAATGAATTTGTTCATTTTATTTTGTTTGGTCTCGAACCATATCTCTTTTAATTTTTGACATAATAAAACTCGTTGTAAATGAAGCATGTAATGCAAGATTTATTATTAAAGTAGTAGTCACAGGCAAGCGACTTTGGAATTAGTGACTAGAAAATATTCTAAGTGACTTATCCTACTATTTAACTTTTACTTACTGGATGATATCAGAAATGAAACATCTGTCTCACCCTTCGCACGGTATACACACAGTGCTTTTGAGTAAGCAGTACAAATTTTGGTTCTAAGGAAAGTAACCATTGCACTTAACTGTTTTACTACTAGAGACACATATTCATGGTCCAGTAGTTGTTGTCTTTAAAGCGACATATCTTCCGTAATTATTAACTGATTTGCGAATTCAATAGCTTAAACTGTGCGCCATAAAATAAGCTTTAATTTGATGTATAATACTAGGCAATTACAGAGGGTATGACTGAGATAGACAATATAAAGCGTGCCCAACCTATGGAAAGTCTTCACCAATGTTCCGGACTAAGTAACTTTTGAACCAAATGTCATTTTAGATTGGCAGTACTATCTTTGGAAAGCCTATTTCGTTTTATATGGGAATAAGTGAGCTCATTGCTCTGTTGCTGTTTTATCGCTGGAATGCCTATGTAGAGATAGAAGATGTTTCCTTCTCTGTCTTTTTCAACCGTGGTCATTGAAAGACATTTTTATACCTCCACAAACCAATTTTTATATATGTGTGCTTTTCTAAATATTATTTCAACGAATACGTGTTAGCAAAAGTAGGGTAGGGTTACAGCGTCGTAGAATTTCAATCCTCAGTCGCTCTGATGTGCAAGCACTTCGCACCTTTTTATTCTTTTGAGACTGTCGTTGAAAATTTTGTAACTCCGTCAAAAATTTTGGGAAAATTTAATAAAAAAATGAACTTATTCAGTAATCTCTTGTCTACAAAACATGTTTCATAGGTACAAATTTTTGCTCAACTGAAATTTAAACCTGTTATAGTGAAAAATCTAATGTAAACACAAAAATTTTTGCGGGAAAACTTTCACTCACCTAAATGTAAACAATTATGAAGTGATTTTCATGTATCTGATATTCAGAAGGCGCGTTTATCTTATGTAAATCAACTGTAATTTTTTCTTAATTTTTTGCTAGTAATGATGTTAGATAAAAGGTTTTTTTTGAGAGTGTGTTCTGATTGTTGTGTTTCTGTTGTTGAACAAAATCCAGGTGTTGCAACAAGGTTAAGTATTTAATTTTAGGTTAATTTCAAGTTTGTTTGTTTGTTTATACACTTATTAACAGTTTTTTTCTTATTTAGGAAAGCAGACGGTCTTAGTATACCTCCTGGTTGGCTTTGTTATTTAGCACCAGAAATTATTCGTAGTTTACGAGCCCATCAGAAACCTGAGGACGATGAACTTCCTTTTTCTAAAGCATCTGATGTTTACGCCTTTGGGTATGGAATGTTTTATGTTTATTTATTTATTTATTGTTTTTGATAATGTAAATGTACGAGAGTGTATCAAATATAAACGAGATTGATTTTCTTAAAAATTCCAGAGGGGTCCTAAACCTTGAAGGGATTGATGTGCAGGCAGTGTGTACCATTAGAGAGGTAGATGAAACAACTGCAACTCTGTCGGGTCCCTTTAGTATCAAAAGAAACCATGAGTGCGAAAGAAGTGTGTCTTTCTGTGAGCAGCGGATTATGAAAATAGTTTTTGCCAGGGAGGGATTTTATTTGGTTTTATGTCCGACTGTTTTCCAATTACTGCTAAGCAGTCGATGAGAAGGGTGGTGAAAAAAATGTCAGACCTGACCAGGAATCAAACCTGGGACCCCGGTGCAGAAGCCAGTTGCACTGACCACTACACCTCAGTAAAATTTTACAGCGATTACAGACACAGTTCAGGGATAACACCCTATCAAGAACCCAAGTGGTTGCTTGGCACAAAAGATTTTCCGGGGGACATGAAAAGATCAAGAATGAGAGCCATGATCACCGCTCAAGGATGAGTATGAGCTTTTCACATTGATTTTCTCCACTATTGATACACAGTTAATGCACAATATTATGAATTTGTGGATGCCACATTGTCATTTTGAAGGAAAAGGAAGAAGCAATTAGCCAGAAGTGTCATTCTTCAGCATGACAAGGCCTCATGTGGCTAACACTATGTTGCGAAAGTTGGATGCATTAGGATGAGAATTGCTGGAACATCCAACCTTTAGTCCAGACTTAACATCTTTTTGGAACCCTCAAAAAAGCACTTGGAGGCCAGCGTTTCAGTGGTAATGAAGCAGTTGATTTTTTGCCTATTAATGTACCATTTCTGCGAGTAATAGATTTTACTGACAGATTTTTTGCTTTTTCTTTAGTTTTAGAGTTAAGAGAATATTACTTTATTTTTGTTATGTGTTTTGGATAAATAATTTTCACATTTCATCTATTTCTGTCTTTTAGAACTGTTTGGTATGAACTGTTGTGTGGAGAGTGGCCATTCAAATCACAACCACCAGAGTCCATTATTTGGCAAGTTGGTAAGGGTATCAAGCAAACTTTAGCGAATTTACAAGCGTCAAGAGATGTAAAGGTAAAGTGTTATTTATCTGACTTAATTATTAAACATGAAATTTTACTGGTTTCTGTAATTTTAGTATTGGCCTGTGTTGTTATTTAAAGTGATGATGTGGTAAAGTAATACAATAGCTCATTCACCAAAAATGATGACGCATGCAATGTTAAAATAAGAGTACCAGTTCACAGGTGGCTGTGTTAATAAACTATCTATTTTATAACATATACTTTATGGGTTGAATGATATGACTACTATACATTTCGAATGAATTCTACATGTGAACTGGTATTCTGGCTGCCAATGAGTCAAATGAATAATGCCGCAATCATTGGCTGAAACAGTTGCTTATATGAACTGTTTACTTCCAACACATAATGTGTAAATTTATGTGTAAAATATTTAATAGTTTTGGTCTCAGTTTGATAGTCAAAAACATTCACCAATCAGTAGCAGACTGATATTAGAATTGTGCATTGGTGAAGAAGCAAAGATCTGTTCTGTTCATTCTAGTCAGTGTCATTTAACCCTTTCAGTACCAACGTCCGGAAAACAGGACATTGATATATTTTACGTAGTTATAACATTCGGTTTACTGGACGTCCGTAAGTTATGCATCAAGTGCCAAAGTTTGGATAACCGAACATTTACAAAAAAGCTTAAACAAATTTAATGGAATAATGTATTTTGAAACCGCTTCCGTGGCGTAGTGACTAGCGTGCTAGCCTACAAAGTGAAAGGTCCCGGGTTAGATTCCTGGCTATGCTCTGGAAATTTTTAATCAGTAAAACCACCGTTAAGGTATCAAAACCCACAATAGTTGCTATTGATCAAGCTGTTGATGCGACTTTAGATAAACTAAAAAAAAGCTATTTTGAATATTTTTAGTGTTAAAATGATTTCTTTTTTTTTATAAACACAATAAAAATTAATTTTTAACGGGACATTTTATTTTTCTGTAATGTTGAAATTTTGGTCGACAATGGTAGGCTTATGCCTGCAAGTTTTCAAAGTAAGGGCAAGTACTTTTTGTACACCCTTATCCAAATTAAATGGCACTTTAGATCAAACTTTTAAATATTGTTTTGGCACTGAAAGGGTTAACTAAAAGGAAGGGTTTTTTTTATGAAGAGGTATAAAAGTATATTTAGTAATTGTTATACTTGACTTTCGTACAGTGCATAGGAACTTGTTGATTCCAAACTAAGCTATCACTTTAAAAGAAACCGCTTGCTTTCTGGATCCTTTTACCTAACTCCTTTTCTAATTTTCCATCTGATAAAAAAAAAAGTTGGCAAGAATAAATTCATCTTCATAATGCATCCTGGAGTCTATATTCAATCCTATTATAAAAATATTTTATTTTTACTGACTTATATGGCTGCTATATCACTTGTTTTTTTTTTATATAATCCTACTTTCTACTGACATGTTTGACTACATAAACTGACATGATAAAAAACTGTTATCCGTAAACGTGTTTGTCAGTGGGATAAATAGACCAAAAAGGAGGTACATAAAATGGACTGTTGTAAATACTATATTGGTATGACTACTTGTAATTTTCAGTGAGGTATAATGTACACTAAAAAGCTCAGAAATCTGATTACATCCAAATGTAATCGAAATGTAAAAAAGGAAAATATAATTTTGGTAAAATAGACAAACAATTTCAATGTAATAAAACTTTGTAATAATAAAAACAAAAATGAAATTTTTGGCCGCCTCCACAGCGTAGTGGTTAGTGCATTGGCCTGCCATGTGAAAGTCCCAGGTTTAATTCCCGACCAGGGTCTGGAACACCTGTCAAATCCCACAGTTAATGTTACTAATGTTACGTAATTCACTGTAGTTTCTAATGACCAAGCAGCTGATGCGACTTTAAATATATAAATTTTAAAAAAGTGAAATTTAAAAATATGATATATTCCATTTAAATAAACAGAGGCAAGACATTTTAAATGAATAGGTTAAATTTAAAAATGCTGAAATAATATTGACTGCTGCTGCTATCTACACGGAGTATGAATGAATGAAGATACAACATCCTAAAAAATGTAATTAATTTTTAAAAAATTTTGTTTCAATTTTGTGTACTCTGATGATGGTGGATCTACTGAAACATGGTAGTAGAAAGTAGAATTATACAAAGAAGGTAAAAAAAAAAGTGACGGAGGAGCTGTAACAGGTCAGTAATAATTAATTACAGTGGAGTATCAATAATCCTAACTAATAGGGGCCGCTGTCCCTATGGTTCTGATAATCAAATACGCTAGGTACTATAATTTGATACACTGTACCTTAACAATGTAATATAACGTAAATGTTTTAGGTTAATAAAGGGTAACATAAACTGTAAAAAAATGATAATTTTTGGAAATGTAGAGGACTAAACATTACAAAAACAAATAGAAAAATACTGAATTTCGAAACTGAATAAACTACGGTAAAGTCTGTAAGGAAAATGCCTCTTGTACAGGTACACGCAATACAGTAATTTTTTAAAAAATCTTGAATTTTTTTTTTAACTAAAACTGAATTTCTTTTTGTAGCAGCTACATCTCTCTATAACAATGCTTCAGCAGCACTAAATTCAGGCTGTTTTTTGCACCATAGCATTACAGTTTTTAGGGCAGAAAAGGCCTCTGCGTGAGTAAATATCTATTTTTTTATCCATCAATTGTGGTTTGAATGACTGATGTTCGGATAATCGATACACCTGTGTATATTTTTATAATAGTCCCATAGTATATATGAATTCTTTAACTTCCTCCAGGACCCTCCTTTTAGCCTTATTTCATGTTCCTGTCTTCTCTCCTCAACTCTCATGCTTAACACTTTTTCCTCACTAAATCTCAAACTGTAATTAATCTATGAACCCAGGGTCTTTTCCTTTTCCTCTTTTGTCTTTCGTTGTATAACAAGATCATTTGCAAACAATAAGCTCCCAGTATTTTCTTTCATCAATTCACTCCCATGTATATTCCATCCAAGGCTGTAATGAACAGTAACACACTTCTTTGACTTCACACAAGGAAGTCTTCTACTTTTTACACATAACCTTTTTTATAACACATCTGTATAATATGTTAATTTTGTTTATTACAGGATATCCTGATGTTGTGTTGGTCATTCAGGCCAGGTGATCGACCAGATTTTGTACAATTACTGAAAACGTTAGAGAAACTTCCAAAGAAAAGATTAGCTCGTAGTCCTTCTCATCCAATTCATTTATCAAGATCGGCAGAATCGGTTTTCTGATCCGATCGGCAAAATGATCAGGGTAAAACAAGGAATTTAATTTTAGTTTAGTTTGTTTATTTTTTTATCGGTACGGTAATTTTGTTAAATTGTTATTTAAAAACCTTGATCTAATATTAAATATTGATTCTTAAAAATGTTTGTATAAGTACAGTATTCATTACTCTAATATATTTTATCGGTTCATGATTTCAAACGAGAAACAATATGAGTTTTTTCTCACTTGGAATTAAGACAAAATGTAATAATATTGCAATTGCTTTTATGTAAAATTGTTAAAAATTTAAGCTGTGCAGTAAAGAAATAGCTTTTCTTTTTTATCTGAATTCAGCTGTACACTCACTGAAGCCTTAACAGTTACATCAGTTTACTTATGGAGTTATCATTTAAGATATTTTTTTATTGAATAGATTATCAATTTATTTCACAAAATATGTAGAATTGATGAGGTTGATATATGAACATGGTCAAGTTGCCTTTTTGTATGGTAGAACTGTTTAATTTTTCGTTTCATTATCATTCTATTTCGGAGGAATAAAGTAGAATTACTCTTTTCTGTTTCTGTTTAGGAGTAATACTGCTTTATAATAAATTGCCCTTTTTCATAATGTTCCTAAAATATTCCTTAGAGTGCTCATAAAATATCACATCAATAAAAAAATACAAATTTATTACATCATAAGTCGGGATATGTTGATTCCAAATGTCTATACTTGAAAACATAATTGGTTTTAAGAATAGATGGTAAAAGTTGATTCCTTGATATCAATTCTCTAGTTTTCAAACTGTGGCAAAAATGCCGTAATTCCTAAGATAAAAGATATTAAATATTAATACAGTTGGGTAATTTTTACGCGGGGAAGTAAAATAAAAACTTTTCCATTTGAAAAATATTTTTTGAAAAATTGTTGTCATATTAAATAACTAATTCAATGAATCTTAATCATAAACCGGATTCCGACAGTTCATTTTATGGCCATCCAGAAAAGGAGTGAGTACAAATGAATCGTTTATCGAACTATGGAAGAAGTTATCATGATTCAATACACAACTAGTTTAAGAGATTGGGTTACTTGGTAAATAAATTGAAGTCTGTTATACGTTTGTACATGCATAGGTTTACTTCATATTTTATTTTTTTTATTTGTAAAAATTTAAGTTAGAGTTTTGTCCTTTGAAAGTAGTGAATTTTATTATACAACCTGACTCTGTGGTGAATGAAGTGAACGTGACATGTGCAGGGTGGAAATATGTGTTTCTCAAGAGGGCCTTGTATACTGATAAACATACTTTTCAACTCTGTAAGATAGACAATGGTAAAACACCTCACTTCTCATTTTACTTAGTAAAACCTCTAGAGCAGCAGTTCTCAAAATTTTATTTCAAACATTCCCTATGTGGTTCAACTGTAAGCCATGCCCCCTTATATGTATACAAGTGTGCATTTTTAATAACACTTACTGGTAATTTTTATTTAAGTTACATGTTTAAAGCCTTTTGGGAAAATGATTTCAAAATGAAATAATTACAAACAGAACAGGATATGTATTTTTAATAAGTACATATTGCCAAATATAACTCAAAACAAAAATTAAGACTATTAATGTGATGGAAGAGCCAATTTTTTTCTTGGCACAAAGCTTTCTGAAACATTGGAGTCAGTTCCGACATTGAAACTTTTAAGTTCTCTTGCCACATCTAATCTTGAATAATATTTGCTATTAATGGCAGCAAGAGTAAAAAATCCAGTTTCACAAGAATATGTAGTAATAAAGGGAATGAGTACGTATAAGTTATTTTTAACCGAAAAAGGGTATTCTTTACGGTCACTGATCCAGGATGCATAAGTGAACGTTCCTTAAATTTTGTTTCCATGGCAGGGTCACTTTTAAGATCAGTGAGGTTTTCTTTGTCTTAAAAAAATTTCATTAAATTTTATTAATAAAGAATATTCACTTTATTTAGTCGGTTTACACAAAACTTCATATATATTTTTAAACTAAGCTTTGCGCCTCCCCTTCCCAAACCCTCCATTTGGCCACCACACTTTGAGAACCAATCCTCTAGAGGTTCAAACCAGCCTTTCAGCTGATGACCTAAACAACGACAACAACAATGCAAAACTATGAACCAAGTGAGTGTGTCGAAGTGCACTCAATATTACTTTGAGTGGTTTCAATTGATCAATCTGTGTTCTTTATCCTAGTAAAAGTAGAACTTCCGGGTACTGTTACAAGCATGAGGTTATTAGAAGTGGTTAACTTGTGTTTTCATTGTTCGACCAAGTTGTTTCATTGCTCATATCGTGAAAATTACAATGTAAAAACGTAATTTTTATCATTTCTAGCTTTACATTTCTTTGATTTTTGGTATCAAGAGTTAAAAAAATATTGATATTGGCACATTACTGTTTTAAAGTATTCCACTCTCATCTTGGCTGTAAAATATAATTAATCAGCAATTCTAAGTATCATAATAAGCATTGATATTGATGAACAATATTCATAAAAAACTTTTTAGTGATTTTTTTTTCTAGAAACTAATGTTTGGCAATAATGCCCGTATTCCATTTAACTCCTCAATTTCAAAATAAGGATAAAACAAGATGTTTGTACACACAGCTAAAATACTTTGCAGTTGGTCTCAAATTTCTATACACATTGAATTTAAATAGCTTGACAAATTTTGGATATTTCCTTTCATGTAGAAGAGGAAGTCTTGTGAAGTTTGTATTTGTGTTGTAGTGTCAAAGATATTTTTAGTTAAGTTTTTGCGTCGCTATTGATGGGATGCAAAATTCCTTTAGATGAATCTCTTTTTTAATGACTCGGGTTAAAATTTTAATTGAAAAAGTATTTTTTTATTTATGTTATTTAATTTAGAAAAGTTATTGAAATTGGATATTTTTTTAAACATTAAAAATTCTTAGGCTTCAGTGTTTATCCAATTAAAAAAGTTTTAAATTTTATTTGAGAATAGTGAATTCAAGTAGACTACCTTTTTTAATTTTGCAATTAAAATTTAAATAATAAAATTTCTGGTGTTATACACATTTTATAAATTATTATATTATTGATATAATTAATCATTATTACAATACTGTAAATTATCAATTTAAAATTTTTCAAAAGTTTCTTAAAGCATATTTATTTTGTGAATAATTAGTAAAAAGTTCATCATGAAGGTTGTCTAATTGATTTTTTAGTGTTTTGAGTATTTTTTATATTTTTGTAAAGTTTATACTGGTTGTATTATGTTGTGACTTAAAAAAAATTAAATTTATTAGTGTTATTAATACTTGATAATAGTCATCATCATAATCTATTAAGCCCAGATTTATTTCAGTTTTTTGTTTTTGAGAACAGTGGATTTCTGATAGGAAGTTTCTGTTAGATCAAGTGTTAATTATACAGAAAAATTAGCTTTGGATTGAAGTTAAATACTAAGTATTTAGTACCTAATCAAGCCTTAGGCCAAAATAAAGAACAACTCTTGCTTGCAGTGTGGTGAATCAAGATTAAAAAAATAGATAAAAATTTTCCATGTCTTGTTTGGAAAATTTTCCATGTCTTGTTTGTTTTTCCATCTAGTAATAACAAGAGTTGTGTAAACTTTACAAAAATAATAAAAGTAACGTGAAAACGTAAAAAATCTGTAACTATTTAGTAAATCATTACATATATGTTATATGTATATATATATATTGTATTATATTACATTATTCTAAAAAGAGCTTTAAAATATAACATTAAATAGAATTATTGTAAATATATATATATACATATATAAATAAGATTTGTTCCATCTTCGCTTTAAATTGTATGTAAATATTGTTGTAAATTTTCCCTCGTAACACTAATAAACACCCTCGCATACGTACAAAGATTTTATTTTTTTGATTATTTTAAAGAATAAATTAGTTCTGTATTACAGTACAGTTAAAACATTTCTTGATTTTTTTTAATAAAAAATTTTGGATTTCGTTTTTAATTTATTTGGTTGTAGGGGTATTTTTAGTTCAAAGAAAAATTTATTTTTTCAATTATTATTTTTGATAAAATTGAATTTAACATTTTGAACCCTGAAATCATGTATTATACAGGCATGATATTTTGTGCAGTGATCAAACCCTCTGTGTTACATAAATTATTGTATGTAATTCCATTATCAATTTCAAATTACGTGTGCACTCGTCATTTGTCATGGTGTTGTTCCTTAGTTAATTTTGAACAAATGACTCGTTTTTCATTGCTATCTATCGAATGTTTTTGAAAATAATTAATAAAATTAATATTTGTCGGAGATGTTAGAAACTTCTTGAAATGGAGGTTATGCCAGTGTTTTATTTTGTGCATGCATCTTGTTTTAACACTTTTATTATGTTTTTATTATATATACAGGGCCATCTTAAAAGAATGTGGGGTTTTGAACATGGATTAAATGAAAACAGAAATATTTACATAACTAAGCAATTTCAATACATGCACCTTTGGTCGCTTGCCAAATGTCCAGTCAGTACTCAGTTTCTGATCAAATGTTAATTAACATATCTTCTTTTATGGTTGTCAATGCTTCATTAATTATTTGCTTTAATATTTTAATATAATATTCTTGAATAAACAATGTTTTTGATACACCTCCGCATAAAAAAATCGAAAGGTGTTAGGTCTGGACTCTGTGAAGGCCAGAGTATAATATAATGGGTCTTTGCTGGCTTATCCATCAATGTGGAAATTTTTCATTCAAAGCCTGGGTAACAAATGCATTAAACTGTATGGCTGTGTCATCTTGTTTGAACCAACAACATTTTCATGTGGATTTTTTCCATAATCTCGTCGAAATGTACATTGAATTGAAATTAAAGACTTTAATTCAGCCAACTATAGAACACTTCTTTTTGCCTTTTCTTTATCAGTGACCATAGTCTAAAAAGACCAAAACAACATTATAAAACTTTAAGTTGAGGTTAGAACTGCTGTTACACAAATTTTCGGGTTGGAGACTATCAGAGGTACCAATAAAACATCTCAAAATTTCCTTATTCTCTTTTTCTGAATAACTGCAACCTACATTCTTTTATGATGACCTGCATTGGAATCAATAGCATTTTATGCTTCAGATTTCATAAAATTATCATACACTTCATTACTTTATCATATGAAAACCAGTTGTATAAGCAATGGTGTAACCTTTAACAATTTTTTCTTGAAAATTTTTCTTCATTTTCAAAACTTTGTAAATGCTACGGTTTGTAAAATACCTATTTTAATATAATGTATTAAAATAGTTATTATTTTATTTTATTTTTAACGGTGTACGTAACGCAAACTTACGACAAAAATGAAATGTATGACAAATTTTTTATTATACCTCACAAAGCGTCAGGTTCCATGAAATTAAACGTTCAGGGTTCAAATTGTTATAATGGAATGTTGATATTTTTAAGTCTGTTTCTAAAAATAACTAAAAATTTAGGTAAGAATTTTTTTTAAAAATATGTTCTTGTATTACATCCAGCTATTAAGCATAATAATTATGGCTAATGTAGACGGTGGAAAAGTGATAGATGAAAATTGATTTTGAAAAAAGTGCCAGACTTGACAGGAAATTTTGAATAGTTGTAATAATTTTGCTTAATTTTATTATTATAAAATTATGATCGTATTTTTAATAAGCTTTTGAAGTCTTAGTAGCTGTAAATATATCAACATTAAATTCTCTAATATTATTCTTAATATTTACTTGGTTAAAAATTTATTGTTATTTAAATCATTAAAATATAACTGATTTAATCATGTGCAGTTTGTACGAGAGTGTTGTGTTGCCTTTTGTAAATTAAAAATGATATTTAGATGTAATTTTTAAATATTGTATTATAAATTATACTTATAATTATTAATTATCATAATGATCATTCCAAAGATGTGTATTATATTATTGTATTAAATGAAACGGTTTCCTTCTGCACTATCTTCTTATGCATTTTTTCTTGCTCTTTACGTTTATACTGTACGAAAAACAAAGAGCATTAGGTCCTAAAACCTCTTATGCCTATTAAAAAAAAAATAAAGGAACTTATAATCATTTTCTTATTCGTTCTGTTCATTATTATCTCAATCTCATTCTTAAATTTTCTCAAATAAATTCTAGAAAATACTTTTCATATTCTCTTGTATATTGTAAATAAGTGTATACATGTTTGTTTGTATAGAATGTATTTATCGGAATGTATGTTTAATCTGACGGTTGACATTGTGATAACTTATAAAATTTTGATATTTGAGTTAGTTTATATAATTTCTCTTGCCTCCTTATTAATCTTTAATAGTACTTTCAAAACATTTTGATTTTTGAAAGGTTTTATGTAAAATTGAGAATTCAGTTAAGTATTTGTATAATTCATATGTTCATAAATATTGTAATTTAAAAAAACCTTTTTTTATTTAACCAACAAAATGTTATATTTATTACTTATCATGGTTATTTTTTATGACTTGTATCCAGGAGTCTCCTAGAGGGAGTGTAGGACATGTCTAGAATTCATTAACCTAAGTATTTACACTGTTATTACCTAAATTTAAACAACTTACATGTGTACTTATTTCAAGTGTGTAATCGTGTAATATTTACTTGTTAGTACACAATTTTCTTCAGCGTAAATTTTGACATTTTTTTATTTTTAAAACAAAATAACTATTTAAGAAGGAATTCTTGTACACTGTGAAATGTCTTATCAATCAAGTAACTTTTTCAGATTTTTTTTAAACAAATGAATATTAGCACAATGTTTTTTTAGATTGTGGTAATTTATTGATTTATTTCCTCCCTGCATTAGTGTTTTTTGTTCAAACAAGTTATTATAGTGGTTGGCAACCTAATAATGAGGAGCATAATAATATTTTAATGTATAATGCACAGTCTTGTTCATTCTCAGTATTATGCATAAGCCTTAAGTTTCTTCTGCTGACAGCAACTTAATATAATTAACTTGCCGTGTACTTGAAATTTTTTTGTGTGGACTTAGACTGATTGATCACTCATGAAATGACTAATACTGATCACTCATGATGATTAATACTGTCACCGATCGAGGCCGACGATATGTGGCGAAATCTTGCTTGTTAGTTTGATGGTCCTGAGAAGGGCCGGGTGTGTTTTGTGGTTGGTCCTGAAAACGGCTGTTGTTGGTGATCGAAAGTGGCGAGCCGCCATGTTGGAAGCGGAACCAGAAGAGTGACAGCTTGGCTACCGGTTTCAGGCTTAGCCTTCCCTCGGCGGCAGTTGGGTCCCCACTGCAGCGTGACAGTGGTGGCCCCCAGAGCCCCGCAGTGTCAGGTTGGCCGATAGCGGGGCCGAGGCAGTTCTCTCTGGGTCGGCAAAGGCTGACCAGTGCGGGAATGTGCGTCCACCACCGGTAGCATAGACCAAGGATGGAACGTCCAGTCTCGGCTGGGCTCTTCTTCTTGGGTCAGGAGCTCTTCTTCCTTGTTCTTCTCTGGTTGAGAGTTGATTGGAAAGTGTGTCTCGTGGCCATTGCAGCGGCTTAAATACCCCTCCGGCGAGTCCACGTCATAGTGGAGGGGAGGCGCTGCTGACTTTGCGCGTCTGTAGCACTCAGACACGCTTCGCATGGCAGGCAGGTACTGGGACTGTCTGCAGGCGCTAATTTTGGTAGGGCAGTCGGCGACAATACCTAATGATTATATGACAATACCTGATTAAAATACCTAATGATCAGAAATTAATTCACAGTGATATTCTTGCGCAAAATTAATTAATAAAAATATTTTTTTACAAGGATTTGATCCAGAGTGCTGCAATATCATACAACGTTTCTGCAAATAAAAGACCCACGTATGGATTGTTTGTAGTATCGGAAGCAGTTCTGTAGATTATTTACTACATTATTTATATTATATATTCTGTTTAAAGATTAGACTAAAACTTCAAATTCCTTGATGTAAAATCAATATATCCATGATATTAGCTCTTGGAATAAAATTGTAACATTTAATCCAAGTTCTGTCAGGATCGGGTTATAACAAATTATAGACAAACTTCTTTTTAAACTTATAACAGATATTTATTAACAGAATAATTATTACTCTTATCACTAATTAATATTGTAAAGGTAATTTACAAATTAATTACTTAACAAAATTAATTACAAAAATATTACTACAAACTTAAAGCTTAAACTAAATTTAACTGACAAAAAAATTGTTATTTGAACACTTAATAATTGACTCTTACCTAGAACCAATTGTATACAATGTTTTCCGCACATAGACTTGATTTTTTTAATGTACTTGTTACGATGCATAAACAGGTTTGCAAACTAACAATTTAAAACAGCACTCACTTCATTCATGATCCAAGTTTCAACTGGCACTGGCTGACAGAGGAGTCAAATGTTTATGTAACCTTCCTTTACGTTTCAAGAAGGAAGTAGAAAAGACAAGATAATAAACACACAATTGAAATAGAAAGGATTTCTTCCAAAATTTGGAAACTAATACAGAAAATAGCATAATTTAATTCAATTTGTTATCAATGCAGACAATACCATATTATATGCAATACATGCATTACATGCAATTTCTTATTGTATAGCTCATATAAAATTTCAGCAGTTTTAAGATTGTACTTCTAGAACTTTCACAGTGTGGCTAGAATATAAAATTACTCCAGGACAACATTCTACTTAAGATTGTTAAATCTTTCTTTCATTGATTAATTTTTGTACCATGTGTACATGTAAAATCAGACTTAACAAAATTTGTATATGATGACCTTGAATTTATAAGCCAATAATTTTAACGAATAGCTTCTGTGTTAATGTACAATATTTTTCCAAATATTATCTGTAATATTCAAGCTAACATAATATTCAATTAAATTCAATTGTTAGATTGAATTTTTGAAATATATTATGAACATATAACTCTATAGATTATTTTTTAAGTATACTGTTAATAAAATCTTTTATGTTTGTAATTTATTTTTTTATCTGATTGTAAAAAAATATTGTTGCGAGATAAGGAAACTGGGATTGATCCAATATACCTTACATGTATACACTATTAATATTATGTAAATAATAATTTGTTTACAGTTAGTTACCAAGTTCAGATTAACTATTTTACATAAATTTTTTATAATTTATTAATATTTTTTTATATATTTTTAAGTAGTACATAATTATAATTTTGGTATATATTTTTTAAGTTTATCTATTTTATTTTGTAAAATATTATTTATTTAATTTATTTAATTAGTTGTAATGATGGGTTATTGTATATTATTTTTTATACGTTAGATTTATTTGGTTTTAAACAAAATATAAGAGCTTAAGTAATTAATATTATTTATTTTTTCTTTACAAATAAATTGTAATATTGGTAATAAAATCAATTAGATGTAAATTAATCATTAAATAAAATTTAAATTCATCTGTTTTCTTGATTTTATATTCCTTTTATTTTTACTCTTGTGCAAATATTTTTTTAAGAGGTGTTCATTTTAAAATTTGAAGTTTCAAATCTGTGCGAGACATGTCAGTAAGATTTTTTTTCTTACTTGAGGAGACCTGTTCTGTTTTCACTAGTGCTGACACTATTTTGGGTGTCATTTGCAGTTTATCCTCTTGATTGCTTGAGGTTTTTAAAAATTTTCCTTTCAATGAGATTACAAGTATGGTGACTGCTTGTTTACTGCAATCGAGTCAATTATTCCTTGATTTTATGGGCGTGGTTGTTCATCTACTTAATGCATTTTTGATTTCGTAGGGGGCCCATTTTTTCAAGATCTTTATTTACTCTAGCCCTATGTAACTGTATAGATAAGGGATAAAAAGTATTGTTTTCATATCAGTTTGTCACTAGATATACATATTTTCAGGTTCCCTGAACCCAAAAAGCATGTTTTTAATGATTGTTTTATATGTGTGTGAACAGATATTGTACAAAGTTGAAAATAGAACTTAAGTTAGGTATCACTAGGGGACCTGACAAAAATATTTTATTAAAATCTGTTGACCAAAAGCAGTAGTTAATCATGACATTTTTTACTTTTTTTGGTTTTTTTTAAACTGGCTCTTATTATTTTTAAAAAAATAGCCTTAGTTTTTCATTTTATGCTCTACAAGATAGGGTAGCGATATGTCTGCTGAAATTCTTGAGGTGCTCTCATGATAAAAATATGATTTTTTTAAAGATTATGGTCTGAATTATGCTTTTCAGGGTAAAATGTATATAATTAAAATTGTAGTAAATTGTAAAACCTATAATATTTATTTCAAAAATTTTTTCTACATGCTTAATTTAGCGCCGATTAGTGATTTTCTGTATGGTAAATTATGAGATTTTTTAAGACTGCGGCCTTCGGAATGCATTTTACAACAAAAGTGTATAAAATCAAGGTTATAGGAAATAAAAACGCCAACAACTATTAGTTCAAAAATTTTTTCTGCTTGCCTAATTTAGCATCAATTAGTGATGGTCTTCAATTAGTGTTAGTGCCGATATATGAACAAGAGCGTATTCCTGTGCTTCATTGACTACGAGAAGGCATTCGACAAAGTACTACACGACAGGATGCTAGAAATTTTGCAACGAGTGGGCCTCGACGATCGCGACATAAGAATTATCGCCAACCTATATTGGAACCAATGTGCCAAGGTGCGAGTGGGAGAGGAGCTGTCGGAGGAAGTGCAAATCCGCCGTGGGGTTAGACAGGAATGCGTGCTCTCACCGATGCTCTTCAACTTATATTCGGAGGCCATTTTGTCGGAAGCTTTGGATGGATGCAGAGAAGGCATTATAGTGAATGGAGAGGGCATCAACAACCTGAGATATGCCAACGATACAGCGCTGATTGCAGATAGCGAGGAAGATCTCCAAGTGTTGCTGGAACGCATCAACACAATTAGCAATGCATACGGACTACGGATGAATATACGTAAAACCAAGTTCATGGTGATCGGTAAAGAGGAGGTCAACGCAGGAATCACACTCGCTGGCTCCGCCATTGAACAGGTGCACACGTACAAATACCTTGGGTGCTGCCTAAATGACAAATGGGACTACGGTCAGGAAGTTAAAGTGCGTATCGAGCAAGCCAGAGCGGTGTTCACAAAACTAAAACACCTATTGTGCCAGCGTGATCTTAGTCTCAACACGAGGCTCCGAATTCTGAGGTGCTACGTACTTCCTGTACTTCTTTACGGGCAGGAAGGATGGACACTAACGAAACTTCTAGAAAGGAGTCTGGAGGCGTTTGAGATGTGGCTATACCGCCGCATGCTCCGTATATCGTGGACTGACAGAGTACGAAACACGGACGTACTGACTCGGATGGGCAAGGAGATGGAACTGCTATACGACATCAAGCGACGAAAACTGCAGTACTTCGGCCATGTTCTTCGAAACGGGAAATACAGACTTCTTCAGCTGATAATGGAAGGAAAGATAGCAGGAAAGCGCCGGCCGGGCAGAAGGAAAGTGTCCTGGCTGAAGAATTTGAGAGATTGGTTTGGTCTCAACTCCACGTCACTGTTCCGAGCAGCTGTTTCGAAAGTTAGAATAGCAATGATGATCGCCAACCTCCGACACGGAGACGGCACTTGAAGAAGAAGAAGTGATTGTCTATATTTTTAAGTTCTACATAGGTTGATTTTCATTTTGCACCATTCACTTGTGATAAAAAATTAAGTTTTTAATTTTATGTTCTTTACTGATGAGTAAACATAGGTTTTATTTTTAATTATTTACATTAGCAAGAGAAAGTTGTTTGAGTGTTTCACACCAGAGTTTTAAAATGTTTTAGTAGCCTGCTATTTCATACATAAAATTTTTGCATTTTATACTAGAAAACTTGATTCAGTTTTGCAGTTTCGCTTTAAAATATTTTGTGGGCATTTTTGCAGAAACAAAGTATTATTAGATAATAAGTAGGGTACATAATTTAAATCTTTTTACCTATATGTCCTGGAGAGTGTGTGTACCTATGGTGCGGAAGTATGGGTATTGACTAAGAGGCAAAAGGCTCACCTAAAAGTGGTGGAGATGGATTTCTGGAGGGGAAGCTGTGGTATGTCGTGCATTGATCGAATTCCGAAATTAGGGGAAGAATTGGTATTCAAGGAAACATGAAAAATATATCCCGGAAGCAATTAAAATAGTTTGGCCATTTGCTAAGGATGGAGGATAGTATGTGGGTAAAGAGAGTATTGGAGTGGACGACAGCCCGTAGAAGAAGGATGGGTAGGCCGGAGGTGACGTGATTGGATGGTGTGCAGTAGGCGCTGTCTTTACGACGACTTTTTGATGGTGACTGGCAAGACAAAGAGAGGTGGTGCCTAGAAAGCGAGATACAGCTGGGGCTGTAAATCCTCGCATAAATATATACCTAAATAAAATGTGTTCTGTCTTTCTTTTCTTTGAAGTATTTATTTTTGTATGATAAAAAAACAAAATGCGATTACGTGAAGTTATAAAATAATTTTCTCTTTCAGTTGAATAGCTGAGGTATAATTAATAGTTCTTAATGAATTAAAAAGCTATTATAATTGGGGCAGTTTAATTTTTAATTGTGTCAATTTGTAATTGACTGGTAAATGACTCTACTGTTTTAGTTATTTGGAAAATTTAAAATATTTGTCTTTGTAAATAAAGTTCATGTTACATTATAATTAATAGTTCTTTTGTTATTAATAACCTGCAAGAGCATTCAGCAAATTACATGGTTGAGACCATCAATTGTGATTTGACATGAAGTGATGGTTAAACCTTGGATAAAAATTTTAAGACATTTACCAGAAAACATAAAGGAAGGTCAGGAACTGTATAACCTTACTGTTTTTTAAGACGTTCCTGTACTTTTGTGTTACAGAAGCTGTAAATCAGATCCATATTGCTAATTTATTGATCCTCTGTGTGGCTGCTAAGCTTTGTCTAGTTCAAAGCTTAGGAGCTTTGAACCTAAAGACCAACAATGTATGGCAGACTAGACCAAACTTATTTTGATTATGATTCATCACTGTTTTGTGGTAACATTCATTTTATTAAATTAAATGAAAGCAAATACATTTTTTGATATATATACATTTATAAAATATAAAAATATTCTCTAATCTATATTTACAAGTAATTATAGAAGATGCCAATTCTGAGTAATACACATAACATAATTAAGAAATTTCTGTTTATATTTACGCTGTGTTCACTACCAGATATTGTTTGTAATGGGTCGGATTCTTCCTCTCTTAATCCTAACTGTGCACTGAAAAAAAAATTATTTAGTCAACTAAAGAACTTAGTATAAAACTGTGTTCTATGTGAACACACATTTCTGAAGTTAAAAGTATAGTAAATCAATATAGTATAGTAAAATCATGATAACTTCTTGTCCTTCAACAGTTCATCAGTTCCAATAACTTTCCTGTTAGCCCTTATACCTCTAATAGCCAACATATTGTTGTTAGATGATGAGTGTGTAAGTACTCAACAGTTTGTGTAATAGTGAAGGTCAATGTACATGCACACTAGTAAACTTTATGTATTAAATAGTAGCTGAATGTATGAGGAAGAAAGTAAGCTATTTAGAAACACAATCAGATTAGTGGGAAATTTTCTATTGATTTGTGAATGTTGTAGTACCACTGAATTCCGATTTGTTGAAGAAGACTGTGAAGGGACTGTAACGATTAATGCAGCCAGCTGTTTATCCAGAAACCTTATTAGTTTGCAGAAAGCCATTCAAAATAAGAGAAGAGGCATGCTGACCTCTGGAAGTTTTTGATCCATGACAATGCCCACTCCTTGAGAAATTCTCCTTGACTCATTGAGCAATTTCAGTAGACATTTGCTCACCCACCATACAGTCCTGACGTAGCTCCTCACAGAGCTGGTGGCAACCCAAAGACTCCTTGAGCAATTTCACTGGGACATTTTAGATCACCCACCATACAGTACGACGTAGCTCTGAGTGATATCCATCTTTCTGTGAACCAAAGAAGTGGCTAGTTGGGCAGTGCTTCCAAACTAATGAGAAGCTTCAAGACTCATTTAAATTCATTGGTGACATCATTTTATGAAGAGTATATTGAAAAACTTGTCCATAGGTACGACAAATGCCTCAATATTCAAGGTAATTATGTCAAAAAGTAGCTATAAGTGTACATAACTTCTAGTAAAAAAACTATTACATTCTTTGTCTTTTAATTTATGACCTATCAGAAGTTGAAATGAAACTGGCACTCATTTATTATGAGGCGTATTTTTAAAGTAAATACTGTTTTGAAATTCTGCCACTGCAGTGCTGCACTTTGTATTTGGCACATGCGTGCTGTGTACTGCTATCTATTGGCAAGCCACAGACACCATTACAGAATCATTCAGCCGTGTTTATATTTGTTGTAAGTATTTGAAATGTCTCCTCTGAATGAGATTCCCACCGACTGTGAAATACGTGCCATGATTCGTTTTCTTAGTACTAAAGACATGAAAGTGACTGAAATCCATCGTCAGATCAGTGAAATGTATGGAGAAAACATTATGAGCGATGGGATGGTACAAAAATGGATGAGAACTTTTAAAGATGGTCATACAAATGTGCATGATGGGGAACGAAGTGGGTGACCTTCAATCATTACTGATGACTTGGTAGAGAAATTTGATGAAAAAGTGAGAGAGAATAGACGCTTTATGATTTCATCGTTATCTAATGAGTTTCCTGCATTTGAAAATTCATCTGGGTGGTCAGCGCCACAACAATGATGAAGATATCAAAACAACCATGTTCCAGTAGTTGTCTACTCTGGCGGCAGATTTCTACGAGGATGGTATTCAAAAGCTGGTCGTATTATACGATAAGTGCCTTAATGTTGGTGGGATTTACTTAAAAAGTAGATTAAAATACAGGCTTTCATGTGAAAATAAAATTATTAAGAAAAGTTTACTTGTTTTCTTTTTATTTCAAAACGGTACGTACTTTGGAAATGCGCCTCGTATAATTTTGTTAAATATTTTCCTGTGTATTGTTTAGAATTTTAAAATACAAAAAACCACCAACTACACAATAGATGACTCACCTGATTAAAAAAGTCAGTAGGTCCTTTTGGATATCATTTATCCATCTTAAACGTGTATACACATTAAAAAATTTGGTGGTACCTGACACCCTGTCTGACAGATTTGTATAAACAGGATCACTTAATTCTCCATCCTAATATAGTCCAAGAAACTCTATAGTAACATTGTGGAAAGACTACTTACTTCTGTATTCTTTCTACCATGCTATGTTATAGACACACAAAAAGTAAAATTTACAGGTTATGAGAAGATTCCTTTGTTCAGTTACTTCACAAGACAGTTTTAAATCATTTTGAATGCACTTACATGTATGTTGGACAATGGTCATCATCATATATGTTAGTTTCTTTAATGAGATTTAAATATCTTGCCCTAACAATGTAAGATGCTGCTTTAGGTTGTCTGTCTCTAGAAAATAAACCTTTTGAACACCTTCCTGAACGAAAATATTCTGAAAATTCAAGATAGAAAATAAACTATTAAAATTATTTTTAAACAATAGTCTTGCTCAATATATTTACTGGTTTCAAGGCTACCAAAAAAAGTTCTGTTTCTTATCACATAGTCAGCCAATTTTACGACTGAACTACATAAGAACAGAAGAGGTAGAGGTGTAAATGACAGTAGTCAGAGTTATCTTCTTTGAGAGTAATGAATTTCACTAGACAGCCAGTGGTGAATAAAGTGAAGGTATCATTTGCAGGGTGGAAAATAGGTGCTTTTTGGAAGGCCTGGCTTGCTAATAAACATACTCTTTCAATTCAGTGAGGAAGGAAATAGTAATACAGTGAGGGGAAGGCAATAGTAAACCACCTCACTCCTCGTTTTTACTTAGTAAAACCTGTAGAGGTTCAAACCAGTGTTTTGGCTGTTGACCAAAACAACAAGAACTAAATTCAAACTTATTATTTATGTCACTCTACCTGTACTAGCTTGACACCAAACTCTCATGGATACTATATAATGGACTTTAGTAAGTACATAAACATGAAAATAATGGTTATTTAAAGGAAATAAAGTTCTGGTTGCAGTGGGAAGGTGTGGCCTTGAGAAAAAAATGAATTTACTCCTTGAAAAGGTGATCACCCCGACTGATAACACCTCCATTTTCTTCTGTTAACAGAGAACCTTTGAATATTGGAATTTTGGATATGCACATTTTTACTGTACTTCTTTTCTTTGGTTTCATTGACAATGTCTCTAAGGCATGCATTTCTACAATCTTTAGAATTTAGGTTAAAAGATGTTTTTATATAACCAAATGTTAACTTCCCAATAACTTAAAGCAACTGTACGAATTTTAAAGTAAAACGAATCATTTGCGTATTTAATAACTAACCTTGTTGTACATTGAAATCTGCAAAATTCCAAACCATTTCACCAACAAATCCACCTTCAGCTCGTAAAATATTAAATGCTTTAAAATGTTGTAACATAAAATCCACATGGTATTCTTCACTCCATAAACTGGAAGGTAGCTAAAAAATTAAAATATCTTTCATAATATTACTCCATCAGGAAGATAAACATGTAAAATAAATTTTTTTAGTAATTCAGTATTAAAATTCAAAATTGGCTGTCTCCACGACTGAATAGAATTTGAAGCAGAAGGTCCTGTGTTTGATTTCCAGTGGGAATCAGAAATTTTTAACATTTTAAAACCCATCAATACTGTTCTTAACCTTTTGAGATAAATCACATATTTTAAAAACTTCTTATCTATTCTTCTTGATTTCGTTACAATTTAAACTCTGTTAGAGTATATTTTTATCCTTTTTTTATTGAACTGTATATTTGAAATATTTATACAATACAATTGATTGCAGGATGCATTATAAATATTTAGTTTACTGTATTACGAAAAATAGTGGCTGAATGTATTTTTACTCATTTTAATTTTTCTTAAAATTATTGATTTCTCTTACATGGTCAAATAAAATCTGCCGTCATAAAAACAGGGAAAACTCTTACATTATTTTATGAATGGTCAGTTAGTTTTTTGATTTGACCATACTAAACGCCTGTTCCCAAGACACTAGTTTACTAGCTGCTAGTACTAGCAGGACCTACTAGCGGGTTGGTGACAGTTCCCTTGATGCTAGTTCACCAGCTGCTAGTATTAGCTGTTTATTAGTAACTGGCAACATTTCCAAACATTCACACCGAGCTAGTTTACTAGTGCTAGTCAATCCTTTTCTCCCCTATTAGCTTTGTCACCTTTTCTCCCCTATTAGCGATAGTAATATTAAGCATGTTGAAAGTTCATAGCGCCTCAAAGTAAACTAGCTGCTAGTTGCCCATTACACTATTTTACTAGCTGCTAGTCCACAAGAATTGTCAATGTCTAAAAAATATTTATCTTGATAGTTACAAATTTTATTCAAATAATAAGCTTAAAATAAATGTCTTCATTCAAAAATAAATCTTTATAATGCATCCTGCAGTTTGAAATATTTCTATTTCATATAATGAATTAATATAATAATTTCACTAACCTTCTTTTTAAACTGCGTCACCTTTATTTTATTCCTACTTACACGTGTTTCGGTGGATCCACCATCATCAGAGTAAATGAAAAATTGAAACTAAAAATTTTTTTCATTTATTTAAAATTTACAGAAGATGATACATCTTCAGTCACTTGTATAAAACTGATTTAAAATTAATTTATTTTAATTTATCCCTTCTCATATTTACTGTAGATAGCAGCAGCAGTCAATATCACTTCATCATTCCTAAATTTTATCTGTTCATTCAAAATGTCCTGCTTTTGCTCTTTTAAATATTTATAAATATGGAACATCTCATATTTTTCAATTTTATTTTTATTCTCTATATTACATTGTTCTATTATATTGAAATGTTCATCTATTTTACCAAATTTATGTTTTTCTTCTTTTATATGATTGGTATAGTTAGATAAAATGTAGTCACATTTCAGTGCTTTTTTATGTTCATTATACCTCACTTGAAAATTACGACTAGTCATACCAATGTAAAATTTTTTTTTAAAAATTCAATGCACAACTTAGAAGAATTATTAGTGAATCAAATAAGATAATCGATAAAGAAATAAAAAATAACTACATAAATAATAATCCTCAAGCACCAAATCTTAATGGCCTTCCTAAAATACACAAAGTGGATGTACCTATAAGACCTCTGGTTAATTATAAAAATGCGCCTACATATAAAATATCTAAATTTTTATACGATTACCTAAAAACACATATAATATTAAATAACCGATAAAGTATAAAAAACGCTCAAGAAATAATAGACAAAATACAAAAAATTGAAATTAATGACAAACATATTATGATGTCTTTTGATATCAAAGATATGTACACAAATATACCCATTGACAAAACCATAAACATTATAAAAAATAAATTAACATAAATTGCATGAAGATGAAGTAAAGCAAGTTATAGGATTATTGAGACAATGTACTTCACAAAATTATTTTAAATTTAATGAAAAAATATACAAACAAAAAGATGGACTTACTATGGGAGCACCATTAAGCTCTATTTTGTCTGAAATTTATTTACAATATTTTGAAGAAATAACTGTGTATCAAATAGAACACACACATAATGTAGTAATGTGGCACAGATATGTAGATGACATACTGGTAATATTGGAAAAGACATATAAAAATGAAGAGGATGTTATTTTAAAAAAATTAAATACATTTGATGATAAATTACACCACACTATGGAACTTGAAAATAATAATAAATTAAATTTCATGGACATACAATTAATCTAGAGTAACAGTAAAATAACAACAGGTGTATTTCGTAAAAGTATATTACCAGTAACAAATATAAATAAGTCATCTAACCACCCATACTCACATAAAATGGCAGCTTACCATAGTATGATTCACAGAGCATATAATTATATAAAAGATAAAAAACTACTAGAAAATGAATTAAGAACAATAAAATTCATAGCACAAAAGAATGGGTATCATGAAAAAGAAATAAATAAAGTAATAAATAAAATTAAAAACAAACTACATTTTAAAAATAACTTGAGAACCACCCTTATATTAGATAATAAAATAAAACATAAACCATTTATTGCATTAAAATACAATAAAACTATTAACAATAAATTATACAGAACATTAAATAAATTTTATAAAATCGCATACACATGTAATAATAAAAAACTACTGTCCACAAATATAATTAAAAATAATATAAATGAAACACTAAGCAATAAAAAGGGTGTGTATAAAATAGATTGTGGTAATGAGGATTGTAAAAAATTTTACATTGGTATGACTAGTCGTAATTTTCAAGTGAGGTATAATGAACATAAAAAAGCACTGAAATGTGACTACATTATATCTAACTATACCAATCATATAAAAGAAGAAAAACATAAATTTGGTAAAATAGATGAACATTTCAATATAATAGAACAATGTAATATAGAGAATAAAAATAAAATTGAAAAATATGAGATGTTCCATATTTATAAATATTTAAAAGAGCAAAAGCAGGACATTTTGAATGAACAGATAAAATTTAGGAATGATGAAGTGATATTGACTGCTGCTGCTATCTACAGTAAATATGAGAAGGGATAAATTAAAATAAATTAATTTTAAATCAGTTTTATACAAGTGACTGAAGATGTATCATCTTCTGTAAATTTTAAATAAATGAAAAAAATTTTTAGTTTCAATTTTTCATTTACTCTGATGATGGTGGATCCACCGAAACACGTGTAAGTAGGAATAAAATAAAGGTGATGCAGTTTAAAAAGAAGGTTAGTGAAATTATTATATTAATTCATTATATGAAATTAAAATAAATGGTATAATTTGTATTCAGTTCATGGATGTGATCAATCACTTTCAGCCTGAGATGAGAATGAGGGTTATATTTACATTTGTTGTGTTGTTGTTTAGGTCATCAGCCGAAAGGCTGGTTTGAACCTGTAGAGGTTTTACTAAGTAAAACGAGGAGTGAGGTGGTTTACCATTGCCTTCCTCACTGAGTGGAAAAGTACGCTTATCAGCATGCCGTGCCCTCTGAAAAGCACATATTTTCCACTCTGCAAATGACACCTTCACTTCATTCACCACAGGGTCTGGCTGTATAATGAAATTCATTACTTTCAGAGGAGATAACTCTGATTGGTGTCTTTTACACCTCTACCTCTTCTGTTCTTAAATGATTCAGTCATTTAATTGGCTGACCATGTGATAAGAAACAGAACTATTTATTTTAGCCCTGCAACTAACAGATTGAGTGTAAATAATTTGACACTCCACCTGTCTGTTATGGGCAGATTTACATTTATGAAATATAATATATTCATAATATTGTTATGAATTTATTATATTGTAAACTTTTGGTATACCACCCAGGGTTGTTGATAGTACCCAACATTTCAGGATTCTTTTTTCTATAGTTCATTACACTTGACGTTGGAACTGGTATAAACAAATTGTTGGAGCAAATAATTAAAAAAAAGGTCTTGCAAGACTGGTGCGTGTATAGCACAACCAGATGCTAGTAGTGAGCTATATATTGATAACAGTCAGTGTATTTATATTTATGTCTGCTTCTATTACATTAATAGGCCTACTGCCCATAACAGACAGATGGAGTGTCAAATTATTTACACTCAATCTGTTCGTTGCAGGGCTAAAATAATTAGTTCTGTTTCTTATCACATGTTCAGCCAATTAAATGACTGAATCATTTAAGAACAGAAGAGGTAGAGGTGTACTGTGACACTAATCAGAGTTATCTCCTCTGAAAGTAATGAATTTCATTATGCAGCCAGACCCTGTGGTGAATGAAGTGAAGGTGTCATTTGCAGAGTGGAAAGTGAATGCTTTTCGGAAGGCCTGGCATGCTGATAAGCATACTCTCTCAACTCAGTGAGGAAGGCACTTGTAAACCACCTCACTCCTCATGTTACTTAGTAAAATCTCTACAGGTTCAACTAGTCTTTCAAGAGATAACCTAAAATACAGGCCTACTTAAAAGCTTTTTGTGAGTCGTTTAATGCTTTATTGTTCCTCAGACAATTTCTTTTTAGTGGTTAAATAGAATTGTAATTACATGGGGATTAGTTCTCAGGTTGGGATGACTTTGTGCTAAGCGTTTCTGTAACTTAAATTACGCATACAGCTGAAAACAGAGTAGTGTTTGTGTAAATCAGTTCCAAAGAGAAATTAAATATATTCTTGTTTTTGCTTGTTCCTTCAAAGAGAAAAAAAACAATGACCAACGTGGTAAAAACATAATATTTCCAGTGCAACATCAACACATCAAATTTAAGGTTAGGTTAAATTACCTGCTGTTTTAGAACAACCACTATAATCATAATAATAAAATAATTATTACAAAAATATTTTAAATGTAAAATACTCACTGAGTGCTGAACAGTTAAACTTCCTGCTCCATATTCAGTTATTAAAACAGGCCTATCAAAAAGATTTCTCCATAATCTAAATTCATCCAATACTTGGGACTGGATTAAATCTAATCTGCCTGGTGATGTATACCATCCATAATATCGATTTACACAAATTATATCAACCAATTTTACCTGTAAAATAAAAAAGAAGGTTCAAAATATTACACGAAATGTATTTATTCATTGATCATCAAAAGTGTTTCAGCATTGACACAGCAGTTATAAAAAACTTTTGTAATAGTTTATTTTTAACTTTAAAATCATCTCAGGCTTTCTGTCTATTAAGATACTTTCTTTAAAATCAAAACTAAATTTAGAGGAATCAATCTAGCAAAACAATAACATTTTAGAAAGCTTTACTGCAAGTGAATTTTCCGATGCTATAATTCTTAAGAAAATTGTGTCTAACTCACCATTACCTTACTATAACAAGTTTTTACACTTTTGTTAAAATTATTATGAAAAATACTTTACATGTTACTGAATTTATTAATTTACAAACGCACTGATATTTTTTGTAATTTATTGTTCATTTGCGGAGTTCTGTCTGTGTTTAAAAGAAAAAAATTACATCAAGCTCTACAAAGTTTGGTAGAGCTTATTTCAGCTTAATTTCTTCTAATAACGTTCAAAGTGGTTGGATTCTAAAAACAAAAACTGTTCCTGATAGAGAAATTCACAATATTCTTCATTCTTCTTTTCTAGCCTTTTCCCATCCAATTATGGATATAGGCCTCTTCTAATTTCCTTCATGATTTTCTGTCATAAGCTTTTCTCATCCACCCCTTCCCAGCCACTGACATTGTCTGCCCATAAGCTGGAAAACTTAATGGACATGAAATAAATTCTAGTGCTCCTATTAAGGTGAAAACTAGGAAAATAATATAATTTTTTACTGTATTGGGCAAATTTAGACCTCATAAAGTTACTTTAGAAATATCTGGAAGCTCTTTTCACATCTTACTTTTCAGCATTCCTTACACTGTATGCTTTTCTTTTTCTTCTGTCCATATGGTTGCTGCTTTTGTCCTTCAATGAAGCTATTGAAGTCAGAAATCAAAAGTTGTTGAAATTTAGTTTGGTCCATTTGGCAGCAATTTTTAAAATTGTCATCTATCATTTTCCTTTGTCGTCAGTCTGACTGTCACACCCATATGTCAGAAACTAGAAGAGATGGCAACAAAGGGTTTTTGGATTCGTAATGTACACAAAAAGTTAGTGGGTCTTAATTGAGTTTCAAGTTCCGGTTTCGACCCGAAGTGGCCCAAAACCGGAAGTCAAGAAATCCAAGTTGGATTTGGATACAATAGTATTGTTATTCAATTTCTCTTAAAGAGTAGATACAGAAATCACTAATGATTTTTGCCATAAATCAAAGGTAGGCCCTAAGCCTTTTTAAAATTTCAACCAGCTATGAGACACATTGTCTCATGAAAGGGATTTTTCCATTTAAATTATGTTAACATTCCAAAACCAAACAGCATGTTGGTATTATGATTAAGTAAAAATTGGTTCTGTAAGAAATATTGAATTTTATAACCAAATCTCAGCACAATCTAAATTAAATAAATTGGAGTGAGTACGAATGAATTGTAATATAAAATTTTAGTCAGTTATTAAAGTAACAAAACTTACTCACAGGACTATCATGGTCTCTACTTGGGTGTTCTCCAGTGGCAAATGTTACAGGTCTAGTTTGGTCCAAAGATTTTGCCAAATCAACTAATGTCCTGTAAAGAAAAACATTGTGTAGTCAGTTAAAAATGTTACATTATGTTTAGTTATATAATGTTATGTTATATTATGTTTAGTCAGTTTAACAGTTACATGTTATACAACATGTAACTGTTGCATTATCTACAGAATATACAAGTGAAGAAAGTTATGTATGTTCAGGTAGAGAACCCAGATTTGTCTTGGATGTATTTATTAATATGATAGCTGAAACTACCCAAAAATTACATTGAAAATTTTATAGCTTAGTTGGTTCTGTCTTTCAGATGCGTTTTAAATTTCATTCAGATCTATAATGGGTATTGCAATTGTTTCTATTCTTTAACAAGTTTGTACTTATTTTATGTCAACACTTGAATTCAAAGATTGTTTCTCTTTGATCTGAAAATTTTTGGACCACACATCACATGTTGTTGTTTAGGTCATCAGCCGAAAGGCTGGTTTGAACCTGTAGAGGTTTTACTAAGTAAAATGAGGAGTGAGGTGGTTTACCATTGCCTTCCTCACTGAGTGGAAAAGTACGCTTATCAGCATGCCGGGCCCTCTGAAAAGCACATATTTTCCACTCTGCAAATGACACCTTCACTTCATTCACCACAACACATCACATAACAACCTTAAAATTCCATTAGTTTTTATTCAGCTTTATTGAAGATTATACCTATTACAGAATTCTCACTCAGCTAAACCAAATGATACAAAAAATGTCTTCCAATCATAACCAAACATCATTCTTCAGTGACTAAGGAGGAAATGAACCAGGTATCTACTAGTTTATGATTTATAGGTCATAAAAAAAAATTAATAAGAAGAGATAAATAAATTGGCTGAGATGTGCCAATTGATCGTACTCTCTGATCACATCACTCATGTCACGTCATTCATCTACTAGCTGGCCTGTTAGTGCAGTGAATAACACAACTGGCTTCTACACCGGGATTCTGGGTTCGATTCCCGGTCAGGAATTTTTTTATTACTCCTTTTCATATCATCATTCTCCACCGCCTGCATTAGCAGAAATTGCAAAACATCAGAAGTAAAACAAAAAAAAAACATTCATCCACTGTAATGTTCACTGGTTGTTTCATGTATTATAGCAGTTGTGAATTTTACTAATAAAATAAAAACTTTAATGATTATATGTCTTATAAATGTTGGTTATAATTTAGTACCTATTTCTGCAATCACGGTACGTTTAGCAACTGATGAAAAAAATATTATTAAGTTATTATGGTTACACATTTATTTATAAATTATATTTTTCAGATTTTAAAAACACAATCTGAACATTTTCAGAATACTGAACTATTGGTTAAAACTAAAACTGTCAGAAAAACATAATTTCTAATAAATTTTAGTAAAGATTATTATATTTTGTTTTATAAAATAGGAACTCTACCGGAAGTATGGTATAGCTGTTAGAAGACTCGTTGGTTCATTTGCTAAAGACCACATTATGATACTTGGTCTATTTTTGTAGTGGCCAATCATCTTTTTCAAAACTTCTTCATGTGGGTGCAGCAAATCATCTGAAAAGTGACTAAAGACAAGAAAATTATTTTTTTACGTAAATATCAAGATCACTACAAATACATTAGATGAAACAGATTGTTTTTTAAACAAACTTTAAAACTGGCCTTTGCAAAGAAAAATTATTATTTTTAAACACCATCTGTAGTGATAGAAATAAAAATTCTTTCAGAATGTAACTGTGACGTGATGTATAATATGGAACTAATGTACTGAATGGGAGCCTATTTATGTGCATGCATACTGTGTGTATTCCAAACCTAAAATCATAAGCCATTAAGTCAGAGAGCATGCGCAAGTTCAATGATTAGTTAGATCATATTTTTGACCAGTAGTTTTGATCATAATTTTTTTTAATGATTTTTATAATTTGTACTATTATGTATTATTGCAGAGTTTTTTTAGTTATTTAAAGTTCTATCAGCAGCTTGATTGAACTTGGTTATTAGTGGTTATGATGGGTTATCAACTTTAACGGTAGCTTTTGACTTGTCGTTGGAACTGGCACCTACTAGTAGGCCTATATCAGTTGTTCAAGTCTACTTTTGATACAAATACCGGGTGGCCCATATGTCTGTTTTCCCTCAGACAGAAGAAGTAAAAATGAACACGTTACAAGTTAACGGAATAAGAAACCTACAGGGAAGAAAACAGATTTATTATTTGAACTGTACTTACATAATTCTTTTAATATCTTTACTACAGTGGTTGTTCAAAATGTCCACCATTAGTATCTGTACACTGCATACATGACTTAAAATTGATTGATAAATTTTCAACAATAACAATTTATCTTCATTGATGGTGTCAAATGCATTTTCTATTATGCTTTTTAGTTCGGCTAAGTTTTGTGGTTTTGAAGATAACACCAATTCTTTATAATAATCCGCAGTGAAAATCACATGGGGTTAAGTCTGGCGAGCGCGCAGAGCATTCAGTAATTGATTACCCTGCAGCCAATTCCAATTGGTCGCTGTGGTACAATTATTGTACCACAGCGACCATTCCATTTGTTAAATTTGGAATTCAAAAGCTCTTGAACTTTGATACCGAAATATGCTAGGGCCCCATCTTGTTCCCAGATGTGCGATTTAAATTTGTAAACAGAATTGTTTTCAAGTTCCGGAAGGACTAGTTCCTGCAGCACCTGTTAGTAACTTTCCGAATTAACATTTCCCTCAAAAAAAAAAAAGAATCTATCAATGCAGTAGTTGAAATTTCTCCCCATACCATAACACCAGGCACATTAAGCTCTTCTTGGATTAGGTACCTTACGCATATGAGGATTTGCATCCGATGAGTACACGCAGTTACGCCGATTAACATGTTCATTGAGTTTGAAACATGCCTCAACACACCAAAAAATTGATTGCAAGAAATTTGGATCGGCTTCTGTACAGATAGCAACTGTCTCACAGAATTCCAATCGCCTACCGGGATTACCCTTGTGAAGAACTTGGAGTAAAGATGGACGATATGGCTTAGAGACTCACCTCACTATAACAGACAACAATTAATGTTATACGAGGTTGCTGCTAATATAAAAATATTACAAATTTATTGATACAAAATATCCTATTTCATGGGGAACTGACATATGGACCACCCGGTATAACTTGCATAATATAAATTACTGCATTTATTAACATATTTTATTACCACAATCCCCCATCCTAACAGTACAAAACCATGAAATTTTATTTAAAATTTTAATAAGACCAGCGCTTTAGTTTGGTTAAGGGGACAGTCATAGCAAAATGAAAACTTTTTTCTTTTAAGAAATAAGATGCTTATATTTTATCAATTCATTAGGGACACAAAGGAGAATCTTTACTAAATTTTTATACGACAATAACCCCTTTAATAGGGGTAGGGGTGAAAAAGCTGTGCTTCTCAAAAATAGTCATTATTTCAGTTAATATTTTCCCAATCAAGTTGATTCTAAAAACAGGAAACAAGAGCAAAACACTATCTGGTTGCAACAGTATTTACCATAAGATTTCCTTTCTAAGACAATTCTTCTTAATTTTCTTTTTTTTTTTGCTTCATTAACTTTTAAACTCATTTGTTACTCGAGCAAAATTTGCTAAATCAAATGGATAAATTGTTAATTTATCTCAGTTATAACTGAAATATTATGGGCATTTAAGCAGGCTTATTTAAAAAACAACAAAATTACAAATTTCAGAAATAAGTAATTAAAGAAAAGTTTAGTGGTAGGCTCATGGAATGTAAAATCAAGAATACAAGACATGATTTCAACATCTGATAAAAATATTCTGTAGTGGCAAATTCTGTATTAAATTAACAATAATTATACTAGAATAAAACAGGATTTTGAAAGAAAAATAACAAGGCTAAAATATCTCAACTCCAAAAGAAGATATTAAAGTTTGAATTAAGCAGATTTTTTTAAGGTAACATTTAATTATAAATTTTTTAAATGGCATTGGAACAAAGTAAATAGAAAATTTTATTCAGAACAATTAGGACTCAAACCTTAGCCAAAAACAAATTTATTGAAGAAGTATGTTTATGTTTTTGAATGCAGACTCTCCCCTTAATTAAGAAGTCATGAATAGTCTCAAGATAAATAACTAAGAAAATTAAGAAATATAATTTACTCAAGATTACAAGCTGGTGCTTCCATAATTACTAGAAATCCATGTAAATCTGCTTGTATTAATGTTTCTTCTGCATAAGGATAATGAGATGTTCTGAACGAATTCATTCCAAGCCACTTCATGAGGTGAAGATCTCTTGTTGAAACAGTGTAATCGAATCCTCGACCTCTAATCTGTAAAGACATGTCAACGTAATTATTAGGCTTACTTATAGACTTAACCTTAAATGCTAAGGAATGCTAATTATTCTTAAGAACCATAATAAGATGTTAAAAAATTGTACTTAGAAAAATGTTTTGTTATATTAATCAACAAAGTTGTACGGTCTATATTGTTATTTATCAAGAGAGAACTTAAAAAAATGTTTACTTTAGGATAATAAAAGCACTACCCAAGGTTTGAATACAGATACTATGCTTTTAAGTAAGCTACCTAGCAGGGCCAGGTGGCAGATTTAATACAACACTTGTTTTATTTTTCTTCATGAATTGCCATTTTGGGCAATAACTTTGGGCAGTAACTTTAGAGATTTTTATAAACTCTTTTTACAGCCCACACAATTGCCATTTTGGACAATTTAAAGTAACTTTAGACATTTATATAAACTCTTTTTACAGCCCATATTCTCAGCGTTCTTTCATAGGCTTCTATTTTTCTTCTGTCCATCCAGTGTCCTATTTTTCTTATTCGATGAAGTCCTTAAAGTCAGTAATCAGTTGTCTAAATTTGTTCAGTCTATCTAATTTTGTTCCAAATATCTTTTTCCTGAGTAGTTTTGAAATTTTTCTCCTTCTCTTATACAAGCTTGCCCAGTCATTCTAAGATACATACTTGCGTACAGCCATGCAGGTTTTATCACAATATTAAAATGTCTGATTTGGCTTATCTTAAGATTGCTTTTTTCTTATACAGGTAGTGAGTTTTTCAGAGTAGTGAAGCGGCCATATTTTACTTGTCTGCTGTTGTTCGCTTACTTTTCACTGGCAAAGAGTACAAATGACCGAAAACGTTGCCTAACACTAGTTTTTAAATATTTATTTCACGTAAATAATTATTTTAATTTATAAAGGGAAGATTCTGTGTATGCAATTATCCGTGTCTATATCGTAACATTATAAAGTGATATTCTAAAAATTGTTACTCTTAAAAATTACTCTCTTAAAAGTTACTCTCTAAAAATTGTTAAAATTGATATTCTCTAATTAATTGTTACTTAAAAAATTGTGTTTTGTATGACGTGGACTGTATTGATTAAGGATAATGTATTGCGACAAATGAAATGTTATGAATAGGAATACTCGGAAATTTAAACTAGTAGAAATGTGCAACATTTCATTAAACCAGTGCAAAAGCTGTTTGAAGTACTAGGAGATAGGGTACAGGAGACGTATGTTGAAGCTATAAGACAGCTATATGATGGTCAAAAGTCGACTGTAAAACTGCAGGGTCGTCTGTCTACCCCATTTAAGGTTACAAAAGGACTTCGTCAGGGATGCTGTCTCTCTCCTACTTTGTTTAAGATTTATATGAATGAAGTTTTGAAAGAGTGGAAGGCAAAATGTGCTAATATGGGTATCGACATCGATGGAGAATTTTTGTATACCCTTCTATTTGCAGATGATCAAGTAGTAATAGCGAATGACGAGTTCGATATTGAATATATGATGAGGAAACTGACAGAGGTTCTTGAAAAATGGGGCTTAAAAGTTAACTATTCAAAGACGAAGTATTTACCGATTGGAGTTGTTGGACGAGATCTGCATATAGGGGGACATAGGATAGAGGTATGTGAAGAATATAAGTATCTGGGTGTGGTGTTGAGTAAAGAAGGAAACAGCCAACGGGAGATAGTAAATAGAGTGACTCAGGGAAAAGTAGTTACAGGAATGCTGAATTCAGTTTTGTGGTCAAAGGATATCCGGACAGAAACAAAGTGTAGAATTGGAAGAGCGATACAACAAAGCGTTCTTACATATGGTGCGGAAACGTGGGAGCTAACTGAGAGAAGTAGACGAAGGATTGCGGCTGCACAGATGGACTTCTGGAGACGCAGTTGTCGTGTTTCGAGGATGGACCATATACGGAATGAAACAATCTGGCAGAGAGTAGGAAAACCAAGTAGGGTATTGGATGAAATTGGGAAAAAGGTATTGTTTTGGTATGGGCACTTGAGAAGGATGAGTGAGGGCAGATGGCCCAGTAGGATATGGAATTGGACCCCAACAGAGAGAAGGAAAAGAGGCCGTCCAACGAGACGGTGGATGGAGGAGGTGATGGAAGCAATGAGCAAGAGAGATCTGCAGGAGGGTGATTGGCTAGATCGGGAGGCTTGGCGATTGAAATGCGAAAGACGGCTTTAATTGCTGTAGAAATTCGCAAAAAAAAAAAAAAAAAAAAAAGAAATGTTTGTTTTTACTTCGAGTCCTTCTATCATGTTCTGGTAAACCAGAGAAAGTGTTAGAAGGGTCTCAATTGTTTGAGAAACTATCAGACGATGTGTATACAAACAGTTAGCGCCTTTGCAGTGAGTTAGTCAGTTACTTTACTGTGAATGGAATTAGGTTGTCAGGCACTTTCGAAATAGTGTCGTTACAGGACTGGTTCTGAATTACGTTAATAGCATGTAATTGTGTACGGGTGGTAGCAAGTAGTTGTAGACAGGTAAACCATTGTTTTAATTGTGAAGTGACAGTATTATATTAAATTTATAGTCAAGTTTAGTTTAAGTTTTATACTTAATTTAATTTATAAATCTAATTGTAATTTGTTAGTAGTCTAAGTTTAATAACTAATTGTAATTATTAATCATGTAAATAAATTGTTATAAGTTTCAAGGAAGCCTGTTTATTATTTATTATACCCAGATCACGAATGAACCTAGGCTTAGGTATTACAATATTTTAATAATTTATTAAAAATATGATAAACTACTATGTTCTGGTAAACCATATAATTAAATTTATAACCAAACATTTATTTAGGAATGGTAGGCATAAACTTACATCTGAATCTTCGTGCATTCCTGTTCCATGTAAATATACTGGCTTATTGTTCAGTAATAAATTTGTTGAATTCCAGGTGACAGTACGTATTCCAACTGGTTGTCTATACGTATCACTACTTTTATTAGCTGTGATTGTTGCCTGAAATTACAAGAAAAATACAAAATTTAGTTCTAAGTTTGTTGCAACACTACTAAAAAGACATATTTTATCGCTATCAAATTTGACTTGCAGTTCAATACTATCTATTGTACAGATACATAATAGAAAAAAGAAAGGTATTAGGTAATTTGTTGTTGTTTAGGTCATCAGCCGAAAGGCTCGTTTGAACCTCTAGAGGCTTTACTAAGTAAAACAAGAAGTGAGGAAGTTTACAATTGCCTTCCTCACTGCAAGGAAAAGTTTGCTTATTAGCATACCAGGCCCTCCAAAAAGCATATTTTTTCCACCCTGCAAATGACACCTACTTTATTCACCATAGGATCTGCCTCTATAATGAAATTCATTACTCTCAGAGAAGATAACTGTGACTAGTGTCTTTTACACTTGTACCTCTTCTGTTCTTAAATGCTTCAGTCATATAATTGGGTGACCATGTGATAAGAAACAACATTTTTTTTTGCAGCCCTGGAACTAACAGATAGCGTGAAAATAATTTAACACTCCGCCTTCCTGTTATTGGCAATAACAGGTAAGTATGCTTATCTTCTGTTAAATTTTTTCAGTCTTAAATCACAAAGGTTTGAGAGTGATTGAATCAAAATTATATATGTAGTCCCATGTTTTTACCAGTCCTTTTGGAACATAAACTTGAAAGTAAACATTAATAGGCTTACCTCAAACGTGTACATATAAGCGACAGAAGTTTCATTTGAATTAATTGGCCACCATAATTGAACATTTTTTATATTTAGTCTTCCCTCACAGTTGTTCAGTTCAGCCACTAAATTATTCTTAGCGCAAAATAACTTTCCATTGCAGGTATCTTCTTTCCCGCCACAAATTATAATTTTGTAATCAACGTAACCTGGAGAATTCAGAACTTAAGAAAACTTTTTTATAATTATTTTAAATATTTAAAAATCATTGCATCTACAGCTTGGTCATTAGTGACTCTTGCGGATTAGATGAAACAGTGACTTTTAATATCTTGAAATCTACAGATCCAAACTGAAGATTTTCAGCTTTGTAGAATAAGTCTAGTACATTAAGTACTACTCCATGGAGTAACTTTATTACAATTTATTGGAATATAAGAAAACTTTTTAGTTTTTTATTATATTTCCTTAGTAAAACCAGCTTCGAGCTTAAGCTTCTTTTCATTCTTCTGTTGGCGAAAAATGATACTATCCAAATATTTTGGAAGGCTATATCTGTTAGGGTTGCCTTATGATAAAATTTATAGAATTTTGATTTGGAAAAATATAATATAATCAAAAACTGAATGAATCGAAAGATATCTACGAAAGATTTATTTTTGCTCAAACTTCTGAGCCACATAAGGTGAGTGTTGAGATTTGAAGGTTTCTAACTTTGTAACACAGACTCTCAGAATTGATTCTACCTCTCCAAACCATTTTTATTATAATAAAAGGCTTGGTCAGAGAGTACCTACACAGAGTGAACCAGTTGTAGCAAATTTTTTATGTCGCAAATTTTCTTTAGTGATTAAAATAGATTTTAGTACTTGTTGATTCTATGTACAAATCATTTACATTTGTGTTCGCATGTCTTTCCAAGTTTAAAGACGAATTGAACAATTATTGTTGATGGAATCCAGAGCTGTATATTTAATTAGTATCTAGTTTCCTTAAGTAACTGTAATGGGGGAATCATTGATAATAGAGTAGTAAACATTAGCCTGATATAAAAATTAGAGAATGATGTTATAAATGTTATAATAGAAATATATTTGTACAAGAGACTCAACTTTTAGAGCTTGTTTTGTATTTGAAAACATATAATTCCAATTATTATCTTCGGATATTTGTGGTAGACAAAATTTTATCAATAAATGGACAAATAGAAAAATCTTTGATGACAGTTTTAAGCATAATATATTTTTTTATTTTTTTTTAACTTCTATGAATACTATTTACAATCAGTTAAAAATTATTTAACTGAGAGTACATTTTATAACATTAGAAAATAACTGAATGCATTGTATGTTCGTGTTTCAATTGAATGTTTAAGAAAAGAAAAGTCATTCTTCAATAATGCAATAATTTTTTTTGCTATTAAACATTCAGTCAAAACATGTACATACTGCATTTTTTACAGCCTTTGTTGTCATGTGGTTATGTGATATTGCAATAATTATTATTGTTGTTCTGTGTGACTTATTTAACAATTAACTTAGTTTTACAAACCGGGTTAAAATAATAAATTTAAATAAGAGAAAAAGGAGAATTGGAGGTGAAAGAGGAGAAGGAGTTGAAGAGAGAGAAGGAAGTGTAAGGAAAGGAGAAGAGGAGGAGGAGGTTGTAAAATATGAGCAGGGAGAAGAGGAGGAAATGGTGATGGAGGAGGGACAGGTGGAGGAGAACAAAAAGGAGGTAGAGAGAATTATGAAAAGGAGAGGACTAGGAGAAGAAAGAGGAGAAGGAGGAGGAAGAAGAAAAGAAGGAGAAGGAGAAGAAGGGAGAGAAGAAGGAGTAAGAAAAGAAGAAGAGCAGGAGGTGGTAAAATATGAAAAGGGAGAAGAAGAGGAGTAGGTGCTGGCGGAGGAGGAGAAGGAACAGGAGAAAGAGGAGGAGGGGAGAGAAGAAAGAGTAAGAGAAGGAGCAAGGTCTGTAAAATATGAGAAGGGAAAAGAAGAAGAAGGACAGGAGAACAAGAACAAAAAGGAGGAGAAAAAGGAGATGAAGGAAGAGAAGGATGAGGAGAATAGTGCGGAGGGGAGGAGAAGGAAGAGGAGAAGGAGGAGGAATATGATGGCGACATAAAGAAAGAAAAAATTAAATAATTTACCTTCAGTACCATCAAACCCAGTCGTGATTTCAATGTCACAAATATAAATTTTTGGCGTAGTAAATAATGTGACCGGCCTGTTAATTCCGCCATAATTATAATAATCGCAGTTCATTGTATACAATGTGTAATTTATACTTCTTCTGCGGAACAAAATACACAATTTTAAAACAATGAACTGATAAAGATTAGTTTTAAAGATATATGTGACGAATATGGATTCAATAAAAAATATACATATGAATATAGATCTGTCATCCCGTACCTTGTTATGTCTGCATTTTGTTAATTACTATAGATGCAACAATTATATCTGTAGTATATTGCTGTTGATAACATATTTGATATTATCAATGCTGGCTGGTATTTTTATTGTGATTGAGGGGATTGACTTTTAAATTAAAAAAAAAAAAAAAAAATAAAATAAAATATTATTATAGCGTTACCACTTCTACTAAAGCGCTGTACTACCATGTGCTCCACAGTACCATCTCGCATAAGAAAATTCTACAGTTCTCTGTTGAGGAAAGCAAAGCATTCACGGATACAGTTTCCACTCGCATCAGATAAAATCAAAAGGCGATATTTCCTTCTATCAGAGGACAAGTTTCAATGTGATTCAATCAATAGGAGGAAGTACAGCTTTCTCCATTGTAGGCAGGTTAACAACTATAAAAGTAAATGTGATCGGGCTAACATTGTGTTCTGGACTCCAATGAAGATTCATCGCCGATAAAAAGTAATATCACTGCTAAACAATGAGATTCTCCAGCTACCACCATCTCAATCGTAATAACAGCAGCTTCAATTACACACTATCCTCAACGTTAGTCTACTTGCCCCATTTGAGCAACACCGAAAAGGTCTTTTTCATGATCACCACTATATGATGATTATTGTCACCATTTAATGGTATATTTCTTTAAAAGTTATCTTCGTCAAGTAAAATTTTAATAAAATTAATCTAACAGCATAAATAAAAATATAAGACTAAAAAAAGGAAGAAAATAATAAGATGTTATTTAATGAATGTATAAAAACACCAAAATTATAATCTAGGTTATAGGCGCACTTGACTAGAATATACTGTACATAGAAATATTATATGCAATGATTTGTATTGAAAAATTACTCAGAAATTAGATAAGAGTTAAACAAAAGTTGTTTACTCGTACTCATTTTACAGACTTTTTCTTGTCCCTAATGTGTGTACATTGCAATCTGTTCGATTCTGAACAATAAGCAACCCCATGACCCAATGAGATGTGGATGATGTGTATGATGTGTAAAGGTGGTGTGGTCTCGTAGAGACCCAGGCCGACCATTCCTGAGAGAGTATGGTTAATTGAACCCCAACCATCAAAGTACACGGGTAACCACTGTCTAGTATTCAACTCTGTATAAAAGTAACTAACTTGACTAAGATTTGAACCAGGAACCTTCAACTCCAAAAATCAGCTGTTAAATAGCTGACTCGCGGCGACGACTATCTCTAGACCAGACCGGTGGGTTATATTACTCACTGATTGCAATTATGTCACTTAGATTACTATCACAATTACAAACACAAAACTTGTTAAGAATAGAACCAGAGATCTTCACGTCTATGTTCTTGCATTTTAATATTTTACCACCAATTACAAAACAACCCCGGACTTCGTAATCTTTGGATAATCCGAAAAAATGTGCATAATTATCAAAAATAATCCAAAAATACAGTAGTTAAATGTGTAACACGAAGCAGCTTATTTTCCATTCAGAAGCAACAAAAGCACTGGAAATAGCACTGTAGTAAGCAGAGCAGTACAACAATGGTATGCACATAGACGTTATGTTTATGAGACACAGGCGAAATAAACCATCAAAATGCCAACATCATCAAGGTTTTTCATCATCAAGGTTTCATCATCAGGATTTTTCATCATCAAGGTTTTCTGCATTACAATAAAAATTTATTGATTTTATGAAGCCAGACAGTAGTGAAATGTATATTTTTTGTATTTACTGATGAACTAGAAAAAATGTTTTACCAGTACGTGATTTATATTTTAAGTAGGCTATGTCTCGTATTAAAAACTTGGTTATGTTTGTTTTCTATTCTCAACTACACTGTTTATCATTTTTTTAATTTAATTTTTATGTTGGGAAGCATTCTAGGCTTTAAAAATATATTTTTCGTTATAAAACTACTTGATTTTTATTTTGAAACACATTTTAAATGTAAAAAGCATGTTTTAAAAAAGGATTAACCAAAATTTTGGATTATCAAGATCGATGTGTAATTTAATAACCAACCAAAGAAGTTTTATGTAGTATTTTTTATGATTTTACACTATTAGGCCCTATGCATAAAAAAAGTAGAAATCAGTTTGAATTAACAAAAATTTTGGATAATCGAGATAGATTTGTGATTTAATAACCAACCAAAAAAAGTTTTATATGGTATTTTTTATGATTTTACGTTAATTATTAATTGAATTATACAAGAATACTGACATAATTTCAAAAATTGTTGATAAAATATTTTTATGATACAAATAAAAATTTATTGCTGAAATTATGAATGAAATCAATAATATTTCGAGTTTTGAATGTTATTTCTATTTATCTCTATTGAATATATTCTTTATAAAAAATATAACCGTACAATACAGCAGCTTCTTTACGTACGAAAATACAGTTCTGATCATCTTACAAATAAAAATGTATGCAATCTTTTACAAAAAACACACAACTGAACTCTACATAATTTATAAAATAAATCATCATGTGGTTTTATAGTAAAGTCGATATAAGAAATATATCTATATATTTATAGTAGATGTAAAATTATGCAAATATTTGACATTCCAAATGTATAAAGTTTTTGTATTGAATAAAAAACAATATAAACTAATGTGAATGTGATTCTGTTAATATTTTTATTGTATTTAAATTACATACGCATCAGTTTCAAATGTCTTAATAGTCATCTGTGGTAATGTGTTTTCATTAAGAGCATTGTTAATAGATAATGTTAGATTATTTTTAATTCCAGCCTTAATTACATCTGTCAATTCAACCTGGAATGGAAGATATCCACCAATATTTTCACCGACTGGATTGCCGTTCAGCCACTAGAAAACAAAAAAACAGTCTAATTAATTTTTACTTTCTCTAGCCTATATGAATACATAGGAAGGAAAGTATTGTTTTCATGTCGATTTTTCAAAATCGAGTTTTTACCGGATTTACAAGTTTTCAGACCTCCTGAACCTTGAAACTTGAAACTTAAGTTAGATACTAATACCGGACCCGACACGAACATTTTCATCAAAATTGGCCAACCGGAAGCAGTAGTTTATTCATGTCATTTTTCACTTTTTTGCGATTTTCTCAAAAACCGCTCCTACGATTTTTTTAAAAATCGCCTCATTTACTAAATTTTGTATGCTCTACAAGATAGGGTAAGCCATGTCTGCTGAAATTCTTGGAGAGGCTGTTTTCTTGTAAAAAATTGTTTTTTTTAAGATTGCGGCTTTAATACGCAGTTTAGCAAAAAAATGTATAATAAAAGTTGCCGAGAATTTAAAATCCTACAACTTTTATTTCAAATATTTTTTAAAATAACGCTTAGTTTATCGGTAATCAGCAATTTTACTTTTTTCTCACGAAAACGTGTCAAGAAATCAATTTTTTAAAAGATTTCTAGTATGCATTTTACAACAAATGTGTATGGTCAGATTAATAGGAAATTAAAAGATCTACAACTTTTATTCAGAGCATTTTTCTCTACAGAGCCTAGTTTAGTGTAAACGGTGATTTTCCGTATTTTTAAGGCAAACTGGAGTTGATTTTCATTTTGCGTCTTTCACTTATGATTAAATTAAGGTTATGTTTATTAAGGTTAGTTTTTTGTTTATTACTAATTTTAGGTTACATTGTTCATTATTTTCATTGGCAGGAGAAAGTCGTGTGAGTGTTTCATACCAGATTTTTTTTCATTTAGTTTGTACGGCAGTAAATTGTGTTCTCGTACATATTGTTAATTCCATAACACCTGGTACTTTCACCCTTTTAGTGCTACGAGCCAATCACATCGGGCGATGTAGTACTGTGGTCCCCGTTTATAATGCGGTTGTAGGGAGCCATTCACTTACCCTTGTTTTATTACCTACCATGGTAAATGAAGTCAGGAATTTTCGTACTTACTACAAAACGTACTTTGCGCCTATGAATGTTAGAACTTAGTGGTTGTGCATAATATTACCTACAATTAGTCTGTCGTATAAAATTTGGCACTAAAAAGTAGCAAGTAATAATTATACAAAATAGTGAAAATAATAATTTTTGGTGAAAGTTTACTTAACTCCTCTGTTTAACCACGAGAAGTTTTTGTTTTTGTTTCCATATGAATTTCTCTTTTTTTTGTTTATTGATTTGTTTTGAAAATGTATTAATACTACCAGCAATAATGTTTACAATTAAATAAAAAGAAAGTAACCGCGTTAATGGTTTTTAGGAGGACACCACCCATTAATAATTCTCCAAATAACGATAAATGTTTAAATCTCAATTTATATTTTTGTACGCGTAATTACTGTTGGAGTTGCGTAAATACAAATCATGTTTCTACTTCATCGGTGTTTCAATCGTCTTTGTGCAATTCCTGGTAGGTCTGGATAATTCATATTGCATGTTAAAGGATTATTGTGATTTTTAAGTTTGTCTCTGAACCTACGGTACAATTTTAGATATGTGTTGTTGTTTAGGTCATCAGCCAAAAGGCTGGTTTGAATCTCTAGAGGCTTTACTAAGTCAAACAAGGAGTGAGGTGTTTTACCATTGCTCAATGCCTTCCTCACTGAGTTGAAAAGTATGCTTACCAGCATGTCAGGCCCACTGAAAAGCATTTCTTTCCACCCTGCAAATGACATCTTCACTTCATTCACCACAGGGTCTGCCTGTATAATGAAATTCATTACTCTCAGAGGAGATAACTCTGACTAGTGTCTTTACACCTCTACCTCTCCTGCTCTTAAATGCTTCAGTCATATAATTGGCTGACCATGTGATAAGAAATAAAACTATTTTTTGTAGCCCTGGAACTAGCAGATCGAGTGCTGCAAATAATTTAGATAAAACTACGTATACAATTTTTAAATCTTTCATAATATCAAATGAAACATTTTATAATATAAAATGGTAATAAAATTTTATTTATAATTAAATATCATATATTAATTTCTTAGATTTGATTTTTTAAGTTGTTTCAAATGTGTGATTTGGAGTTGCTTCCATCTCTAGAATATATTACTAAGTATAGAGAAGAATTTAGAAGTAGTAATTTAGTTTTACTGTGCGTAAAATAAAATAAAGTAGTTACCTATCTTTTATTTTTGTACATCAATATTTTAAAAACCATTTTCCTTCCACTAGGTGTTATAAAAAATATAATAATAAATTTATCTCTGTAATTCAGGTAAATCCATTGTTATTGGGAAATACTAAATATAATGTGGACTTTATATTGTACAAGTATTTCCCACAACAACAACTACACAATTGTATTTATAGCTATTATATTTTGTACTTATTGTAATTATGATTACTGTAATTACCTGCTTAATTTAAAAATTACAAAAATGTAAATTAGATACATTTAAAAGTACTTCATTAACTTAAGAATGTAGTAAAATGTATATTAAAAATGAAATAATATTGAACAAAAGATACTATTCACGTTTAAAAACAAAACAGAGAATATTTAAATTATCTATTACACTGTCGTACGTATCATTTACAAAAATGCTTATTCAACAAGCCAAAACCTTGGGAAAACCTTGGGTTAACATCATCTCATTCGATTTGACAATGTAAACAAACAAAATATATTGCCGCATTGGCGTAGTCGGTAACGTGCTCGCCTCTCATCATCCGGTCCTGGGTTCGAATCCCACTCGGGCACGGCATATTTTCATACGTTACAAAAAATCATTTCATCCTCATTACGCACAGTTACACCCCAATGTCGTCGCTAATGACCTTGCAGTTGATGCGACGTTAAATAAATAAATTAAAAAAAAGAAGATATTGAGTTCGAATTCCACTCAGACACGACATATTTTCATACGTTACAAAAAAAAATCATTTCATCATTCACTCATTCACAATAACTACAACCCAACGTCGTGGCTAATGACCACAGTAGTTGATGCGACGTTAAATAAAACAAAGAAAAAAAAGATATTGCTTAAATTATAGTTTGTTTTTAGTTTAATTTTATTTTCAGTCACATCAACATCTTGGTTATCAGCGAATGATATGGGGTTTAAAGCAATGGGTTTTGATGCGTTATAATTCTCGGACACTAGCCGGGAATGGAACCGTCCGTCCTTTACGGGAGCGGCAAATTTAATTTTTTCTTTTAAGTTTATTTAAAGTCAACAGCTTGGTTATTAGTGTTTACGTTGGGTTATCTAACTTTAACGGTAGGTTTCGACTTGTAATGATATTCAGACCCTATCCGGGAATCGAACCTGGGATCATTGATAACATTTTTGCAAAAAGAAAAAAAGAAAATAATGATTCTCTTTTAATTTACATGTTTAACAAAAATTTAGTCTATTTATGTAAAGTTAATACTAAGTAAACTTACAACTTTTGAAGCATGATTTACGCCCCCAAAATGAACAAATATTCTTTTATTATAATCTGGGTGCCAATACCTTGGTATATAAAATGAATTCTGATACCAAGACCAACCCAAAAAATCACGTATTGTTGAGTTAGCTGTAATGTCATTAAAACTTGCAGGAACCGGCATCTGTATTGTATCACCAGTCTGAAATAAAAGAACAAAATAATAATAAAACATATAAAATTCATTTAAAAACAGTATGTATTATGGTACTTAGTATTCTAATTCTGAGATGAAAGCAGATTGCAGGCATCTGAAATGAAATTTTTACGGTAAATATATGAATGTAGTAGAGAAGTCCGTTTTAAGAATGTAGAGATAAGGAAAGAACTTAACATCTTCGCCATAAACGATAGGGTACTGCAAATAAATTACAGTGGATAGAGCATGTGGACAGGGTGAGCGAGAATAGGATACCTAAGCAGGCGTTGGGTTACAAACCGGAAGGTAGGAGAGACTGAGGGAGCCCGAGGAAGAGATGGGTAGATTTCAGAGGTTTGGAACGGGCAGAAATGCCTAATCCTTGAAGGGCAGAAGAAGAAGCAGTATTCTATATTTATTATATCTCTTTATACAGTATTCAGATTACTGCGCATCTGTACGCTGTAACAGAATTAAGCACGTTCAACTCTGTAGAAATTTAATAAACAATTTATTACGGTCATCTACTAAATTCAGATATGGCGTGTGTTTATTATCTATTTTCATCTAACACTCTCCATCGTCTGCATTAACAATAATGTATAAAATCGTCGTAACATAAACAATTACAGATGTAATTTCCAATTGCAAATAAGTAAATAAATTTTAAATTAAAATTAAAAAAATACATAAAGAAAATGTTTAAATAAAGTGGAAAAATAACAGAAAACAAAACGTTTGTTTCTCATATAATACATACTCGTGTTAATTAAAAGATAAGAAATTTGCATTATCAAATTATCTCTTTAAATTTTTTCCGTTTAGCATATCATTGTGTTTTAGATGTGCAAATTATTCCAACGTGGTGTTTTGAATCCTTAATTAAAAAATATTTATATACTAATTAGAGAAGGGAATTTAGTAAAACTTTGCAACAATTTAACTCAGAAAATAAAATGTTTCATTCTGGTTGCCAATCAGTGATATTTTTATTTACCGTATTTCTGTTTTTAGGAAAGTCATAACTTCGTTAAATTTTGCGTGGTTTGCTAGGAAACTGGTTACTTCCTACCATTTTAATGTTTTTCACAGTTTACAGTACACTAAAAAGTTCTTTGGTTTCTCTTCGTTTAAGATATTTCAGTTTAATTTACGGAAATAATTGTTTAAAAACAACTCTTAGGATATGTTATATTGGCTGTAATAAAAGCTTCTGAACAGAAAATAATTCTTGAAATTTTTTTGAGTGCTTTTAGATGTTCGGTTAAATCGTAATATGTTTTAAAACAAAACGACGTCGAATAATAATTGGAAATATAATTATTTTTGATGGCAAAAATATTGAATTTTAAGTTTCCAGGCCTTGTACTTCTAGAGATTGTGTGATGATTGAGTCAGTCAGCGAATGGTATTTTGAGTTTAAATAATAGTTATACACACAAAAACGATTGCAAATACATACAAAATTTTATTTCTTAAATTTAACAAGAATGTCAATAAGTGACGAACATAATAACAACCATTGTTTGTTGTTTGTTGTTTAGGTCAACAGCCAAAAGGCTGGTTTGAACCTCTAGAGGTTTTACTAAGTAAAACGAGGAGTGAGGTGGTTTACCATTGCCTTCCTCACTGAGTGGAAAAATACGCTTATCAGCATGCCGGGCCCTCTGAAAAGCACATATTTTCCACTCTGTAAATGACACCTTCACTTCATTCACCACAGGGTCTGGCTGTACAATGAAATGCATTACTTTCAGAGAAGATAACTCTGATTAGTGTCTTTTACACCTCTACCTCTTCTGTTCTTAAATGATCCAGTCATTTAATTGACTGACCATGTGATAAGAAACAGAACTATTTATTTTAGCCCTGCAACAAACAGATTGAGTGTAAATAATTTGACACTCCACCTGTCTGTTATGGGCAGATAACAACCATTATCATAACAATTTACATTATTATTGTCGGTCATATAATATAACCCACACTGCCATATTAATAACGTGCTATTATGACGACATAAAAACATGAATAGATTAACTTATCGCGTAATTACTATTTGTGGATAAATATGATGCCATTCAAATTATGCCATACTATACCGAAGTAAATATCTATATCAGAGTTTATAACCAAATTCTTCTCATTAATATTCAGCTTTACTGTTCATGCATTACCTTTACTATAATGTTCAAGGTATTTAGCGTTTTAAGTGAAAAACTATACTAATATTATAAAGACAAAGCGTGTTTTTGTGCAGGCTAATTTTAAAAACTACTGAACGCATTTTTAAGAAATTTTGACAGCATATTCGTATTTATATTCACAGCAACAATTCATTATAAAAATTTCAAAAATAATAACCTTAAGGGCCCTAATGATGATTTTCATAAATATAAGTGTGTGCACTTTTTATCGAATTATTTGGAAGCCTGTATCTTCTTAATCGTTACAGCTAAAGTTTCATGCCTATGGAAGGAAATAGTAAGCATTTCAAAATCTTTACAATGACATATTAGAAAGTCCTTCACGATAGTTCCTGAGGAACAGTGGTATAGGGCATACTCCGTACTTATTATTGTTACAGTAATATAGTGCTAGCACGACCCACTAGCTGGTCTCAATATTGGTACATGACGTCTCTAGTAGCACAAAAAGTATAAAATTAAAATTTTGGGTAACCCCTTGACTTCAACGAAAGATTAACGTAACGTAAACGTCATATCAAAATTTTTAATATTTAAATGTGTTGCATTTTTTTGATACTTCAATTACTAATTAGTTCCATTATTTTCATGAACTATTTATCACCGTACTCGAGTGAATGAGCAATACTTGAGTTAAACAAAAAATGTATTTATTTACACAAGCAGTGGTATTAGACAAAACAATGATTCATAATTTATAAATTCTTAAAAGTGTCTGCTGAACGCTAATTGATTAAATTATTTGAATTGTTGGTTACATAATGCACAAAATGACTACTTTGTTTTCATAACAATGATTTTAGACTATACACTATCCCATAGAACCATGCGTCACGTCAAAACATAGGTGTATTAAAATTGTAATTGAACTTAGCGCGATCCAATCGAGACAAAAAAAGGTTTTTTCTTATCAGATGAAACTTGCTATATAGTATACGTTATTTAGATAGCTGTCGGGAATGTGTGTATTAAATTTGAAAATTATGTGAATGATTTCCCAAAAAATTCTCAAAATTAGCAATGGTGACAGGGTTATATATATATGATTATTATGATAGTAGTTATTATTATGCACTCGAGCAACTACTTATTTCTATTTGCTTAATAAATCAATACTCGATATTAATTACATGTTTGAAAGACAGTAATGAATGGAGTAGGAAATGACAGTACTTATTTATAAATGTAAATAAATAAATTTTATCTAAATTACTTAAAAATAAATAGGTTGTCTCATAAATTTAACTGGGACTATTTATAATATTTATTAAAAATATTATTATCACAATTATTAAAAAGGCGGAAAATTTTAATGATATAAACTCTTTCGAATTGTTGACTCTTTTCGTAAAAGAAACAATTATAAAATTCAATATTTTATCTAAACGTCGAGTATTAAATAATAAATTTGTAACTTAACAAAAAATTGAACTAAAAATTTTATTTTTTATCTTTAAAAAGAATGAGTTTTAGTTATTTAGTTCATAATTGTTTTGTGTACTCGTATTCTATACGAAAATTTATTATTTATTTATTTAATTTACACCTAATGGAAACGATCAGAAAAATAAAACTAAAATTTTACGGACAACTATATTTAATTGATGACAAACGATTGAAAAAACAAATTTTTAAGACACTAAACAATAGACCTAAGGTGTGGGATAGCTGGTTCAAGGAAGTCGAAAAGGCTATTGAGAAAACCAGAATAAAACAAAAACATTTAATGAACCGAACCAAATTCAGGCAACTAATTACGGACTTTAGAAGCTTGGATTGTTAAAATAAATTAATGTAAACAATTTTTCAACTAAATATCTCGGATTACATCTACAGGGACATTGGAGGGTACATTCATTTAAACAGAAACAGCTAGACTGACATTTTAAAAATTCTGTAGGCTACTCGGGCTGAAATCATAGTTATCGCTTTAAAACAGACATTTAATTTATATAAACGTATTCAAACCGGTCTGGAAAACAAGTAATGGAGCGCATACAGTAATTTAATTATCAAATTTATTCAGGGTTTTCAGTCGAAGGTCCTCCGAGCTCTAACAGCTGCACTGTGGTACACAACAGATAATCATATTAAAAAAGATTTATTTATTTCAACAGCTAACGAAGAAATATCAAAATTGTTTTGGCGTTTAAAAAACGGCTTAAATACTTGGTATGTAATTATTTTGCTATTAATTTACTGGAGAACATTGGTACGAAAGCTGAAAAGGAAGCATTCATCTGACTTATTTTTTATTGAGTCAATTTAATTCCTACTTTAATTCCTGATTTTGTTTTTAAAATTTAGCTTCGTTATTATGCGAAATTAACTGTTTTTATTTTGTAAAGGTATGTACAATCGGTGCAAGTTATATTCACTTCAAGCAGAAGAACTTGTCTACTTAACGTACCTTGGTATACATTCATACCAATGAGATATCACAAGAAAATGAAGTTTTATATATTTGGGTTTCCATTTAGATCGTAGACTTTCTTGTGGACATGATACTTAAACGAAACGATGACAATAAAATAATCGTACAAAATGATTCAATAACTATAAATCAGACCACCTCTGTGACGTAGTGACTAGCGCGTTAGCCTACAAAATGAAAAGTTCCGGGTTCAATTCCCGGCTAAGGTCTGGAAATTTTAACATGTTAAAACCCACCGTTACAGTACCATAATCCAGAGTAGTCACAAATGACCAAGCTGTCGATGCCACTTTAAAGAAACGAAAACTCTGGCGTAAAACACTCACAAAACTTTATCTTGCCAATGCAAATAATTAACAACATTATACCCTAACATTAGTAATAAAACATTACAAATAACAAAAAACTGACCTCAAAAAACATAACCTTATTTTAATCATGAGCAAATGATGCAAAACAACTTTAGTTTGGCTTAAAAATACGGAAAAATGCCTACTAATGCTGAAATCTTAAAAAATTTATTTTTTACGAGAAAACTGCCTTTTCAAGAATTTCAGCAGACTGGTGACTACCCTATCTTGTAGAGCGTAAAACATTTAGTAAATGAGGAGATTTAAAAAAAATGGTAGGAGCCATTTTTGAGAAAATGCAGAAAAGTGAAAAGTGACATATATAAATTACTTCTTCCGGTTGACCGATTTTGATGAAAATATTTGTGTCAAATTCTGTAGTAGTATCTAACATAAGTTTCAAGTTTCAAGTTCGTACGATGTTCCGTTCTTGAGATATTTTGTTCACACACACACACACACAGACACACACACATACCAATCGCTAAAAACATGTTTTTTTGGGTTCAGGGGGATAATGTGTATATCCGGTGAAAACTTAATTTTGAAAAATCGACATAAAACAATACTTTCTTTCCTATATATTCATATAGGCAAGAAAAAGTAAAAAGAAAACAATAAATCATCTATCATTAAAATTTGAGTTAACTGTTCTGTTTGGAACTGTGATATTGACATTTATTGACCTGCAAAGAAATTCATATATTCAGAAAATTCAACCGTATATGTCAACGAATTATACCAACTACATGACTGCATAATAAATGTGTCGTACTACGCATGATAACGAAAACCCAACATTACGTAATAAATTTGAAATTACACTCTGATTTGAAAATTAGTTTTGTCATAGTAGTTGTTAACGTCAAATATTAAACTGTAACCCTATAGTCGGTAATAACATTTTCCTAGACCGGCAGAGAATTTCTAGCGTATGGGTCACCGAACCGTAAAAAAGTTATTAAAATTTGCTTTAGTTTACAAACCTTATCACGTGACGTATCAAAATAACAAGAAAACTTAGGAAAATAGAATAAATACATTATTGAAATTTATTCTGACAGTTAGTTATGCTGAAGGTACAGTATTTGAAAATAATCTTTAGACAGATACTTTTCTAAAATTTCAGATGACACTACTGTTTAAAACTTTCTTATGCTCTACTTTCAAAATTCATTACATACGAATAGTTACTTATAATATTTATTTCAAAATAATAAAAAAAGATTCTAAGTTCAAAACTGAAAAAATATGTAGTATATACAAAAACACATCATGTAAACAAAGAAAAACTAAATTCAGCTCTAGGATAGCGTTATTTCAACAGAGAAACACAGGAAAAATATGTAACAAAAACTGTTGTATTATACGTAAAAATTTACTTAATACGTTATTAAGCTATTGTAAATAGCAACGGTGCCTGTAGATGATTTTAAAACTAAAACGACAACATTGCAATGCTATGCAAATCCGATTTTGCGACGCGACCGGTTCAAGAAGCGGTAACATCGTCTCAAAATCAACGATTTCCGGCTCTAGGTTACACAAACTTAAGAGCCCTCTAATACAGCAAATGTCAAGATGAAATTTAATACGGCACTGCCTACTAATTAAATGGAGTAGAGATTAACCTGATCCAATTGGAAAAAAATATTATAAAGCTAAAAATATCTGCATTTCAATTAATTAACGTAAAGATTTTGCAAAACTTTCAATTTTCTTAAATTTTGTAATGTATTCTGTTTTGGCTTGTTCACATTTTAAGACATCACTTCTTCCTCATGATATTTTTTTAATTTTTAGATATTTTGTTTATATTTTTTATATTACAGCAAATTCTACAATCTATTCTTAAGCAGAATATGAGTAGATGAGTTTTCTTTGTTATATGTCATGATCGAAGAAAACATCCCAATAGGAGAACTTCGTGCATTTAATTTTTGTATTGTCACTTTAAAATAAGTCTGTAGGATGTCTTTATTTGAATTAATTGAGAGTGAAATGGTGAGGTGTGATTCAAGTCTTCTTTAGTATTTTGCACTCTATGTGTTGATCTCTTGTTAAACTATAGGAATGTGTAGATTTGTGTGTAATATGGTGTATTTATAAAATCAAGGTGATTCTGTGATTGTCCTGGTTCGATTGGAACCTTTGCAAGATTTTAAAGTTGGAGCCTCATAATTGGATTCCATACGTATATATTGGTTTAAAAATTGATTTGTAAATTAAAATTTGGTTGTTATAAATGAATTTTTACCATGTATCCAATAAAATTGTTTACATTTTAGGTTCAGCTGTTTCTTTCTGTTCTGTATGTGTATTTTACAGTTCAGTAGTTTTTCGTGATGTATTCCAAGGTACCTTGGTCAGTCTGTACAGTAAACCTATATGTTGTTTATGTAAGCTGATGGGCATATGTATTTTCTTAATGTAAATGTTACGTGTGTGTTTTTTGTGTATCATAGTACTATATTTTGTACAAACTTTAAAAAAGGTCTCCTACTTTATATTCTTGTTGTGTCTACATATTGTTAAATTTTTCTTTTGTTTTTCTTGTTCTTTTTAAATTTTCTTTTATATTCAGTTTTGAATTATCTACTGGGTTATTTTCTTTAAAAGGAAACGATCTAATTTTTTTCAGTAATTCATTAAACTTTCTGGCCGTTATACTGTATTATATAGTTTCATAATAAAAAACTCAAAGTCAATAAAAGTTACATTGGCTTATTGAAAAATTTGTAAAGCTGAGTAAATGATAGATAAACCGACATGAAGAACCATTGGTGTTTTGTTTTTACGCTTTGTACTTACATATTAACTTAAAGTAGCTACTTTAAGTACTTTCAGTCAAGTTAAAAAAGTAAAGATAATAGTGAAAGTAAATAAGTAAAGCAATAAGTAAGAGAATTCAGTAAATAATCAAAAGTAAAAGAGCAGTAAAGTAACAAAGCTGGATTGAAATTCAGTGTACAGAATGGGAACGCTATTTGGGGAATGGATAGAAATCAAGATAGTATTGATTGATGTTCTATTATTATACAAAAACCTATACTTTACTAAAATTTGAATAAGAAATAAGAAAGTTACGTTACTTTCTCCATATAACTGAAGCTTTTTGTTCTTTCAAAGAATGCCAAAAACATTCTTTATTCAAATTTATGCTAAACTAGCCTCGGATATGTTGCATTGAAATGAAGTTTGCAAACATCACTGGGGAATAACAATTAATATTATTTTTAGAATAAACAAGAACTTCGCTAATCCGAATTAATTGGGACGTGGACCTATTCGGATTTCGTAATGTTTTAAATTATCCAAAAATTTGCATAATAAAAATTAACTAAATTTAATATTGTTCTTTGTTTAGGTCATCAGCCAAAATACTGATTTGAACCCATAAAGGCTTTACTAAGCAAAGCGAGAAAAGAGGTGCTTTACAATTGCCTTCCTCACTGAGAGGAAAAGTAGCCTATGCTTATCAGCATGGCAGACCCTCTGAAAAGCAACTACTACTATAGATACTGAAGTCACGTTGTTGTCTTTTGAGTATTTATGGGCTGTGAGGTAGGGAAGAGAAAATTTAACAGTGCTGCCAACCTCAACAGTCAGACACTACTCATACATTTCACTACAGTGCAGTTTTTGTGTAAATTTTGTAAGCTGCGGTTTATTCCGAGAAAATGTTTTCTTCATAAACCTTTTATCTATACTAGTCTATACTAATATAATAAAGAAGAAAAGTCTGTTTGTTTGTTTGTTTGAATGAGGTAATCTCAGAAACTACTGAACTGATTTTAAAAAATCTTTCATTGTTGCATAGCGTAGAGCTTCCTGATCAATATAGGCTATATTGAAACTTTAAGTAACTAAGTGAGTTAAGCAACTTAAACTGTGACGATGTCGCATGTTTTAGTTTATCGAGTGCTAGCACTTTTATTTTTTCTAAGTCCTCTGGATGGTGTATTTTTTGGGCTAGAAGCACGATTCAACTTTTATATTTCATAGAAAAACGTGAAGTATAACATTCAATTCCAAAAACATTAAAAATTCAGAAATATTCAAAATTTTTATTTTTGTACTGTATTTCATGTATTTGTTTTCATTCGACAGGTAGTGAATGAGTCATATATTTCCAATTACTCTGCGTACCGCACCCACGTAATACTGTCTCTTATCTCACCCATATATCAACTATCTCTTTCTTTTCCATCGGTATTCTTCTATGCATTCTATTCAATTCTGTTAAATTGCAGCGACAAACATTTAAAACTGTGGGCATCGATTTGAGACAAGAGTGCTTTCTTCACTCATGGACAATTTTATGTCGGACTTTCTAGAGCTGGAAGTGCAGAAAAACAACTTATTTTGCTGCCACATGGCAACGAAACCACAAATATTGTATGTAGAGAGGTTTTAAAATAATTTACTGAGGCCAACATTAGCTGCTGTGAAGTGAAGCGAGCAGGGATTGCTAGTAAGAAATAAATGTGACCTGCAATAGTGCCTATTGCTTAATTCCATGACTAGATATATTTGATTTACTGTAATTACCAGCTACCTTATTCCATTGGAACTAAATTTTCTATGAATGAATCGCCTTCTTTAGTATCGCTGTCACCGGCGTCTTCACTATTAGTCTGACTCGTATATACGTAACCATTTCCTTTTTTACCAAATGTCAACAAAACTGTTGAAGAATAGCTTTTTCACGTCTTTAATTTCTTTATTTATTTTTAGAATTGTGGAAAGAGAAACTTCACAGTAGTTAGCCACTCGCTCATGGCTTTTGTATAAGAGGCAGGGAAATGCATTTTTGTTTAGCTTTAACTTCACAGCATTTTATTACACTGCACATTAGATTTAGTTCAGCACTATGAATAGTCTGGCTTCGTTTTTGAGAAACTAACATTTCTGTTTACGGTAAAAAAACAGTTATATTCGGACAGTTAACCTACAAAAGATCCCGCGATATACTGTATAAATGCTCTGGATAGTACAAGTTTTGTGTTTGTTGCAGCGAAATTAAAGCAGTCGCGCATGCGCACTGATGCTTTCCTCCCTTTACCCCTCGTTGCAAACAAGGGCAAACTCGTGACTCAAGTAACTATATTCAACCTGCAAATGATACCTTCACTTCATTCACCACAGGTTCTGGCTGTATAATGAAATTCATTACTCTTAAAGGAGATAACTCTGAATATAGTACATTTTTTTTAAGCTGAGACCTACTGTAAACAAAATTTTACGAAGTAAGGTTGGATCTGTTGGGTCTACGCTACGTTTAACTGGATGGCTGGTGCCCATCGTTTCATTTCTATATACCATTCGTATATAATTTCCTGTATATAACAGGAAATTTCCTATATATAATAACCTGTATATAATTTCTGTTAATAATTTTGTAACCTGAATCTTATTGAGTTACAAGCAGTGTGGAGTCAGGTGAAGGATTACGTGGCTACAAAATATAATAAGACATTTAAGCTCTAAGAAGTTAAGAAACTTTTGGAAATTGGGGTTTCTAAAGTATCGGTGAATAAGTGGAAAAACTAAATAACTCATTTTGAAAAAGAAGAAACGCATGTGGGAAAAAGATTCATTGAGCGAAATTCAGGTAGAAAAATTGGAAATTTGGAACATGATTCAAGTAAGACAACGATAAGTATACATGTCAACGAGAATGATGTCACCTGATGAAGTTTTATCGGGTGTAGAAGAATTACAATATGGTAACCTATTACAAAACTTTGTTTACAATTAACAACCTCAAGACTATTTACAAACAAATGTTTATTATAAATAAGATTATAATTGTAATAAGAATGTAAATTAATTTTATTATACAAAATTAACAACTGTAAATTTTTTCTCTAACGACCGTAAACTTTTATAGATGGATCACGCTACGTAATATTTTTCTTTAAAGGTTTTTCAGTCATATAATCGGCTGGCCATGTGATAAGTTCATTAATGTTTTTTGTGGTACCAAAAAATTCACAGAGGAGATCTACGTTGTGTTATTTAGGTCATCAGCTGGAAGGCTGGTTTGAACCTCTAGATGCTTAACATAATAAAACTAGGAGTGAGATGTTTTATAATTGCCTTTCTAACTGAGAGGAAAAGTATGCTTCTCAGCATGCTAAGCCCTCCGAAAAGCGTCTACTTTTCACAATGCAAATGACAGCTTCACTTCATTTACCACAGGGTTTGGCTGTATAATGAAACTCATTACTCTCAGAGGAGATAACTCTGAGTTTTACACCTTTACCTCTTCTGCTTTTAAATGATTCAGCCATATAACATTGACTATGTGATAAGAAACAGAACTTTTTTTGTAGCCCTGGAACTAGCAGATCGAGTGTAAATAATTTAACACTCCATCTGTCTGTTATGGAAAAATTTAATATAATGCACTCATTATTAAAAATAATGTTGTTAGCTAAAAATGTGTAGTATAAAAATGTAGTAATTTAAAAACGTGAATAAAATGAGAGTTGACATGAACGATTTCTTGTCAGCTGACGATATAGTTCTTCAGTTTACAAATGAAGAAATAGTTTCTGTAATTATGCTGGACTCTCGTGAAGCTCGAAAAGCAACTTATGGAATATGTAACACGGAGCGGCTTTTTCACATTTAGAAACAGTAAAAGCAATGGAGTACATAGAATGATGCAACGCACACATAAATTAGGTTAATGAGACGCTGGTAAAATATTGTGCCATCATCAAGGCATTTGACATTATGACAGCAAATAATTACAGTGATTTTATGCAACCAGGCAGTTTGGAGAATGTATAATTTTGTTGTAATTATTACTGAACCATAAGAAATGTTTTACGAGCACACTATTTATATTTTAAGTACATCGTTCATTAACAACCAAGTTCTTACGTTCATAAAGTTCGTTTTCTATTCTAAACTACGACGTTCATAATTTTTTTAAATTTCTATTTTATGACTAGAAGCCTAGCAAAAATATTTTTTAATTATGAAATTACTTAGTTTGTAATACGTAAAAAGTATGTTAAAATCAGTTTGTATTATCGGGGTTTGGTTAAGTGGGGTTGTTGTTTACACAAATTGGGTTTCAGAACTGTATGTCTTTTGAAAGGTAAAGAATTCTGTTATAAAATTATTTAATTTTCACTGACTTTTACAACTGCTGTTTTACTTGTATTTTATCATTTTTTATATAGTTCTGCTTTCTACTGAAATGTTTCGGTGGATCCATTATTATTATCAGTTCATTAGTATAAATTGAAACTCAACTTTTTTATAAATGTTGATATTTTAATAAATTTAAGTAAAAAGTTTAGTTTTTGTATACTCTGATGATAGTTGGATCCACCAAAATATGTCAGTAGAAAGTAGTGTTATACAAACAAAGGTAAAAAAACAAGTGATATAGCAGCTGTAACAGGTCAGTGAAAAATTAAATAATTTTACAATAGAGTTGAATGTGGGTTGCACGATGCATTATACAGATAACTAAATAAATAATATTTACTTCTACAGAATATTTTAATTATTTTTATCTCTTAGGAACCAAAATAGCACGAGAAGTGATTTGACAATAACATGATCACACAATGGTAGTAGTGTACATTCTTGTTACTTTGTTGTTTAGGTCATCAGTTGAAAGGCTGGTTTGAAACCTCTAGAGGATTTACTAAATAAAACGAGGAGTGAGGTGGTTTACTATTGCCTTCCTTAATGAGTGGAAAAGTATGCTTATCAGCATGCCAGGCCCTCTGAAAAGCATCTACTTTCCACCCTGCAAATGACACAGTCTTTTCATTCACCACAGAGTCTGGCTGTATAATAAAATTCATTACTCTCAAAGGAGATAACGGTGATTAGTGTCTTTCACAACTCTACTTTTTCCGTTCTTAAATGCTTCAGTCATACACGTGATAAGAACATGAGATAAGAAACAGAACTATTTTTTGTAGTTTTGGAACTAGTAGATCGAGTGCAAATAATTTAACACTCCACTTGCCTGTCATGGGCAAATCTTGTTACTTAACTCTTACCAAATTATTTTTATTGTAGCTTGCATCCGTGAACAAGAACGTTGTCGTCACAATATTTTTATTCTGAACGATTTCAGTCTTTTTATCGGATGAGTAGATAAACAATTATAATATTGGTGGAACATTTTTTCATATAATTTAAAAAAAGATACTAACAATAGATCGCCTGTAACACCAGAACAACTTCTTTTTAGGTTATGGTGACACACCGGGTTGGTCTGGAGGTAAAGTTGTCACCGCGAGTCAGTTGTTTAACAGCTGATTTTCGGAGACTAAGGTTCCTGGATCACATCCTAGTAAAGGTAGTTACTTTTATACGGATTTGAATACTAGACAGTAGTTACCAGTGTGCTTTGATGGTTGGGATTCAATTAACCGTACTCTTTCAGGACGGTCAACCTGGGTTTGTTCACCTCATTTACACGTCATACACATAATCATTATCTTTTTGGTCATGGGATTGCTTATTGTTCTGAATTGAACAGATTGCAACATATAAACATTAGGAATAAAAAGAGGTCTGGTGGGTATATCTTTTGAATATATTACAGTTGAATTAAAAATCATTAAATTTCATACAGGGCCTTCGGGTCAGCCTAGTCAGTCAGCTGTTAGAGAGTCGATATTAATTGGTAATTAACACTGGTTCGATAAGTGACATTTTATGATGACCAGCCGATAGCCATTGCTGAACAAACTCCACTAGGAATCCCTATTGAAATTTACGCCTAATCCACGTCAAAAATACAGCACAAAACAGCGAGAGGATTGGGTGGTTGTCAATAATATACAGTTCCCGATAATAAAAAAAGCAAAAAAAATACCATACAGTAAAAATGAAACAGCTACGATATTGACAAAATATTTTTCGATTTTATTTTTGTAAAAAATTCGGCTTTGTTACTAAACAAACAACTAAAATGTGAGCACATATAGGGCAAAATGTGAGCACATAAAAGTTTTGCTAATCTAGGGAATATATAAGAGAAATACTATAAAACAAATATTTTAGTTACCTCTTGTAAATTCATTTTGTACCATGAATTTTGGAATCCAATATCATTAACTGGAGAAATTTTAAACGTCCATAAACCGTTGAGTGATTTAATTTCCCTTGATTCTGATTCACAAGGATATAAAATACTTGAAGTAATTGTTATTAAATTTATAATAAAGTAAAAAATAAAAAGAAGCCGTTTGTTTGATTTCATCGCGAGCGATTATTTACTAAGGAAAAAGTCACATTAATTAAGAAAATAATTAAGCGCAACCAAACTTTTTAGTTTTATGTTACACAATAATTGTAAACTAACTTTAAACCAACTACTAATAAATAAGTTAATAATGATATTCAGTGCGCTAAGAAATTAACACTGAAATTAAAGCATTATTTCCTTACGTTACCTATGTTTAGTACGGGAAAACACTACCAACACAACAAATGAAAAAGGTCGTAAATTCATACTTAAAATAGTTTAGTATTTCAACTATTGGTTCAGTTAAAAAATGTTGCAGAATTCATACATGGTAATCATTTATATCGTCGTTTTACTCTGTAGGGACTCCACAGGAGGCCTAACAAAGGAATTTCTAAAACGTTTTATAAGTTTATAATAATCTCTACTATTCGCCCATAACACGCAGGTGGAGTTTTAAATTATTTGCACGCTATCTGTTAGTTCCAGGGCTACAAGTAGTAGTTCGGTTTCTTATCAAATGGTCAGCCAATTATTATTATTATTATTGAAGCATTGAAGAACAGAAGAGATGGAGGTGTAAAAGAAACTAGTCAGAGTTATCTCCTCTGAAAGTAATGAATTGCATTATGCAGCCAGACCCTGTGGTAAACGAAGTGAAGGTGTCATTAGCAGGGTGCAGAGTAGATACTTTTCGGAAGGCCTGGAATGCTGATAAGCATACTTTTCAATGAGGAAGGCAAGTGTAAACCATCTCACTCCTCGTTTTACTTAGTAAAACCTCTAGAGGTTCAAACCAGCCTTTCGGCTGTTGACCTAAACAACAACAACAATCTCTAAGTCTCTGATATCTCCCAGAACATAATTAGGTATTCTTGCGGTGAACACCTTTGAATGGAAATATTGAATCAGTTTTTATTAAATATGCAATATTTCAGAATCAAAATTAATAGGAACCTGAGTTTGAAGCCCAAAAGTTACAAGAATATGGCATCGATTGTAACGTACTATATGTCAAATTAAAGCCTGTCTAATTCAGCTTTGAATGGTGAAAACATTAAATTTTTATCTGCGGTTTTAAAAGTGATATTGAAATTAGAACAAAAAAGTGCCCGTTTTAGAATATATTTTACAGATTGTGCAAACATTTTGGCCTATAACTCTAAATACTCATCCGTTTTAGTGAAATTCGGCCAGAGTATAGACAAGAGTGTTTCTATTGTGTAAACTGAATCCCAAGGCCATATCTTTTTATCTTCTTATTTTTTGAGCTTTTTGCAACCCCTTCTTATCTCGCCAACCGGTAACTTTCTGGATTCCGGACCAGGACCGTTGGATTCGCAGTATATTCAATAAAATAAATCAATTATTTATTTAATTCAGTGGCATCTGAGTCTTTTGGAATTAATTTTTTAAATTATAGACTAAAATTGTGGTAGATGATGTAGTGCTCGACAAGTACCACAATGCAATTATTAAGGTTGTGACATCGGGTTTGATCCCGATGATAGACATAAAGAAGAAAGTTAGCAAATTCCAAGCAATGAGTGGCAATATTAGTAGAACCCTAGGCAGGAAAACAAGAAAAGAAACCCAGATAATGTTTTAAAAGGCTGCCTCGGTCCTACTCTATGGAAGTGAGTCGTGGATTAGAACCAGACCACAGGAGAATAGAGTACAGGCGGGAGAGATACGATTCCTGCAAAGAACAAAGGGTTGTAGTAGTAGGGACCAACTAAGAAATGAGGACATAAGAACGGAATTAGATGTTTACAACCTGAATGGAAGATTACAGAATATCGTAGTCGATGGAGAGAGCACGTAGAGAGAATGCCTGAGAGAAAGATCTCCTTCAGTGTTTTGCAATAGAGACCGGCGAACAGGAGAGATGTTGGAAGGCCACACAAAATATGGCAATAATTCAGTAGTTTGTCGCTGTTGTGAGTCGGAACAGGTGGAAGCTAAATCTTTGATTGTGAGAAGAAGAAGAAGAAGAAATTGTAGACCATGCAGGGGGTGGGAAATCTCTTCTACATTACCAGATTGTGACGGACGCCTTGCATTATTATCTCAACAGGGCCTTCTTTTACATTTTCACTAACATGTTTATGATTGACAGTATTATACTTGTTTATTTATTTAATTCCTAATAAATGCTTTCACATAACAATTTTAAAAGAAAGTAAGTAGTAGTAACCCCGCTGTCGATTCACGATAAACTAACTTAAACAGTTTTTAAGTTTTCACACAACCGTACAGTTGAAAGCCAAAAGACGACTGTACAAATAACACCAAAATAATTAGTACTGAAAACACAAAGACAGTTGACATCAATAAGAATTAGCTGTGGAAGGGGAGACACATGACCTCAGAGTAACTGATTATGGGTATTTTTTTAAATGGTACGATCTCTTTAATTTTTAAAGGTTTACAGACAGGAGGTCTAACATTTAGCTTGGCTCGGATTTAGCGTCTCTTATTTAAGAAAAGATAAATTTATCTTACCACTTCGTTCGTTAAATTTATTAACAATGAACAATGGATTATTGATAATATTTCTGTCTTTATTCAGTAACATGTCTATATTATGATTATGTCACTGGTAACAATTTTTAAAATTGTCATTTATCATTTTGTTTTGTTCTTCCATCCGTAACACCCAGATGTCAGAAAATACAAAAGATAGCAACAAACGGTTTTCGGATTAGTAATCTACACAAAAAGGTAAAGAGCCTGGATTGGGTTTAAAGGTCCGGTTTTGACTGGAAGTGGCCCAAAACCAGAAGTTAAGAAATTACGTAAATTAGAAATTTTGGAAACAAAAATAGTGTCATTCTATTCCTCTTAAAGAGTAGATACAGAAATCACTAATAGTTTTTGCTATAAATCAAAGGTAAGCCTTTTTTAAACAGCTTTTACCAACAGCCATGAAACGCATCGTCTCATGAAAGGGATTTTTTTCTTTATGCACCTGTCTTGTAAATGATTTTCGAAAATTAAAAAAAATAAATTGGAAATGTATCGTACCTGTTACCTGCACAATACAATACATTTTATACAATGAAATATGTAGATAAGATAACTAACCAAAAGGCCGGGCTGCTGTTGTAGTGGTTAGCGCAACTAGCTTCTACGCTGGGGTCCCGGGTTCGATTCCTTGTCAGGTCTGGCATTTTTTCAAAACACATTTTTATATACCATCATTCTTCATCGTTTGCATTAGTTGGAATAGGAATAGCAAAACAGTCAGACGTAAAACAAAAAAGAAAAACAATAAGATCATTTTACTAACCACTAATTTTCTTATCCAACATTTAAAAAAAATATGCGATGCCTTATAGCCTACTCTTAAATTATTTAATAATTTTCAGAAATTTTTAAAGAAGGAAAGAATATAGGATGATGTAATTTAATGGTTGTTTACCATAACAGATACCTGTAATTGTATACTATAAAATCTACAAATAAAAGAACTACTCCAAACAAATAAAATAAAAGTTGATTCATTTTACCAATCACAAAATAAAGTTGAAATTTAAATATTTTGTTTTTTCGAGTAAAAAAATTTATGATATTCATTTAAAAACCTTTTGGTTATATTGAACAACATAAAACTGACAATTTTGTAAAAAAGTATTTTATTCAATACATACTGATAAAATATTAAAGTCTGATATTTAAATATTAAAGTTTGTTTAACGTGGTACGAATAAAATATAAGAAAATTTACAATTTAGTAAGTTTGAAAACGGTTGAAGTAATTTCAAATTTGAGTTTTAAGTTGTAATTTTTTTACAGTCTCTTCACACACCTCTACAACCGACCGTCTCCTCCCAAAACTATGACTGGGTAAGGTATGTTGATGTGGTACAACAGAACGGAAATCAGTCTTCGTGTGCTGTATATTATTATATTATTTCAAATAGAGTTTCTCTCAATGATTTCTATAACATTTTTGTTATCTTCATAAACTCTTGAACATAAATAAATAAAATAAAATCATACAACGTAGAAAATAAAACATAGATTCACACAAACAAGCAGAAGTGGAAACAGGCAAAACACAAAACACATCTATCTTCACATGAAACATTCACTTAATGTCTTCCTGAGGTTATTTTACTTTTCAAAGAAGATATGCTTTTTATTCACTTCATTTACAGACACAATGGACTTGCAAATCGGAGACAGTCTGCTATTGCCAACATGAGACAGTAACTTAAAGTTTCAATTTAATAATAGGTAATAACTTATTTCCATTTAATCATAGGTAATTATGATTCCATTCAATTCAACTTTACATAAGATTATAATATACTAGCCAAAATAAAAACTTTTTTTTTTAATAAATAATTACTACACACAATCAGTAAGAAGTTACTATAAGTGAATGACATAATACAAAATAATAAGAAGGAGAGGGCTTCCATTAAAAAGCCCTTCCATAAAACAAAGTAACTAGAACTACATTTTATGCAATTTAACTGTTTCTCATTCTTAATTGTTGTTAAAAGTCATTTGTATTAATAAAATTAGCCTGTTATTTATTTATGTTAATTATTTTTTTCCTTTTTGTTTAATTATTTTAGTGTGTTATTTTTCTTTATTTAGTTTTGTCTCTTTATAATCTGTCACGGAAATCCAAAATATGATGCCTTTTCAAACTTCTGGTGGTTTCACTATTATTTAGTAAATTCACAGCCAAATGATTTTGTGATAACAATTTAACGTGATATTTTTTGCTGAGCCTTCTTATTTCTTCTTTAACAAATGGTATGTTTAAGTACTCATGCACTTCAGTGTTTCTTGCATACCAAAATAGAAACATGAAATAATTTTTCATGTCATCAGTCTCTCGACTGGTTTGATGCAGTTCTCCAAGCTGTTCTATCTTGCGCAAGTCGTTTCATATCTACATACCTGTAAAACCCTACATCTTTTATGGTTTGCTTTATCTCTCCCTACAATTCACTCCCTCAATCTTATTCTTCATTATTGATAGACCGATACCTGGATGTCTTAAGATCTGTCCCACTAGCCTATCCCTTCTTCTGGTAAGATATTTCCATATACTTCTTCTTTCATCCACTCGTTTAAGAACCTCCAAATTGCTTATTTTGTCCATCCACTTAATTTTTAACATTTTCCTATAACACCAAATATCAAAAACTTCTATCCTCTTCCTTTCTACAGCCCCTATCACCTACGCTTCACTCCCGTATAATGATACACTCCACACATAGTGGTTTAAGAAATTTTTTCTAATCTGTAAATCAATGTTTGTAGTTAGTAAGCTATTTTTCATTTCAAAAGCTTTTTCTAGCTTAAGCAATTCTACTTTTGATATCACTTGTGCTTCTATCATCCTTTGTTATTTTACTTCCTAGATAGCTGAATTCTCCAACTTCCTGTATGTTTTCGTTGCCTACTTTTAAATCCCATATATAAATTTCTCGTACATACTTTTAAATTTTTATTATAATATCGATAAGGCAAGTCTAAAAAATTCATTAGAAGATTAAAAAGAAGATGGAGCAGAGATCTTCTTTAATTTTTGCTACATTGTTTATATTTATCTAGTCATCGTTTATATATATTTAATATATTTTAATATATATATTATATTTATATTTTTATAAAATATATATATTATATTTATATTTTTATAAAATATATTTATTATATTTTAGTCATTGTTCACATATATTTAGTCGAAAAAGATAAATATTAGATGTAATTTTTTGTTTTGTTTTTAAAATGCTTTACTACTATTGGAAATAACTTTTCAACAATATGAACATTTTATTGTTTTAATTTTTTCATACTTTAGTATATTTTATCGATAAGTGTTATTCCAAATTTAATACTGGTGAATGTTGTATTTTATATTCTTACCTGTTCGTGTTAGTTTTAATCTGATATCAATGCTCTCTTATCGTTTGGTTATTCTCTTTAGTACAGTTAAAGATTCAAAACTAAAGTAAAACAAAAATTACTATCATTCAGCAAAATTTAAAAATAATAGTACCTACATAAAACTAACTATAAATTTTGATACATAAACGTCTTTGAATTAAAACATAAAAATTGCTTAGGTAATTTATATAGCGATTGTATGAAAGGAGATTATTTTAAAGACACTATGTATAAGTGATTACAAAGGTATAATGATGATAACAGTTGAAAAAATATTTCACCATTTGGAATTTTAAATAATTTATTAAAACAACTTTTTCTTACCCTGATTAATATATTAAAAAATATGATATTAATACTGTACAAAATAATAATGTTAATATAATAATAAATAAATAATAATATTTGTGTAATAGTAATTGGTGAAATATAAATAACAAACACGGCTGTAAATTTAAGGTACTTTTTTAAATGCAAATGAACAAATTCTAGAATTTTTTCCTCGGTAGTATATAGTGTTTTGTATTTCTGCAGCAATCACGATAAGGGAAGAGAATGATGTTTATGGGGTTGGAAGGTTAGGACAGGCGCAATGGAAAACTAAGGAAAATCTACTGCTATAATTTTCCCCATGAACTTTACACAGAATCCTCAGTTAGATGCGCGCTTTCACGCGTAGTACAGCTCACGTTAACGAAACAGATTTATGCCACAATTACTTTCGAGTATTTAAGGTGCTTGCAAAACTAAGCCGGTTACCAACACTGCAATATCTAAGTACGTTTAAGCATTATAACCCAATAAATATATTTTTTATATTAATTTATTTTTAAATTTTGTTGGTTTAAAATTAAATTTAGTGTTGTATTTTAAGTGTTTTTATGTTACGAAGTATAATTGCATATATTTTATTTCAGTTCTCAACGTTTCTAGAAATGCAAAACTAGCATGAAATTTTAATGAAAACTTGTCTAATTTTTTACTGAAACGTAAATTTAGGAGGTTGAAAAATGATTAAGATCCTAAAAAAATTATACGCCAGTTTCAAACCATCTTCACGCCTCTTTACCGCTACAACATAAAAACGAAAAATATGAAATAGTTTTCTTAAAAATTCCACATCAAAAATTGCATGAACATGAATTTCAGTATATTATTCAAAAGTTTTACATAATTGGCTGCGTAAATTGCAACTGTTGCAATAAAGAAATTTTTAACCTTTCTGCTCAGACTAAAGTTATCTGAAAGATACAAAATATTTTTTAAAAATAAACAAAATTTTGGTGTTGTTTTTATCCACGTGTTAAGTTACAACTTTGTTGCTTAATATATCTTTTTTAAGAGAACAAACATGATGATACGTAGATAATTAAAATTATACTCTAAAAAAAATTTTTTAATATTTCAAAAAGTAAATAAATTTTTTACATTAAAGTCTTAAAAATCGGCAAAAATATTATATATATATATATATATATATATATGGTGCGTGCTGTTTAGGTCAACAGCCGGAAGGCTGGTTTACACCTCTAGAGGTTTTACTAAGTAAATGGATGATTTGGTTTATCATTATCTTCCTCACGGAGTGGAAACGTAGGCCTATGTTATCAGCATAAGGATCTACTTTTCACACTGAAAATAGCACCTTCACGTCATTCACCACAGGTCTGGCTGTATAATAAAATTCATTACTCTTACACCGTTTTCACACCGACGCCGCGAAACCGTAACAGCGGTTTCGGTTTCGTTCCGCAGCAAGTTGTCGATCTGAATACGCGATATCAGGCGAAATAATATGTTGCCCCCTTACGGAGATATCGGTTGAGACGGCTAGAGCAGCGAAATCCTTTCACACTACCACCGTAGTTTCGCCAGTTAGTCACAGTATCGCTTCAGTACCGCACGGAATCTGTCGCAGTCGACAGATTTTTGCCAGCAAAACATTTCAGAATATTTCAATCTGTTATCTTTTGCAAGTATTTTGCAAGTCTATTATTATCATCGATAACACCATCGACAGAATTATTGATTCAGTCTGTCAGGCAACCACCTGAAATATATTTAAAGAGTCACCCGGACTATAAAAATTACATAAAAAAGCAAAAACCAAAATAATTACATTGAAATACAAAAAGAATTAGTCAAGTTTAACAATTTCATTTTAAATTAACCCCTAAACAGAAATAAAAATAACTTATCTTAAACAAAATGTCAGTCTTTGCTTACTGGGGACGGCTTCTCTACAATAATTATTATCTTGTTTAGTGATACAAAATTGTAGTAAATTAAGAAGCTCTTCAAAGCTTTCTTGCTTCATCCGAAAGTAATTGTGAAATCGATCTTCATAAGACTGCAGTTCTTTGCACATTACATTTTCTCCCAAATATTTTCTTTTTGTGTTAATGTCATGAATCGAAATGCTACGCTTTCTTTTTTGACGCTAACCCCAAATCAGCAGCAATATTTTCTCTTCTTCAAAAGTAGAAATATTCAACATTTTGTATAAACACTACCGAAGCCAATTGACAATTAATACAAATGAACCAGGAATCATAAATTCCGCTTTGAAATTTCACGCTGGAGTGAAAGTCATTTCACTGCGAAATAACAGCGTAACCGCTGTCACGATATCGCGGAAATTTCACGGTGGCGGTGTGAAACCAGCGTTAGAGGAGATAACTCTGACCTCTTTTACACCTCTGCCCCTTCTGTTTTTAAATGCTTCAGTCACATAATTGGGTGACCATGTGATAAGAAACAGAAATATTTTTTGTAGCCCAGGAACTAGCAGATTGAGTGCAAATAATTTAACACTCCACCTGCCTGTTATGGGAATAATATGATGTAACTTACAGAAACTAAACCAATAGACATGTATATCTTATTGTTTCGTAGATGACTGAATAGTACAAAACCTATACGAACTACAAGTGCCCTACCAAACCTAAAAAGGAGTCGTAGAATTTCAGATGGCAATCGTTCGTACTTAATAATTGTTCTAAAAATTAAAATAATTCTAGTAAACTGTCAAATGAAAGAGCGAGTGTGGACCGTCTATGCAATAGTTATGAAGAAAATCATAATCCAGTTATCTAGATGTAACGTGAAACGTTTTAAGACTGTATAGCAGTTGATGAAGGAAACTTTCATTTTGCATTCAAACACTCTAACACAGAACTTCTTGAGAAAAGCAGACTTATGAGATTTATTTTGAAATTTTAAGGTATTTTGTAGTAGTTTTAAAAAAATCTGAGTGTATGGTAGGCAAATTTGTGGTACAGTAAAACCGTCAGTTATTTCACTAATACATTGTTTCCAAAGTAAATTCTTAAGTAAATACTAATTTCCGTTACATGTCCAATAAAACATTTCACGATAACTTACGTGTCCTTTGTACCATTTTACACATTTTTAACATTTTACTCTACGTTCAGAGAGACATACTTCAAAATCATAATAATCCACTAATAAGCAACATTAATTTTGTGATCTAACAGAAATCGCACAAAGACGATTTAAACGCAGATGAATTAGAGATATGATACAAAAACACAAAACTAGCTGTAAAAATTGAATTAAAATTGTTAATTTAATACAATTATAATTTTTGGATCAATATTACTGGGTGGGGGTATTCAACCTGCCTTGGGGGTATTCAATTTGTCTTTTTTTAACATCGGCCTGTTAATGTATTGTTGCTATCCACCGACACAATATTGAGTTTCAGTACGTCTTGAGCGTCATTGGTTATTAGTGCTATTAGTATTTTTACACTTTAAGCACTTTCTTTTTGTTTTAAAAAATAGGCCTATCTAATTATTTTTCGATTATCCATGGAAGCAGTGCAAAAGCAAAAGAAGGAACAGACAATTCACAGTAAAGCTAGAAAAATGTTAAGACGCGTTATTAAACAGTGTGGTGACGAAGCTAAAGAAGGTAAATTTAAGTATGCAGTCAATCAAAGTAACTTGCGGGTCGCAAATTATGTAGGTGTTTGTATTAGAAGCGTGACGAAAATCCGAAAAGAAGGCGTTAAAGCTGGTGAATCTTCTTTAAGCACTCCTGGTGTTATAAAGAGGCTGTGGTTAGAAAAGAAAAAGTCTTATTTGTTTTTAAAGTTTATAAATTTGAAAGTATGTTTGTGTTTACGTATTTCAATATTTACAAAGGCTTTTACATCGTTTGTAATATTATTACATTACTCGTTTATTATTTCATAAAACAACGGATATTAAAACTAATGCTTTATTATTAGGCCTATTATTATACATAATTTTGTTACGGCCCATTCATGTGACGGATTCATAATAAACACACTAATGTGCGTTATGTTTTACTACGTACTTATTAGTAGCTGCCTAACACACTGCAGCCGATATCTTTAGCAAAAGACGATAGTGCGGTAGTGCCAGTGTATGCGCGTTGCTGTAATCATTACACACTGCATTCCTTAGCCTTGCATTTCACGACACTATAATTAGGCGTGGAAGGAGGGGTCACAGCTAGGAGCGTTTCCTCACGGATTATATTGTCACAAAACGATGACGATAAACTTTATGAATAACAGCGGCATCGCTGACGAGAAAGAAGTTGAAAAGACAGGATGGTAATGATGAAGTTGAAATAATAGCAGAATATTATTGAAGGAAATCCCTACACCAAAGATGATGAAGACCTTTAAAATTTTGAGCAATGTAAATAATCTAAAATATATGCCTAACGTACTTTATCAACGATGGCGATTCTGACTTTTCTTCTAACATGACTCTCGACGTCGGAAGTGTTTTAAAGTCTGTATGTACCGAGTAGAATTTACCTTTGCCCAGGTAATCAGTCACATAAACTCGGCGAGCATCCCAAAACACAGTAAAAAGAAGTGTTTTTGTGGATGGTTGTGTTCTGAACTTTTTCACAAATAATGTTTGTAAAAAAAATTTGGTGATGGTATTTTGTAAATATTAACGTGTTTGAATATGACTGTTGAAAACAATTGAATAAATATTTTTAATTAGGTACTAGTTAAGAAAAGTTTGGTTTACTTTTACATTTAGTTTTTGAGACAAAGGTCCGCGGTTCAAATCCTAGTAAAGCTAATTACTTTTACATTTAAATTCTAGACAGTGATCACCAGTGTACTCTGATGGTTGGGGTACAATTAATTATATGCTCTCAGGAATGGTTAATCTGAGTCTGTACAGCCTCATCCTGTGTCCAAACCTCGTTCTGCTTGTATCTAAACCCATTTAAACATCATACATAATTATCCTGATATCCATTATCCTGATCATATTGGGTCATGGGGTTGCTTATTGTTTTTAAATTAAACAGGTTGCAATGTACACACTTGAGATGAATAAAATATTTCATGAACATTTATTATTATTTATTTATTTTTATTTAAAAAAGTATTTTTGATTTTACTTAATTTACGTATTGTAAATAATTTATGAGCAGTATAATATTTGTGTTATGTTAAGTTAATTGGACCACAGGGTTGTAATTTTTCGTGCATTCTTCAAAATGATATATGCATTTATTATTATTATGTAACAGGTTATTATGCATTCAAATAAACGTTATAAGAAAAATAAAAATTAACGAAAATATATAACTTAATAATAATTAAACTAACCGCGTTGGTCTAGTGGCATCGTCGCGAGTCAGCTGTTTAACAGCTGATTTTTAGAGGAGTTTCCGAGATTCAAATCCAAATAAAAGTAGTTGCTTTTATACGGATTTGAATATTAGACAGTGGTTACCGGTAATTTTATGGTTGAGGTTAAATATTAAACCATACTTTCACAGGAATGGTCGGCCTGAGAATGTACCAGACTACACCTCATTTACACGTCACATATAAATATTCTCATCTCATTGGGTCATGGGGTTACGTGTTGTTCTTAATTGAACAGATTGCTACGTGCATGATATTTAAAAATATAATTTAACATAATCTTATTTTTGCAAAACAAACAGATGTTTGTTTTTATAGTTTACTTATAATTTAATTAATTTAAAATCACCTGTATTTTTAAGTGTTCAATTTAATAAAAGAGACATATCGAAATACCTTAAATGTATTAATTATTTTTACTGCCTGCGTTAAAAAGTTTCGGGTGGTTTCTGAGGAATGAGAACTTTAAGTTCAACATGATTAAATTCCAGTTTTGATAATATAAAAAGTTCTGTTGTAAGACAAGACAAAAGTATATTATAAAACTTTACATTTTTCTTTAACTCTGTTGTTTATTTTACAGCGAACAGAATAAATGAGAATTTTAAAGTTTCCGATGACCCAACGAAGCTGCATAGTTTTGTGTTAACTTTTTTTACATCAACAGTGTTAAAATTGATCCTTCTTGTAGAGTATGAATTTTGGAAAAAAATATAAAATAATAAATCTCAAAATGTTATTTATTTATTAACAAATTATCGATTATAAGTAATTGCCTCATTGATTCGTCACTAATTTTAATGGAAATCTAAGCAAATCAATTTTTCTTGTTCTTTTATTTATATACATTTGAACTTCCTTGTTTGGTCTTTAGCAATTACAATGAGTTATGAAACGTAGAACTTTATTACAGCTTGAAAAATTTAAGCAGGTTCTTAGAATCAAATCTGGGACCTTTGTTCTAGAAGATGAGAGCTCTCCGACCTACCAAGGGGGAAATATAAAAATGTTATTATTTCTATGTAACAAAATTATCGATTCGTAAAATTTATTTACAAAAGCCGGCTCATATATTAAGACAATTTATAAAAATAAATAAACTTTTATAGTCGTAAAATAATGTAAATTAGATGTATTCTTTTCTTAACGTGCCTGTCCGATGTGCCTGTGAACGTTGGCTACCATCATAGCTATCTTGGTCCTGTCCTCTATTATTCTAATTTATATTTTAATTAATTTGATTATTCTAATAATTTTTTTTTTCTTTTTTTTCTTTTATGACCGCATAGGATCACTAGTCATACTGGATGGTTCTTCTTCAATTTCTTTTTCTTGCTGTTCCAAAACTTTTTCATATTTTCAGATCTTATTTTCCTTAGTTTATCTGAACAAACCTCAATTGTACGTTTCACTGTTTTGGTAGTTAATCGAACTTTGTGATTTCCATTTGGTGTTTATACCACGGTGTACGTTGCGTTAGGTCCTCCATGGTTAGGTCGAGTTCTTACAGGTCGTTTTGAATTTCTCTGAGCCATTTTCAGATTTAGCGGTAAGTAGTTTTTCAGTGGTTCTTCTTAGAAGACGTGTTGTTGGAGTTCTCAGTATGTGTCCCAGAAATAAAAATTCTCTTTTTTCTCATTGCAATTGTGACTGGTTTTATATTTTTGTAGACTTGTTCTTTGGGTAAAAGCCTGTATTGCCCATCTATTTGGTGTTTTTTGTTGATACAAGTCCTTAAGATTCTTCTCTCGACTTTTCTAAGTTTCTCCTTGATTCCACCACCGTCAATGCTAAAGAGAGTTTCACTTCCGTACATCACTTGAGATCTAAGGACTGATTTGTAGTGTTTATGTTTTATGTGTATTGATAGACCTTTTTTGTTGTATGTGGTTTTAGTGAGACGTCATCCTATGGTGAGTTTGGCGACTCTCTCATTCCAGGCAACTTTTACGTTGCATTTGTAATTAATGGTCTCGCTAAAATATTTAAAATTTTCAACTATATCTATCAACCACTAAGTGAGATCACTCTAGAGTTACAACTACAGATGTTATCTGTAGAGGCGATAAATGACGTATGGGTTGGGTGATTGTGAGGTTGTGAGATTATTCCGTTCTAGTTCACTTAATTTTGCCTCATTTCAAGTCAAGCTATCAAGCCGCACCACGTGCAGGCACGCAAATTTTTCTGTAATTTCTTAAAAGTTTTTAAGACGGTAAAATTAAGGTGGATTAAAAAAATGCCGGAATAATTAACGGCCCTTTTATTATTTTAATAAATGGAACATTATTTACTATTATTTTGATAACGTTTTCAGTTAGAACACGAATTTAGCTAAACGGGGAACTATTAATGCTGGTACCCGAAAACCTAATTTTGTGCTAAGTTGTACCACTATTACTTGAAGAAAGTAATTATTACTCATCCTATAAAAATCACTGCATTAGATCCAAAAAGCTAAACCTAGTCTAACCTATAATTTACGAAAGACGTAGCTACTACCTGAAAAAAATATAATGAAATATAAATTTATTGATTCACATATCACGATAGAAATATTGAAATCGTTACATTTCTCTTCAATCAAAGAATCACGTTTCAAGATAACGTTGTCGTCACTAAAAGCTGGATGAATTTTAAAATAAGTAACTAGTTTAGAATGTTATAAATCTTGGTTGAGTAGCTTAGAAAAGTATTTCACGGAAAAATGTGATTATGATTTTTGCTGTAAAAGATGATGGAGTGTTTTTATTGGTGGGAATTTTTAAAATTGTCATCTGTAAAGCTCGTTAGACCTACACTTATATTAACTAACGGGATAAAGGTTATGTAAATGAACAATTCCAATGAGTTCTTTTAAGACGTTTAATTAAATTTTAAATAAAAAAATATATAAATAAATATCTCAGGGTTCAAGAGAATACTTTACAATAATTTTTTAGTCTTATACAGTTTGATTTTCACTTAGTGTCATTCACATAATTATTATTAAAATTAGGTTGTTTTCATTTTACATTGTTTACTTGTGATTAAACATAGGTTATTTGTTTTATTATTTACAACGGCAAGAGAAAGTCATGTGTTTCAAACCAGATTTTTTTAGTTTAAGTCGCATCATCAGCTAGGTCATTAACGAGTAGCTTAGGTTAAGGAACAACGGCTGGAACATTTAATAATTTTCCAGATCCTTGCCGGGAATTGAACCCGGGACCTTTCGCTTTGTAGCCTAGCACGCTACAACACAGACGGGGGCTTTCAGCTTTTAATTTTTTTTATTATTTTGGTTTAATTTTTTGAAAAATTATTTAGTTTGTTCGCCATATTGTTCCGGAGTTTCGAGGACGTTGTAACGCTATAAATGACATTAAGAAAGAACTGAACTACTTTGAAGTCATCAGATTGTTGCAGTTGTTTCCATAATTAAAATAAATCTTGATGTTCTTCTATTTTCTTTTAATTATTAGTTAATTAGTTCAAATTACTTATTTAAAATTATAGTTTCTTTTGTTTTATTGCTTCATCTTTAATAAAATTTGCATCTTTGGCTTCTGGAATATTTATTTATAATTTTTGTATGTTTTCCTTACCTTGATATACGAGGTGTGGCTATTAAATAACGAGACTGACGTAAAAATTTGTATTTTTATTTTCTACATAATCACTTATTGTCACCTTCAGTATACACTTCTTCTCTTTCCCTACAACGCTCCATGCAAATTTTCCATAGTTGGAAACAGTGCTGGAAGTCATCTTCTGTCAGTTCCTTCAGGACACGTGCCGCTTTCCTTTTTACAGCTTCCACAGACTCAAATCTTGTCCCTTTTAATGCAGATTTTACCTTAGGGAACAGGTAGAAGATAATAACATGTGATGAAACGTGGTTTTTTACTTATGATCCGGAAACGAAGGGCCAATCCATGCACTGGAAGAGCCAAACTTCACCGAGAGCCAAAAAAACCTTGAATGAGCAAGTCAAAATTTAAAGCAATGATGATTGTTTTTTTTTTAATATCCATGGGATTGTGTACCTTCACTGGGTTCTGAAGGTCAAACAATTAATCAATATTACTACCTTGAGGTACTTTCTAAACTACGTCAAAGGGTAAGGAAAAAACGCCCCGAAATGTGGAAGGGCAAATCATGGGTTCTCCACCAAGACAATGCGCCAGCTCATTCCACGTTACCTTTAAAGAGGTTCGTAGCCAAGTACAGCAACTCAGTGTTAGGACATCCACCTTATTTACAAGATCTTGCACCATGTAACTTCTACCTGTTTCTAAGATGAAATCTGCATTAAAAGAGAGAAGATTTGAGTCTATGGAAGCTGTAAAAACGAAAGCGGCACGTGTCCTGAAGGAGTTGACAGAAAATGACTTTCAGCACTGTTTCCAACAAATTTCGCATGGAACGTTGAAGAGATAGAGAATTAGTGTATATTGAAGATGACAATAAGTGATTATGTATAAAATAAAAATAAAATTTTTTTTACAACGCAAGTCTCGTTATTTAATAGCCACACCTCGTACTTAATTTTTATTTAGAATTTTAAATTTAATTACAAATTATTTATTTTGATGACTAATTATGATGATTTAAAATGATTTTTTTTAATTCTTTAACAATTGACGTTTTAAACTTGACCTTAGATGGAGCATAGACTTTTATTCTGGAGCATAGACTGCTATTCTACAAGGTAAACATTAATTAAAATACGGACGTAGTGGCTCACGTATGGATGTTATCTGGCTACCATACTAATTCTGTCACCTTATCGGTATTACTTTACCATTGAAGCGACGTTCAACCAGCTGACTGTATGGATTGGCACGAAGGTAAAATAAGGTTTGTATTATTTTACAAATCACAAATTTTCCCAAAAACTTTCTGAATTGAATGTTCAGTTATTTTTTGACTCCAGTAATTTATAAATCCCTGCGAACATTAAGGAATTATTTAAGTGGAAAGTTTTACAAATGATTAAAAATATGGTGTAGGTACAGTTTTAACATTTAAAACAAGAACACTTTATTATACCCTGGAAACTACAGCTGTTTGATTTTAAAAATTTAAAACTTTATTCTGAGTAAATATTTTATATTTTAAGGTCGTAGATTGCAGATGTTATTTCTTTAATAAAATTCTGGCATTAACATAAAAGGAAACTTTATTAGTCGGGTACTAAATCAAGTTGAGTAATTCCAACTGTGTACCAACATAAAGAAACTTTACTAATTTATCAAAGTTAAAAGAAAGTAAGTTTTAAAAATTCTAAAAATTAAATTGTTTTGTTAAAATATGAAAAGCTAAGTTAATTTGTCCACAGTAAACTAATGACTAATTGGTAGCAATTTTTAAAATTGTCATCTATCATCATTTTGTTTTGTCCGTCCGTCACACCCAGATTTCAAGAACTACAAGATATAGCAACAACCGGTTTTCGGATTTGTAATCTACCCAAAAAGTTAATAGGCATGGATTGGGTTTGAAATTCCAGTTTTGACCGAATGTCGAAAATAAAAGTCAGTAACTACAAAAGACAACAACAAACGGTTTATGGGTTCGTAATCTACACAAAAGTTACCGGAAGTCCAAAAATCAAAAACGGAATTTGGAAACAAAAATAGTTTCATTTGAATCCTCTTAAAAGTAGATATAGAAATTGTAAGGTTTGAAGTTCCGGCTTTGACCGGAAGTGGCCCAAAACCGTAAGTCAGGAAATCAAAGTCGGAATTTGGAAACAAAAATAGTAGATACCATTTGAATTTTCTTAAAAGTAGATATAAATATCATAGGGTTTGAAGTTCCGGTTTCGACCGAAAATGGCCCAAAACCGTAAGTCAAGAAATCAAAGTCGGAATTTGGAAACAAAAATAGTGTCATTCGATTCCTCTTAAAGAGTAGATGCAGAAACCACTAATGGTTTTTACCATAAGTCAAAAGTAAGCCTTTTTAAAAATTGCTACCAGACATGAGACGCTTCGTCTCATAAAGGGATTTTTCTAATTGTAGTGATGCAGATGTTTATGAAAATAAAAATATTTCGTAATTACGAATTAATCAAAAATAGTGTCATTCGATTCCTCTTAAAGAGTAGATTTTTAGGTTTTGTTTTAACACGTAAATAAGTACTGAAAAAATTGTTGTAAAATACATGAATCGGCTTAAAAATATATAATTGTTTTTTTAATAGTTTTCTTTGTTTAAGAAGTTTAAAAAGTTTTATTACATATTTATAAACAAAAGGATCCCGAAAGAATCTGGAATAAAGATCACTATACTACATATATTTTAGTTCTTCTGTTTTAATCCGTGAATAAGTAGGCCCTACTGAAAAAATTATTGTGAAATACATACATCGGCTCACGAATAGGGTTGTTTAGATCAACAGCCAAAAGGCTGGTTTGAACTTCTAGAGGTTTTATTAAGTAAAAACGACGAGTAAGGTGGTTTACTATTGCCTTGCTTACGAAAGAGTATTCTTACCAGCATGCCAGGCCCTTCTAAAAGCACCTACTTTCCATCCTGCAAATAACATTTTCACTTCATTCACCATAGGGTCTGGATGTTTAGTGAAATTAATTACTCTCAGAGAAAATAACTCTGACTAGTTTCTATTACACCTCTACCTCTTCTGTTCTTAAATAATTCTATGTGACTATGTGATAAGAAGCAGAACTATTTTTGTAGTCCTGAAACAAACAGATCGAGTGCAATTAATTTAACACTCTACCTGCCCGTTACGGGCGAAACAATAGGGTAATAATTAGTAAAATTGTGTAAACAATAATTGTTGTGACATGTGTAATTTATTACCGGACGCCACCGGTATTGCTTGTTCCTCTAGTAATAGGTAGAGTTTTATTGTATTGTAAGGCTATTATGTTACTTTTATTGTCCTTTATTTTTATAGATTTTTCTAATATTTCATATGGCTATTAATTCTCAATTGTGTTATGTACGTCTGGAAAATGTTTCTATTATTACGTTTATTCTTTATCTGTATAGAATTTAAAGGACGTATTAAATAAACGGATGTTCTTAATTAAGTCAGTTCAGTGTTGATTGAGCCATTGTATGGTCAGTAAAAATAATGATGTGATGATATGTCAGATAAAATAATGATGTGAGTTCTTGAAAATCAGTTTTGTTAATAACAAATACGTATTGAAATAGATTCTGCGTAGCGTACAGTTAGTTGTTTTTGTTTTAAAATAAGAGTGAATAATTCTTTAATTGTATAAGTGATTTTATATTTATTTAGTCAAGTTAAGTTGAGGTCTTAAGTTTTGAAATTTTTTTGTAATGAATTTAGTCTATAATTAAGAAGTTTTTTAATAGTTATAACTGCGATAATAAGTTTTTTAATAATTGCTTGTTCTAAGTTTGAAAAGTTTATTATATATAAACAACCAGATCCCGAAAGAATCTGGATAAAGGTTACCATACTACATACGTTTTAGTCCTTACGTTTCAATACGTGAATAAGTACCGAAGAAAGTTGTTTACAATTTACAAAATAAATTATTTGATTTTTAGATACTGTAGAACAAGCCTAAACTAGCGTTCTGGAGTTTTGGGAGTTGGAAGTTTTTCGGTCGATTGGGTATTCAAGAAGAGTTTCTTCTGATCTAATAAAAACCAACTCAGACTTGGCCTGTAGTAGTTACATGTAAATGTAATGACACACTGTCCCTTTTTTGTGTATTGTGCCATATGGCTGGAAATCCTCTTTTATTTCATTCATCCAGAATAAAATAAGTTTGTAAATAATTAAAATAGCAGAGTTGTTACAATTTTTAAATATTTCCAGTTGGAATCCACGAATAACATAAATCGTGTTAACATTGATCATGTAATACAAATTTTGTAGTACAAATTAAGTATCGTACTACATAGATATTAAAAAATCTGGTGTGAAACACTCACACGACTTTCTCTAGCCAATGCAAATAATGACAAATATAACCTAACATTAGTATTAGAACATTAGAAATAAAGAAAAAAAATAATCTCAAAAACCATAACCTCATTTTAATCATAAGTGAATGATGCAAAATGAAAATCAACTTCAGTTTGGCTTATAATATGGAAAATTCATCTTTCATGCTAAACTAGGCTCTGTAGAGAAAAATGTTTAAAAGAAAATTTGTAGATTTTTTAATTTTCTATAAATTTTATTATACATTTTTGTCGTAAAATGCATACTAAGGCCGAAATCTAAAGAAATTCAATTTTTTACAGATTTTCATGAAAAAAAAACAGAGAATCACAAATTACCACTAAACTAAGCGTTAGTCTATACAAAAATGTTTAAAATAAAAGTTGTAGATTTTTAAATCGTCTTCAACCTTAATTATTTATAAAATTGTGCCCTAAAATGCATTTTAAGGCTGGAATCTTAAAAAAAAACATTTTTTTCTACAAAAGAACAACCTCCCTAAGAATTTCAGCAAACATGGCGCCTACCCTATCTTGTAGAACATAAAAAGTGTAGTAAATAAGGGGATTTAAAAAAAATCGTAGTAGCTGTTTTTGAGAAAATCGCAATAACGTGAATAATGATACGCATAAACTACTACTTCTGGGTGACCGATTTTGATCAAAATGTACGTGTCGGGTCCTCTAGTGGTATCTAACTTAAGTGTCAAGTTTCAACTTTGTACGATGTTCCGTTTTTGAGTTATTCTGTGAACACACACCCAGACCAATTGCTAAAACATGTTTTTTGGGTTCAGGGGGTCTGAAAACGTGTAGATTTGGTGAAAACTCGATTTCAAAAAATCGACATGTAAACAATACGCTCCTTCCTATATTATTACAGGCAAGAGAAAGTAAAAAAAACCACTGATCTATATTATTCTCTACCAAAACAGATCGTTGAGTTTGCTAAAATAAAAAAAGGAAATCATACATGTAATTTATAAACTTGTAACATAAGTTGTTGTTTTGAACACAAGCATTGAACATGATTAAAAAATTTAGTTATTTCAAGAATTTTAAATAAATTTTGTTCAAATAAAACATGTACAAATAAAATGATAGATAAAATGATAAAATGAAAGCAATTATTTTTCTTGATATCACTTCCACTTCACCTACAATTGAAGGTATCCTTTTTAATACCAATCTGAACGTTCAGTGATCAAATTTACGACTTAGTGACAAATTTCCAACTAAAAAGAATTTACAGAATTCTGTGTAAATTACTTAGAAAAGTAACTTTGGCAAACTTCTTCGGTACCATAAAGCATTGGACAATGATTTATGTGAACGATAAATATCAACAACACATTTTATTAAATTTATTCATGTTTGAAATGCAATCTTGAACATCATCAAAATGGTCTGGTTAAAAAACTAGAATTTTCAGATTTACCTGGAAATTTGAGAAGACTGAAACGATGGTGGAGTAATTAGATATAAATGGTAGTGCAATTATAAATTTCATTATTATTATTTTTTTATTAACAAATGCAGAAAAAGGAATCATAGATTGATGGTTACGAAATAATTAAAATATTGGTTCATTTATTTTATATTGTTAAGATTTAATTATATTTATAATTATATCGAATTTTATGAAGTAAATATATTAAAATTTATCTGTTGCTTTACAACGGTTTTTATTTTTTCAGTTGTAAGGACGTTAAACTAACGAGCCTAGAATACCATAAAATTATAAGGTGACATATAAAAAAGTAACGAGTTAGGCTAAAAAATGCACGATCCAATCTAGTAACAATCGTCAATATAAAATCCAAATAAAAAGACAACAAGTAAATTATTTTTGACAGTTTTCAACATCATTAAACCACATGTTATATTTTATAACACAATTTTTAGCTGTAACAAGGGATTATATTTGATCCATGAAGATCTAATTTCATTTGTGTCAAAATAAGTTTTCCTCAGATAATTTCGTTTAATTTAAAATTTAGATAATTACAATACCTTAAACCATAAATAATGATTATTTTCTACTCATTTTAACGCTTTTTCTTAATCTAATTCACTGATATTAACACTTTTAAAAATTTATGTGAAAATAATAAATTATAACCTATATTTGTTTTATCATGAGTATACAATTTAAAATGAAAAACGACATAATTATAATTAATTAACAGTGAATAACGCAAAACAAAAATCAACCTATGGAAGACTTAAAATTACAAAATACCACCAATTAACGCTAAACTAAGCTCTGTAGAAAAAATAATGCTTGAAAATAAGTTGTAGGTTTTTATTTTTCTACAAATTTGTTTATAAAAATATACTTTTGTCGTAAAATCAAGTTATGAATTTTTAAGGCAATCTTAAAAATCCCTTTTTTACAATTATTGAGCAAGTATAGAAAACAATGATAAAAACTAAGCGTTGTAGAAAACATTTTGAATTAAAATTTGTAAGAATGTTGATTTTATACAATTTTGAATAATATACTTTTGGTCGTAAATGCTTATTTAAACCACAATTTAAAAAAAAACTATTTTTTGCCACGAAAGCACAGCCCCAAGAGTGTCTGCAGACGTTCCACTTACCCTACCTTGTAGAGCATAAAGAAGAATGCAGTAAATGAGGCAAATTTTACAAAATCGTAAGAGCTGTTTTATGAGAAAATCGCAAAAAGGGGAAAATTGAACGAATAAACAAATAAATAAATAGGGCCTATACAGCGAATAAACTTTCGCATAAGTTAATAGATTTTAATGAAAATATCCGTGTCGGTTCCCTTGTGGTACCTAACATACGTTCCAAGTTTCAGCTTCATACACTATTCCATCCTTAATATATTTTGTTCACACACACACACACACACACACACACACACACACACACACACACACACACACACACACACACACACACACACACACACACGCACACGCGCGCGCACAATTCACTATATTATACAATAGGTATAATACAACTAGTCGTCAGTTACAGTACTGTACTATCATTCAATTTGAAATAATCATTTACGCTTTCCTTTTTTAAAAAGGTTTTAAAATTATTTACGGGAGAGTTAGCCTATCCAAAAGAAACTTAACATCCAATTTCTGCGTAAAGTTATGCAAGCCTCCAAAATTATGGAGATCGTACTATATTTTTAGATTTTAACTAAATCTTAAGTTAATTAATTTCTTTACAAACCCGTATTGTACAGTAAATGGAAAGATGCTAGTGGCATAATAAATTGAAATTACTAAGCGGAAAGTCTCGGGTTCGATTTCCAACTAGGGTTTGGATATTAATACAAGTTAAAACTCACTGCTCCAGTTTAGAAATCCACAGTAGTCGCTAATAATCAAGCTGTTTTTCAACTTAAAAAATTACAAAAATAAATTTTAATTTGTAAACTTATTTATATAAATAAATATGATTTTTCTTTTAGTTTTAATAGATAACATATCGTGTTTCTTGTAAATTTTAATTAAAATGTGTAGGTCATTTCATTTATTGAAATACTGATAGTACAGAAACATAAACCATTTTTTATCAGTTACTTTGATTACAATGACGTATATACAGTATGTTTAATACTTATATAGTTGTTGACAGCCAATCTGTTATTTTCACCTAAACTCGCCCTTGTACCAAACCATTCATACATTCAAAGAGAGGTCTTATCTCATTTCATCCACTCTAATAGTCTCTAATGCAATTTATTGACAGAGACTCTCAACATTTTCATCCGGGTTTCTCTATTACATTTTACTTTACAGTGAAATTATTACATTATTTTAATAGCAATGTTTGGTTAACACAACAATTGTTAATACCCAGGTTAACAGTTTTATTTTTTGCAAATTAATACAACATAAAAAATTCCTTTAATGAGACGACGCATCTCGTGGCTGGTGGCAATTTTTAAAAAGGCTTACCTTAAAATTTTAAAGTTCCGGTCGAAGCCGGAACTTTAAACCCAGTCCAGGCTAACTATTTTTTGTGTATATTACAAATCTGAAAACGTTTGTTGCTGTCTCTTCTAGTGTCTGACTTTGATTTTATTGACTTCCGGTTTTGGTCTATTTCGGTCAAAACCGGAACTTTATATCTTATTTAGGCTCACAAACTTTTTGTGTAGAATACGAAAACCATTTCTTACTATCTCTTATAGTTCCTGACATCTGGGTGTGACGGACGGGCGGACAAAAAATTAGAGATGACAATTTCACAAATTGCCACCAATAAATTTCAAAACAGTGTTACATTACTGAACTTTGCTTATTGATGAAAAACTTTTTAAAATGTAAGCCAAATTTTAAACTTTTAGTTAGATATATTTTCCTGGAGATACATATTTTAAAATTTTAAATAAAATTAAGATAATTTAATTAATACATAATAATAATAATAATAATAATAATAATAATAATAATAATAATAATAATAATAATAATAATAATAATAATAATAATAATAATAATAATAATAATAATAATAATAATAATAATAATAATAATAATAATAATAATAATAATAATAATAATTCTTTATTTTTGTACATAATTTCATTTACAAATATTAGTATTAATAACAGTTTAATTTATAATAATCTTAAAATATAATACAATAAAATTTTACAAAATAATACAATATTATACAACACTTACCATATTTCTAAAATAATAAATATTATACCAATTTTTTTAACTTCTCAATATTCAACAAAAGACTTACTTCATATGATTTTGAATTAAAATTAAAATTAATTTCACCCAGAAATATTAAAATCAATTAGTTTGAAAATTATGCTCAAATTTTGGAGGGTGCATTGGGAGACACCTTAAATGTTTTGCAGTATCTCTCGTTGACGCAAAAAATAGAGATTACAATATAAATTGTTTTATGTTTTTAAATAAACAAAAAATTCTTAAAGAAAAGTATTTAGCTACAAATCTTAAAAAAATGGTAACAAAAAAATTGAGGATTTTGTTACTTTATTTCCCACCGGGTTAGTCTAGTGGTAAATTCGTCGCCGCGAGTCAGCTGTTTGACAGGTGATGTACGAAGAAGAAATTTCCGTGGTTCAAGTGAAGATATTTATTTTTATACACATTTGAAAACAAAACTATTGTTACTTTGATGGTTGGAGTTCAATTAACCATACCTACTTCTCAAGAGTGGGCAGCCTGATTCTAAACATCAAGACCAACTCAATTGCTCGTCACACATATCATCCTCATCTTATTGGGTCGTGGGGTTACTTATTGTTCTAAATTAAACATGTTGCAACATCCAAACTTGAGGGTTAAAATAAATTTGATTTGTGTTACATTATATAGATAATTTACTTTGAAACTTTGGTTCTAGTCTTTAGAATATCTGTTTTTTCCTTTCTACTTGCTATATTCTATGCCTCTAAAGTTGGATGCCACCAAGGCGGCGTTTTCTTCCTTATTCTTTGCCAAATGGAATAACTCCTCAACAATGGTAATTTCAATCCAATCTTTTATTCTCCTCAATCAACTAACCTGTCACCTACAAATAACTTTCCGATCTTCAATTTTTTCTTTAATATAGCCTAAGCTAGTTTCTTTGCAAACCAGCTTTTTTGTTAAGCATGTCTGCTTCAGCTGTTTTGCTCTTCTTCTTCTTTTTCTTCTTCTTCTTCTTCTTCTTCTTCTTCTTCTTCTTCTTCTTCTTATCGTCAAGTAATATGCACACAGCGTATTACGCCATCCAGTCCACGAGATTATTGATCCTTCCTTCTTTTCCTTGGCTTTCTCAAGTTCTACCTCCCATTCAAAATCCCTTCTACCTCCCTTTAAAATCACTTTCGGAATTCAATCCGCACTCATCCTTCAAAAACCCACTAACCATTACCTTCTGTAGTTGTTAACTTTTTCCACCTGTGAAAAATATCCAGTTACAATTTCATATATGGATTCCACTCTTTATCCAATCTTACAGACCACAAAAATCGAATCTGTTTTTCTTTAGAAAAAAAGTAATTTAAAAATAAAACGCAGCAATTCGAAAATTATAATGGACTTACTTATATACGCTCACAACCAGAATATTCACTTAATATTAATGGAATTACAAGTTCCTAACGTATTCGATATAATAAAATAATACTATCAATGTTTCCGCAAAATATTAGTAAGACATAAAACAAACTACTATGGACGACCAACTCAATTACTTTACTGGATGCTCCAAGAAGTTTAAAAAGAACTTTAAACGGAGATATGTGGCTCCATTAAAAAATTGATATTTAAAAAGTATACTTTAAACACTTTTTTTCTACCGCTTATGGATTAGGCGCTAAGCCTGTTTCAGCCTCAAACCACCTTTTCCTTGGTCTACCCAAGCTACTTCTTCCAATTGGGGAACATTGCAATGCTTGGACTGTAACCCTTTCATTTGTAATTCTTATGACATAATTTTTTCATTGAACCTTGTATCTACTCATTTTCTCTAGGATGGTTTCGTCTCTACCCAGATCTCTCCTGATGTAACTACTATGAAGCTGATCTCGCAGGGAGCATCCCTTTACCGATCTCATGAATCTCATTTCAGCAGCTTCTACTTTCCTTAACTGGGCTGTTCTTAGCACCCATAACTTGCGAACATATAACCGCAGGGGAGCTACCATTAAGTCATACATACGTATTCTTGGATCTTTCCTTGTTTTATTTCTAAAGACCTTGTTAATGAAGCCATAAAGCGTCTGAAATTTATTTACCCTTTTCAAAATTTCTTCATCATATTCGTATGTAACATTGCAGCCCAGGAATGTGAAATAGGAAACGTGTTTCATAATCTTTTAATCAAGCATTATTTTCGAGTGAACTGGGTCTTTACCAGCCAAAGTCATTATCTTCGCTTTCCTTGCTGATATTTTAATCGTTTATTCCATGCCTATATTTTTGAGCAGTAAAACACTAATTTATAAACACTATTATCACAAATACTAGCGTTTATAAGGAAGTTGATCTGATAATTAGCGTGATGAAGAAAAGGAGGATTTCCTACTTTTTCCACATTTTAAGAATGCCAAATGATAGAACATTGAAACAACTAATCCTCAGGAACTTGAACAGGAAGATTACGGGAAGATACATCGAAGAGATTAAAAGGGATCTCAATGAAATTGGACGGGCAATTGAATATGCGTTTGACAAGAAAAATGTAAATAGTTCTCTCATAACACACAGATTATTGGGAGAAAGCAGAAAGTTTTTTATTTATATATATAATTTTTGGTTTTACGTCTGACCGTTTTGCAATTGCTGCTGTTGCTGACGGAAAATCAGAAAGACGCACGGTGGAGGTTACAGATGAGATACGGAAACAAAGATCGGACCATCTCAAAAAGTACTGGTAAAACCAAAAAGCTAGACCCATACGTTATCCGCAGAACACTAGAAATTGATGGGCTTAGTGGTCTAATGTGGGCTTAAAATCTAAAAAAAATACTAGCATTATAAATTACTAATGCATAATTAAACTAAACTGGCGGTTGGAACAACGATGTAACTCATAACTTACAAATTTTATGGAAAGAAAGCTTAATTTTCCCAAACTGTAAAAAAAGTTTTTTTTAATTTAATAAACATCCTTAAATAAAAGACATACATTATCTAAAAATACATTGTTGGATTATTTCTTCAAATCTAGAAAATACGTTTATTTTATGGTACATTCAAAGAACCGTGTTGTAAGCGGATCAATGTTTAATGTGGTTCCATGACTTCAAAAAAGAGTTCGTTAAAAGGACTTTGTATTGACAAGAACAGGAAATGTTCTCTTTGAAGCACATATGGCTCACCTTTTTCCCTTCTTTTCTATCAATGGATTGTCACTTTTACATGCTACTTTTCTTCTTTTTTGTACGTTTAATTCGCCATCTTAAGATCAGATTAAGGGAGGAAAAACACGATCCAAATAACAATAAGGATTACCCATTATTATTTTAAAATTTCCTAAATTACTCTATAAAAATCTTTGAACACAACGTTTAACTTTATTCCACAAAAATCTCAAATATGGGAATTTTTCAGTTATAATGTTATTCCAGCCACCATTTCAATTAAAAAAAAGTTCCACTAATCAGTGGTTTGTTTCCTCATGCCATTCATATTATTTGCATTAATATTTCAATTATCTCATTTTGTTGTAGTTCAGCAATGTACAGGCAAAAATGTTTAATAAAGTCAAAAAAGAAAAAATATTTAAATACTTGGGTTTCACAGATTCTAAAAACGGAAACATTGAACAATAAGTAAAGAACAAGTTGAAGAAAACCAGATGATCAATAATGGAACTTAACTCGGCATGGGACAAACACATAACAAAAAATAACTGGTGTGAAACTCTCACACAACTTTCTCTTGCCAATGCAAATGATGAACAATATAATCTAATATAAGTAACAAAGCATAAGAAATAAACAAAAAAATTAATCTCAAAAAACAAAACTTCTTTTAATCATGAGTGAATGATGCAAAATAAACATCAACTTTAGGTTGGCTTAATAATACGGAAAATCATTCTTTCATGCTAAACTAGGCTTTGTAGAGAAAACCGCTTATAAGAAAATTTGTATATCTTTTAATTTTCTATAAATTTGATTATGTACACTTTTGTAGTAGAATGCATAATCATAATAAGGCCGAAATCTTAAAAAATCAATTTTTTTACAGATTTTCATGACAAATAACCGAAAATCACTTATTATCGCTAAAATAAGTGTCATAAAAAGAAATGTTTGAAATAAAGTTGTAGATTTTTAAATTTTCTACAACTTTAATTTCATATACTTTTGCCTTAAAATGCATATTTAGGCCGAAATCTTAAAAACGATTTTTTTTCTACGAGAGAACAGCCTCCCCCAAGAATTTCAGCAGACATGGCGCCTATCCTATCTTGTAAAGCATAAAAGTGTAGTAAATGAGGCGATTTTTAAAAAAATCGTAGGAGTCAATTTTGAGAAAATCGGAAAAAATTGAAAAATGACACGAATAAACTACTACTTCCAGTTGACCAATTGTGATGAAAAGGTTCGTGTCGGGTCCTGTAGTAGTACCTAACTTTAGTTTCAAGTTTCAACTTTGTACAATATCCCTCTCTTGAGATATTTTGTTCACACACACACAAACACACACACACACCAGTCGCTAAAAAGATGTTTTTTTTTGTTCAGGGGGTCTGTAGAACGTGTCGATTTCGAAAAATTGACTTGAAAACAATACTTTCCTTCTTATATTATATTCATATAGGCAAGAGAAAGTAATAACCTTTCACACAGATTTGCAAATAGCTTTCTGACAAAATTTAATGTAACACCTATTCAAACGCTTTCAAATCATCACAAGAACACGATAACCCACTCGTAAGTTTACTTTCTATCGTAAATCTACCTGGAAATCCTGCAAGATGCCTGAAAAGGCACTGGAATAACGACCTGCTAATTTAATAAAATAAAATTTATTCAAAATCTAACGTTAAGTAATACAACATGTAAATTAAAATTAAATTTAGAAGCAAGTTAAGCTTCATTTTAGTTTTTTATCCCTAATAGCAATATATTGATCAACCTAAAATATGCATAAATGTGACGGTGCATATTTTTCAATTAAAAATTAATACCGTTTAATATCCTCTTGGTTAAAACTTTACATTAAAGACTAAAAATACATTAAAATTTCAGAGTATGGTACAAATTGGGGGAAACAAAATTAATAAACAACATTCACATCATATTGTTGTTTTTTTTTTCAGGAAAATCTATGGTTGGTTTTTTCATAACATCATTAATATACTGAGGGAAATTAACGCTAGTTTTTTACTAGTAATATGAATAATTTTATCGGTAAATATACTTACTAAATATATTGTAACTTCTGTTCCGGATTCTTTCGGGATTTCATTAATAAATAATAAAACTTCCTTTTAAACTTATAACATGTATTTATTAAAAGATTAATAAATTACAATATGTATGCTCACACGGGTGCGCTTTCTTTTTGAACTTGCTATTCGACTTGCGATGTCGCATGCTACATCGCATGCCCTTAGAGGCATACCCCACCTTCCCGTATTTGTTTGAAGAGAATTATCTAAAAAAAAACATAACAAATTGAAACCTGTTTTTCCTGCATTGATTGGTTTGATTTAAATTGTTTTACTTAGAAACTAATCGGAGATAACTCCAGCAATTTACGAAAAACAGTACTAAGTTTTTAGCCTGTTTTCCGTTTATGTGGATTTTAAACGTCCGTTACTCCGTCCAGGCTTTTCATAAAAATCGGAGTTTAAAACGTTACGTTGAAGATCAGAGTTTTTTCTATAATATGAATATTTTAAAAGTTAAATCTCATGTTCCGTTTTAATATGCCGGTGATTTTTTATAAAAGTGTTTTTTGGCTCCACGTAAAGGTAGGGAAATGATTTTTGGACTGCATGTTCACCAGTATGTTCATCAGTATTATGTCAAGCAAAGCGTTTATTTTTTTAATAATAACATCGTTTAATAATTCAAAATGAACTACGGAATGAGTTGCAGCAGGAAAAACACAGAAGTTTGTTTTTCTAAACGACTTTACTCGAAGCGGATACCTCTATAGAGCTCAGTTTCCTTTCAAGATGTTTAGAGGCTAATAAAATTTTCTATTAACACCACATATCTATTTCTAATTACAACTGAAAAATACGATACATGGCACAATACTGCTGTAAAAATGCATGGTTCAGTTCAAAAATCATTTCCGTATCTTTAGGTGAAGCCAAAATACACTTCTTTTAAAAGAAATGGCCGGCATTTTAAATTGGAACATCAAACTTCTATTTTAAAATTTTCATATAGAGAAACTCTGATCTTCAACATACTTAAATGCCGTTCTTTTATGAAAAGCCTGGACGGAGTAACGGACGTTGAAAAACCACATTAACGGAAAACCGGCTAAAATCTGAGTACTCTTTATGCGTAAATTGCTGCATCTCCGACTAGTTTCAAAATAAAATAATCTAAGTCAAACCAATCAACGCAGGAAAGAACAGGCTTTAATTTAGGGTAGTGTCCAAAAATATTCGTTATGTTTTTTTGAGATTAAGCTCTTCAAACGAGTGCGGACCAGTGAAATGGCATGCCTCTAAGCGCATGCGATATCACATACTACATCGCATGCGACGTCGCACGAGTGTGGACATAGCTTATAACTTTTCACGGTTGTTACTACTGGTGAATAGCAATGAACTACTAAGAATAACTTGATTACTAGATGTTATTAAAAATTAAAGTCTTTAACTTAACTAAGAAGAAAATATGGCCGTGAGATAATTTTACTGCATGAAAAGATGTACGACTGGCTTGGGAAGGGTGGAGAGGTGGTGTATCATTTATGATAAAATCGGCTCTTGTTATCATTTCTTGTTTTCTTTTTGTGATTATGTTTAATACACTTTTTAGTGTTTTCAATTTTTTTTTAGATTTGTTTGCCTAACAGAAGGTTTGGTTCAATTTTATAATTATGTTCATTGATGAGTTTTGGATTAGCCTACTAATCAGTGCGTTGTTTAGAATTGTTAGAATTAAAATTGTTTATTCCAAATAATACACCGTTTTCTAAGACTGTAGAGTCAGCTACCTGGGTTTCATATTAATTGATAAACGCTTATTGTGGAGTCCAATCTTCAAAACAAAATACACTGTAGGCTACTAAATTCTTATCTAAAATTTTATTTAAGTTTCGTCAATATAAATAAAAAAATAAATAAATCATCGATTACATTTAAACAAAAACTGCACTTATACAAAAGTTTAATTTTGCCTATATGGACGTAGTCTACTAAGGATTGGAAATATTTTACTGCGTGAAAACCAGTAACATTTACCGACTTCAGACTTTCTTATCAAAATTATTACGCTTAATCACAAATAAACACCTCCGTGCTTATCAAATTCAATTATACGTAATGATCATAAAATTCTTTTTCATCATAAAATTACGTTTGAATAATTTTGACAAATGATTACATAAAATAAATTCACTTGTTCAGCGTACCTATTAACCAGAAACCAATTTTGTATGACGACTTTGACGACGGTGGAAAGAGAACCACTTGACTAAATCGAAAAAATTTATAGTTAATTAATTCTATAAATAATAATTCACGTTGGATTTGGTTATTATTTTTGATTTAAATTATAATTCCCTTTAAGTATCAACATTATTAATTGTATTATTTTAGTGTTTCAATTAAGCTCATATTTTTTTTGAATAACCCATTTCAGAGCGCACGCTTAATCAACTTCCTAACACATGCCTCTTTTATCTTTCTCGAGTGGTGCTCTTTGTCCTATAAGTCCACTTTCTCCCTCTTTCGCAAGTGGGTTTCTTCCTCTTCTAAAACTCCAATATCTGTACTACTTCTTTAAATGTTGCATCATCTTTTATGGTTTCTGAGTCTATTGCGTTATTGACAAGGTTTTTGTCAATTTTTTTAAACCAGGTTATCTTGTTCTTGTGATTGTTAATTTTTTTTTGGTTTAACGTCCGACTGTTTTGCAAATTGCTGCTAATGCAGACGGTGAAGGATGAAATGAATTTTTTGTAACGTATGAAAAAATGCCATGCCCGAGTGGGATTCGAACCCAAGACCGCGTGATGAGAGGCGAGCACGTTACCAACATCGCCAACGCGGCCGGCAAATTTGTGATTGTTAAGCAGGTTGAAAACCAGCTTCGTTAGTCTGGAGTTTTCCATTCTGCATATGTGTCCGTAAAACTGTAATCTTTTTTTCCTAATTATGTCTGTTCTTTTTTGTATTTTAGAATAAAGTTCTTTGTTTATACTCTGATTCTGTGTTGACTCTAGAACCTAATATCTTCCTCACAATTCATCCCTGCAGTTTTTCTATTTTTCCATTAATTAATTGAGCCAATAATTAATCATTTATTTCCATTAATTAAGCTCATATATTATATTTTATTTTTATCAAAAATAAATTCACTGTTTAATGATTATTATAGCATACTTAAAAACTTGTTACAGGACATCAGTTTTTATATATGTTATTTTTTTCATTAGTTTTCATCCAATTCGGTGGTTGTATTGTAGATTATAGTTCTGAATAAAGAACTAACGTTAAAAAATTACTAAGATTCTTTTTGCGCCTTAGAATATATGCCTACGCGCAATTCTTATCATTCTCTGGAATGCATAATGTAGCTATGTCTGGTATTTAGTTTTCTCTTCCTTTTTTCATTTACAATTCATTATTTTTTTCCGTTCCTCTAATAAATTCACATTTTTTTATTATTTGCCCTTGTTCTTCACACAATAATTCAATAAATTCTAAGGCTAAAAAATTTATAAAAAAAGTCAGTAATAGAATAAATAAGTAAATCTGTTTACATACATGTAAAACATTTACTGACTGTCTGACTGAATGATTGATTCCCTCACTCATCAATCATTCAGTAAACTTCCCCATCAATTACATAGTTGAAGTCCAGCGTATCTTGTTTCGATTGAACAGCAATACTAAAGGATTTGAACTTCGTTTAAATTTAAATTATTATTTTCAGATAAATTCCATTTTTAAACTAAAAAATCTTTAATTTTATTTAAGGAAATGGGTTATGCTATGATAATAAAAAATATTTTTCAATGCATTAAATGAAAGATGTTAATAGATTTTTGTGGTAAAAATTTATGAAATTTAACCAAATAATTTACTATCACCTAAAGACTTCCAGAATCTGTCAGAAAAACTTTGAATTTTTATTATTATGTAGAAACATTTCTGTTAATCTAGAACCCTGATGAGTTAACATTTAAAGGGGTCATTTGGCCTATCCAGGCAGTTAGTCTTGATTTTTTCAGCGAGTGGATTGTTTAGTTAAAGGCAATTGTGTATCAGATAGCAATTACGTTTTGTGAAAAGTCCGAATCATAACTGTGCTTCGTATAAATTGGTTGTACTCGTAAGCAAGATTTAGTTATTAAGTGCAAAAATAATCTGTTACTATAGTTGATTTCACGTTCAGAATACAGTACAGGAAGTTCATAAGCAATGTATTTCAGATAGCAGTTTGAGTGCTACTAAACTAAGTAAAAATGTGGACTCCGCGCCACAACACGTTCTCATTTTACAAACTCCTATTGAATAACGTAATAAAAAAACATCAGTGATTTTTTCAAACTCGTTTATTATTTCTATTTCCGTCCAATTATGGCTTACCATATACCAATTTACAGATAAAATTCTATGTTTTATAACAAAATAATAAAATATTTATGTCGTCATTGAAAGGAGAAAGTTATATGATGTGAAACGCAAAAGATGTGAAGAGATTTAAACGTCTACCTTACCACAAGCGTATCTTATCTAAATACCAGAGTATAAATTATAATAACATTTATAGCGTAATAAAAACCAAATCAGTAGGAAGCGAAAGTAATTTTTTCAGAATTTTTTGATTGAAAATGAGCTTGTTAGAGCGTGGTAAGCGAATTGTAAATATTTTTGCCCGTGACTTTGGGATGGTGTCAGCGGAGGAGGTCGTTTTATTGGGTGTGCCTAAAGTTTACCGTACGCCTGATAACACTACGGGTTCTCATAAGAGCTGTACTGCATTCTTAACGTGAAATAGAGTATGGTTAACTTATTTTTTGCATGATTATGCTTACATAAGCCATGGGATTGTGCGTAGATAATTATTTCAGGTGATTAACAGATGAAAAAATTCCAGAGCTGACCGGGAATCGAACCCGGTACCCCGGCATAGTAGCCAGTTTTTCTAACCACTACACTAAGGACCGAGCTGTAGTTAATTTAATGTCATTAATGTGTTACAATTAGTAAACCCACTAATAATAATAATAATAATAATAATAGTTGCCCATTACACTCAAAGTGTATAGATTTATTTTAAGTGTATTGATTGTAGTAATTGTAGTTTATGAGCAGATTTAAGTAAGATTATTATTTGTAATTTATAGTGCTTAATAAAAATATTTGCTTGTAATTTTAAACGATAATTTGTTATTTATTTATTTTACCCAGATTCCGGAACGGACCTTAGCGATAAATGTAATATTGTTTTTGAAATGATAAATTTTAATATTGAAACCAACAAGATTGTATTTAAATTTATCATAAATTGTAAATGCAAGAGATGAGTCGATATTTTAGAACCCAGTTAAGGAAGGGGTAGTATTACGTACAACCTCTAATCTTGTTACAAATTTACGAGGGGATATGAATGACAAGTGATAACAGAATAGTCCGATTGTCTTTAAGCAGTCGGGATTTATGGATTAACGCAGCCTAGTATCTGTTTCGCATTATCCTCTTGAATAAATTACAACATGGAACTTTCAGAATTAAATGATTTCCAGGCTAGTGGTTCTCTTTACTAGATGTAATAATTTCTAAACTTTGCCCACAATGTAATATAACTTGGAGAATACTACAATAATTTTAGTAATAATTTTACACTGTATAAACCAGTGTTTTATGAATTACAAGAAATAAAATCGAATTTATATTAAATTTATATGTTATATACTTTGAATCAACTTAGAATCAATCATCAACTTTAAAACAATTAGTTTTTGTAACTTCCTTTCCTGTAAAGCTCAATTTCAAATATTCTCAATATATAAATGAATTAAGTAATAAATATTAATTTAAATTTATCCCAAGAATATACTATTCTCATTTATGTAATAAAAGTAACAATAAAAGTACATAGAATTTCTATGTAATTTTCCATCTTTTGAAAACAAAAAGGCATCCGGATATGAATACATATTTTGTTTTTATAACTTTAGAATCTGCCCATAACGGACAGGTGGATTGTCAAATTATTTACACTCAATCTGTTTGTAGCAGGGCTAAAATAAATAGCTCTGTTTCTTATCACATGGTCAGCTAATTAAATGACTAAATCATTTAGAAACAGAAGAGGTGGAGGTGTAAAAGACACTAATCAGAGTTATCTCCTCTGAAAGTAATGAATTTTATATAGATAGATATTTATATGATATGATATTATATTTATATTATAAATATTTATTTGTATAGATTTTACCGTTAAATTTTAAAAATTTTATTTTTTTCAGCTGTACTGAAGAGTTGAATTTCATATAGGCTTATTCATATAGGTTTCAAATTATGTATTAATCCTGATGTGTGTACGTTGCAATTAGTTTAATTTAAACATAATAAGTTAGCCCATGTCCGAATGATATGAGGATGATATGTATGTCGTATAAAATAGATGTAGTCTTGTACAGACTCAGGCCAACCATTCCTGAAAGAGGATGGTTAATTGAACTCCAACCATCAAAGTATACCAGTAACTATTGTTAAGTATTCAAATCGGTATAAAAATAACTATTGTTACTTGTTTATGAGTTTGCCTTTGTTTGCAACGAGAGGTAAAGGGGGAAAAGCAGCAGTGCGCATGCGCGACTGCTTTAATTTCAGTACAACACACACAACAACTTATACTGTACTCAGAGCATATACAGTATATCGCGGAATCTTTTGTAGGTTAACTGTACGAATATATGTTAGTTACCATAAACAGAAATGTTAGTTTCTCGAAAATGTGGGCAGACTAATCACAGTGCTGAACGAAATCTAATATGGAGTCTAATAACATGCTGTGAAGTAGTTGAAGCTAATTGAAAATGCTTTTTCTTGCCTCTTAACAAAAGCCATGAGCGAGTGGTTGACCAGTGTGATGTTTCTCCTTCCACTATTCGAAAAATCAAGAAGGAAAATAAAGACTTGAAGAAGCTATTCTTTAACAGTTTTGTTGACACCTGGTAAAAAAAGGAAACGGTTAGGTAGATACTAGTGAGACTGATAGTGAAGACGCCGATGACAGCGATAGTAAAGAAGGCGATTCATTCGTTCCAGTGGAATAAGGTAGCTAGTAATTACAGTAAATCAAATAATTCTAGTCATGTATTTAAGCTATAGGCAATATTACAGGTCACATTTATTTCTTATAAGGTTTATGAAGAAAACATTTTCTCGGCAATAAACCACAGTTTACAAAATGTATGTAGAAACTGCAAAGTAGTGAAAGGTAAGAGTTATATCTCACTGTTGAGGTTGGCAGCACTGTCAAATTTTTAGTTCCCTTCCTCACAGCCAATCTACACGCAAAAAGCAATCTCGGAAGTTCAGTATCTATACCTTTACTAGGATTTAAGACAGGAACCTTCGTCTCTGAAAACCAGCTGTTAAACACCTGATTACACGTAACAGTAAATAAAATTTACCTTTCTTAAAAAAATTAACATAAGCTTAAATAAAAATAAAAATATGACAATATCTTTAACTTACACAATTAATAATGTTAACAGGTTGTAAGAAAAATATGATTTATTGTAAAAAATAAATTAACCAAATAAAATTTGAAGTGAGGTTGTTGTTTTGTCAATTCAGTCGAGTAGATCTCTGCTCCAACGTCTTCGAAGTCGTCGTTCAAAATTGTTTTCTGGGTTATGGATACGCTGAACAAGTGGATTTATGTGATGTTGTAGTCTCATGTGGAAGTATTTACATTTTTGATGTCTTTACAAAATAAATTTTAAGATCATAATTTTTTGTTGTCGTCGGTCTCTCGACTAGTTAGATGCAGTTCTCCAAGCTGTTTTATCTTACGCAAGTCGTTTCATATCTACATACCTGCAACACCCAACAACTTTCGTAATTTGCTTTAGATATTGTAATCTTTACCTCGCCCTACAATTCACTCCCTCAATATTACCCTCCATAATTGATAGAGCAATACCTGGATGTCTAAGATATTATATTTTATGCCCCACCATCCATCCTTTCTTTTGGTAAAATGTTTCCATATACTTTTTTCATTCACTCGTCTAAGAACCTCTAAATTACTTATTTTGTCTAACTAGCTAATCTTTACCATTTTCCTGTAACACCACATTTCAAAAGCTTCTATCCTCTTCCTTACTACAGCCACTATCACCCACGTTTCACTTCCGTACAACGCTACACTCCAGAAATAGTGTTTTAAGAAATTTTTCCTAATCTGTAAATTTGTTTGTAGTCAGTAAGCTGTTTTTCATTTCAAAGGCTTTTCTAGCTTAAGCAATTCTACTTTTGATATCACTTGTTCTTCTACCATCCTTTCTTATTTTACTCCCTAGATAACAGAATTCCCCAACTTCCTGTATGTTTTCGTTACCTACTTTTAAATAATTAAAATTAAAAAGCCTGAAGCCAGTGAATGTTTAATATTAAGTAACATGCATTCGTTGTTAAATACTCTTGTTAAATAAAGTTTATAAAGGAATGTTATTTATAAAAAGCCAGATCCAAAAAGAACCCGGACTAAACGTCACAATATGTTGTGTGTGATTTTAAACTATATTTTGTATCCTAAATTACACAGCTAATGTTAAACAACCCAATAAAAACTAAGCGATTGAATTAAATGGTGAATCATGATTATTAGATTGTAATAAAAATATGTTGTTTGTATTTAAATTTTTTATTCACCAAAAAACTTTCATATTAAAATTGATTACCTTTTAATGCCAGATTTTATTCATTCCAACACTCAAGGCCTTTCCCAAACCACTTCATTCATTCTTTTGTGTTTTAGAATTGTATCTACAAAGCAGTAAGCATATAATTTTTTGGTCGTTTGTAGGAAGAGAAATGTACAAAATTAAAAAAGAATAAGTTTTGTCAGAAAAAAGAAAATTAATTCGTAAATTAAAAAACGAAACGTGTTTCAACAATAACTTTTTAAAATTGGTTTGAACTTTCTGGTATTGAAAATATATTTCAAACCACTCTTTTACTTAAAATATAAAACATTATTAATATATTCTTTTGTATGTACCGTTTTATTTTTAATAAAATAAAATTCGTGTTTTTTTCTTGTTAAATAATATGGCTTTATATGTAATCGGAGTGTTATGGAGACCCATAACACCATACTTAAAAAAGTTTCGACTAATATCTTCTGTCAAGAACAGCTTTATTTTAAAACTTTTTAATATTTTAAGTCTTTCAACTTTTATACTTTGCATTATGAATCTCACTAGACACACATATTTTTACTTGTGTCAAGGCTTACTTATCAAAAAAACATTGGCGGGGTTTATTATTCTTTTATGGTTTAAATGCTATTATATTCCTTATTTTTTATAAAAGAATTAAAACTTCTTAGTGAAATCATGTCAAAGCTATTTATTCTTTAAAATAAATCCATTTTTTTTTCAATAAAAATTTAATATCTGTATTTTTAACTTTCGCTTACACCTAACTGGTCTTTGACCAGTTAGTTAATGTTATGATCGATTTTCAGGCAGATATTGCAAAATGTATGTTTTATAAATAATTTATTTTGGCTGTATATATTTATTACTTATAAGATTTTGTCTTAGATGTTTTGGAGTGACTTAAATATTTATGAGGGAAGGAAACCAACCCATTCTCTAGAGCCTCTATCAGGAGGACCAAGGACTTTACTATTAAGATTGCCATAACCTAGTCAAAATCTTCCCGTGTAGAGATGTAGGAGTACATTTTTATGTGATACATAATAAATTTTTTTCTTTTTTAATTAAAATTTATAATTTAATCATATTAAATTGTATTAATGAATAGTTCGTTAATTGTTCACTTTCATATTATTTTATTAATAATTGTTTGGTTTAATATCGATTTGTATACTTCGAATGTTCATTGTTTAAAATCGTCATTTCATAAGAAGAATAACATTTTATATTTGACTTACGTCCTAGAAGTCGAACAGTTAAGTTGTGTTTTGTTTGAATAAGAACGGTCAAAGGCCTAGCGTGATTTATATAAGTAATAAACGTGAATGACAACTAATTAGTTACATATAAAATATAATCAATAATTGTTACATCATTAATCCATTTGGAATTAAAGAAAAGCTGTAGCAATCGGGGAAGGGGTGCAATAGGAAAAATCTGGAGGCTAGATGAGGGTAGACTTACAATAATTTCTCACCACAGCGATTCCACGATAAAATTTTATTGAAAACCAAATTTGATTCCAACTACAACTAATACCTTAAGCCACATACGGGCACGGTTGCCGACCACAACAGATCAATAATAACCAAACAATCGTAGCAAAATTTTGAGCTGGTACCATACTACTGGTCCGTGGGCTAGAACCCCCGTTTTCACACTACTAATGACCGAGCATAGCCCGACCAGTTTTCTAACACAATATTACCAAATAAACTCCAGCAAAAGTTAAATTCCAAAACAAATACAGTAAATTACAAAACAAATTCTCAAGATAAGGTTAAATCAGGCTACCACTCATCTAAGTCCCTGTTGTGGCGGACTACTACGATAAACTCATCGTTGTACCATGAAGAGATCACTAAAATATAAAGGTAACTGATGATCAATCTTAACCAACACGTACTAAATTTAATAAGTCATAAAATGAATCTGACAACGGGTCAAATTCAATATTAGGTCCAATCTACGACCTCCAATTCCATAATCATTTTTGGATTTAAAGCAACAAATTTCCATTAGATCTCTTCATAATACAATGATGCTACTCTATCCTTAAACATACGCCAGGGTACACTACAAATAAAAATAAAAATTACCCATCATTAAATAATTGCCCTGGAGCGGCACTGCCCGGATTCCTAGTGGGCACAGGATAAACATATATCCGAATTCAAACATGTTTTGAACCTAACAAAACATTGTTTAATGGCAACGACACAAATCTCGTGCCAATAAAAACTCCCAAACAATGAACCAAGCGTTACCAGCCATAGGCGGTGACAATCTTTACTACACTAAAATAATAATTAAAAACAAACTATTGGCAATAGTTGCTAAGGTAGCACAGTTAAGTACCGCCACTCCAGGTTTCAGGTAAATAAGAACTCTTAAAATAACGGTCGGCTTAGCCAGACGGAGAGTGCAATCAGCTATATTACCACTTACCGGTAAATACCCGGGTTAGGCCCAGCCACAACAATAGGCGGGTTGGACATCCGTGCATTTTCACTAGACCTCAATAAACTAAGTACAAGTCACTATTCACTAAAAACGTACTTCAATACATTATATAAAACATTTTACTGTTAGTAAGAAAAAACTATGTACTCCGATACATCACATAAAATAGACTCACGCACAGGCTAACGACTTTTCATTACTCACACATTAGATGAACTGACTGACTACAGAACATAAAAATCAAGAATGTCTTACATAGGCGTACATTATATGCCTGCTGATTGCACTCTGTAGGCTACTCGACAACGAAACCCGACACTTCCTGCAGTTCTCAGAACTGCATCTCTAAGCCTACAGTATCTACATGTTAATCGTAACATATAAAACTACATTATTTATAATTACTTGCTACGATTACACTTTTAATAATTTTCATTAAAAACATTTTGTTTTACTACTACAAGTTTATTTTAACTTATATCTAAATCACCCATTAACTCTCGGTTCAATCCTCACTCTTACAAAGCTAAGTAACATAAACCTGATTTATTTATTAACCAATTTTGTTATCTTTTATAAGTTTCAGACGTTTATTTATATTTCATGAGATTCTAATAACCACCATAGGTGGAACATCACGTAGGGTCGAGAATTTGCATCTTCAAAGAATAAAGGGAGATAGAATTCCAAAACAGATTAGCTATGAGATACAGACTTAAGCAAGAAGCAAAGATGGAGCAATAGGAGAAGGCGTAGAAGAGGAATTAAAATAAGCAGAAGAAGGAGAAGAAAAAGAAGGAGAAGAAGAAACAGAAAAAGAAGGAGGAGGAGGAGAAGGAGAAGAAGGGGAAGAGGAGGAGGAGGAGGAGGAGAAGAAGAAGATCTATACAACGCTGGGAGTAATATTATTAATTTTATTTAAATTTGCATCATCACCTTAGTCATTAGTGACTACTTTAGGTTATAGAACGGTGAATTTGAACGTGTAATCGTTTTTTCATACGCTAGCCTGGAATGTAATCCAGGACCTACATTTTGCACTGCAGCAGGGTAACCACTTTTTACTAAGGTGGCCAGTTCCTTTAATTTACAATATTTTATTGAAATATACAATATTTTGATGCCGGAACAGGCGGAATCGTCTATGTTGTGAAAATAAGAAAAAGGAGAACTTTATTCCAAATTATATTAATGGATATTTGAAAAAATATGTTTATATCGTATGCGAGCAAAGTATTGTCAAAAATACTAATATATTTGTTTTAATCTAAATGTCTTAATTAGAAAGTTGTAATAAAAATAAATGGGCTGTCTCCGTGGCCCAATGGTTAGCATACTACGCTGCAAAGTGGAGGTCCCGAGCTGGTTTCCCGCCCAGGGTGTGGAAAATTATTACAAGTTCCACTGTTCCTTAACTGAAAGTAGTCACCAACGACGAACATGTTGACACGACTTTTAATACTCTAAAAATTGGATAGTTAAATAATATTTCTTTGTTAATTAAAATAACAATACGTAATACAGGTTATTACAAAAACAAGGTAATCAGACAAATAGATAAATGTTTATCATTTTGTTCATTGAGAAGAGAAAACGTAACTAATTAAAATCACAGAAAATGATGTGTAGACGATAACGAAGAACCGAAATGGCCAAAGGTAAATAAAATTAAAGTAAAATAGGAAAAGAGTTGACAGGTTAACGTACCATTACGACAAAAATTGATTTTTTGAAAAATGAGAGAAATTTCTATTTTTACTTTACAATTTAACATTTTAAAAATGAAAAGAAGTCATCAAATCAATAAAACATTGATAGGTATTGATCAAGAAAACTCATCAACTATTATATTCGTTTTCAAGTAGTCTTTTGAGAAGTGAAGAGAGAAAATATTTCGTATTGTATTCGAAAAATAATTGTCAGTTATAATTTACTGATTGTTTGTTCAGTATTTGCCGTTTAATCATTCGTAGCTATTAATTATTTTTAAAATCTAATAATTTAAAACACTAATGAATCTTGAGCTGCGATATTCATTTTAAAATATTAATAATGACGTAAACAAATTTACAACTTTATTCAATTATTATGGTAACAGTAAATAATAAAAACAAACAGGAATAATTTATTAAGTATAAATGGATGTCTAAAATTGCTAGAGGAAATGATATTTTCATTTTTGTTAATGTTTCTAAAGTGCTCGTGAGAGGTTTTTGAATTCGGCCAACTTACACTTAATCTATCTAAATTAAACATACTCTACTTTTTCTTCTTCCGGTGCCTAAATGCCGGTGATAAATGCACTATGTAAATTTACTATAAACTTTCGTTAATTTTCTGGTGCAATATTAACTTACGGTACGTACTAGCAACTTAAAGTTGGAATGGTGTTTGGTGGATTCAAAATTTTTTTAAAGTGGATCCAATATTTGACGACAGCCCAGTCTCAACATTCTTTTGCTGTAGGATTTTTTTCTTTCTTCCGTTCATCTGGTGTTCTGCTTTTATTCTTTGTGGAAGCTCTTGAAATCCGTAATTAGTAGTCTGATCGTGGTTCAATATAATAATCTAGGTCTAATCCAATTTTCTCAATTCCTTCCTGCCTTCTTTGAACCACTTCTTGTTGTTTTGGTTATCAGCTGAAAGGCTGGTTTGAACCTCTAGAGACTTTACTAAGTAAAACGAAGAGTGAGTGGTTTACCATGCCTTCCTCACTGAGTGATAACGTAGCCTATGCTTATCAACATGCCAGGCCTTCCGAAAAGCATCCACCTTGAAAATGATAACTTCACTTCATTCACCACAGGGTCTGGCTGTATAATGAAATTCATGACTCTCAGAGGAGATAACTCTGACTAGTAAAAGCTTAAATCACATAATTGGCTGACTATGTGATAAAAAACAGAACTATTTTTTTGTAGCCCTGGAACCAGCAGATCGAGTGCAAATAATTTAAGACTCCACCTACCTGTTATGAGCATTTTCACCCTTATCCGATACCTTAAAATTTATTATTAGTGTCTAAAAACTTTTGTATTTGTCTACAAACTCGGATGACGTGGAGAAAGTACGAGTCAGCTGTTTGACAGCTGACTCGCGGTGACGACTTTACCATTTACCAACCCGGTGGATTCCTGACATTAAATTTTTTTTTAATCCCTAATCTGTGTTCGTTGCAATCTATTCAATTCAGAACAATAAGCAACCTGCATAACCCAATGAGATAAGAATGGTATGTATGACGTGGAAATGAGGTATACTCTTGTACAGACCCAGGCCAACCATTCCTGAGAAAGTATGGTTAATTGAACCCCAACCATCAAAGTACACCGGTAACCGTTGTCTAGTTTTCAAATCCATATAAAAGTAACTACCTTTACTTGGTAAAATTTTTTTAAATAAATAAAAGAGGTTAGGTTATATTAAAATTATAATCGACCAGCTGATTAATAGTGTTTATAAAGTCACACATTTTCTCCTTGCAATGATTCATTGTCATTGAATGAACTGTTCCTCTACATAAATTTATCTAATTAATTAGTAAACGTGACGTCCGTCGTATAATTTCAAAAAATATTCTGTTAAGAGGATTTGAAAAATAAAAACAATGTAAACAAACAAAGATTAATCCGGATTGCATGAAAAATAGTTTTAACACAGATTTTTAGATGGTAAATTTGAAACATACCAATTAAGAGTACTACTATGGGGTTTTACGTATAAATCCCCTTGTTAAAACTGGCTTGTTAAAATTATTTCATTACTTTATTTGTTTTTGTATATAAATATTGTGTCGTTTATTCCAGGTTCTTTTCAGGATCTCTTTAGTTCTTAATAATAAAATTTCATTCTAAACTTATAACAAGCATTTGCTAAGAAATTAAGTACTTGGATTAATTATTACAACAAAACTACTAGTAAATTACAATAAACTTCTCTTTTTTTGCCCGGCTCGTTGGAATAATGGTTAACTCAACTGGCTTCTACGCCAGAGCCCAAATTCGATTCCCGGTCAGGTCTAGCATTTTTTCATCATTCATTTTTATATATCATCATTCTACACCGTCTGCATTAGCAGAATTTGCCAAACAGTTAGACGTAAAACAAGCAGAAAATCAACCTATTAATAAACTAAGTTGATTATAAAATGTTTTTAAACTTAAAACAAACTAAACTTAACTAATACGTAAATACGGCCATTAACAATCAATTGACTGAAACTTATTTACAAAATAAATTGACATTACTAACAAAAACAATTGAACACGGCTGTTTTCACATTTGTACAAAAAATGTAGTGTACTAAACTTTTTCGTTTTTACAACAGTCTGAATGTTTGGGTGATCTATTCATACCTGTGCTACATGTGTTCGACTGTAGCATAAACAATAAGGTCCATTTTTAAAATAATTAACCGCTAAACGTTTGAATGGGTACTCGTATACACCTCTTCTTCTTTAGGTTCCTATCCGTTTCCGGATGGTGACCACCATATTAACAATCTGAACCTTATCCACTGCTGCTCGAAACAGCTGTGTTGCCTTTTTAGAGCACGACATTCTCAGATTTTTCAACCAGGAAAGATGTCTTTTCTTCACGCTACGTTGTCCAGCGATTTTACCTTGCAATATAGATTACAACAACCCATATCTTTTCTCGTTGCGCATTATATGTCTCAAATACTCAAGATTTCTAATCTTTATCGTGTTCATGGCTTCTTTTGATTTCTGCATGCATCTCAGTACCTCTTCATTAGAGACGCAATCCACCCAGGAGGCTCTCAGTATCCTTCTATAGAGCCACATTTCAAACGCTTCAAGTCTATACACCTACAAATTATAAAATATTCTTCAAATTTAGGCTTTACTCCTTTGAAAATTTCCATCCAAGCTCTTTTACTTCGAACCATGTCTCTGTAACATTCAAGACTTTTGTCCCATGAGACAAACGACCTTGCACCAACGTTATTAAAAAGACACTATCAACTTCCACCATGACTACGAATATTGTATTTAATATCACAAAAATCTTGTGTGAACACTCACACGACTTTCTCTTGCCAATGAAAATAATTAGCAATATAACCTAACATTAGTACTAAACAAAAAAACTAACCTTAAAAAAACAACCTAATTTTAATCATGAGTTGTTTGAATGATGCACAATGAAATTCAACCTTAGTTTTACCTAATGATACGGAAAATAACTCTTTCACACACAAATTTAGACTCTGTAGAGAAAAATGCTTAAAATAATAATTGTAAAACTTTTAATTTCCTATAAATTTGATAAGTTTTTTTTGTCATTATATATAGATAGGCCTACTACGTCACAAATGTTAAAAACATATTTTTTTTAGATTTTCATGAAAAATAAAAAAAAATCAATAATTACTGCTAAACTAAGCGATATTCAAAAAGCTGTTCGAAATAAAAGTTGTAGATGTTTAAATTGTCTGCAACTTTAATTATATACACTTTTGCGCTAAAATGCATATTAAGGCTGCAATCTTAAAAACCCGTTTTTCTAAAATAGAACAGCCCCCAGGAATTTCAGGGCGCCTACCCTACTATCTTGTTGAGCATAAAAAGAATTTAGTAAATGAGGCGATTTTTTAAAAAAACGGAAGAGCCGGTTTTGAGAAAATCGCAAGGAAGTGGAAAATGACAGGTAAAAAGTACTACTTCCGGTTGACCGATTTTGAAGAAAATGTTCGTACCTGGTCCTCTAGTGGTATCCAACTAGTTTAAATTTTCAACTTTGTGCGATGTTCGTGCGATGAGATATCATGTTCACACACACACACACACACACACACACGCGCGCGCGCGCGCGCACACACACACACACATACCAATCGCTAAAAACATGTTTTTTTGGATTCAGGGGTCTGAAAACGTGTATATCTGGTAAAAACTCGATTTTGAAAAATTGACATAAAAACAATACTTTGCTTTTTATATTTTCATATGCTGTTGTTGTTTAGGTCATCAGCCAAAAGGCTGGTTTGAACCTGTAGAAGTTTTACTAAGTAAAACGAGGCGTGAGGTGGTTTACCATGTCTTTCTCACTGAGTGGAAAAGTACGTTTATCAGCATGCCGGGCTCTCTGAAAAGCACATCTTTTCCATTCTGCAAATGACACCTTCACTTTATTCACCACAGGGTCTGGCTGTATAATGAAATTCATTACTTCCAGAGGAGATAACTATGATTAGTGTCTTTTACACCTGTACCTGTTCTGTTCTTAAATGATTCAGTCATTTAATTAGATGACCATGTGATAAGAAACAGAACTATTTATTTTAGCCCTGCATCGAACAGATTGGTTGTAAACAATTTAAACAATTGTTTGATGATAAACTTTCATATAGCAAGAGAAAGTAAAAATTTATACTTAATAACGCAACCACTAAAGATACATTGGAGCAAAAATAAGAAATGTACGACAATTTTCAGTCTAGTTGTGAACAGCTACGGTTTTGTACAGCTTCAACATGTTTCGAACTGCACGATAGTTATATACAGTAGTGGGAACGTTCTAGGTTCACAGGACAGTCGTTTGTAGTAAATACGACACTTGCTGTATGAACCACGAATGTGCACAGACAGATTAAACCATTAATTTTATATTTTGTACTATTGTAGTTTAATCTACTTACTACTTTTGTCGTACATGTGAAATGGGCCTAACTGCATACTACGCTTAAAACTGTTCAGAACACAATGTATGATGCACAAAACTAATTTCTAACGAGTCAATTCATTTTACTTTCAGACAAACACTGACCGCTCATCAAGAGTCAACCCGTTTTATAACTCACACTAAAACTCTAGCAGGTTGAAGAATCATAAAGATAACTCCAGATAAATAAATACACAATAATCGCAATGAAATAATCCATGAAAATAGTACCAACAGACATAAAAGAATAATAGAATTTTATCTTTTTATGTGTTAGAAAACCAAAAATGAATAGAGACTAACCGGCGCCCGGTAGATACTAAATTACATTTGAAACAAATTTATACCATATCCGCGTCCATTGTTCATATATCACAATGTAACAAAGAAACTTATAACTAGTGATATCAAATTAATTTAAACAGTTGTGAAAGAAAACTTTACAATTTAATATCTAAGTACGAAGGATACTATATTTAATTATACTCGTAGCATTGGTAAAATACTTTGAAGTATTTTAGTTTATTTTAAAATTTAAAGTAAATGTCAGTTACGGGATACTAAATTTCAAAAGCAAGTATCAGTAAATATCTATTTCACAGTCAACATGTATTGAATAATAAATTTTTATTACCTCATAAACCTATTTATTGAAGTAACAATTTATATTGCTTCATAATTTTACATTTTAATACTCGTAGATACACTGTTAAAATAAATATTTGATTCTCCGATTCTTTTAAATCATTCCGTATTGTAACTAGACGATATGATGAATATTCTAACATAATATTATTTATTTGTTCCTTTTACATAAAACAACTACAAATGCATTGATTAATTTGACAAAATAGGGCGTACATGACATGAGAAACTAATAATGCACGTGACACTTCATATTTTATTTGTTTTTATTATTTATGTGACTTATTTTCATAGTTTGTTTAATTGGTAGCAATTTAAAAAAAATTATCATCGTATAATTTTGTTTTGTCCGTCCGTCGCATTCAGATGTTAAAAACTACAAGAGATAGCAACAAACGACTTTCGGATTCGTCATCTACATAAAATGTTAATAAACGTAAGTTAGGTTTGAAGTTCTGGTTTTGACCAGAAGTCGTCCAAAAAAGGAAGTTAAAACACCAGTCGGAAACTACAATAGGTAGCAACGAACGGTTTTCGGATTCGTAATCTACACAAAAAATTAGTGGACCTGAATTGGGTTTGAAGTTTCGGTTTTGACCGGAAGTGGTACAAAACCAGAAGTCAAAGAATCAAAGTCATAATTTTAAAACAGAAATACTGTTTCGATTCCTCTTAAAGAGTAGATACAGAAATCATCGGGTTTGAATGTTCGGTTTTGACCGGAAGTGGCCCAAAACCGGAAGTTAAGAAATTAAAGTCAGAATTTGGGGACAAAAATAGTGTCATTCGATTCCTGCTAAAGAGTAAATATACAGATATCATTAATGGTTCATTCCATAATTGAAAGGTAAGCCTTTTTAAAAACTCCCAACAACTATGAGACGTGAGATCTCATGAAAGGAATTTTTCTGTTATAAATTTTTGTTCCATATTTTTTAAACTTTTCTAAGAAACGTCAGGTAGGTGTGGTATATGCATTCTTTTAATTAGGTCGTTTTTATTTTGATCAGTTTTTCGGATAAATTGTCTGCAGTACTGCTTTGATGATATTAGTAACGTAAGGGGTTCGTATGTTATTGTGTAAGGTTTCGTTACATACTAGTAGATAGTTAGTCACGAGATTGCTTTTTGCGTGTGGTGGGCTGTGAGGAAGGAAGAAAAATTTGACAGTGTTGCTAACCTCAACAAACAGATACCATATTTTGCTACCATGGAATTGCACCGTTAGTTAACTACATGTTGCCTTTCAATTGATATACTTCGTTGTGACATACTTTTTCCACTTCTCCTTTATTTCCTTTAAAAATTTTCTTAACGTTTCTTAACGTTAGTTTCCAACTAAAATTTAGCCTTTCTTTCAAAACCGTTTATAACGTTTCACATGTTGGCATTACCTTCTTATTGATATGACAGTTTCCTTTTTTTAACAGGTGGCAAAAAAAACTTTGCCACCTGTTGGCTTTGTTAGTTGTAATTGGCTTTAAAAGATACTTTTAAACAGAAATCTCTTTTACAATATTAGGTAATAAAGTTTTTCAGTATGACCGTATAAAAGTTTTGTTTTGCAAGTGAATGTCTATTATTTTAGTTTGATGTTGTTCGACCAGGTTAAACGGTTTTCAAGTGTAACTCTTAAATATTCAACTTGATTTGATTAGTGAAATTTTTGAGATTTTTTTCTAAGAAAATTGTCGAACATTTATATCGTGACGGAAAGAAAATTAAACGTTTACAGACTTTTCTAGGTTATCTTTAATTTTCCGTTTGTTAAGAAATATCAAAATTTGGTTGATGTGATGTTAAAGGGTCAGAAAAGCATCTTAAATATTTATGAAGCTATAAAGAATGGAGGTGTCATTGCTGTGAAGACTTTAGGAAGTACTGCTATGTAAGTAGTGAAAATTTTATAGAGAAGAGGGAATGAATTGCTCCTTTAAGCAAATGAAGAAGTTAACAATGAAAAACCTTTTTCACGTATTTTAATTATTGTAAATCTTTTGATTTCTCTAAATCTTCACTCTCTCGTCATCTTTTCCCTCTTTTTTTTCATTCCTCTTTCTAAATGATTTCTTCTTGTTATTCCACCTTTTAAGTTTAAATGTTGGTTTTCTTTTCTAAGTTCAATCGATTTCGTCAATTTCCTCAGTTTCTTCATTTTCCAGTCTTTGAAGGTTTTTCTTTATGTTTAATTTTTGCTTCTTCCTAATTCTTGAGTTCTTCCCCCTCTGTTCCTAATTTCTTTTGTAAACTTCATTATTTTCACTGACACTAACATATTGAAACGCTTATTCTAGGTTCTTTTGGAATCTGATTATTAATAAATTACTAAACTTCCTTTTAAACTTTTAAACAATTATTTATTAACAAATTAAATAATTAATTAATACAATTATAACTACTAGTAAATTACAATTAAACTACTTAATATAATATAAGTTTAAATTGATTAAAATGAAATTAAAACTTAAGACTCAAACTAAACTTAAAAATATAAGATATAACCACTTAACATCAAAACAATTTACTGAATGAACTTACTGCTTAAGTACAAAGATAACAATTTTTTTTTTAATTTACTCTTTTTATTATTAACTTTATTTACAAAATTCACAACTGTTACAATATAAACAACCAGTGAATATGATGGTAGGCGAAAGAATGAATGAAATGACATGAGTGACATGCATGGAGGCACCATCCACTGACAGGTCTCCGACATATTATTAGTTACTTCTTACTAAGCCATCGATTAAATAATTCATTCATTAATAACATTTACGGTTTTTAAAACAGGAGGTTCCTGCTCCACTTTCTCCTTAGTCGTCTTTGAATGTTGTTTGGTAGATGACGGGAGAAAAGTTTACGTATCAGTTCGTTTGGATGAGCGAAAATCTGTCGTGGAAGTCTCGATGCAGTTGAATGAAAACATCTGTTACTAGAGGGATAGAAAATAAAACTATTTTATTTTTGCTAACGAATCTGCTTCCAGTACGGTATAAACCAGTTCTAACTAACACAGTTGACAAAACCCCCTAATAATTTTGATTTACTACTCAATTTTTATGAAGCCCCTCTCAGTTTTTATGAAGTTTATGAAAGGCAAAGATAATAGTTGATTGAGTATTTCTGGAGCAGGAATTTTTCCTATTTGGGATGTGAAGTGTCATATGAAGAAACCATTGATAAACCACAAAATATAAAAACATTTAATAGAATTTGTCATCTTTGGTAGAAGCGGAACAAGTGCAGCGTAAGTAAACTGCAAGATTTCGCAAGGGTGAAGGGTTATAGGGCAGTTAAATTCTGTTTTTTGGAATGATAAAATATGGAAGGAGGCAAAACTAAATATTTATCATGCTATCCTGGAGAGTGTGTGTACTTATGCTACGGTATACTAATTGTGGGTATTGACGAAGAGACAGAATGATCGCCTAAAAGCGGTGGAGATGGATTTCTGGTGGAGCTGTGGTGTGTCGCGGATCGACCAAATTCCGGATTCTGAAATTAGGAGAAGAATCGGTGTTCTAGGAAATATAATGGTTACCATATCCCGGAAGCAGTTAAAATGGTTTGGTCATTTGCAGAGGATAGAGGATGGTAGGGGGCCAAAGAGAGTACGGGAGTGGACGCCAGCCGGTAGAAGAAGGAGAGGTAAACCGGAAGTGACATGGTTGGATGGGGTGCAGGAGGCAGTGTCTTTGCGATGGCTCTCCGATGGGGACTGACAAAACAGAAAGAGGTGGTGTATAAGAGGCGACATACAGCTGGGGCTGTAAATCCTTGCATGAATATATATATATATATAATTTGTGATACAATACGCTGGTATTTGGAAGAAAAGGCTAGAAATTATACATTGTTGTAATTTTATAAGAAAATGGCTGACATAAGGCAGTGAGGGTGTGAAAGAAGTACAAGGATTAAATCCAGTCTACGGAGATACGGTTTATAAAAAAACTGTTAAGGGCTGTAGAAAATCGAATCGGTTCACAAAATAAGGATACACAGCAAGAATTAGGTGTTGGTTCTTTCAGGGAGACGGTTATGGTGTAGGCTACCTCTGTAAAGAGACAGAACACCTTGAAACAATCTCTCCATATGGGATTCTTAAATTGGCTGAAGGTTACAGACCAATTAAAAGGCGTGATCAAAGGTGAGCATTGGTGTAGTTGGTAACATGCTCGCCTCTCATCATGCGGTCTTGGGTTCGAATCCCATTCAGGCACGGCATATTTTCATACGTTACAAAAATCATTTCATTCTTCACCGTCTGCATTACCAGTAACTGCAGAACAGTCGGATGTTAAACCAAAAAAGGGGGTAAAGGGGCCCCTAAAATATACTACTTAAGAAAGAATAAAATTTTTTTACAAATATAAAAAAACTGTAATTACTTTGTTTCAATAAATTTTCATTAGACACGTATACAATGGTAAAAGGGTATGTTTTAAAAAAGACACAGGTGTACATTATAAGGTATGCCGGTTGACGCTTTATGTATTTAGTGATAAGTGATAAGAAAATTAAATGATCGTAACAACATTTATTTATCGAAATTCCTAATTACATTTATTACATTTTTAAATTGAACTATATCGAAATAAAATTGTTAAAATTTAGCCATTTAGTACAGTCATGTGTGTTCCGATTCTGTTTTACAAGGTGAATATAGACTACAGTACAGGGACATTCAACAATTAAGTTAAATTTGATCAATGATTTAGAGATGCTGGATGTTTTAGGAAATTGTAGAAAGATGTATTTTCTGAATATTCATCATTTGTTGAAAATTCTTGCAACAATTTGTGTGACTACATATAGCATAGAAAGATAATTCTCTGCCATGAAAAGAAATAAAACGATTCAAAGAAACAAGATGGGAGATAAAACCTGAGAAACTCGGTTCTGAAATCAGTTAGCGCAGATATGAAAGTAGTCGTGATGTAGTGCTTGATATTGTTGTTTAGGTCCAATAGCCAAAAGGCTGGTTTGATCTCTAGAGGTTTTATTAAGAAAAAACAAGGAGTGAGGTGGTTTACTATTTCCTTCCTCACTGAGTTGAAAGAGTATGCTTATCAGCAAGTCAGGCCCTCCGAAAAGCACCTACTTTCCACCCTGTAAATGACACTTTCAGTTCATTCACCACAGGGTCTGGCTGTGTAGTGAAATTCATTACTCTCAGAGGAGATAACTCTAAGTAATGTCTTTTACATCTCTACCTCTGCTATTCTCAAATATTTCAATTACATAATTGACTGGCTACGTGACAAGAAACATAACTATTTTTTGTATCCCTGGAACCAGCAGATCGAGTGCAATTAATTTAACACTCCACCTGCCCGTTATGGGCAATGCTTGATATTATGACGAGAAAAAAATGAAAATTGAAAATATTTTTAAACACACCGATTACGTCTCACACTCTGCGTATTTTGGCAGTTTTAAGTCTGAATAAATTGAGAAAGGAAATGTTTTTAATTTTTACACACATAAGTGTGGGCACGGGTGTGAGTACTTTTGTACACAATATTTTATTTTTCTCCCTCACCGAAAAAAATTTCTGGATACGTGCCTGTAAGTGGATGACGAAACCGGTTTTGGGAACTAATCCTGCAATGGTAGAAAATTTATTACTTCGTTTAAATTTTAAATTTTTTTATTTTATTATTGTTGATGATGATGGTGTGAATTCTTGTGTTTTCCCTTTGCCACCATTTAAATTGGTTCCGTCCCTTCTAGTCAAATGCGCATATTAAATCAATTTGATTTATATTGTTAATATTGAATTCCCTACTCTACTAAAATGCAATTAAATTTGAACTGTAACATCATTTGTCTCAACCTCCTGTTCGTTATGAAAATTAATATAATTTCATATGTGTTGACAGTGTCAACTGATTTAACTGTTAATAATATGCAGAACTTACTTTTGATGTATCGTTATGAATTACCAACCTGACAAGTAGCTCACGCGAGTTTCTATGAAAACAAACAATCAAAACAACACATAATCCATTTTTATGTTCTTACGATATTTTTCAATACTATTTTTTTATTAGAAATTTATAACCTGTTAATGATTTTTTTAAATATTAAATACAAAGTTAAATTTTAAATAAAAACACATATTTACCCTTGTTATTTATGTCATCAGCCGAAAAGCTGATTTGAACCTCTTAAGGCTTTACTACGTAAAATGAGGAGTGAGGTAGTTTACGATTGTCTTCCTCATTGAGAGGAAAGCTTGCTTATCAGCATGCCAGCCTTTCTGAAAATCACCTATTTTCCACCAAGCAAATGACACCTTCACTTCATTCACCACAGGGTCTGGCTGTATAATGAAATTCCTTACTCTCAGAGGGAGATAACTATGACCTCTTTTACACCTCTGCCTCTTCTGTTCTTAAATGCTTCAGTCATATAATTGGGTGACCATGTGATAAGAAACAGAACCGATTTTGTAGCTCTGGAACTAATTAAATTAAGTGAAAATAATTTAACACTCTACCTACCTGTTTTGGGTAAATTTACACTTGATGAAACTAATAGTCATTTACTGGCTTCAACGCCGTGATCTCGGGTTCGATCTCTTCGCAGGTCTGTCATTTTTTATCACTTATCTTCATATATCATCCGTCTTATCATGTGCATAAGCAGTAATTGCAAAAGAGTCGGACGTAAAACAAACAAATAAAAAAATAAGTCATTACCTCAGCTTCTTCATAAATGTTCCACAAAAAAGGTCACGTGGCCATTTGCTTTTAAGCCTCTACACAGATTCACCTGGTATGTTAAACTCATCTCTTCCATTAATGCATTTTTACGTACTGTATTTCATAGCCTTTAACTGTAAAATGATATTTTTGTACAAATAACAATACATATTATTATTATTATTACAACAAAAAAATAAAATTCAAATAAGTTTTTATTTTCACGTATTGTCCTAAAGTTTTCCATTTTTCTTCTATAATTTTACATTTAAAATTTAATAAGTTATACTTTTAATTTTATTTTTTTAAATTTCTTAATATTCAAGACACTTTTTAAAAACTTTTCAGAATTCGTTAAATAGTAAAATAAATTTTAAGTTACATATTGATATTGAAATATCAATATATATAGGTGTTTAATTCAGCAATAAAATTATTTTTAGTGAATTTTTAATAATTGTAGACAGCCAGCCAACTTTTTGAATAAGCAGCGGAGAAAAAGAAATAAAAGTTGAACTTCTTAAAAACCTATTTGTAAATTTATTTCTTTTGAAATAATTTCTGTACATCGAGTTTATATTCCTAAATATTTTTTTATAAAAGAATGCTCAGAAATTGTATTGGAATGGTCTTACTCCACTATTTGATGTTCAACTTTAAGCCTGCATGAAAATCTTTCATATAACGTATACAGTGATATAAGCATACCTACCGAAGAGGGTCAAAAACTTCAATCCTCTCTCTTGAGCATACAATATATCTAAAGACAAAAGACGAACGTTGTTTTTGTTAACCTATTTTAGAACTAATTAATAAAAAATGTATTATTAACACAGATAAGTAATCATATTTTTTCTAAACATCAATTCTTTTCATCGTTATCAGGATCCAAATCTTGCCAAATCTAACATTTCACTTTACGGGAAATTTTTATCAAAACAAACATATTTATTTTTTAATTCGTATTAAACATCCAATTACATAGTTACTTAGGCACATAAAATATAAAATATTCTGTAAAATGTATGATAAAGAAATAATCCAGTGTTTAACTTGAATGAAAATATGAAAAAATATACTAAAGATTTGCCTTTAGAGGCTCAGGGATTAAAAAATTGAATTAATGAGGCATGGTTTTTCACACATCATAAATTGTTATTAAGGAATTTCAAGGATGTTAGTATTTCCAACAAATTGTTTTTGGAAAAATCGTTTAAGTAGATAATTTCAGTTTTTATCTTTCTATCAGTTGTGTAATAATATAAGTAAACAAATTAATTAGGGTTCGGTTGTTCCTTTTGTATAGACTTTTTAAATTTTCCGAATATTTTTCAATATTTTCAGGTGTCCCTGAGAAATCCATTAGCTCCTTTTATGTTCTCCATATAATCTCTACATATCTCTATAGATCTACTTCTTTCCAGACAATACCTGCTTTCTTTGCTGATAATACTTTCATATCACGCCACCCAAAACAAAAATCAATGGCACATCAAAGTTATCGCAAAGCGGATACATCAAATTTCTTTTACGCTAATGAAAGATAAATGCCTTCCTATTAATCTTCTTTATTAAGCTTTATCCCAAACAAACTCAATTCAGTACTTAGGACACTACTTAACAAACTTCTATTTTGGATAAACCAAGTTAACATTAAATGCAAGTTAATAAATGATAGATTTAAACAAATAAACAAACTGCTTTGTAGACGATCTAATTATTGTCCTTAGATTTTAATTTTCTAACATACAAAGTTTTACCGACACCAATTTGGACTTATGATAATCAGTTCTGTGACTGAACAAAATATTCCGCTACAATACAAACGCAAAGATTATAATCCAAATTTTTAAGGTTAATTACACACGCCTAAAGTTAATGTCCTAAAAACGGTCCGCTTACATCCACTAGTGGATAAGCATTGGAAGAAGAAAAAGTTTTTAATAAGGAAATTTCATACATAAAATCAAAGTAATAAAACTTTACGTTGAAAATTTTTCTTTGTATTACATGATTAAAAAATTTAAAAAAATAATTTTTAAAAGAAATTTCGCAACATTGTAACTACACCATAAATAATTCTGTAAACAACTATGATTGGTATTTCTATTATTTCATTGAAATAAAAAAGAACTCAAATAAAATAAGTTTATGTAAAACTTTAAAATTTTTAAGAGTGTTCCCGAGAAATTGCTACGCTGTATCATTTTGTATACTCATGAGATTGATAAAAAAGTTAATTCTTTAGCTTTAGTAAAATCTAAATTTAAAGCGGTTACTTGTTAATTAAAAAATAATAAAAATACAATTTCCAAATCGATAAACATAACACTAATTATATTTCAGCGGCGTACTGAAAATTAAAAAGGAAGAAGATAAAAATGAAATTCCAACCGCATTTTTAATTATTTTTTTGTAGGAACTGTAAATAAAACTAATTATAATTTTTGACATCATCTGATACCTTCCTGCAGATATGAGCTCACGGTACAGTTAACCGCAATATCATCTACATACAATTACCAATCCACTCTGTCTTTATCAGACGTCAAATATCCATTTCACTGGGTTTTGATCATTTTTATTGATCAAATTTCCATTACAACCATCCTTTTCACAGTTCCATTAAAACAATCTGTCTATTCCTCTCTGGATATTACTTACTCCGTATTTTTTTCAAGTGTCTTGAGTGACTGGATGCGCTTCATTATTGGATACCATAGGGCCAAATCTGTTTGAGAAAGGTTTTTTGTGCAAAAGATTGTTTTGAAATGACAATTTTGATTTTGGACAAAGTAGTCAAAAGATTCGTTAAAATGTTAAGTACAGCTGTTTTCGTTTCTGTTAAGGGTCCGGAACAAAAGAAATTGAAAATTTCCACATTTCCGGATTTTTGCAAATTATTAAAATTCAGAGTATTCTGCACCTAACAATATAAGTATAATTTTTTGGGGGTTTTTGCAGTTTTTTTTAATAAAAAATATGTTGAATCCTTACGTTATTTTTTAAACGTTACCATTTGCATAACATCTCTATTTTTTTAATAACGACAGATAAATCACTATTTTTTTTTATTTTGTGCGATATTTTTGGTTTTAAAACTTTAAGTTGGCACCAGATCGCCAGTGAATATAATATATCATCCTCTGAACTGTAAAAAATTATGTAGTATAGAATTAGTATAATGTGTTTTCTTTATTTTTTTCTTGTTTTCTGTAAATAGCCATTTTTGACGCATAAGGTACATTTTCTCAGCAAACTGTGAATGGATTTTAATGAAATTTTTACACACTTTTCATACCATAATTTAAATGTACATAGTTAATATTACAGTAAAATAATGTGCTTAAATATTTATTTTCCACTTCAATAGGCAAAAAGTTATGATTTTCAAAAGTGGTAATTTAAAAAAAAGTCTTATCTTCCTAACAATATATCAAGATGCTACTAACATCCAATGTACATACAATGGGTGTACAATAGCCCGAAAAGTAACCACAAGAAAATTGGACAGGATAACTTAAAGATTTTTGAAAAAATGTTCCTTACATTAACATTACGGAGATAGGCATTCCGGATCCCCATAGGTGTGTGTTATACAATTATAAGCTTAACCTGAGATATTTAGTTATGTCTGAGAGTGATTTTTGGGTTGAAATATATTGTGATAATATCTAAAGGGAACATGTGTTCGAGAATTCACGAGAAGGATCGAGATTTTAATATGTTATTGTAAATAATAAGAGTTAATAATTAGAGTTTCCATGAAATAGTTAGAAATATTATGTATTATATTCATATAAAATTATTATTATTATTATTATTATTATTATTCATTTAAAGGTTAGTATTACGGTCACATGATGAGATTCCAAAACAAAAATAACGAAACGTACAAAATGATCTCATATCAAGAAAGTTTTGAATTAAAGATAGATGGATCAAAGAAATCGAAGCAAACCTAAACACCATAAACGCTTCACGTAACGATGTAATAGATGGAACTGCCTTTAGAAGGAAAATAAAAGATTTTGGGAATTTCCCGACTGCAGAAACAAGGCAGAGGACATGGACGCAGGAACAAAGGGAGAAGGTTAGCGAGAGAATGAAGGCGTACCATGCGAACAAGCGACAGCTTAAGAAGTAATTTTACATAACCAGTGCGTTCTTTATATAGGACAATACAATAAAAAAACTCGCAGTGCTTAACAGTTACGTTTAAAGAAGGTCAAAGTGCACTGTGTGTTGTGTAACGCTTTTGTGGTATCGTTTATATGTAGGACTTAGTTTATTTAATTTGATCAATTTATTGTGATTAGTTTGTAATTAATTGTAAGTTAACTGTAGTAATACTGTAATTCATTCATTGATTTAAGTAACATCATTATGTGTAATTTTTGCTTAATAAATATTTGTTTGTAATTTCAAAAGATATTTTGTTAATTATTTAATTTACCCAGATCCCGAAACGGACCTTAGAAATAAGTGTCACAATATGTATGAACAATATTGATGACGAAGTGTTGTTGTTTCGTATATCGTTGTACCCTACTTTTTCTGCCAAACTTGTATAAGATTTAAGTAATGTTGAATTCGTGCAATTGCCATGGTAAGTTCTTTGTGTAAGATTATTACATTTAACGACTCATTCTGTAACGTTGAAATAAAATTAAGAAATTTTAAAGATGAAGTAATTTAAAGGTAAATGTAATTTAATGAAACGAAAACTTTTAAAATAACTAAACAAAATTGATTTGTACAAAATTTTAAATTGATTTTTTTGTACCTTTTATAATGATTGATGACACCATATCTATAAATTTAATTATGTTAATGACTTGAATTGTATAAAATTATTGCAATGTAATGATATGAAAATGTTTGAATTGATTGATAATGTTTAATGAGCTCAAAATATATTTTAATAGTTTATAGTTACGATTTTATTCTTGAATTCTTGCAGTCTTTTAGTTTACCTCCAATCCGTCCATCGATTGGGAATCAAATGTGGCATTGATTGTTGCAATCGGTTTTAAAGTATTTAACGAGTTCTTTTATATTTCATCTGCTTACTGTAAAATCATTAAATTGTTGCAGTTGGTTCCATAATTAAAATAAATCTTGATTTTCTTCTATTTTCTTTGAATTAGTCTATTAGTTAATTAGTTAAAATTACTTATTTAAAATTGAATTACTTATTTTAAATGATCATGAAATCTATCAACGCTTTAGATAAAAATTATTTAACAACTCCTACCCATTGATTTTTGAACTAAGTTCTCTACATTTACCAGGCAATCCTTATCATCGGCTTAGCAGGAGGTGGAGCAGAGACTTGGGTTAACTTCATTCAATACAGTTAAATTTTAATCACACTTAATAAACACATTAAAAAATAATTAAACACTATTATAACTGAGTGCTCTTAATGATTAAACTGGAAAAAGGCTAACTAAAGAAATTAACTGCGGGAGTCCTACTAATGAGTGGTGTCCTCCTTTAACGTGTAACGTCATTTTTAAAAATGTATATTATGAGCTCATTTGCTGGTTGCGCAAAACTACTCAGTTGTAATTTTTTTTTTTCTCTTTAATTATTTATTTGCAACTGTAAAATTTTACAATAAGCAAATGAGCTGGTTTTAACATAGGAAAATTTACAATAACAAAGATTAGACCCAGTGACTAATCTTTGTAGGTGCCACGAGTCATTGTCTTATAAGAGCAGGTCTCTATTCCATGAACGGCGAAGTCGTCGGCGAGGATTTCCAGGAAGAGTACGAGATGATAAGTTTTTGATGTATGGATTTTGATGGTTTTGAAGTTTTCCGAAGAATCTTCTGTAGCAGTTGTATGCCATATCTTTTATGTGTGTTATTTTGAGGTCGTCATGTAGTATTCTGTTGGTAATGTAGAATGGAGCATTGGTGATGAGTCGTAATAATTTTGATTGAAATGCCTGTAGTTTTCTGATATTACTTGGCTTTGCTGTTCCGTAGATTTCAATTCCATAAGTCCAAATTGGCCGAATGAATGATTTATAAATGAGTAATTTTGAACGTAACGGTAATCGGGAATGGCGTCCTATGAGGTGGTATAATTGTTTTACTCTTTTATCCAAAGCCAGTCGTGTATTGTGGATGTGTGTTTGCCAGGTTAGTCGTCTGTCCATCGTGATGCCTAGGTATTTTACTGTGTTCTTTTGTGGAATGGGTTCGTTGTTGAGGAATACCGTAGGACTTTCTCCTTTACATAATGAGAAACTTATATGTACTGACTTATTAGTGTTTATTTTTAATCTCCACTTTTTCAGCCAAATTTCAATTGTGTTGAGAAAGTGTTGTAAGTTGGTACTGGCCTGCGTTAAATCGTGGGATGAAGTCAAGATAGCAGTATCGTCAGCGTATGTTGCTACCGTTATTCTTGGATCAGATGGTAAGTCCGCAGTGTAAATTGTATACAGTAGTGGTGAGAGTATAGAACCTTGTGGAACTCCTGCACCTATATTTTGGTAGTCAGAAACTGATGATCCTTGCCTCACTACAAAGAAACGATCTTCTAGGAAGCTTTTCAGTACGTGATAATACGTATCCGGGAGGAATCTTTTCAATTTATATAACAGACCTGGATGCCAAACTTTGTCAAAGGCTGCTTGAACATCTAGGAAGACAGCGGTGGTAAATTTCTTCTCCTCCAGCGCAACAGCTAGCTGGTCCGTCAATCGATGTAACTGATGAATCGTTGAGTGCCTGCTTCTGAAACCAAACTGATGGTGTGGTATTATGTTATTTTCGTTGCAAATCGGCAATAAGCGGGCTAGTAATAATTTTTCGAATAATTTGGATAAAGTTGGGAGTAAGCTTATTGGCCGATACGAAGATGGAGTACTTGGTGGTTTATTTGGCTTCAGAAATAGGACGACGTGAGACAGTTTCCACTGAATCGGGAAGTGCGTCGTTCTGAGGATGGAATTGAATATTTGAGTTATAAGGGTATATCCACATAATGGTAAGTTCTGAAGAATCTCCGCCGTTATTAAATCGTACCCCGGACTCTTTCTTGATGGTAGTTGTTGGACAGCCGCCTGCACTTCCCTTCTTGTGAAGTTTTCCGGAGGCAATGACAAATTCAATGGTGAAGACAAGAAATTTTCTACATCTGAGGTGAAACCAGGTAAAGAATTGTCATTGGGCTGAAATACGCGCGCTAGATGATCGGAAAACATGTCGGCCTTCTCTTTGTCTGATTTAGCCCATGATCCATCGGGGTGTTTAAGTGGGTGCGACTGCATTTGGTAACGCAAAAGACGCTGCGTTGCAGTCCAGAGGCTTCCATCTCTTTCTGTCAGGTTGGCGACATTTTCATTGAACCTTTCCGTCTTGATGTTCCATATAGCTGTCTTCAATTCGTTAGTCATGTAATTCAAGTTTCTCATGTCCGAAGGAAGTCTGGTACGCTGCCAAATGCGTCTTGCTCTCCTTTTTTCCCTGACAAGTTCTTTTATATAGTTCGGATAACAGTGTTCCTTTTTTGGAGTTGGTCTACGGGGTTGTGTAGAGTTCCAAGCTGCATATTGTATTGTTACTGTCAAATGTTCCACTGCTTCTTCCACCTCTCTTGCCGTGCGAAGAGGCAAGTCCAACCGTATATTGTTCTCTATGTTACTGCTGAACAAGTCCCAGTTAACTGTTCCATCTATCAAACACTGTCTCACCGGTGCTTCCAAAACTGTGCCCGACAGGGTGCAGAGAACTGGCGAATGGTCGGATGAAAGATCGTCATGTGATTCCGTTTTTGTGTAGAATCCCGAGAGGCCCTTGGATACGAAAAAGTCCAGAAGATCGGGATGTTTAGTCAGAGCTGACGGCCAATACGTTGGTGATCCAGTTGAATGAAATTCCAGTCCGAGGTTTAAAATAGCTTGAATCATCATTCTGCCACGTGGATTTATCAGACGCGATCCCCATTGAGCATGTTTCGCGTTGAAATCGCCTCCTGCTAAAAACCGAGGACCGAAACTTGAAAACAACTCTGTAAACTTGTCTACTGTAATCCGGTGTCTCGGGGGACAGTAAACCGAGATGAATGAGACTTCCTCTTGATCTATCTCCAGTGCCACACCCACTGATTGAATACTTTCCGATGGTTCGATTACTGTGCATATATGATGTTTGATATTGTTCCTAACTAGCACCGCTGTACCACCAAAAGCTCTTCCATCAGGGCGATCAGCTCTATAAACTTTATAACCTTTTATGTAAAATTTTGAGTCTTTTGTTAAATGTGTTTCGCTTAGTAAAACAATATCGATACATTTTTCATTTATTAAATATTCAAATTCCGCCAAACGTTGGATGATCCCATTCGCATTCCACAATAGCACCGATATAGTATTAGACATGTTATTTGCCATTAAATGCGAAAGTGAGTGATTGTATTAATTGACTCATGAGGGTGATCAATGGTGTGAAGAGGGCTTTTAGGTCTGTCATGAAAGTTGTTAGCTGCGATTGAATACTGAATTGTGACTGGCGTTCTTGCTCTCCAAAATTATCGGCGGCGATTTGTGAGTAGGTGATGGTTGATTGTTTATGAGGGTTGATGAATTGGTGATTACGAGTTTGGTTTTGTTGTGAAAAAGTTTCTCTTCCTGCTACTGCGCTTTTCGGAAGGGAGGGGAACGATTTTTCTGTAACAGATGGAGATTGTTGCGAGCTCTCTTGAGGGCGTGCTGCAGTGGCTGGTGAACGGCGATTTTGCAGATCCCGAAAGACTGAACACCCCTTGTAGGAAGAGGGATGTGGTCCCGAACATAGGCAACATACGGCCGGCTCCTCTTTTAATTTTGTACATGAGTTAGATTCATGACCTGCGCCACACTTTACACATCGAGGCAGAAAAATTACAATAACTTTTCGTATGGCCGTATCTCTGGCAGCGCACGCACTGCACGGGCTGCCTCCTCTTTCTTGGTTCTTCTACCCATATCCTTGAATAACACAAATATCTAATATCAAAATATCTTATTATTATCTTTATTGGGTTCAAGATCTACGTAGAATAACGGGAGCTTCACTTTGTCCCGAGAAATGACGTTTGTAACACTTCTAACTTGATAACCTAAATTAGAAATTTCGTTCTGAATGGTCTCTTCTCCGATTGACCAATGCAATCCACGTATTACTACGCGGTACGCCTTGTCTTCGGCAAGTTGGTACGTGTGGAATTCCGTATGGTTTTCTCTTAAACATTTTACTATTTTCCTATAAGCATCCGGTGTGTGTGGATATATGGTGACTCCTGCTTTTGTACTCCCACAATGAAAGGAATCTTTTTCAGTTATGCCTTGAAGGAAATCAATGAGTTTTGAAAATTGCACATCAGTATGTAAGTGTATAGGAGGCAGTCTTGTTTTTATTGGAGATTCATTATTAGTGTTGTCTGTCGCAGTTGTTTCCATATCCGTTAATACGCTAAATTTATTGGCAGTGTAGAGACTACCAATTGTAAGTCTCGGATCTCTTGTAAATCGTTTAGCGGAACTAACGTTACTAATTGCGTTTGCGTTTTCTGTTTGGCGCTTCCTTTTGGAAACAACATTATTCCAATCTAACGTTGGATGAGAAATATCAGCTGTTAGCCTATCGATACTTTCTTCTTGTTCTTCTCTGGAGGGAAATGAATTTGAATGAACAGGTAACGCCATTAGTCGCGATGTTTGCAAAACATTTGTGTTTAACGACGCGTCGGCTGCGTTAATCATGCAGGCCGTGCAAACTTAACCAAAAATTAAAGTAGAACAAAATATGGTCACTTGCAATCAAATAATTAATTAAATCTTACCAATAAACTATAAAACACTGTACACTATCTGCTCGCTACGAAGAACTGCTACAACTGCAAAACATTATGATTAATACTAACAAACAAACAAAAAATTAAACCTTAAAATTGAACCACGAACGTTCGTCTCCAAACATCAGCTGATCGTCCTCAGTTGTAAATAAAAATAAATAAAGTGAAAAAAATTATACTTTCTTTTATTTTATTGGTTCATCTTAAATAAAATTTAAATCTTTGGCTTCTGGAATATTTTATAAGTTTTGTATATTTTCTTACTATGTAGCTTGATATATTTAATTTAGATTTAGAATATTTTAAATTTAATTAGGAATTGTTTATTTTGATGACTAATTATGATTATTTAAAATGATTTCTTTGAATTTTTTAACAATTGACTTATTAAGCTTGACCTTAGATCAATGATATTCTGGAGCATAGACTGCTATTCTACAATCCCTACCAGTTAACATGGGTAAAACAAATTGACACAATATCTGGTAAAATACTTTGGTATACATTTTGATAAAACGTCTAAACTGCAACACACATAATAATAGATTCAAACAATGTTATTGGATACTAATAAAACGTTCAGCTTTTACTATAAACAATAAACTATAACTCTCTTTCAATGCAATTCTCAAATCAATGTTGACGTATAGAATCCAATTGTAGGGGTTAGTGAGTTATTGCAACATCAAAATTCCGTAAAGGTGTCAGTCTGAATTACTCAGAACAATCAAAGCAACACGTTTGTACACGTCAAACATATTTTACACAGAGATTTATTAGGTATTACTGTAGTTCAACAATTAACATATTCAGTTGAAATAGGTACCAAAGAGGAGTCAAATGTTGTTCAAATCCCAAGAATTTTTGATCAATTTGATTGACTCTCAGCGACTTACAGAGAACCTGTAAGTTAATCAGAAATTTTGTAAATAAATAATTTTTACTTTCGCTTGTCCTACGTGAATATATGGGGAAGGAAAGTAGTCTATTATTTTCATATCGATTTTTCAAAATCGTGTTTTCAGCGGAAATACACGTCTTCAGGCCCCGTGAACCCAAAAAGCAAGTTTTTACGATTGGTCTGTGTGTCTATTTTTTATTTTGGTTTAACGTCTAACTATTTCGCATTGCTGCCAATGCAGATGGCAAGAAGGATGATATATGAAGATGAGTGATGAAAAATTGTCAAGATCTGACCGGGAATCAAACCCGGAACCTTGGTGTAGAAGCCAGTTGCACTAACCACTGTAATATGAGACACCTACACAGACACACAACAGACAGTACACACATTAACAATACTCAAACGTATTACACAGAGTCATAAACATAATTTTACAGCATCAACATCAACCAGATGACCTCGCCTACAGATGTGAGAATAACAAAAAAAAAAAGAAAAAAGAAAATTTTATTGAGCTAATAAAAATGGATTGTTGGGTCATTCGTTTTTAAAACTTTTAAAGAAAAAGGTCACTGTATACAATTTTTATAATAACAAAAAAACAATTTGAAGAATTTATCGATTTAAAAGTTTATACTGAATTTAAAAAATAAATTTTAGAAGATTTAGATAATAAGATTCAACGATTTTAAGAAGTTTTAAAGAATTTTAGATTTTTAATTGTTTTTAAATATTTTAAATACCTAATAACGATTTTTAAATAAAGAAGTTGAATTTTAATAATATAAAACCTTTTTTGGATTTTTTTTTTATTACGAACCTCTGGGTTAACAAAATGGTGCCGTGACCAGGATTTAAAAGGATTTACCAGGATTTAAAAGGATTTACCGAGATTTACCAGGATTCAAAAGCCACAATAACCAGGATTTAAAAGCCGCAATAACCAGGATTCAAAAGCCACAATAACCAGGATAATTTCAAGAAAAAATATCAATAAAATTTGGAAGGATAATATAACAACAAAAAAAGGACGAACCGGAACAAAATTCATCAAACAAAATTCATCAATAACAAAATGAAATAAATCTTCTAAAATTTACACGAAAACAAATTATAAACAACTCACATCTGGCAAGTATACTGAAGTCATCTGGTAAGTCATCTATTACATACACATAAATCATCATCATCACCAAACAAAAACAAGTAGAAACATGTGTAGTGTGACTTTTTATATCAGATTCAGTAAAATAAATATTAAGTTAGTAAATAAGTTAAAATTAATTTTAGTTAGAAAAGGGAAGTAATAAATCAGTAATAAAGTCAATAACAGGATGTAGTAATAATAATAGTAGTAAAAATAATAATGAGTAACTGACAAAGAAGAGAGACAGTATGTTGTAAGAAAGAAAGAGGGATAAATATCGTTACTTGGGATATTTAAAAGAGTAACGTATAAAATTTGAATTAATTTAAGTGGGAGAGCAATCAGATTTTCTGATTGGCTCTTACGGTTAAAATGTCCGATTAATGTTAGAGATTTGGGATGTTGGAAGAAAGACAAGCGTGGGTAAGCGAACACTCAGCATCCAGATATCGAGGTGTATTGACGTACTTTACTTGAATATGTAATTTTCAGTTAGTTAATAGAAATCATGTAAATAAATTTGTATTGCTTTGTTATTGAAAGAAATAATCAAATTAAGGATTAATATAACATAATGTAGTGCATTTTATTAGCTAAACTAATGAAGTATTAAATTTAAAGTAACGTGTTAATCAGTGTTAACGAACTTCAAATGGTCACAGGTATTTTATTATAATAATCAACATATGTTATGTCTTAGTCTTTTGTTAAATAATTGCGATGAACATTAACTTCTGTTTTATTAATTAAAATTCATGATATACAACAGTTATGGTATTGTGTTTAAATGTAAAATAGAAAATGATGAATATAAATTTATTTGTTAAATTGATGTATTAGTAACTTAAGTTTCATTTCATTAAAATTTGTATAATCTGATGAATATCTTCTTTGATAATTATTTGTTCATCCTACACACTTTACAGGGGGCCATCATTCTAAAAGAATTCCAGAATAAAACCTTTGGATATAAAATAATAATAAAAATAACAGATCTGTTCAGCATACAGGTTGACTTTCAATTAAATTCAATTATTTTATTAAAAGTTTATTGCAGATTGTTGCGTTCCAATGTGGGAATATATTTTATTTCATTTAATCATATCACAAATTGTGGCATCCCTTGTGGGGAATGATGGTGACTGTGAGGGGTGTGGAGTGAACAAGTAAATTTGGTAATTAAATTTAAAAAAAAAAATAAATAATAAAAATTCTAAAAATGTCTAGGGTGTTGAGGAGTAATAACAAAAAACAAAGTAAAATGGGTCACGTAGGTGAAGTAGGTTCGGGCTTAGTAGAAAGCACCAGTAGTACTTTAATATTAGGTGAAAATAACTATAATGCTGAAGGTAATAATATTGAATTAAGTTTGGGAAATCAGGAAACTGTTATTGAAAATAACGAAAATAACTTTGTGAATGAGGAAGAGATACCTACAGAAGAGATAGATGGAAATGATGAAAATAATGTAGATTTAAGGGGAATATTTGATTCAGACAGTGAAACTGATGAACTTGATGTTATAAATAGAAAAAATAAGAGGTTAGGTGGTAGTGAGATGGGAAACAACAGTAATGAGATAGTTAGTCAAGGTTTTGTGGGACAGGATAACATACAACAACTGATTTTAAATTTAACCAATGTAGTACAGGAATCACGTAGGGAGTTAAAGGCTGATTTCAATGATAAAATAAATAGTTTGAGTAGTGATATGAATAAAAGATTAGATAAACAGGGGAAAGAGATCAAAGAGTTGAAAGAAGAGATGAAAAAAGATAGTTTGAAAATAATTGAAAAGTTTAGGTCAGAAATGAGAAAAGATTTTTATAGTAAACTTAAAAATACTGAAAATGAAATAGATTTGATTAAAGGTGTTGTTCAAGAGCAAAATGTTAGAATTGATGAAGGGCTTAAGAAAAATGAACATAAAGTAAATAAAATAAATTCTAGAGTTGATAAAGTAGTTAATGAAGTAGGTCTGAACAAAAAAGAAGTGACAGACATTAAAAATAGCGTTTTAGAACAGAATAAACTTATTGTAGAAATTACTGATTGTGTAGAAGGAGTAAAAGAAAACCAAAATGTTTTGCAAGAGAATGTTGAGAATCTTAGAATAAATTTAGATAAGTATGTAGAGCAAGGAGGTTACGTAGGTCAAAATAATAATAACAGCAATAGTGGTAATATTAAAATAAAATTTATAAGCAGAAACCCAATGGAATTTATAAATTCACTGAAATATGAAATAAAATATAATGATATTAAAAGTTGGAAAATCATAAAATCAATAATTAATGAAGGGTTAATGGCAGATATGTGTGGTTCAACTTGGTGGGTGTATATTAGAGATAATGTAGATAACTTAGAAGATTTTATTTTTAAATTTAAAGAAAAATTCTGGAATGATAATGTACAAGCAGAAATAAGACAAAATTTACAATTCGGACGGTTCAATTCAAATAAAAACACTAAAATGTCAATATATTTTATGCAAAAAGTTAACAAGGCTAAATATTTAGAACCTCATTTATCTGAAATAGAGTTAATAAAATTAATTGGTAGACATTTTAACAATAGCGTCAACAGAGCAAGGGTTATTGGCAGTATTACTAATGTAGAAAGTTTTGTTAAGTTGCTAGATGAGATGGAAAGTTCTGGAGTAGGTAGGGAACAGATGGATGAGTTAGGTGAAGAGAATCAGTTTAAAAATAATGACCATGGAAATTTCTATAAAAAACAAAGATTTGACAGAGAAAACAATGACAATAACATACAGAATAATAATTACAGAAACACTAACCAAGGCAATAGTTACAGAAATAATAATAATAATTACAGTCCAAATAAAAATTACAATAGCAATGACAGAAATAGACCTTACAATCAAAACAGAAACAATTATAATAATTACAATAACAATAGAGATAATTTCAACAGAGGACAAAATAATAACAGATTTAACTACAACCGAGATAACAGTAGAGGTGAAAATAATAATTACAGAAGTAGGTACGAAACAAACCAGAATTATGAAAAAAAAGTTGAACCGAGATCAGAAACTAAAATAAATTCAATTACAGTAGAGGCAGACGTACATACAACTGAGGGTGATTTAAACTAGAAAAGGATGTACGAAAAACTGAAAACGTAAATAAATTCTCCTGTGCATCTAGTGAAATAAGGTTTAGTGAAAAATTAAATGAAAGTATGGTAATAAATAGTGAAATCAATAAAAACAAAGTAGAAGATGAAAATGAAATTTGCATAGTAGAAAGTGAAAATTTGGAAATAACAGAAAAATTAGTTAATTTTATATTTAATGAAGATTTAAGTTCTGAATTATTAGAAGAAGTAGAATTAGTTGAGGATATGGATAATAAACTGAATAAAAATGTAGAATTGTCTGAAATTAAAATTAAAATAAAAGATGAAATGATAACATGCTTGTGTGATAGTGGCAGTCAGATTAGTGCTATAAATTATGATTTTTTGTTGGAATTAGAGAATAGGGTCAAAGAAAAGTTCTCCAGACTATCTGTCGGTAATATTTCTATTATCACGGCAGCTGGTAGAAAAAGGTCGGGCATCAATAAACAAGTGCTTATTCAGTTTAAAATGGGTGACAGTTTGTATTTTAATACATTTTTTGTAATAAAGGGTCTAAATGTTAATATTTTATTAGGGTGTGAGTTCTTCAGTAAAAACCAAGTAGTGTTAGATTTTAAAAACAATTTATTTTGTGTGGGAAACGAAAAAGTTAACTTTTATAAAAACAAGGGTGTGAAGATGCATAGTTGTAATTTAAAGGTAGTTGACCTAGAAGGAGTACAAAATGACATGTGGGAACAACAATTGAAATCAGTCCATAATATTTTAGATAAAGACCAGGTTAGTAGTGGTAATGATAAATTGAAATTAATTAAAGTATTTGAAAACAATAAAGATTTATTCTCCAACAAACCAGGTTTAATAAAAAATTATGTTTGTACGTTAAAAATTGATCCGACAATTAAAATTGTGAAAAAATACAGTTTCCTGATAATTCAAACAAAAATTTAGATTTAAGTGTAGTTGATAAGGAAGTATTACAAAAATTAAAAATAGCAGCAGAGAAAAGGAAAGAATACAGTAGGAAGAAGGTTGGTAGAATAAAATTTAATATCGGTGATAAAGTATTGTTAAAAAATTATGAATTATCAAATAAAGGGAAAAAATATTGTAAAAAGTTCACACATAAATTTAGAGGGCCATATGTCATAAATAAAGTTTGTAACGACAAAAATATGTTACAGTTAAAAAATAATAAAAATAATGGATTTTTCTTTGCTAATAGAATGTTATGTAAAAAATATTTTCAATAAAATTCGGAAATATTATCAAGTATTAGATAAAATAAAATTGTTGAAATAATTATATATATTTCTTTATAAGACCAGGTTTAGTAAATGTACATTTTTTGGTAAATTTAGATAATTTGTAGAGGAGTAAAGAAAATATTATGTTTGTAGATTTTTTTTTAAAAATCATTGAAATATGTCTATTTTGCACAAAACATTAATAACAGTCAAGTAACTAAGGTTGGATTAAATTGTAAAATTTAAATAATGTTTATTTGAATAAATATCTACGGAAAATAGGTGATTTAAAGATAGTGACATTTCAAATTAACAGTGTGGTGATACCTTCAGTGAGAAAGGTTATGGTTACAAAATTAGCTTGAGAGACAGATGTGTCGGTTTCTTAATTGTGTTTTTAGTAGCTGAAATTTCAATATCAAAATAATAGATAATAATAACATCTGAATAGACGAACAAAACAATGTATATTTGACGGAAGTATGGGAAACATGAATGTTTATAGTGTATTTGAAACAAAACTGAATAAATAAATAAATAAAAATGATTTAAGTAACTATATGGTGATTGGAGGAAATATGTTAGAATTATACAAAAATAATAAAATATGCAAAAGTACTAATAATGTTTGTAAAACGGAATGTAAGAAGAAAAGAAGAAAAATATTTAAAAGTTGTGTAAAAATGTCTGTAAACTGAAATGACCAATAAAGAAGTCTTTAGTACATCAAGAGTATGCGGTTGATATTGAAAGAGTAAGTGAAAGAAATAACATTGGGAGATTTGGTCGTTTGTAAAAGCAATTTGGTTTGTGTGATTTTTTTTTAGATTTATTTTAAAAATATATAGGACAATGTAGAAGTGTAATAAAAATGATGAATAGACCTTTTGTTGAATAGTAATAAAAAAAAAAAAAAAAAACATTATATATTCTTAAAGTGCGCTTAATTTTTTCTTTGTGTTTTGTGAATAATTTTGATAAATATTTTAGTTTTGTTTAGGAATGCATAAAACTGAACCTGGTTTGTAAATTAAAATTAATTTGTTCATTATGTAAACTAAATATGGTATTATTATAAAAAATTATTACTGTAATAGTGGTAAAGTATTAAAGTGTGTTATAGGAGATTGAATCAAAAACAAAATCATTTATTATGTAGTATTTCAATTTTAATATCAAATTAGTTAGTAAATAATACAAATCAGTTTTTTTTTCTAGTTCATGTCAACTTGTTGTAAAGAATAATGAAAAATACAAAAGAAAATATGTTATGGTTTAGGTATAAAAGTTTGAAGTGGAGAGTTGTAAAATACGCAGTTCAGTGTGTTCATATCAACATAGTCGTAAATTATTGCTTTGTCAACTAAGTTACTATATATCATGTAAGAACGATTGGTTTTGTAATATTTGTAAAAAAATAAATTATTATTAATGTTATTAGACAATAAAATCTTTTGAGTTGTACTTTTTAAAATAATGCATTGGAAAAGGTATAGGGTGCCTGAAAAATTTCAACTAATGGGAGTTTAAAAAATTATTTGACTTTTTATAAAACGATTGTGTTTCAAAATTTAATGTAATAAAAAATTTGTATAATTTAAAATATTTAAATTCTAAAATTTTTTTTATTAATGTGGGGTAATTTGTAGTGTGACTTTTTATATCAGATTCAGTAAAATAAATATTAAGTTAGTAAATAAGTTAAAATTAATTTTAGTTAGAAAAGGGAAGTAATAAATCAGTAATAAAGTCAATAACAGGATGTAGTAATAATAATAGTAGTAAAAATAATAATGAGTAACTGACAAAGAAGAGAGACAGTATGTTGTAAGAAAGAAAGAGGGATAAATATCGTTACTTGGGATATTTAAAAGAGTAACGTATAAAATTTGAATTAATTTAAGTGGGAGAGCAATCAGATTTTCTGATTGGCTCTTACGGTTAAAATGTCCGATTAATGTTAGAGATTTGGGATGTTGGAAGAAAGACAAGCGTGGGTAAGCGAACACTCAGCATCCAGATATCGAGGTGTATTGACGTACTTTACTTGAATATGTAATTTTCAGTTAGTTAATAGAAATCATGTAAATAAATTTGTATTGCTTTGTTATTGAAAGAAATAATCAAATTAAGGATTAATATAACATAATGTAGTGCATTTTATTAGCTAAACTAATGAAGTATTAAATTTAAAGTAACGTGTTAATCAGTGTTAACGAACTTCAAATGGTCACAGGTATTTTATTATAATAATCAACATATGTTATGTCTTAGTCTTTTGTTAAATAATTGCGATGAACATTAACTTCTGTTTTATTAATTAAAATTCATGATATACAACAGTTATGGTATTGTGTTTAAATGTAAAATAGAAAATGATGAATATAAATTTATTTGTTAAATTGATGTATTAGTAACTTAAGTTTCATTTCATTAAAATTTGTATAATCTGATGAATATCTTCTTTGATAATTATTTGTTCATCCTACACACTTTACAGGGGGCCATCATTCTAAAAGAATTCCAGAATAAAACCTTTGGATATAAAATAATAATAAAAATAACAGATCTGTTCAGCATACAGGTTGACTTTCAATTAAATTCAATTATTTTATTAAAAGTTTATTGCAGATTGTTGCGTTCCAATGTGGGAATATATTTTATTTCATTTAATTATATCGCACATGAATAGGCAAGTAGCACCAATTCTTGACCCCACTAAACTAGACGAAACAAACATTAACTTCCAACTTCGAATACGAAAAAGCACAACGACAGGAAACGTAAGACAAAAAAGGCAAAGATTACAAAAACTCTTAGATAATGGACGACAAATCGATTTGACTACACTACATAGATTTGACATGGACAAACAACTGACAGAATGTCAAAACTATTTAGTAAAGTTACGAAACGTAGAAAATTTAAATGAATTAGAAAAGTATAATGCCGAAATATTTGATGATCGGCTTAACAAACTATTAACATTCATATTACCCAACAAACCAGATAAACTCGTAGGATTTCAAAATTTAAAAGAGGGATTTGATATTTGGAAGGTTAATAGGTTACAAAATTTCGAGGTTGAACCTAATCTTGAGCAAAACTTAAACCCTGAAGAGGTGCATTTAGGAAATAATTTCTTACCTGATCAACAACAAAGAAACCTTGATTATGGTCATATTAATCTTATACATCCCCCAGAAATGCAAAATCCTGTTCTTAGAAACGAAACCCCTGATATATTAATACCAAAAGCCGTAGGTAACAATAACCCCGTCTATTTCCACCGCGAATTGAATTTTAATTGGACAAAAATTGCAAATCCAATCGAAAACGAATTAAAACAATTAACTATTACTGATGGACGTGACATTGACATGTTGGTACGAAATATCAAAATTATTAAACAAATACAGAAACGTTATGCAGTTGATTTACCCTTGGTGTTGTTAACTCCGTTTATGACCGGTTTCACTGAACAAATTTTTGAACATTCTATTAGAAATAATCATAATTTCGATCAATTTCATAGAGATTTAGTAAACAAACTAATCACACCAAAAATGAAAGAAATATTAAAATTAAAATTATTATACCGAAATCAGTCACAAACGGAGACCCTTGCTGAATACATGAGAGAAATTTTAGAAAACCATGAGGTATTAAGATTGGATTTAACAGAAGGTGAGTTAATTAATATAATTTTAACCGGTTTAAATGAAATATACGCCACGCACATAGGTATAATCGGTAAACCTAATAACTTACAAGATTTCAATAAATTAGATACCTATGTCTATGAAAGAGTTTATGCTAGGACTCATAATGACATTGGTTTATCTAAAATAAATAATAATACAAGCGTAATAAATAATGTAAATAGCACGGTACCTACCCAAGGTAAACAAAATACATTAAAAGATACAGCTTGCAACAAAATCAGATCACAAATGTCTGCAACAACCTTAAAGTGTTTTTATTGTCATAAATTAGGTCATATCAAAAGGAATTGCAAACTTTTGCAACAAAAAGGAAATAATCATGTTTCAAAAAACTGAATCTTTACAAATGCACAGAACATAGCCATATGATGTGTGTTTGTAAACATAACCCATGTAAACATTTAAAATTAAAAGAACGCAGGTTAAACTGTAATTATACCTTGAAAGCTTTATCAATAAAAATCAAAAATAATATATTTAATGCCCTTATTGATTCTGGTTCCACCCACAACATTATTAATCAACAAATGTATAAATTTTTAAAAACTAAAAAGGCGATTATAAAAGAGGAAAATATTAAGACAATTTGCCTTACAGCTGATAGATTTCCTCTAGAAATTAATAAGCAGGTCTGGATTAAAATTACTCTGCAAAAAATATCGTGGAAAATAAATTTTAAGATATTACCAAAAATACAACACAGAATAATACTTGGAATAAATTTTTTACAAAAAACTCGTGCAACATTTAACGTCACAAGATCTGTAATAACCTTTGATTGGTCTAAAAATCAACAATTTCATCTAACCGATCTATATCCAGAACAGATTAACAACGTGGAACAAAGTGAGTATATTAAAAATACGATTAATAATTTATGTAAGGAATTTCCTGATGTACTCACTACTAAATTAGGTTGCACCCATGTATTGAAATATGATATTAAACTCAAAAATAGTGAAATTATAAAATCTAGGCCCTATCCCTTAAATCCAATAAAAACATTTCAAATGAAACAACAAATTGATAAATTATTAAAAGATAAAGTAATTAAAGAAAGTGTTTCACCTTATTCCTCCCCAGCATTCCTAATTCCAAAACCAAATGGCACAAGTCGTTTAGTCGTAGACTATCGCCAAGTCAACTTAATAATTGACTCAGAGGCCCAACCTTTACCGAATATAAATCACGCTTTTCAATGGTTTTCCAATGCACGATGGTTCAGTACATTAGACTTAGCGCAAGCGTACCATCAAATACCATTGACAGAAAAATCTCGTCAAATCACCGCGTTTTGCACCCCGGATGGCTTATACGAATATGAGAGATTACCTTTTGGTTTGTCGACTGGCGCACAAGTTTTAACACGCCTTATGAATACAATATTCAAAAACATTAAATATAAATTTGTATTTAATTACATGGATGATATATTAATCTATTCTAAAAGTTTTACAGAACATGTGAAACACATCAAAATAGTATTGTCAATTTTGCGGAAAGCTGGCATTACAGTTAATCCTGATAAGGTAACATTTGCTGTAAATGAAATACCGTTTCTTGGACACACATTATCGTACAAAGGAGTTTCTATAGACTCAACTAGGACACAAAAAATATTGCAGTACCCGCACCCTACGTCAGTGAAACAAGTACATCGATATTGTGGTATGATTAATTATTTTTCTAAATTTATCAAAAATTATGCTGATAGAATCGAACCCCTGAATAAATTGCGTCGTAAAAATACTCAGTTTATCTGGGGAGACTCACAAAAAATCGCGTTCGAAGATCTCAAACAGGCAATTGCTAATCCTCCGGTATTGGCAATACCAGACTTCTCCAAAACTTTCATTTTACAGACGGATGCGTCTGATACAGGTCTAGGAGCTGTCCTACTTCAGGAACAAGAAGGATCTAGACGACCTATAGCGTACGCTTCCAAAACATTAACAGAAGCAGAACGGAAGTTTTCTGCATATGAGCGAGAGTGTCTTGCAGTTGTTTTTGCAACAGATCATTTCAGGACCTATTTAACACATCGTGAATTTCTTTTAGAGACCGATAATCAAGCCTTAGCCTGGCTTCTTTCCAGACCAAAACAGTTAGGTAGACTGGCTAGATGGTTACTTCGGTTATCTGTTTTTAAATTTAAAATTAATCACATCCGTGGTTCGGATAATAATGTGGCTGACGCATTATCGAGGATGTACGATTCAAATAATGAAGATATCTCAAAAGATATATCTTATATTAATACTTTATTATCGCAGTTCCCCCTATCTTTTACAGACATAAGACAACATCAGGAACAGGATACCTTTATCCTTCAACAAAAACAACAAATGGATAATAAATTTTGTTTATCTAAAGGAGTCCTATGTCTAAAAGATAAAAACAATAACCCAACCAAAATCGTTCTTCCCACTTCCTTAAAAGATTTAGTATTTAAATACTTCCATCAGTCGGAAATCGGTGGACATTTAGGTGTTGATAAAACTATACATAAAATTACACGGTATTTTTATTGGCCGGCTATATATCGAGAAATTCCTTTAAAAGTGAATGCTTGTACAACCTGCCAACGCAGCAAACCTGGAATAAATTATAAATGGGGAAATCTCAGTTCCAGAGTTCCGACAGCGCCATTTGACACACTGTTTATTGATACTGTAGGCAGCCTACCAAAAACCAACCAAGGATATAAATATATTTTAGTGGTAGTAGATAGTTTTTCAAAATTTACATGGTTAGCTCCATTAAAAAACACTAATACATCCTCCATTATAGAGGAATTAAAACGTATTTTCCAAAATTACTCCATTCCGAGGTTAATTGTCACAGATAATGCTAAAAATTTCAATTCAATAATGTTTAAAAACTTTTGTTTCAATCTCGGCATAAAACGAACCACCCTCTCACCCTACCATCCACAACCCTCTCATGCCGAACGATTAAATCGAAATCTTAGGTCTATTCTTATTGCATACCATGCAACGACTCAAACAACCTGGGACAAATCTCTATTTTGGTTTCAATTAGCCTTCAATATGGCTCAACAACACGTGCATGGGAAATGTCCATTTGACATATTGCATACTTTTCCAGCTCAAACACCGTTGGATAGAGCATGGAATATCCAAGATATCCTTCATAGAAACCCTATACGTTCAAGTAACATGATGTGTGACAGAAGAAAACTAATTAAATCTCATCATGATATGGCGCGCCGATATAATGCTATGCGCCACCCTAATCCGTTTTCGGTGGGAGATAAAGTTTTGCTTAAAACTCACCCCGTAAGTTCGAAACGGAAAAATATTTGTGCAAAAATGGCATACCGATGGTCTGAACCTTTTTATATCATCGGCTTCTCTACTCCAGTTACAGCCTTACTTCGTAAGACTATTGGAGGGGAAATAACTAAAGAACACATTTCTAACCTTAAAAAGGTTACATAATTTGCTCAAAGAAATAAAATACTTTTTAGGTGATGTCTGTCGCGATACTCGAGCTTGAGATGATTGTAACAAAACAAATAACAAAAACCAATGCGGTTTGCATGCTGTATGAATGTATTATTGAAAGGGGCCCCGAATGAATGAATTTTACCGTCTCAGGCCGACAACTGCTACATACTCACCTTCTCTTTTTTTACATTTAAACACCCGCACCCTTTTTTTTTGCTTGCCCATACCTTGTACTTCTGCGTACTCTCCTGGGGGGGGGGGGGAAGATTGTAATATGAGACACCTACACAGACACACAACAGACAGTACACACATTAACAATACTCAAACGTAAACATAAACATAACTTTACAGCATCAACATCAACCAGATGACCTCGCCTACAGATGTGAGAATAACAAAAAAAAAAGAAAAAAGAAAATTTTATTGAGCTAATAAAAATGGATTGTTGGGTCATTCGTTTTTAAAACTTTTAAAGAAAAAGGTCACTGTATACAATTTTTATAATAACAAAAAAACAATTTGAAGAATTTATCGATTTAAAAGTTTATACTGAATTTAAAAAATAAATTTTAGAAGATTTAGATAATAAGATTCAACGATTTTAAGAAGTTTTAAAGAATTTTAGATTTTTAATTGTTTTTAAATATTTTAAATACCTAATAACGATTTTTAAATAAAGAAGTTGAATTTTAATAATATAAAACCTTTTTTGGATTTTTTTTTTATTACGAACCTCTGGGTTAACACCACTACGCCAACGGGCCATCCTAGTGTGCCTAGATGTGTTTAGGTACTGGTTACAATGTACCGTTCAGTACCAACGTCCGGAAAACAGGACGTTGATATCTTTTACGTAGTTATAACATCCAATTTACCGGACGTCCGTAAGTTATGCGTAAAATGCCAACGTCCGGATAACCGAACATTTCCAAAAAAAATTTTTAACAAAAATTAATGGAGTAATGTATTTTGAAACCGCCTGTGGTGTAGTGACTAGCGCGCTAGCCTACAAAGCAAAAAGTCCCGAGTTCGATTCTCGGCTAGGGTTTGGAAATGTTAACACGTTAAAACCACCGTTAAGATACCAAAACCCAAAGTAGTTGCTATTGACCAAGCTGTCGATGCGGCTTTAAATAAACTAAAAAAAGTATTTTGAATATTTTTAGCGTTAAAACGATTTCCTTTTTTTAACACTATAAAAATTAATTTTTAACAGGAAATTTTATTTTTCTGTAACGTTGAAATTTTGGTCGGCAATTGCAGGCTCACGCCTGCAAGTTTTCGAAATAAGGGCTGACACTTTTTGTACACCCTTATTATAATTAAATGGTACTTTAGGTCAAACATTTAAATATTGGTTCGGCAATGAAAGGGTTAAAACAATGTCAAAAAAGAAACTTATTTTAAAGTAACAAAATAAAAAATATATATATTATTATATTCAACGAAGTTCTTTTCCTTGGTTGTAAGGGTTTCTTCATGAAAAGTATATAAAAAAGAACACTCATCTACTTATTATTCTGAAATGGAATAGAAAATAAATTTTGCTGCAATAAAAATACCGATCTTTTCCTAGAAAAATCTCATTTTATATACTTTTGATTGGGAATACATTATTACAAAAAGGAAAGATGGTGTGTTGAAGAAACAGTATCAAGTTTTCAGGCCCAGAATAATTATAATGTGATGATTGCCTTGTATAGCAATCATGTTGTACGTAGTGGGGAGCTGATTATTAACTTGTTTATTTTTTAAATTGAATAAGAAAGAAATACTTGGGTAATTAGTGGCTTTGCTGAACACATATGTACGTTTAAGCTCATATCTCACATATAAGAACTATTTGAAAAATAAACAAACCCATGCTTTTTACTTTCTCTTGGCCCATATAAATGTAAGGAAGGAAAGTATTCTTTTCATGTCGATTTTTCAAAATCTAGTTTTCACCAGAAATAGACTGATTTAATCTGTGACTGTGTGAACGAAATATCTAAAGAACGGAATTTTATACAAAGTTTAAACTTGGAACTTAAGTTAGGTACCACTAGGAGACCCGAACATTTTTATCAAAATCGTCAACCGGAAGAAGTTATTTATTCCTGCAATTTTTCACTTGTTTGCGATTTTCTCAAAAACGGCTCCTAAGATATTTTAAGCACCTCATTTACTACATTTTTTATGTTCTACAAGATAAGGAGAATTATTGATTGGGCTAAATTTTCCTAACCAAAAGAAACCTTGTTTTTTTAGTACAAAAAGGTTTTTTTAAAGATTACGGCCTTAATTTGCATTTTAGGGCAAAAGTGTATAGTACATTTAAAATTGTAGGAAATTATAAGTAATTTTATATATTTTGTTCATTAAAACCGGTAATAATGTGATGTTTTTAAGGTTGCTACCTTAGTTAGCATTTCACGACAAAAAGTAAGTATCAAAGTTATAGGAAATTAAAAAATCTGCAGCTTTTATTTCAAGCATATTTTTCTGCGGACTATAGTTTAGCGTCTATTAGTGATTTTCCATTTTTTAAGCTCTAGAGAGGTCAATTTACATTTTGCTTCACTGACTCATGATTAAAATTAGGTTGTTTTCCTTTTTACGTTTTTTACTAATGATTAAATCTAAAAATATTATTTTTCATTATTTACATTGGCAAAACAAGTCACGTGTTTCATATCAGTTTTTTTTGGAATTTAAGGTATATTATTATTATTATTATTATACAGATTAAATTTTAGAATAAAAATTTTAGAGTAATAATAAATTTTATTTCCAATAAATTTTATGAGAAATATTTAGTTTTTAATAGAAGTTCAGCGTGAGATGTTCTGTTAGGTTGTTAGATAAAATGAGCATCTGAACTGCAGATGCTCTCTTAATCTAGTAAACGGTCGCTTGGGTTAAATTTCAAGTGTTTAGAGTAATTCAAAAGTAACAAACAAGGTTTTTCCATTAACATTATCATTCAACTATTGACAAAAAATGTAAAAAGTTTGGTAAATTTCCAAAATGTTGTAGAATAAATTTTGTTACATTTTCCATTTCAACTAACTTATTTTGGAAATGTCATATACATTTTATTTAGACTGTTGCATTCGGTAGAATTTTCTTTCGGTATTATGGTTTACCCTTAATAATCTTTGACAACGCCTTTAACATTTTTCAGCTTTCTTCAGTTTGTTTTCCGTGTTATCGTAATGTGGTGTATTATGTTTTTTCCATCTCAATAGATTGACTTTTTGTTTTTAGAAAAGAAATTTATTTTAACAACATTTCATGCTTCGGTGATTTAAGAACATATTTTAAAATACCGTAAAGGCTTTTATTTCACAGGTTTTTGCTTCTTATACATACATACATTTTATAATTACTGGAAAATTTACATCCTTCATAAATTTAAATTTTGGAATTGAAATTATAGTGAAAATTCCTCAGTGATTCTACATGTTGCGTTTAAAAAGAGTTAAATAGAAAAATCTTTAAAATGTTTCTTTTATGAAAGTATCTTATTTTCTGAAAAGTTTGAATCAATAAATTTAAAAACAAATTTTTCTTTCTCTTAGAAAAAATGTCGAAATTTTTGTAGCCCGGATAAAATTTGTCAATCTCAAAAATCCAGCTGAATATTTCCTGTACATTCATAATTGGACTAGTATTTTACGCTATTTTTTTATTCAGTTAACGTCGCATCATTATCGTTTCATTAATGACTACTTCGTGTTAAAAAATGATACGTATAAACGTGTAATCATTTTCTAAACTCTAACCGGAAATCAAACCCAGGATCTAGCCTTTGTAGCACATAGCAACGAAAATTATCACTAATTTTGGAGGTTAAGGCTGTACTTTGAAAGCAGAAATGTTGTTATTGTAATTCAGCTTTATAGTTTTTTTTTGGAGTTGACTGAAAATTACGTTTTGTTTTTATAAAAAGAAATCGTATGTTTGTATGTATAATTGTTTTCCAAACTCTAGCCTGAAATCAAATCCGGGACTTCCGCTTTATAGTACAAAGCAACGAAAAGACAACCGATTTTGGAAGTTATACTACTTTGAAAGCTGAAATGTAATTGTAATTCAACGTTATATTTTTTTGGAGTTGGCCGAAAATTATAATTTTTACACCAAAACGGAATTTTATTCAAACGTGAAATTATTTTCCAAACTCTAACCGGAAATCAAACCCGGGACCTGCGCTTTGTAGCACAAAGCGACGGAAATAACCACTTATTTTGGAGGTTATAATTTGTAAGCTGAAGTGTTGTCATTGAAAATCAATGTTAAAGTTTTATGGAGTTAATTGAAATTTTTTTTATACCAAAAACCCCATTTTCTCTGAATTAAAAACAAAGTTTTAAAATTTTACTTGTTTTTATTAAACATTTTTATTAAAGTTTTCATTTAAGAAGACGCTACTGAAGCTGAATTACATTTATTATTCAGTATTTTAATTTTTGGTTTTGTTTTTCGAAAAGCAGTAAAAAACATTGTCCACCAATACAAGAAAAATATTTTAAAAAATATGACTATAATGCTTCTTTATTACTTATGTTCTTACCATATAACTTAATTCATCTACAAAACTGCATTGTTATGTATATTATTTTAGTGAAAACGGGTCTCGAAAACCTATAATTTAACATTGATAAGATATGAATGTTCAACTTCCTTAAAATTTACTTAATATTCTGGTCCCTATCAATCCAAACACTTCAAGAGCTTAGGAATAATTTATTGGAATTGCTTTATAAGGAATTTCTTGAGACCGGAAGAAGGAGAGCTAAAATATTGGAATATTCTAACATATTAAATTTATGACTTTTCAAATAAAATCTTGATGAATAATCGTGAAAGAATGCTCAGAACCTGTGAAAAAATGTTTAAAATAATTATCGAGATGTAAAACTATTTAACACGAAAGAATAATTTCACAAAAACCCAGAATATCATATACTTGCATTTAAACATCTCCGCCGTGTACAAAATGTACAGATTGTTTAAAATAAAATCTGGTGTGAAACACTCTCACGACTTTTTCTTGCCAATAAAGATAATCAACAATATAACCAATCATGAGTAAACAAAGTGAAATGAAAAACATTATCTAATTTTAATCATGATTGTATGATGAAATATAAAAATCAACCTTTGTAGAACTTAAAAATACGGAAATTCAGCGATTGCCGCAAAACTAGGCTTTATAGATAAAATTCCTAAAAAAAAGTGTTTTACATTGTTTTATAACTTCCATTACTAAACTTTTGTCGTTAAATGGGTACTAAGGCTGCAATCTTAAAAAAATCCAATTTTTTACGGATTTTGATGAAAACAACAGAAATTTTATAATTTCCGCTAAATTAGAGGTTGCACAAAACATTTTTTTTAAATTTGTAGGTTTTACATGGTATACAAATTTGATGAAATGTTCCTTTGTCGTAATATGAATACTAAGGCTCCAATCTTAAAAAAATCCATAGTTTTACAGATTTTGATGAAAAAAGTTAAAAAACCAGTATGTTGTTTAGGTCGTCTGCCAAAAGACTGGTAGTTGAACCTCTAGAGGCTTTATTAAGTAAAACGTGGAGTAAGATGGTTTACCATTGCCTACCTCACTGAGTAGAAAAGTATGCTTATCAGCATGCCAGGCCCTCTGAAAAGCACATATTTTCTACTCTGCAAATGACACCTTATCTTCAATCACCACAGTCTGGCTGTACAATTAAATTCATTACTTTCAGAGAAGGAAACTCTGATCAGTGCATTTTACATCTCTAATCCTGTTCTTTGATGATTCAGTCATTTAGTTGGCTGACCATCTGATTGTTAGTTAAAACTAGTATAATACCCCTTACCCTCTGTTACTTTTCTTAATTCTAGAGAAGGAGACAATCTAAATTTTTACGTACTGTAAAATGTACACACCTGCGCCAATCATAAAAAAGTTTTTATTGACTTATCATGACATCTTCATCCAATCTGATCTTCAAAAAATAAAAAATAAACCTGAGGGTTTAAAATTGTACTTTAGTGAAATTGTATTACATTTAGCAGTATACCCCTAATCCATATATAGATTGTATGACTAAGTTTATTCTGCACATTCGTGCAATTAATTATTGTACTTTTTTTAGCAGTATACCCCTAATCGCAATGTGATTTTTGTAACTAAATAAATTGAACCGTATTTTACTGAAATTGTACTTTATTTAGCAGTATACTCCTAATCGAAATGTAGATTTTTGACTAAAATTTTAATTATTTTTATATTGTATGTATAGTTTAGTGATTGTACTATATTATTTAGCAGTACACCCCTAATAGAGATGGAAATTAGTTATGATTTTTACACTCATTTTTAATCCCAGTGGCTTCTTTATTACAGATGCTCGGAGTTTTACCGCAGACAAGATAGAACTACCTATTAATAAAAGAACTCTGGTGTGAAACACTCACACAACTTTATCTTGCCAGTTTAAATAATGAACAATATAATTTATGTTTCTTTAATAATAACTATATACATTGCCATCATTTTTCGGTTCCGCGAATACCAGGAGAGTACAAATTTATAGAGATTCTACGTTCAAACTAGTAAACAATGTAAAATGAAAAACATAACCTAATTTTAATCATGAATCTCACAAAATTAAAATTAACCACAATCTAACTAAAATATATAAAAATTACCTCTATACTAGGCTCTGTACAGAAAAATGCTTAAAATAAAAGTTATAGATTGTTTTATTTCATATAAATTTAATTATACGGTACATTTTTGTTGAAAAATATGTGCTAAGGCCGGAATCTTAAAAATCTCATTTTTTACAGATTTTTATGAAAAAAACAGAAAATCAGTAATTTCCGCTAAAGTGTTTTTCAAAAGACTATTTAAAATAATTAATGTAGGTTTTTAAAATGTTCTACAACTTTGATTATCATACACTTTTGCTTTAAAATACTCAAAATTGAAAACTTGATTTCGAAAAATCGACATAAAAACAATACTTTCCTTCCCTATACATTCATATCGGGCAAAAGAAAGTACAAAAAAGTTTTTAGTATAGTTTTTTAATTAATACCTCGGATCTTATACATATTACTTTAGACATTTTATATTCTATGAAAATCATATGATTTCATAAACATTCTTTCTTTTAAATGTATGAAAACAAAGGTAAGATTGTGCTAGTAAATATCCCTGTAGGTCAGGTTTAACAAAGCATAATTTGCTATATAACCCAGTTGGCTCTGTCAAAACGTCACAAGAGATTGCTCTCCCACGGTGACCATTAAAATTCATGAGATAATAAAACTAACTGCTTTAACTTTGGAATTATAACAAAACGTTTTCAACTATTTCTTTTGAGAACTTTAACAATCCTATTAACTTAATGACTATAAGTTAGTATTTATAAAATTAATAGGTTTATTCCTTATGACAAACATTTGTAGGTAAAATTTGATGCCCGTATTAGAAAAATTGTCTTTTTGATGAATCTCACAAAGCTTTATAAAATGTTTGAAAAATTCAATGTATTGTGACACTTATTGTTCAGATACTTTTTGGTATCCGGGTAAAATAAATTATTAACAATTTATCGTTTAAATTACAAATAATTTATTACAATTAATAATATGTCTTAAATCTACAAATACATTTCATTTATTACAATTAAATTACTTATAATAAATACCAAAGCAATTTTAATTAACTATTAACATTAAATGAACTTAATCAATTACAAGATTATTTTTTCACTCAATTTAACTCAATAGGCCTCCGGGCAAAATCAGTCAGTTAGCTGGTAGAAAGTCGCTATTATTTGTTAAGTAACACCAGTTAGGCAAGCAACTTTGTGTGGTGACTAGCTGACAGCTATCCATGAACAAGCTCTACTGGGGGTCCTTGTTCAAACTTATGTCTAATCCACTTAAAAAAAATACAGCGGAAGCAGCAATCAAATTAGATAGTTGTCAATAATGTACAGCTCCCGATAACAAATAAAAAGCTAAAAAAAAACATAGAAAAAATTAACTAAATATTATTCATAAACGATTTCAGCTATACGACGTTCACAGTATACGCTGAAACTTCTCACAGACACAACACGTTATTTTACGCGGTATACATTATAACTTACTGAATGACAGATCAAAACTAATCCAAGACCAATCCGGCCGGCGGCGCTTATATACCTAAGCTATGGAAATTTCGAGAAGAACAATGATTTTCGATATAATGATAAAAATACAAAATCGTTCTTTTGGTTTCTGGATAAATCTTAACAAATGGTAAACAAATTAGGATTAAATAAATGGGGTTACAAAACAGCTAATTATATAAATACATACACCAACCCTAACAATAACCATTACGACAATTTGATAGACCTGTACTACCCTTTCATACGCTACATTTCTAACCATTTCTTAGAAACTAACCCGATTTATCAACTATTATTATTTACACTGACATTTTAAAATCTCAGTCTTACTAGAAAATTCTCAAACAACACCGATTCTCACAAATTCTCAAACCAACACTTCCTTTAGATATTGTCACATTATTTATTATCTATTAAAACATTCCGCTGTATGTCCTTGTGTCGTTCTATTACTTGTGGGGTGAAAATTAACAGCTAAAAAAATCTAAATTTTTTACAAATTCAGGGAATTTAAATTCGTATTAACATTATGGTCATTTGCGACTTCGGTAGGTTAAAGAACGGTGGGTTTCAACATGTCATAATTTTCTAGCTCCTAGATTGGAATCGAATCCGGGACCTCTACTTTACATTGTAGCACTCCAACCACTGGACCATGACGGTGGCCGAAATAAAAATTTGTTTTTACTTAAGTAAATTGGTATAGAGAAAGCATTGGATAATGTCAGTCGTTCGAATCTATGGGTAGTGCTAAAAAGAAGAGGGTTCCCACACCACTTAATAGCAACGATTATATGTATGAAGAGACCACTGTTGCACTAAATATAGATGGTAAACTGACTAATCGGATCCCTACAAACAAAGGATTAAGGCAGGGGATGTTCTTTATCACCCACACTTTTTAGTATATATACTGACGACATTTTTCGGTAATGGAAAAAGGAAAATAGCTGAGGAATAAGACTGGGTGACGACTACCTCCTTAGTACAGTCTTGTATGCTGATGATATGAGTATGATGCAGAAGTGTGAGGATGATCTACAAAAGGCACTCTTCACTAACCAAAAAGTTGGAAGAATATAATATGAAGGTAGCAATAAATAAGACAAAAGTCATGGCATTCTTTGGAAGGACCTTAGTAAGATCCAAAATAGTCCTTAATGGACACATATTGGAGCAAGTGAGCCACTATAAATACCTTGATACTGATGTTTCATACGAAGATGACTATGATGTGAAAAATAAACTATACAAATTTAATCAGATTGTGAGATGATTCATAGGACACCGAGGCAAAAGACAAGACCCAAAACAAGGTTAAAGTTTTATAAGACGTTGGCAGGTCCAGCCTTGACTTACGACACTGAAGCATGGGTAATGAGGAAAAAGGGAAGAAAGAAACATCTAAACTGCCGAAATAAAATTCTTAATGTCTATCAAGGGTTGCACAAGACTAGACAGGATCAGAAATGAGGATATAAGGCAAGAATTGGGAATTTTTCCACTCATCAAAAATATAAAACTGTATCGTGCTCAATGGGTTGGTCATTTAAATAGAATGCCAGAAACCCTAGTGTAGCGAAAAGGTACAAACCAGTGGGAAGTAGAGATATTGGCAGGCCGAAAAAAATATGGGTGCCGGAACAGGTAGAAATGCCTAACGCGTGAAGAGAAGAAGACTAAAATAAATTTAATTATTTTATCAAATACTGTACTGATCAATGTTTTACCACCGTATACGGTTTCCTCAAACCACTCCATTGTTAATTTTGTTTGCGCTGTATTAGCATTTCCGTGTTCTAATCATTACCTTACCGATTTTCGACGAGTCATATGTAAAATTATATTTTATATAACATGATAAATACAAATTTAATGGTTTAAGTACAATAACGTACTTGTTTTAACTTACTAAATTGGGAACTAACTCTTTTGTTATTTCAGTTTTAGGCCATTCACAATTCAATAGATGTATATAATACATGAATTAGACAAAACTTACTCATGGAATGACGTTTTGAACAATGTATAATCGAAGTTTCACGTACAAGCCTAAAGTAGTCCTATTATATACGCTTCCATAATTTATAATCATCTCAGTTAGGCCGGTTTTACAACCATTTGGTTAATTAATCATGTACTTATATTATAATACAGGCTTAAGAAGTTTATTATGTTTTCTGCCTTAATTTACAAAATTAATGTAGGCTACCTGTCAAAGAATTTATACATTTCTCTTTTCACTTTTTAATTAAATTAGTAGTACAGTTTGGGATTAAATTCCATAAATTTCTCTTATTTTGGTCAGAAAAACTAAAACTGCATAACTTACTGTAATACGCTCCTTCCAGGTGTGTATCAATTTCAAAATATTTTTATATTAAAATAAACTAGTGGAATAAGAAGTAACTGAGATAAAAAATAAATATTTTCAGCTTAAATTTTAAAGATATTTTAATTTTTAGAAATAACATGCAGTCTTATATCTTTATAGTTATATATTTATACAGGATCTTTTATCTTTAGGTGTGTAAGTTTCAAAAAATGAATTTTTGCTTAACCATTTCGATCAAAACTGAACCAATGCCACGGTATTTTTTTAAAACTTTAATTAAATTTTCACGTAAAATTTAATATGTTGTCAAGGAAAATCAGTCTGATGTAAAAAATGTCTTCTTCTTTTTTGCCGGTTTTTGAAGTGCGCAGAATGTTTATTTTGGTAATGACTCGCTCGTTTGTCTCAGCGAGTGGTGGGGGTCAGGGCTATACCAGCTATGATCAGAGTCACGTCACTCTCATCGTATAATAACAGCTGACCTGAAAACATTTGCCTGTAATGTGTTGTATTTGTGGTAGGCGTTAATTGTTGTGTACAATGTTTACAGTTGAATGTTTTTAACGTCGCTAATAGATGATAATTTACGTCGTTCAGCGCCTGTAATTTAATAGGCAGTGCGGTACTAAGACACAAAATCTACCGACTGACTCCGAACTGTTCGAGTAGCTACACCGGCAAGCTTACTTGGCATCCGGTCTAATGTGGTTTTAGAAAGTAATAATATAGCTTTAATTTCTCGGACGAAGGGTAATAAGAATTTTACACTTTAGAGAGAGAATAGAAGTAGGACTAGAAGAGATGAAAACGGAATTTATACTTAAGAGAGTAAAGATAGATGTGACATATGTATTGAAGCAAGTTTTGAAAAGAATAGGGAGTTCAATAAAACGTTGGTCATGTTGTTTCTGAATTTGTAGTGAAGGCATCCAACAGCGTACATAGAAATACTGTACGAAGAGAGCTTTAGTAGAGAAATGTTTTTTTTTTATCCGAGACAGCGAGAAAAACTCATGTTTACTCCCTTACGATGGGAGAAGAAGTGTTGGACTCAATTTAGGCATCCTCGTCCAGCGCCAAGGAGGCCACAACCATCTACCAACCAAAAACCTGCCGCTTGATCCAACATCAGCAAAGAACCCTCCACCTTCCTCGGAACTGTTTATATAATACTACAAGGGAAATGTCGGTATAAAAAATGTACATACTGCCAGCGTAGCGTGGAAGGGAACCGTAGCCTAATTCCCCTCTCGCTGTCACTGACCAACACTCACTCTCTCACTTTCATTCATCTCTTTCATCACCATCTCAGGAAATTAGTGTGCCTAACTTCTGAGATCGGGACAGGATTGATTTACTGTGGAAGAGGGTGATCCCGCAAGTAGAGAGATGTTGACGAGCAGATAGTGGCGATGGTGAAGTATAAGTGTTAGGAAAGTAGGTGCTGTGTAAAGGCAAGAGTGGTTTGCAATAGTGAAGAATCTGATGTATGGAAGTGTATTATCACCCTCCTGCTCTTTATAACCGTGGATGAAATACTTAAGAAAATAAATAAAGATTAAAGAAATTACTTTGAGCTCATTATTTGCCCATGACCTGAAGAAAGCCAGAACATGAAAATAAGGCTAAATGATTGGGTGTTAGACGAAATCAACGAATTCACATATTTGGGGGTCTGTTTCTCAAACGATGGAAAATTGAAAAAAGTTAAGTAAAAAGATGCAGAAAGCAAGTGGTTTCTTCCAAAGTGTGAGAAGCTTAGTTTGGGATCAAGAATTTCCTATAATAAATTGTATATAATTCTTTTTTTTGTATCAGTACTGTCTTATGCAGCCATGAACAGATAGAATATAATATGTTAAGGTAGGCAGATAGTAGAATTCAGGCAGCAGAAATGAAGTTAAAAAGGAGTATCCTAGGAAGGGAGCGTGTAAGGCAATAAACTAAAATAGTAGACGTCAAGAGGGTTGTCTAGTTGAAATGGAGTTGGACTAATCAAATCGCCAGACAAGACGATACAAACTGGTGGATAAAGAAAATAATGGATGTTCTAGCGATCTATGGAGTATAGAAGAGGTGTTGGAAGGACAACAGCAGCAAATGGCAGCAGACAGATCGAAGTGGAAAGAACAAGGGGAGCCCTATGTTAAGTAGGAGTGAAAAGAACACAGAAATTTTTTTTAAATAATTGGAATTCATATTTACAAAACTTTTAAGCGTCGGGAGGTTGGAAATTTTTTAAATATCATTTTTATCAAGACTCCATTACATTAACTAGTAAATTGGTTGTTATAAAAGCTATGATAATTAATCGTATTAGTTTTACATAAATATTAAAACTGAAAATTTATAATTTTAGAAAACTGAAATTATTATAATATTAAGTGCATTATGTTTAATATTTTTATGATTGGGACAGAAGTTTCCAATTAAGTGCAATAAATTATGTCCAAATATAAATTAAGTTAGAGATATCACTACTACAAGAATTCATTCAATTTGTTTAGGCTTAACCCATTTCAAATGTAATACATTTGTCAGTGGTATTAAGAAATTGAGATTTTAATCACGTTTTACTTACTAGAAAATCCATAGTGAGCTGTATTGTACATCCATTTGATCCTGTACTGAACCTAGGTTTAGTAAATATTGACATCCCTATCTTCCATTTCAAGATACTCTACTTTAAATGAATTCTCTCGAACACTTTGACCATATCGATTCCTACCTCACATTTTAGAAAAACAAGTACCTAAGTTAAAACGTATGTAATTTAGATTATAGGGTATTTATATTTATATAAATTAATACAGCCACTTTATTTTTATAAAAGTTGAAAAACCCACAAAATATCTCGCAGGAGCGTAAAAAATTATCCTAATACAAAAACCTTGATCATATTGTCATGTTTACTCTCAGTTTTTTTTAAGAGCTGGTCGTTTGTAAGAAACAAAACTTTCTTTTATTAATTTATTACAAATTTATTAAATAAAAATTTATTGTTGATTATTAGTAGCTGACAATAATTCTGCACCTCTGAGCTAAAGGGTATTAACTCGAATTTTAGTAAAATTGAGTTAAAACTACTTTTAAAATTAGAAATAAATGCTGTAAATATATACCTCCTTCCTGCCTAACTTGCAAATTTAGAGCTTGTAATAACCGTATTCAATTTAATTTTGTAGTTGATGTACAATATTTTTTGTAAAATCACTATTTGCCAAAAAGTTTAGAGAACATCTACATGTGCATCCAACTCCTTTCTCTTTGTACCAACTAAACATATGATTGAATTTGACCATTTGTTGCAAGAAACGATAGAGGGATTATTATGAAACGTATACAAGCGATTCAGAACAAGATTCTACGAAGATAAAGCTATGCCCCTTTTACATCACAAACTCGATGTTGCACAAAGACTTACAAATGCCATACGTAATTGATGTCGCGAAACAACTGTACAAGACGATGCATGACAAATTTAAATTACATGACAACTCTCTCATACAAAACATGAAGATGTACACTAGGGCGATACCGGGTGCTCAGCGCAGACGTTGGAAGCACCTCTGGCCAACCAAGATCTTCTTGGCCAACTGTAGGCCTATAGTGATGACTGCACGCTCCTTCAAGTAAATCAAGTTTTGGAACATTAGCTTCACATTTAGAAATTGTTGTATTAATATAATAACAGATACTAAATCAATTGAAAGTGTCAAAAAAAATCACTATTGAATGTGTTTTACTGGTAGTCCTCAAATTTTGCTTGAATTTTTATTGTATTTGGTATTTTATTCATCTGTTACTAAATAATACTGAGTACATTTTGAAATTCTTTCAAACGTTGTTTACTATAAAATGCTTTATAAAATTTGTAAGCACTAGGTATTTCACTAAAGTTTTCACTTTACTGGAGTTAACACTAATGTAGAACTTAAAAAAATGACTAAACACAGAGAGCGGAAACACGGAGAGCGGTTAAGGGGCTAAGTCCTGTTTGGGTAGGAAAGATTATAGAAGCTGTCAAGGTTAAAATAATAAATCTGTAGAAAAAAATCATTTTCTGTAGAAATTGGGTTGTAATGAGACAATTTAATGCACATCTGGAGTTGTTTACATTTGAGTCTATTTAAATAAATATAAATAATTCCAGCTGATTAAGATAAATATTAAAAAATTATTTAATTTTCATTAACAAAATATGGTTACTAGGCAACTAAGAAGAAGAAAATAAAAATTGTAAATTATTTTAGTGTGGGGCTGAATATCAAGCCAGCTAGTAGGTCCCACATTTGTTCTTAAAAAATAGTAATAAATATATATATTAGAAGATGAAATAGTTTATCCACCAACGTTCATGTTATTAAAAGAGACACAAATTATTCAACTTTATAATAATAGTGATTATCTGGTAGTTTTTCAATGGCAGATGTATAAAAACATTGATGAAGACATTCGTCTAATAGAAGAATTGAAAGAAATATTTGAATCGTTCAAAGATTGTGAAAGCAGATTAATTAAGATACGTATTTTTTTTTTTTTTTTTTTTTTTTTTTTTTTGGTTTAACGTCCGACTGTTTTGCAAATTGCTGCTAATGCAGACGGTGAAGGATGAAATGAATTTTTTGTAACGTATGAAAAAATGCCATGCCCGAGTGGGATTCGAACCCAAGACCGCGTGATGACAGGCGAGCACGTTACCAACATCGCCAACGCGGCCGGCTATTAAGATACGTAACAAATTAAAATATTGAAATATTCATTTATTAATAATTATAAAAATAGATATACATTTAAAGAATATTTATTCATTACGGTACAAATTGTTGTAATTATGAAAATATATATGAAATGAAGTAAAGATTGTTAAGTTTGATAAAGAGTTATATTAATTAAATAAAAACCATAATGAGTTAAATGTGAATAATGTTTTATTGAATGAAATAGGGGACAAGGTAAAATGGAAAAATAATAAAATCAAACTTGAAAGCTGATACAACACCAATAAAGAAAACAATACTAATTTAATTATTTATTACAAATTTTGTCATACCCTCGTGGGGATAATATAATTTATTACAAATTGGCATACCTTTGTGAGGATAAATATAATCTCTTTCAAATTTGCCATACCCTTGTGGGGAATTAAATCATTTTTTTCAGGGTGTACATTTTTAGTTTTTAACATCTACTGAAATTTTGTTACAATAATGAAAAGAAAATATTTCTACTTTTTGGCTCGGCTTAAAAAAAATCACCAAAATGGAGTTACACCTTTTACTTCTTAAATACAGAACTAATTCATGTGTTAGACAAAATTGATTGTAAACTTAAACAATACCTAACTAAAAAGGAAATTGATCATTCACGATCAAACAATGAATGATTGAAGTCTTACTGCTTGCATACAAGAATTTAAAACTATTTGCTTGTAAATAAAAAATCTGTTTCCAATATGCGGTAAACTGGTTCTATCAAACACAATTAACGTAACAATCTAGTATCTTTGATTCACTACGTAAACTGTTCACGTACTGACTTCTTTACTTCACTTGTCCAGTACTAACTGCCCGACAAAAGAGCTGGGCTGCTTTTATATAAAAACAACCACCTTGCTAGAAGAACAAAGAAATGTTTCCGATAATACACAATAGAATTACTAGAAAAATTGAGAATTAATAACGATAAAAATAACTTAAATAGATCCTACAAAAATATTTCCTTCTGAACTAAAAAAGTCAACAAATTGAACAAAGGCCAGTGCGCTAAACTATGTTGTCAAAACTTCATACAAAAGTTATTGTTGTCAAAACACTATTCTCCGTCTAATCGCAAAACTTTTCATTATCTTGTAAAAATGATAATGATGAGAGTGTAGACTGCAGGTGGTAGAAATGAACTTCAGGAGGAGTTTGCTAGGAGAGGCATGAAGAGATGACATATTTGTAAGAATCGATTTAATTAGAAAACAATTGGGGGTCGACAGCCAAATTTTCTGTTTTCTTTATATAAAAATTTACCACAGAGCCTGTTTTAGAAATGTATGTTTACTTAACGTATAGGCCTATACGTAACCAAAAAATTGATTTTGTTTTTGCCAGTATAACTAAATTGTCAAATTCATTAGGCCTTATTTCTTATTTTAAAACTTGTGAAATTTAAATCAAAAGTAGAAACTCATAAATTTTATAAAAACATAAATATTTTTTGTGAATTTAAACACCATCAAAAGATACACAGTATGTTCTTCCCTTATTTTTCTGAGAAATAAAAAGATGAAGGTATATTAAAAAAGAATTTTCTCTGCGGACGAATATTTAGCGTAGAAACAAGAAAATTATGCTCATTACAACCTTATCTACAGCCATCCATTCTAAAGTAAGTTTTTGAGATAAAAATTTAAAAAAATATAAATTATTTATTAGACTACATTCTTTGTCTAAATTATCTTATTCGTTGAAAGAAATTCTTATTTTAATAAGTAAGCATTTTTCCTCTTGAAATTTTGCCAAGTTTAATCGTCAATTAAGAATAAATTGGGTAAGAACATTTTAATATTTGGCACTGACACGAAGTTTTTTTAGACTACTACAAAAATATTAAAATTTTAATTATTTCAAAAAATAACAGCTAAGGCGTCTTTTCGGCGCAGTAGTTTACAATAACAAATTATGGTAAAATGCAAAGCGAAATATCCGGGTCGGATTCCTAATTAAAGATCAAAATAATTGTAGTACGTTAAAACCCACCTATATTGTACCATAATCCGTAGTAGTCACTAATAAAGCAAAAATTGATGCGATTTGAAATGATAATAATATAGCTCGATTATAGTCACGCCAATCCAAAAAGTTCTTCGAATAACAAGAATCACAAGAGTCGCAAGAATGTCAGATTCTTTGGAACGTATTAAACGAGACTATTCACATTGACCTACAGATTCCCTACGTATTTGTTATAATAATAATAATAATAATAATAATAATAATAATAATAATACTACAAACGATTCAACAGAAAATTAGCAAAACATAAATACGAACTAATCAGGACTATTAGCTAGATTAATTTACTGGAAAACCCTCCAAGAAGACTGCAGAAAGCTTGGAAAAGAGATTTGCTGTTCCCTTGAAAATTCAGATTATTAAAATCAGACTATAATATTATATTGTCGCTGACTGCCCCACCATTATCAGCGCCTGCAGACGGTCCCAGAACCTTCCGGGGAGCGCTACCGGCGTGCTTCCCCTCCAACATGAAGTGGACTCGCCGGAGAGAGATTTAAGCAACCGCACTGAACTGCGATGCGCACTCGCCATCCAGCTTCCAAACGGAAAAGAAGAGAGAAGAAAATGAGCCTCGCCGAGACCAAACGCACCATCCTTGGTCAGCCTTCGCTTGCCCGGCCACCGAAGGAAGCCCGTACGTGCCTGATAGCACCACGGTGAAGACGGAGTTCAGCGCGGGATCGAAGAGAACCGCCTAGACCTCGCTATCGGTCAACGGCCTACGCCGACCCAACACTACGGGGCTCTGGTGGGCACCATTGTCACGCTGCAGTGAGGACTCAACTGCCACTGAGGAAAAGCTAGGCCTGAACTCGGTAGCCGAGCCGTCACTCTTCGGGCTCTGTTCTCAACACGCCGGCTCGCCGCTTCTGACAATTTTCAACAGCCCTTTTCAGGGCCAGCCGCAAAACACACCCGGTCCTTTTCAGGGCCACCAATCCGATATATCAGTGGTCCTTCTCAGGACCCCAAACCAATTAATCAGCCTTTTTCAGGGCCACCAACGTCGCAAGCCACGTGTCGTCAGCCCCGGTCGGCGACAATATACTAATGCAAAGCAGAATTAAATATAATAAGCTCCGTTGGTAGGTGATCTGATTCCTTGCGTCGTTCTTGTTATTATGTGTAATATCAGCACTGTCAGCTTATTTCTTATTTTGAAACAATGTACAGAAACAGATCTTTACCAATATTATAAACAAGTAACCTTGTTTTTAGTGTTTGTACGAAGTAATCTCAGAAACTACCCAACTGGTTTAAAGAAATATTTTACTGCTAGAAAGCTTAAAACTTCCTGAGTAAAGTAATTTACATGGTATGGCGTAATTAGCTAAAGGTTTTATTTATGTATTTATCTTTTATTTATGTATTCTATATCATATATCATCTATTGTGTACAATTTATTGTTTTTTTTTTGCAGTTACGATACACTACCGCTTTACAATACATTATCCTGTTCTCTTTCCTTCTTCAAAACTTTTCAAAATTACTTAGGTAGATATCCAAAAAATAACATCGCATCAGATATCTGGTAGAAAGTTATATAAATTAAAAAAAATTAATGAGATCGTAACATTTTTTTTATGATATAGATATTATCTACTTCTTATAACATCTATTCAGTTATTATTAGGTTTTGTTTCTCTAGTTCCGCAGATAATTCATAATGATGTCAAATTATATTTCATTTTTCAACACAAACTTTTATGTTTGTATAGTCCTGATTTAGCCAACTTATTAGGTTGTATTGAAAGTTAATAAGTTTAGTTTTCCGTAAAGCGTAGTGATCGAGAAGTTGCTATAGGGTGTATGATAAAGTGAATAAAAAAAATTAACTCACTATTTATTTTTTTACATTCATTAATTTTTTGGTGTATGTAATCGAAAAGTTAGTTAAGATAATTAGAAAATTCTCTAGTTTGGGAATATTTTATCCAGATTTGTTACACGAAGACTTTTACCGGGATTTGAATGTAGGATCTAGGTTTTATCTATAACAATGTAGCCATATAGCTGATCAGACTATTTAAATTCAATATTCGTTTTTCAAAAAACAAAAACTCTTATCTACAAAGATGGGACTTTAAATTTACAAACAAAAGTAGAATTAGGGCTATATTTTTATTGTATGAAAAATGTTTTTAATACCGTATTCAAATCCGCTATTGAAAACAACTGAAAAAATATATCTCGTTTCTGTATTTATTACCAGTAAAACAAACAAATTTGTTTATTTGGATTCAATTATAACAGATAATTATCCTTTATCAGATTATTGATTCGCCTAAATAATTTTGGTTTAAGGATTCAGAACTGGACAATGATTTACAATTTATCATTTAATTAAATTTATGTAAATTAGTTTAAAAGCGATTGTTGTTTATGGTTAAATGTGATTGTGTTAGTTAACACTAGAATAAAGGGTAGGGTATGCTATTAAGATAGTTTCTGTTGAAATGTAAATAGTCCTTTGTGCCTAAGTTTAGATAAGTAAAGTGTTGCGGTTATCTGCCAACTTCAGTCAGGAATAACGTAATTTAAGTTCATAGGATGGATAATATTATACAGCAATAACATATGTTATTGAACAGTGATATTTTGAATTATTATCAATCACGTGAATCTATTGGGGATGGATTATTTTAAGAAAATCTTAAATGAACAAAAAAAGATTACACAAATCTACGTTAGTAAAATTCTCAGGAATCTGATCAATAATATTAATACAAATTTTGGAACTAAAAATGGTAAAGAATATTAAAAATGTAATCACGTAAAGTTTTTTCACAATTGATTGATCTTTTTTCTACCTAGAAATGCTAGACTATAGAAAAGATAAGATGTAAATAACTTATGGGTGTCCCACAAAGAGATTGCTATTTTTGAATAAATATGCCGGACGTATTGCACACTACAGACTGGAAACTTTCCAGTTATAATGAATATATATGAAAAAAGTACTCTTGAGTTTCATTTGTTTATGATAAATTAAAACAAAATGGTGGAAAGTAATTTTATATAACCATTTCAAATTAACTGGTGATATGTTACAATGTTACTTAAGTAATAAAATGAAAGAAATGTAAAAGTAACAAATTATTAACGAACACAATTTGTTTCATTAAACTTTATTCGAAATTATATCCATAAATAGCTATGCACCGACAGCAACGAAACAAAAATGAGTCATAAGCGTTTTTGAAAAATTGCCGAATTATCAACAGCAGCTCCTCTTCAATCAAGTCTCATCGTCTGTTGCAATGGTGTGAGAATAAACTTTTCCTTCAAAAAGCCCCATTAGAAAAAATCGCAAACAGATAAGTCTGACGATCTTGGGCCATAACCAGTCCATGAGGCCGCTGCCACGACCTATCCAACGGTTAGGAAGATTTTGATTTAAAACCGGTTTGGCCACATTAGCATAATGTGGAGGAGCTCCATCATGCTGGAAAAACGACCTGCATCTCCGCCTGAGAAAGATGAGGAATTATGTGATTGGTTAAAATTGATGCTTAGGTATCTGTCTCCAGTCATTGTCTGATGGGATATGTCATACGATAAAACACCATCCTTTCTATCTGAACCTGTTGTAAATATAAGTGGTTTTATCTACAAGATTATTAATCATTTTTGATATTAATTTATTATTCCGCTATTTTGTATTGATTAATCGTAAGAAAATGAAACTCGAGGGTCATTATTTTACGTATCTATTTATTATAACTGTAAAGTTTCCACTCTGTATAGTGTGTAATACGTCCGGCATATTAATTTAAAAATAGCAATCTCTTCGAGGGACTATTGAATTTAAGAACAATGAGCCACCCGATGACCCAATGAGATGAGAATGATATATATATGACGTGTAAATGAGGTGTAATCTTGAACAGACCCAGGTTGATCATTTCTGAGAGGTGTAGTTAATTGAACCCCAACTATCAAATTACAACGTTGTTTAAATATGTAATTATTTTTTTTTATTATTCTGAATATAAATTTAGTGTTTCCAAAATCTTCAAAATACATTTACTTAAAAGTTTGTTATGAGATTTAAGGTTGGACAATTTGTAACGACTTAATGATACTTTCTTTGTTACGTAGAAAACAATGCAGTTATAATAACCATGTTATTTTTTTTGAGAAAGAGATAGAAAGCAGCAATATTGTAAAAATTGTGACCAACAAGACAAAGCGTTACACGTGGCATGAAAAACACTGAAAGAGAAATTTTAATAGAGCCAGGCAAAGTTTCACTTTCTCTTTTAGATATAATTAAAGTAAGGCTACTGAAATAATAATTTGTAAAGGCATTAAAACAATATGGAGAATGTATCAAGTGTCTTTGCAGTCATTTTCCAGGTTTATCAAAAACAAAGATAAAGGCATGTGTTTTAATTAGACCGGATGTAAGAAAGTTTATGAAACATGAAAATTTAAAATCTAAAACGATGAAAACAGAAAAGCAAGCTAGAAAAGCTTTCAAGGATGTAATTACAAAGATTCTTTGCTTCACAAAAAAATAAGTATTAATTATCAAAATATTGTACAAAATATGTATGAAAAATTTAAAAATTTAGGCAGTAATATGAGTTTAAAAGTGTACATTTCCTAAATTTATACTTCGAGACTTTCCCTAAAAGAGGTGCAGTAAGTGAGGACTAGGGGGCAAATCCCAAAGGAAATTCTGTTAATTCTTTTAATTGTCTACCCATTCTTTTAATTGTCTAAATCTATTAATATTTTGTCGATTTCTTTACTTCTTTTTGACTTTCTCTTGCCTATGTGAACACAAAGTATTGTTTTTATGTCGATTTTTTGAAATCCAGTTTTCACCGGATCTACACGTTTTCAGACCCCATGAACCCAAAAAACAAGTTTTTAGCGAAGTGTGTGGGTGTGTGTGTGAACAAAATATCTCAAGAACGGATCAACGTTCGAACTTGAAACTTAAAACTTAAGTAAAGTACTACTAGAGGACCCGACACAAATATTTTTATCAGAATCAGTCAACCGGAAGTAGTAGTTAAATCATGTCATTTTTCACTACTGTGCGATTTTTTCAAAAACGGCTCATACGATTGTTTTTAAAATCGCCTCATTTTTTATGCTCTTCAAGATAGGATAGGCGCCATGTTGCTGAAATTCTTGGGGAGGCTGTGCTCTCGTAAAAAAATGTTTTTTTTTAATATTGCAGCCTTGATATGCATTTAAGCGCAAAAGAGTGTTAATAAAAGTCTTAGAGAATTAAAAAATATACAACTTTTATCTCAAACATTTTCTTGTTTAACGCTTAGTTCAGCGGTAATTAGTGATTTTCTGTTTTTTTTCATGAAAACCTATAAAAGTATCGATTGTTTCCGGCCGTAGTATCCATTTTACGACAAAAATGCATAGTCAAATTTATAGGAACTGAAAAGATCTACAACTTTTATTTACAGCTTTTTCTCTACAGAGCCTATATTAGCGTGAAAAAGTGTTTTTCTTATTTAAAAGTTAAACTGAGGTTGATTTTCATTTTGCATCATTCACTCATGATTAGAATAAGGTTATGTTTTTGAGGTTAGTTTTTTTAAATTCTAATGTTTTATTGTTCCATATTTGAATTGAAAAAATAAAGTCGTGTGAGAGTTGCACACCAGTTTTTTTTTTTAGTTTATTAAAGTCGTATCAACAGCTCGGCCATTAGTGACTGCGGTGGGTTATGTATTTGTGGATTTGAACTTGTAAAGTATTCTAGACCCTAGTTTGGAATCAAACTCAGGACCTCCACGTTGTAGGCTAGCGCTACCACTGCGCTACGGAAGCAGTAATTTTGATTTTGTTAGGAGTGTTTTTACATTTTAACACAATTTTTTTTCAAAAGATATGTGGAGTCTTTTCCGCTTGTTTAAAAAAGTCATATATTACAGTGTCCCCGGTTATAACGTGAGTGTGTGGAGGCATTCACTAACCTGCGTTACATCACCTACCGTGGTATAAACGAAGTCAGGAATTTTCGTACTTACTACTAAACGTATTTTGCCCATATGAGTGATACAGTAGCGAATATCATCAAATTATATTTAGAAAAGTCTAAAACTACGTATTGCGTTCAACTTAAAAACTATGGTAAATTTATATGCAATTTTAAGGTGTATAGCAAAAGAAAATACTGTACTATATATACACAGTTCACTCAACTTTTTTTCATGACTCATTACATTACGTATTCAAATAATAAACAAAAACAACACTTTATTACAGTGCGTAATGTATTACAACATAAAATGATTTTTGTTTAGAAGGAATGCACAATACAAACGCACCACAATTTTTAAAAAGTTAGTGATTTTTGTTGCCTTACACGTCCGCATTTTTTGGTTGTTGTAAAAGAAAGTGTTGTAAAAACCGGAAAAGAAAATCTGGAAATTACCACAAACTGAGAAACACAAAACTTAAACAGAAGAAACAGACCAAAAGACAGAAAATCGTGTTTTCCGACGAATAACTTCAGAAAGATTGAAAGAATACTGGAGGAGAATCAAGGATAGAAACGTCAGGAAAAGTATTCCAACAAAACAAAAATTGAAATAACGTGTTTCTTCTTTAATGAACCTATGTAGTCCTCATGGCTTTAAAAGAAAAAAGAACATAGTTTAATGGATGCTAACTGGATACCACTAATGAGCTGAACATCGTCTTGCCCTTCCAGAAATCCGTTATCCAACCCCGTATTGCACCGATTTCTCGCCTTGACTGTGCTTTCCCAACCCCGCATTTCATTTTATCGATTATATTTATAATCGATTATATCTAAAAAGAAATATACGTACAGTAGGTCTACAGTATTTTAAAATTCTCCAAAAAATGGAAAATATAATTCAACCCGCGTTATATTCGAAAGTACAGTATAACCGTAGGTGTTATAACTGACAACCGTAATTAAAATTTATGTTCAGAAAACATCATATAACGTAAAAATATTTACACGCATAATAATTAACCCCGTCGTCCTTCAAGCACACAATGATATAACTATATTATAGTTGTAATAAATTTATTGAGTTAAAAAACACAAAAAATAAAATTGTAGGAAGGAGAAATTTGTTGATGAATTAAATCTATCGTAGTACGTACGATATATCATGTTATTACCTAAAGTGTAGATAAACACTTATTTTTGCATGAAAAGATACTAAAAAGAAATTTGTAATCAACGAGCAGTACTTTATTGACAACAGAGATCGTGTTTACTTTGCTTGTTCGTTAGGAAAATGAATTTCACTTCGTTCAAACTGGCGAAATTTAATCAAATTTCTGTCCAGGCGTAACTCGTAACCACTCGACCACATTTTACTTTACTTCAACCAGCAGCAATTAAGAGAATTCTGTTTTGGACAGTTTGTTTCAGTTTTTTACTCTTTATTTTCTATTTAAACATATCGGGTAGGATTAAAAAGTAAATGTCAGAACAAAGTACCTATACAAACTAATAAGATATCTAGATAATTAATTATAAAACTAATCTACGTATTATGTTCTCAATGAGTTTTTCAAAATAAAACTAACTGAATTTGTTTCTACAATTAACTGTTCATTTTGTCTGATATTTAGTATAAAATATTCAACGCTACACGATCCTCTATTGTTATCTGTTGCTTCACCAGTGTTGTCCTCTTTGCTGGTAGCGCTGTCATCTGACTGCACATTGTATCGATTATGTCAATAACCGTTCAAGTTCAAAATCATCCAAATTTACCAATTCAGTAACTTCATTTTTGTCAAAGTCATCGCTACCCGGTATTTCCATAAAAAAGATTCTATGTCGCAGATACAGGAGGTTTTACTGTAATGTGGATAATAATTATTTTAACACTTATTTTAAGTTCTTTTGTGATCTGGTTACTAATAAATGGTAAACAAACTGCCTTAAACATATAATATTATTTATTAACAAATTAATAAATTAAAATAAATTATTACTCTATTTATTTATTTATACAATGTAAAATTACTTATTTTCTCCATAATTTCTAATCTAAGTATAGTAATTCTATTTTCCAGAAAAGGACGACTTTTTTGCTGGTGGAGACCCATAGCTTTTGTTGTTGTTTAGGACAGGTTATCAGCCGAAAGGCTGGTTTGAAACTCTAGTGGTTTTACTAAGTAAAACGAAGAGTGTGGTGGTTTACTATTCATTTCTCACTGAGTTAAAAAGTTTGCTTATTAACATGCCGGGCTTACCGAAAAGCAAATATTTTCTACCCTCCAAAAAACACCTTCACTTCATTCACAACAGGATCTAGCTGTATAATAAAATTCATTACTTTCAGAAAAGATGAAATCTGATTAGTGTCTTTTACACCTTTACCGCTTCTATTCTTAAATAATTCAGTCATTTAATTGACCGACCATATGATAATAAACAGAACGATTTTTCGTAGCCCTTGAACTAATAGATTGAGTGCAAATCCACCTGTCTGTTATGAGCAAATAAATATAAGTGTTACAATACCTACTGTCACCGCCACCCCTTCTAATTAATCATTTACTGTGTTGCCGGCCTTCAATACTTCTCCCGGTCCTTGTCGGTGCAGGAGACCCTTTGGCGGCTTACCGACAAACCTTTCGGCTGCGTACCTACAGAGGTCTTTGCCATCAAGGCTATGCCAATAACCGCCCTCTACCACAGCGCTCTCGGCAACTATATAAAGAGCGCTACACTGAGCCGAGAGATTCAATTCCAATCCAGACACAGAGATATTCAATTCCGTTCCAGACAGCAGACGAGACTGCCATCATCGGCAACACGGCTACCGGACTCCAGCGAAGACTAATCAACTACCCCGCAAGAGACAAGATGATGCTTCCGCTCGCCGACACATCACCGTAAGCCGTCAATTTAACCGTCATCGCCCGCTGACGCGAGCGATGCCCACAGCGGTCCCTCGACCGAGCCTTACGCCCACCGGACCTGAAGAAGCAGCCATCGACGCACTACTGCGAGGGAAGAAGAAGATGTCTCCGCTGGACGATGACACGCCGTGTCGCCCAGCTCTTCGACCGCCACGACGACTACGACCGACGCTTCCCATCAAGACTTAAACGGCCCTTTTCAAGGCCACCAAAATTAAAGGTTTTAACTCGCCACTTAATATTGCCATCCGGTGACACTACTTTTACGTATTATACAAAAATATTTTCTACAAATTAGTAAATATTATCTACTTTTATAAATCCATTACTACCACTACTACAACTACTAGGCCATCTATTACTATTATTACATTAATATTAGTGTTATAAAATACCCTTATTTAACTATGTTTTCCCATATATATTGTTAATTATTACATATAAAAAGCTGTGAGACTAGTAAATTAATATTTAATTAATTTACGAGTAGACTAAACTTTATTATTATATTGTTTAATTAAACTTTAGACTAAACTAAAACTCAACTAAAAAGAAACGACGATCATTTACAAAGAAATAAATTATGAATGAACCCTTGCGTATACTGTAGAAAAGATAAACAAAGCAATACCACTCTATATCCTAGTCACGGGAGAAACCAGTTTTCATCACGTGAACGACTTATCGTACTCTACACCTTTCAAACACTAAACTTACCCTGAACCACTAAAGCGTTCGCCTTTTTATCACAATCGGTTTTGTAATTTCTAGAATAATAAGGAATCATTAAGAATAAAGTACTAAGATTTAAAGTACTGAAGTTGTAACTTTTACGCTTTGCTAGAAGAATTTAAAGAATAATAGAAAGAACATGAATAAATAAAAGATTAGAGAGTAAACAAAATATAGAAGTGGTAATAGGTACACTGTATAATAAAAACCTTTACTTCCCAAGGAATAACTATTAAATCAGGACCGACCGCCTATTTCTAGAAACACCTGCCAAATCTTATTCAAAAATCTGGTGTGAAACAATCATAAAACTTTCTCTTGCCAATGCAAATAATGAACAATATAAATTAGTATTAGTCATAAAATATTAGAAATAAAAAATAAACTGACCTCAAAAACATTATCTTATTTTAATCATCAGTGAGTGATGCAAAATGAAAATTTAACCTCAGTTTGGCTTAAAAATACGGAAAATCACTCTTTCACTCTAAACTAGGCTCTGTAGAGAAAAATACTTTAAATAAAAGTTGTAGATCTTCTAATTTACTATAAATTTTATTTTATACACATTTGTCGCAAAATCCATACTAAGGCCGAAATCATAAAAATTCCAATTTTTACAGATTTTCATGAAAAAAAAACAGAAAATTACTAATTACCGCTAACGTAAGGGTTATATAAAAACATGTTTCAAATAAGTGTTGTAGATTTTTAAATTTCTACAACTTTAATTGTATACACTTTTGCGCTAAAATTTTGCCTAAAATTTAGGCCACAATCGTAAAAAAAATTATTTTTTTTTCTATGAGAGAACACCCTCGCGAAAAATTTCAGCAGACATGGCACCTACCCTATCGTATAGAGCATAAAAAACATAGTAAATGAGGTGATTTAAGGAAAATTCGTAGGAGCCGTTTTTGAAAATATCGCAGAAAATTGAAAAAATGACACGAATAAACTACTTCCGGTTGACCGATTTTGATGAAAATGTTCCTGACGGTTCCGGTAGCAGTACCTAACTTAAATTTCAAGTTTCAAGTTCGTCGATCTCGCAATTCCAGTATTGCGAGATACTGGATATCCTTCCCATCTTATAAAAGCAGTCCAAAGCCTGTACAAAGATACCAGAGGGATAATAGCAGTGAAGCACTCCAATTCTGAAGAAGTAATTATTAATAGAGGAGTAAGACAAGGGTGTGTTCTTTCACCCACTTTGTTTAATATCTATTTGGATGACGTGATCAGAAGGTGGAAGTCTCAAATACACACTGGTATTCTCATAGGAGGAGATAGGGTTGTGAACTGCCTATTATTTGCCGTTGACCTGATAGTGCTACAGGAGAATGATAATGACCGGCAGAGAGCACTTTTTTTGCTGAAGAAACTCTGCAAAGAATATAAGTTGAAAGTTTCGACGAAAAAGACAAAGGTAATGGTATTTAGGGGGAAGGAGCCAGTCAGAAGTAAAATTATTCGTAATAATATTTTGGAACAGATCTCCCACTTTCAGTATCTAGGTTGCAACATTACATACCAACAGGATAAAGATGCTTACAATAAGATGCACCGATTTTAGCAAATATGTGGAACTATCCACCGCACTTTAAAAAAATTGCACCAGCAAAACGACCAGCAATACGAGGGTGAGATTTTAGAAAACATTAGCAGTGCCGACTCTACTCTACAGCAGTGAAACTTGGGTGCTATCAAAGCGAAAGGAGAGAAGATTGCAAGCATCTGAAATTAAATTTCTTCGACATACATATGGGTGTAGTAGAAAAGATCGTTACAGGAATACCGAGATAAGGAAAGAACTGAACATATTCTCTAAATACAACAAGGTATCCCGGAACAGAATGCAGTGGTTAGAGCATGTAAATAGAATGCGGGAGGATAGGATACCTAAGCAGACACTGGGCTATAAGCCGGAGGGCAGGAGAGAACGAGGACACCTGAGAAAGAGATGGGCAGATTTGAGAAGTTCGGAACAGGCAGGATGCCTAATCCTTGAAAGGCAGAAGAAAAAGAAGAAGTTCGTCGATGTTCCGTTATTGAGATATTTTGTTCCCACACACAAACGCGCGCGCGCGTTCACGCGCGCGCACACACACACACACACACACACACAATTTGCTTAAAACTTTTTTTGGGTTCAGGGGGTCTGAAAACGTGTAGATCCGGTGAAATCTCGATTTCGAAAAATCGACATGAAAACAAATTCCTCCTTCCTAGATATTCTTATAGGCAAGAGAAAGTAATAAACAACAAATTTTTAAAAAATAACCTTTTACATTAAACATTTTTAACAATTCATCAACTATGTTACAATAATATATATCTTGAATTAAATGAATTTTGTCAGTGATAAATTAAGTATTCCATTTACAGTGTTTCACCATTAAATTACAAAATTCTCTTTAATCTTCCATTCACGTACTTTTAATCAGTTAAGTCACCACATCCCATAAGTACACTTAACTTATCTATATGCATGATGAATTACTGCACTAAAGTTCACTACATACAAAACCCTGTACTTAGAAATTTCTTCTTACAACTAAGTATTTTAATGGGTACTTAACGTAAACTTAAAATAGTTTATGAATACAATTTCCTAGCTATGTTAATCGTCAACTTTATGCTAAATTTAATGGAAATCTATGATAATTTATTATAACTTTTTTTAAACAAATTTAATGAATATTTTGATTGTATTTGAAAATGTTCGTCCACTCAATAGATCCTTAATGAAGCGCTTCATTATTCATGCTTCATCGTTTCATTTATTTTTTGTTCCCTTCTCTTCCTTTTACTCTTCTCCTTTAAGTCCTCCTAGTCATTTTTTTTACTTAAATCTCCTTTTGATTTTCTTATAGGCCTACAGTATTTGATAACATCATTATAACCATTTGTTTTTCCTATTTATGTTGATTACTTACTAAAGATCTGGTGTGAAACACTCGCACGACTTTCTCTTGCCAATTCAAATAATAAACAATATAACCTTAGAAATAAAACATTAGAAATAAACGAAAACTAATCTCAAAAAACATAACCAATTTTAATCATGAGTGGATGTTGCAAAATGAAAACCAAACCTAACGTCGGCTTAATAATACAGAAAATTACGCTTCGACGCTAAACAAGGCTCTGTAGAGAAAAAAAATAAAATAAAAGTTGTAGATATTTGAATTTCCTATAAATTTAATTATAAACACTTTTGTTGTAAAATGCATACTAAGGCCGAAATCTTTAATAAATCATTTTTGTTCGTGTCAGGGCTTCTAGTAGGTTCCAACGTAAGTTTTAAGTTTCAACTTCTTACAATGTTCCATTCTTGAGATATTTTGTTCATACACACACACACACACACAGAACAATCGGTAAAACATGTTTTTTGGGTTCAGGGGGTTTGAAAAAATGTATATCCGGTGAAAACTCATTTCAAAAAATCAACACAAAAACAATACTTTCCTTTTTACGTATTCATATAGGAAAGAGAAAGTAAAAATAAATGAATGTAACTCTTAATTTCTTTAATCAGAAAGTTTCGTCTATATAATTGTTCTAATATTTCCAGTAATTTTGTTGCTGAATTACCTCGTGGTAATTCAGTAAATTGGTGTACAACTTGAATCATTATAATTGAACAAGAGAATACTGATAAATAATAGCCACGTGTTTCCAATTTAATACAATAACTGAAGGCTAACTAACAAATTATTTTCAACTTTAAGAACTGATTAATCATATAAACCGCTGCTATAAAAAACTAAATTAGAAGTAATTTGGAAACCTCTTATACAAAAATATTTTAGAACTCCGCTTCTTAATTTCTAGTTAAATGAATTGCCATGAGAAATAAATAAAGTGTATAAGAGGGATGAACAATAATTATACGATATAAAAAATAAGTGAATGACGCAAAATTAAAATCAACCTCTGTTCAATTTAAAATTACGAGAAATCACTAAAATTGACGTTAAACTAGGATTTGTAGAAAAAATGCTTGAAATAAAAGTTATAGGTTTCTTTATGTTATATACTTTTAATTATATACACTTATACATTGTTAGGAAAATACAATTTTTAGTTAGTTTCAGGTCTCTATAATCACGTTTCAAAAAATACAAAGTCAAGGGTTGAGAGATTTGTTTTTTAATAAAGATAAACCTTAATCTGTATTACATCTGCATTATTTCTTTACGAGAGAGAAAACCCTAATTGTCAAACGTTCCAACTAATCCAGTCTTTGACAATAATCTTTTCATTTTTCAATTACCCATTGTATGATCAGGTAATAGTATTATTTTATAATGAAATAATAAAAAAAAACAGAAGAATGAAAAGCTCCGTATAATATTCATTTTTTTGTAAAGTTCATTATGTTCACATTATTCAAGAAATCGTATTATACCTATGTACATATTATTATATTACTAAAAAATTACCGAAGAACTACATATACAAAATTGAATTAGAGCAGGAAACTAAAAAAGTTCTCAATATGTTCTCTAGTTTTATTGTAGGTTTTAGTAATTAATTAAATTACACATATTGAATAATGAGAATGTTGCAAAATGAAAACCTAACCTTAGTTTGGCTTATAATACGGAAAATGAGTCTTCGTCGAGTCTAAACAAAGCTCTGTAGAGAAAAATGTGTGAAATAAAAGTTTTAGATCTTTCAATTTCCTATAAATTGTATTATTATACTTTAGTCGCAAAATGCTTACTTAGGCTGAAATCTTAAACAAAATCGATTTTTTACATATTTACGTGAAAAAAACCATAAAATCGCTAATTACCGCTAAACTAAGCGTTATACAAAAAATATTTGAAATAAAGGGTAGGTTTTTAAATTGTTTCTAGTTTCAAGTTCGTACAATGTTCCGTTCTTGAGATATATTGTTCACACTAACACAGACAAACGCGCGCGCGCGCACACACACACACACACACACACACACACACACCAATCGCTAAAAACATGTTTTTGGGTTCAAGGTGTCTGAAAACGCGTAGATCCGATGAAAATTCGATTTAGAAAAACCGACATAAAAAAAAAATACTTTTTAGGCAAGAGAAAGTAAAACACTATATTGTGTTGTATGTAACATTAAATATTAGATCACTATTTATAGTGATTTAATAGTTCGTTTATTACGTATGTTAGTTATAAACAATATGAATAAATTTTTTAAGTTACTTCTTTCTAAGTCAAAAAAATATATAAAATCTGAAATACATAAATTATTTTAGAAAACCTTACCGGATATAGACTATTGTGCTTGATTATTCGATTTTTTTCTCAGAGTATACGCACGGAGTAAAAATCAAATAAAAATACTTGAATTTGCATGACAGAAGGGTAGCGTATGAATACAACTTAAAGATCAAAGAAAAAATACATTAGAATTGATTTTATATGTATACAAAAATATTTTTTGACGTATATTTTGCAAATATTACGCTTGAAATCATTGTATATTATAAATGTATTATAAAATTCATAATTTTTAGTTCACGTAAATGTTTTATTGGGACGTTAAAGGAGGAAAATAAATATTATGTTTTGATGTTTCAGAAAAGTTTTCATCTAGAATTTGCTTTAATGAAGTGTAAAACACATTTTCTATTTACTAAGGCAGACGTATGGTTCTTGTGCTGTGGAAATAAATAGATTTTTATTTATTTCCAAGAATTAGGTTGATTCAAATTTGTAGGCTACTATCTATAAGATACTACTCTGTCAGTTTTGTTTTTATTTACTTTTTTTACGAGAGTATTTAGCAGATTATTTTTATTTGTAATTTTTCGTTTGTTTAGGCCTATTTTATGTTTACAATAACCAAACGGATGTTAACATACTTTTTTATCCTTAATGTGTGCACGTTGCAATGTGTAAAATTCAGAACAATAAGAAACCCCATGACCCAATGAGATGAGGATGATTTTTTATGACGTGTACAGTGTGGGAAAAATTTGATTGCCCCGTGCGGACAGGAGCAGAATCGGCCCGCTATTAGCCTTCTCAATATCATTTCAATATGTACTAAGTTCAGTTTACTAGTAGTAGTTATGTGTTATATTAATTGTTAAACATTAGACATAAAACAAAATACTATATAGTAATACTACATATTATGTCGTAATATTATTATATTAGTAATATTTTAGTATACATATATATATATTTTTTTAATTCATTTATTTAACGTCGCATCAACTACAACGGTAATTAGCGACGACGTTGGGGTGTAACTATATACAATGGAGGATGAAATGATTTTTTGTAACGTATGAAAATATGCCATACCTGAGTGGGATATATATACATATTTTATTTATATACGCATATTACAAACTATGAATACACCAATTTACAATCAGTAACATTTTCTAACGCCAATATTTAGAAATACTTAACTTTTGAAGAGGTCATCAAAATTGCGTAATTTTTTCACTATAAATAAGTTCATTCTTTAAACTACATTTCGTACGCTGCATGTATACAGAAATAATTATGAGCCGAAAACTTTCTCGCGACGAGACTTTTTCAAGTCCGGGCGTACTTCAATCAAACTTTTTTACAAAATGATTGACTAAAGTATTGAAATCACTAACAAATATCCATTTTCATTTGATCTGTAAGTGTTCTCAGTATATCCTGATCTCGTATATGAAATTGTTTTAATGTCAGACTTCCAGTTAACATGTAATCACTGTGGAAACGAAAAATCGTACAATTTCACAGTTCTTACTTTTTTCTCTTAAAATCAATAATAACTTTTTAACCGTTTTATTTATCGTAAAACTTAACAGTACAAAAAAGATGCGTATCATGATTTTACATAAGACTAGAGCATTTTACAGTGTTATAAAAATATTTTTTTTAAAATGAAATGTTATTGAGAAGGCTAGTAGCGGGCCGATTATGCTCCTCTTCGCAAGAGGCACTCAAATCTTTGCAACAAAGTAGTTTTGTACAGCTTTGAGAGATTGTGGTTAATTGAACCCCAGCCATAAAATTACACAGGTAACCACTGTCTAGTATTCAAATCCGTATAAAAGTCTTACCTTTACTAATATTTGAACCAGGAACTTTCGTCTCTGAAAATCAACTGTTAAACAGCTGACTTGCGGGACGACTTTACCTGATAGACCAACTCGGTGGTTATAATGAAACTATTAATACAGATATCAGATGAATTAATGTCCCATAGCCGAGCGAGTGAGAGGGAGATATGTGGCATAACTACGCATGCGCCCAAAGGTCCTTTTCCGTTATAATCCAAATCTTAAAATATACTACAGTCGTTATTTTGCTTGTTAGTTTACTGCATGCATAAATGCTTGCTCACAACAATGAGTAAAACTATACAATGTTATTGGAATGGCGCGTATGGCTTGTGCGAGTGAGAGTGTTATGCATTCTCTTACTCCCACAGCTAGGAGACTTTAGTTCATCTGAATACTGTACAGAATCTGATCTGCACCAAACATACCGGGTTGGTCTCGTAGTAAAATCTTCGCCGCGAGTCAGCTTTTTAACAGCTGATTTTTGGAGACGAAGGTTCTTGGTTCAAGTCCTAGTAAAGGTAGTTACTTTTATAGGGATTTGAATACTAGATAGTGGTTACTGATGTACTTTGATGACTGGGGTTCAATTAACAATACTCTCTCAAAAATGATCGTCCTGCGTCTGTATAAGACTACATGTCATACACATATCCTCATCTCATTCGTTCGTGGGGTTGCTTATTGTTCCTAAATTAAATAGATTGCTACGTACACACATAGGGATTAAAAGAAAAATCTACCAAGAAACAAAGTTAGTTTTACCACTAAACTTCCCCGAACCGAGATTGATTAAAAGTAATGAGAATTCAAGTACTGTATTTCACAAAAAACGTATTCCAATGAATTAGCTGACTAAAGCCTGCAAGAGCCAAGCGATGGTCAGTGCTATCACACATTCACATATACGAAACTCAATATACTCATAAAGAAAGGTAACTCAAACAAAACATGAATTTAAAGTCAAATAATGTATTCTGTCAGAAATGATTTATAACCTACTAGACCTAAGTCCATTTCTTATCAGAAATGTTGAAGGATTTCTAATAAACTCTCCATTATTATTTACAGGTGTGTCTTAGGTTGGTGTTGACGGAGAGAAGTGGCAAAACGTGTGTGTTGTGGGAGAGAGAGACAGTGTTATGTCAGAGGAGTGGGGATAACTTATACGGGAATATTTTATAAAAAAAAAATTTCTTGGTGTAAAACGTACTAGAATAATTATAAAAATACTACAAGAAGTCACATGTAATTTTTTGGTCAGTTATCAGTGATGTTAGTTATAACCTGGTTATGTTTAGTGCAATTGCCATACTTAATCTCTTCTCAAGTAATAATGATTGTAATTTAAACATTTGATTAAACTTGTTGTTATTCGCTCCTGTACTTCATATTGTTATTTATTTATTTTTGCTTTTACAGCCTTATTGGACTACTTGAATCAAATTTAGAAATCCTTTTTGGTTTGGTTTTAGGATTCTTACGCTTTTCCCAATAACTCTTCATATTTTGGGATCTGATATGTCTGATTTTATCTGTACAAATCATTTACGACAGAGCTCGAGTTTTGTCGACGAATCTTGTGTCTTTACCTTTCAGCAACTTAAACTGTTCAGATTTTTCTAGCAATGTATATTCTTGAATATCTTGCTTTACTTCAGCCAACCACCTGGAGGATTTTCCCATGAGTTATTTATAAAAATGAGTTGTTTAGTTACTCGATTGTTCGGTATTCTAAGCAAATGCTCGAATAAGAAATTCGTTTCTTTTGCATGATGTCAGTTATTAGCTTGATTTCATGGTGGAGTTTAGAAATGTTATTTATATATTTTACCATATCCTTAATAGAAAATTTATGTAAAAGCCTCGGTCAACGGGTAAGTGGGTAAGTCAACGGGTAAGCCTCGGGCCTCAGTGGGTAATACTTCGATTGTAAACTGTAGTTTCTGATTCCAGGATTCAATTCCGGTGTAGGTTGTTGAAACTTTAACAGACAGTTCCTTATTTTATGACCTTTAGCGTAGATGCTAAACTAGATATGATAGGGTTTTAATTAATATAGCGGTAACAATATTGTAGAAGTTATAGAAGAAGAAAAAAGGAGGGGAGGACGAAGAAAGAAGAAAAAGCAAAAATAGTTCATGTTTGCCACATAATCCATACTCCTGTTAACTTGGACTTGTACTTGTTGGCATAAAATTGTGATTTTACTAACTAGACAATAAAACATCTGTGGAAGTAACAGACGACATTATCTCAAGTTCTTGTACCAATTAAGTTCCTCTAACTTAAATGGTTAATGGGTTATATAACTCCACAAACTTTTCAAAGTTGTTGGAAACTTCACTGCCACTGAGAGAGTTATGTTTGTTCAGAAACTGTAATATTAGTCGTATTTGGTAAACTTTTACTTTTTACTGTGTATATTATCATAACTTTGATGCTCTTACTTATCGCTAAAAGTTCTGGTAACATGGTACTTTTACAAAATATCAACTCTATTTGCTGGAGAATGTAATTTATTCATTATTCTACATAAATGATCAATGAATTAGATAGAATAAAAGGAATAATTTCAGAACAATTCATAATAAAGACAGGGTTAGTTTAGACGGATAAGTTACGAGGCCGGTCCTGATCCGAGGCTAACTTTTTATGCTTGCCAGTAAAAAAGTTTTCCCCAGGCCGAGTTACAAGCCCTGCTCTGGGCAGTCCAGTGGTGGGGTTGCCTTTTAGAGCCTCTAGGCGGATCCTGGGTTTCATTTGGAGACCCAACTCCTAGGTTCGTCCGCCCGCTCCACCGTTGGGAAAATTCCTCCTCGAGACCGTTGACCATTTTCCGGGCTAAATTGCCCTGGATTTTATTTAGGTTGACCCATAGGCTCTTCCGCCCTTCACGCTATTAGGAATCCTCCATTTCCACCGTGAAGACCGTTGACCAGTTTTCACCTCAGTTGATCGGCGGGTACTTATTTGGCTATGCCTTATTCGTACCTGCCTGCATATCTAGGACGTTCCCTATCAGCCATTGGGACGCGCCGTGTCCGGGTTGAGGCCCCCATCTCAGTGTCTCATACAAGGTTAAGCTTAGCGCCTCCTCGATTCAAAGCCAAGCCCTCACATGAGCTGACCGAGCACGGCTGACCGAGCAAGAAAAACAACCAATTTACCAATCCAATTTCCAAACATTTACTTTGCATGCCAGCTTACAGACTTCCTCTGCGAGCATGCAAATATAAACCTAGAGGGAAGCGAGGCTTGGAGAGACCTAACAAGATATGGGTGCCGGAACAGGCCATAGAGCCTAATCCTTGACATGTGATGATAATGATGATGTTACGAGGTCGGTAAGACTGTACAAGAAACGATTAGAAAACACGGCTAAAATTTTATGGATGCCTGTGTAAAATGAATGACAACCGGTTGACAAAACAAATTTTGAAGACACTACAGAGTAAACCTGAGGTTTCAGGTAAATGGTTCAAAGAAGTCAGAATGGATGTTGAGAAAACCGAATAAACCGAGAAAACATATTGAACTGAACTAAATTCAGACAACTATTTGCGGAATATAAGGGCTTCCATGAAGAGGAAAATCAGAACACCAGGTAGACAGATGAAAGAAGAAAAGTCTACGGTGAGCGAATACTGGGAATGTGGTTTGCAAAACGAGCTTCCTAAAACTTCTAAAGACACCTTATGTGGTCCGAAATTGGCCCTATATGAGGAAAAAGACAGACATAGGGCAAAAGAATGGATTACCTCAACTATTATTTAACAATGCGTTAGAGCACATAAAATAAAATAAGTAGCTTGAGTTTTACAGATGATTTAGCTATCTTAATAAATAACATTATGGAAGCTTGAGATCAAATCACAAGTTTAGAAAACCACTGAAAAATCTCGTATGAAATCTAAAATCATGAAAATTTACCTACTTGATTCCGCTACTGAAGGTTGGCCACAACTCTTGTAAATCACTCTCAGTGGTGAATCACCCTGACTAGAGTATAATGTAGTCAAGTTTGTACAATCTGTAATATTCTTCAATATAAAAAGCATTTCCTTTGAAAATAATTTTAATTTTATAAGATACTTTTTCTTCACTTCGCGGAACATGGTTCATCTTGCCTATTTCATCATCAAAATGTTTTCTATTTATTAGAAAGCTAACAAAATAAAATAAATAACTCACAGTGTTTGTAGGTTTTCCCAAGTTTCTTTTTTCCTTAGACATGTATCCCAGACCCTATTTTTTAATTCTATTTCTCTTTTTCTCTGAAAATGTTTCATCCATCCATTTCAAAAATAACTGATCTCATTTAAACACACCGTCTGCAACGTTTTCTTTATATCGCAATTTTAAGTTTTGTTCTTCTTCGTACAACCTTTGATTTTTCTTAGGAAACGCATCTCTGCAATTTTTTTATTTCTGGCCGTTCTTCCTGTGAGAGCCAAAGTTTCACTACCATATCAAAGAGTCAGAACTGCCATTACGTCATAAAATTTCATAATAGTATGTTTGTGAGCTCCGTTCCTAAGTGTAGTTGTAATCATTGTGAATATTCTCTGATTGTAGTTTTTGGAATTTATCATGTCATCAGTCATAACTTGAGGTTGAAGCGTAAAAGACACTAGTCAGAGTTATCTCCTCTGAGAGTAATGAATTTCACTATACAGCCGGACCCTTTGGTGAATGAAGTGAAGGTGTCATTTTCAAGATAAAAAGTGAGTGCTTTTCGGAGAGCCTGGCATGCTGATAAGCATACTCCTTAAACTAAGAGAGGAAGGCAAAAGTAAACAACCTCACTCCTCGATTTTACTTAGTAAAACCTCTAGAGGTTCAAACCAGCCTTTCAGCTGTTGACCTAAACAACAATGTAGGTAAGGTAGTCGATAAATCTAAATGGAAGGTCAAACAATTTTATCTTTTTAGTCGTGTTACTCCTTCATATTTTCAAGTAAATTAAGCGCCAAAGAATTTGGGTGATCTGCTAATTTGTTTTTCATATTTTTAATTTAGCTGCGTAATTTCTTCTTTCATGGTGTTGATACGTAAGTCCTTATGTAGTGCATAATTTGTCACATACCATGGAGCATTTGTTATAATCCGTAAAATTGTTGACTGGAATCTTTGGATGATAGCAAGATTTGATTTTGCAGCTGAATATTTTGATATTAAGATTTTACACGAAGAGTTTATTGTTTACAAGAAAAGTTAAATTTTTATAAATAATTAGGATAGTTTTACAGTTTTTGAGTTTAAATAATATTAGTTTAAAAATTACCAATCTTAATTTAAAAATTATTTTTCCTGTAATCAAGATAAGCTAAGATAAATGTTACAAATATTGGCGAGTAGTGTTTTTATGTGAAAAGTGGTAAAGAGGTGAACTGTAAATAAATCAAATAATCTTCAGACGGTCGTCTGTAGATTATTACTTACAATTTGAGAAACCTTTGTTATTGATTTTTCAATATGTGCTAACCTTTAGAGTAACGTTGTTTTCAATACGTTAACAGAGTTTCTGTAAGAAGTTTGTAAAAATAAAAATAAATATTTCACTTAGTAAAAGTATCTTTAATCGAGTCTCAAATACGTTTAAAAAATTAATATAGGCTAATTTTTTATAATGGAGGTTTAACTGAGACCGAAAAAGAGCAAAATTAATAATCTCTTTCATTCAATTATGTGATTAGACATTTGAAATTATTATCTTTCTTGAATATTTTATTATTAATTTAAAGCTTTTTAATACCTATTTATTAAACTTATTATACCGGGTGTCCATTAAGTATGAAAACGGCTGAATTACAGAAAAGTGAGCGTGACTAGGTGACCAGAGTGACTTTAATTGCTTGTTGCACCAAAAAAACTATTCTTGGTGATATTTGAAATTTTTGTCAGCCATCTTGGATCCGCCATATTGGATTTAACTTTCTTAATTTAAATAGGATGATGGTCATATGATACATGATTTCGATCTACAATTTCAAAATAAATTCAATGGCGAAATCCGGAAATCGATATCTTTTTTAAGCTGTAACTAGTTTTTACGCACGTACATCATATTGTCAATAAGTAGGAGGAGGCCACTTTCAAGCACTACTCTGAGTCAAGAAACATTTGGCAATTTTATTTTCAATTATGTAACTCATTTTCACAATTAGTTCCTTATAAACACTAACATTTACAAAAATAACAATAAGTATTAACTGGTAACAAATTAAATACTGTAGTTTTATAATGCAATAAATCAGCCGTTAAATTGTTTTTCCGTATTTCTTAATGACAATAATTCCTATTTTTGAACGAGAAAAAACTTGTTATTTTCAATAATCTTATGTGTAGTTGTTCACTTGCTACCTAAATTGTCTATGTAGGCTCAAAGACGGATGAGGGAGGAATGGCCGTTCTGCCCCGATCTTGATAGTTGAATGGTAATATCTCAAAAACGAAAAAAGATATCGATTTCCGGTTTTCGCCATTGAATTTATTTTGAAATTGTAGATCGAAATCATGTATCATATGACCATCATCCTATTTAAATTAAGAAAGTTAAATCCAATATGGCGGATCCAAGATGGCGGACAAAAATTTCAAATATCACCAAGAATAGTTTTTTTGGTGCAACAAGCAATGAAAGTCACTCTGGTCACCTAGTCACGCTCACTTTTCTGTAGCTCAGCCGTTTCCAGACTTAATGGACACCCGGTATATAAAATGACATTAAAGTACCGTTAGATATTTCAAATTATTATTAAAAATTAAATTTTACAAAAAAATGTGCAAGGAATTATATTTCGCTTTATTCTATGATAAAAATTATTGAGTTACATCAGAATATAAATTTATATTTAATTTATAGTAATTCTCTTAACATTATAACTGAAACCAATGTGAATTTACGGATACCAGATTTATGGTTTAGTTACCCTCGGTTTCGGCTCAACTACAAGGTTTTAAATCAAACATTTTGAGAACATTACTAACGATCCTTCATACATTTCCAATCGTAAACTCCACATATCCCTTGTTGTTGTTGTTTAGGTCAACAGCCGAAAGGCTGTTTTGAACCTCTAGAGGTTTTACTAAGTAAAATGAGAAGTGAGGTGGTTTACAACTGCCTTCCTCACTGAGTACAAAAGTAGTCCATGCTAATGAGCATGCCGGGCTCTCCGAGAAGCATCCACTTTGCACCCTGCAAATTACACCTTCACTTCATTTACCACAGGGTCTAGATGTATAATGAAATTCATTACTTTCAGAGGAGATAAATCTGACTAGGGTCTTTTACACCTCTTCGTCTTCTGTTCTTAAATAGCAGTCATATAATTGGTTGACTGCGTGATAAGAAGCAGAACTATTTATTATAGCCCTGAAACTAACAGATCGAGTGCAAATAATTTAACATTTCACCTGCCTGTTACAGACATGAAATATCCCTTACACAAGTGAAAAGTCCATTAACCACATAGTCATTTAAATAAAAATTAGAAAACAATAACAATGTTATTGCTTTCAAACAATAACAATACAGCAATGTTATTTTTAGAGGAACGGATGGGTTTTTAACTTGTGAAAATTTGTAGACCTAGACCAGGAATCGAACCCGGGACCTCTGCGTGGTAGGCTAGCGCGCTACCACTACACTACGGAGGCGATCTATAAAAAATATAATTTCTTTAAAGAGACTTTGACTTTTAAGTATTGAATGAAAATTAATTACCCGTATGAATGACCACAGTAATAATAATAAATAAATTAAAGATTTATTTAAAGATAATATTATCAAAGAAATTTATTTATTTTATATTTTAAAAGCATTTAATCTCGTTTAAATGTAATATTTTAATAGTCTTTTACGTGGAAAATGTATTGCAGTTTTCCTGCTGAATTCTCTTCGTACAAGGATAAAGGAAAATATAAAATAAAAAGATAAAGAGCTTATCAGGAGTGATTCAGTTGTGATTTCGGGTCGTTAGTATTTATTAGATTCACGGTGCCTGGATTTAACAATATTACTCAATTTGAGTCAGTGTACTGCGTAATATATTTATGAAATGGAAAGAATTTTTTTGAAATTTCTTCTTTAATAATTCGTTAAGCCGATTAATTTAACCAAATATTTCAATCTTTTATATTTACACGCTCTGTTTTTATAAAGTTATTTTTTATGATAAATTCATAATTAAATTATTACTGACTGATTTTTTATCTTTAGTTTGGCCACTTTAATAGTGTTTTTTACTTTCTCTTGCCTATTTGAATTTATATAGGAAGGAAGGTATTGTTTTAATGTCGATTTTTCGAAATCGAGTTTTAACCGGATCTATACGTTTGCAGACCCCCTGAACCCAAAAAAAAATGTTTTTTAGCGATTGGTCTGTGTGTGTGTGTGTGTGTGTGTGTGTGTGCGCGCGCGCGCGTGTGTGCGTGCGCGTGCGCGCGTGCGTGTGAACAGATTATCTCGAGAACGGCGCCTTATCTGCTTAAATTCTTTAGAAGGTTTTGTTCTCGTAAAAAATTGTTCTTTTAAGATTGCAACTTAAATAAAAATTTTAGCGCAAAAATATATATTATAAAAGTTTTACAAAATTTAAAATTCTACACCTTTTACTTGCAACATTTTTTTAAATAGGTAACGCTTATTTTAGCGGTAATTAGCGATTTTCTGTTTTCTTCTCTCGAAAACGTGTACAAAATTGATTTTTTTCAGATATCATACTAGTAAATATATGCATTTTACGACAAAAGTGTATATAATAAAATTTATAAGAAAATAAAAGTTCTACAACTTTTATACACAGCATTTCTCTCTACAGAGCGTAGTTTAGCGTGAAAGTAATTTTTCGTATTTCCAAGTCAAACTGAGATTCATTTTAATATTGCGTCTTTCATTCATGATTAAAATAAGGTTATGTTTTTTGAGGTTAATTTTTGTTTATTTCTAAATTTTTATTACTAATGTTAGGTTATATTGTTCGTTATTTTCATTGACAAGAGAAAATCGTGTGAGTGTTTCACACCAGAATTTTATAGTTTTCTTTACACTAAAATTAAATAAATGAAAAATCCTTTACACATTATCAATATGTTGTGGTTTTCAGTAACGTACATACTTGCTTATTTTATACTTTCTGGATAATTTATCAAAAATTTTTTATTATATTTTGCCAATATTCTCCAATAAATATACATTTCATCGATAAACGATATTATTTTTCCCTGCGTTACCGAACACCCAGTTAATTGATTTAACTACAGTAATCCAAGCGCTGAGCATGTGGATAATTTTCTGCCCCATTACCTTGCATAACATCACTCCTAACTCCCTACTTTGATGGTAACTCGATGTAGGAGGTTGAGTGCTTAACTTAATATTAAGCCTCTAAGGGTTTATAAGCTCAAAATAGACTTATGTAGCATATTAAGGAAATTAACTTACAATAGATAATAAAATTCATAAGAATGAATTATATTTGCAATTTTATCGTTTTTTTAAACTAGAGTGTACGTAACATTTATTACATTTTATTTATAATTAAACACATAAAAACAAATTACAATCAAAATAAAACAAAAAACATCGGTTTTAAATGAAATTTTAATTGAATCTGACTGGCTTTATAAAAAAAATGAAATTTAAAATATTTTAGATATTATTTAGTTATTATTATTAAAATATATTTTATAAAGTCTATCTCAACTGTTAATGAATTAATATTTAATAGTTTACCGGGTTATGTTTTATACTTATCGTTTCTGAAGTCCATCGCTCGCCTTAAAGAGTTTCGTTCAATGTTCCGTTCGTATTTTAATATATTTCTCGCCGTAATTCAATTAAATAATGTTCTTTCAGTCAATTTTTTTCATAGGTCTATCTGCGACTTTATGCTATTAATTGTACAACAATTATTCTTTATATTTATTTAACAAATTTGCATAAATCAAAACAAACAAAAATAAACTAAATTTTCATAAACCGCACACAAACACAACCTTTCTCTTCAAATTGCCCCGGTCAACAGCACACCAAATCAAATATGCATTCGCTAATATTAATTAATTACTTTTGTGTGAAAATTTTTAAAACTTTCAAGTAAAATATAAATTTGTGTTGTAAATGTGTATTTTAAACTTATTTTGTGATACACCTGATAAATGAATGCTGGATGAAATGTCAAATTCCGAAAGAGTGGAGTAAAGCAGAAGTAATCTCTCTCTTCAAAAAAGGCAAACGAAATGACTGCAAAAATTACAGAGGTATCAGTCTTTTGAATGCAGGATATAAAATATACTCAAAAATAATCAATTCTAGAGTGAAAAGTATCGCTGAAGCAGTTTTAAATGAGGAGCAGTGTGGGTTCAGAAAAGGTCGTTCATGCACAGACAACATTTTCTCAGTTAAAAGACTGATAGAGAAAAGAAGAGAATTCAACCTCGAAACGCATATGGCTTTTATTGATTTTGAAAAAGCTTTTGATAGAGTGAATAGAAGTCTTATGTGGAGAATTCTGATGGAAAGAGGATATCCTTTGCATCTTGTAAACGCAATACGATCTCTTTATCACAATACTCAAATAATAGTCAATACAGGTGATAAACGACTAGATGAAATCACGATCAACCAAAGTGTTAGACAAGGGTGTAGTTTATCGCCCACCTTATTTAATATATATGTGGACCACATTTTCCGAAAATGGAAATGTAGAGTAGATTTAGGAATCAATCTTGGTAAAGACGTTTACCTAAATGCACTGTTGTTTGCTGATGATTTGTGTGTGATACAGGAAAACGAAGATGACCTCCAAAAATCTGTGCATATCCTCCACGAAATTTGTAAAGAATATAATCTCAAAATATCAAAGGAGAAAACAAAAATCATGGCTTTTAAAGGAAAGTACCCAATACGATCTAAAATTGTGATAGACAACAAAGTATTGGAGCAAGTGTCTCAATTCACATATCTGGGCTGTGACATAAGTTACAAAGATGAAATGGATGTGGAGAAGAAAATAGAAAAGTTCCAAATGATTTGTGGAAGTATCAGTAGGACATTGGCGAAAAAAGCTACCACAAACACAATAATGAAATTTTATAAAACAATGGCAGCTCCAATACTCCTCTATGGTAGTGAATCTTGGTTCACATCAAAAACACTTGAGAGTAAAGTGCAGGCAGCGGAGATGAAATTTCTTCGCAGAACTAAGGGCTGTGACAGGAGAGATCACATCAGGAATGAGGAAATAAGGAGGGAGCTGAACATCTTCTGCTTGAATGAGAGAGTTGCATCGTATCGCCAACAGTGGAAAGAACATGTTGAACGAATGTCAGCCGATAGGCTTCCACTGAAAATTTACAAGTATCAACCGGTAGGCGAAAGAGGTATAGGCAGACCACGGAAAAGGTGGCAATGATTGTACCATAAGGAAAAAAAACAAATTTTTTAAGATAGACTTAAATTTATCATTGATAAAATATGAATTACATATTTAATATAGATGTTTTCTAAAATTATTAATATAAGCTGAATGTGAGTCGGAACAGGCCATAGCCTAATCCCTGTTTGAAAGAAGAAGAAGAAGATTTTGTGATCTGCGTAGATTTTATTTTATTTTAAAATTTTAATAAATGTTTTTTGTAACTTTTAAACACACTTTTGATTCATTTAAACATAAAAACTTCCATCACTAAATTAACAGATGGTTTTTAATTATTAGCCGAGATTATTAAGTTATTTAATTTAATAATTAAGAAAGCAGATTTTAATTATAATTGGCCAGTTCAATAATTTACAAAAAGTAAGAATTTAATTATAAATTTTTACATAATTATCAATAGCAGTCAGGTTATAAACACTATATTGGAATATTAAACGTTATTACACTGTTAAACATTCCGTATCCAATGTAGTCTAATGTTCTTACCACAATCTAAAAGCAAGTAAAATAACTAATATTGTAACACCTAAGCCTAGGTTCTTCCGGGATCTAGGTATAATAAATAATAAACATAATGTGACAATATCGAAAAGGAAAGAGTGTTCGAGAATTTCCGGAAGGACCGATACTTTAAAATTGTTAACTTAATAAGTTAACAATAAACAAATAAATAGTAAGAGTAATACTAGATTTGTTTGATGTTCCAAATCAGCTTGAAATTTCACCATTTTGTACATTTTTACTTAATATTTTAACTTAAACTTTCAACTTTTGAAGGTAAGAGAGCGTGCAAAGACATTGCCTTGTATTCCTAGTTTATTTATATAGCTTGATTGTTTTTTGAAGTACTTGTCCAGTTTCTTATATTTCAGTTTTCTTCGCTTTCCATCCAGATTCAATTACATTCTCATAAACATCACAGTTGAGTTTTCGGCCTCCATTTTCAAACTGTGGACCAAATTTTTAACTCTAGAACGTGGCTTTTGAAATATGCTGTTCAGTTTATTGTTTCATCCTTCAACTGCGTTTGTAGTCCGGTGACGTCTCTTGTAACAGTTCCATAGTTGTATGCTGATCTACTCATTTTCCAACCATCTTTCGGTAAAATAGTCAACAAATTCTATAAGTTTTAAATTTCCAGGGTTTTGGGGATAAATGACTAACCAGCCATCGATGGCATCCTCAGATTTAAAAATGAAAAACTGGTGACAACTCAATTTTTAAAAATCTGCATGAAAACTTGGGGCATGGAGAGGTAGTTTGGGTGCTTATGTCACTGGACGCTATTATCGAACAAACCCTACTAATTATTGGCCTTTTTCTCAAAATATTAAAGTAATAGAATAAAACAAAACATTTACTGATTCTGCAGAGCTACATAATGTAAAATTAAATAAATACTTGGAAAATTTTTACGTGTTTTTACCATGAATGTAGGTAAATTAAATTTACTAAAAATTAATTATAAAAAATCTTTAAAACATGGAAATGGAATTCTCTTAGGTAGAATTTTCTATTGGGTCTCACTATTAACGAGTATTTACATTATCGATTATCATGTTACTATTAATATTTCAGCCTAAGGTAATTTAATGGCAATGCAACCGTGCAAGCCTTTAGGTACAGAAAATGTGATGTAGCGTGTAGGAAATGATATTGGTGTGTTTGATTGTAATAAACAGGTTAATGCAAGTTGCATAATGCATGGATTCATAATTAACAGCAACAAAGCTAAGGATAGTATAAATGCAATGGACTTGTACTCACACATATTTGCAGCAAATTATAAAGTTCGGCTGTTGCTTTAAGGTGTAATTGCATTTTCAACTATACATTGAATCCCTTTGAAAATTCTTCCTATGCTTGAAATTTAATCAATATTATCAATTCCTCATTCATATCTATTCGAATAGTATTAAAGCAATTAAATGTATGTAGTTAACGTTTTCAGTGGCAAACAATATTTAAAAGTTTGATCCTAAAGTGCCATTTAAATTGTATTTAAGGGCGTACAAAATGTGCAAGCCCTTATTTCGAAAACTTGTAGGCGTAAGCCCGCCATTGCCAACCAAAATTCCAGCGTTACAGAAAAATAAAATTTCCTGTTAAAAATTAATTTATATTGTTGTTTTAAAAAAACTAAATCGTTTAACACTAAAACTATTGAAAATAGTTTTTTTTTAGTTTATTTAAAGTCGCATTGATAGCTTGGTCATTAGTGACTACTGTGGGTTTTGGTACCTTAACGGTGGTATTAACATGTCAAACTTTCCAAACCCTAGCCAGGAATTGAACCCAGGATCTTTCGCTCTGTAGGCTAGCACGCTAGTCATTGCTCCACAAAGGCGTAAGGGTTGATGAAAAATGAAAGGGTTAACGACGGATTAACTGCTTGTTTTTTGAATTCCATGTTATGATGACAAAATAAAAACTTTTTTGTCATGTATGTGTATATATTCATGTATAAATATATAACGAATATTAAAACAGCTTCACTTAAAAACATAATACGAAAAAATTGGAAAAGTTTACAAATTCAAGTACCTGTCTCGCGGAGATAACACAACCGAAGACCAGAGAAAAGGAACCAAACAACTACAAACGAGGAGAGATGGCTGGTGCACTTCGAGGAACTCACCACTTGTAAAAGAAGAAACCACTTTAAGACAAGCCAAGGATGTATATTTAAATACTGTGATAAATCTGGTGTGTGTGTGTGCGCGCGTGAATTAGTGCCTTAGAATGACTGGGAAGGCTGTTCTAAGAAAAGTAACAAATTTGAGAGGAAGATCCTCCATAAGATAATGGGTCCGAAGATAGTAGACGGACAATATAGGTTAAGAGGTCGAGAATGCTGCATAGGAAAATGAATGATTAATAGAAACTATTGGAAAATAAGACTTAAATTGTACGGACACTTATATAGAATGAATGACAACTGGTTGACAAAACGAATTTTTAGGACAAATATACCTCAGGTGTAGTATAAATGGTTTAAAGTAGTCAGAAAGGACATTGAGAAAACCGAAAACCGAGGAAACGTAATGAATTGAATAGAATTCGTTAATTTAATTGCCGGCTTTCAGACCTTCGATGAAGAGCAAAAACAGAATACCGGATGGACAGGAAACAAGAAAAAACCTACAGTGAACAAATGCTGAAAATGTGGGCTGCAAAAAGAGCCTCCAGAAACGTCTACAGTTATCACGTGGTCTAAATTGGCCATATACGAGGAAAAATGTAATAAATATTCCATTACAGGGAAATTATTTCTCAAAACCTGTTGAGAAATTTATCTAAACCTTGTCTGACCGCTAGAGTTAGTTGACTGCACGTATAGTGTACGATTGTCTGTTAACATGCACTCTAGAATTTTGTTCTGTAGTGCACCTTACGAAGGGTTTTCATCACTTTATTATTGCTATATATTGTAATATTTATTTCAGATTCTTTTGGGATCTGGCTATAATAAAAGATAAACAAACTCTTTTAGGCTTATAACTACAATTTATTAACAGAATAGTAAATCTATAAAGATGTAACTTTATTTGTACGAGGTAATCTCAGAAATTACCCAACCGATTTCAAAACTTTTTCGCTGTTGTAAGCTTAGAGCTTCTAAAAATAGGAAAATCATATTATCATATTATAATAATATAATATATTATAATATAATATAATTATAATCATATTATATTTGATATCATCATAATCATATGTATTGGAAAATCATATTTTAAAGGTTTTTCAAAAATTGTTCAAGGACGTGCATTTTATAGAAAAAGTACATGTCATAAACATTAGAGAAATAGTTTTTTTTTTTGTTTAATACTTCCTTCTTCAGCTTTTTTTGTTGTCGGTAAATATATACTACTGTAAACCATTCGATTTCATCGTTTGATTTGCTGTATTTTGTCTTTGAGTGGACATGAATTTTAACACTAGAATTCAATTTGATAGCCTTAGTTAAATTTTTACATGTGTAGTTGTGGCTGATAACTTTACAAAGTTGCTCACACAACTGGTGTTACTTAACTATAAGTAACAACTTTCAACCAGCTGAGTGACTAGGATATCTCAAAGGCCCAATGTGTAATCTAGGGGCAATTTAAAATTCTCTATCAAAACTTTTCAGATCACAAATTAATTACTATTTCTTTTGTATGCAATAAACTATTTCGAAAAAATAACATGGTATTTTGATTTAATATTCTAATAACCAACGTATTATTTTCTTGCAGATACAGCATTAAAATCAGTCAAAAATTGACTGAATTGGTCGATGGTTTGTAAGGAATTCAGTGCGGCCTACTGTATCATGTTACTTTCTTTATTATTGTGTCTTATCTACTGTAATAAAACATGTGAAGGAAAACTTTTATGGAAGCATTATAGACTAACTAACGCGATCTACTATCATACTTCAAAATAACCTCTAAGTACTTTTATACTAATATTTATTTAGTTGAAAACTATTTTAATCATAAAATTTAACAGGCTATTTTTCAATTAATATTTTTATTTCATAAACTATGCTCTGTACCAGTACAGAGTTATTATACATCTGTATCTAGACTTCCACGAATTATACAACTGTACAATGTTTAACAGTTTTGCAAATAGAACCAAGCCTCATTTTTCCCCGCATTATTGAAATTCTTCATTAAAATTAATCAGAAAAGGTATGTTTTTTTTACTTTAACTTTTTTAATTAAAAATCTATTAATAGAATAACAATTACCAAGTTTAAATGTTAAGTTGCAGAATTAATCACTTGTGCAGACTTTTAGGTGCTGACCCTACCGCAACAACCACTCTAGTTCCTTTGGAGAAGGTTCTTGACCGTCGGGACTTAATCCTTCTCCGAGGATTACCTGGTGTGTGTCGCAAATGCATTTGTAGCATGAACGGATTTGTGTGTGTTTAAAATTGAGCGAGAAATTAAATTATAACATATGGAAAAAAAAGTAGTATTTTGTGTGCAAATGGTTAATTTAATTGCAAAATAGGGACATTGCATTATTGCACGTAATATTTTGTTCCGTATTGCCTGAACACATTTTATTTATAACGGTTTAGCAGTCTCCATTATATTGTTTTCCGTAAATCCAGACTAGCCTTATCTAAATATTAAATTAAACTATCAGTTCTAAAAACTTGAAAGTTTTAATATAATATTTACAGTAGATTAACTTACCAAGTTGTCTACCAAAGTATATTGAATTTAAGTTTTAAAACTTTTGGAAAGGTTTTATTATAGACAAAGTAAAGTAGTTACATGATTTTTTTTATGTTAGACTAGATTTACTCGTACTTACCAAAGTTGCAAAAAAAGTTTGATTATAACCGGCTACAAACTTTAAACATTATCAGATGCAAAAACAAAATTATTCGTAAAATCCTGGATATTTCTATTTTTATAAAAATTTGTAAGTATATTTTTAAAATTAAATATTCTTTAAAAACCTGAAAGTGAATCTATATTTACTTGTTTATTATATTAAGTAAAAATTTTTCAATGTTATAATCCAAAAATATTTTATAAGATATTTTCTTAAACACGTCTTTCGTATTACAACAAAGCTTTTACTATATTCTCTTTTATTTCACATCAAATTAAAATTAAAAATTCAGTTATTATTGTTAATGATCAAAAAATGAACTAGCAATAAAAATGTATTAGACAACATTGTGACGTTTTGTTCAGAATCTGGCTATTTTTAAATAACAATACTTTTTTTAAAACAAGTAAAAAAAATGTAATTACCGAATAACAACTTACATTAATTATTACAGTATTATCTTCTTCTTCTTCCAGTGCCTATCCGTTACCGAATGTTGGCAATCATTCTGGCAATGCTGATTTTGTTGACAGCCGCTTTAAACAATTCAGGGGTGGATACTGAAAACCATGTCCTTAAATTTTTGAGCCAGGATATTCGCCTTCGCCCAACGCCTCTCCTGCCATGCACTTTCCCCTGCACAATGCATTTCAACAGCTTGTATTTAGTGTCATTTCTCATGATGTGTCCTAGGTATTCCAATTTTCTTCTTTTGACTGTGTACATTATTTCAGTCTTTTTATTTAGTTTTTGAAGAACTCTCTCATTGGATATTTTATCTGTCCATGATATTCTCAGGATTCTTCTGTAGGTCCACATCTCAAATGACTCCAGTTTCTTTGCTGTTGCTTCACTAAGAGTCCAAGATTCTACTCCATATAGCAAGATGGAAAATAGTAGCATCGAAGTAGTCTAATTTTCAATTCAAGGTTCAAGTTGTGTGTCTTGAACAGTTTTGACATTTGGTTGAACGCTGATCTGGCTTTTTCAATCCTGGCCTTTATTTCCTGAGAATGGTCCCACCGCTCATTTAACACTGTGCCCAAGTCAACGTATGTTGGTACTTGTTTGCCATCAATAGTGAAATGTAGATTGTCAATTTTCTGCTTGCTTACTATCATGACTTTTGTTTTATTACTGTTGACTTCCAGACCATATTTCCCACTAACTTCAGCCACTTTGTTCATCAACAGTTGAAGTCCCTGTGAGGTGTCTGCAAAAATGACAGTATCATCGGCATATCTAAAGTTGTTGATTCGTTCTCCATTCAATAGTATACCAACATCCAAGCATTCTAATGCTTCTTGGAAAATAGCATCAGAGTACAAATTGAATATGAGTGGCAACAATATACAGCCCTGTCGGACCCCACGGAGAATTTCCAATTCCTCTGTTTTCACTTGGTTAATCCTGACATATGCAGATTGATTCCAATAGAGGTTTCTAATTATACGCAAGTCTTTACCATCAATTCCACTATCGTGCAGGACTTCCATCATTTTGTTATGCTGAACTTTGTCAAAAGCCTTTTGATAATCAATAAAACAAGCATATACATTACAATTCATGTCCCGGCAACGTTGAAAAAGAATTTGTGTACTAAAAAGTGCATCTCTTGTTCCCATACCCTTCATGAAGCCAAACTGTGTAGGCGATAGTATTGACAGTATTATAACAACAAGAAATTACAATAAATTACGTAAATTAATAACAGACTAAATTGATTACAGAATATTTTAAAGACTTAAGTCTTACAGGAATTTATGCACATCTTTCCTGAGAACTATAAGATGCATTGTCACCGACCGAGGCCGATGACACTTGGCGAAACCTTGATTGTGAGTTTGGTGGCCCAGAAAAAAACCGTTTAATTGTGTTGGTGGTCCTAAGAAGGACTGTTTGGGTTTTGTGGTTGGCCCTAAAAAGAGCCGTTGTTGGTGGTCGGAAGCGGCGAGTCCGAAGAGTGACGGCTCGGCTACCGGGTTGAGGCCTAGCCTTTACTCAGCGGCAGTTGGGTCCCCTCTGCAGCGTGACAGTGGTGGTCTCCAGAGCCCCGTAGTGTCGGATCGGCGTAGGCCGTCGGCCGATGGCGTGGCCAAAGCGGTTCTCTCCGGGTCGGCGAAGGCTGACCGGTGCGGGAATATCCGCCATCGGTACCGTAGACCAGATATGGTGGGTCTGGTCTCGGCTGGACTCTTCTTCTTCGGTCGGTAGCTCTTCTTCCTTATTCTTCTCTGGTAGGAAGTCAGATGGCGAATGTCTCTCGCGGTTCAGTGCGGCTGCTTAAATACCCCTCCGGCGAGTCCAATTCGTAGTGAAGGGGCCACTGCTGACTGCGCTAACCGCGGCAGGAAGGTTCTGGGACCGTCTGCAGGCGCTGAAATTGGTGGGGCAGTCAGCGACAGCATTTATAACAATTTAGAATGTACTAGAAGGAGGAAATTGACCTATCCAACTATGGCCAGATGTCATGTCCTAGGGTAGGTATTCTGTTCGTTTATCTAGTATAATTACTATCATACCTTTATCATTATTATTATTACGATTACTTCTTATTTTTACTATATATGAATTTAGGCCTACTTCTTTATACTGTATTACTATTACTACTATTTTTATAATTTTTATTATTAATTATTTAATCATATATTTTGATATTCTCTTTGTATTATGTGTATTTATTGTCGAAAGACTGTTACAGACAATTAAATTTAAATTAATAAATTCCTGTACACTAATTTTAACTGCCTATCTTTTAAGTTTTTTATGTATAAAAGAATCAAATATTACATCTTGGGTGCCGAAGAGTATTAATGAGGATTCTTTACCGTTGCGGGAGTATTTAGTGTATATTTCTATTATTGCAGTGACGGATTTTGCTCTGTAAATATATTCCATTTTATCTAATATTTATCTTACAGAATCTTAATAATTCAAATCTTATTTTTCAAAAAAATCTTTTTTAATCTTTTTTTATTTTAATAATTCAAATTCATTTGACATAAGTTGTTTTACATTTAGTTTTGGAAAATCAGCAAAAAGCTGCTCAATGAATATCGCAGAGAGTTAATAAAATTTTATATTTTATTTTATGATAAAAATTCTTGTTTAGGCTATGTATATTTTTAAACAAAAATGTCTTAGTCTAAAATAAACTTAATTATAAAACAATACTGTGTTTAACGTCTCCGTGGTGAAGTAGCTAGCGTGCTAAGCTGCAAAGCGGAGGCTTCTAATGTCTGTACGTAACTTGATCGCATCCGTAGAGGGGAGCAATGTGCGGATTGTAAAACCATTTCAGAAAACATACATCTAATTTATTTTAAGAAACTGAAACTTTGTCGGAAATAATGTATGCTTATAAAACAAAGTATTTCGCATGTTTTTTGTTCTATAAAATTATTTTGAAAACTCATGCTAAATGAGATAATGTATAATTTAGTAAAAGTTTTGTTTATGAAAAAAACCGTTTTTTTTCAAATACATCTTCATTGTTCAATAACTATTTTACGGATTAACATAATAACTTATGTGGGAGATTTGTTCTCCAATAATTATGGAAAACGATGATGCAATAAAATTTAACATAAAATCATAACCTTTTTAAGTTACGAGAACAGTTTTTTTCTTCAAAAACAAAACTTTTACTACTTTATACAATCTCATTAAGCCTATTTTTTAAAATAATTTTATAGAACAAAACCATGCGAAATATTGTTTTTTTATACAAATACATCATTTCCTACAAGTTTTAGTTACTTAAAAAAAATATAAATTTTTTTCTGAAATGGTTTTACAATCAGCATAAAAATTGCTCCTCTCTACCGGAGGCCATCAAGTTATAGACAGGCAGTAGGTTTGTTTCTCAGCTAGAATCTGGAAAATTATTACAATGTTCAAACCTACCTTTACTTAACCAACAATATTCACTAATGAAAACAAAATGTTGATACAGCAATAAAATAAAAAAAAACTCTTTAATGAAGTATCTGATGAATTTATTTAACTATTTTCTTCAATTTTTACATTTAACTCTAACGTTCGATAAAAACAGTACAAACTTTACTGAATAATGAATTTTCTGTTTCACTACAGTAAAATAATGTTGTAGTTATTTTATTTTTAAAAGTTACAAAATTAAAATTTTACCGTTTTAACAACTAAAGAGAAAATTTACAATTTATTGTTGAAGTGAAACGTTTCGAATTTATCGAACAAATAATTTCATTTGCAGAAATAAAGTTACGTTATCTATAGTTTCGAATTTATTACCGACTTGTTGCTCCAATTAACTTGAAAACAAATGCTACAAAATTTATTATTACTTTTAATTTATTTTTACGTGTAAATTAATCAGAGGGAATGTAGGTTTTTTATGTACTTTTTTCAAATAGAAAAACTTGGTTATGTATGGTTAAAGCACAAGACCAATGATTTATTTTGTTTTATTTCTGAAACAAACATGTTATTTTCGAGTACATTCTTAGTGAAGTTGTAACTTGTCGGAAAATTTAAGACTCCCTTTGAAAACATCTATTCTACTCGTGTTCTTTCGGATAACAAAGATCTACAGAAACAAATTTTATATTTTATTAGTACAATTACTGTAATTTTTTCTAGAACGCATTTAACCAACTATGTGGTACAGGAGGAGCAACAACAGTAGAATAAAAAACCCTTGGGAGATTCAAGTTAAAAATAAATACATTACTTTCTGTGTTTTTGAAGAGGACAGAATTCCTCAGAGAGACAGTGGTAAATATTGTAGATGTATGAATTAGGAAAATAAAAAAATTGCTATATGAAAATTATAATCTAGTTTATTCTTTTAATAGTTTTATTTATTTACGTTCATTCATTAACCTCGACAGAAAAAGAGGGGAGTTATAAGTTTAACTACGCGTGTATCTGTCAGTAGCATCGTAGTTCCCGAACTGATGAACCGATTTTGATTTAGTTTTGATTTTGTTTAAAAGGTGACTTGATCGAGTGTTCTTAGTTATGATCAACTTATCAAAAAGGCTCGACAGTTAATGTTCTATTTTAGCAGACTTAGAGAATGTCTAGATGTAACCACCTAACGTACAGTTTACTTTGCCTTATATCAGTCAATATTACAATATGGAGCTATAGCTTGGGGCGGTGGATTTTGTACGGCTTTGGAATTTTTAATTAGGATAAAAAAATATTTGAAGGATAATTTTCAGGAAGGCTCCGACCCAGCCTGCTCAACCCCTATTTCAACAGTTTGATGTTCTCAATATAAATAATATTTATAGGAAAATGGTACTTCTTTACACATATAAGTATATAAAATAATATTGCTCTTTTAGAGCATAATTACAGTACAAGAAGAGTTGAGGCTGGATTGAAGTGAAACGAAATACATCAGAAGGTCAAAGGATGCTTGATTGTACGGAACCATAATTTTTTAACTGTTTGCCTTCTGATTTAGTTAAATTATTTTTTACTGCATTGATTAGGTCATTAAATGTAGAGCTAAAAAATACTTGGTTGGTCTGGGAGTTGATGAGCTCATCCATTGATCGGTTGGTTTAGGTTTGTCTTCTTCATTTGTAGTTAAGTAATAACTAATGTAGTAATTTACCTTATAATTTAACAGGTTGACTGCTCGAGTGATGAGCAGTCTTGCCAGAAACGCTACAATTTTGTCCCTTGTATGCAGTATAGTATATAAAAATCAGTTACTTGTAAGAAAAAAATAATTTCATTCTTTTATTTTTTATATAAAAAATTGAGACACAAAAATATTGAAAAAAACAATCTGTCTCGCCGAGATAAACTGACTTTAACTTAGTTTTTTTTAAAAAAAAGGTGATTTAAGAGAGAAAGTTCTTAGCTATTTAGCGATTCAATAAAAAAGCGTATAGCTACTAAAATCCTATAACTTTAAAACTAGTAATATATTAAGTTTAAAAAGTATAAAATAAAAATTAAATTACAAAATTAAAAAAAACCCGACAAGAAACCTTTAACCCTCTTCAGTACCGAAACAATATTTAAAAGTTTGATCCCAAGTGCCATTTAATTTGAATAAGACTGTACAAAAAGTGCCAGCCCTAATTTCAAAAACTTGCAGGCGCAAGCCTGCCATTGGCGACCAAAATTTTAACGTTACAGAAAAATAAAATTTCCTATTAAAAATTATTTTTTATTGTCTTCATACAAAAAATTGTTTTAACACTGAAAGTATTCAAAATAGTACTTTTTTAGTTTATTTAAAGTCACATCGACAGGTTGGTCATTAGAAACTACTGTGGCTTTTGGTACCTTAATGGTGGTTATAACTTGTTAAAATTTCCAGATCCTAGCCGGGAATCTTACCCGGTACCTTTCGCTTTGTAGGCAAGCGCGCTAGCCACTACGCCACGGAGGGGGTTTCAAAATTTTTTACTCCATTAATTATTGTTTAAAAGATTTTTTGGAAATGTTCAGTTATCCGGACGTTAACACTTTATGCATAACTTACAGATCCGGTACACCGGATGTTATCACTACGTGAAATATATCAACGTCCTGTTTTCCGGACGTGGTACTGAAAGGGTTAAAAAGTTAAAAAGATAATTATGTATTAGCCCTCTACAGAACTTAATTTAGCGTCAATTTGTAATTGTCCGTATTTTTAAGTCGAACAAGTTGATTTTCATTTTGCCTCATTCACTCATGATTACAATAAGTTATATTTTTTATTATTTTAATTTTTTTGCAAGAGAAAGACGTCATGTAAGTGTTTTACACCAGAGTTGCTTATTTAGAATAATTTATTTATATCTAACTTGGAGGGTTTATTAAAAGATAAAGTCACATTACAAAGTTAAATGACTTAGAATTCAAGTATTTTAACAGTGTCACATATTGCATGCTGCATAATTAGTTTTAAAAATAATGTAATCTCATGAGATTTTAAAATAAGAACATTAACGAAGGAAAAGTTAAATGAAAAAGAAAATTACTTCTAATCAATGATTATAGTGAAAAGCCGAGAGTTTTCTGTATTATTAACTCTATACTGGTACTGTAAAGCAATCTTCGTTAATCCGGAACATAGTTGCGACTTCACGATCCTGTGAAATCCATAAGCTTCTTCCTTCATAGAGTATGTTATCCTTAAAAATACAATGTGTACTCATTCAATAACTACCATTAATTTTAGGTTTTAGATTAGGCATAAATTTTAGCAACACGGAAATTAAATTATAAAATAATTATGGATGTTTTCCTTCATTGTTTTTAGACATTTAGTAAAGTTATATTAAGAATATATTGTAACATCTAAGCACAGGTTCGTTTGAGATTTGTGTTTATTTAATAATTAACAAATTTATAATAACATATTACAAATTATTTATTAACAAAATTAATAATTAAAATTAATAGAAAAACTTAATCTACCAACAAATACAACTACATAAATTAAATAAATCACAAAACTTAGCTTAAATGAACTTTACTAATAACACATTACTGTTCTTAAGAACCAAAATGATTACCTGCCTGTAAACAATTGTTACCGCCCGCATGCTGATAGTACGTTTTGTAATCAGTTCTTGAAGTTGTTTCATAAAAAAGTTAGTATAAAAGTTTTTGTAGAAAGTTCTACCTGTGTACCAATGTATTACTGATGTTCAATACATACTTTATCGCGTAGTAAGACATCTTTATCTTAATAGTTTTCAAGTATAAACAACATAAAATTTCTATAAATAATTATATATCGAAGGGAGCAGCTGGTGTAAAGTTAACAGAAATTATAACGTAGCCTTAGGGAGATATTTTATCTTCTATGGAATTACCCATTTATAACGGTTTAGAACGGTAATACATTTATTACCTCATTAAAGAGTAGAAAAACATAAATGGTACCTCTGAAGAGAAAACTCTTATTAATATGGTCATCTTACATCGATTTACTGTTTAATATATAAGAGAAATAGGTTTTATGACGAATTTAAGTTACAGATAACGCCCTTAAGTAAAACTAAATTTTATTCTGGCACTAAAACCAATCAAAACTCGATTTTAAGTACTTGTATATTGGGGATTTTCTTCTCCTTATCCTCCTACTTCTCCGTGTCTCCCTCAGCCTCACCCTTCCCTTCTCTTTCTGCTTTTCCTCCTCCTCCTCCCTTTTTCCCATCTCCTTTTTCTTCGTCTTCACCCCTCCTTCCCCTACACCCTTCATACTTCTCCTTTGTTTTCTTCTACTTCTGCTCCTCGTCCTTCTCGTTCTCCATCTCCCTCCCTCGCTCCCTTTTCTTCTCCTTCTTCTTCTTGTCAAATAGTAACCACAATCTGTATTACATCTTCCCAAGATCATTAGTCCTTCCATCTTTTCCTTAGCCTTCCCAATTTCAATATTTTCTTCGGAGTTTGCCCCTCAATTACATTGGGGATTCGGTCCGTACTCATCCTTCCAATGTACACCATCTACTGCCTCCCGTAGTTGTTGACTCTTTTCACTAGTAAAAAATAGTACGTTAGGAACCTCATCTTCCACTCCGTAATCTTTTGTCTGTGAGTTAGTGTCATTTCCTAGGCCTCACTTCCAAATAGGCAACTAGGAACAGTCATAATTGTCTAAAACTTCTGGAGTATTCTCGTATCACTTAGTTCTTGAACGCTCTTTTTAGTGTTCCACTTATTCTATTGAAACCCTTGATCTTACAATTGACATATACAGCAGTACTCCAAAACCGGAGACATTACATACTTGAAAATTAAAGCTACTAAATTCCTCAACTGGTTAAAATATCTATGATAATAATTTTAACTTAACAGGAATCACACCTTTACATTTAAAAACAAATCCTTTACTTTTCACTTAAAAAATATGTAGCTTGCCAACATTCATAAATTGAAATTGCAGATTTTAAAATTTATTATTGAAAACTAAACAATAAAACAATTTAATATTATTTTTTTATTAGTAAATAAGCCTATAACGCGGTTTTCAAACTCTATAGTAAATTACTTTATTTACGGCTTATTAAATTTAATTACTCGTGTTGATTTGCGAAATCTCCGGGAAATCTTGTCGGAAGATGATATGATCATTACTAATTTTACTTTACTCCGCTCGGTACTCAGCTGTGGAGTTACACAGTGGGACAACTCAACCAAACACCTTGAGATTTTTCGCATAAAAAATACGCAATTAGAGTTATTGCAAACATTCCAAGGCATTATTCTTGCAAAGGATTGTTTGTTAAATACAATATTCCCACTTTACCGTCTTCGTGTATACACGAAATTTTAAAATTCGCGAAAAGGAACACTGCGTTATTTACAAAAAATAGTACAATTATACTTTTGAAACTCGACACAATGATGACTTTAGAATTGAAAAATATAGAACTTCAAAGTTCTCGAAAGTGAAAGGAATTCACTACAATTCCGTTCAGTTTTTCAACAGTTTACCATCTAAAATAAGACTCATCAATTTAAAAAAACTTTGATCGGGAAGTAAAACATTTTTTAACAAAACATGCATTTTATTCTGATCAGGAGTTCTTAAATTATCTTATAAGAAATGCTCTTTAATGTAATGTGTGTGGAATTTAGAATTTAGTGTTTGTGAGATTGCCTAATGTCACAGTATTTTAGGTAGTGGTTTCAAGGGGCTATGTATTAAAATCAGTTTCATAAAAAAAGTTTTTAACTAAAATTTAAAGTTTACTCTGTACATAAATATAACCTTAAAACAGTAATTTTTTTTACAGTAAATAATTTTATTTTCAAGTTTTATATCTAACACTTACAGAAAACGAAGCAAACAGATGTGTTTACAACACATGCATGTAAAATGCATGTAACAAAACATGCATTTTATTCTGATCAGGAGTTCTTAAATTATCTTATAAGAAATGCTCTTTAATGTAATGTGTGTGGAATTTAGAATTTAGTGTTTGTGAGATTGCCTAATGTCACAGTATTTTAGGTAGTGGTTTCAAGGGGCTATGTATTAAAATCAGTTTCATAAAAAAAGTTTTTAACTAAAATTTAAAGTTTACTCTGTACATAAATATAACCTTAAAACAGTAATTTTTTTTACAGTAAATAATTTTATTTTCAAGTTTTATATCTAACACTTACAGAAAACGAAGCAAACAGATGTGTTTACAGAAGGTCATATCAAGAGAATTGGAAAGATACATTCCAGCTTCACTCAGGAGCTTTCAATACTTCGAAGGCTCTTCTTATATCAAGTTCTGTTTGTTTAATTTTTAAAAAGCTTCGTATGATGGAGAAAATTGTCAAAGTAACTTTTGTAGAAATATTTAATGGCATCTTTTCAAATTTTTTATTAGAATGACGATGTACCGTTGCGCATAGATAAGTCAATAATGTTTAATGGTAAACAGAATATTCATTCAGCTTTTGTAAAGATTCCAAAGATTTTCTTTAGTAAAACTGATAGGCCCTATCCTTTTTGACCAGTCATTCCGTCCGTTTTTTCACTTTTGAACATATTTATAACACAAAAATTAAACAATTTTGTACAAAAATCACTCAATTCACTAAAACCTATGCGACAGAGGAATCCAAAATAACATTTCTTTTGAATGAAAGATTTTGAATAATCTTTCCTTCTTGTAGTACTACTGACAAAATTTTCATAAATTTTGAATAAATAATGAAATAAATCCTTAATTTATTACTGTAAATTTCAATAACACTCTGCAGTGAAAGATTTCATAACTCACGTGAAGTGTTTGTATTTAAATTTGTCACCCTTTTGCTAGAGACTTTGGTAAAGAAAATGAAAAGACAATAGGAATATCCATATCAATTTTCATTTTTATACTATATATTTTATGATTGCTAAGGTAATTCTTGTTGTACTTATGGAGAAATATGTGAGTTATGCTTTTATATCGTAATGAGAAAGTAGTTTTTTCAAAATAAAAATATTCTTACACAGATGGTGTTAACATGACGTTGTTTAGGTTATCAGCCGAAAGACTGGTTTGAGACTAAAGAGGCTTTTCTATGTAAAACGAAAAGGGAGCGGGTTTATAATTGCCTTCCTCACTGAGTGGAAAAGTATGCTTATCAGCATGCCAAGACCTCTGATAAAAAACATCTACTTTCCGCCTTGCAATGACACCTGCACTTCATTCACCGTAGGGTCTGGCTGCATAATGATGAAATTAATTACTCAGAGGAGATAACTATGACTGGTGTCTTTTACAACAGTTCATCTTCTGTCAGCTTCTGTCATCTTCTGTCACCTTCTGTCAGCTCCTTCAGAACACGTGCCGCTTTCTCTTTTAAAGCTTCTACAGACTCAAATCTTGTCCCTTTTATTGCAGATTTCACCTTAGGGAACAGGTAGAAGTCACATGGTGCGAGATCTGGTGAATAAGGTGGATGTTCTAACACTGAAATGCTGTACTTGGCTAGGAATCTCTTGACAGATAACGCGGAAAGAGCTGGCGCATTATCTTGGTGGAGAACCCAAGATTTGTCCTTCCACATTTCGGGGCGTTTTTTCCTTACTCTTTGACGTAGTTTAAAAAGTACTTCAAAGTAGTAATATCGATTAATTGTTTGACCTTCAGGAATCCAGTGAAGGTATACAATCACATGGATATAAAAAAAACAATCATCATTGCTTTAAATTTTGACTTGCTCATTCGAGCTTTTTTTGGCTCTCAGTGAAGTTCGGCTCTTCCAGTGCATGGATCGGCGCTTCGTTTCCAGTTAATAAGTAAACAACCACGTTTCATCACATGTTATTAACGTTTACAAAAAATTTAGGTCAATTTCAATCGCGTACAAAGTGTCAGTATAAATGTTTTTGAGCGGCACGTGTCCTGAGGAGCTGACAGAAGATGACTTCCAGCATTGTTTCCAATAATGTAAAATTCGCATGGAGCGTTGTAGGGATAGAGAAAGAGCGTATATTGAAGGTGACAAAAAGTGATTATGTATAAAACTAAAATAAAATTTTTTACAATGTCAGTCTCGTTATTTAATAGCCACACCTCGTATAACTAAAAACAACTAATTTTATATAAAAAATTGTCACCAATCGTAACATAACATTTAAATAGAATTAAAAATTTTGGAAATTTATAGAATTACAGTTTTTTACTAGAACAAGATTTGGGGTAGGTAAACTTTATAAATTTATATTCATTGAAGTGGAATTAATAAAATTTAATAAGGTTACGTTACGATTCATCAGATATCTGCAATTTCTTTGGTTATAATTATTTATGAACATCACGCAATTTTCGGTTTATAAAATTCATTTTTATTATAGTAAGAAAAGCTTATAAAAGTTAACAATCCATTGTACAATACTTTCTCATGGAAGTCACGTCCTATCCTTAAGGCAACTACTGTTTAATAAAATAAATTTTCACATGGATATTTTTTTTTGGAAAAATGTTTTATTTAATATGAAAAAGCAATAATACTTATTTCATAAAAATTTGATTTCATTTTTTATAACATATCATTATTAATTTTTTCAGATCCACTATTTGTCAATATATCAACGAAGTAACGGTTGTTTCAAAAAGAGCAATAACATTTAGAAGGTAGAAGTGACGCATAGGTAAATTTCATGTCTTCTTACATATTAGTTGGCAACACTGTGTTCAAGGCTGTAACAATTGAGAAAGTATTCTTGTGCACCAGTTCTATTGTGTCAACAATGTCGTTTTCCGAATCATTCGAACACCAAACACTAATTTTAGGTGCGTTTAATTGTCGTTCAAGAAACACATGAGGATTTTCAGTGCTCCATGTTTATACGTTTTTATAGTTAATCCAACCATTCAAGTAAAACTACGCCTATCATGAAAATAAATACGATCCAACGCCTCGATACCACTTTCATAGATAAGAGAGCGAAACGAATGACAATACTGTAAACGTTTGCCGTGGTCTTTTTCTTGCAGTTTATTTACGAGGCCTATGCGGCAACCATGATTATGTAATTCTTAGGGTAATAACACACCAGGTGCCGGATTCGTCCACACGAGTCGGCATTCGTCGAGTCGGCAACCAGCGTCATGTCGAGTCGCCTGCCGACTCGACATACTTGCGCCGCGCGCGATAAATTAAAAAATCAAATTAAATAAAAAATTTATGTACCTACATACTATTATTTTAGTAGTAATCTATATACATACAGTAAATAAACAAGAAATACATCACACTAGTAAATAAATTTACTAGTTTTATTTATTCAATTTCCAAATCCATTTTCTGAGCCAATGCAACAATTTCAGTCTCTGTTTGACATTGAAGTTCATCGTCAGTCATTATGAAAATTTGGCCACAATTATTCCACGCAGATTTTACCCATCGAACAGGTATTTTATTCCAGACACTAGTAATTATATGTGAGGGTCCACTGTATTATATAACAATAAAATTAGTTCACACAAAAAACGAAATTAGTTATAGATGTAATAGATGTAAACTCAAATGTATGCCATTTTGACGAAAGTTTTATCAAACTGAAATGTAAACAAAATCTTTCTATCCCTAATCGGGGAATACACGTTTTGAAGTTTTTGTTTACGCTCAGTGTTTGCAACATGCAATTACTTTGTATTTAAAACTTAGTTTTGAAAAACTTTTTGAACCAACTTTATTGAAGGTTCTAACTTAATAGTTGCTTAATTCTACTGAATTTTACAGAATAGTGGTCATAAATTTGAAATAAGTAAATATAATTGTTTACAGTTTCTGGTAGAATTGAATATACAGTAAATTCTCGGTAAAGTTTTCATAACGATAACGAGGAAACCTACCAATAACCCGATTAAAAAGAAAAATTAAATAAAATTTTAAAAATCATTCCCAAAAAATAAAACTCCAACTTTCAGTGATAATCCCGTCATTTTTCAAAATGAAACGTTGACAGGTTGTGGATCTCGCATTAGACGAAATTCTTATTTACACAGTCATACTATCTACTAGTAATTTATCATGTCTGGCATTTTTTCGTCTCTTATTTTCATGTGCATTATTATTTATATTTATTTATACTTTTCCTGTGGGCAAATCAGCCGGACGTAAAACTAAAATTATAATTCCAGACTCAGGCCCTCGAAAACCAAAATCCCTGAGTTGTAGTAATAAATAATAATAACAAACAAATTGGTAATGAATTTAATATTTTGTTATTATTTTGGCTTACCAGTTTTATCTAAACACGCCTTATACATCTTTTAGTATTATTTCCAGGTAAGCTATAAAAAAATATATTGCTAAGAAGATTGTCAATCTTCTTGGAGAAGATGGCTCATAAAAAAGAAGAAAAAATGACTGATTGGGTTTATAAGTAATCTATAGCATATTTGTTGTTGAATAGGTCATCAGCCGAAAGGTTGGTTTGAACCTCTAGAGGCTTTATTAAGTAATATAAGGAGAGAGGTGGTTTACTTTGTCTTCCTCACTGAGTGGAAAAAAATGCTTATCAGGATACCAAGCCCTCAGAAGAACATCTACTTTCCACCCTGCAAATGACAACTTTATTTCATTCACCAAAGGCTCTGGCTGTATAATGAAATTCAATATTCTTAGCGAAGATAACTCTGATTCGTCTCTTACACTATACTTCTTCTGTTCTTGAACGCCTCGGTCATGTAATTGGCTAACCATGTGATAAGAAACAGAACTATTTTTGTAGCCCTGGAACAAGCAGATCGAGTGCAAATAATTTAACACTCCATCTGCCTGTTACGGGCACTAACATATTTATGGAAAGTTATATGTGCATGCAGCAAGACATGAAGATTTTCATGGAATATTTATTTACAGATAAATGTAATTTAACAACGCACTTGTGGAAAATTGTGGCCCAAAATACCATTTTGTGTGCGAGATATTATAATGTACATGAGACTTGTGATGAGGCCGTAAATACCTGATATTGCGGTTAAATTACACGACCAACCATATTACAAACGTACATTTTACCAGTACTAAATAAATATATACACAGCTCTAATTTTTTTTTTTTTTTTTTTTTTTTTTTATCACAATATTTTATGTACAATCTGCTTAATAGCAATAAGTACAATTGATCAAATGAATAATTCACATAAAAGGATAAAAACCCAATGGTTTACCCTATATAGGGAGCAATATTTTTAAAAATATCGTTATATCTAGTTTAGTTTTATATGTTTGTTTTATATGTTTGTGTAAGAGTAAGTGCTTGTGTTTGTGTGTGTTTTTTAGAATCTGAAAGGTAAATCTAGAGGATCAAATCTTTGAAGTCTACGTAATGTGTCACTGTTGTCCAAGAGATTAACTGCCAGAAAGTTCTCATGATTGTTTAATTTTGAAATGTACTTATCACTAAATTCACTGATCACTTCTTTGATTGGTTTGATGTTACAGTCTTCATGGATTCGCGAGTTGTTGACGTACCAAGGAACAGCTAGTATTGTCCTGAGGGTCTTGGATTGGAAACGTTGTAAAATTTCAACATTTGAATTTGACGCAGTTCCCCAAAGCTGTATACCATACGTCCAAATTGGTTTTAGTATCGTTTTGTACAACAATAGTTTGTTATCTATCGAAAGTTTAGATTTATTTCCAATTAACCAAAAATGTTTGCTGAATTTAATGTTGAGTTGTTTGCGTTTAGTTCTTATGTGTTTAGCCCATGTAAGTCTTTTATCCAAATGCATCCCTAAATATTTGACGTCGTCATTTTGTGGAATTTGGATACCATTAAGCGTTACTGGTGGACATGTGTTCCTCTTTAAAGTAAATGTGACATGATTCGATTTTCCTTCGTTAACTTTAATCTTCCATTTACTTAACCAGTGTTCAATTTGTATTAAACTGTGTTGTAATTTTTCCGAAGCAATCACTGAGTTACCATCAGAAGCTAGAATAGCAGTGTCATCTGCAAATGTAGCGGTGAGAACATCATTTCCATTCGGTAAGTCTGATGTATAAATAGTGTAGAGAACAGGCCCAAGAACACTTCCTTGAGGGACACCAGCTTTTATTGATTTCAAATCAGTAATTGTATCATTTAATTTAACTTGGAACATTCTTTCCGTAAGATAAGAACGTAAGATACGATAAAAATTTAAAAAACTAGTCTAATAACTGTAAAATTTTCATTGCCCTAAAGTCATTTATGTTTGTTTATTTGTTAGTTCTCCAAAATAACAGTGACACGGAATGACATCAAAAATTATTAGCGAGTACCATTATTGTGTGCAGCTTTTGAATGACAATAAATTTTAATAATATTTTATAACTATGTTAAAAATCTGGTATGTAACACTCAGACGACGTTCTCTTACCAATGTAAATAATGAAGCATATAACCTATGTTTAATCAATATTAAACAATGTAAAATCCAAATTATAACCTATGTAATTTTGATCATTACTGAACGAATGACGCAAAATGAAAATCAACCTCTGTTCGACTTCAAAATATGGGAAGTCTTTAATTCACGCTAAAATAGACTTGAAAAAATTTTTTAAATAAAAGTTTTAGATTTTTCATTTCCTATTACTTTAACTTTAACCGTAAGTGGATATTAAGGCCGCAATCTTTAAAAAAATCACATTTTTATACCAATATTGATGAATAAAACACAGAAAATCACTGATTGATGATAAACTCAATATATTTTAGGAAAATAACGTTTGAAATAAAGGTTGTAGGTTTTTAATTTGCTACAACTTTAATTTATACTACGCTTTTTTCTAAAGTACAGATTAATGCCGCAAAAAATTATTACGAGGGTACATACATGCCTCTAAGAATTTCAGCGGACATGGTGCTTATCATATCTTGTAAAATATTAAAAAATGTAGTAAACGAGGCAATTTTTTTAAAATTCATAGGAGCGTTTTTGAGAAAATCACAAAAAGTAAAAATTTGCACATTAAACTAATACTTCCGGTGCACCGATGTTGATGAAATTTTCGTGTCGGGTCCCAAAATGGTACCTTACCTTCTGTAAGTTCTAAGTTTCAACTTAGTATGATATTTAGTTCTTGAGATATTTTGTTCACACGCACACAGACCAATCGCTAAAAACATGATTATTTTGGGTTCGTGGGCATGAAATCGTGTATTACCAACGAAAACTCGATTTACATTTATACAGAGCAAGAGAAAGTAAAAATAAAAATTTTTTAAATTGTCACCATAATTTGTTTTGTTTTAATAATATTTACAATTAATTTAATATCATATTATTATCAACATTAAAATTAATTAATTTAACATTTTCATATACTGACAGTTCTCCTTTGGAATGCAAACGGTCTGACGAAACGCAAAACTGAGTTAGACATATATTTACATTCTCACCGTATCGACGTAGCCCTAATCTCAGAGACACATCTTACAGCTAGGTCTCGATTTTATATTCGCGACTATAGGATCTATCGGACCGATCATCCGGATGGTACAAGCCATGGGGTACGGCCATACTAGTCAAATCCTCAATCACACACAATGTTTTAACACCTTTTTCCACTCCTCATGTCCAAGCGACCCTGATAAATTTGCAATGCAAGAGCATAAGTTTTACCATAGGATCAGTGTATTGTCCTCCTAGACACATCATAAATTCCCAAATGTTCAGAGATTTCTTTAATAGTCTAGGTAATCGGTTTCTTATTGGAGGAGACTGGAACGGTAAGCACATACAGTGGGGATCCCGTGTATGTTCTCCCAGGGGCAGAAATTTACTAAAAGCTATAACAGAAAATCATCTACATTATATTTCTCCAGATAGTCCAACATACTGGCCCTCCGCGCGTACCAAATTACCAGACCTCCTTGACTTTTTTGTTTGTAAGAATCTATCACACCTTCCTATTCAAATAACCACAGTAAATTACCTCTCATCAGATCATTCCCCCATACTTTTAACGGTTTCGGACCAACCAGTCTCTACAGAACGCAGACCGAGTCTTACTCCCGGGCCTATGGATTGGGATCTCTTCCAGTTCAATTTAGCACATGCCTTAGATATCCCATTATCAATTAAAACGGACACGGAGGTAGATGAAGCTGTTGATTTATTTACTACCTCTGTTCAACAGTGTGCATGGAAGGCATCACTGCCATACCGTCCAAATGTCCCAGACGCCCCACACTATCCCACTCATATCAGAGAACTTATTCGTGAAAAACGCCGCGCCCGTAACACTTGGCAGAGAACTCGCCTACCATCTGATAAACGTCGCTTAAACCGGCTGACAAACGAACTGAAACAGCAAATTCAAACACACAACACCCGCTTATACGAAAATTATACTGGAACTTTGAACGAGAAGGATGGTAGTCTCTGGCGCAGCACAAAACGCCTACTACGGCATCACACGACATCGATGCCCCTTAGGGTGGGTGACGGACCCTGGCTAATAACTGATGACGACAAAGCTGAATGCTTTGGTAGACATCTTTCTGAAACATTCACTTCCCATAATGACATCCAATCTGTAAATCACCAACGCGTTACTCAGTCACTAGATGAACCGCTTCAATTATCCCTCCCGCCGAAATACTTTCACCCCTCCGAAGTAAAATCTGAAATTTCGAGATTACCATGTAAGAAGTCACCGGGATATGATTTAATAACAGCTGACATACTTAAACACTTACCGCGGAACGCGCTCGTTCTCCTTACTACAATCTTCAATAGTATATTGCGCACGACACATTTCCCCACTCAGTGGAAGTATGCAGAAATAGTAATGATACAAAAACAGAACAAACCTTTTCACTTACCTTCCTCCTACCGACCAATAAGCCTCCTCTCAGTACCTTCAAAACTTTTCGAAAAACTCCTTTACAAGCGCATTCTTCCGCTAGTTCATGATATACTACCTCCACATCAATTCGGATTTCGCACTCAACACTCCACTACACAACAACTGCACAGGGTGACTGATTACATAGCTTCGTCTATGGAACAAAAGATGTATGTGTCCGCAGGTTTCCTAGATGTCGCTCAAGCTTTTGACAGAGTTTGGCATACAGGTCTCTTACACAAACTGAAAGAAATACTACCATTTACCTACTACCTTATCATAAATTCCTTCCTATCTGACAGATTCTTTAGAATTCGTTTAGGATCGTCCTACTCAAATTTCTTTATTGTCTTAGCTGACGACACAGCGATATTAGCCCGAGACCAAAACTCTATACACGCTTCACTAACACTCCAACATCATCTCAATCTTATACACGAATGGTGTAAAACATGGAAAATAAAACTTAATACGACAAAATCTCTTCACGTAACTTTCACACTCCGTAATGGTGATTGCCCACCAGTATACATAGACAATGAACCTCTCACAAAAACAGATACGGTCAAGTATCTCGGTCTGACTTTTGATAAACGACTAACTTGGAGCACACATATCAAACGGAAACGTTTATTACTGAATTCCCGACTTAAACTTCTATATTCCCTACTTCACAAACGATCAAAATTACCATTGGCACAAAAATTACGCATATATTGTTCTCTTTTGAAACCTATTTGGACCTACGGATCCCAAATCTACGGTTCAACCAAACCCTCTAACTTGCAACGAATTCAAGCATTCCAGTCAAAAACATTACGCCTTATAGCAAAAGCACCTCTTTACGTTAGCAACAAAACCTTACATACAGATTTGAAAACACCACTTGTACAAAATTCCATTGAATACCTATACAAACGCTTTCACGACAAGTCACACGAACACGAGAACCCCCTGGTGCGTTCACTTTCCTCCGTCCATTTACCTCCTAGACGCCTTAAAAGACGCTGGAGTAGAGACATGCTAATTTGATATACAAATTTCATTCTTGGGGAGGCACCAATGGGGGCCCTACCCCTCTCATGCCTATCATGTCATTTACATAATCACGATAATCATCACATTTGCTTGTTGAAACATTTTACAGTTGTAAATAAAAAATTAAAGAGAAAAAAAAATTAATATTTCTGTTTTGTTACAGAGCTTGTTGGGTCAACCAGTAAATTTATTGTGAAATAATGGTAAGTAATGTATTAATATCATACAATATTATAAAGTGTAATATTATTGTTTTTAAATTGACGACAAATTAATGAAATCACAATACAGTTTACAAAAACACCTTATAAAATTATCTCGACCTCGTAAATCAAAAATAAAATGTTCAGTAGTTAATGTCGATGTAAAAAATTCTGTAGAAATCAGTTAGAATAACTTACAGTTATATCCTAGACACCCTAAAAGCCTGATTCACGCGTAGCACAAAGTCACGGAACACGTTGCAATACACGTGTTCCCAGGGATATCCCGCGACATTTTTCCGTGTATGACAGGATACAAAAGTTGTGTGTCGCAGGTCTCCAATTAAAAATGGGATACATGATACAAATGTTGCGCTACATATTGTAGTCTGGACGTGTTTCGAGACAAACTCCCAGGACACGCCGATTCCAGATTGCAGATTGTCGTCACGTTGTGTTGTTTTGTGTTCTGTTGTTTTGCTATGGAAACTACTCTAAAAATTATTGAGAATTTTCACACCCTTCCTTGTTTTTTGGATGCTGACTAAGCATCCAAAAAACAAGGAAGGGTTACTGAAAGGTAAAGGTAAAGGTAAAGGTAAACACTGAAAGGGTTAATGTTTTGTAACTTCTTCTCCATCTCGTGAATGGACATAGTTTATTTTTTAGCCAGAGACTCCAATGCTTCCATATTTTTGTTTCTGTTTTTATACTGGGTAGACTATACCCAGTATAAAAACAGAAACAAAAATATGGAAGCATTGGAGTCTCTGGCTAAAAAATAAACTATGTCCATTCACGAGATGGAGAAGAAGTTACAAAACATTAACCCTTTCAGTGCCGAAACAAAACTTAAAAGTTTTACAAAACGTTTTACAAAAAGTTTTACAAAAGTATTAGCAGACGGTGAAGGTTGTAACGTGTGACGGTTTTTGTAACGTATGAAAATACGTTGTAACGTATTTTCATACGTTACAAAAATCATTTCATTAGCAGTACCGTCTGCATTAGCAGTAATTGCAGAAGAGTCGGAAGTTAAACCAAAAAAAGTACTATTAAAAATGAATTTTTATTGTATTCATAAAAAGATAAATCGTTCTAACACTAAAAATATTCAAAGTAGTTTTTTTAGTTTATTTAAAGTCGCATCGACAGTTTGGTCATTAGTAACTACTATGGGTTTCGGTACCTTAACGGTGATATTAACGTGTTAAATTTTCCAGATCCTAGCTGGAAATTGAACCCGTGAATTTTCACTCTGCAGCCTAGCGTGCTAGTCACTACGCCACGGAGGCGGTTTCAAAATACATTATTCCATTAATTATTGTTTAAAAGTTTTTTGGAAATGTTCGGTTATCTGGACGTTGGCACTTTATGCATAACTTACGGACGTCCGGTAATTGGGATGTTATCACCACGTAAAAGATATCGATGTCCTGTTTTACGGATGTTGGTACTGAAGTTAAATCACAATTTAGGCGAATGCACAAAAAGGTATAAAATTTAATGGTTGAGCAGGTAAAATACATGAGGGTTGTTTGAGGCACGAGCTAGTTAGTGGAACAAACAGTTTTCATAGCAATGTGATTGATTTTGGAATGGCGAAAGCCAGAGTCATTTTCTGAATAAGATAGAACCATATGGGAAATATTGAGGATGTTATTTCTTCACAATACAGCTAAGTTAATCACTTAGCCAAACACCCAGACTTCTAACAAAACCTTTGCTGCTCTATAACATTGTATTTTTTTGATAACGGGTAAATATTAATTCTTTATTGACTATTCAGCATGATTTTCTGCTTAAAGTACATTAACAAGTTTAATCTTAAAGGGAAAAAACAATAGATATACTACGTAAAAAAACATTGAAACTAATAGTTATAATATCTATAAATGTACAGACATATTGTTGTATCGGTACTACCTTAGGTACTAAAATTATTATGAGGACTATGAACTTTTCAACCAAGCGTTATTGAACTCGTCTGTTGGTAAACGAGGTGGAGTGAGCTCGAAGAAACGCTGAAAAGAATCCAGAACTGATTAAGTACTTATACTATATAATCCTATAACAACTTAAATTACACCATATTACCTTAAATTACAAAGTGAAAATATACCCGATATCATAAAATATAAAAAAGTAGTAACCATGTAAAAAAAAACCATAAAAAGAGAAATTATAATAGAAACAAAGGTTTCTATAATAGAAACAAAGTATCTAAAATTTTGTGAGCTCTTCTACTGTCACATGAATAGGTTTTTTTACTAGTAAGTGTAGATAAATTATTGTTATTTGTAATTTTTTGTTTTATTTTCTTGTATACATTATTATTATTATTTTTAGACGGTAAAACTCCCTTGAAAGGAAGACGCTATTCAATGGTTCATTCTTCATCACGACTTGTCCTTTTTCCTGTTAGCCCAGTACTCCTTCATCCCCTGCGAGAATTTCCGCTTCCTTTTCTCACTTCAGTTAGGTCTAAACTGTTTTGGTTACAATTCTGAGAGAACCTGCCACTTATATTTACTTTCAATAGACGCAATAGTAGAAAACAAACACAGAAGCATTATTTTATTTATTATTATGATTTATTATTTTATTAGTAGGCCTATTATTTTCTTGTACGCTATTATAATTTTTACAAGAAAACAAAACAAATACTTTAAACAACCAACACAATACTTTAAACCCTTCGTAGTAGTTTAATTGAAGGGCCGGGAGAAGACAGTGCTAACCCACATCAACATAATTTTACGCTATGTCATTTTAAAAGTAAACTGGAATCTACAAATCATGTTTTGGAATTTTTTGTTAAACATTTGTTCTTTTGTTAATCTAGGTTCTTAAAATTGTGTGTAGCATCCTGTTTAAAATGTGCTGAAAATTTTATTTTTACAAAATATTTAAGAAAAATCATGCTGGAAATGTTGTGGGTTAGCACTTTCTTCCGCCGACCCCTTCAATTATTATTTATTCAAATAAAATTTTTTGACTTTATTTATTAACAATTATTATGTCTGTATATTCACACAACCAGCATTATTTGTGATGTACGTATGTAATGTCCTGTTTTTGCCTTGATTGAGGAAATCATACAGTGGCAAACTTTCCTCGCTGTTTTGTATAAAAATCTCTACTCCAGCATCTCTTTAATCTATTTTGAGGATTTTTTGGTATGTGATTTACTAATTTTGAATGGAAACGACTGTACAATTTGTTAATGGTTAAGTATATAGTGTCTACGTTGAGGTCTTGATGTATGTTAGGAGGTTCGAACGTAATAGGAACTACAATATGATTAAACGTAAAAATTTGTTTTGAAAAGTTGGTTTATGGAACTAACGTATAGTTTTAAACTGATAACGCACTGATACAGTACGTAGATTCAAAAGTAGAATATAAACACAGAAGCATTAAACTTATCTACCCTCGAACATGGGAAGCCATAGTTGGGTAGGTTAATTTTCCCATTAGAGGTTAATATTCTTTAACTAGTTTTAGATTTTTAAGACGTAAATAAAGAAATTAATTTTCTGTCGTAATGATCTTTGTAAAGTATTGAGAGAATAAAGAATTTTTAAAACCCTGATTTGTAAAATAGGACTAAAATTTCTCAAAATTTTGCTCAATTTATAAGACATACGCGACAGAACTCAAATTTTTTTTAAATTTGAAAACATTCTAAGGGTTTTGTTCATATTATTTGCCAAAATAACTATCCAGAGAAATTAGGAATAGCTTCATCTATTTTACGTTAAAATTTTCTTAAATAATTAAGAACTGTACAGATGAGTAGTTCAGGAGTAATAAATTTAGTCTGCATATATAAAAAAAAGCTTTCATTAAAAATCGGTGGTAAATGCTTACATTTTGAACTATTGTAACCGGACAGCGACAATAACGAGTTACGTTCGATAACCTTAAAGGTTTGATGGCCCTGGAAGGGGCCACTTGGTAGTTACTCTGTTGCGGAATAACAAATTATTTACCAATACATTTTTAAGTTTATAAAGTCTAACCAACGAATTCTGAAATTTCTTGTGTGTTATTTTAAGATTTATAAAAATTAATCTGGGTAATTTAAAAACAAATCGGTTGAGTAGGTTTAAAGTTATTACGATTTCTTTAAACTTAATAATATATCTCAATTGTTACATTAAAAAATTAGAAAATCAAAATTTTCGCAACAGAAATGTTGATTTTTTTCTAACCTTGTTTTTGATTATTTTATTTTATTGACGTGAAACAAAATGTTAATAATAAGATAAATTGGCCGTCTCTATGATCCAGTAATTGTCGCGCTACACTACAAACCGGAGGTCCCGGGTTTGATTCCTGACCAGGACCTGGAAAATTATTAGTCGTTTAAACCCACCGTTCCTTAATCTAACGAAGTCTTCTAATGACCAAGATATCGATGTGACTTTCAATTAACAAAAAACTAAAAAACAAACATATTATTTTAAGTCTCATCTTGGTTATTAGCGGTTAATTTTGGAGTGTAAACAATTGATTTTGACAAGTAATAATTTCCAGACTTTACCCGGGAATTGAATTCGGGATGTTCCGCTTGTCAGGCTAATTGTTAGGCTAACGCGCTAGCCACTACGCCATGGAGACAGCCCAAATCATTTTGTTAATAATAATTTGCTGTAAAAAAACTCAGAAAAATATTTATAAAAAACTTTTTTTTAAATTAACTTCAACCTTAATACTACTGTAAACTAAATAAATAAAAATAAAACGGATCATCGAAAATAAAATAAACTGTAATTATAAAAATTATGATGAAAAAATTGTATAGTAAATTCTTTATTTCTTTTTCATTTGTGACCCTTACTTTGCTGTAAAATACGAGAGTCTGGGTTATTGCAATGGTACTAAATCAGACATTATGTTGGGTAGAGAAGTTGCAGAATAAAATTAGAATTAATGGGTCAAATTAGGAAAGAGTCACTGTAACGTAGCAGTTTTTATAAATTTACTCCATTTTCTAGAGCATAAATTTAATTATTACTGTCTGATGAATTGTACATTTTTATTTACTTTATAAACTTTAATTGTAGTATAAATTGCAAGGTATTGTCACCGTAAACTTTTTATTTTTTTCTTTATGGTGTAGACCATCAAGTCTTAGTCTATTCCTGCCTCATTTTTTTCGTAAGAAACAGTAATTAGAATAAATTATTCTCAGCGTTTTAAGAGGTCTTCCTAAGCTTTCTCTTCACTCATACCTGTATGCCAGAACTTGTTTTGGAATTCTATCTCTCTTCATTCTTGAAAGGTGTGCCATTCATTTATTACAGAAATAACTTTTTTCGTTTATTGAAAGTCGCATCAACAGCTTGGTTGTTAGCGGCTACAGAGGGTTATATAAAGGTGGATTTTAACTTGTGAAAATTTTCAAACCCTACTTATACGCTGTAAATGTAGGCCTGCAATAATATCAAAACAGCCCCGTGTCGCTTCAAGACGCATTACGGAAAAATTGGTTAAAATTAATAGCTTAAAGTATGTCAGAGAGATAATAAAACTGAAGACCAGCGAAAAGAAAGCGATAAAAACAAACGAGACAAGATGGACGTTGCACTCCAAGACCACTTGCACAACAAGAAAACACTGTGAAGACAAGCCAATACTATAATACTGTGATAAAACTTTTGCATCTGTATACGAGTCAATGCCTTAGACCCTTTACAAGTTCTTGTTAACGAAGAGTGAAGTTCACTTAAAATCACTGGATTAAAAATGTCAGTTATAATCAGTTGGCCTACAGGACCTGAACAAACATCCACATCAGTCAAGTGTACTTGAAACTTTTACTCTTTCATCAAAGGCTCTTCTATAATTTTATCTTTTGTGAAAACACCAAAAAAATTAGTGACGTTAGATTAAACATTTTGATGAATTTGGCACAGCATTTATTACGTTTAACCTTATCTGATCTAAATTTCACATTTTCAATTCTGTTAAGATCTTGACGCTAGTCTTTTTCAAATCAAGCTATTCAGCCGCACCATGTGAAGACGCACATATTTTGCTTACTAAAAGATGGTATACTGTAAACAATTATTCGAACTAGTGCAAATCTTGTTCTACGTGTACACTCAGTTCCGCATAAAGTATATCCATAACCTATTGTTTCAACAAGGTCTACAAATTTTAATGTACGCAAATGCCTACAACCTTATTTCAATATACAAACATACAAATAGCTTGAAAACACAGCGTAGTGACCGAGCGTGAGTCGCACATTACAGTAGAGATTGTATACTTTTGTGACTGTACCGTCGTTGCATGGTGAGGGGCGAAGAGTGGAGTAGATAAACACCGAAGCTGCTTGTGCCAATTTGAATTGTTCAAGGTATAAAAGTTAAGCCATTTAGAAAAAAATTCCGGAATAAAAAGCGGTCTTTTTACTTTTTACTTTATAGCATAGAATAACTGATCCAATTTGAATAAGACTTTTACTATGCCCAATCTTATTACCAATTCGGTTTGCTGTTAAGATACTTACCAATATTTTAAGAAATATTTTAAAAACAAAAAGTTTATTATCAACAGATTTTGATAAAAGTAGTATATATAAAAATATTTAGTAGGACCAAAGTGATATTCTAAAAGGTTTCTTTTGTTTATTAAAAATCACGTCAAATGTTGTTTTGGGAAACAGTCAAAAGGCTGGTTTTAGTTTCTAGAGGTGTTACTGAATAAAATAAAAAATGTGTTGGTTTGTTTTTTTTGTCTTAAGATTGAGCACCAAAGCTGTTTATTACAACAGTAGATAAGTTAAAAAGCATTTCATTTCCCATCATATTTTATTTTTTTTGGAACGTTTCAATTATATTATTAGATTGCGAATAAGAGAAGAAAAAGAAATATTTTTTATAGCCTTGAAACCAGCTAGTCGAGTACAGTTATGTGCTTTGAGATTCTACCTAAATTTGATTAGTTGGACGTTAAACAAGAATAATCTATCTGACGGAATTGTCTAATCTAAATGCAAGATCATGAATGGTAAATATTCGCTGGGTTACGGCACTCAGTATTTTGAAATACATCGTGCCGTCAAGGTTGGTGAGTAGGAAGGGAAGTGCAAAAGAGACGGAGCATGCGCTTATTTCTATTTTCCTGCCACCTTAGCGTACAGCAATTTATTTTACAGCCCGTCACAACGCATTCTGACTGACTGTCCACAATTAAACCTGACTGTACCGAGTACACCCAACGACAGAACTCTACAAGTATAGAACAGAATAGATTACTCTGCTGCTAATCAAAATATTTAATTGTTTGAACAAAAATCTACTTATCCAGGTAGAAAATACATCAATTAAGTACCACAGATTAGAAGCTTTAAGACATTGTGACAATTTCTGTATGATTACAAACCGCTAAAATATAGACTTACTGATTGATAACATTTTCTGGTAGGCCTATACAAGAATTTCTTTCAAAATAGCAACTTTTTTGATTTGAAAATAAATTTCTAAGTAACCTTTGAAGTAAACTGTATAATTTTTGGTAAAAATTATTAAATGATACGCTTATAGATGCGTAAACAAGTAGTAAATAGTAGTAGTAGTAGTAGTAGTAGTAGTAGTAGTAGTAATAAAAAATTAATAAATGAGTTTGTAAGTAATCAATTTTGGCATTAAGTTAATGAGTTAACAGTTTTTATCTCAGTACGTTCAACACTCTCTATTTGGTGGCGTTTGTATTTTAAGGGTGGCGTTTGGGTTTTGAAAACTAAGGCAGTAAGTGATGGCAGAAAACCCCTTTTAATGCGCATGCACATCCAAGACGCAAGGCTACCTAATTCGATCTGTATTAGTAAATAAATTTTTTGTAAATTTTCCCTTATTATGGAATAAACTATAACTAGATTCATAAAATTACGAGCTGGCACATAGCAGCTGTCATTGCCACACATTGGTGGAAGTGCTATTATTTTTCTGTGAGAGATTAAACAATAAAAATATTACATTTTTAATTTTGTTTTCCTTTTATCACTGTTAGCGTTTGTAAGGCGCTGGATAAAAGACAATGAAACGAATTTAAATTGAATAATTTTACAGTAATTAGTAAACGATTAATTGACTTAATTCGGAGGACCAGGTCAGTTTTAAGCAGCTGCCAACCACAGCAAAAACGATTTAAAGAATAAACAAAATGAATTAATAATAGGAGGAACCAAATAACGAAAGGTAACGGACATAATTGGTAGGGAAAAAACATAGGGAGACACACCATTGAACAACTAACCGTAATAAATGAAAAACGTTCTTACCTGGAATCCATAAAACGACTTGAAACTTGTAGATAAGCACGTGGAGACACACTGGTAACATTGCAATGAATACACTACGACAGTTTACAATAAAAAACACATGAGCAATTGAATATAATTCACACAAAGCATAGAATAACGAACAGTTTAGGTTTGTAGTAAACCAACGAGTAACGAAACGAACTGATTGTAAACGAAGAAATGGCAGGGAATCGCCACCCACGCCACGCGCTAAGCGCAAGAGACAAGAACGCACCCATTCATCACGGAAGCTGAGACAAGAGTGTGTAAGGAAGATGCCGGATATGTAGACGGGAGAAGGGATACGGATGACGTGACTTAATGATGTCACGCGGAAACAGAGGCAGGAACAAATTGTAATTAGCGGGGAAAACAGTTTGAATTAACCCCGGGAAGACTGGCGCTAACATACCGCCCGCCTAAATCGAAGTAAGCGATTTACAAAGAACTGAATTAAGAACGAAGCCGCCCGCCCTGAAACAACAGGGAGCGGAAAACGCAGCAAAACGATGAGCGAAGCATCGACGACGATTGAAGACGTAGAAACGAACGAGGCGAAGAACGGACACATCTTGATGTGGCGTGACAAACGCACGGGTTTGCCCGGCCAACGACGAACGGAACATCTTCCACGGCTTGCGCGGAAGCCAACGAGTAACGGAACGATCTTGAGGTGATTGCCAACAAGGGTTGACAACCAGAAGCGACGAAGAAGAAGAAAACGACGAACGAAGAGAACAAACGAAGAGGCGAAACGAAGGTAGGTGAAGTTAAGCGGGAAACGAAGTGAAACAACGGAGAAAAGTTAGTTGCCCAAAGGCGAAGCTAACTGGTAAGCGGGTTGCGAAACGAACTGGCGAGTAGGCGAACAAAAGCGACAAGAATTCTGAATTGCGGTACGGCGAACTTCACTAACTTGTTGAGAGTGAATCCGTGATTGAGGTTGAGGCGACGTGCGAGATTTACGAAGATTACACCAGGCGTTGAACGAGCGACGAGAGTTGAAACTACAATTATTCACCGGTTGTGAATATTGTGTACGACGATTGGGGCCCCGCCCGCCATGAGGGGCATAAGGCGCGCGAGGAGCGTTAGCAGAGCATGAAGCGACTGAGGAGGGCCGATTGCCCTTTAGCGAAGCGATTTGCAGCGGTTTGTTAACAGAGTGTGCGAGAGACGACGAGAAGCGATTTGACGAGGAATTAGTTGAAGACAACTCGGAGGGAGCCTTCAGCGCAGACTTGAAGCGAGGCGTAGACTTGAAGCGACGAATGGACGAAGTACCAGCAGCAAAATCGGTCGAGATACTGGCGGAGTCAGTAGGCGAAGCGAGACGAGAATCAACAGCGATGATCTCGGATGAAGCGGCGAATCGATTTGAAGGCGAAGAGACTGAAGTTTTACGAAGACGATTTGTTAAAACAGTAGGGCGAAAAGAATCGTTGTCAGATGAAGGCGAAACAAGGAAACAATTAGTCGAATTAACAGTAGAAACGATAGAGTTATTGAGCTCGGGGTTTACAGTAGCACCGAGTTCAATTTTTGAAATAGCAGGGACGATAGTTGGATGATTAGCAGCGAGAATAGGAAGCGAAATAGAATTTGTAGTTGACGTGCGATTTTCAACAGCAGGCGATGCGAGATTAACAGCAGTAGCAGGCGACGAGAATTCAGCGTTATCAGGGAAAACGTATGATAAAAACGAATCGTTATTTGTTACAAAACTAGGTGGCTGGATGTCGGGCAATTTGCCAAACACAACATAACCAAATACGGTTGATAAAGCAGATGGAGTGCCCTTTATTAAAGGCGTTTTACTAAAATCGAGTATTTCGGAAAAGTAGTCAGCACCAAGCAGTAGGTCTACTGGATTTGGGCTGCGAAAGCGAAAGTCGGCTAGCAGATGGTTAGAAAACTGTTCACCAACTGATTTGTGAATTCGAGAAGCAGGCAGACGGTCTGATATTTTTTGAATAACAGTAGCCTGAAGCGGTAGGCGAAAATTAGAATTTTGCGGCGACAGAATTGTTAAGTTAGTAGTACCTTTAACGGAGGTAACTTGAGATGAAATACCTAGGAGGCGTTTAGTAGTAGGCGCTATGTCGAGTTGAAGAGAACGAGCGGCGTTGTAGGTTAAAAGGCTTGATTGAGAGCCATTGTCAATGACAGCGCGAAGTGGAACAATTTTACCGGATGAATTGACAGCGTGAACAATAGCAGTGCCTAACAGCGCAGTTTGGCCGTCAAGGCGACAAGAAAGCGAATAATCGGTAGATTTTTCAGCGACGACTGACGAAGATGAATGTACAGTAGTTACCGGCTTATTAGCAGAGCAGGTAGCGCAGGAATTAATTGGCGGAGTTGCAATAGCAGTAGCATGAATCGACGGCGAAGAATTAGAAAGTAGACACTCGGGAGATTGACAATTATTGACTGGGTGCTCGATGAGTTGAGGCGAATTAGCGATTAGCGAATTATGCGATTTAACAATGGAAGAGGCAGATGAATTCGACTGTTGAGTGTTACGGTCAGAATGCAACAGCGTATTATGAGATTTAGAATGACAGATACGACAATGTTTAGTTGAGTTGCAGTTGCGACGATCATGATGGCCGAAGCAGGCAAAACACAGTTTAAGCCGAGAGATAATTTTGTAGCGATTATCCACGGTTTGCGAAAGAAATTCACTACAGTTTTGAATTGAGTGCAGGTTAGATTCGCACGAAAGACATTTAATTGAGTTTGATTTGACGAAAAACGAAGGTATGTTGTCAGAACGAGTAGGCGGCGATGTAGAATTACGATTAATTTGTACAGTACGGCGATCAGCGGATGCCGGACATGATGAGTCCGGTTTATCGAGGTTAGAACTACTTGAATACGGAGAACGAACATTATCGATAGATTGAGAAGGATTAACTAATTCACAAGAATGCATTTTAGCAGTAACAAACGAGATTAAGGCTTCGTACGAAGGTACGGTGGACGGAGGATTATGATCTTCAAAGCTGAGTTTAGTAACAGGATCTAAATTTGAATAAGCGATTTCAAATAAAAGATACTCGAGTAGATTAATATTGAGTATTCGCAAGGCACCTATAGCAGATTCATGAACGTTTAAGAAATGTTTTAACGATTGATAGTTAGGAGAATCAGATTTGACGAAATTAAAAACTTGATTTAAATGTACATTTGCAATTCTACGTGGATTTGAATAACGGTCGAGTATTAAATTATATGCCAATAGGTAATTATCAGCAGATAATGGTAAATGTTCAATTAAGCGAAGAGGTTCGTTATTTAACGAGCATCGCAGGTAGTGCAATTTTTGCACTTGAGACAAATCAGAATTGTGATGGATTAAGTCATTAAATAGACTTATGAAGTTCTGGAATTTCGTTATGTCCCCATCATAGGACGGTAAGCGAATATTAGGTAACTGGACCAATGGCGAATTATTGATTTTGTGTTGACTTGAAATAATCACAGTGTTATCTAACGATTGAATTAGTTGTTGCGCTGAACCGATTAATTGAAAATATTTGTTTTCAAAATTAGTGCGCTCGACTTCGAAGTTGTTATCAGGTTTGAGTAATTCAAGTTTGGTTTGAATTAATTCAAAGTCAGACCAGAAATCAATGAATTTTTCTAACCGTAATTTTACTTGAGTTATTTCTACATCAGATTTGAGAAACAGATCAAAACGATTTAAATGGTTATTGATCACGTCACGTTTTTTAATTAATGAATTATAATCGTCCATGTTGACGAAATAAACGAGTAAATATAAGTGAATTAATAAACAAACACAAATTGAGAAAGGTAAACAAACATTGACTGTCAATAATTAGGTTAGTGTAACGATTTAACATTGAAGGTTATTTACAATGAAACGTGCGGTACGGGATTCAGCTAGTAAATGAAACCGGCTTGACTGTTGAACGAGATGGGCGGAGGGCGCAGCGAGTCTGCGCAATGGAACGTAGTGATTTGATGAAGACACAGAAAATGGCGACTATTACGAGTTCTTGAATAGCAGCTAACATAAGAGTGAAGCGTTGAGTGTGACGTCACGAGACGCGCAGTATATATTTTTAAACAGGACTCAACCAACATGTACGCAACAAGTAGACACATTCACCGTTAACGCAATAACCGCAGATGATTACACAATATGTAATTAACGAATTTAATGAAATAATAAAACAGTATACGTAATTGACTGTATCCATAGATCACTGATAGATATCCGATGCCCGGGATGGACCATTAATGTTAGCGTTTGTAAGGCGCTGGATAAAAGACAATGAAACGAATTTAAATTGAATAATTTTACAGTAATTAGTAAACGATTAATTGACTTAATTCGGAGGACCAGGTCAGTTTTAAGCAGCTGCCAACCACAGCAAAAACGATTTAAAGAATAAACAAAATGAATTAATAATAGGAGGAACCAAATAACGAAAGGTAACGGACATAATTGGTAGGGAAAAAACATAGGGAGACACACCATTGAACAACTAACCGTAATAAATGAAAAACGTTCTTACCTGGAATCCATAAAACGACTTGAAACTTGTAGATAAGCACGTGGAGACACACTGGTAACATTGCAATGAATACACTACGACAGTTTACAATAAAAAACACATGAGCAATTGAATATAATTCACACAAAGCATAGAATAACGAACAGTTTAGGTTTGTAGTAAACCAACGAGTAACGAAACGAACTGATTGTAAACGAAGAAATGGCAGGGAATCGCCACCCACGCCACGCGCTAAGCGCAAGAGACAAGAACGCACCCATTCATCACGGAAGCTGAGACAAGAGTGTGTAAGGAAGATGCCGGATATGTAGACGGGAGAAGGGATACGGATGACGTGACTTAATGATGTCACGCGGAAACAGAGGCAGGAACAAATTGTAATTAGCGGGGAAAACAGTTTGAATTAACCCCGGGAAGACTGGCGCTAACAATCACAGTTTTTAATTATAAATTCTTGCGTGTCGATTTAGTTTTTTCTAAATAAATATGATGGACGGTGCGAATTAAATGTGATTTTAATGGTGTATTGTGGTGTATAAACATTCAGTTTCTTTCTATTTGTTTTATTTCTTATATTGATTATTTTGGAAGGCTATGATTCTAATATTTAAATACTTTTACAATAAATAAATAATAAACCTGAACTTATTTGGGTATATTTAATGGTTTTTTTCTAAATTTCTTTATTTAAAAGAAAAGTTTTGAAGAAAGATTATTTAGAAAACTGGACTACACACGATTGATAAACTAATGAAGCGAAAACAACAATCGAGCAGAGTTGCAATTTAGCCCGTTTAAACGACTTTGAATAATGTAATAAATCTGACAACCCCGCATTTGCAGGAAGCTCGTATTACTGTGACTCCGACTACAGTACATATTTTATTATATACTCTATCCCACGGAACCTTGTAGCACGTCCAAATATAAATGTATTTTAAAAGTTTGGTTGTAATTAGCGCGATCGATTCGAGTTACAAAAAATTTTCTTAGCTTATTAGATAAAACTTGCTATATACTAATTGAAACATATAATAAATACAAAATACGACAGTATCAATAGAAAGAATTCATACAGTAGGCCTATTATAAAACATCCGGTCTGTCACCGGTTGTTTTGCCTGAAGGCGTTGGTAGAATAAAACATGATAACGCAACCTTTTTACTGACTTTCAACTTTATATCTACTGCACGGTTCTGTGGGATATTCTACAACACTTTATTTTAATTTTGATTGAACTAACAAGCATCATAATTTATTTTGGTTAAACAACTTCATAATTTTCGGAATTAGTTGTACTTGTAACGTTTCATTTTAGGTGATTATTTTGTTACAAGTAAATAAAATAATATATATAGTCACTTGAGTCACGAGTTTGCCCTTGTTTGCAACGAGGGGTAAAGGGGAAAAATCATCAGTGCGCGTGCCCGACTGCTTTGATTTCAGTGCGACAAACTTAACAACTAATACCATACCCAGAGCATATAAAATAGTATATCGCGGAACCTTTTGTAGGTTAACTGTTAGTTACAGACATGTCGGTTTCTCGAAAACGTGGTCGAACAATAGTTCGACCACGTTTTCGAGAAACCGACGACGGTTGTCATTTCGTTCAACACAGTGTTGAACGAAATCTAATATGCAACGTAATAATATGCTATGATGTTGAAGCTAAACAAAAATGCCAATCCGTGCCTCTTAACAAAAGCCGAGAGCGAGCGGCTAACTACTGTGATGTTTCTCTTTTCACAATTCGAAAAATAGAAGGAAAATAAGGACGTGAAGAACTATTATCAATTTTTGTTGACAGCTGGTAAAAAAAATAAAACGGTCAGGTAGAAACTAAAGAGACTGATAATGAAAAGATCGGTGTAAGCAATAGTAGGCCTAAAGAAGGCGATTCATTCGTAATTACAGTAAATCAAACATTTCTAGTCATTTAATTAAGCTAATTATAGGCAATATTACAGGTCATATTTATTTCTTACAAGGTTTATGAAGAAAACATTTTCTCGGAATAAACCACAGCTTACAAAATGTTTGTAGAAACTTAACGGTAGTGAAATGTACGAGTAGTGTCTTACTGTTGAGGTTGGCAGCACTGCAAATATATCATTTCCCTTCATCACAGCCCACACATACGCAAAAGACAAACTCGTGACTTCGGTATCTATATCTGAAAATCTTATAATAAAAATAAATTAATCAGTAAATAATAGTCAAAGATTTTGTAACAGCTTGCTTTAATCGATCCAATCTTTGAGTATAACTTTTAATATTTAAATTCTTGTCACCGTCGTCCCCTTTGATTAGGTACTGTGCTGCCGTCTATCAAAGCTTCCAACTTAGCGACAGAGGGAACCGTCAGTAGTTCCGAAAAAGGTGGTAGCCCTGTGGCGGCGTTTCGACAGAGGCCTTTGTCCCCAAGGCCGAGACCAATAACCGCCCCTACCGCAGCGCTCTCGGTGACTAAATAAAGACCGCTCCACTGATTCTGGGAGATTAGATTCCACGCATTGACAGCATCGACGAGGCTTCCTGCATCGGTACACAGCTACCGGACTCCAGCGAAGACTCATCGACGACCCCGCAAGAGAGAAGATGATGCTTCCGCTCCCCAACCCGACACTGTAAACCGTCGACCGGGACCGTCATCGCCCACTGCCACGAGCGATACCCACAGTGGTCCCTCGACTGAGCCTTGCGTCCATCGGATCCGATGAAGCAGGCATCGACGCACTACTGCGAGAGAAGAAGATGACGCCTTCACTGGATGACAACACGCCTTATCACCCAGCCCCTCGACCGCCACGATGACTACGAGCGACGCTTCACCAAGACGACCACCGTTTAAACGGCCCTTTTCAGGGCTACCAAAAAGTAAAGGTTTCAACTCGCCACTTAATGTCGCTATCCGGTGTCACTCTATTGAGTTTCTTGATAATTATAATTAAATAATTCAATATTTAGGCCTTGAGCCTTTATAACCAAAAGTAGTTTTTGCTTCTTGAGCTCTGGGTAATAAGTCAACCAAAAGTAGTTCCACTTCTTCACAATCAACAAATATGAACAATGATTATTTAAAAAGAATAAATGAACATCATTATACATTAATTTTATGAACCAAAATAATTAAAAAATGTAATTAATGTTAATACAATTTCATTAAAATAATTTCTCATAAAATTTAATAAAACATTTAAAATGTACAACTCAGTTGTACCACTACATACTTCTAACAAATTTGTAGATCTTTACTTATGATATGTAACGAACGTAGCCTATTTATTTCAGAAGTAATATTTATTAAAATCATGACCGACAGAATTAACAACTCGGTACTCAAATGAATTTTCGAAATTTAAATAATTTATGGCATAAGTTACGTAATACGGAGAGTAAAAGGTACTGTATATTTTTTTAAGAATACACTATGTGAAGCTAGATTATTATTTACAGATTTACTATAAACAGACAACACAGTAATACAATGAGAAAGGTTTACGTTAACCTCAATAAATCTTCAATCTTATCTCGTTTTTCAGGAGCTCAACTCAAAAATTTCGTATAACACTTATTCAATCCCTTTCAAGGGCTCTCATGTACCATAACCTCTACATAATAAATCTTGAACTTAGTGTTAGGTAAGTGAAGTACACGTTGTTCTAGTGCTTGAATCGTAATTTCTTTTTGGCTTAGCTCCAAAATAAATGTCAAATAAATTGTAGCCGGAAAGTTGTACCTCTACTTATCCTTTTTTATCGGTCGTTATCACACGTCTGCTCACATTTTGTCTTCAAATAATGTTCAATATTACTTTTTAATATTAAACTGAATAATTTTATATTATGTAACTCAAAAGCTCATTAAAATTTGTTTTTTTCTTCGTATAGGGCTAATTTTAGACCACGTGAAGTGAGGATAGATATTTATGGAAGCTCATTTTGTAGCACACATTCTCACAATTCGTTCACTATTAGCTTTTTTTCTGTCCACCCGATGTTCTGTATTTGCTGTTTATAGAAGTCCTTAAAGTCCGCAATTAGTTATCTGTATTCTATACGATTCATTAAGTTTCCTCGGTTTATTCCGGTTTTCTCAATATCCTTTGTGACTTCTTTAAACCATTTACTTGATATCTTAGATCTAATTGTTCAGTGTCTTAAAAATTTGTGTTTCAACCATTTTTCACCCATCCAATGTAACACCATCACTGTCCATAAAATTTTAGTCTCTTTTTTCTAATGTTTCCATTAATCGTTTACTTTCCTTGTACAGTTCTTGTTTTCGTAACCTATAAAGTCCCTCTACTATTTTCGGACCCATTATCTTGCGGAGGATCTTTCTTTCAAATTTCTCTGCTTCTCTTAGACCAGCCTTCCCGGTTATTCTAAGGCCTCTTCTTAACGATCCACTCTGTGCCAAGCCACGCCATTCGCTAAAAATGCCAACTAGCAGTGCAGAACGGCATACGATGACACTAGACTTCTGACCCTCATCACAGTCACTATTTAGCAATGAAAATGGATGAAGTAACTGCACTGTAGTTTATCTGCTGTCTTAAGAATAGAGAAAATAAAGAGCGTCGATAGTCAGTACATCCGTTACTAAGTACGCGATTGACCCAAGAAGCGTTCCATACGTTCTTTGACGATCATGTTACTGACGACACTAAATTTTTTAATTACTTTAAAATGACGCGTAAGTCTTTTGACGAACTGCATGGCATTTTAAAAATCATATAAAAAACATGACACAAACATAGAGCAAAGCATTTCAGCAAAAGAATGACTTGCTGTTACGCAAAGGTACATAGGTTCGATATTAACACAAAACAATGTCAGTAGGCCTACTTGAAGTTTAGTTGGTTACACTGTATATCCGTAACATTGTTTCAATTGTGAAGTTACAACTGTTATTATTCGATTAACAAATTTGGTCTCAAACAATTTCATATTTTATAATTTTTAATGAAATGTAGTTAATTATGTTAATGAATTGTAATTACTTATACGCTTGTTAATAAATGTAACCAACTTAGCACCAAGTAATCAAGTATTTATATGTTTAGTACTTAACCTTTTCTTAATAATATAATTAAGTCCTTAATCGTTAGTTACATATAAAAGAAAACAACCTTTACTATTTAATAAGATATGTAGTAAAATGTTAATGTACTATAATACTAATAAAGTTAATATAATAATGAAATAATAATAATAATGTTAATATAATGTTAAATTTGCGTAATCAACACAGCGCAACTCCCACTGATTGTCTAACGTAAACCGCGTTAATAAAGCGTTCCATATCTAAAAATTTACTAGTTTCGGTTGCCGAAAAGTTGACTTTTAAGAAGCCTCAATACAAACTAATGTATTTATTATGGCAGAAAGTGGATAGAAAGTGGCAGGGAGTGGAAAATGGAAAAGGTTTTTGTGTGTCCCTCGGCTGCCGAAGGTGGCAGCAACCGTTGTGGACCGTAAAGACAGCCGTATCTACCGCAATGTATTTACTGTGGCGCAGAGTGGATTGCTAAGAAGAGGCCTAAGGCTCTGACTCGCGTACAAACTCACAGTAATATAATCTTTAATCGTGGCTTGTCTTGACAGTGCTTTCTTGATGTAAAAGTGGCGAGTTCCTCGGTGTGTACCGGCCTTCTTCACTCGCCTGTTGTGTTTTCCTTTCTTTTCGCAGGTCTTAGGTTGTAGTATCTCCTCGAAGCGCTTCAATCAACTTTTCCAAATTTTCCATATTGTGTCTTCAAGTGACGTTGGGCTTTATTGATGTTCGTATATGTAAGAAAATCTTTAGTTCGGGTTTTCTTCTTGTTCTTTTAACACGTTGGTTTGTTCTACTACTGCTTCCGTGTTCCTAGAAACGATTGCTAGCAAAACAGTTTATCTTTATCCCGTTCTTTGATCATCCAATATATACTTGAGTTCAATAAAATATAGCAAGTAATATTATAAAATCTATGAAAGGTAAAATTAACTGTGTCATCTGAACAATAAGGTGTTAAACGTAATGGAAAGAGAAATAGTTGAGAAAACGTGTTCGTGAATAGAAGAGAGGAGAAGTAACAAGAATTGAATAGATACATCGACGATTGTGATATGTTTAGAAGCACAAATTAAATTACAAATCACTAAGTTAGTTATATAGAATGAAGAGAAACATATCTCCTTTCTCAAACTCTATACCTCTTGTTAATCATTTTATCTCCCACAATACTTGCCAAAATTAACTCAACATAGTATTTTATTAGGAATAACAAAATTTCAATCATGTTATAGAATTGTAACTGATGAAGAAAATTAATTTTCATTTACCTGATACTGTACCGGAAAAGTTATTATTCAAATCATATAGGACTTCCAATTTATGTAATATTGTGAGGTTTCGCCATTTAAATAACTTTTTAGTATTATAATTTAATTAATTATGAATTTAATTTCAATTAATTTCAATTGTAACTAGTAATTATATTGTAACAATATAGTTACTGGTGTTTCTAATTATGTTTCAATATAATTGGAAATACATGAATTACATAATTCGTGACCAAATGATTTGTTGTGATGTACTTTTAATTAAATCAATAACAATAGTTTTTAGAAAATAACACAGTATATTTGTTTTAAGAGAAGAGTCTGACCATAATAAAAACATTTTTCAAAGAGTAGGAAGTTTATATTTTACTTGTTCATCAGGAACATATAAAAGAATATTTCCCTAACCTTTTATTATTTTATTATCACAATTCCTTCAATATCTCCTTTAATTCATATCTCAATCCATAATAAAATTGATTTAAAAACAGTAAAAATATTTAAACAATGTAATTGTAGCAACTGCTTTGACCATAAAATATTACCACTTAACATTTCACCAATATAACATTTTAATTTTCAGTTCTTTTCATAATTCCTATACCTGTTAGCTACATTAAAAATTTTCTGCTAAAAGTTATTGATACACTAGTCACTAGAAAAACTTTTCTCAATAAGTGGAAAAAAATTATGTTCATCTATCTCAAAAAAAAAAAATCTCAATCACAACTCATTATTATTTCGTATTTTATAAAACGACAATATTAAAAATTTTCGGATATAAGAAATTAAAGAGGAGCCAGCAGCTTTGAAATTTTGCAACGCATCCTGCAAGAAAAAATTGATGGAAAAAATTTCCTGGAAAACAAAAGTTATTGCAACCAAATATTTTTTATTTACATTAAAATATTCTAAACTAAGCTCTGTAGAAAAAAATGCTTGAATAAAAGTTGTTGTTGTTGTTTCTGTTGTTTAGGTCAACAGCCAAAAGGTTGGTTTGAACCTCTAGAAGTTTTACTAAGTTTACGAGAGGGTTTTACTCTTCGTAAAACTTCTAGAGGTTTTACGAGGAGTGAGGTGGTCTAATATTATAAACCTTTACACACGAAACGTATACAAGCGATTCAGAACAAGATTCTACGAATGATAACGCAATGCCCCTTTTAAATCACAAACTCAATGTTGCACAAAGACTTACAAATCCCATACGTAATTGATGTCACGAAACAACTATACAAGAACATATATGACAAATTTGAATTACATGACAACCCTCTCATACAAAATATGTACACTAGGGCGATACCGGGTACTCAGCACAGACGGTTAAAACGCCTCTGGCCAAGGGATCTTCTTGGCCACCTATAGGACTGTGGTGATGACTGCACGCTCCTTCAAGTAAATCAAGTTTTGAAACATTAGCTTCGCATTTATAAATTGTTGTATTTATATAATAAGCAGATACTAAATTTCAATTGGAAGTGTCAAAAAAAATTAATTATAATTGCTTTTCCCATAAAATGCATATTAAGGCCTCAATCTTTAAAAAAAAATACCATGGGAGCACAACCCCCTACCATGAGTTTTAGCAGAAATGCCTCTTACCCTATCTTGCAGAGCACAAAAATGTATTGAATAAGCGATTTAAAAAAAATCGTTGGAGCCGTTTTTAATACAAAAAGTGAAATTATAAAAATTAACAGCTACATCCATTAGACCAATTTTGATGAAAATGTTCGTGTTGGATCTCCATATGATATCTATATTGCATATAGGGCAAGAGAAAGTAAACAAGTTGACCACAATCAGTCCAATAGGAGCTGAGAACAAACTTCAAAATTGTTTTATCGTTTAATTAATCTAGATGCAATAAGTTATAACTTTAATAATACAAAATTACTGAAATTTATCAGAAAATAATTTATTTCGCATCAGTGATTAAAATCTTTTCTATGAACAAAATACCTTGTTTTTACTTCATATGAAATAGAAATTGTAAATAAATTTTACTTCATATGATATGTTTTTAAGTAGTATACAAATAATGTTATTATTTGCATTTAGGAATATAAATTATATTTCAACGTAATATAGTTTTGTACTATTGCACTTTATTTCGAGATTAAAACTGAAATTGTGTTTCATCCAATTTTGAATTGCTGTTTCACGTTCTACTTCAATTCAAAATACAAAGTTAGATTACATGTAATTTTAATGTGGTTCACGATATTATTTTAATATATTTTTTATCTGTGTTGTATGCTTTAGAACATTTCGGTTAATATGAATATAAGTTTGGTCATCCTTTCTCTTTTTAATTAATTATACCTACTGCTAATTAACCTAATTCAGAAAAACCATTTAACGTCTTTTCTGGACGGAAAGCAAGTTTATCAAAAGGTTTGGCACAATCTGAAATGTGCTAATAGCTCAATCTAAATTACAGTTGTAGAATTATTTAAAAATGTATCAAACTGACTAGTTTTTTTTCAATTTAATAGTTTTAATTAAACTCGGGACGTTTTTGACAACTTTTTAAAAAATTTCTATATTTCAAACATTGCATAAGAAAAATAGTTATTTTACTACCACATAATTAAATTGTCATGAGAAAATCGTGTGAGTGTTTTACACCAGATCTTTTTACCTTGTTCGAAAGCTTTAATAAAATGTTTTTTGTGTAAATTTGATTCCTGTCCATTGTAAAGAAACTATCGTTTCCCACCACAAGGATATGCCGAAATTCAAAAAAGTAACCTTATTCCAAGGGTTTGAATTCAAACCTTTCTGTGCAAATTTTATTTCCGGTTTGACATCGTCAACTTTACATTGATTAAATAAACTCAAGTTGTTGAATAAATTTTATTTAAATGATTTTGAATATTTTCGTAATAATTGATTAGTGTATATTTTATTTTTACATGTATAAATTTTATCACTGTTATATTTTATCTGATACTTTATAAAACGTGTATAATATGTTTTAAGTTTTACTGTCCCTTTTATATCGTCATTTTTAAACTATACGTCTCGTCTATATTATGTATTTTAATTTAAACTTTTTCAGTCTGTGGCCCGTCCATCTTGCTCGATGATCGGAACCACACTCCTCTTTTCTTCACAAAATTCACAGTTATTCTTTTTTATAGTTTCCTAGCAACCATATAAATAACTCTTTTCAATATTTTTTGGTAGTATAAATTAGATTAGTTTTTAAAAGTTTTTACCTTCCAATCAGCTGGAGTTTGTTTATACTCTCAACTAGAGCAAACATAAACAGATTTAACTGTGGCTGGTTTGATTCATTACAAATACCCCCCCCATTTAAATTTTGAAATCAAAGAAAAATTTAGCCCTTAACTAGAATTATATCTGAAATTTTGAATTTGATTGATAAATTTAAATGTACTAATTATAGCCAAAATATTTCAAACTTATGCCGCTAGGTAACTTTACAACTTATTACTCAAACAATACTAATATAATTAAATACAACTTAATAAATTATGTAAGCAAATCACTAACAAAGTAACCAATTAACGCGCATTACAAACAGAAAAATAAACAGAAAAATAGACAGGAAAACAGATAAATAGGAACACAACATAATATAATCAAATAACATAAGAATAAATTAATTTCCTTTAAACTTATTGTGTACCGTATATCCATTAACTACTATCTTTCTATTGTAAAATATATATTTATGGCATATTTCATCCATCTGTTAAATAAACATTAACACAACATAAATAAACAGATTATGTAAACAAAACATTAACAGAACACAACCAAACAACATATATACATAAAAATTTCTCACACTTATCGTGATTAGTATATCTTGCATCAATATTTATTTTAGGCATATTATTTTTAACAAAACTCATTAGTGATTCATTAAGTTTACCAAGGTTGTTAATTCCTTTGGTTCGGAAATTCCTACCAATATTAACTTTATTAATTACATTGTTTTTAACAACATTCTTCAAAGATGTTTTAGGCTTAAATTCATTACATTGTCCACTATTATTATTATTATTATTATTATCATATGTTATCCTATCATTTGTTTTTATTTCATATTCATTTAAAAATTTCTCAATTATTTCATTACCGTTATTGTCCACATCTTTACTGTTATCAATTGAACTCTGTTTTACTTTCATCTCGGTACAATTATTATTAGTTACCACACTATTTATTGTATTATCAAAGGTTACTTTATTGTTTTCTACAGGATTAGTTGTTTTACCTATATTTTCAGTATTATTTTTACTCATATCCTTATATTTTTCAGAATAATTAGCATTTCTTTTCTCTTTACTTTTATTTCTATCTTCTAAATCTTTCCTAAACTCTGATCTAACCTGCTCAATTATTTTTAAATTATCTTGTTTCATCTCCTCCCTAAGCTCCTTAATATCTCTCTCTTGCTTATCCAATCTATAGTCTAAACTATCTATCTTGCTACTTAACCTTTCTTCTTGTTGTTTTACCTGTTGAGTTAATTCTTTTCCCTGCCTATCTATTTTCCTTCCTAATCCATTTCCCTGTTCAGTAATTAAATTTATCAGTTGTTGAAACATACTCACGGTTATATTGTCCTGATTATCACCATTATTATTGTTATTACTATTTATACCTATCTCGTCATGTGATGTATCCACTAAACCTGGTTCCTGATCCATATTAACGTCGTCAACGTCAGCTCCATCTTCGTCTTCAATTTCCGATGAATCACTTTCTTCCTCCTCATCACCTTCCTTTTCCCTCTTAGATGAAGTCATCTTCTTTTCAGCTGCGGAAGAAACAACCTCGAACAGATATGAATCCGGATTATGGCCTTCATCAGTTACAGCCTTATGAAGTCGTTCCATGAGTACTGTTTTTACACCTTTGCTGTCCATACCACGCTTTCTGAGCTCCAACTTTAAATCTGTGACGCGAAGATCTATGAATTTCTTTCCATCAGTCTCTGACATAATTCTTCTTAAATTCGTGAATCGGTTAATTAATTTAATTTGTAGATTCTCTTCCCCACATTAGGGTTGCCAAATTTGTAGGATGATAAATTCCTCCACGAGATATCCCCACAAGGGATGCCAAATTTGTAAGAAACTATCGTTTCCCGCCACAAGGATATGCCGAAATTCAAAAAAGTAACCTTATTCCAAGGGTTTGAATTCAAACCTTTCTGTGCAAATTTTATATCCGGTTTGACATCGTCAACTTTACATTGATTAAATAAACTCAAGTTGTTGAATAAATTTTATTTAAATGATTTTGAATATTTTCGTAACAATTGATTAGTGTATATTTTATTTTTACATGTATAAATTTTATCACTGTTATATTTTATCTGATACTTTATAAAACGTGTATAATATGTTTTAAGTTTTACTGTCCCTTTTATATCGTCATTTTTAAACTATACGTCTCGTCTATATTATGTATTTTAATTTAAACTTTTTCAGTCTGTGGCCCGTCCATCTTGCTCGATGATCGGAACCACACTCCTCCTTTTTTCACAAAATTCACAGTTATTCTTTTTTATAGTTTCCTAGCAACCATATAAATAACTCTTTTCAATATTTTTTTGGTAGTGTAAATTAGATAGTTTTTAAAAGTGTTTACCTTCCAATCAGCAGGAGTTTGTTTATACTCTCAACTAGAGCAAACATAAACAGATTTAACTGTGGCTGGTTTGATTCATTACACCATTGTTTATGGCTTTTGATTTTCTATAATTTATTTGTCTTCTAATTTTTGTGTCTATAGGCTTTTTGGTTTTTAATAAACCTCCTTTTTGTTATTTATTGTGGCTTGATTATTTTTTCGACGATTAGGTTCACTAACTTTTTTTTTATGTCTTACTGTTTTGCAATTAAAGAGCTCCTTCCCAACCACCACTAAGTCCAAAAATGTAATTTTTCAGGATATAATTTTTTAATAGGCTTAGCTAGTTAAATTTGTTAATGATCACTATGTATTTTTACTATTTGTACATTATAGGTAATCGTATTTGTCAATTTAGCCTTCTATCAAAAAGTATTCACAAATCCATCGCACTTTTTTCCCAAAAAACACTCGTGGAATGTTTTATGGAAAACATACCCAACAGTATGTATAATGTAACAAAATGTACTCTTAAGTTGTAGTCTACGGTAATTTATTTCACAAAGTATAAGGAATAATTTTTAAATAACTTTCAAATAACATACTTAACTAATTATACATACAAAATATTGCTATTGTCATTAATAATACGTAACTAAATCCTGAATATAATAAAATAACAGATAGCCGACATCTACTTTTTGAAAAACTGATCAACCTATGTTGAAATGTCTTTTGAACAATATTACGAGCCTAAAAAAATAATTGGTTTGGTCTATATCAGGTTATTTACTTTTTATTAACAACATTTAAAATGCACTAAAACACGCACTTAACTCGTATGACAACGATAAACTTTTGACACTCATCACAAGAATAATGTAGCGGGCTCACCTTGTGCGCATGCGCGGGTGACAGTTGAGTTTGGAAAGCAACAAAAATGGACTTAGTAGCTTTTGGAAAAGACCCGATATTCATAAATGTTATTTTGTAGCTATTAGTGGGTTTAGGAAAAACTATTGTACCAAACAATGGGCCTGTGCCTTCTCAATAATATGTAGGTAAAAAGTTAATATCTTTAAAAATGTGACTTAGTGGGTTTCGGAAACAAAGTCTTCAATTGCTGCTAATGCAGACGGTGAGGAGGATGACACATGAAAATGAGTGATAAAAAATGCCATACCTGACCGGGAATTGAACTCGGGACCCCGGCGTAGAAGCCAGTTGCACTAACCATTATGCCAACGGGCCGGTCTATTTCTATTACCATTTTTATAAAATTTATGTGACAACATAATACAAATATTATCTGTATAACAATGGTCTAACCAACCCCCTCTAAACGCTAGCAAGAAGCATGGACGTAGCTCAGGTAAAATTGTTAGCTCTTTATTTATTTAATTAGTTTATTACTCAATTAACATACATTTATTAAGAATAATTAACTTGAATTGTGGTTATATAACTGTTAATCCGGTTAAATTATTGTTATTATTGTTTCTCTGGTGCCTATACAAATTATATTATAAGCTTATTATAACATTCGGATATGCTCGACATTTGTAATAGCAATTCTATTCAATTTAATGAACAATCCTATCTAACATTCGGCCCTAACTAAGTCCATCTTGTTGCTAAGGCAATTTAGAATCTTACTGTCTGAAATTTACCATTAAGAAGATTATATTAAACACATATATGATTCATCTACCTTATTCCTTTGTCTAGGTATAAATTTAGAACTTTACAATGTAGTAAAGCAATAACATTAAATCATAAGAAATTTAAGACCATTTTTATATAAACAGTTATAAAAATTTTGTTAGAATTTTGTAGTTTCTATTACAACTACATCTTAATTACATCTTGACAAACGACTGAATTGGAAAAACATACATACAGAACAAAAGGATGTCGTATGCAAACTGTGACTGATATTTCTTCCCCACATCAGGGAATGCCACATTTGTCGTAACAAAATAAATTAAAATATTATGTATAAAAAATAAAATAAAAAAAAGATTTAATTATGCATTTACTTTTAACGTTTTTATCTATCAGCCGTAAGTTCTAAAAAACAAAATAGCTTACGTTGGGAGGAGTTAAATAAAATAAAAAATATACGTACTTATAATTCTAATTTATTTAAATAAAGATATAAAACAATAAAGTTAAATAAATTTAAAGCTGTATCTAATTGAATGGGAATTACACGATAATGATGAAGGAATTACACTACTATTTGCGGAACCGCTTAAAATTTAAAGTTTATTACTTCGTCATAACTTTGTTATGCAGTGTATCTGATGATGTCCTCGTTTGGCGATGTTGTATTGGTTAAGGTGGTATGTCCGACGAATTGATCTTGTCGCTGTATTACGATGTTAATTTCTCTAAACTTTATGATGACATTTATTATTAACGAAATAGTATTATTCACTTTTATTATTTTTACTGAATTTTCACTCAAGGTTCATTACAGTTTACAAATTCATTCTTGCGGTTCACCCTAAACCTTTCCGTTCAACGGTTGATCGTACAGTCCTCCTTCTCGTCAAAAACTAGTAGCGTCTCCCCAGTAACCTTGAGCAGAAACCGTTTATTAAAATTTATCCAAGCACGCACACTATCTTAAATCTTTAAAACCAATGAAATTTGACAAACCTTCTACGGTTTTACTCCTTCCTTTGTTGTATATTTGCCACGTGTAGGGCTCAATACACCACACCGCTACTTGTACGTGATTTAAAAAAAACCGTCATTAATTTTGAAAGACATATTGCTATTTTGAAGTCGGCATGTTACCGCCAAACACTTATAGACTTAACAATAATGTTACTAAGATTAATTTCTGTATTTAAAAAAAACATTTCTGTTTATTACAAGGAAACAAATAGACTTAACAATAATGTTACTAAGATTAATTTCTGTATTTAAAAAAAACATTTCTGTTTATTACAAGGAAACAATTGAAAACAAAATTTAAACAGTTTTATTGGATATACTAGGTAAACGTTCGACACTCAATCTTTACAGTTTAACAAGAAATCAACGCCTAACCAAAGAAGATTCGAATCACAAACAAATTACCTCGCCATCTCATTTTTAGACAATTCAAACGACACTCGTCAACTGAAATGAAGACATCCTCACATGACTTACATCTACGAAATTCCCCTATTAGGTGCTTTTCTTCAATCATGACTTAAAACAAAACAAAATTCATCTACTCAATATTGTATTTGAGAGTAGATTGTAGATTTATCTGTATGTGAAAGAAAATAATAAATAACTGCATAAAAGGTTTTTTTTTATTTCTACTTCTGCAGTGCATCATCCTGATTCGGCCAAGTATCTTGACACGCATTTTGATAAATGTTTTACGTGGAGAACACTCATACACTTCAAACGAAAATAAATTAACATAAATTCTGAACAACTTTATAGAATGGATAAGGCCATTCTAGAACCCAAAAGAACTTACTGAATTTTCCCTTGTGGAACGAAAATGTGGAACATTCAAATAAAATTTTACACACAGATTTAAACATAGCAACAGTAAAACACAAAATATACAGCAAAATCCGCTTAATACGATTTTCATGGGTCCGACACAGATTAGCGTCTTAGGTAAAAAATCGTCTTAGCCGAGAAGCGGCCAAAACAATCTTAAGAGAGTGCTTTTTAAAGAAATTATTATTGAAGGCAGATATTATAATATTAATGCTTTAACTTTCTGCGTTATATGAGAAAATATTAGTAACATTAATTACATATAGGTTATAAATAAATATACTGGTTATACATATGTGCTACATAAATAAACGCAAAGATACATACCTTGTTTTGAACGTCACGTTTAATTAAAAAAGAACATAAACACCACTAATACATTCATATGTACATAAATACTGTAACTAATAACGAAATTTCAATTACTTATTTTAAAAATAGTCATCAATTTTGTCTCCTACCGACAACAGGAAAATTGTTTAATTGAGTAATATAAAGTCGATCCAGACCTTTCAATCAAAATTCTTAAGACTTGCACCTGGCGCTCCTTTTTATGTAAGCAATAAAACCCTCCACGACGATTTCAAAATTCCGACAGTAAACGAGCTAACCGCGTCCTTGAATAGTAAATTTCACGAACGACTACATGTCCATCCAAACCAACTAGCTCGTGATCTAGCTACAAGGAACTTCCCACCTGTTCGACGTCTCAAGCGAAAATGGAGTAGAGACCTCTTGGTCTAAATAACGGATAATATTCGTCGTAGTTGTAACCGGAGAATGTACCAACCTTAGTTTGGCTTAAAAATACGGAAAATCACTCTTTCACGCTAAACTAGACTCTGCAGAGAAAAATGCTCTAAATAAAAGTTGTAGATCTTTTAATTTCCTATAAATTTGATTATATACACATTTGTCGTAAAATGCATATAAGGCCGAAATCTTCGAAAACCTCTTTTTACAGATTTTTATGAGAAAAAAACAAAGAGAAAATTGCTAATTACCGCTAAACTAGCGTTGTACAAAAAATGTTCGAAATAAAAGTTGTAGGTTTTTAAATTCTCTACAACTTGTAGAACAGCCTTCCCAAGAATTTCAGCAGAAATAGCACCTACCCTATCATGTAGTTGTAAAGCATAAAAAATTTAGTGAATGGGGCGATTTTTTAAAAAATCGTAGGAGCCGTTTTTGAGAAACACGCAAAAGTGAAAAATGGCACATTAGCTATTACTTCCGGTTGACCGATGTTGATGAAAATGTTCGTGTCAGATCCGGTAGTAGTAGTTTCAAATTTTAAGTTTCGAGTTCGTACGATGTTCCGTTCTTGAGATATTTTATTTACACACACACACACCAATCGCTAAAAACATGGTTTTTGGATTCAACGGGTTTGAAAACGTGTAGATACGGTGATTTCGAAATATCGACAAGAAAAATTTTACTTTCCTTCCAATATATTCCATATAAGCAAGAGAAAATAAAAATACCACTATAATCTGGAAGCGTTAACTTATTTATGGAGTAAAGGATGACATTGAGAAATCCGCTTTTCAATTTCCTCCTGTTGCGTATGATGAATGTATTCAATTTATCTTTAATACATTAAACCCCTCTCTATATATGCAGACATGTATACGGTTGATGAATTGATGACGTCACAATACCTCATCATAACAAATTTATTGGTACTATTGATAGAGGTTATCATCGTGCGAATTAAATCGCTATGACAATTGACTAAAATTAATTAATTTGTTTTAATTAACTCAAAACAAATACAATATCCTGAATATACTACAATAAACGAACTGCAAATAAATTTACATTTTATATTTTCAAACATTTTCAACATTATCAACTACAGTGAAAGGTTATGTTTTGTCTTGTATTATAATCGTATGTAAATAATAAATTATGTGGGTATGTTAACAAATCCCCATTTGAGATTTGTATCGCTTCACCAAATTTTAAAAGGTCAGATGTTATTTAATTTATCTCTCTCACACGGAGGCTATAAGTAGTCTTAACGTCCTGAAAATTCAAATTAATTGTTGGAAAACTAAACAACTTCTTAATACAATCTTATCCTATTTTCTTTGATCATTTTTAAAACGCCTTCGTTTTCCTGATAATCTTTTCTAAGATTTAGATCCTTTATTTGTCATTTCAGCCTACTGAGGACCATGTTAAATGATTTTTTCTCACGTATGATGTTTTCTCTTTTTCATCGCTACTTTTGTCTTTCCCAAAGAGAAGATCATAATGGTCATGTGCGATTGTTGACTGTTGTTTTGATATGTCTATTTTTTTTTTAAATTTATTTAACATTGCATAAACAGCAACGGTCATTAGCGACAACGTTGGGGTGTAATTGTGTGAGGATGAAATGATTTTTTTCGTAACGTAAGAAAATATGCCGTGGTTGAGTGGGATTCGAACCCACGACCACATGATGAGTGACGAGCACTTTACCAACTACGCCAATGCGGCATTGGCGTATGTCTATTTTTATTACAATATTTTGTTTCATAGTTTATTGCTGGTTCAAATCCTAGTAAAGGTAGTTACTTTCATACGGATTTGAATGCTAGACAGTGGTTACCGGTGTACTTTGATGGTTTGAGTTCAATTAACCATACTCTCTCAGGAATGGTCGACCTGAGTCTGTACAAGACTACACCTCATTTACACGTCATACACATCATCCTCATCTCATTGGGTCATGGGGTTGCTTATTGTTCTGAATTGAACAGATTACAACGTACACACATTAGAGATTACAAAAGTTTATTACGACTTAGTTGTGCGATATGTGAGTCATTAATGTTTATAAGTTATAATTTCTTATTCAGTAGACATTGTTATTTTTTGTGAATTGTTTTTCTACTTTTTTTTCATTATTGATATAACTTTATTTATTATGGTATAAAGAAAACTTTGGTTCTTCTTCTTTATTTTCTTCTTAATTTAATTATTCTTAATTTATGTTACCCAGATCACGAAACGGACCTTTGCGATTAGTGTCACAATACTTATAAAACTTTAACGGTTATTTTAGTGATTATTTTAAAACTAAAATTTATAACAGCTGAAATAATTTTATATATTAACTAGCCTACTTTGCGTGGCTTCGCACGCGAAACATGTGTAGGCCTAATCAATTTTTTTAAAATAAATATGTAACAGAAATTGGTGCTAGTCGACTGTATACTCCAACGTATACCCACACAGACACGACATTTTGATAAATTTCCCTGCGTACGTCTCTCACTAGTCTTTATACACATGTACTGGCTTTAACAATAGTGCACACACGCGGAAACGGAAAATGACGTTTTGATAATTTACCCGCGTACATCTCACACCATCATCAAACCCCTTCATCTACTTTAACAACGTTTTTTCAAGCTTACAGACACACACATATGCATATTTATAAAAATCTTCATTAGGGCCCTTAGGGTTATCATTTTTGAAAATTTAATAAGAAAATGTTGCTGTGAGTAATAATACAAATATGCTATCAAAATTTCATGAAAATCCGTTCATTAGTTTTGGAAATTAGCCAGGACAAAAAACACGCTTTATCTTTATAATATTAGTATAGTTCATAAGTCTTAAAGAGAGGTTACGACTGTTTAAAAGGAATTAAACAACTTCCTAATAAGATTATTATTTTTATTACGGAGTTTTATAATAATCATTATTTCCATTTAATAAGCGTATTACAGAGTCGTTAAATGTGTAACGTATCTTTGTTTTTTCTTATAATATCTTAAGAGAATTTAAACATTTAAAAGAAAGATTTATTTGTTTATATTTTTCTCGTAAACTTACTTTTCTTTATTGTACATATTATGATCTTTTCCTAGAAATCTAAATCTATTTGGACACTCGTAATTAACCCTCATGATCTTTAGAACTAGAAGATAAAAAATATTATGAAAGATTTCTCTTAAAATCTGTCTTATATCTACTTCTTTTCATTGTGTAATATTTATTTTTATACCTCTTATTTATTTTAAACAGTAAAATAAATTTAATTTCTCTAATTAATTGTTGGTTTGTTTTTGAGGAGATATCATGTTCGTTACAGTAATTGAATTAGGTATATAAAGCCGATGGTATCTTACTTTATTACGGACAGTAGTTAAGTCTAAGGTTTTCTTCAGAAAGTAATTTATTGTATAGCTGCTATACCTACTCTACATCACTAGATAATTATTTTACGCAACCCAAACCGCCATTCATTTCTATTGAACATATCTTCATCCCTTAGATCTCTCCTCTCCATAGTTCTTATAACACCATTTGGCCACTCCTTTCTAGTAAATTCTGATAAGTAAATACCATGTTACTTCGAATTTAAGACGCACATTTTTAACGCAATTGAAGGGCTAAAATAATGGGTGCGTCTTTAATTCACGGTATATATATATATATATATATATATTGTGATGTTCATATTCCGCCCGGTATTTGAAATAAATTGTAAATGTATAATTTTGTTATTTTATTAAGACAGGTAAAAATTTGGCTAGAAACAAAATTCAAAATGTTATGAAATTGACTTATTTAGTACAAACATATAAAATTTGAATTAAGATGCAATTTGGAAAAAATTTAAATTTAATTAATTTGAAATTATTTAAGGTCTATCTCAGAGTAATATTTAATATTAGGAGGTAATCAAGAATTATACCTCATGTTACTTATAGCTTTTGTGAAAAATTTGTACAATAGATCAGAATATTTCATGTCAAAGTAACTTTTGCCGGTAATATTAGATGACCAATCGAACAATGAAAGACCCTTTTGAGCCTAAATTTTATTCCTTATAAGTAAGTTAAAAATTTTGTTATGTTAATTTTATGTTAATTTGAATGGAAGATTTGAACTCTGGATGAAATTCTTAGCAATTTGAATCCAAATTTGATAAAATTCTGTAAAGTATAAAGATTATTAGGTTAATTTCTTATAAAAAAGCGTATATCGGCTATTAAGCTAATTACGTTAATTACACGAAGTAGGAATAATTCTTGAAGCATAGAACGATTTATTTCGATGTAATATGTGGTTTTGAATATTATAATGTAATTAAAAATTTTAGAGAATTTATTTGAACGACAAATTTGATATTTTAATTAAAAACACATGTATAAATATAGGAGAACAGTGTGTCAGATTTTAATTAATTACAATAGTTTGGTTAATAATTTTTAAAAAATGAAAGGATATGCTAATGTATAAAGATCCGCTGAATGGTTTGATATTTTTTAAGATACAAAAATATGTATGGTAACTTTGTAATTAAGCCGTAAAAATAAGCTTTTATCGTATGATAAAGACAATGTTAATTAGTGTCATTATTCTTTAATTAATGAGTATTTTTAAAATGTAATTAGATAAAAAGATGTATTTTGTTGATATCTTTAAGATTCGTATACCTAGAAATGTTAAAATGTTAATAATAAAAAGTTATTTGAAATATTTTACGGTTTCATAAAACAATTATTTTATGGAATTTTAGACAAAATTAAATTATGTGATTATTAAAAAACTAACGATCCGATTTAAAAAAGAAAAACACCTTTGTAATCAGCAGAAAAAACCCTTGAATTTGATGTAGGGCTCAATGCTGTTCTTGTAAATTTAAATTTTTGTTATAAATAATGTTATAGTGGGGATGGACTTCTCTCATAGTTGAATTGCCAACCTCACGCACAGTAATAAATCACATAAAGTATTAAAATTATATAAATGTCAAATGATGTTAAGTTATGTTCTATAAGCTTTATTGTAATAAGAAAAACTTACATATTGTATATTTTAAGTTATCACTTATTTATATTGTTTTGTTTCACCTTAATTTGTTTGTTATTAGCAATTTTTATTGGGAAAAAATGTATAATTAATCTGCACAAGTTGGCACTTACTTTTTGTAGATGTAATTTTCAACCAAAAATTCAAGGAGTCCTCTATTAGACACGATGCGTAACTGACGTATTTTAAAATTGCTCGTAAAATGTACTATATAGTAGTATGGAGGGAATCGAGTATTCTGTATTTAGGGCCGATAAGTATAGGCCATATGTGAGAGAAATAAATTGTTAAATTTTATTTAAAGTAGTGTCATCTATAAAAAATTTATTTATTTTAATAATGCAAATTAACGGAAGTGATGTCAATTGTGGAATTAAATACATCAAGTGTTTCAATGGTGTTCTGTGTTTTATAAGCAAATAGTGTTTTGTGCTAAATATTTTTTTATAAATGTGTTCGGGTAATCGGCGTATAACAACCATCTGTTAATTTTATGGATTTCCAAATTAAAGATAAGTAACTAATTTTAAGCAATTTTTGTAACAAAATTTTATATGCCTAATTTGTATTTAACATTTACTAACAAATTTAATATGATTGGTTAATAATTTAAAAGATCTGTTTGTCTATGATCTGATTCACTGAGTTCAAAGTTCCCATCCCTGTTTGTTTTAAAAAAATTTTTTTATTTATTTGTTTTATTTTTGGTTGAATGATTTTAGGCAAGTTATGTCTTGTAATGTTGATCATGGCTTACTTTTATTGTTTCATTATGATAAATGATTTTGGTATTATGATTCTATTCTCTTTTGTTGTAATGGCTATCAGGGTAGTTTTATTAATAGACTACTATAGAGCTTGTAACTCTATTGAAGTAGTAAAATGTAAATTAAAAAGTTTATGTTTTATCTTTTTTATTAATATTTTTAATAAATTTCGATTAATTTGTTACCTTTTAAAATTGTAGTTTGATTTATTGATTGATGAAATTCCAATATCCCTTGTATGTAAGCATTGTGATATGAACTTTGTTTTATAATATTCAGTTAATTGTATTCGGAGGGTTTTTCGAGCTGTCAAAATGGTTGTTGTTTCTAGAACTTGAGTCTAGAAAGTTTTTTTTATTTTTTTTATTATTTGATTTTTATATATCACAATCCTTACATTTATTTAGATTAAGCTTATTTTCAGCGTTCCTGTCATTGGGGTAAAGGAGAATGGATTTTGATTGAATGGACCGCTTGTCGTCTGTCAGACTGTTCTGTTACCGAATCAGCTGTTTTCTGTCAGATCAGTTTGTTTACATGATCAGCTAACTAGGCAGATATAGGTTAATGTAACCTTACTGTATGTTTGTTTAATGTAGCTTAACTTTTTCTAAATTTTATGTTGTTTTGAGTTTTCTGCTTTTTAATTTATATTTTGTTTTATTTTATTCACATTTCGTATTTATATTATTTCATTGTGATGTTGTTTTTGTTTTAAAATCGCGAGTTTAAGGAATTTTTTTTTTTATTTTTATTTGGAATTTCGACTTGGATATTTTGGATTGATGTTTAATGGGTCTCCAGTTGCCCTGCTTGGATGATAACCAAGGTAAGTTCGGTCAATATTGGCATCCTGACCGTGGTCGTTTTTTGTTTACTTTAAGTTTCTTTTTCAGGTGACACCCCAACACCTGTTTTTGATGTGTCAGTCGGCTGGTGTGTCGGCATTTGACTGTTACAATATATATATAAAGTGACCAAGACAAAACTAAAACTATAGTGTGAAATTATACCTATACTTTTATAAAACCTAAAGAAAATACACTGCAATATTTATTATAGACAGGTGTAGTATTTTATTTTTAGTACCCATGCTGAGTTTAGTATAGGACTTATTACATAGACCGTCTGACCTTCTAGCATGCACGTGGAGGGTAGATGCAATGGTTTCCTGGACACAGACCACGGGAAACCATGGCACCAGGCCTCTTTTCTTGTACGGAAGTTACATTCACTGCGCCTCTTCCCTTATTACATTCACTGCGCCTCTTCCCTCATAGTAATTTTAATTCACTATTTTTATTTTAGTACTCCACAAGTTAAAAAGAGCAATGCATGCGTATAGCTCCTGTGTGTAAAGTAATATACTAAAATAAAAATACTGCAACACATTTTAATGTTCTCTCGTATTTATTTTAACAAATTAAGAAGAATTAATTATTACACCCATATGGTATGTGTACTACAGTGCAAATATTTGATGCTTACCTATATTTTTCTTAAATTCACATACCGTACAATCTTTAATGAGAATATTGTAAAGGGAACTATCCAAGAAAGAAATCCCAACTGGATTGTTACACGGTGGTTAATGAGAAATGATAATTTGTTTTATTTTTTTAGGTTAATTAGTTTACAAAATACGGTCATTTTTGAGCGTACTGCAAAAATAAGTAGACGTTAAAGGAAAAATTCGGTTTTTTGTTAAAATTTTAGATACATTAACTTCGTTTTCAAACTTATGAATTATTATTACTATTTACCAGCTATAATAATATTCTTTTAACACATTTTATTCTCCGTAAACATTTTTATACGTCCATAACAGGAAAGTGTAGTATTAAATTATTTTCACTCGATCTGCTAGTTTCAGGGCAACAAAAAATAATTTTCTCTTATCGCATGGTCGCCCAATTACATGACTGAAATATTTAACAACAGAAAAGGTAGACATGTAAACAAACGGCACTAGTCAGAGTTATCTCCTTTGTGAGTAATTTCATTTTACAGCCAGACTCTGTGGTGAATGAAGTGAAGGTGTCATTTGCAGGGTGGAAAGTAGATGCTTTACGGAGGGCCTAATATTCTGGTAAGCATAGTTTTCCGCTCAGTGAGAAAAGCAATGGTAAAGCACCTCACTCCTCGTTTTAGTTAATAAAGCCTCTAGAGGTTGATACTAGCCTATCGGCTGATGACCTAAAACAACGAAAATTTTTCAAGGTTTCATACACATATTTTGACATTTAGGAACATTTTAAATTTATTTGGATAATTTAGTAGCTAGTAGGGTGACAGTTTTACCCTACATCTTCTTTTCAAACCATATATATAACTCAAAAAGCCAACCCTGTTTTCCAGTGAATTTGACACATTGGTGCAATCAAAAGACTGGGTTTGAAGTAGACTGTCTCCTTTCTGCGGGTTAGTTTTGCGATTTTGTTTTTTATTGTTTTATTGATTTCTTATATTTTGAACTTTATTCTACCCCAAGCACTCAGGTTCTTTTAGTTCGTTCTCCATGCCGAGCTTGTTGGTTACGAAACAAATTTCGTTTGATTCTTGCTGTATTATGGTATTCTAATGTTTACGGATGTTTTTGTATTTGTGTTTCAGCCTAGTAGTACTTTAAACTTATTTGAGGTAAGTTTTATTTGAAAGTGGTTTCTGATTGTAATAGAAGCTAATCTATTGTTAACAGTGTCTGAATTTAACGTATCATAGGACATTTTCTGTTAATGCAATGCACGGAAAAACTGAGGTGTGTCAAATTCATTACTTACCAATCCATTTATTGCTACTTTTTAACGTGCTTCAACAAGCGTATTGGTCTGCTTTATCCAATTTTTTTTCCAAATAATAGACTACTCAATTCACCTGTGCGTAAAATGTTTAAAGAATTTTTAAAGGTTGTGGTAAATTTACTGATGTATTTTCTACCTGCAAAAGTAGGTTTTGGTTCATAAAATCGAGTACTGTGGTTAGCAACATCGTAATCAATTCTGTTTTTTCTTTTGTTTTATTGTGGATATTGAAATTCTTTACAAAAATTTTTTGCATTCATTATCACTTAAAAATGTACAAAAAATACTGTAAGCAATTGAACCATACAGATGGTAGTGCATAACATTTGTCTGGAAATTATTCATCATGTCAAATTACAGAAATAGGTAAACACACACACATTTTTGAATTTTATAAAGTGGTCGAAGAATATAACCTATGTTTAATCATGAGTAAACAATGTAAAACGAAAAACATAAGCTAATTCTACTCATTAGTAAATGAGGAGACACTAAATGAAAATTTTGTGGACAGGGGCGTTTACTAACATATTAGTAATAGTAATAGTACAGTAATAATAATAAATATTATATTAATAACATAAATAACAGTAATAATATAAATATTAATAGTATAAGCTAGTAATATAGTAGCTACGTATAGTATAGTGACGTTGTAATAATAGTGACGTCGTCGTCAGCATCTGTACTAAACTAAACTGTACATGCTTCAAGGTCAGCCTTATGTATGAAATGCTATACTAAATTCTACATAGTACTAAATTCCGCATACGACACAGGCTTTGTTTTAAAAGTTCTTAAAAAAAGAAATTGAGTAATCAATTATCATTCAACTCAATATATATATATATATATATATATATATATATATATATAGTGTACAGGTACTTTTGAGTGAACTATATGGAGACAACATTGCCTGTAGTTACCGTGTATTTCAATTGACGCAAATGAGACCATTCCCTTGCACCAATCGGCAAAATTAAACGAGCTTCTGCAACTACGATTGTAGAATGGATTTCAAAAGTTAGGAAATTTTTGCCACCGGATATCATCATTAAATCCTTTTATAAGTGTTGTTTGTCGAATGCGTTGGATGCCTTGAAGATGATGTCCTTTGGAATCACAGTGACGCAAACGAATCCGACTTCGATATAACTGACAACGATGACTCGAAAACGTGGAACGAACATCGTAATTTACGAAACTAACATAAAGTAAATTAATAACATTAATTAAATAAATTAGAAAGCTAACGAAGCAGACAACTTATTTAGCCATAAAAATATTTTTAAAAATCATATAAATAGTTTATATGATATGATTATCTACATCATATCTATAGTTTATATGTTAATATTTACATCGTTTAAATATCTAGGCGAACACATAACACACAACAATAAAGAAAACATAGCGTGGGAAGAGAGACTGAAAAAATTATCTAAATCACAACATATAACCAAAACCGTATACAACAAAAAAATGCTTATCTATACAAATAAAAATTTAACACTACAAAACAGTCATACAACCACAAGTTACATATATGGCAGCGAAACATTACCAAAAGTGACCAAGACAAAAGTAATAGACGTCCTAAAACTATAGTGTGAAATTATACCTATACAGTACTTTTATAAAACCTAAAGAAAATACACTGCAATATTTATTATAGACAGGCTTTGTTTTAAAAGTTCTTAAAAAAAGAAATTGAGTAATCAATTATCATTCAACTCAAGCACAAAGAGACATCCGGATTCGTATTTGTTCTAGTAGGAGAAATATGACATGGCTAAGAGATAACCTAATCGCAAGTTCTTGGGTTCAAATCCCGGCAGGGTTTAGAAAATCTTTATACACATTAAAAGCCTCCGATTCTGTTTCGTATTCCACAGTAATTTTTAATAAATAAACTGTCGATTAAACTTCAAATATCGCACGAAGAAAATCTGCTTAATTTATGAAATTCTTGATTGACGGACTTTTAAATCAGAGTCACTGTTCAGAAATACTATACCGTACAACCAATTATTTTTAAAGTTAACACCCTCATTTATTATGTAATATTAAAAAAATATAATAAAAAATATCATTATTCTGTAAGAAATATAATATTTTAAAAACCCGTAAGGGTTTGTAAAGTGATTTAATCAATATTATGTAATGTTTAACAAGGTACTAAAAATGTTTATAACAGAATATATTTTTAAAATATTTAAAAGAAACCGTGTTATAATATTATATAAAATACGGTTTTGATACATTTTAAATGTATTTATTAAATTTGTAATACCAAGAATTGAGAGAAATCGATAGTCGCCAAATTTTCTTTAATGCATTCAGTAGACATTTTATAGCTAGGATTACCTCCTGAGTTGTGAAGATAAACGATCACTAACACAACCATCAAAGTTTTCAGTTACTGACACGGTGTAAACTACCACCATCAAGATCTGTTCTATAAATACTAATCCCTACAACCCTCATATTCGCAACTCAATCAAACCCCTAACACGGACACACTAGTAAATTTTGCACACATTTGTTACTTCCCTTTTTATTGGTCCGATAAGAGTAGATAAATGAAATGTAAAGTAAACCTTCGTTTCTTTATTTTCTTTTGTTTTTGTGTTGAAATACACATTCAAGTATAACAACAAAAAAATTATAAAATGAAACCGATCTAGGTATTTCATTTCTTTCGATTTACGATAATATTTTTCTTTAATATCAAAAATTGAAATGAATCAAATAAAAAATTTATTGCTAAATAATTTTATTCCAAGAAAGGAAACATGTTTTGAAAAAGTTTTATATGAAATTTTTTTTTTCTTTTATGACGACATAGGATCACTTTAGTCATTTTAAATGGTTCTTCTTCAATTTCTTCTTCTTGCTGTTCCAAAACATTTTCATATTTTCAGATCTTATTTTCCTTAGTTCATCTGAACAAACCCCAATTGTATGTTTGACTGTTTTGGTGGTTAATCGAACTTTGTAATTTCCTATTTGGTGTTTATACCAAGGTAGCATATACCTTGCGTAGCTCCTCCACGGTTTGGTCGAGTTCTTTCATGTCGTTTTAAATTTCTCTGAGCCAAGTTACTATAGCTTTTTCAGATTTATCGGTAAGTAGTTTTTCAGTGATTCTTCTTAGATTGCGTGTTGCTGGAATTCTCGGTATGTGTCCCAGGAAAAAAATTCTTTTTTTTCTCATTGCAATTGTGATTGGCTCTATACCTTTGTAGATTTGTTCTTTGAGTAAAAGCCTGTATTGTCCATCGGTTTGGTGTTTTTTGTTGATACAAGTCCTTAAGATTCTTCTCTCGACTTTTCTAAGTTTCTCTTTGATTTTTATTAAAATGAAAAAAATATTTTTTTAAATAGTACAAAATGCGCTCAAACGATAAAATTAGTTTTTAACAATAAACTTATAAAATAATAACATAAAGGGCCATCTACATGGTGTAGTTGTTGAGGACTAGACTGATTTGACTGGAACCAAAGGTCTCGGCTTCAATTCCTCGCTTATTTTGTTTTAAATGTTGAAAAATCAAAGCGTACCAAATTTAGTCACTACCGGTAAAGCTGTTTATTGACTAAGTGAATAAAAGATCTTGGTGCCAGCCCAGTCAGTCAGCTGGTAGAAAGTCGCTATTAATTTTTAAGCAGTACTGGTTGCACAAGCGACTTTGTATGATGACCGCTGATAACCATTCCTAAAAACTCCACTTGTGGTCCCTGTTTAAATAAATTCATGCCGAATCACGTCAAAAAAATACATCGAGAAAACAGCCATCAAGTTGGACGGTTGTCAGTGAAATGCAGTTCCCGATAACAAATAAAAACTAAAAAAAGTTAATAAAAAATGATTTAACCCACTGGGTTGGTCTAGTGGTAAATTCGTCACCGCGAGTCAGCTGTTTAACAGCTAATTTTCGGAGACTAAGGCTCTTTGTACAAATTCTAGTTGTGGTTTCCAACAACGTGTAAACGTAATATGGTGCGATTTTTGTTTATTTAATTTTCCGTAGTCTACACCAGTGAGAAATTAAATTTAAATAATGCTGCAAAGTTAACCTTTAATGTTATGTGATAGTTACATAGAGTTTACCCATAATGCACTCTCTTTGAATACTACAACTCAAATCAACTTTACGTAAAATTATATGCAAAAACGTAGGCTAATATTTTTACTTTCAGGCTTAAATAAATGTAAATACAGTATTTACTGTAAATATAACATTAAAATATTCAAAGGAACTAGATAGTAACATCCAAAGTTTACCCATAATTTATCTCTCTTAGTGTATTAACAGTGAAATCAATTCATTTTAAGGTACCTTTGCACAGAAAAATCATGATTTTTAATTTTCAAACGTAAATAATATATATGTAAACAAAACATTTAGTAGAAAGTATAAACTTATTAAAATGCTCTAAAAAATATTAACTTTTTCATACTTTTTTCAACAGAATTGACGTGATAAAAAAATATTAACAGACATAAAACATACGTTATTGAAGTAAGCTGTAAATAAACTGTTACAACCTAAATAAATATTTCAGTCGGACAAATTTACTGTATGAACCATTAGACTGTCCAGGACAAAGTTTGCAAATACTTCCTTTAAAAACATTTTTAAACTGTGTTTGAACAAATTGAATGGTTACTAATGCATATGCATACGAGAATATCTTCCATAGAATTTACGAGAGTGAGTTGATTTAACCTTTCTGGGACTGATAGGTTTTAGAATACTAACTCTTTGAAAACTAATTCCGAGATCGCGGCGATAGACTTGGCTTTTTTTATCCATCTTTTATTCAAAAAAATTTAAATTTTTATGAGACATTAAGAAAACTTTGAAAGATTTAAAAAAAACAAACATGAAACTCCATTTTTTACGCCAGTTACAGCTATTTTACGAAAAATTTGTTGTAATTTATGAATTCGCGGGTTTTTGTCAAAATTTGACAATAAATATTTTTTATTTTTATTTTTTTAGTTGGTATTATAGAAAAATGTCTTGCGAAAAATTTGATATATCAAACGCCCTTGCTTACCTCACTATACGATTATTCAAGCGTATGTAAGAGTCAAGTGTAGGCCTATATGGATTCTGTGCTAATATGCAGGCCGAAACAATTTCTCTCTTTGAGCTGATGGCATTGACCCATTCCTACAGTTATTTATATGACATATGTTATTATATGAAAGCCCCGAATTTTGAGCATATAGAAAAATATTATAAAAAATAATATTGGAACATTTTAGTTCCATTGTGAAGAACGGCTGAAAATAGGCTATTCTAAAAATTTCGGAGCGTTTATTCCCTTTTACAGGTCATATTTAATTCAACCGGTTTTGCTATAGTAGCAACAGTGAAAAATTTACCTACCTTTACCATTCAAGCTTTCAAACGCGGTTATAACTCTATTTTTAAATGAGACACGGCCTTTACACGGTTTTCTTCAAAAAGAACCGTAATTGAGTGGTACACCAACATTCACAAATCAATAGCAATTTCCCACTAAACTGATTATGTTCCTCAATAGCTTACATTCTTCCCCATACATTCAGCTATTATTTAATATAATTTTTACTGGTGTGCGCGTACCTTCACTATTACACAAACTGTTGAGTACTTACATACTCGTCATCTAACAACTATAATATATGGGTTACCCGGCTTCTAAGGGTTAACTTATAAAAAAGGAAAAAACATTTACGTTTCATTTGGTACAAGAAAATACGGGCAACTTTTTAGGACGTAGGTGCGATCTCCATCGTAAAATGAGGCGGTGAACTCAATAAGAAATTTTAAAGAATGTGTCCAGAAAATTTTGCACGCTATTATCACTTTTATAAATTTTTACTTAAATGTAATTTTGTACGCCATTATACAATTTTAGACAAATTATCGCATCGCTTTAAAAGATGCTGCGGAAATAGTTTCACAATATCTCGATAAAGTAGGTATTAACCGTATGATCCGGAGAGTTAACACCCCAGACTTAAATCCTATTGAGCACGTTTTGGTTACGCTTAACAAAAGAGTTCATCAACGTAATGTAGTGAATTTTCAACAGCTGTGAAATGTGGCTATAGAAGAATGGGAGAAAATCTAACAGGAAGAAATCCAAAACTTGATTCAAGGAATGCCGAGACGGATGCTAGCTGTAATTAAGGCAAGAGGGGACTGTACTCGTTACTTCTTCTTCTTCTTCTCTTCATGGTTTAGGTCTTGGCCTGTTCCAACATCACTCTCTTCAGCTCCGTCTTTTCCTCGGTCTACCCAGAGCTCTTCTGCCTTGTGGTTTATATTCCCACATCTGCTTCGGTATTCTTCCATCCGTCATTCTGTTTAGATGTTCCTTCCATCTTTCCTTGTACTTTAAGATTCTCTCATGTACGCTAACAACCTGCAGTTCCCCTCTTATGTCCTCACTTCTTATGTGGTCCACCCTTGAGCATCCGTTTACTCCTCGCAAAAAACTCATTTCTGTTTTTCATAATTAAGGTTTTCATAATTATTTAGTTAGTAGGCCTACATAGTACATAGTGAAAAAATTAAAAGTAAATAGTTATTATATGATTTATATTGAATTGGTAATTCAGTAACGAGTACAAAAAAAAAGAAATGAGTTTTTTGTACTCGTTACTGAATTATTAATTCAATATAAATTACATAATAACTATTTACTTTTAATTTTTTCATTATGTACTAATTTAATAATAATAAGAAACTTTTATTCAATAGTACATGTAACCCTTACGTTTTTGTAAAAAACGTTTGTGTTTTTAAAGCTAATTTATCTTTTTTTCATTAAATTACCATACATAAAATTTACAACTAAAATTTTTAGTTAAAATATATTTAAAATATTGCTTAAAATTATGACACAATGAATAGCAACAGTAACAGAAATGAACCTGCCACATTGATGAAAAAGATTTTTTTGCATTTAGGCCAAAATCTTACATATATTTTTATTCCTTTAGTGTGTACGTTGTAATCTGTTCAATTTAGAACTATAAGCAACCCCATGACCTAATGAGATGATATGATATGTTTGACTTGTAAATGAGGTGTGGTCTTGTACAGACTCAGGCCGATCATGCCTCAGAGAGTATTGTTAATGGAACCCTAATCATAAAAGTATACCGGTAACCACTATCTAGTATTCAAATCCGTATAAAAGTAACAAGCTTTACTAGGAATTAAACCAGGGACCTTCGACTCCGAAAATCAGCTGTTAAAACAGCTGACTTACAATGACAACGTTACCCCTAGACCAACCCGGTGGGTTCAAAATCTTACATGATTCATTAATTTTGTCCAGAACGTTATATACTTTTACAGTTCAGCCGTCCTTAGTTTGCTCCTACTGTCAACAAACCAAAGCCAGCTACTACAGGGTGGACGCTAGGGTCCACGAATTTATAGATGTCGTATTCTTATTAAGTTAAATATGTTTTAAATTAAAAGTTCTTAAAGTATTTAAAACTTCAGTCATAATATGATGTAGGCCTAACAATTTCATTTACAAAATACTATTTTGTATTTAAATACTTTTGAAAGTATTTTGTTGTTAATTTTAAATCAGCGTGCACACGTTTTTATATAATTCACATGCTCAGTGACGTTATTATTTGTTTACAGTAGGACCAAACTAAGAAAGGTTTTTTATAGAATTTACTTCAATGTTAGGTTGTTTGGGTTGGTTTAGTGGTAAAGTCGCCGTGAGTCAGCTGTTTAACAGCTGATTTTCGGAGGCGAAGGTTCCTGGTTTAAATCCTAGTAATGGTTACTTTTATACGGATTTGGATACTAAACAGTGGTTACCGGTGTACTTTGATGGTAGTAGTTCAATTAACTTAACTCTCTCAGAAATAGTCATCCTGGGTCTGTGCAAGACTACACCTCATTTACACGTCATACTTATCATCCTCATCTCATTGGGTCATAGGGTCGCTTCTTGTTCTGAATTAAACGAATTGCAACGTACGCACATTATGTATAAAAATATAAGTTTTTCTTAATCAATATAATACGGTATTTATGTTTTATTTTATTTAATTTTCCGAATGCATAGGACATTTAAATATTTAAAGAAGAAATTACGATTACATTACACAAAATATTGGATTTACAAGTTGGTAAATTTTTATGGCTTATTTACGCCTTTTCTTGATGCGGTAAAGATAAAAGGTCTTTCTTTTAATCTGAATTTCTCACAACAAACACATATTTTTGCAGACAATACTGCTATAGTAGTTACGGACATAACAGAAAGAGGAGTATCGATTTACTATAAAGACAGTCATTTACGATGTTACAAACTGTAGCATCAAAACTGATGAAACAAAATCTTTACAAATTGCTACATTTTGCGTATCAGTTGGTTTAGATGAGTGAAAAGTCTTTTGTTAACGTTTCAATAAATTTGAATAAAAACGTCACTTACCAGAGGAATTTTGAGGTACTTATGTAATGTGGGGTTAGAAACGTAAGAGGGTGCGTTTACTTACTTTCGTAATGTCTTCAATTGGAATCTTTGAATCCTTCGAGCTATAACCGATGGTCTAGCTCACTTATAAAATTGAACGCCGTACGTCCTAATTGGTTAAAGGAGGGACTTGTATGCTGTTCGTTTTTTCTTATTATGTTTCAAAACTATAAAGACTCAATTTTGAAAGCAAGTTATCGGAAAACGGCTAATCGGATATTAATATACTTTACACAAAAATTTAACTTGTTTAAATATACGTTGATTAAATGAAAGGCCGCATTTTTTAAACTGTTTTAAGTTGTGTTATTGCAGTTTGAACAAAAAAGTGCCCGTTTTTTGGGCCTAATATTCCAAAGCCCTACTTTAAAATCGTGTAAAATCAGAACAGGTGGTCCGATTCTCGCGAAATTTCAGTAGAATGTATAAGAGTTCTTTCTAAAAACGGTGCGAAGTTTCAAAATTCAAAACTCATTTTTTTACGAAGCTGTCGTAAATTTTCCAAAGTAACTTTTTCTTAGAAACCCGAAATTCAAACAACTTGCTAATTATATCATTAATTTTGTCATTAGATCTGTACTCAAACTGTAAAAACTATTAAAATAAAAATTTGATGGTAGACTCTAAAGGAATTTTTTACATGTGATTTGTTTATTTATATTTGTATGATTATTTATATTTTATATGATTTATATTTATATTTGTTTAAAAACTTAACGCGGAGTGGGTGAAAATACTCGTTCTACTGATGAGGGAAGGCTCGAACGCCACGCAGATATAGTTGTCAGTGTAGGTGATTCAATGAGAAACACTTGTGGACAATTGCCTTTTTGCAATCCGAAATTTAAATCATATGTTTAATGTTTTATTCGACAAATTTTTTAACTTTTTTTTAAGGATGTGAATAATAAAATATCTAGAACTTGTAGATTATGGAAATTTGTAAATTTTGTGAAATTTGCGTTGCATCAACCGAGGAAGTAACAAGGGGAAATGTATTTTTAAATATTAATCTTCCTTTTTCGTTTTTATTTTTCATTCAGCTAGATTGTAAAATCTTTGGTACTTATGGTTCTGTTACACTTGGAATCTAAGCTAATAAATTTTTTCTAATAACTAAATAGGAATCAAACCCAGGATTTGCAATGTTAAACTAAATAATAAACCAACAGGGGTCTAAGAATAAAAATTAAGAGACATTCACTCTCATGATAATTATTTTCTGCAAGATAGTAATAAAGAATGTGTTTCAAAAATATGTAGAGACTCAAGTATTTTTTATCAAAGGTATTATATTGAATTCTGGACTTTAATATAAGTTTCTCAAATAGAAATACCTTGTGAGGATGAAGAAAACAATCAGATTCCACCTTTATTTATAGACATACCATTCCTAAAGAGTTTACAATAAGATGAGCCTCCATTCAGGCCCATCTACACGTTAATATTGAATTCCAATATCAGAGCAGTATCTGCCACCTGACGGTACGAGGTTCTAACGAGTATTTGCAATAAATGTTCACATTTCTACTTCGAAGTGTATCCTTTCCATTACGTACGGTTACCTATAATCCTAAAGTATCGTCCCATACCTAAACATCCCTTAAAAAAGTATATCTGTATCCTGTTTTGTGAATATCTGTTCAACTTAATTTTTATTACTTTTTAACCAAAAGCAATGTATTTGTTAAGGTTTACTCATGAATTTTCATGTTGTTGTTGTTATTGTTTATGTCAACAGCCGAGAAGCTGATTTGAATCTCTAGAGCAGTGATTCTCAACCTGGGGGTCGTGGTGATAATATAGGGGGGATCGCGAAACAATAATGAAAACATTTAATCATTTTATAATAAAAAATCATTTATTATAAACTTACTTATAAAATTTTACATGCAATGAGTACACTTACTTGTAAAGAAAAGAAATTAATCATCAATTAATTATTAATGTGATGGTTGCATTTGATTTTCATTTAAAATTTTCTTCATACGTGGATCTTTGTTAGAAACTTATAAAAAAAAAATTTTCTCAAGTGATAATACACGATTCCTGGAATTATTTAGTTTTTTAAAGCAACCATAGAGGAAAACCCCTTTTCACAGAGATAAGACGTAGAAAAAGTTATTATTATTTTCAATGCTTCTATGACTAAATTTCCATATTCATGTCGTCAAGCAAGCCAAAACGTATTTAAATCTTCAAATGCAAATTGCAGTTGTTTTGTCGGCAGAAATTTCGATGAGCCGGTCGTGGTAACTTAGCTGCGGCAACATCGTTTTCACTAAACGGATTCAGTACCCATCTCTTTGACAAATCATTTTTGTCTTCCGGAAAATACTCTTTCAACTGAGTTTTTAGCTCACGCAAATGCATCGTCATGCAACCCAAACTGTGTTGAATATAATATAGCTTGATTATATAATATTTAAAAAAATTTCACATTTATAATAAAATTATAGTTAAAATTCAATTATTAATAGTAAGGCTTACTATTACTATCGGGAGGGGGGTCACGAAATATTAATTTTATTTATTTTTATTATTTGGGGGTTGCGGAGCAAAAAAGGTTAAAAATCACTGCTCTAGAGGTTTTTCTCGGTAAAAAAAACCAAGAATGAGGTGGTTTACTATCCCATCCTCACTGAGTTGAAAGGGTATGTTTATCAGCATTCCAGGCCCTCCAAAAAGCACCCACTATACACCCTGCAAATTACACTATTTCATTTCATTCACCACAGGGTCAGGCTGTGTGATGAAATTCATTACTTTCAGAGAAGATAACTCTGACTAGTTACCTCCTTTACCTCTTTTACAAAAAAAGACAGAGGCAAGGAGCTTTTTAAGCTCCTTTACCTCTTCTTAAATAGTTCAGTGACATAATTGGCTGACTATGTAATAAGAAACAAAACTATTTCGTGTAGCCCTGGAACTAACAAATCGAGTGCAATTACTTTAAAACTCCACCTGCCCGTTATGGGCAAGTCATCAATTTATCAATTGTATTATCAAATTTCATATAAGATTAAATTTCAGGATTTATTATTGCATATCTACAAAGGATGATGGAACGGCTGAATACAGTTGATGAATCAAATTATTTATGTATTACCTTAAAAATAAAAAAAATCTGGTGTGAAATACTCACACAACTTTCTCTTGCCAATGCAAATAATCAACAATATAACCTAAAATTAGTAATAAAACATTAGAAATAAACAAAAAAACTAACTCTAACAAACATAACCTAGTTTTAATGATGAGTGAAAGACGCAAAATGAAAATCAATCTTAGATTGGCTTAATAACACGAAAAAGTCACTCTTTGACGCAAAAGTAGGCTATGTAGGAAAAAATTCTCTAAATAAAAGTTGTTGTCTCTTAATTTTCTATAAATTTGTTTAAACAATTTTGTCGTAAAATGCATACTAAGGCCGAAATCTTAAAAAAATTGATCTTTTACACGTTTTCGTGAGAAAAAACAGAAAATCGCTAATTATTACCGCTAAACAGCTAAGCGTTATACAAAAAAGGTTTGGATAAAAATTTTACGATTTTAAATTCTCTACAACTTTGATTATATACATTTTTGCGGTATAATGCATATTAAAGTCGCAATCTTAAAAAAAACACAATTTTGTTACGAGAAAACACCCTTCCCAAGAATTTCAGCAGACATGGCGCCTACCCTATCTTGTAGAGCATAAAAAAGTAGTAAATGAGGCGATTTTTAAACAAATCGTACGAGTCGTTTTTTGAAAAAATTGCAAAAAAGTGAAATATGGCACGAATGAACTGCTACTTCCGGTTGACCGATTTTGATGAAAATTTTCGTGCCAAGTCCTCTAGTGGTATCTAACTTAAGTTTCAAGTTTGTACGCTATTCTGTTCTTGAAATATTCTGTTCACACACACACAGACCAATCGCTAAAAACATGTTTTTGGGTTCAGGGGTCTGAAAACGTGTAGATCCGGTGAAAACTCGATTTTGAAAATCGAAATGAAAACAATACTTTTCTTCGTATGTATTCATATAGGCAAGAGAAAGTAAAAATTCAGAGTGTGGGAACTGTAATAAATTTAAGCTTCTTAAATAGTGGTTTGAATTATGTAACAAGAAGCAAAGTACAGAAGTCCGAAAGTTCATGAGATGCTATTTTTTTTACCGTTGTTTTGCAATGAATGGAGGTTTGGACTTTTAAGAAATAAGAAGTGAACAGGATTCAAGCTCTCGAATTAAAAATATAACGCCTTACGTTAAGGAAATCTAGGGCAGAGAAAATGACGAATGAGGAAGTATTATTACATCAAACACATAAAGAATTTATTAACACGATAAAGAGACGAAAACTGGAGTATTTCGGAAATGGTATGCATGAGGAGAGAAGTTCCAACTGCTACAGTTGATTATACAGTGGAAAAGAACGGGAGAGAGCTGCGTAGTAAGATGAACATATTGGTTAAAACCCTACGAGACTGGTATGCTCGTAATTGCTCCTCTATTGAAATATTTAGGGCGGCATTGTTCAAAGTAAGAATTACTATCATGATCCCCAACCTCCAATAGTAGAAGGCATTCAAAGATGAAGAATTTCAATTAATGTTTAAAAATCTGGTGTGAAACACTCACACGACTTTCTCTTGCCAATGCAAATAATGAACAGTATAATGTAACATTAGTAATAAAACATTAGAAATAAATACAAAAAAACAAACCTCAAAAAACATAATCTTATTTTAGTCATGAGTGAATGATGCAAAATGAAACCAACCAGTAGACCATAATAAAAGACACACTAAAGATGGAATAGTCTTCTCCTTTTTTTCTGCCTTTCAAGGATTAGGCATCTCTGCCTGTTCCAAACCTCTCAAATCTGCCCATCTCTTTCTCGAGCGTCCTCGTTCTCACTTTCCCTCTAGTTTATACCCTGGTGTTTGCTTAGCTGTCCTATCCTCTTTCATTCTACTACATGCTCTAACCACTGAATTCTGTTCTGAGATATCTTCTCATTTATAGAGAAGATGTAGAATTCTTTCCTTTCCTCACTATTCCTGTAACGATCTTCTCTTCTACACCGATACGCATTTCGAAGAAATTTAATTTCAGAACTCGAAATCTACTCTACTCTCACTTTGATAGCACCCAAGTTTTACTGTCATTGAGTAGGATCGGCACTGCTATCGTTTTATAAAATCTCAATCTCGTGTTTTTGCTGGTGGGCTAATTTTTTAAGGTTCGGTGGATAATTCCACATATTTGCTGAAATCGGTGCATCTTATTGTAAGCATCTTCATCCTGTTGGTAATAATGTTGCAACCTAGAAACTGAAAGTCATCGGTTTCAATATTATTCTCTGTAACAATTTTGATTTTGACTAGCTCCTTCCCCCTGAACGTCATTACTTTTGTCTTTTTTTTTGGAAACTGCCAATTTTATTCACATGACGAGTACTATCTGCAGGTCAAGATGGATTAGTGTTATTTAAATATGGAAACGATGGATCTGAGGCAAAAGGGATGACCAAAGATGCGATGGAAATGTAATACCAAGAGAGTGGGTCATTAAACTGAACACTGCACACATAAAACAGGAAAATTGGGAAAACTTTGGAGTTTGCTTCGTTCAATATTGGACAAATGGACTATAAAAAAATAATTAAATGCAACGACCATTTTCGTTAAGCGGTAGTAACGAGCTAGACTGCAATAAGAAACGTCTCATTTTCACCGGAAAAATCTAGATATCTTACTATGTACTACAACATTAAAACCCACAATTACTGTTTTTTATCCATTTTCAGTAATAACCAAGCAGTTGATGCGACTTCAAATAAAAAGAAAACTAAAATTTCAGTAAAATTTGATTTCTTTTTGTTTTCTGTACAGATGTTCACAGAGAGATACAAATAGAGCAGTATTTATCACTATTTGAATAATATTCTGAAGTTGAATTTTACACTTTAATTTAAATTCCTTCGTTTCCTTTTCCACATAATCCTTTCTCATTAGAATTTTCCATTTAAAAGGAAAATAATAAATTATTACACTTGGTTTAATTTATTAAGTATTCTGTGTGAGAGGTAATTTATCTTTCTCCTTTATCATTAATTGTGCTACTTTGTTATTTTTATTTTCATAAAAACTTTCCGGAAATATAACCATGTTTTTATGTTATTATTAATAATTATTTTATATAATACGGATTAAAATATTTCATTAATTTCTTAAATTGTTGTTCAGTTTTACAACCAAATGCTGGTTTAGTATATAGAATCTTACTAAGTAGATGGTAAGAAGCATGGTTGGTATCTTTTCCACTGGTATTCGTTACATTTTTGTCTTTTGCACTTGATTCGGAGTGTTACCACTCAAAAAATCTTACGTCTTAAGAGGCATTTACTATTTATTTTCAAAATTTACATCGTTGTTTCATTTACTAAAGGGTTTGCATGTAGAATATAACTCACTAATGTTAAAGGAAATAAATTACGAATTATAATTACGAATCCAACTTCTGTACTGAAATGACCACGTATAAAAAACAGTATTTCTCTCTCAAATAATCTCTAAAGTAGTTATTACTTTTTGTAACCAACAGGTCAACTGCAGTTATTTAAACAATCCGCCAGCCACGTGTCCGACAGTGACATTCCATTTACTTCTCCTATGTCAATGTGTACTATCCTTTAATGAGGAGAGAAGGCACCCCTGGACGGCTCTATCCAGTAGTGTTGATCTTGTTTAATTCTTGAAGAAAGAGAACGGGGTAGTAGAGGTTAACTACCGACCGGTTCTACTTTCCTCTTCTACTGTTCTCATGTCTTCTTTAAGGGGAAATGGCACGGTGGTTTTAACTCAAAATTTCAATTTTAGATTTTTATTTTTTTCAATAGTTACATTAAATTACGTCAAAAAAAATGTATGAAAAAATTAAGTTTTTATTTGGTTTACACAGAAATATTATCATGTTACCAAGAACGAATATTTTTCATAATTTTATACTGCTCGTTTTAGTGCAGAGAGTTTTAGTTTTTAATATATCTCCATCACTGTTTTTTTGTATTCTCAGCTGTTGGTTCATCTTTTTAAACAACTGTTGATGGGAAATTCACTTGTTTGTGTTCATATTGTTTTTGATTAGTGCCTTCTTGTTTCTTACATTTTCCCGTAAATTTAAATTTTTTAAAACTAAGGTACATTTTTCTCAGAAACCAATAAACGTACCAGGCTGAAATTTTTACCAGTTAATTATCTTGTATATCCACATATACCGACATTTTTATTACTTTCTCAGGTGCTCCAAAAATTAATAATACGCAAAAAACGTAGAAAACAATTTGTTAAAATTATATGTTATTCGTAATTTAAAAAAAAAATCGTATGGTCTAAAGATTAAATTGAAAAAATTCATTAGCTCGAGAAAAACCCGACACCTATAGTGTGTAAAGTTTAATTTCCTTATGTTTTACCAATCCTTTAAAAAATGTACCTAATAATAGCAAATTTAACATAGGCGGGATACAAAGTACAGTCTCCCCTTAAGTCCCTCTCCTATCAGAGGTTAGAAATCATCATCGTTATGCATACCTTATCCGCTACTGAACGGAACAGTTCCGTATTACTGCAATCAAACGAATCCCTCAGGTTTTTTAACCAGGATGTCCAACGTCTGCCAACGCTCTGCTTGCCCTTTATTTTCACCTGTATGATTAATTGTAAGATGTGATATTTAGGACCTCTTACCAAATGTCCAAGATATTGAAGTTTTCTCTTCTTCACTGTCTCAACCAACTCACATTCTGGGTTGTTCTCACGTACAAAGCCCTAAAATTTCGCATTAAACACACAATTTTGAGATGGTCAGATCATTAGATTAGAAAAAATAAAAAAATAAATTTATTACCCTAAAAGGTGCTTATCACAAATCACATCACTGCATTCAGAACATAATAAGACCAAAATCGTCATTTATGTACTTTTGCTATCAACTTGTCAAATTTTTGAAAATTAGAAAGGTAATGTTGACAACACGTTTTAACACAAATCCTCAGAAATTGTGAATGGAGATTAACCTACTCTCAGCTTTCTGCAGCCTTTTTAAGATCTGACTCTAAACGAGAACTTTAATTACTCAAATCAAAAATTATTTTTTGTTCCATCAAGACTTGTTTATTTATAAAAGCTATCGGTGTCAACTCTCAAACTTTTGAATTGTTGTTTTCTTTTAAAATTTTCAAAAAAAATCTAATTGTTATCTTATAACTTTCATAAATCAATTTTTAGGGAAAAAATTAAATTAAGGTATGGTTTTTTAAACGAGGAAATTAAAAGTTACGTTTTTATTTTCCTAACAAAACTATGAAAAACAGCGGATATATTTCTTTTGACAAACTATACAACACAAAGTAAAATATAAGGAATGAAACATCACAGATTTCAAGCATGAAGCACGTAGGGCATAAGAGCAAAGGAAAAAACACAAGGGTATGTCGTCAGTATGTGTGTATTTGTGCGTATACGCGTTCACGTTTTTGATTTTGACGTAGATAGAAGAAATCTTGTTATGATTGAGGAAGTCTGTCTTACTTACTTCTGTTCTGTTTAGTATCTTTTCTCTCTAGAGATCGATCCTTTGTACAAATATTACACAACTGCTTGCTCTTGGTTGTCTCTATATTATCTCTCAAAGGATAAAACAGAAAACGACCATCGCAATAAATCTTACTCAATAAAATATGACATAAAAACAACAATATTTCATTTTTTTACAATTCTCAGTCTCTGTTTAGGACTAAAAGCAAACTTTCCTTGTTCTTGATTTTTTGTACTTCAAATAAAAAAAGTAGTGGCCTACAAGTTTTTCTTGCTTTCATTTATCTGCAATATATTCTTTGGAAACTTTATTAAACCAATAAAAACTAACTATTTAACCGTTTTAATTTTTCAAATTTTATTGAAAATAATTTACCAGCTTAATACTAATTATTTTTTGTTCAGTTATATAGAATTAGAATATTGCGTTGGAAGATGAAACAAGAATAAAATGCAATGTTGTATTTTTTAGATTGCTACATAATTCGTACAACACAGTGGTGAATAATGTAGAATAATTTCAAAAATTCATTGGTCTATCCATTGGAGTTTATATCGTAGATGAAGTCCGATGTTCAATGTAAAAAATTACATAGTAAGTATGTAAGAATGCATAAACAATCCGCTTAATACGATTTTCATGGGTTGACACAAATTAGCGTCTTAGGCGGAAAATCGTCTTAGCCGAAAAGCGGTTAAGACTATGTTATGAGAGTACGTTTTAAAGAAATTATTATTAAAGGCAGAAAAGTGTTCATGTTTTAACATTCCGCGTTGTGTGAAAAAATATTAATTACAATAATTATATATAGGTTATATGTAAATAAATATATAGGTTATGTTATGTAGTACATAAAAAACGTAAACAAACCTACCTTTTTAAACATCACGTTTAATCTTTAAAAAAATCACAATTAAATAACACCGCTAATACATAAATACTGTGTAACTGATAACGAAATTCCCATAACTGTCTTATTTTAAAAATAGTCATCAATTTTGAGCGCGTATTAGGTGCGATTGAAGGCGTATTAAGTGGAAAAATATACAAGTGTTTTATCTTGTTAATCAAGGGACTTCATGAAAATCGCGTTATAAGCAGAAAATTATTTTAGCCATGAGCGTATTAAACGGATACTACTGTATAAATATGTAAACATACTTATTGGTTTGTCTCTTTGTTGCACAGTAATAACATTGGTGCTTCGTATGTGGTTTCAGTGCTTTATCATAAAAATTATCATAGAAAAATATAATTTCCAATTAGATCCGATTTTTCTCTCGCCACTGTAATGGCTCGCGCTAAGCATTTTCTGTAACTAAAATTATGCAGCAAAATTTAGGTATCAGCCTTTCGGCTGATGACCTAAACAACACGTCTTCCTCAAATAAGTCATTACGTTCGTCTTTTTTAAATTAAGAGGAAGATTATTTACAACAGCCTATTCATGAATACTGTTGATATCCCTCTGTAGGTATAATAATAATAATACATATTAAATAATACAAAATTATGAAGTTGAATTTTTTAAGCTTCTTTTACTGATCAAATTATGCTAATTTTAGATAATCTGAATTATCCACTTAGATATTGAGCACGGATAAAATCGACGTTTTATTTCAGTACTAAATTAGTAATTAATGAACAAATGAACTGGTGGAATTAGTGCGTGAAGTTATTTAATTAGCATTTGCTATTTAGAAAGAATAATATGTAGATTTATTATAATCCCGATGGAAAAAATCCATACCTACCTTATTGCAAAAAATCTGAGTAATATAAAATGATTGAACAAAAGATCAAAGGACGAATAAAGTAATCCCCTTATGTGTTAGTTTTATCAAAGGTTTCAGGATATGTGGCCTTTAATCTAACGGGAAGAATAAATAATCCTAGCTGATGAAACGAGGAATTTGTGTGATTATTGGGGAAACAATAGATTTAGTGTGGGGAGCAGACAGACCTTCTTCCAATCAAATAAACTAAAAAGTCTTTTTACTTTCTTACTATTTTATACTACAGGGTGGATAAAAATTTGTATTGCACTAGGAGTTTTGTTTTATCTTCTATTTGGTATAAGTAGTATAAAATAATTGTTTAAGATAATCTCAAAATTTTTTCTGTTCTAAATCTCAAAAAATACTTACGTATTCTTCTAAATTCTTCACTCTTGGTTGCTGTTGTTGTTTAGGTTAATAGCCAAAAGGCTGGGTTGAACCTCTAGAGGTTTTACTAAGTAAAAACGGGGAGTGAGGTGGTTTACTATTGCCTTCCTCACTGAGTTGAAAGAGTATGCTTATCAGCATGCCAGGCCCTCCGAAAAGCACCCACTCTCCACCCTGCAAATAACACCTTCACTTTATTCACCACAGAGCCTGGCTGTATAGTGAAATTTATTACTCTCGAGAAGATAACTGACTAGTGCCTTTTACACCTCTACCTCTTCTGTTCTTAAAAAGTTCAGTCATATAATTGGCTGACTTTGTGATAAGAAACAGAACTATTTTTTGTAGTCCTGGAATTAACAGATTGAGTGCAATTAATTTAGCACTCTTCGTTGTTATATGGAATTTCATATTGTGGTAGTACATACATTACTCACATTAAATCTGTGATTCATCTACAAAAATCTTTTCTATACGCTATTAACGGATACAAAAAGAGCGATTGTATGAGCCAATTCCAGGAATTTGGAGTCCTTCCGTTAAGTTATTTCTTTGTTTACCAGGTACTGTTACAGTTCTTTTGGGCTTATGCTAACCGTGAAGTAATAATTGATCTCAATAAAACCAATTATGGTACTAGAAACACTGGAAAAACTAGGACTAGAAAACCAAATTGTAGCTAAATTGTTACAGAAGTCATTTCTCTACCTTGAGAGGCGGTTCGTTAACGTACTTCCACCCTATATTCATAGTATTAGTCACCACATCTATTAAAACCTGAACTTATATCATATTATCCTATCGATCTACGAGCAAGCACTTGAGAATCCTTTCCAAGTTTTAAAATAACTGCTCATATTAGTTTTTACTTTCCTCTTTGAGATAGTTTACCTGTTTCTTTATGCTCATTTATTTAATTTATTTCCCATAAAGTAAAAATATCTACATTCTGTTAGATAAAATATATTGTAAAGTAGTTATAGTAAAAAATAAAAGTCTTTTTAAATATCTTCTCTCTATTACAAATTTACAAACTTCATCTTAAAGTTTTTTTTTTAAATTTCTATTGTTATTAAAATTAAAATATATTATTATTAATATTTTTATGTAAATGTAATTGAATAATTCAGTTATTTTCGGTTTTTTTTTAAAATTCTGTTTAAAGTAATCCTTGTAACCTATTTAACTGTAGTAATTAACTTTGTATTTAACTTAGTAATTTTTATAGTTATAAGTAAATTAAGTGATTAAATTTTTTTGTTTTGTATACTCCTATGTGCGGACAGAACTCTTTGTGAAGAAGAGTTTTTGCGTATAAGTATATTTAGTTTAAAATATTGTATACTTATACAGCTAAATTAAATATAATAAAATAAAAAAATAATTGTGATACACTTTTGAAAGTGTTTTAGATTAGAAAACAGTTTCGATTTCTTTGAAAATTGCCTCATTTACTACATCTTTTATTCTCTACAAGATAGGGTAAGCGCTTTGTCTGCTGAAATTCTAAAATAACTGATTTTCCGTATTTTTAAGACAAAATGAGGTTGATTTTCATCTTGCATCATTCAGTCGTAAATAAAAAATTAGTTTATGTTTTTTATTTTTATCGTTTATTTAAAATCATATCAACTGCTTGCTCATTAGCGACTACGGTGGTTAAAATCTGTATCGATGGGTTTTGGCACGTAATAATTTCCAGATCCTAGCCGGGAATTGAATCCGCGTACCTCCGCTTACTATCACGCTAACGGCTACGCCACGGAGGCGGCCATTTTTCATTTTATGTTGATTACTAATCATTAAACGTAGGTTATATTGGTTATTATTTACAATAGTAAGAAATAACCGTTTGTTTCACACCAGGTTTTTTAACTTCTTATCAAAAGGCCTACATTACTAATAGAACTTAATAATTTTTGTATTTTTTATTTAAAATCTGCATTTTAGGGAAAAATATAATCAAATTTATAGAAAATTAAAATATCTACAACTTTTATAAATAGATTTTTACGAAATTTTAAAATTTCTACTGATATAATTTACGGGTATAACAATGGAAATGGATTATACGATTTGAATGGAGATAAAAAGTTAAGATGAAAAATGTTGGTAAAGAGACGTGCCATTTAGTAGATGGCTTTTCATCAAGGTGAAAGGGTTCACTGCCCTCGGCTTTTCACTCCAGCTTTTTGTGTTTTAACATTGGTAGGCCTATATTATAAATAATAAGTCAGGATGAAAAACTTGTCAGAAAGTTAGATTATAATACTTTTACAAATATTGGAATAATCAGAAATTTGGTAGATTAAATCTCTATTTCTTTTTGTATTTATTTTCCTTGAATATCTAATGTTGTGAAAATTAAATGGGTTTTTATATACTTTTTAAAATTTTCAAATTTAAATTCACAACCGCATAACCAACTTGTTCAACTAGTGAATACGACGAAAAACATAAATTACGACTTTTCCTAAGGTTTTAAAGGCGATCACCACTCATTAATAGGACTTCTAACCGGATTAATTTTTGTACAATTCATGTAACTAATTTAATTCATTATAATTTCCTGTAGATTTGTATATTTTCTTTCAATTTGTTTATTTATTTTAGTTAGCTCTAAAATAATTCTGTAAATTGTCAGGCTTAAGCAAACTAAGTCTCTGCTCTATCTTCTGTGGAGCCTTCATTGTGTGAGTTCTAGTAAATTAGATTTGTCAAGATTACGTGAGGGGAAATGAGGAAAACTGCTTTTTGAGCAAAAATGTTTTTGTTACTTATTACCTGTTACGTATAGTGGCAACACGTGATATGTGCTATGGGTAACTTTGAAGACCATAACGAATTTTTTTGTATTAGATTTTCACGCTCACAAATCAGTTATAATTAATTGTGCAAAACCATTTTAGAAAAAAATTTAATGAAGAACCTCCCAGTAATCATTATATTTGCAAGTGGTACTTTGATTTCAATAGAAATGAGTGTAAGAAGAAATCAAGTGGTTGGCCGTTAGGAAGCAATGTATGTAGTTGAGCTGGTAAGATTTTACCAGCAATTGAAGCAGAAGAATTTTTACACGTCGTCCACTGGTAGATGTAGCAAAGAGCATAGAATACCACAGAACACAGTTTAGATTATGTTAGATAAACGTATAAAATTCAAGCATAACAAACATTTAAATTGACTTATTACGAATCATTTTTATGTGCAGATTTGTATGAAGAACTCATTATGACTTCAATTTAAATTTATGTAATGAATAACGATCAGAATCCCGTAATATGGAAACACCTTTATGCTAACTTAATTAAATTGTTTCTTTTTTTAATAAAAATGTATTATTTATTGTAAACAATAATATTAATTACAAAAAAATGAATATTAATGCACATTGATTTATATACATTATACCAAGGGCATAAATTTGTATTTTTTAGTAACCTACTGTGTTATTTTGCTCATATCTTGTTTTAAGTCTATTAAATAGTATAAATAATGTAGTAATTAACTTATAAGTTATTATATTTCAAAACATAATAATGTATGTATTTCAAAAATCTGGTGTGAACACTCACACTAATTTCTCTTGCCAATGCAAATAATTAACAATATAACCTAATATTAGTAATATTACATTAGAAATAAACTAAAAACTAACCTCAAAAAACATAACTTTATTTTAATCATGAGTGAATGATGCAAAATGACAATTGACCTTAGTTTGGCTTAATAATACCGAAAATCACTCTTTCACGCTAAACTAGGTTCTGTAGAGAAAAATTCTATTTATAAAAGTTGTAGATATTTTAATTTTCTATAAATTTGATTATATTTTTCCCTAAAATGCATATTAAGGGCGCAATCTTAAAAAAAACATATTTTTCTGCAAGAGAACTGACTCCCCAAAAATTTCAGCAGACATGGCGCCTACCCTATTTTGTAGAGCATAAAAAATTTAGTGAATGAGGCGATTTTTAAAAAAAAATCGTAGGTGCCAGTTTTGAGAAAATCGCATAAAAGTGAAAAATGACACGAATAAACTACTACTTCTGGTAAATCGATTTTGATGAAAATGTTTGTGTCAGGTCCTCTTGTGGTATCTAACTCCGTAAGTTTCAACTCCGTACGATGTTTCGTTCTTGAGATATTCTGTTCACACACAGACCAATTGCTAAAGACATGTTTTCTGTTTTTGTCTGACATGTTTTTCTGAAAACGTGCATATCTGGTGAAAACTCGATTTCGAAAAATCGACATGAAAAAAATACTTTCCTTCCTATATATTCATACAGAATTGAAGTTTATTCTTAAAATGACAAAACAGCTTCAGCTATCGTTCACATAATAAGTGTGTAAATCTGTATGTAAAGTTTCGTTAAGTAAAACAAATACAGTTAAGTTAACATATATATATAGTTAACATAACGTATGTTAAGTAAAACAGAACCTCAGTGTACTGAGTACATGGGATTGAAATATTTGTATTTTTGATATTAAATACCATAAATCTGGCTTCCATAAATTTAAATTAGTTTCACGAATGTTCTATAAACTGTTAATTATAAATGAACTGGTAACTCAGGATTTTGAGAGAATAGAAAGTTTACGCCATTAGTCTAGAGTTTTATGTTTTATATGTACCTACGTGAAAGCTCAAGTCAGTCATCTGTCAATATTTAACCCAAGGTACCTAACTTTATTGGTCTGAGAAAGGGCATTGTTGTATAGAAATAAAGAGGAAAGTTTGACGACACAGTATATATAATATAGTCTAATCTACACCTTATGAGTGGACTTCGTAGAATTCACTTTTATTATTACATTTTAAACAAAAATTCATTGAATGTTTTATTATCAATCCGGAGTTCGATTCTTGGTCATGTATAGAATTTTTTTCATTATTAATTTTCATCTTTTATTCATTGTCTGCATTAGATTTTTTTGGTTTAACGTCTGAATGTTCCACAACAGATGGTGAAGGATGTAATGATTTTTGTAACGTATGAAAATATGCCGTGCCTGATTGGGATTCAAACTCAAGTTCGCATGATGAGAGGCGAGCACGTTACCAACTACGCCAATTCGGCCGACATTGGCCGCATTAGCTATCACCGACTAACATACTTCAGGAATATTATAAGTTAGTTTTAATTATAAAAATTATAAAAAAAATCTGGTGAGAAACACTCACACAACTTTCTCTTGCCAGTGTAAATAATTAACAATATAACCTAACATTAGTAAAAAAACATTAGAAATAAACAAAAAACTAACCTCAATAAACATAACCTAATTTCAATCATGAGTGTGTCACCGCCACCCCTTCTAATTAATCATTTACTGTGTTGCCGGCCTTCAATAGTTCTCCCGGCCTTTGTCGGCGCCGACAAACCTTTCGACTCCGCACCGACAGAGGCCTTTGTCATCAAGGCCGAGCCAGTAGCCGCCTCCTACCACAGCGCTCTGGGTGACTATAAATAAAAAGAGTGTTGCACTGAGCCGGGGATTCAATTCCGATCCAGACTCAGAGAGATTCTCTTCCTTTCCAGACAGAAGAAGACGAGCCCAGCCGAGACCGGACGCACCATCCCTGGTCTACGCTACCGGTGGCGGACGCTACATTCCTGCACCGGTCAGCCTTCCCCGGCCCGGAGAGAGCCGCCTCGGCCGCGCTATCGGCAGACGGCCTACGCCGACCCAACACTGCGGGGCTCTGGGGGCCACCACTGTCACGCTCCAGTGGGGACCCAACTGCCGCTGAGGGAAAGCTAGGCCTGAACCTGGTAGCCGAGCCGTCACTCTTCGGGCTCCGCTTCCACCACGCCGGCTCACCGTTTCCGATCCAGACGACATGACGACCACCACGGCACACGGCTGCCGTACTCCAGCGACGACTAATCAACGACCCCGCAAGAGAGAAGATGATGCTTCCGCTCGCCGACCCGTCACCGTAAGCCGTCGACCGGACCGTCATCGCCCGCTGACGCGAGCGATGCCCACAGCGGTCCCTCGACGAAACCTTACGCCCACCGGATCCGACGAAGCAGCCATCGACGCACTACGGCGAGGGAAGAAGATGACGTCTCCGCTGGACGATGATACGCCGTGTCACCCAGTTCCTCGACCACCACGACGACTACGACCGACGCTGCACATCAAGACGACCACCGCTTAAACGGCCCTTTTCAGGGCCACCAAACAAAATAAGGTTTGCCACTTAATGTCGCCATCCGGTGACAAGTGAAAGACGCATAATGAAAATCAAACTCAACTTGGCTTAATAATAAGGAAATCACTCTTTCACGCTAAACTAGGCTCTGTAGAGAAAAATGCTCTGAATAATAGTTGTAGATCTTCTAGTTTCCTATAAATTTGATTGTATGCACTTTTGTCATAATATGCATGCTAAGGCTGAATCTTTAAAAAATCGATTTTTCTTACTCGTTTTCGTGAAAAAAACAGAAAATCGCTAATTACCGCTAAACTAAGCATTATTCAGAAAAAAGTTTGATAAAAAAGTTGTAGAATTTTAAATACTCTACAACTTTTGTTGAAAACATTTTTTGCGCTAAAATGAATATTAAAGCCGCAATCTTAAAAAAAAATTTTACCCGAAAACAGCCTCCCCAAGAATTTCAGCAGATATGGCGCCTACCCTATCTGTAGACCATAAAATATGTAGTAAATGAGGCGATTTTTAAAAGAATTGTATGAGCCGTTTTTGAAAAATCGCAAAAATGTGAAAAATGACACGAATAAACAACTACTTCCAGTTAACCGAGTTTGATAAAAAATGTTCGCGTCGGGTGCTCTAGTCAAACCTAACTTAAGTTCCAAGTTCGTACGATATTTCGTTAATGAGATATTCCGTTCACACACACACACACACCAATCGCTAAAACATTTTCTTTGTATTCAGGGGTTCTGGAAACGTGTAGATTTGGTGAAAACTCGATATCCAAAAATCGACATGAAAACAATACTTTCCTTTCTATGTATTCATATATGCAAGAGAACGTAATAACCGGAAATTTAACTTCAGACCAGGAATGTTAAATACATTTTATTGAAAATTAACTTATTCAGGCGTCATGTGTTAGTAAAACCGATAGAGTATTTTAAATACAGATTTAAAATATGTTTGTAACTGTCTAATGTAATTTGAAATTTATCAATTCACTGTAATTTGAATACAAACAACATGAATACTTATTAAACCTAATTACCATTTATTCTGCATTTGTAAAAGCTCTCAGCCGTAATTTAGTGGCCTGCCCATTTCAATTGAATTCAGTTCACTAATCAATCATCATTTATATTATAAAATTGTTTTAAATACAGTAGCATTTATAAAAGTAATCATAATCCCTTGAGTCAAAAATATCGCCCTAATAAAATTACCATCACTACTTTAATAAATTGAACTTCATCATTTAAATATATACACAGTTGGTGTTACATACCTTGATAATGTCCAGTAACTATTATTATAAAAAAAAATAATGTAACATATTAACAATATAATATTGTAACTTATTTGAGGATTTACGGAAACAGAATTAAGTTTAGCGTCGAGTTTGTAAAAATGTCGGGCATATAAGGAAAAAGTTTATCGATGGAAATGAAATTAAGTGGCTTCAAATCTTTGGAAAATTCATACAAAAAACTGATGTACCTAAAACGTTCAAGTTGTAGAATAGTAGTCTATGTTCTAGTACGTCGTTGATCGAAGATCCAATTTAATTAACCAATTGTTGTAAATTCAAGAAGTAATTTAAAAATAATCATAAATAATAGTAATCAAAATTGAAAAATTTCTAATTTAAAATTTAAATATTCTAAACAGTAATTAAAAATATCAAGATGAAAATTATGAGAATAAAATCAAAAAATTAATTTCAGAAACCAAATATCTCAAATTAAAGCAAGAAAAAAATGGTATAATTTTAATTAGGCCTAAATAGTTCGAAATAATAAGAAATTAAGTAAAGGAAAATATTAAAGTATCAAGAATATAATTAATTATGGAACCAAACAAAATAAACTGATTATTTTGCAATATGAAGAAAAGATTTAAATAACATTTATTCAAGACTATGAAACCAATTTTATTGCAACAATGACTCGACGCCCCATTCGATTCCCGGTCAATGGATGGACAAGAAGCAAGAGCAAGTCTCCGAGGATAATTCAAGTAGTAACTATAAAAAATAATTCATTTGAGCTCATAGCTAGTATAAATATTAATATTCAAATAGATATTGCATTAAATAATTATATTCATTAATAATCATTAAAATACTTAGTTTTATAACATAGTGTCATCACTAAATAAGATCAAACATTCAATAACTTTGTAATACATTACTTTGTTAATTTTTTCAATTTCATTTCCGTTCATTAAAATACTTAGTTTTTTAACATAGTGTCATCACTAAATAAGATCAAACATTCAATAACTTTGTAATACATTATTTTGTTAATTTTTTCAATTTCATTTCCGTTCTCATTAAATCAATAATTTTCAACTGTCAAATTTGCGTTTCACTTAATTTCATTGCTAAGTTAATTCATTCATCGTTAACTCTATGTGGTGTAACGGAGAAAGAAATCAAGGTGTCAAGTGAAAGCATAAACAATATTCCAAGAATAAAAACAGAAACACGATGACGCGGAAAATACACTTCAAATTCTTAAATAAACAAAAGCAAACGAAATGCTTAAATCACAGATTTTTTTGACAAATATATAGGTGTTTTTATGATTATTTGATTGAAATAAATTTGTGCTTTTTTAGAACTGTGTTCTTTCGTTCACATCCTGATTTAAGTCTATTAAAGTGTGACACTTAACGCAAAGGTCCGTTTTGGGATTTGGGTAATATAAATAACTAGCGTCCCCCGTCGCGGCTACGCCCGCGTAAAGGTTATTGGTTACAAAATATCTTATGTTAAAAATAGTATAAGAGGCTTTTAATTTAGGTTTTCAATTTTGACTGTTATTTCAAGAAAAATTTCATGTTTAACAATAGTATAAAACTCGAGTTATTGTCTTTTATCTCATGACTTATATACAAAAGAAAAAATATTATAATCCCATATCTTCATCAATAGCATGCACGAATTAGACAGTCCAACCTCCCGCAGTGCGTTGAACAAAACCTGTCAAACATGTTCAAACCTGTTGAATACCTGTCAAACATCTGTTTTTATTTTCTGGCTTTTTTTCTATTATATTCAACTTATCTATAGATCCGATATAATCTCTGTGTATTTCTTATGGGAGACGTCGTTTTTTTGCGATTTCTCCCGTTAAAATCAAAATTTTGGGAAACCCTTTCTTAGTGCTCCCCTACATAACATAACAAAGGTTCCCTGCAAATTTCAAGTCTGTACCTATTTTATTAATTTCGACTGTGCGTTGATTATGAATCAGTCAGTCAGGACTTCTTCTTTTATAAGTATTATGCTAATGCTAATTACAACAATTCTGGAATTATTTCTGATTAAAATATTAATCCAGTTTAGGTCAAAAAAATAAACACTACGTACAGTACAACATCTGGAGTGATAAAAGTAAAACATAGATTAAAATCGTTGTTAACGTCAATTCAACTTCTGGGAAAATAGCTATAGATTATAAATGCGATTAAGAATAAAATGCGAGTTTTAACATCCGCTGTAGGCCGACTGTTACTGTTTTAAACGAATCATATATATAAGTATAGGCTACCTATGTGTATTTCTTATGGAACGAAATTTTTGCGATTTCTACACTTTAAAATCAAAATTTTGCAAAATCCTTTATTAGGATTTTACATAATAGATTTGCAATCAAATTTATTTAATCAATAAAACTGAAATAATTGAAAATTTTTATAAATAGACCGTTCAAATCATTTAATTCTGAATATGTAGCCTAAATTTGTAATTTTTTGTTTTGGTGGCTGTCAAATACCGTCTGCTTTTTTCGGGCCTGCGCCCTAGATCCACATTCAATATAATAACAGTAATATTTAGTTAATGAAAATGTGTTCTTGGATTTCAAATCACTATCATTAAATAATTGATTTAAGTTAACAAAATTCGTTCTTAGAAGAACGGTGAGTAACGACTAAAGGACAGTAGTACGATAGTTTGTTCTGAGAAGAACGGTTTTAAATAAAACGGTTTTTTGACGCTATCACAGTGACTGTCAAATAGGCCTACCGTCTGAAAGTGTGCAACTACAAGTACTGGTGGCTATGGAATATGCCTATGGAAGGGGTAAATGTGTGTTGGAGAACCAGCCGTAAGCGTAGCGCTTCGCGTTGATTCCTTATCTTCGCATCAGTGGGGGGAATTTTTGCTATTTCTTCCCTTTAAAATCAAAATTTTGCAAAATCCTTTCTTAGTGCGCGCTTACACAACATAAGAAAGCTAACTTCCAAATTTCAAGTCTATAACTATTATAGTTTCGGCTGTGCGTTGATTATGAATCAGTCAGTCAGTCAGGACTTCTTCTTTTATAAGTATAGATTAATGAACTATCCTTTAAAATTACAATTAATAATGTTACATATAATATGTTTACAGTTACGTGGAACCTAGATCAAAAACCGCCCCTTACACACAAAGACACACACACGCGCAGCAGCCTGCCTTACTTGCGTTTTTCATGCTTCAGTAGTGAGTCACCTACTAGGCGCTTGACTGCAATACTCCCATTTTAGTTGTAATTGTTTTAAAAGTAAATTCTTATAAATCTCTGAATATTCTAACTTTCTTCACTCCGATACTTGTCAACAAATTTTTAAAAATATGATAGAATTTTCACAATCAAATCAGGGTAAATATCTAAAGCGTTAACCACTATAAAACATAGCTAAATTTTCTACTGGGTTATTGGAAAATATTGGAACTCACTAAAAATTCCTGTTTATGAATAAAAAAAGAAAGATATATGAATGAACTTAGGCCTATTTGGACATAAGCTTGTGAAATATATACTTTTCTACAGCTAGCTTGCAAACAATGCAATCTAAGATACTTTGGACTATCATTAATTCCCCTTGGTACATACGAAACGACGCTTAACAATAAATAACATTAAACATGTTGTATAATTATGAATGTAAAAGTAAAAGTAATAAATAACAACAAATAGAACATAATAGCCAAATGGAATACAAAAAAATCTACATTTTACTCGAAAGTCAACAAGGAAAATATGTAGGCACTACCTGTTCTGCATAATGATTTACAAAGAGCACACATCTACCACACTTACCTACGGCTTTACAAACTTTCAGGAAGAAATTATAGCATAACTTATAACTATATCATAGAATGACATATAATTTCCGGTTTATTTAAACCAATTAATATAAATTACCCAATAATCGACCTGGTAAATAACCTCAAAGTTGCTAAGTTCCTGGAGCAGATGACTTAATAGGTTTTGTAAATGTGTAAATCCATATTCTTCTAAAATTATCATAAATATAAAAATTTCAATCTGTGCTATTCATTTAATTTTTTTAACCTTGAAAACCTTTTTATTGTTTCAAATGTGTTGTTCATTTTTTGTTAATTTGTGTTTTATTCATTGTTCTTTATTTTGTTCAATCTTTGAATTATCCATCGGGATACTTTTTTTAAACTAATGTTATCCATTTTCAATTTATTTGTTTACTTAAAAACTTATTTAAGCATTTTTGTGCAGTATTGTAGCCTATAGTTTAAAATAAGGATTAAAGAAAAAAAATAATGGTTATTAGGATTTAAAAAATATTCCGTGGTTCCTGGAAGAAAAAAGTAGGTTGGTGCTTAGATAGAGATTTGATGGATTTTACTTTAGTTCATTAATTTTAATGGTGTGAGGAAAAACGACAATTGCTGACTTTGCAGTAAAACAAAACGAAATTAAGAGTACATTTTACGAGAAATCTATTTAAAGTAAGATGGTTTCAAAGTTTTTAAGCAACTTCACATTTTAAAAATTTCAAGTAATTCAATTGAAGGATATAAATATCTTGAGTTATGTAATTTCTGAATTACTAATTGCAACTAAAGTTAGTGATTAATAAAGGACTTTCGCAGCTATTGAAAGTCTAAGCACACTACTGGGCCTATATGGACTGGAGATGCTTTAATCTAAACTTGCAGCCTATTTTAACTCTGTACTTTGACAAAGGACTTAATTAAATACAATTATCCTAACAGGATAAATTAAATGTGGATTACATTAACTACAACGTATTGAAAATTTTGTAATTATTCACTTCCTTTTGTAACTTTACAATTCAATTTATTTAAAGTCAGATTTAAGTTTGTAATCAATTTACTATTCATAAATTTCGTACTCTATTACATCAATTAGGCCAATTTAGTAGATTAAATCTTAAATTTCAGTACTTAATTAAGTGAAAGTATGAGATAGTTAAAATGTAGAATAAATATGCGCTATGCAGATGCATGATATGTAGGATAAAATGTATTGTGAAGAATAGATGGGCAAAATGAAAAATAGACGTAAAATATGTTTTTGTATTAATGCTTCTGTATTAAGCTTGAACAGCTGTAATTTGTTATCTGCCGTGGTGTACTAAACTTTTCCAATTGCTGACTTTAGCATGGAGTTTTAATCCATTTTTGTTTCATCGGTTTTTATTTTGTCTATTGTTTTTTATATTTTAGAGTCTACTTCGTTATTCACGAAATTCTATGACCGGCTATTATTTATTTTTGAGCTGTCTCTTTCGTCAGTTCAGTTAGTAACTGCAGAATGTGAGAAAAGAAGTTAGTATGTTACAGGTTACATAGTGAATTAAGGGAAGCACTACACCTCCTGTCTAACCCATGTTAAAATAAAAACGAAAAAATTTAACTGCATTAAATAATAATTTGTACTTCAGTATGTAGGATGAACTTGACCTACATTTTGTTTTAATGGACAAGGTCGAACAGACAGGTTGACCACTACTTAATTTTTAAGTAGAAAAGATCAAATCTAGTAATACCTGGTATATAAATTTGTTAAAACTTTTAAATAATATTAATAGCTTTATAATGTATAGATACTGGTAAATATTAATAGCAGTTTTTTAATTAATAGAATATCAGTTAATTTTCAATCATTTTTATAATTTGTAACATACGAACAACGAGATTAGAAATGAGTACTACTTTATCAAAATGAACAACTAAATCATATTTAGTAAAAAGTAAATTAAAAATCGAAATTAGGATAAAATATTTAATTAAAAACATTTATAACTATAGTAATATACAGTGTATATTTTTAAACAGTGATCCGATTTTTCTGAACAGTTTTAATATATTCAATCAAAATTCAAAGAAGATATAGTCGCTTGAATCATGAAATCGTGGAGCGGTACGCCATCAACCATCCGTACCGAACGCATTATGTGAAAGCTCCAGTAAAAATTAAAATCATAATATTTAAAGTTACTAATCTATGTCAAATAATGTATCAACGAGTGGACAGAGTTGTGAGCTATATTATATAGTAAAATTTTGAATGGAAATTCGGAAAATAGATTGAATTACTTCAAGTTTGAAATAGCAAGATTTCAGTTTTGTAGACCGACGCTATCAACCAACGCTTCATTCATGTTCAAGAAATTTTAACGGGAACCTGTAAACGTCAACTAAATATTTATTTTCATTAACTGATATCCATTTAATATGGATATCAGTTAGAAATTGATAAATTGATATTTATCAATTTTTCAAGAAGTCAAACTTAATTAATAATCAAAATTTCTAAATATAAAACCAGTATTACATTTACATTTAAATATGTACTGATATTCTTTTGTTTTATTTAAAATATTTCAATTGTTGTACTTTGTAGGTTATTAGAAGAAACAATAAACAATTATAAGTCAATAAACCCTGAGATTATTTTGATATAGAGTCATCATTTTGTAATAATAATAATAATAATAAATTTATTTTCTTTATTTAATTAAACGTCTTAAATCAAAATTTTGTCTATTTATTTTACTTTTAAATTGTACAACCGTAGTGTTGCTACAAGTATCTCAGTAACTAATTTGTTATATAACAACTAAATATATATTACATCAATTTATGTTACAATGAAAATCATTGTAACATACGTTAATATTATATATATATATATTTAAATATGCTTATTTTTCCTTTGTTTCAATTTCTTATCTAATTTATACAAAAAAGCTAATTGTTTTTGTTAGAATCTTGCTATAAGGTAAAATCATTCCCCACCTGGAATAAGATCACTGGATTGAATTGTCAACCCTAGTACCATATTTCCATCCCTCTCTCTCATGACCTCGCACTTTTCTCTCCAATGCCATGTCCAACTCCATATTTTAATCCTCTTCTTTCTTTTGGCTTGTCGTTTAGTTCTTCTGTCTAATTTAATCCTCCTGGAAATGTTACAGAGTTGAATTGATGCTTGCAATTTTTGTAGTCCATTTTCTGTTCTAAATCTTCTCGGCATTGGATGGCAGGTTGATGGTTGATGGCCGGATGAAAATCTATTGCTGGACTAGGTTTAACCAATCCAATCCCTATACATATAGATAACCCTCCAACCTACTTCTATATGTACAGTGTTGAACCCTAAAGCCAAACTAGAGAATGATATCACCCTCGTAACAAGATTATGTTTAAGAATTAAATGTCATACAAATTTTGTCAATAAATTGTGAAATATTATTGAAAAATTTCATAAAATTATAAAATATTGTGATAACATTTATACGTTTTTTCCCTATCAAGATACAAAATTTAAATGAAATATTTTTAGTTACCTTAGAAACTACATTAATTATTTTTAAACCCTATTGTTGTTCAGATTTAATTAGAATTTACACTTTTAAAAGAACTGCGATTGTTTTTTTCTCTAATACAGGTCTAAATTTTAGACTACGTTTTGTGACTATATGTTTCTGGAAGCTCTTTTTGCAACCCATATTCTCAGCATTCGCTCGCTGTAGGGTTTCTCCTTTCTTCTGTCCACCTGGAGTTATTTTGTTGTTGTTCATGGAAGCCCTTAAAGTCCCGTAGTTAGTTACTTTGGTAAATTAAGGTGTATTTTTCCTTACTAGATTTGTAGAAAAATTAACTTTGAAAATATTCATGTAATTTACTTAAAAAAAATTTGGATGATAGATATTTAAATTTAACTTTATTTAAAAACAAAACAAACCTAATTGTGAAAAAATCTTGACTGCATGAAATACTAACTAATTTTGTCCATAGTTTGGAAATAACAGCTGATTTGTTCATTTAATACTGTAGATTAACATAAAATTATTAATGAACTTCAGTTTAAAAACGAGTTATTAGTTACCCACAAAAGGTGCTCAAAGTGGCCCCTGTTCTGATCAATACACAATTTTGGCTTAAAATAGCCACCACGGTCTCCCGACCTCACGCCATCAGACTTCTTTTCATGGGATTAGATAAAGTCAGTTGTTTATTCAAACAAAATAACACACAAGAAGAGTTAAGGAATCGCATAATATAGCGGCAGAAAGTATTAAGAATACTTTTAACGTTATGAGACGCGCTAGAAAAGAATGTCGTCGAGCGAAAATTGTGTATTGACAAAACGGGGGCCACTTTAAGAATATTTTTCAGGGAACTAATAACTAGTTTTTACGTTGTTTTTAAACGGAAATTCATTAATTTTATGTAAATTTTTTGTATTGAATGAACAATCAGTTGTTATTTCCAACCTATGGACAAAATTAATATTTCATGCAGTTAAAAATGTTTTTCACAATTACATTTGTTTTGTTTTCAAATAAGGTTAAATTTTAATATCTAGTATTCAATTTTTTCTTAAGTAATTTACATGAATCTTTTCAGAATTATATTTTCTACAAATCTCATTAATAAAAAAGTACATCTTAATTTACCATTTACAAAAGTAGTTTCACGTTAAAGACAAAAATGTAATATTTTTAGCCCCAATTCTGGTGTTTTATGTGATATATCTTTAAAACTGCTGAAGGTACATTACTGGGACCAAATTTATTCAATTTATCAAGTGAAAATACGTAAGAAACTATCAATTTGTCTATTACAGCTTTGAAAATATCTAGGTGGTCTCATTTCACCGAGGGTACTGATACTCGGCGAAATCTTTGACCCTGTATAATTCGCTAACAAAGAGTTTTCAGGCCTATGTTTATTTTTAGCTATAGAATGAGCTATCGAGAGATTGCTGTATAGTTTTAGCTTTAATCGTTCGTATGTACGTTTTTAGCATCAAGCATTTAATCGTTAGTTTTAGGTTTGTGTAATATTTGCCTCCATTTTGTGTTGTTGGAACCGTATTTATCTGAATTATTTCTGTTATTGGTGATGTTATTTGAATTCAAGTTAGTTTGGTTATTCTCGATAGTTTTACAAGGCTCATAACCAACGCTGTTAATTGATCGCATAGCAGCCTTACTTAAAACAAACACAATTATGTTTGTTGATCTTTTCTTGGAATAGTTTAAAACCTAAAGTAAACTAATTCTGGTGAACACAATGAAACTCTATACCAAAAGACATTATTTTAAAGGAAATATTCAATATTTTAGTACATTTAACAATAAATAAATATGTTATTGTTTAGGTCATCAGCCGAAAGGCTGGTTTGAACCTGTAGAGGTTTTACTAAGTAAAACGAGGAGTGAGGTGGTTTACCATTGCCTTCCTCACCGAGTGAAAAGTACGCTTATCAGCATGCCGGGCCCTCTGAAAAGCACATATTTTCCACTCTGCAAATGACACCTTCGTTTCATTCACCAGAGGGTCTGGCTGTATAATGAAATTCATTACTTTCAGAGGAGATTACTGTGATTAGTGTATTTTACACCTCTACTCCTTCTGTTCTTAAATGACTCAGTCATTTAATTGGCTGACCATGTGTTAAGAAACAGAACTATTTATTTTAGCCCTGCAACGAACAGATTGAGTGTAAAAAATTTGACACTTCACCTGTCCGTTATGGGCAGAAAAATAAATATGGACACAATAATAAATTAGCATGGCTGTTAGAGATATTGTACGGACAAATATTATACAGTCACATTATAACAAACAATCGTAATTACACAGCATTATAGCAAAAAGGAATTTAGTTCATGTTCATTAATTTTGATGGAGAGTTCCATCACCAGTCTACATTTAGTACTCCAAAAGCATCAAGGTAATTTATGACATCAATCGTACTTGCGTTGTTGAATATTTAAAATGTTGTTCATTAAAAGCTTATTTAGAGAACAATAGTTCAGTGAACATACATTATAAGTGTCATCAAAGTAGACTAATTCGGATGCACACCCGTTCATGACCAATAAACAGATGGCAATAAACAGATGGTAAATGTACCAACTTTCTCGCATATCACAATATTAATATTTCATTCATTTTTGACCGGGTTGTCTTGTGGCCCATCTGAATATTTTAAACTGAATCTGCACAATGTATATTGTAAAAATTCTAGAATTTAACATAGTTTTACAGTTTCCTTATGCTACCGCAAGTGAATTTAAATTTTTAAATATTGTGTTGAATACCATTTTCCATTTTTTTACAGTTACCTCTTTTTTAGTAATAATTTCTTGTTATCCACCTCAAAATTTGATATATCGTGTAGTATAATGTATGTTACCTAACCTAACATTAAAGTTTATTTATTTAGATATTTATCACAACAGTTGGGGCAGCTAGGCATACATCATGAATTTGTACAACAGTGTGAAACTTTTCGATTCAGTATGTTCTGCATTCATGTATTTTTTATCTCTTGCCTATATGAATATACCGGGTGTCTCACAGAATTTGAAGCATAGGGAAATAGCATTGATTTTTATTAGTTTGTTAATATTTTCTTCCCATGAATAAATGAAGATTTGATATAGTCAGGGATCATTAGAAAACGTTTAGACCTTTAAAAAATATCATTTTGATACATTTTAAGCTGTATTTTAGCTTAAATACAGAAATACATTCATTTGTAACCGGTTTTCATTTAAGTTTTATAAATTTTATCAACTTTTCGCATTGTTATGTTTGGAATAATGGTAACGTTCTGGTCCTGAGATTTAAAGATAGGTAGGTTTAATCCATCAACGGTAAAAACTTTTTATTGTTCAAAAAATATTGGAAATATTAAAAAAAATATATTTATTTTTAATTTGTTTTATCAACAATCTAGATTATTGTTGTTTTTTTTATTTTGTTTAACGTCCGACTGTTCTGCAATTACTAAAATTATTGACTATTTAGCTACATCAATAATAGCTAAATTAAATGTTGCCGAAGGAAATATTTAGGTATTTAAAATAATATTGAATTTGGTTCCAAAAAAAGAAATTTTAGATGATAAAACAAACTGACAAAATTTAAAAAATTAACAATTAATTTTTTTTAATATTTCCGATAGTTTTTGAACAATAAAAAAATTTTACCGATGATAGATTCGACCCTCCCTTCTTTACATCTCCGGACAAGTACGTTACCATTACTTCAAACATAACAATATGAAAAATTGGTAAATTTACAATACTTAATGGAATAGGGTTACAAATTTATGTATTCCTGTATTTGAGCTAAAATACTGCTTAAAATGTATCACAATTATTTATATTGTTTAAAAGATCTAAACATTTCCTAATGATTCCTGACTATAACAAGTCTTTATTTATTTGTGGGAAGAAAATATTAACAAATTAATGAAAATCAATGCTATTTCCCTATGTTTCGAATTCCGTGAGACACCCGGTAGAAGAAGGAAAGTATTGATTTCATGTTGATTTTTTGAAATCGAGTTTTCATCGGATATACACGTTTCCAGATCCCTGAACCCAAAAAACATGTTTGTTTTTAGCTCTTGGTCTGTGTGTGTGTGTGTGTGTGTGTGTGTGTGAACAAAATATCTCAAGAACGAAACATTGTATAAAAATTAAACTTGAAATTTAAGTTAGGTACCATCAGAGAACTCGACATGAACATTTTCATCAAAATCGGTCAACTGGAAGTAGTAGTTTATTCGTTTCATTTTTCACTTTTTTGCGATTTTCTCCAAAACGGCTCCTACGATTTCTTGAAAATTAACTTATTTACTAAATTTGTGTTCTACAAGATAGCGTATGCGCCATGTCTGCTGTAATTCTTGGAGAGACTGTTCTCTCGTAGAAAAAAATGTTTTTTTTTTAATATTGCAGCCTTAATATGCATTTTAGCGTAAAAGTGTACATAATAAAAGTTGTAGACAATTTAAAAATTCTATAACTTTTATTTCAATATTTCTTTGTATAACGCTTAGTTTAGCGGTAGTTTGTGATTTTCTGTTTTTTCACGGAAATCTCTAAAAATGATTTTTTTAAGATTTCGGCCTTAGTATGCATTTGACGACAAAAATTCATAATCAAATTTTTAAGAAATTAAAAGATGTACAACTTTTGTTTTAAGCATTTTTATTTTCAGAGCCTAGTTCAGAACCAAAAAATGATTTTCCGTATTATTAAGCCGAACTAAGATTAGTTTTTATTTTGTATCATTCGCTTATGATTAAAATAAAGTTAGTATGTTTTTGAGGTTAATTTTTTGTTACTAATGTTAGGTTATATTTTGCATTATTTGCATTGGCAAGAAAAAGTCGTGTAAGTGTTTCACACCAGATATTTTCTTAGTTATAAAATACAGTTTAACACTTGCAATATCGAGCGAACCGATATTATGAACAATAAATAAGGTGTCAACAGAGTTTAGTTGAATAATAAGAGGAGTATTGCGTCAGATGTATAGTGTGTACAAACAGTAGTTGAATCGGTTTGGTGTTCGGTATTGAAACAGATTCATTGTAACGAACAATTATTTGCACGACAAATGTAGGTAAGATTTTAATTTTTTGAATATGATCGTAAATGACCATATTTTCTTTTTAGTTAAGTTTAGTTTAAGTCTTAGGCCGGTTTTTCACTTACCGATACGTACCGATACATTGTTGCCGATACTGATAATCCGACAAACGAGGCACCCGGAATGTATTGAAGTACATACGACTGGTTTTACATTTGCGTATATCGGTCCGACATGTCCGACCATGTCGTCACATCGGACCCGACATAGAGACAGTCTTTTTGTATCAGACCGACAAAACAGATAAGTATTGTTTCTTTAAATTCCGATATTGTAACGGATAATTCGTATAAAAGTAGCCTATTCAACGATTATCGGTATCGTGTCAGCCGTAACTCCAAGATCGGCGACGATATATCGGTATCATGTCGGTACCGATATACCGGCCTTAAGTTTAAAACAATTTTTTTAATAAATTCAGACTTATTAAATTGCATAGTTTATTGTTATTTTCAAGTTGTTTAAACTGTAATAATTAGTGTAATTAATAAATTTGTAAGTAAATCTTTGTTACGTGTAAAAGGAAGTTTTTATTTATAAACTACCGGTTACCGACATGGTCTAAAATAAACGATACATAAAATGGCTCTAAAAGATAAACAAGAAAATAATTCAAATAAACTAGTAAAAACTAGTAACTAGTTAGTTATGTTGTATTACAATAAATATAACATAAGAATGTAATACAGTGTATTTAAACAACGTTTGTGTAATCCAAATTTAATAACTGTCCCTTTGTGTATAGGAGAGTATTAGGTAATTAAAAGCGGAATCTATTCCAGCGGTAATAATCAGTACTATAGTGAGACAGTTCTAACAGCGTTCCCTTCATACAAAGGGATAACTCTCAAATAGGAATCGCCCGTTTAACAATTAAACATTCTAGCAAAGACAGAAGACAGAAAGCTTAGAATGTAAAGCAATCATCAAATATACGTACAAATACATAATATACATTTAAATCTACTTATTTGTGTGCCAAATGAAACAAAAGTTTCAAAACTGCTATTCAGAAGATTCATGCACCAAATCGTGAATAATTCACTTAAAACTTGAGCAAATGAGAAATTTCTGTCATCAAAATTAAATTTCTCCTGTTGTTGTTTCTGATTGAATTTAAGTTTTTATAAGTTATCTTTTTAACTATTAGGCCTGTTACTAAAATTCACTGAATTGGTTTGTGTTAATATTAAATGTATTAATATACAGCTAAGAACCTAAAGATAAATAACAGGGTTAGAGAATAAATTAAATTTAGTTCTCCAGACCTTAAAAGATCAAAATAATTTAAAAGTAAAAATTAAACTGAACTTTCTTTGTTTAAGTTCTCATAAATTCTTTGACCATAACGCTAAATTTGATTAAACAATTATGTATTAAATCATCCTATATTAAAGTATGATTTAATATCGCTGCGAGTCAGCTATTTGAAAGTTGATGAAAGGAGACGAAGGTATCGTGGTTTAAATCCTAGCGAAATTATAAGATAGATACTTTTATACGGATTTGAATACTATAATGCGTGCACAAACAAAAGAACCTCCTTAAAATGAACTCTACTGCGAAGAGAGAGCAAAAAAGATGGATTCCTCACATTATTTCTCTCGCACAGCCTGCCACTGGAGGGATCAGTTGACAATAGTTCGTCTATATTCGGACAAATGAAAGACTGCAGATGAAGGCGGAGCATAGTGGCCTAGAACACAGCACACAGCCAATTGACTTTCGACAACCGTATCCTGCGTTGTCACGTTGTGGCCCCGCTGTTCACGTTACTAAACCACAGTTACAATGTTACAGAGTCAGCTAGAGTCGATGGAATGGAGTGTGACAGCAAAGCGATGACCTCACACCCGACCTTGGTTGTTATTGGCTAGATCTCATCCGCAATCTTACAGTATATCTATTATAGGTGTGTACTTCTCACAGCGAGCGTGTTGCGTAAAAGAAAACTTGCCTAGATAACTTATTATATTATGCCATTTCCAATTAAGATTTTTGTTTATTGTTAAGTCTAAGAATTGTGAACAAAACATTTCTTTTCGAGCAGTTTTTACAACCGTTAATTTATTACCGTTAATAAAATTTGTTTGACTTGAAAATAAACAATGCATTTTATTTATTTTAGGAAGCTACATTATAAACTATTTCACGAGCTTGTCTTTGAAGTGGGCGTCCGGATGAACTTGACGATTTTGAAGTTGATGCCATATTTAAATTAAGACAAAATGAAAGTTATTAAACTCCATATCTATTTTTAATAAAATCTAAACAATAAAAATCTAGAAAAATATGTTATGCGGCAATATTTACATACATTCACACTAAACATATTTACACACACGCGTACATCAACACTTCAATAGCTTTCTGTAAAACAAAAAAAACTACACCGTTGTAAACACTACAAGTTGTAGACTTCAGGTGGTGAAACCAATTGAAGTACAGAAGACTATGGTATGGACTGACCTACTCCACCAAAATACGTACATCAGAAAGACGCAGACATCTCTCAATAATATCGGTTGCGGCGCATCAGCACAGTTCATTTGACGTGGTAGGGGGGTGACATTTTCCTCGTATTGCGGGAAGGTTCTTCAGATACTTTTTATCTAAAGAATAAAATAAATAATTACAGACAGTGGTTACCTGTTTACTTTGATGGTCTGGATTTTATTAACTATACTTTCTCAGGAAAGATCTAAGTCTGTACAAGACTACAGCTCATTTACACATCATCATCTCATTGGGTCACGCCATTGCTTATTGTTGTAATATGAACCGATTCCAACGTACTTTTAGGGTTAAAAAAATAAAACTTATAATACAAATGTATCAATAAATCTGCCTAAAAAGTTTATATTTTATCTTCAAAATAACTCAAGAAAGTTAGTTAACCAGAAATTTAACTGAGCATTGAATTGTTAAGGATGTGGTTAGATAAGAAAGATTGAAAAGCAAATCCTTTTTTAGATGCAGATTATGATTTGAATTTAAAGGAAATTAAATGTTAAGTAATCAATTAGTTTTACAACAAAACTTGAGTTAATTAAATTCTATTTTCTTGTGAACTTCTGAAAGTTTGTAGATTCGTAACTACCAAGTTTTTTTATACTGATTATAAGAAAATTATTGACGCCAGATGACATAAACAGAACAATGTTGAGCAGAATGACTCCCTCAGGATGCATTTCAGTAAATGTACGCGATATCGTGTCTCAACTTTATCGTCTTGAATGATGTCAGACATTTTTTCCACAAACTTTATGACAATGCTACAATTATAATAAAAAATAAAATAAATTAATACTTTTTTAATGGTTTTATAAAATTAACAAGAAAGAAAAGTAACAAATTATCAAATTATTGGTTAGTCAATGACTGATAATATTTTTCTCAGTTTCTTCCCAGAAATTTTATTTTAGAATTCTAGACACATTTCAAATTATATTATTGATTCACTCCTACCACAAATAAATAATATTATACGTTGAAAATGAAGGAGAATCTCATTTACATTTTTGCAAGTATTATTTCTCAGTAGGCACGGCTCAGAAGTGATAAAAATATTGTGACAAAAATTGCAAATTCAAATATCTGTATTTATCATTTTGCACGTATCTTCTTAAGTGTTAAAAGAATTTTATTTGAAATTCCAAAGCACAATTTCTTTTTGTATTCGATTGGACTTTTTTATTATTTCAAAGCAATTTTCAAGACTGTTTTTTATATGTACATCTCTATTGATAAAAATATATTTCTCACAAAAAAATGTGACTTATTTTAATACTTAAACGCAAAGGGCCTAGGTAGCTAAATCGATAAATTACTAGACTGCTAAGCCGAAGGTTTCGTTTAATTTCCTGATTATGGACTGCAAACAAAGTTACGTTTTTCATTTGCTAAATTACACCAAAATTAAAGTAGCTACCAACGCATTTATTAGTTGTTTCCATTAGAACAATAACCTGCTATAAACGTTTCCTTCTTCTTCTTCTGTCCACTCGCAGTTCTGTGTTTGCTAATTCTGAAAGTCGTTACATTCAGTAATCTGTAGTCTAATAACTTTGGTCAAGTAAATTCTCTCCTTATATTTTTTACCGTTAAGGGGATTCGGGGGTCCGAAAAATTATTTTTCAACTGATTTTACATTTTATAATATTTCAAAATCTTGTGATTAATTTGATATATTTACTATTGTTGTACGACGCACCTTTCTACATTTTTTTTTTGAATTTGTGCTGCAAGTAGACTTTTTTCCTGTATTGGTGACAGTAAATCGAATTTTTGCTGTAACTTTGATAAGCTAACGTGATGATTTTTGTTTCGAATTGTTTAGAACTTCCCTGTAGTACCCCAGTAGTTATCAAAACAGTCACAGAGTTTTGTAAGTATAGATCTTGCCTGTATCAATACTAGTGGCTGACACTTCTCCATTTATTGACTGATGGCCCCATTTTTGCTAGATTCCGTCGAAACCTGCATATAAATTTCTATTTACGTTGTCACAATCCATGCTATTTTCAAGCACAGCCTCCTTAACAGCTTGCTCCATACTGCATGAAGCAAGTTTGTTAAGACAATCTTAGTGACTACAAGCTGGGATGCACTAAGTTAAATTTTTCAGTTTTTGTAATTTTCGAAAAATTCATTTGTTAGCACAAAAGGACCATTTTCTCAGCAACCACTCAACCAAGTTTGATGAAAACTGCAGGGCAGTTAACCTTCCTAAGGACGCATAGTTTCTATTAATAACTTGTGTAAAAAAGTATTTTCTAAAATATTTTACAGCTATAAATGTTTCAAAATTTCATAGGTCTGAAAGGTGAGCCGAATTAAATTCTTTATCTTTGTTAAAAATCAAAATGTTACAAAATTGTTACATTTAAAATGTTTCATTTATATAAGCATAATATTGTAAAAAAATACACAATGTTCGTAGCAGTAAAAGCTGAGAAAATGTACTTTAAGTAAGTATGGTGATGTACAGCACTCCCGTGTCCCCTTAAAATTTTAAGAAACATCGAAATTCTATTAAAATCAACCTCCTGGACAACATCAAAGATATTCACAGACTGAAATGTATTTTTAACACTTAAGCTTCGGTCCTTTCGGGATCTGGGTAAAAAAAAAATAAACTTTCTTTAAGTTTATAATAATTATTTATTGAACATATTAATAATTACAATTAAATAATTAAGCTTAGACTACTAACAAATTACAATTAGATTAAATAGAATAAATAAATTTACAAAACATAAAGCTTAAACTAAACTAGAAGATACTGTCACTTAACAATTAAAACCATTATTTACCGTACGCTCACACACTATTAACGTAATTCAGAACCGGTCCCATAACGACACTATTTTGTAATGGCCCGATTTCTTTCACAGTCTAAGTATTCACTACAAATGCGCTAATTGTTTTTATACCACGGATAGTTTGTCAAACGAGTCCCTTTTAACATTTTCTCCGCTCTACCAGATTATCGTAGGAGGAGTCAAAATAAAATTATCGTTCCTACTAGTTTTGATTTTGAGAATTTCTATTTTAAACATTCAATTCGTTGCAATCCATTATCCTTGTTAGAGCAGACGCCAAAAGCTTGCCGGTTTTCTGAAGTTCACAGAAAGTATATTTTGATAATGGCTATCTCTTTTAGTTTCTGAATTTGGTGACTTCCGATTTTTGGCCACTTCCGTTCAAAACCGGAACTTCAAAGCTAATTGAACCACAATTATTTTTTTGTGTGGATTACAAATCGAAAACCGTCTGTTGCTCTCTCTTGTAGTTTCTGATTTTGATTTGTTTTGACTACCGATTTTGGGCCACTAACACATTCAGTGCTAGAGACTCGCCTAGCGGGTCATTGGTAGGTGTTACAGCCAGGGTGCCGTCTCACCTGGCGGGTTCTGTTTTGTTATCATTTTAAGTAATTCTGGAGGGACACCGCCTGTCGGATATTAGTTTCTTGCTATTATATAGCCCTCAGAAAGGTTTTTGGTTTTTTCTATGTAACCGTGCAGTTTTGAATTTTTGCCATGCGATCTTCTACCCTCGTATAGTATACTCGTTTAGTATTTTTAACAGATTTTTAGGGTACAGTTGAAGCCGTAAATTTAATCTTTGCGGATATCGATTCAAAATTGCTTACACTTTTAAATTTATTTTAAAGGTATAATATTTGTAGTTTAAAATTATATAAGAAATTACACGTAAATTAACAGTAAATGAAAAAATTCAAACAATAAATACATTATTTATTATAACAGGCAAAAATAAATCGAAAAAACCATTGAATTGTTTACTTTATGTTATTAGCAAATATAAATCCGTGTAGGCTATAGGTCGCAAATAAAATAACTCTATAAAAACGTTAGTAACATAAGTTGTAGGCCCTACATAAAGCTAACGGAGAACACGCTGCACGAGTAATCAGCCCAAAGGAAGAGATACCTCATAATTGCTCAGCATTGAATGTGTATATATTGAATGTATTGTTTTACTAATTACTTTACATAACAAGGATTTTACAGATAATTTTATTGAAAAGTTAGTATAGTTAGTATTTTAAAGAAAAGTTAGTAAGTTATTTAATGTGAAAATTGTTAAATTTCTTTTAATTCGTTTGTGGTATTATAAATGATGAAGAAGAAAAAAACCAAAATGAAAATGAATAAACAAACAATTCCATTAGTAGGAAAAATCTAGGACGTATTTTTTTTGTAAACGCACTCATGACACGTAGAAACAACAGTCTATAAACCTGCAAGCCACTGTTTTTATGGCAGAAGCGTGGTTTTCCGGTATAACTGCGTTTTATTATTGCAGAGTTTCATTTTTTCCTTAGAGGCCAATTCCAAGAATGTTGAGCATAAAGCAAGGTTCATACTTTATATTTTTTCTGCTGGTAGGATGATACTTATTTTAATTGTTGATTCATTGATGTCAATATGTTTTTCTTATAAAGTAAGATTCATAATTGGCTTTCCTTACAATGCTAAATTATTTTTGATGTAATTCGTCAGCTTGATAATTATTTTACTAAATTTTTACTAGACGATTCTTTATTGTCAATTATTTTTATATAAGTAATCTTACTACGAGTCTTTATAAAATCAAATAGTTTGGAATCATCGATCTAGAATTATCAAGTTCAGTAAAACATTTGATTACATATTTGAGAACCAATAAATGAGTTATTTTTAAAATAGATGAAATATTACTTCAAACATTTGATACATTAATATTTATACCTTATTAAACATCCTATACAGGTATTTTTAACAACCGATTGATTATTATATTAATAATAATCAAAATATATATTTTATTTATATATATAATACATAAATGTACAAATATAATACTTATCTACCACGGCGTAAGTAGGATGTTTTAAATTTTGGCCCGTTGGTTGCCCAAATTTACGCATCGATGATACTAGGCGTACAGTTACAGTCAAAGTTAGGTACCTTGGTTTAATACTTGACAGACTACTCACTTGGAAGCCATACGTTGCACACGTTAGAGCAATCTCGAACTTACGGTTTTGTATGTTGTATAGAGTCTTAGGTCGCAAGTCCTCGCTACCTCTACACTTAAAAACCATCCACTATAAATCACTAGTACGGCCAATTTGGTTATATGGTGGGCCAATTTTTGAAACCTATCACAATACAACACTGAATAATCTTCAAAGACACCAGTCAAAAGCACTTAGAGCAATAACAAACGCACCTTTTTATTTAACCAATCATACCATTCCCAAAGATTTGAAAATACCAACGGTTCGAGGCATTATAAACGCAACATACACACAAAGACAATTGACCACATACATCCAAATGTCCAATCTCTTTTAACTAACGATCTTCCTGTCAACAGACGACTGAAACGAAAGTGGAATAGGGATCTTCTCCGACCATCATAAAAAAAACATTGCAATGTAACTTGTCAAGCCTTTCTAATTTCATAAAAAGAAAAAATCATTTCATAATTATATATATATAAATATATAAAAAATCATCTATCATTGAAAAATTTTGGCACCACATTCCTTGTAAAATTTCACACCGAAATCGGTCACTGGATCGATTCTCATTAACGTCACATTCCCGCCCTTCCTCATTCATTCCATCGTATTTACTAAATGATTTAAAAAAAATTTACAGTTGTAAATAAAAATAAAGTTGAAACCAAAAAAAATTTAATAATATGAAAAATTACTGAAGATGTGGATTCTATGTACGAAAGCGCTATTATTGGTAAGTGTTTACTGGTTACCGTATTACTGGTGATTCAAAGAAATTAATATACTCGTATATTTTGATTATTTTATATATGTCTCCCATGTTAATGTTCAGTAAAGATAATTATATTTTAACGTTTAATTCAAATTCTTTCGGAATCTGGTTTCATTAAATGATAAGGAAATTTTATTTAAAACACTAATAATTAAGAATCTAATAAACCACAACAAATTTTTACTCCTATAACTACAGGTAAATAACAACTTAATTACTTAGGCTAAATTTATTACAAAATTTATTACAAAATATTATTTAAAATTTAAACTGAAGGAAAAATAGCCATGTACGATAATTAATTAATTGATTAATCTTACCTACAAAACGAATTATAGTAGGCTATCTAATCTGATGAATGCGAAGAACTGCTTCTTCGTAAATGTGATGCTATGAACTGGTTTTACAAACTAACCAAACGCACTGATTCCATTTAAAATCCCAGTTAAAACTAAAGTAGACTGCACCAAGTTAACGGTTTCATATAAAGATCTAAAGACGATCGTAGTCCTTTTGAGAAAGATGAGATTATCTAAATAAGTAAAGGACAAAAGCAAATACTAAAACTTTCTACTCAATGGACTGGATAAATTTAAATCATAATAAAATGTAAAATGTAGTTGTTAGAAAACAACTAGATATTAACTATTGGAAGTCGACAACTACAAAGGGCAGTACTTGGTGCATATTAAAAGGATAAATCTGGACCCAATTCTGAAGGTGATTGAGGGATACAACCAGAGGAGCACTAATCAGAGTTATCTCCTCTGAAAGTTTTGAATTTCATTATACAGCCAGACCCTGTGGTAAATAAAGTGAAGGTATCATTTGCAAAGTGGACAATATGTGCTTTGCAGAGGACCTGGCATACTTTTCAACTTGGTGACGAAGGCAATGGTAAACCACCTCACCACTCGTTTTACTTAGTAAAACCTGTACAGATTCAAGCCAGCGTTTTAACTGACGACCTAAACAACAACCTGAGGGAAAAAATGAGCTTTGGAAGGCCAATAAAAAGATGAAAGGACGCTAAAAAATAAAAAGATGATCTTGGAAGTTGGATGTAATACTTGCTGAAGTAACACACTGAAGCCGTATGCTTAATGCTTAACGATGTTGTTGTTTAGGTCATCAGCCGAAAGGCTGGTTTGAACCTCTAGAGGTTTTACTAAGTAAAACGAGGAGTAAGGTGGTTTACCTTGCCTTCCTCACTGAGTGAAAAAATTACGCTTATCAGCATGCCGGGCCCTCTAAAAAGCACATATTTTCCACTCTGCAAATGACACATTCACTTCATTCACCACAGGGTCTGGCTGTATAATGAAACTCATTACTTTCAGAGAAAACAACTCTGATTAGTGTCTTTTGCACCTCTACCTCTTCTGTTCTTAAATGATTCAGTCATTTCATTGGCTGACCATGTGATAAAAAACAGAACTATTTATTTTAGCCCTGCAAGGAACAGATTGAGTGGAAATTAATTGACACTCCACCGGTCTGTTATGGCCACAATAAAAATAAAAATCAGATTAGAATAAAAATCAGTTTCCTCTCTTTTCATATAAAATACAAATGAGAGTTGTAAATTGGGTTTTATATCCGATTAACTCAAACTATTCTTATTTAACCCCTCCTTACCGAAAAATCATTCATTTCTTTAATACCACAAAATTACTTTGTTTAATTTATTAAAAAAGTTGTCGCTTGAAGTTTACCTTTGTTAAAAAAAATAACTTTCTATAAATTATTCTCCATAAGAAGTTAATAAAAATTTCAACAACTTTTAACGCTAACTTCTCTGTACTTTGTTTAAGTTACTTTTATGTAGTTTACACGTGCCTAAAATAAATTTATGTTGTAATTTTCAATTATATATTTTACCTGTTGTAAGAATATAATTTAAACGTTCAAAGGTAGGTAATTTTAATTAAAACGCTTTTAAAATTTATGAACATTATAATTTTATGTAGTTCAAAAAGAATGATGCCAATTTTTCATGGTAAAAGTAGTTTAGTACATCTAATTATGATAAAAATATGATAGTATAAATATAAAAAAAACGATCTTTAACCGGAAATTTGCAAAAATACTAATTTTTGTTTTACTATAATCTAATAAATGAAAAGTCTATAAAAAAAGACCTATGTGTCTTATAAAGAATTGAATCTTTACAAGTTTATGAAAAACAGTTGTGTTTAATTATCAATGGTTTTTCTCAATCGTCGTATTGCTTTGGTAGGATGTAAATAACATTAACGCCCTAAATCGACGTGTACATTTAATTAAGCAATACATTAATGGTTATTAAGCTACACAGGAGTTCCATTATGACGGTAATTATCCAGGAGATTAGTTAACAATTCGGTAACAAATATTAACTAAGCAAATAATACTAAAACTTTCGGAATAAACTCCTGAACAAAGAAAAGTATATAACACGAATCTATTATATAAATAACTATTTTAACAATGAGCAACATGGAATTATGTTAACACGTTCTAAGTTATTTCTAAAATAAAAATTGAAAAACATATAAAAATGTACACATTTTAAAAGATTTTTGTTTGAGTTTAGTTGGACCGGTAAAAATTAAATCTTACAGTTCATATTCTTCTTTTACAAATAACATAATTAAAAATTTTAGTGGTGTTTGAACCGGGTCGAAAAAAGTGTCTTGCATCAGCTCATAAACGATTTAAAAAATAAACTAATTAATACTATATTTGAAACAGTCATTTCAGAAAGCCTATAAGTCAAAATTTTACATTTTTCCTTTAGTGCATCTGAGAACTAATTGAATGTAAACACACCATCCCTACAAAAATCACATAAGTCTAGCTTTTTTTAAGTAATATATAACTTTAAGAAAAAGGATATCCTTAAGGATATAAAGTGTTTCCTTCTAATTAAAAAATAAAAGTGGATGTTCCTTTGAAGCTCAAGCTCTATTTTGTAGTGGAAGAGGCCATACAAAGATTCTAAGCAAAAAAAAATTTTAAGGTGTATAATTAGTACCGTTTATGGCAACGATCAACATTTTTCTTTCTTAAAGTTAAGAATTTCAATTTTTATTATTGCAGGAAGCTATTTTGTCATAATGTAAACTACGTAGTAAAATAAATAAATGGATACTATTTATTGTACAGCACAATTTTCTTCTGGACTAAAAACGCATTTCACAGAAAACAACGTAAGTGAACATTTTACTCCAATTTATTTCAGAAACACCTTAAGTCTAAATTTTCAATTTTTGTTAAACAAGTTACTTGTCTTTAAAAAATGATATTTTATATTAAAGGGACAGCCCTCTGAACTGTTTGTATTTTTCAATATTTTTTAAATTGAAACATATGACGTTTACTCTTTGACGACAAAAACTGCCCAACCGTTTACATTAATAATATTCCGCTGCCTCACACTACTCAAACACGCTATTTTGGCTTACACTTGGACAGAAAACTTACATGGAACACACATGTTACACACACATACCACGAGCTCAAAACACGCTTCTATCAACTGAAACGCTTACTCTATAGACGTTCTAAATTAAACATGTCACACAAATTAAAAATCTACAAGACAGTCTTAAAACCAATCTGGACCTATGGAGTTCAACTTTTGGGATTTGCTAAACCTTCACACACGGAACGTATACAGGCGATTCAAAAAAAGATTCTACGAACGATAACGCAATGCCCCTTTACATGATACATTTTTGTATATATTGTGACACTTATTGCTAAGGTCCGTTTCGGGATCTAGGTTATTAAATAATTAATACACTAAATTTTACAATTACAAAGATTTATTACACTAAAAGATTACAAAATAAATAATTCAACTAATTATAATTAAGAAATACAATAAATGATTTAATGATTCACTTAAAATAAATAACAAACAATAAATAACTTAATAACTTACTTAGCCTACTTACAATCACTTTTATAGATTACACTAACATACAACACAAACTGAATTCACAAAACTACACATTAACTTTACAATACACACACAACAAAGAGACGGTATAACAATCTTACTCGGATACAATACTCGGATGTGTAACCTGTAATACACACCCCAATAATCTCTCGGCAAAGATCACACGAATACTGACTGGACCGCCGCCCGGGGCCTCCTTTTATTATCATTTACAAAGATCGTTCCAGAACAAAGTAGAGAAATCTACTCAAGTACAAAAATAACTCTTTATTAATGAATGCTAGAAAAATTCCTTTGTTAACAAGTCAACTATTGTAAATAGAAACGTAAACAACCTCATAAACAACTTCATAAAAATAGCTGTACACAATAGTATTGTAACAGGAACGAAGGAGAGACGAGAACACACATGAATGTTCCAGAAATTCTATTCATAAAAATACTTAATAAATAATAATAGTACATTTACTATTGATAATAGTAACAAGAGGGAGTAATAAAGACAGAAATAACAATACACAATAGATCAGTTTTGTAAATGACAGATTGTAACCATAAAAGTGTCTATTCATTCATAAGGGTATTGTGTGTTATAAAAAGGGTATTTTTATAAAGTTGTTTACGTTTTCTATTTACAATAGTTGACCTATTAACAAAAGGGATTTTTCTAGCATTCATTAATAAAGAGTTATTATTGTTGTACTTGAGTAGATTTCTCTAAATTGTTCTGGAACGGTCCTTGTGAGTAGGTATAAAAAGAGACCCGCCCCGAGGCGGTCAGTCAGTAGTCGTGTGATCTTTGCCGAACAGTGACGGGTGTGTATTTGCAGGCTATACATCCGAGTATCGTATCCGTGCAAGATTGTTATACGGTGTAACAATCTTGCAATTTCTTTGTGTTTGTGTATTGTAGAGTTGTTAATGTGTAATTGTGTGAATTCCGTTTGTGTTGTATGTTAGTGTAATTGATAAAAGTGATTGTAAGTAGACTAAGTAAGTTGTAAGTTATTTATTGTTTATCTAGCTTAAGTGAATCATTAAATAATTTATCGTGTTATTTAATTATAATTAGTTTAATCATTATTTTGTAATCTTTTAGCCTAATAAATATTTGTAATTTGTAAACTTTAGCGTATTAATTATTTAATAACCTAGATCCCGAAACGGACCTTAGCAATAAGTGTCACATTGGTGTCAGAAGTGCGGGATCTAGTGTTTTTTTGAAATAATTGTTAGTTAAAGTTCATTTCAGTAAAGTTTCATAAATAATCGTTATATTTTTTTTGTAATAGTTTTATTTTGCTTTATATAATTAATTTTGTATCTGTACAAGTTGCTAATTTCTTTTGTAAGTAATTGTAAATTGCTTTTAAAATGGCGAGTTCTGTAGACTTGACCGTATTAATGGAAATGTTAAATGAAATTAAGGCAAGTAATGAAAAAACCAATAATAACGTACAGGCAATTAAATCTGGTAATGAGGAAATTAATGATAAAATACAGGCGATTCAGTCAAGTAATGATGAGATAAAAACAGAATTAAAAGTAGAGTTAGGAAAAATTAGAGATAATGTTGATAGTTTAAATAATAGGGTAGATTCAGTAGAGTTTAAGTTAGAAGAAAATGTTAAGGAAGTTAGAAATAGTGTTGTAAAATTTGTAGAGACTAGGTTAAAAGAAAATAATGAATTAATGGACACTAGATTAGAAGAAATAGATAAGGCTATAGATATTAGGTTTAAGGACATTGTTAAAACAGTGAAATCAAGTGAACATCGCGGCCCGGTAATTCACGCCGACAGTACATCGTCCGGGCGCGGAATTAGTGTGAAAGCGCCGAAATTTGACGGAAGTTCTTCGTGGCAAGTCTTTCGACGACAGTTCGAGGCAGCGGCCGACTTCAACACATGGTCACCGGCAGAGAAAACAACGGTACTGATGACTTCGCTACAGGGCCAGGCAGCGGGAGTTCTACGCGCTGTACCGGCGACTGCAGGGTACGAAGAAATCGTCGCAGCACTAGAAGGGCGATACGGCGAGCATAACTTGGCGGCCATCTACAAGTGTGAGTTACGCGGACGAAGACAGAAGCCGGGCGAAACCTTGCAAGAATTCGCCCTGGATATTGAACAACTCGCGCAGAAGGCTTTTCCAGAACAGCCTGTCGGGTTTATCCAGGAAGAAGCGGCGCAGTGTTTCGGCAATGGGGTTCGAGACGCCGAAATGAAGAAACACCTTATTCTACAGGGCCATAAGACACTCAGTGAGGCTCTCACTCAGGCCCTGGGTATAGAAGCTGTCACCGCATCTACAGATACACCAGCAAAAGTACGGAGGGTGACTGCCGACGAATACAACGGCTCAAATAGATTTGAAGCCCGGCCTAACCGAAGCACACCGAGTCAAAACCATCGACGGACACCGACCAGCGAAAAGCAGCTGTGCTGGCAATGTGGAAAGCCAGGCCACTTTAGAAGGAACTGCGGAGAGAATAAGCCGACATCCGACCAGGGAAACGACGAAACGCCGGCGTAAAGAGGGGACCGCCGGCGCCGAAGATCTCTTCCCCTCCAGCCATCTTCAGTCTAGCCACCGTACGAGGAGGGTCAGACAGCCTCATCGCCGACGGATTATTAAATAACAGGCCATGCTCTATTACCGTAGACACGGGGGCCTCTATTTCAGTAATTCGGCCGGACAAGGCGACCCGCTGCAAGAGAAGGAAAGTAAACCAGAAGTACGCCGTGCAGACCGCTTCGGGCAGCACACGGCCTATTAAGGACGAAGCCTTAGTTAATATAACACTCGGGTGTTACAAACTACAAGCCTGGGTGTTTGTCGCCGACATCGTGGACGAATTCATATTAGGGCTTGACATACTGAGATCGCACGACGCTGCAGTAGATATCGGACGCCACTTGCTGAAGATGGGGCGGTGTGAAGTAGCGTTATGGAGTCCTCGCCTCAAGCCCAGCAATGCTGAAGTTCTACTAAAGGCGGACGAAGTGATACCTGCCCGATGCGAGAAGATTGTAACGGCCACACTGTCGAATAATCTGGGCACCAACAGCGGCGTTACGGAAGCTGGTGAAATCACCGGAAAGGAAGGAGTGATCATCGGGCGAGCTGTAGTACCGAACAGCAAGACGATCTCCGTCCGGGTAGCGAATTTGGATTCCTCAGATAAGGTACTACCGAAGGGAACTGTTCTTGGTAACTGCGAACCAGTAACTTGGACATCTGAACCGCCAAGAGCACTAAATCAGGGAAGGCGTCGGAAGAACCCGGAACTACAGCAACTGACGGCGGCAGCCGGCGTGGAGCTCAGCGATAATACACGGAAGGGACTTGACAACCTAATCAGGGACTTCCAAGACATATTCGCGACGGAAGAAGAAGGATACGGCCGTACTAATCAAGTGTACCATCGAATCGACACTGGAGATGCTCAACCGATACGCCAGCCGCCGAGACGACTACCGCTAGCAAAACAGAGAGAGGTTGATAAGATGGTGGAAGACATGAGAAGGCAAGGCGTCATCGAAGAGTCCGACAGCCCTTGGTCATCACCTGTAGTGTTAGTAAAGAAGAAGAACGGCGAGTTACGATTCTGCGTGGACTACAGGAAGTTAAATGATGTAACCAAGAAAGACTGTTTTCCTCTTCCTCGGATCGACGATACACTAGACACTCTTGAAGGAGCGAAATGGTTCTCTACACTCGACTTGAAAAGTGGATACTGGCAGGTTGCGGTTCATCCAGAATACAAGGAGAAGACTGCGTTCTCGACTGGACGAGGCCTTTGGCAGTTCACAGTGATGCCGTTTGGACTATGCAACGCGCCGGCCACTTTCGAGAGGTTGATGGAGTCAGTTCTACGAGGATTGACGTTTGAATCCTGCCTCGTCTATTTAGACGACATCATTGTGCTAGGACGCACAGAAGAAGAACACCTGCAGAATCTAAGGAAAGTGTTCCAGTGGCTGCGAGGCGTCGGGTTGAAGTTAAATCCGAAGAAATGTAATCTGTTTCGGCGAGAAGTACAGTACCTGGGCCATATCGTATCAGCAGCAGGCGTCGCCGCAGACCCCGACAAACTGAAAGCCGTAAAGGAGTGGCCTACACCACAAAACAAGCATGATGTTCGAAGTTTCCTAGGACTGTGCGCGTACTACCGCCGGTTTATTCAAGGCTTCTCCAACATTGCGAAGCCTTTGACACGCCTGACGGAGGACAAGAAGAACTATCAGTGGGGACGAGAAGAAGAAGAGTCTTTTAAGCGGCTGAAAGAAAAACTATGCTCCGCGCCAATCCTGAGCTACCCAAACTCAGAAGACCGTTTCATCGTCGACACGGATGCCAGCAACGTCGGAATCGGTGGTGTACTCTCTCAAGTCCAAGGAGGCGAAGAGAAGGTTATCGGCTATTTTAGCAGAACTCTGTCGCGACCGGAGAGAAACTACTGCGTGACGAGACGTGAGCTGTTAGCGGTCGTCAAGACGATTGAACACTTCCGGAAATATCTGTACGGGAGGGAGTTCACACTTCGGACCGATCATTCGGCACTGACATGGCTTCTGAACTTCAAGAACTTGGAAGGTCAAACCGCGCGCTGGGTCGAGCGTTTGCAGGAGTACAGCTACAAAGCCGAGCATCGCCCTGGGAAAAAACACTCTAACGCGGACACCTTGTCAAGAAGGCCGTGTGCTCAGGACTGTAAGCACTGCCAGAAAATCGAGCAGCGATGTGACGAGGCTGAGGTACGAATAATTACGACGGTGGCAGTAGATGGCTGGAGCGACGACGATCTTCGCGAGGAGCAGCGGCAGGACCCGGACATAGGACCCCTGATCAACGAGAAGGAGTCAGGCCAACGACCATCATGGGAAGATATAAGCTTGAGAAGCCCGGAATATAAAAGCTACTGGGCGCAGTGGGACTCATTCTCCGTAAGGGACGGCTTGCTGTATAGAGAGTGGCAGTCAGTGGATGGCAGTAAGCGCGTCCCGCAGCTAGTACTTCCACGCACAAAGACCAAGGACGTTATGTCAGAACTACACGGTGGCACTTCAGGCGGACACCTCGGCGTCAAGAAGACTATGGAGAAAATTCGTCAGCGCTACTACTGGCTCCACTTACGAGACGACGTCGAGAATTTCTGCAAGTTGTGTGACACCTGTGCGGCTAGTCGAGGGCCCCGGACTCGAAGTAAAGGACAAATGTGGCAGTACAATGTGGGAGCTCCGTTCGAGCGCATCGCCATCGACATCGCTGGTCCGTTTCCCGTGATAGACGGCGGAAACAAGTATCTGTTAGTGACCATGGATTACTTCACTAAGTGGCCGGAGGTATACGCCATCCCAAACCAAGGGGCGGGTACTGTGGCGGAAGCCTTAGTGAACGAGCTGTTCTCCCGATTCGGAGTACCGAGAGAGCTACACAGTGATCAAGGGCGGAACTTCGAATCGCAGCTACTTCAAGAAGTACTGGAACGATTGGGCGTCCACAAGACAAGGACAACAGCATTACACCCGCAGTCGGATGGAATGGTCGAGCGCTACATCAAGACAGTTGAAGAGCATCTGCGCAAGGTAGTCTCCAAAAATCAACGAGACTGGGACCAGAAGCTTCCTCTTTTCTTGATGACCTACAGAGCGGCGATACATGAAACCACCGGCTTGACACCCGCCAAGATGATGTTCGGCCGTGAACTACGGTTGCCCTGTGATCTGCTGTTCGGCGCCCCGCCTGACAAGGAACAACCAGCGCAACAGTACACCGCGGAATTGGTAGCAAGTATCCACGAAATCCACGAGTATGCACGGAGACATCTGCAAGTAGCAAGTGATCGAATGAAGGCAAGATACGACTTGATGGCTAACTCCGCGGGATTTCGACCAGGTGACCATGTATGGCTCTACAGACCGAGAAGGAAGAAAGGAAGGTGCCCTAAGCTGGAAAATCAATGGGAAGGCCCGTATGCTGTCCTCGATCGCATCAACGACGTGGTCTACCGAGTACAGCGACGCCCAGGGACCAAGAAGATGGTAGTTCATCTCGATCGATTGGCACCGTACTTAGGGGCTACTCGGGACGAGCAGCCTTAAGAAGGGGGCAATGTAACAGGAACGAAGGAGAGACGAGAACACACATGAATGTTCCAGAAATTCTATTCATAAAAATACTTAATAAATAATAATAGTACATTTACTATTGATAATAGTAACAAGAGGGAGTAATAAAGACAGAAATAACAATACACAATAGATCAGTTTTGTAAATGACAGATTGTAACCATAAAAGTGTCTATTCATTCATAAGGGTATTGTGTGTTATAAAAAGGGTATTTTTATAAAGTTGTTTACGTTTTCTATTTACAATAGTTGACCTATTAACAAAAGGGATTTTTCTAGCATTCATTAATAAAGAGTTATTATTGTTGTACTTGAGTAGATTTCTCTAAATTGTTCTGGAACGGTCCTTGTGAGTAGGTATAAAAAGAGACCCGCCCCGAGGCGGTCAGTCAGTAGTCATGTGATCTTTGCCGAACAGTGACGGGTGTGTATTTGCAGGCTATACATCCGAGTATCGTATCCGTGCAAGATTGTTATACGGTGTAACAATCTTGCAATTTCTTTGTGTTTGTGTATTGTAGAGTTGTTAATGTGTAATTGTGTGAATTCCGTTTGTGTTGTATGTTAGTGTAATTGATAAAAGTGATTGTAAGTAGACTAAGTAAGTTGTAAGTTATTTATTGTTTATCTAGCTTAAGTGAATCATTAAATAATTTATCGTGTTATTTAATTATAATTAGTTTAATCATTATTTTGTAATCTTTTAGCCTAATAAATATTTGTAATTTGTAAACTTTAGCGTATTAATTATTTAATAACCTAGATCCCGAAACGGACCTTAGCAATAAGTGTCACAGTATACCTGAACTTTATGATAGTTATTTCAACCCTTATGAATGGACACTTTTATGGTTACAACTGTCATTTACAAAACTGATCTTATTGTGTAAGTTATTGTTATTTTATTATTTCTTAACTATGTTTATAAATGGAATTCTGGAAGATTCGTGAGCGATCCCGTCTATTCTCGATCTTGTTACAATATTTTCTTCAGTTTTGTAGGTAAAGATTCGTATAGCTAACGCTTCGTTTGTAATGAGTTTTGAAAGTAGAGCATAAGAAAATTTAAAACAGTAGTCTCATCTGAAATTTTAGAAAAATATTTGTCTAAAAATTATTTGCAAATGACTTCAGCATCCCAAACTGTCAGATTAAAATTTAAAATAATAATGTATTTATTCTATTTTCCTAAATTTTCTTATTAATTTGATACATCACGTGATAAGGTTTGTGATTTATAGCTAATTTTTAATGATTTCTTTACGGTTCGGTGACTCATATGCTAGAAATTCTCTGCCAGTCTAGAAAAATGTTTTGCCGGCTATAGGGTTAAAAATTTAGTGATTAGGTAAAAGTACAAATACACCGTTTTTCTGATGCTTTTTACCTGTTGTTTCAGTCATCAGCCAGAAGGCTAGTTTGAACCTTCAGAGGGTTTACTAAGTAAAATGAGAAATGATGTAGTTTACCGTGCCTTCCTCACTAAGTGAAAAAGTATGCTTATCGGCATGCCGGGCCCTCCGAAAAGCATATACTTTCCACCCAGCAAATGGCACCTTCACTTCTTCACTACAGGGTCTGATTGTATAATGAAATTTATTACTTTCAGAGAAGATAACTGTGACTAGTGTATTTTACACACTCTACCTCTTCTGTTCCTTAATGCTTCAGTTATATAATTGGCTGATCATGTGATAAGAAAGATAAATATATTTTGTAGCCCTGAAACTAGCAGATCGTGTGTAAATAATTTAACACCACCTGCCGCCTGTTATGGGCAAGCTTTTTACTTATGCATGTTCTTAAAATTATTTTTTCCATTTTTACGACACTTTCTGTTAAACTATTTTGTTTTTATTTTGAGAGCGTTTCACTACAATTATTAATGAAATTTTGTTTAGGTCAACAGCCGAAAGGCTGGTTTGAACCTCTAACGATTTACTAAATAAAAACGAGGAGTGAGGTGATTTACTATTATACCTTCCTCACTGAGTTGAACGAGTATGCTTATCAGCATGTCAGGCCCTCCAAAAAGCACTTACTTTCCACCCCGCAAATGACACCTTCACTTTATTTACCACAGGGTCAGGCTGAAAAATGAAATTCATTACTCTCAGAGGAGATAACGCTGAGTAATGTCTTTTACACTTCTACCTCTTCTGTTCTTAAATAGTTCAATCATATAATTGGCTAATTATGTGATAATAAAAAGAACTTTTTTGTAGCTCTGGAACCAGCATATCGAGTGCAAATAATTTAACACTCCACCTGCCCGTTATGGGCAAAATATTTAATTTCATAATAATGAAATATGAAAGGTAAATTCCCACTTTATTAATGAAAGAAACTAAGCAAACTAACAGAATTATGGAATAAAAATACAGATTTTGATTGACGTCTAAATATATCTAAAACAAATTGAATAATGTATTTGACAAATCTTAAGATATATAAACGTCTATTGCACTTTATCACCAGCGACCTTAAAATGCTTGTTATATTCTATCTATTTTATAAGTGCATACTAGAAAGAACCGCCTACAGGAAGATGTGCTTGTCGTTTAGTGGCTTACGAGAAAATATTATATAATTTATAGATATACATTTTTATTATAAAATAGTACATTAGTTTTCATCGTAAATGTAAGATACTTTTATAAAAAAATAATAAACATTGTGTTATCAATATAACCAGAGACTAAAGTTTGGGATAATATTGTGTGTACGAGTACACCATGAACAGTTTATTTATTTATAGAGTGTTGATTTAATCTAATAAAGTCTATTGCTTGAACATTAATACAATGTTAGACAGTGTTGCAAACATTATTTAGTTCTTCTAAATCGTTATAAGAGCAGTGTTAAAAATTATTGTGCACTTTGTTACAGGGAGTACTAGAACAAGCTGAGCAATTAGACCTGGATATAATTAAAGAAGCCAAAGAGAAATGCCAACTAAATTACACAGGTATTTATTCATTAATTTAGGATTTTATTAATATTCAAAATTATTATGTTGTTATTTTACAAGTGGTAGGAAAAGTATGATAGTCTGTGAATAGATACTTGAAATTCATATTGCGTAACTAGAAAATTCATTTTCATTAATCCTCTAACTTTTCCGGTATACTCTTCCCGAAATGCTTCCCAAAGTGAATAATCGAATTATCACATCTCTCGCATCCTGTTAAAGTTGAACAATCATAAATTAATAAATATAGTCTGAAGTATTACTGTATTTTCATACGAAAAATCAATATTTAAATTAATGAAGGTTAAGTACTGTGCTGAATATACAATAATTCTGATACTTACAATAAATTATCGCTTAATTTCTAAACATATTTTGATGAAAATATTTTTTCTAAATATTTCCTTACCCCTTTATACGTAAAACTCCACCTTTAGTAGTTATTTTAATCACATAATATAAATATACGTCTGAAACTTATAAAATAAAAAATAAAATCAATTAATAATTAAATCGGACTTAAGGTTATTTAACTTGTTTAATTCCAGACGGATGAATAAATATAATACGTAATAACTTATAGATTGTAAATTATAAGAATTAGGCCTGAAGCCACACTTTTAAATATAAAACAACTTTACACTTTGAGTTCTAGGACATAATGACTTATGTCCAAAGCTATCCAAAAGCTATCCAAAGTTGTTCTTATAAAATAAACTTTATATCAATGAATATTTTTTTTTTCATATAACGTTATTTTAAACGCACAATCTGCTGTATAACAATATGCAATTTATCAATTGGATTTAAATCATGAAAAAATTACAACCCATTGGTGTAATTAACAAATTATTACATTAAAAAATATTATACTGTTCTTAGTTAATATTTACAACTACAATTTAGATAAATAGTGTTTTTTTAAATAAAAAAAATAACCAAAACTTCCTCTAAAACGAAAAAATGAGAAGTAATAAATAATAAGCACATGATTTCGAAATATAAATGTACACCAAACTTTATACTGAAGATAATTTAAAATGTTCATTCAGTTATTTACAACATTCACACTTAAACACGCCAGTCATCTACAGAATATTAACATTATTATTTACAATTATTGAAAATCACACTACCAAAATCGTCCTGGGAGATCCAGTATTGTAGCACATTTTAGTCTATGAATATCATTGCTGTTGTCTAAGAGATTCAGTGCTAAGTTATTTACGTGGTTGTTTAGACGTTTGCTGTATTTACAACGAAAACTTCATATTTCTTCTCGTACCGTCTGCATATCCATATCACGATGTATATCGGCGTTGTAATATACCACGGTGTATTTAGTGGTCCGCAGAGCTTTTGATTGAAACCGTTGCAGAATCTCGATGTTTGAAGTCGATGTTGTGCATAACTGAATTCCGTAGGTCAAAACCGGCTTTAGCATGGATTTGTACAAAAGTAGTTTATTGTCAATCAAAAGCTGGGAACACCTACCAACGAGCCAATACATCTTCCTAAATGTTAAATCCGCTGTTTATTTTTCATTTGAATGGGTTTACGCCAAGTCAGACCTTTATCTAAGCACACTCCTTAATATTTTAAATCACTTGCCTGTGGAATATTCTTGCCATTCAGTTGAACAGGAGTTCAAGCTGCCCTTCTGGTAGTAAACGTTACATGCGTAGATTTCTCCTCGTTCACCTTGATCTTCTACTTTTTCAGCCAGATTCCCAGCTCACTTAGATACATCTGTACTCTGCGGGTCGCTACAGTTGGGTCTGCATCACATGGCATATTGCCATATCGTCAGCAAAAGTGACAATGATTACATTTTCAAGAACCGGCAAATCAGCTGTAAACAGAACATATAAAATTGGTTCCAGAACGGTTCCTTGTGTAACACCAGCCTTGATCTCTTTCAAACCCGTTAAGTAATTTCCAACTCGTACCTAAAATAATCGTTTGTTGAGATACGATAACAGAACACAGCTTTTAATTTATGGAGTAGACCAGGATGCCAGACTCTGTCAAATGCTTAAGCAACGTCTGACAACAGTAAGATTATGATTATTATAATTATATAATTTTATTTTAAACTAAATAATTTATTAACATAAAAAAATAAAATAATATAAAAGGTAATAATGAACGAACAATCAATAATAAAATATAATGTGATTAAATTGATTATGAAGTTAAATTAAAAAGTAAATCATTTATAGATTACATACGTACATAAATGTAACACTCCAGAGAAATATATTTTTATTTTTAACGTCGTAATGGACTGTTGGTAATTAACAAAATTAATCTAAAATCAAAGAAAAATAAATAGCACTGTTAGAAAGAAATTTTACATGATAATGGTACCTCCATGCACTCGGCTAGTCCATAAACGTTATCACATTAAAACTCACTGTTACAGAACCAATACCTACAGTAGCTGCTAATGGCCAAATTGTCAATAAGACTTGAAATAAACTAACATAAAAAACATTGACAAATTTTTTATAGCTAAAATTCTTACATTGTTAAACGTGTAACACGTGTGTTCTTTTAATAATCATTTACTCTTATTTGTCTTTACTTTTGTAAACTTTATTTTACTACAACAGGCTTTTTATCTTTAACACACCTAATAAAATTGTAAGTTCTTAGATGAACGTTTCAGTAAGTTTCCTGAACTTGCTATTTATTGTAGATATACCGTATATGAAGTTTATATATTATCAGTTACTTTTTAATAAAATTACTTCCTACACGAAAACGGAAACTAATCTATATAAAAAATCAACGGTAGCACTTACTTAGAACGTGATGAATGACATTGCGTCAAGAAGTAAATTAATTACTGAAAAAAGTTATATTGATTTGTCCAGCATCAATTCCCCAATATCTAAATCCGAAATGAAGGTATTAAGGTTTTATATTACGTTTTACCTTTAGAAAAAATATTTAATTTAAGTAGCATCAACAGCTTCGCTATTAGTGACTATTTTGGGTTATGGAACTGGAAGTGTAGATGTCGGCTGTAATCATTTCCAGATCCTAACTTGTAATTAAACCCAGAACAAAATATAATAAAACATAACGAATAGAAACAGTAATACATACTACTAAATATAAATTTCAAGGGATTCTATGAAGGACAAAAGCAGAACATCGGATGGACAGAAAAATGAAATTTAAATGATATAAAATGGATCTAAACGGGGGTAAAGTTCCGTTGATGTAACGGCCGATGATAATAATAAATTATTATCTATTTTCGCAAAAGAATCAACCGGACTTTATTTATGAATAATTAACAGACAAGACTTGAACATGAGAGGTAAATTAACAACAAGGTTAATCATTTAACAAAACAGAGTATACACATTTTTCTAAATTCACTTCGAAAACGCCCGACGCATCGAAACTATCTTTACTAACAGAATTTATTTAATTTTTTTATTGATTAAACGGCGGTTGGACGCCAGACCTATAAATAATTGTACTTTTTTTAAAGGTTGATGTATATGACGTGTATATGAGATGCAGTCTTCTACAGACCCAGCCCGGCCATTCCTGAGAGAGTGTAGTTAATTGAATCCCAACAATCAACGCATACCCGTAACCACTGTCTAAAGGCCAAGTCAATTGCTGTGAGTGTTCGGCTACGCATGCGCATACTTGACTGCTACCCTGCATACCCCTCCGACCAACAGTTAGATGTACAGTCAGAATGTTGTTGAAAATTGACAACACCCATTGTGTTTTGTAGGCATGCTGTTCCATTGTTGATTACATACACTGCACTATTGCAATACATACAAGACTATACTAATGCTGACGCATGTTTTCCCCAGCGCTCTCCTTACGAAAATCAGGCTATACTATTCAAATCCATATATAAGTAACAACCTTTACTAAGATTTGAACCAGGAACCTTCGTCTCCAAAAATCAGCTGTTAAACAGCTGACTGGCGGCAACGACTTTATTCCTAGACCTACCTGGTGGGTTGCAATAATTTTACTAAGGACAAAATTAATATTAGGCAGCGCATGGCCTAAGAAAAATGTATATCTGTCGATATGTACCATTCTATTTAACAGTGAGTTGCTTCATCAGCATTTTTTCTTTCAAATAAATTCTTAGTTACTATGAAAATAAAGATAACTAAAGTTTTATACTACTATTCGTATTGGATTTTCCCCATCGTCGGTGATCGAAACTCTCTTTCTAAAGCAAGGTTAATTTTTTCCAAATATCAATGTTGGGAAATTAATCAGACATTTCAGTTCTCCGGATCTTTGGTGAAATGATGAGTGTAAGGTGAATAAATTAAATAGGGCTTATGTATTAATATAATCTATGAGTCAGTAATATATACATAATAATAAATAGGAAGTATAGGTAAGTAAATAGGAAGAATAAGTTTATAATAAATAGGAAGTTACAATATGTTGAGAAATTCATTCAATATTTTAGACATTTGACTGGTATGCACAAAAAGCAAGGGAACAGAGAATTCGTGTTTATCGTTATCCTCTTAAATTCCTGAGGGTAAACCTATCCATCAAAATGCGCTATATGACCTGAACTTTTATATTTTACGGATTCATTACGTTTTTTTTTAAATTATTTTGTTATGCATATTCATACTTTTTATTTTATTTAAAGAGAATTTACATTTACCGGGAAAGTTTCAATTCCCTTTGTTAATCCGGAGTAATAATTGTTTTAAAATATAAAAGTTTATTATACATATATACGAGTATGTGTTCTGTGACTCTGATTGATTTGCTAAACTAATAATTCAAAAAAGGCAAAAGGAAATGTGAAGGTTGTAAGCCAGTGGTCCTCAACCTTTTAGACACTGCGACTCCCCTTTTTAGGTTGAGTTCTCTACCGATCCCTCTGAATTATAATATTTAAAAAATGTTTAAATCTACAATAATTTTTCTTAAAACAATATTATATTTAAATTTTAGTTCTAATTTTGATTTGTTTTTAATGACCGATAGGACCATACATTAGAATTATGTGTTCTTGATGACGGGCACCTTGTGCGTCAAGAGGCTTCCGTGACAAGAGAGCAAGTAAAGCGCATCCACCTGGTTCCCGACCAGACTCACCCTCATTCTCGAAACTTTTCGATAATTTGTCAAAATTAGTTACGTAACAGTCGCCAGTCACGGTAATTAAAAGTTCTACGGAACGACCTCCGGATCTATGCTTTTGGGCAGCAATTCGCAGTAGAGGTGGCGGAAAAATCCCATTAAACCAATTACCAATAATTGGTAATTTATATATATATTGTATTGTATATATATATATATATTGTAATTTTATAATGTTATATTATTTTACAATTTTAGTATTTTTATTTAAGGATATAAGTGGATATTTGTGTTTAGTCAATCCATTTAATGAAAAAGTTGTACAAAATTCTGAGCTAATTGTTCGTCTTCATGATGAACTGAGAGAGCTATCAAGTTATCAGGTAATAAAATTAACTTTCAACAATGCTTGTGACGATAAATTTTGGATAATTACGTATTAAAAAGGAGTACCCAGAACTCTCCAGAGCAGCGTTGAAAATTTTGGTACGATTTGCCACATCTTACATTTGTGGACCAGAATTTTTCATAATGGTTAATTTTAAAACCAAATCAAGAAATCTTTTAACACTAAAAAGTGATATCGTTTTGTGTGTTACAAAAATAAATCAGGACATTAAAAATTTAATTAAATCCAAACAAGGCCATTTTTCAAGTTAATTGAATTGAAAAAGTTGTAAAAATTGTACAATTTTTGTATATTTTTAAAAAATAAATACAACTATGACAATAAGTGTTTTTAATTTTCGCCAGTATTCCGCGACCCCCCCCTCCCCAGACACCTCCTCCGATTTCCCAGAGGATCACGTTCCACTGGTTCGGAAACACTGTTGTAAGCCCCATGTTTCCTTGATGTTACAGAAATTTAACATATTCAGTGCTACGGACCCACCCAGCAGGTCACTGGTAGGGTGTTACTGCCAGGCTGCCGTCTCGCCTATCGGGTTCTGTTTTGTTAAGATTTTAAGTAATTCTGGAGGGAGACCGCCTGTCGGATATCAATTTGTTGCTAAATTGTATAGCCCTCAGAAACGGGGTTTTCTTAGTAACCGTGCAGTTCATTTTAGAAATTTGATCACATGATCTTATACCCTCATAAAGCATTTTTAACGGGTTTTCAGGATTCAGTTGAAGCAGTGAATTTAATATGTTTTCAGGTTTAAAAAGAAAATACTATACAGTTTTGGATTTACTTTAAAAATATATAATTTGTAGTTTTGAAATTATATGAAAAATTACGTGTAAATTCTAACAATAGATAGAAACATACAAAAAAGAAATACATTATAACAGGCGAAAATAAATCTAAAAAAACCATTGAATTGTTTACTTTTACTTTATTAGCAAACATAAATCTATGTATGAGTTGCAAATTTAAAATTCTATAAAAAAACGTAAGTTACATACAGTTATAAATGAAGCAAGTGGAGAACACGCTGCACGTAATCAGCGTGGCAAGAGAGATGCCACACAATTTCTCAGCATTGAATGTGTTAAAAAATGCATACATTCCTTTTCGTTTAATGAACGAAATTGTCTTTTAACTACATTTTGTAAGAAATATAATGCAATATGAAGGATATTATACATTGCATAAAATATATATCATTAAGTGATATTACCAAGGTATACATTATTAGATCTACGAGAACGAAGCCAGTCTGTTGAAAATGAATATAAATTTTTATTGTCGCATTTAATGTTATTATTCATTCTTTTAAGTAACCCATAACAATATGACCTAGAATTAACTAAAAGTAATTGCATTACAGTCTGTAAACGTTTACAGGCAGCTGCAAAGAGTTATTGAATACCTGAATAATGGCAAATGATTCATTCTATATTAAAAAATTGCATTCGAAGCTGAGAAAATTTATTCTTTTTAAAATAGTTTAAACAGGTACTTTTTATACATTGCTAATAAAAAAAAATTCTTTATTTAACTAAATTAGTTTCCTAATTTCAATAAGCTAATTTCATAGCATTTTCTTTACGAGAAGAAGTTAAATTAAATTGGGATAACCAATCTGTTATAATGACGACTGTCAGCTGGCCATGTTAATAACTTGTTAGCCCATACAATTTTCAAAGCTTGTACAGTAACAATATGAAACACGTTTTAAAATAGTACCAGACCCGTGATTAGTCTATAAATTGTTAAGGTAATAAATAAATCTACATTTTGTCAGCGACCAAAAAAGGAATAGACATCTTCAAATACAGTTACACGTAAGTTTAAATCTATTTTACCAAACAATTTTTGTTTACAATTAAGTATCACTGAACGAAAAAAAGTTTGTATATTAAATTACTACTTAAATTGTACCTACATTGAAATTCTAAGTTATTCATTTACACTAACAATGTTTCATAATTATTCTAAATTCTGCACACGTTACATTTAAAGAGCATTCCTTGTAAGGTAATTTAAAAACTCCTGATCAGAAAAAATGCACGTTTTGTTAAAAAACCTTTTACTTCCCAATTAAAGATTATTAAATAAAGGAGTCTAATTTTAGATGGTATTCTGTTGAAAAACCGAACGGAATTGTAGTGAATTCCTTTCGAGAACTTAGAAGTTCTATATATATTTCAATTTTGAAGTAATCATTGTGTCGAGTTTTATAAATTATTATCGTACTTTTTTTGTAAATAACACAGTGTTCCTTTCGCAAATTTTAAAATTTCATATATATATATATACAAAGAGACGGTAAGGGGAGAATATCGTATTTAACAAACAATCCTTTGCAAGAATAACGCCTTGGAATGTTTGCAATAAAATTCCTTATTTTTGTATGCGGAAAATTTTAAGGTGTTCGGTTGAGTTGTCCCACTGCGTGACATCATAGCTGAGTTCAGAGTAGAATAATCCAAAATAAGTAATTATTATATCTTCTTCCGACAAGATTTTCCGGAAATTTCGTAAAATAAAACACACTGAGCTAAGACTGTTCAATAGGTAAGATTAGATTTCCAGAAAAAGATCCAGGAAAAAAATGTGTATAGGGTGGAGTATATTGAATAAGGATAGTGAATTGCGATGAATAAGATTGTTTGAATAGGAATTCTAGGAAATTCAAAGTAGTAAAAAGTTTGTTTTTGTTTACCGAGAAGAGGAAATATTTTTTTAGAAATGTCTCGTTTGTTTGGGGAACTATCGGACTGCAAATATAAAAATAATAATTGGTATTTTGTACTGAATGTGTATATTTTTTATTTATTTGTAGGAATGTTAAAATCTCTATGTAGTATATTTTTTGTGAAGAAACAATTGATGTGATAGTTTTGAGTAGTTTAGACTGAAACCTTTGTAAGATTTTTATGTTGGGGTGACATGCCATCTCGCTTAATTGAATACCATAAGTCTTAATTGGTTTTTAAATTTTTTTGTATATAGTAATTTATTTTCAAAGAAAGCGTAGATAGTTTTCCTAGAATTCAATAAAATTTTAATTTTGTGTTTAGCTGTTTCCTTTTGCTCTGAACATGGTGTTTTAAAGTTCAGGCGTTTGTCAAAATGAATACAAAGGTATATAACGAAGTCTGCTTCAGGTATATCCGTGTGGTTAGTGTACACTGTTGTTTACGTACAATATATTTGTTAATTAAAAGTTTGTTTTGAAACGAAAATTTAAAAAAATTAAAAGTAAACTTAAAATGGGAAACTAAAAAGCAGAGACTTTTTAATTTTATATTACCCTCCAGGTTGATGTTAAGTAACAATAATAACTACCCAGAAACAAAATATATTCACTATTGTATCTCTTAATTTTAAAGACTTTACACCAGAAGTCATAAAAATCAGCCGTGAAAAATTGGATGATCATCGGAATTCTCAACAAAAAATAAAATATATGAAGAGTAAGATAGTTCGAGCAGAAACAACTTTAATTTTTATAGATTTACAAAAATGTATGGAAATTTATAATGGAGTAATGCTTTTGAAAATAAATGCGACTTTTGTAACAATAGAAATAGGATTTCTATTTACAATTCCAGTACAAATTGAAATGGAAGATTTCAAGAAAAAAATTTAATAGATTTGAGTAATCATAAAACTTTTTAGCATTTATTATTAGTTCCATACAAAATGGAATGTAGAATATAAAATTCATGCTTTGAAAATCGGATTTAAATTTATTTTCTAATAAAATTTTATTAATGTATTGAAATTGTATTAATGGAAGACTGGATTTTTATTATTTCTATTTAAAGCTTCTATACAAATTATTCTGTTTGTATTTACTTCCTGACAATGAGCTATCGGTCCAATAATTTTTCAGAGCAGATAAATCAGTGGTTTGAAACGGGAGTGTACAAGTGGACAAAATCAGTTAATAAATATAAAAGATTTTCCAGGCATTTTCCCCACCTTACCCATTAATGTCTCCCAACGGCCATTTTAATTATTTTCCTATATGAAAGGATAACGATAAAAAAGAATCAATGTTCCTTTATGAATTTTTGAACAGCTGACTAAAATTTTAATCAAGTCAAGAGACTAGCTCCCTACATGATTTTTTTAAGTACTGTAGAAGCCATTAATTATTAATCTCTAGTGCATAAGCATTAATTTATGAAATCTCTAATGAATGAGAAAATTTTCTTAAAAAAGTTATTTTTTAACATTTTATTGTTTTTAAACGACTGTTACTTTCTTCTATTAAAAAACCTTAATTCTAAACAATTTTCATATTTTTGGATAAAAATATAGTAAGTAAAAAGACATAAGTCAAATTTCGAGAAAAGCCTCCTCCACTGATACCACATAATGGACAACCTTTCATAAAACTCCATTCCTTATACGAACTTAAATCACAAACCATAACCCCAATCCACTACGTATACATGTGAGGTTGTAACGATCCAATTTTGAATGTGATTTTTTATTTATTTAATTAACGTCACATCAACTACAAAGGTCATTAGCGACGACGTACTGTAAACTATGTACAATGGAGGATGAAATGATTTTTTGTAGCGTATGAAAATATGCCGCGCCAGAAAGAAAGATTCGAACCCACGACCGCATGATGCGAGGCAAGCATGTTACAAACTACGCCAATGCGGGCGGCGAATGTGATTTTGTTTCATTTAAAATAATATTTGTCGTTAGCCTAGCTTAAGAAGAAAAGCCTAGCTTATTGCGCCGGCCGCATTGGCGCAGTTGGTAACGTGCTCGCCTCTCATCATGCGGTCTTGGGTTCGAATCCCATTCAGGCACGGCATATTTTCATACGTTACAAAAAAATCATTTCATCCTTCACCGTCTGCATTAGCAGTAATTGCAGAACAGTCGGACGTTAAACCAAAAAAAAAAAAAACATTAAGAAGAAAACAACTAGAACCACGTGCAGGGCGTGTTTGTTTATATAAATGTTTACATCGGAACTGTAGATTAAATTTTTTGTTTAAAGAATGTTATGACGTCTTAAGAAAATCTGGTGTGAAACACTCACACGACTTTATCTTATGAATCTATACTTCATATACTTCATCACTGGAAATAATGAAAATGTTCTACCATGGCCTGGCAACTTACCAGACCTAAACCCGATCGAGAATCTTTGGTCAATTTGAAAGTAAAAACTTGCTCAAGAAGACTAAAACAAAAACATCTGTGGCTTTTTTCACTGATCAAGATATGGTTTCATGATGATGAACTGAAAAAAACATGTGAGAAAATTTTTCAGTCAACCAAAAAACCTGTAAATAAAAATATTTAATTAATATTTTATATATATTATTACCTTGCTATTTTTTTATCCTAAACGTTGGCAGGAAGTCAAAAAGAACAAAGGAGGACATATCAACTATTAAAATATAAGTTTGTACACTTTCGTTAATTAATCGTGCATTAAAAAAAAATGTTGTTAGTTATTGAGTGTACCAATTAATTTGAGCGATACTGTATAATTTGTAACTTGATACAAGTCTAAGCTTAATAACTGATTGTAATTATTAATCGTGCCATTAGATAACTGTAATGAGTTAAAGGAAGTTTGTTTATTAATTATTGTACCCAGATTCCGAACGAGCCTAAGCTTAGGTGTTACAATAATGCTTTCTTTAAGTGTTGTAGGTGTAAAAAAATCTGGTGTGAAAAACTCACACGACTTTATCTTGCCAAAGCAAATAATTACTAATATTATCTAACATTAGGAATAAACAAAAAACTTAACCTTATTTTAATGATGAGTGAAAGACGCAAAATGAAAATCAACCTCATAGCTTAAAAATACGGAAAACCACTCGTTCACGCTAAACTAGGCTCTAAAGAAAAAAATTCTTGTAATAAAAGTTGTAGATCTTTTAGTTTCCTATAAATTTTATTATATGCATTTTTGTCGTAAAATTAATACTACGGCCGAAACATTATAAAATCAATATTTTTACAGATTTTCATGGAAAAAGAAACAGAAAATCGCTAATTACCACTAAACTAAACGTTATATAAAAACATGTTTGAAATAAAAGTAGTAGGATTTTTAATTTTCTACAATTTTTATTATATAGTCCATTTTTGCGCTAAAAAGCATATTAAATTTGCAGTCTTAAAAAAACCATTTTTGTACGAGAAAACAACCTCCCCAATAATTGTAGCAGACATAACGCCTACCCTATCTTGTAAAACATAAGAAACGTAGTAAATGAGGCGATTTTTTAAAAAAATTCGTAGGAGCCATTTTTGAGAAAATCGCAAAAAAACTGAAAAATGACACAAATAAACTACTACTTCCGGTTGACCGATTTTGATAAAAATGTTCGTGTCAGGTCTGGTAGTAGTATCTAACTTAAGTTGCAAGTTTCAAGTTCGTACAACGTTCCGTTCTTGAGATATTCTGTTAACACAAACACACAAACAGACACACAGACCAATCGCTAAAAACATGTTTTTTGGATTCAAGGGGTCTGAAAACGTGTAAATCTAGTGAAAACTCGATTTCGAAAAATCAATATGAAAACAACTTCCTATATAATCACTCCCTATACTTCCCATAACTTCCTATACATTTATATAGGCAAGTGAAAGAAAAAATAAATTGATCAGTACCAACATAAGATTTTACATAAATCGATTCACGTTACATTGTTCGGTAGAATTTTATTTCAAAATTAAACCATTTGAAAGGTATTTCACTATTCTAGTACTATAATTAAATAAATATTCAGAAGCCGTAGTACTGTGATACCAAAATATTGGGTTTATACTTTTATTCGTTTATTAAGAAAACAGCAGAGCACATTTTTTATTGAAAAATGAAACTGCGTTCGAGCAAAAACGAACATGGAATCAGTTTATTTAAATACGTATACGGCTACAGAATATTAATGTTTTTACAATAATGTTACCACAGGCTGGCTTTAAAATGTTCAATAAAATTTTCATAAGACAAACCACTGTTCTTGATACTTTTCTGAACAATATTTTAGTAAATTATTTTTATCCCTTTCATGAGACGACGCGTCTCGTGGCTGTTGACAAATTTTACAAAGGTTTATAATATTAAAATCAAACCCATGGGTTTGATTTTATATATTATATTATATATATTATTTTATATATTATAATATTAAAATCAAACCTATTGGGTTTGATTTTAATATTATGACCCACCGGGTTGGTCTAGAGGTAAAGACGTCGCCGCGAGTCAGCTGTTTAACAGCTGATTTTCGGAGACTAAGGTTCCTGGTTCGAATCCTACTGAAGGTAGTTACTTTTATATGAATTTGAATACTAGACAGTGGTTACCGGTGTACTTTGATAGTTGGGTTCAATTAACCATACTTATCAGGAATGGTCGGCCTGGGTCGGTACACGACTATACCTCATTTACACGTCATACACATCATCCTTATCTCATTGGGTTATGGGTTTGCTTATTGTTCTGAGTTGAACAGATTGTAACGTACACACTATGGATAAAAAACCGACAGGGTTGGTTTAGTGGTAAATTTGTCATTGCAAATCAGCTGTTTAACAGCTGATATTTTTGAGATATAGATTCCTTGATTCAAATACTAGTAAATGTAGTTACTTTAATACGGATTTTAATAATAAATGGTGGTTATCGGTGTACTTTGATGGTTCGGGTTCAATTAACGATACCTCTCAAGAATTGTCGGCCTGAGTCTGTATAACTACACCGCATTTACACGTTATACATATCATCCTCATTTTATTGGGTCATAGGGTTGCTTATTGCTTTCAAATTGATGAGATTGCAAAATACACATATTGGGGGTTAAAAAACAATCACTGAAAACATTAATTTTTTGTTTGACAAATTCTATTATTATAATGTACTGTACAAAAATAGACTTTACTGTATTATATTATTTTAGTGCATTCGTTTTTTCCGTCTGAAAAGTTAAACTTTTATAAATGTCCTGTTTAAATAATTACTGATTAGTTTAAATAACTGAGCTAATATTATAATTAAATAAACATTTCAAAGAAATGTGTATCAGTTTAATTTTTTATTTTTTACTGACTGATGTAGTTTCAGTGGAAAATGTACGGAAATGTACTAATTAAATAAGTCATTAATGTCATAAGTATACTGCTATTTGTCATATTTTTTTAAATATTGTAGGAAACACTCTCGCGACTTTCTCCTGCCAATGTAAATAATTACCCATTTAACTTGTGTTTAATCATGAGTAAACAGTGTAAGCCTACAAATAAATGAGATGTAACTTTTTTTGTAATTATTAGAATTGAATTCGAGTAATTAGAACCCAACGAACGTGATGACACATAATTTGTATCTGCCCAAATAATAATTGAAAGGGTCAAGAGGAAAGGAATTAGAAATGATATTACAGTTGCCAACATTACGAAACAAACTTCACAGCATTTTAATTAAAAAATTAATAAATTATGAATTCGTTCCTCGAATAATTATTTCTTTAATAGTTTTTTCAGTAGAATCCTCTTTTCATCCTTACCAAAAATTAATTACCAATCGGATAAATAAATTTACTTAAATAAATAAAGTGACAGTAAAGATTTAATTATTTATTTATTTATTGTGTAGTTAAATCAACCGCTTATTTACTGAGGGCATTTAAATTAATTTACTTAATAATTCATGACTTAATTATTATTTCATTTACATTACAGACTTCAAAAGAAGGTACTTTTTTTGTCCTCTATATAAAATAAAATAATTTGTTATTCTTTCTTTAATTTATTTAACTTTGCACCTATTTTTGTTCATATGCAATTACGGTGGATTATACGAGAGACGTTCAATAATTATTTACGAAACTAATAAATTTAAAGAAAAAAAATTATTTAGTGACAATGAAACTTTGAACATTAAAACTTATTATCCAGCAATATTTATGCACTTGATCCACTTTTTTGAGATTTCTGATTCTCGCAACTTAGAAGTCTTTACTTTGCTTTTTCAGCCCACTTTTTCACAGCTTCGTTGTCCTCGAACTTCTTGGCGTGTAAAACATCTTTGAGCGTGTCGATCAAATAGTATAGTTATTATTCACGGTACGGTATTCTTACAAATAATCACAAAAACTTGTAAATCCTAAACCATTGTTGGCTGACTTTACCGTAAGTATTGGTTTTCTTGTTAGGCGAATCAGGATGTTTCCATTCAAGACTTTGCCGTTCAGATTCGGGCTGAAATGGTGAATCCACGTTTTGTCACAGGTTACGACCTAGAAAATCGTTATATTTCTTTTTAAATCGTTATTCGAACTCAGAGAAAATATAAATTTTATAGACACCTACGTCTCTATAAGCTTCAGTCAACTGTCTTCGAACTTATCTCAAACACATTCTACGAAAATTCAGCACGTCACGAATGATTGAATACTACATAAACTGACAATTTGGGAAATTTTGACTCGCTTGTCTTAGCAAATAAGATTTTTAACGTGATTTACAGCGCAAGAATCGAAATTTCAACTGGTTTTTCCAAAACGATGCAGTTACACGTTACTGCAGATTTTAAATACTTTTCACCAAACTGTTTAAAACTTTTTGAGTAAACTTATGCCGGTTTTACATTTTCATATAGCAAAAATTGTATTAGAAAACGTTGGTATTTTGGTATGTACATTTCAAGCGAATCAGACATTTTAAAATACAAAATAGAGGTTACGTTTGTATTAGTGGTGATCAAACAGCTAATTAAAAGTGTTTCTACGGTTCCCAAATTGATGCTCAAAAAATTTCATTGTCATTTAATGAGTCGTTTTTCTTTACATTAATATAGAATACCCAGCATATAGTAGTATTATGGGTTGAAACGTGTTATATTTTTCCGACCATAGTTGGGAATCGAAACTTAGACCTTCGGCCTTACAGCCTATCACGCTAACCTCATGAAGACTTCCTGCGTTACTATCGTTTCCGGGTTTAACGACCATGGCAATTAATTCCCGTTAAACTTCGTCCATTACTTCTGCCCATAACGAGCAGGTGGAGTGTTAACAGGTTGACTCCCAAGACAATTGTTGCAGTTTTGCTTAAAAAACCCATAACTATTTTATGGTTCCTTTGCTTTTTTTAATTAATTTTCTTTCAAATCTACAGTATTTGTAAGGCTTAAATTTTTTGGCGCTGTTTCTTAGGTGTTTTTTTTAACCTGGCATGCTGATAAGCATACTCTTTGTGGAAAGGCAGTGGTAAACCACCTCACTCCTTGTTTTACTTAGTAAAGCCTCTGCAGGTTCAAACTAGCCTTTCGGCTGATGACCTAAATAACAAACTTTGGAATGCATCGTTTATTCTACATACGCGGCCCACGGTCGACCATTAAACAAACAAGACGAGTACATGCCAGACAAGACGGGTTGTATCTCTAGTATTCCTACGAAAAGGAGATTGCAGGTTGACGCACTGTATAAGCTAATACGTATCAGTATTTTTTTCATTTTATCCGCCGTTAAATGCAGTACATCATCCATTAATTTAATTTTAAGGACTAAATTGACCGCACTATTTAGGTTTTATTCAATCATGATAAAAATTTTTTTAATAAACCTTCCAAGTAGTTTATTCATAGTTATACAATTATTTTTATCGGTGAATAAAAATAAATTTTTAATAAACTGTTCTTTAAAATACTAAAATTTAGATGGCTGAAGAAATGGAAGAAAATGGCAGTAGTCTGAATGGCTTATTAACTTTATATTATTTATCTATGATATTAAAACTGTAATATCTGTTTCTACATTAAAAATATTCTAGTCAGGTAGGTTAAAAATATCTGGGCTGCCGTAAAAGCGATTAAATTGTACTGTAAAGGTACTTTAGATTTTTTTATTTTTTCATATTTAGCAAAAGAAAATACTTTTTATAATATACTATCAAAATGTTAAACCAATTAAATTACCTTAATATAAATTACTTCAATAAAAAATTAAATACAATAAAAATAAAAGTAGAAGAATAATAAAAAAGTATTTCTATTATTATTAATAATTTCTACAATATTAGTAGTTTTTGTAGATTTGCGAATTACAAAAGCATTTTGAATAAAGAAATTTATTAATTTTGTGATGTGCAGGCCTTTATTTTGCACAACAAATTCTTTCCGTTTTTCCTCTTATTTAATAAACGGAATATTTACTCACAGTATTGCACTCAGACTAATAAATCAGATTTTTATTGGACAGCTTACCGATGCGTAAACAGAATGGACCGGAATTGGAGGTTTATATCGACAGGTGGGAAAACTTGTAGCTTGTTTACAGCTAGCTGTGTTGTTTAAGTCATCAGCCAAATGGCTAGTTTGAACCTCTAGAGGTTTTACTAAGTAAAACAAGGAGTGAGGTGGTTTACTTTTGCCTTCCTAACTGAGTAGAAAAGTACGCTTATCAGCATGCCGGGCCCTCTGAAAAGCTCATATTTCCACTCTGCAAATGACACTTTCACTTCATTCACCACAGGGTCTGGCTGTATAATTAAATTCATTACTTTCAGAGGAGTTAACTCTGATTAGTGACTTTTACACCTCTACCTCTTCTGTTCTTAAATGGTTCAGTTATTTAATTAGCTGATCATGTGATAAGAAACAGAACTATTTATTTTGTCCCTGCAACGAACAGATTGAGTGTAAATGAATTTGGCACTCCACCTGTCTGTTATGGGTAATAGTGCTATATATTTATAAATTCTGTATTTTTATTTTCTCTTGCCCTATATAAACATGTAGGGAATGAAAGTATTGTTTTCATGTCGATTTTTTCAGGATATACACGTTTTCAATTAATGATTCAATAAGTCAATTAACGATTTTCCTATTTTTAAGTTCTACAGATGTTGATTTTCATTTTGCATCATTCACTCATGATTAAAATTAATTTATGTTTTTAGTTTACATTATTTACTAATGATTAAAAATATAGATTATGTTTTATTGTTTACATCGGTCAGATAAAGTAGTGTAGGCTAAGTGTTTTGCCGCCCACATTGGCGTAGTTGGTAATGTGCTCGCCTCTCATCATGCGGTCTTGGGTTCAAATACCAATCAGGCACGGCATATTTTCATACGTTACAAAAATCATTTCATCCTTCACCGTTTGCATTAACAGTAATTGCAGAACAGTCGGACGTTAAACCAAAAAAAACTAAGTGTATTTTGTATAGATTTTTGTATTTAACATTTTTGTAAAGATTTGTTTTAATAAACTTTCCTTTGCAGATACGTTGGACAACAATGATGGTCTTTGGTGTCCTCAAGCATGGGATGGGTTATTATGTTGGCCATCAACACCGGCTGGTGGTTTGGTTTCTTTGTCATGTCCTGAGTACTACAGAGGTTTCGATCCACAAGTTAGTATTAATTTTTAAGTAAATAAATTATTATATACAGAAATTAAAGTAAATATGTTACCGGATGGCGACATTAAGTGGCGAGTTGAACCCTTTATTTTTTGGGTGGCCTTGAAAAGGGCCGTTTAAATGGTGGTCGTCTTGGCGAAGCGTCGGTCGTAGTCGTCGTGGCGGTCGTGGCTGGGCAACACCCCGTGTCATCGTCCAGCAAAGACGTCATCTTTTTCCGTCGCAGTAGTGCGTCGATGGCTACTTCGTCGGATCCGGTGGGCGTAAGGGTCGGTCGAGAGACCGCTGTGGGCGTCGTTCGCGGCAGCAGGCGATGTCAGTCCCAGTCAACGGTTTACGGTGTCAGGTTGGTGAGTGGAAGTATTATCTCTCTTACGAAATCGTTGATATGTCTTTGCTTGAGTCCGGTAGCCGTGTGCCGATGTAGGAAATCTCGTCGATGCTGTAGAGTGGTGTGGAATCGAATTTTCTCGGGCTCAGTGGAGCGCTCTTTATATAATCGCCGAGACCGCTGTGGTACGGGTGGTTATTGGTCTCGGCCTTGGTGACAAAGGCGTCTGTTGGTACGCCGCCACAGGCCTACCGCCCCTTTCGGAAGTATTGGCGGTTCCCTCTGTCGCTAAGTCGAAAGCTTGGATAGCCGACAGCACAGTATCTAATCAAAGGGAACGACGGTGACATATTTTATTAATAAAATGTCTTATTATTATTATTATTATTATTATTATTATTATTATATTAATTTATTTAACAATTTTATTCATATTATATATAATTTAGTAATAAATTTCTTTATTTTAAACAGTTTTTTTTAAAGTAATTGAAAATCTTCACCAGTGGGTAATTTTTTAATCGTTCTAGAAAACCTTATTACCTAAAGTTAATAACTTTACCTCTGCGAGGTGAGTAGAGGAACGAGAATGTTGTCATTAAAGGTTTTAGAACCATAATAATAGAGACTTTTTAGGCGTTTACGTATTGTATCACTACTCTATCAATAATGAAGAGTAATATTAAGGGAGTGAATTGTAGGGGGAGGCAAAGGTTATATAATATAAAGCAAATTACAGAAGATGTAGAGTGTTATAGACATGTAGATACGAAAAGACTTGCGCAAGATAGAATCGCTTGGAAAACTGCATTGAACCAGTCGAGAGACTGATGACAAAGAAAGGTACAGTACCATACTTTGTTCTGCTGAGGAATGAGCATGTTGTCCAGAAAAAAAGGTAATTCTTTTTCTCGAATAGTGAAACAGAGGTGAACTGTTTTTGACGCATTTGTTCTTATTCTTCACGTTTTTAGCCAGTAGTTCAAAAAATTAAAATGGCTGGATGTTCTCAACCGCTTTCTCTGGTGTTTCTTCAGTAGAAATGACAACCGTATCATCAGCATATGCCGACGCTTATCGGTCTGTAATCAAACAAAATAGTTTCATATATCATAGATATGTTACCGGCAAAGTGTAAAATCAGGCATTGTATAGAATACCTAGGCATTCTATACATTGCCAAAAGTAAGCAGGCAAAGTGTGAAATTTTAAACATTTCATACTTTGCCTAGGCATTCTATAGAATGCCTGCTGGAGTTCAGGCAGAGTTAAAAATCTGTCTGTTCCATTGTTTTCAAGTTACAACGTGCTTGCCTCACCTACTCCCCCCGCCCATCACCGCTATAACGCTGCTCTCAGTTCTGTTCCGTCACGCCACAGTATTGTGCTAGGCCTACGCTTCAGTTCTGTTCTGTCGTGCCACTGTATTGTTGCTTGAAAATGTCAGAAGTGAACAGTAGTATCAGTAGTTCTAGTGATCGTTTATCGCTAATGAAACTTCGTTTTAGTGCCGAACTTGTAAAAATTCGGAATGCAAGTGCTAAAAATAGTGTTTTTTTGACTGAAGACGACTATAAGAAGCTGGTGTTGGAGGTCGAAGATGCCAAGGCCAAGCCCAGAAAGGAACCTCGTCACTACTGGCTACTCAACAGGTATGATGTAATGATCGTAGAAAATGTGCAAAAACTAATACACCCATTAAAACAAGGAGACAGTGTTGTAAAATTTTATGTCCACGATTCAGATTTATTTACTGTTCTCCATGAAGCTCATGTAGCTATTGGTCATGGTGGAAGAGATCGAATGTTAAAAGAGCTAGATATTAAGTACAAAAATGTTACACGTCATGATGTTGAGCTATATATTAGTTTGTGTGAGCCATGTCAGAAGAAACAAAAGGGTTCGAAAAGAGGAGTGGTAGTAAAGCCCCTGATTTCATCAGAATTTAATTCTCGTTGTCAAGTAGATTTAATTGATTTCCAGTCACAGCCCGACAGGGAGTTTAAGTTCATAATGGTCTATCAGGATCATTTGACAAAATTTGTGATTCTTAAGCCTCTCAAAACTAAAACCGCTGAGGAAGTAGCATATCACCTAGTTGATATTTTTACTCTCATTGGAGCACCAAGTATATTGCAGTCAGACAATGGAAGGGAGTTTGCAAACAAAATAGTTTACAATTTAAAAGATTATTGGCCTACGTTAAAAATCGTTCATGGCAAACCACGTCATTCTCAAAGCCAGGGTAGTGTAGAACGTGCAAACCAAGATATTGAAAACATGATTTCGACTTGGATGCAAGATGAAAAACTGACCGTTGGAGTGAGGGATTGAGATTTGTGCAACTTATGAAAAATAGAGCTTTACATTCAGGAATCAAAAGAACGCCCTATGAGGCTCTCTTCGGCTGTAAAGTAAAGGTCGGTCTTACAACATCTTCTCTGCCTCGAGACATTTTGGATTCCATTAACAGCGAAGAAGATTTGGAAAGAGTGGTTAATAACATGCACACAACAGAAACACAAACAATGTCAAGTCTAGAACCTCCACTCCAAACCGATCATAACACTTCAGAAGTTAATGAGGCAACCGTTGATGTCTCGGTCAGTTCTAGCCTTCTACAAATGTGTAGCGTTTGTTTGCAGCAAACTAATGAGAAACAAAACTGCACAAAATGTTTAGCGGACATACATATTTCATGTGGCCATTCAATTCAGGGGTGTGATGATACTGAAAAAACCCTGTTGTGTGTCCCTTGTTTTAATTCGGAAAATATTGATAAAGAGAGGAAGAGGTCAAAAGCTTGTCTTGAAAAACAAGCTAAGAAAATGAAAGCTAATTCCGATAAAAAGTTTCCCCCCGTCACCAAAGGAGTCACTGTTCGTGTTCCAATTCCTGACGTTGACAAAGGAAGAGGTGACTTGAGAAATATTCTGGCAGTGGTCATGGATACGACAGAAGATGGGTTTTACAAATTAGGGACCGCCAACGGAGTTTTGAAACAACTGTACGCAAGGTCACAGTTTACAGTTTGCAAAAAAAGCCTAGTTCGAGTAGACGACGTGCCTGATCAAGAAACAGGACTTCGTACCGTTGCAACAGCTCAGTCAACAGGAAGCGGCCAAGGATTTGTGAGATGCACTTGCAAAACTAAATGTCAAACCAAACAATGTGCTTGTGTTAAAAACAATCGAAAATGCAACTCGAAGTGCCATAGTTTTCTTTCCTGCTGTAACAAGTAATTTCTTAAATTAATATTTCACTTTTAAATTTTACTCTAGTAAAATATGAGGATTTTCAGATCCTATGTTTAATACATTTCATGTTTGTTATTTGCAATAAACAATTTTTAACAATGTTGTTCATTTTATACTTTGCCTGCAAAACTTTCGACATTCTATATAATGCCTAGGCATTATACACAATGCCTAGGCAAAGTTTGTACAATTGTTAAGAAATGAGTTTATTTCATACTTTGCCTGGATTCACTCGGCAATGTATACAATGCCTAGGTATTCCATACAATGCCTGAATTGTACACTTTGCCGGTAACAGATATATAAAACTGTGAAATTTTATGAATTTGATTTTTTTATGTTTCATCACCAAATACGTTACTTATGGAAAATCGTTTTTGCAAACACGGTCAACTACAGGTTTTTACATTAGTTTACCTACCTACCTGAAGCAATTGATAATATTTTATTCAGATAATTGTTATAAAACAAATATTAATTTAAATATATAGTATGAAAAATAAAGTAGATGAAGCCTTTAAGATTATTATATGCAGACCCTTTAAAAAGATTTGAATAAAGAAAAGTGTTTTACGCATCTACTTGAAAAAAGGCTTTTAAAATAAAATTTAAGCTCGTAATAACTCATAATATTTTGACAGTTCGAAGAAGTTAGAAGTTACTTTAAAAAAAAAGCAAATAGGTCTACATTTTTAACTTGGAAAAAAGTTGAGGGAGAGTATAAAAATAAGTGTAACAAAATAACATAATGAAGAGAAAACTTTTAGTAACAATAAAAACTGTCTTAATTCATTTGCTCAGCGTTATATAAATAATTTACTATTTTATAATAGAACGTATCTTTGAATATGAATTAAAACAACAATGTAAAAATTCACAAAAGCTTTTCCCGTTTTAATTAATTACATACTTTGTTATAATAACTGGAATGAACATTGCTAAAATTTAACACCTAATTCCTTCCTTAATACAGCTTTTACATACAGGTATATCTGTGAATTGTTCTTGTTCTAAAATGCATATTACAACAGTAGCACTTATAAAATGAATTATTTAATTTCTTTAAGCTTCATTAACGTTCTGCAAAAGTTAATAAATAATACAGTAGCTACAATTCTCTTAAAATATCTCTTAGTGAAATTATTTCACGGAAGGTCTAATAAAATATTGATAGAATAAATTACACGAATTAGATAAGTCCTATATTTTTATTTATTTGAGCTTCAATATCATCGTTACATAATTTTTCAAAATTTTTTTCTTTTCCATGAAATAGTAAAAGAAAACATATTTTTACCAGCAGTAGAACGAATCTCTTAACTGGTTAATTTCTTTTGTTTTTATTTTCTTTAGTGATAATCTGTTAGTAGATTAACAGATTAGCGAACTTCAAGTTTATGGCGTAAATTAATCACTTGAACAGATTTGTTGGTGCTGACATCGCCGCAACAACCACACTAGTTCTTTTGGAGAAGGTATCTTGGCCATCGGCGCTTGAGCCTTCTTCGAGGATTCCCCTGGTATTAGTGATGGGAAATAAAGCAATTTTTTGATAACGTGTTACAGATAATAACAGCCTTCTCTATAACAGGATTTTATGACCTTTTACTAAAATAACCCTTTTTTTCGTTTAACGTCCGACTGTTTTGCAATTACTGCTAATGCAGACGGTGAGAAGGGTGATAGATGAAAATGAGTGATGAAAAAATGCCAGACCTGACCGAATCGAACCCGAGATCCCGGCGTAGAAGCCAGTTGAACTAACCACTACGCCAACGGGCCAGCCACTAAAATAACACTATTATCGTTCAGCCTACAATACAATGTAATAGCACGACACATGCGGAAAAGTAGTGAACTAAATTATTCACTTACAGGTAGATTTTTAGAACAAAAGTGTATTGTTACAGAAAATAGTAGTCAAAACAAACCGTCCGGTGGCGCATCATGACTTGCTGGACGGTTTGTTTTGAATATTGACTTGCTGCAATCCTGCCGACGTCCTTATAGATGCATAGCTGCTGACTTCTCACCTTGGTGTACATTGTACTTACCGTCTGTCTATAACTTGATGGCCTCCCGCAGAAGAGAGCAATATGGAAATCGTAAAACCATTTCAGAAAAATTTTCTAATATTTTTTATGTAACTAAAACTTGTCAAAAATGATGTATTTTTATAAAACAAAATATTTCGCATATATTTTGTGCCATAAAGTTATTTCAAAAAAGACACACGCTTAATTATATAATGTATAGTGTAGTAAAACTTTTGTGTTTGAAGAAACAAACCGTATTTTTCAGATACAACATCATTATTTAACAACTATTTCACGGATTATCACAATATTTGGCAGGTTTGTTCTGTAATAATTATGGAAAATGGCAGTGCAATAAAATTGAACAGAAAATTATTACTTTTTAAGTTACGAGGTATTATCTGTTATATTATATTGCATCAAGGTTTTCCATAATAACTATTACAGAACAAACCTGCCAAATAGTATGTTAATCCGTGAAATATTTGTTGAACAATGACGATGTAGGCTATTTGAAAAAAATACGGTCTTTTCTTAAAAAAATAAAAGTTTTTACTAAGTTATACATTAACTAATTAAGCGCGTGTTTTTCGAAATAATTTTATAGAACAAAGTTTTGTTTCATAAAAGTACGTCATTTTTGACAAGTTTCAGTTACTTAAAAAAAATTAGAATTATGTTTTCTGAAATGGTTTTACAATCCGCATATTGCTCCCCTCTGTCGGGACCCATCAAGTTACAGATAGACAGTGTATTAACTTTAGTGCCTTGCTGTGTGTCCGTAAAAGATTCAGCACGACTGACCACCCTTGTGTTTGCGAAAAATTGCGTTTGATTTGCTGTGGTTGCATTTGGTTACAGGAATAGTGTTGTTTGCTGTTTGTCTTAACTTTGCCTCTGTGAGAGATTCATTGAGATTTGCCACCCTTATATTTGTTTTAATAACAGTATTGTAACGTAGTTAAACTTGAAAGTGATATAATTAGACGAAAAGGTTATTGATAACTTCATTTATATTTAACAGTCTTATGCTGTTAAAACAGTCAGAGCGTCAATTCGTACATCAGTTTATTAAACGGCTTTGAATCACGGTGTTATAAAGTAACAGCTAACAGGATGTTATTAAAATAAGAGGGTGTTTTTAAAATTTATTCCATGGAACCGTGCATCACGTCAACTTAGCGCGACCTATTCGAGTTACAAAAAATATTCTTTCCTTATCAGATGAAACTTGCTATATACTACTAATTGAAACATTATATTAAGTACATTACGACAGTACCAGTAGAAATAATGCATACAGTAGGTCTATTACAAAACATCCGGTGTGTCGCCGGTTGTTTTGACTGAAGGCATTGGTAGAGTGAAATACGATTACGGTGCATCCTTTCTACTGACTTACAACCCGTAGTCTGTTTATATCTGCTTCACGGTTCTGTGGAATATACCATAGTAACCAGTTATCACGGTAATTACCTCAATCCATTAACTATATTATTAATACTGTTATGTTAAATTAGCCCAATCACTACCTGGTATATGTTTTGAATGAATCTGTTTTATGAACGGATATGTGTGCGTTTGAAATTGACCGTGAAATGAATTGTAAAGATCTTCGCCATGTTTGTGACGTATAGTAGAAGTAAGTCGTTATGTAGTGTGCAACTGGTTACGTAAAAGGGACTGTATAAAGAATGATTATTGAATTACTTACTTGAGACAAAACGCTAATCGCCGGAGAACCACCACAATGTTCGTAAAAGGACTTGAAGAGAACGAGAGAACGACGCCGCCCGCAACAGTGAACAACACAAAATAAAATTGGTTGCTATAGCAACGAAACATATGGTCGTGGTCCAACGACGACGAACAACGAAGAAATCAAGGAGCCGGGAACGCGGTAAAACTAACATAGAGAAAAAACCGAATACTGAACAGGGACATTGTGTTATTGTACGTAATATTTTGTCGGTATTACTTGCAAACGTTTTGTTTATGACGGTTTAGCAGAACCCGATAATAGTACCATACTACGTAAGTCTAGATTGGTCTTATGACTGTTCTGTAAATTCATAATTAATTCTCTAAAGATTATTTTAAGAGTCTCCAATAACCCTTTAGTAAATAAGCTCCGTTTTGAATTTATTAAACATTAATGGAACGTATTACGCTGATCTCAAAGTGGCCCTTTGTCATAATAATTAAAATTATAGTAAACTGATTACTGGAAAAATTTTATGTAAAGTTTTTAAGCAATTTAATATAATTAAAAGGCAGTAAAAAGCACAATGTTATTCTGTCACAAGATGGAAAACCCTCTTCCAAAGCAAATAAACGCTTTGTAGAGTAATTAATGAAGCTATTAATTTTTTAAATACATTTAATTAACTCCATCTTACAATATTTTATTACAGTCTTAAGTAGACTATATCTTCCAAAAAAAGTCAAGTTCTTTCTTGAAATATTTGTATAAAAATATATTATTAACTATTTTAATTAATTCATAAATAAATGAAATACATTCTAATTTCTTATCTTAACATATTTATAAATATTAGTCGACTGAGAAGTTTCAAAAGTCATTTAACATTTGAAAAGTATCCGTTATTTAACCTTCCACGCTTACAAGTTTTTTTTTGCTTTATTTATAACAACTACAAACTAATATACCATGCTTCCCAACAAATTTGAAGTATAGGAAAATTAACATTGAACAACGTACTGCCAATATTAACTTTATTATAAGAGTGTAATCTTATTTTTATTGCTCCGGTCGTTTGGAAACTGAATAAAATTGAGTCTACAAAAGATTTTAAAAGGTAATAATCGTAAAACGAAAAAATGTTATTAAATTTAGATATAGCGTGGTACTTACATAAGAAAAAATGTCGCATCTATTGATGCGACCGCATTGGCTGTCGCATTGTTGGCCGCATCGGCGTAGTTAGTAACGTATTCTCCTCTCATCATTCGGTCTTGGGTTCCAATCCCATTCAGGCACGGCATATTTTCATACGTTACAAAAAATAATTTCAACTTTCACCGTCTGCATTAGCAGTAATTGCAGAACAGTCGGACGTTAAACAAAAAAAAATTGATGTCTAAGCATTAGCCGTACGTGTAAACAATTTGATATTATACTTTTTTAATATTGCCGTGCAAGAGGCCGTGAGTTCGAATCCCACACACTATTAAGAATTTTTTAATTTCTTTTTGTTTGCAAAATAATTTAATTAAATATTATTAAATTATTTGTTAACTTAATTAAATAAAAAGAAAAAATACAAGATAGTTGTAGCATTCTTTTGAATTAAAAATTACAATTTATAATTTTAAATGTTTTTTGTTATTTAATTAATAATAACCAATGATCAATTTTAAAAAAACAAACATAAAATAAAAAATGTCACAGGGTAATTTTTTTTATTGTAAAATTTATTGTGACTAGTCTAAGCTAACTAACAATTTTGTTCTAACTTAATTGACCTAAGTACTTAATCTAAGAATTTACCAACTAATAGTTCTTAGTTTATGTTCGATATTTTTATACACTATTTATAAAATTTACTAATCATTGATATTTACCAAACACTTCAAAATACATTATATTCTATTCAATTCATTCTATTCTATTAGATTCTATTAACTAACAAATTATTAACTTTATACTGTTCATTACACCAGTTCAAATGGTTTTACACGAGAAAGTCTCCTATTCAGATCTGCGCAGTCGAGTAACTGTATAGCTTCGGCATTCACATAGTGAATACGGTAATATCAAAAATAAAATTAAACGGACCATGTTATTTACACGGTTATTGAATAGACAACAATGGTTGCGAATTTTTTTCTTAAGTACCGCGCTATATCGAAATTGAATGACATTCTTTTTTCTTTTTATTAATAATAAATTAATTATTACCTTGGTATTCAAACCTTTTGTAGACTCATTTTTATTCAGTTTCCAAACGACTGGCATAATAAAAGTAAGATTAGACCCGTCTTATAAGATTAATGTTAACAGTACATTGTACAATGTTAATTTTTCCCTATAGGTACCTATGTCAAATGTGTGGGAAAGCACGGTACACCTATGTATATATATATATATGCACACGTTAATGTTTATGCTGTTGTTTCCATTAGGTTAACTGTTTTGAACGTTCTGGAACGTTTAATTTGAAACTTTTTAGAAGAATAGCTTAGCAATCTATAAATTAAATGTGTACTAATCAATCTGTGACGAATCTTGTGCAAGAACTGGTATTGAAAAGTTGAATAAAGTCTTTTTGTCGTTCAGAATTGAAATATTTTATTATTTTACAATACTCAATCGCACTGTTGGGACGTTGAAATCACCCTTCCTAGACCCAAAGTAGTCACTAATGATTTAGCTATTGATGCGACTTAAAATAAATCAACAAAAAAACACTGTACTTTGTTTTATATACCACATCGTTCTGTTCCTACTCACGTGATCTATCAATTAGATTGACTAGGATACTTAATGTGAGGAAAAGGTTTAATGCTATGTTAGAAGGACCAATAGAAGGCGAAAGGAAAAATAGATGTAGAAGAATAAAAGTTACAGACGACGTAAAATGAAGAAAGCTTCTATAAATACATCACGATGCTGGCGGAAAATATAAAAAACTAGAGACAAACGTAGTGTAAGGGACCTGCCTACGAGGAGATAACTCGTAAAGTTTTTTGTAAATTGCGTGAATTTACAGACCTGCACTCATTCTTCTTGTATCTACAAATTTGTATTGAATTCATGTTCGTGATTAGTTTTAATTCATCGTACAATGAAAACCTCCATTAAGATAAATTGTGCATTTGTGTTCTCAGCAGGTAGGTACGAGTAACTAAATGATAGTGTATTCAGACAGTACTTAAATACCAACATCTCTTTCTCGAACCACATAAAAACAACAATGCTGCTGTCTTTCAAGAGTAGTCTCCCGCCATGATCGATAAATACAGTTAAATCGGTGGAACGATATCTCTGTTTGTCAAAACAATCCCTATGAACTTGAAGTAGAACTAAGTAGTGAACGAAGTAGTTTTAACTGTACGGGACAATTATCCACCCTCTTGCTTAGATTGTTTTTCATCTGTCACATGCATGTTTCCTTTATAGATATTAATTATTAATAGTATTATCAACAACAAACAAAGCTGTTTTATGTTGATAGCAAATAATAAATGATTAAAGCACTAGATTCTAACTAGAAAACGATTAATAAAAACTTTGATTCACTAATCTGATGTAAATTTCTAAGGAGTGTAAAACTGTTACAGGGACATCATTACAACACATACATAGATTGATTTTCTTACTATCTTTTGCCCTATATTAATACATAGGAAAGAAAAATATTATAATATTACCGAATTCAATTTTTGGAAATCGTGTTTTTACCGGATATACATGCTTTCAAGCACCCTGAATTCAAAGAACATGTTTTTAGCGCTTGGTCAGATGTGTGTGTGAACAAAATATCACAAGAACGGAATACCGCATGCTTTTGAAACTTGTAACTTATGTTAGGTATCAAAAGGGAACCCGATACTTAATAAAAAAAGTATAACTACACCTTATAAATATGGCTATCGGGCCAGCCCAGTTAGCCAGCTGGTAGAAAGTCGCTATTATTGGGCAAGAGACTTTGTATGGTGACCCCTGACAGTCACTCCTGAACAAACTCCGCTGGAGGTCCTTGTTCAGAAATTCGTGCCAAATCACGTCAAAAAATACAGAAAAAAGCAACGATAAAATTGAGTGGTTGTTAATAAAATAAGTACAGTTCCTGATAACAAACAAAAGCTAAAAAAAATTAAAACTTTAAAATTATAAATTTATTAATTACAATAATATTATTACCATTAAAATACTATTAAATTAAAATTAAATTACTTAAGTTAATGGTAAACAAAATTTAACCATAATACTATTAAAAACTTAAGACTTAAAGTAAACTTAACTAAAACGAAAGAAGAAAACGAAACCAATAACTGTACCTTACTGTTGTATACAAAGACTTGTTGATTCGTAACTCGTTAAGTACTTACTAAACCGGTTTTACAAACTAACATACCTAATATGCTTTTCGCGGTTGATGAGCTCTGCTGTTCCACACGTTTAGACCAATCAGAACGTTTGCCAGCGTTGTCAGATTGTACCTGACAAACATTACGCGCATGCGCATAAGAGCCGCAATAGTTCACTCTCGTCTTGCATCTCGTACTGAACACATCGATTATAAAGTGCGTTAACATGCAATACTTTATAATATAATCAGCTGATTTTATGTTTATAGGTTATAAATTGTTATAAAAAGACCAAAAAAATGGCTGACGAAATATTTGATAGAGCTACAAGAGCAAGTGTTGGCAACGTTGGTAGAGCGCGTTAACATGCAATACTTTACAACATAATCAGCTGATTGTATGTTTATAGGTTATAATTGTTATAAAAAGACCAAAAACAATAGCTGACGAAATATTTAATAGAGCTACGAGAGCAACTATTGGCAAGTCTTTGGCTAGCTATAAAGTTGGATAGGGGCAATGCATACGTTCAGAGCTCATCAGCCTTGAAAAATAGTATAAACACATTAAACTCACGTTATACAAACATAAACTGAACTCGGTCAATGAAGAGTTTGGTTTTTTATACAAATCGGTCATACAATTTTCAGAATAATGGGACTCATTGAAAATAACAAGAACTGAAATTATAACACCTACACTTTGCTGGAATAATACGAAGAACTTTTTTTATTAAAGCTGGTCTAAGAGCCCAAGCATAAATTTTTCGTTCGTTTTATCTTAAAAACTAAATGGTTAAACTTAAATACTTACAACTTAACACAGAAATTTATAACCTAATATAACTACTGTATTCACTACTTTTTGGACATCACACTGCTCTGCTTTAACACATCACACTGCACCGTTTTACTGCAAGAACGTAAATAATAAATTAAAACAAAATAGAGAAAAATCAAGTGACAACGACTGAACCAGGTCCAACCACCTATTCCGAGAAACCTATTCAAAAGGCGGTTTTGTCTACTCAATATTGTAATTTTTTACAGTATTATAATGTGAGTTAGTTCAAACGTTGCAGCTATTTTTTTTTATCTTCCACTCAGTGGCTTATTTGATCGCATCCACGCTGAATGGATTATAGTGAAGTTTATTTTAATCGGTAAATTTTTTAAAATATTAAACGTAGTCTATTTTTAACACCTTCAAATCAGGCCGAAATCCTATATTTGTACTTCATACAAAGATATCTAATTTAAACGTTTCACTTGAGATAATTTGTATCTGTTAACCTTCTTTACTTCTAAAAATATAAAGTTACAAACTTTTTACAATACTATACACAGATTGTGTAATAAATAACATTAAATCGACTTGTATGAGAAACAATTTTCCTATTCAATGAGTTAGAAATAATAAATAAGGTGACATTACTGACAGCTTAACACTTCAGTTTGTTAAAGTGTAAAATTATTGAATAACTGTTGCTAACCAGCTGTGTGCGTTGTTATTTACTAGGTAAATAATGCATTAGTTATTTGATATGTCGTTACTCTTTAATAATTAAAGCAGATTACGTTGCACAAAATTTAATTAATTACGGAAAACTAATGGGGAATTTAAATCCTTGTTAATGATAAATAAATTAAACTTTGCTTCTATTCTTTCATCGTATCGATTTAAAATTTGAAAATAAAATGTACTTTAACAAATTATTATGTTATAGTTCTAAATTTATTTACATTTTTACTAGCAAAAGGATGGGTATGGGGAATTCATATACCAGACAACAAAATACTATTTGTTCATACGTAATAATATTATTTAAAGTTTAATATAGAAACAAAAACACCGGGTGTTTGAAATAATTATTAAGTCATTAACTTTTTAATCGCATCTTTTTAAAGTCATCAACAGTTTGGTCATTAGCGATTGTAGTGGGTTAAAATAGTGGAACAGTGGGTTTCGATATATAATTATTTTCAGATCCTAACCGGGAATTGAAACCGGGAGCTACGATTAGTAGGCTAGTGCACTAACCACTACACCACGGAAGTAATCTCGTTCATTTTTAACTTTTACTTTCTCTTGCCTATATGAATATAGGCCTATAGAAAGGAAAGAATTGTTTTCAAGTCAATTTTTCGAAATCGAATTTTCACCTGATATACCCGTTTTCAGAACCCCTGAACCCAAAAAACATGTTTTTAGCGTTTGGTCTGTGTGTGTGTGTGTGTGCGCGCGCGTGTGTGTGTGAGACCAGAATATTTTAAGAACGGAACATCGCACGAAATTGAGACTTGAAACTTAAGTTAGATACTACACAAAATTTAATTAATTACAGAAAACTAATGGGGAATTTAAATCCTTGTTAATGATAAATAAATTAAACTTTGCTTCTATTCTTTCATCGTATCGATTTAAAATTTGAAAATAAAATGTACTTTAACAAATTATTATGTTATAGTTCCGGATACGAACATTTTCATCAAAATCGGTCAACCGGAAGTAATAGTTTATACGTGTCATTTTCACTTTTTTGCAATTTTCTCAAAAACGGCTCGTACGATTTTTTAAAAATCACCTTAGTTACTACATTTTTTTATATTCTACCTTGGTAAAACTATTATCAAGATAGATACTGTAGTCAATTTAAACAGTTATTTTGCTTTCCTGAAAATTGTTTTGTGGAATGGATTTGGGCTGATTTTGATACTAGACCCCTCAGTAATAGTTTTTTAAAAGAGGTTTTATTATAACAAGATAAAAGACCAATTTTTTTAGTTCAATAAGAGTAATGAAATGTCAAACGATTAAAAGTAAAAACAATATTTTTTTAATACCCAGTATAAATTTTCCAAATGACTTTATGTTTCTTTATTATCTGTTTTTAAAACATGAAATTATCGGTACATCAAAGTAGAGAGTTAAAATTAGGTCAACAGTTTATTAAATGATGTTTTCCCTCGTTTTATAATGTAGAATTTTGATGATTTTCCCAACTGAAATTATTTTAAAATTTACAGCAATGTGTAATAGCATGTATAACGTGATTCAGGTAATATAAAAAGCATCTCTAAAAAATAAACAGAGTTTGATCGTATAATTTAATAACAAACTTACCAGATAAAGAAAAAAAATGGGTTATGTAGGACATATAGAACATTTTGCATCTGCAAAGCTACTTCTTATTTGTAATAGAGAAGAGAAATAGTGAAAATATTCAACGTGATTTGTTTTCTTAAGTGCATCCAACTGTGATTTTTTATAAAAAATCAGTTTGGTTTTATTAATATCCGCCTACTTCCAGACTTCAGTCTGAATTAGCTATTAAAATTGTTTTATCGTTTTCCATGAAATGAAATTTTTTTGTTCGTAGCTTTATGTCAATAATTGTAATGTATTGCTAAAAAACATATCTTGAAATTTTTGTTTAATTTACAGTCAACATTTAAGAATTATTTGTCAGCTGTCTAATTTTTACTTTCTCTTTCTTTTCTAAGGAAAGTTCTGTTTTTTGTCAAATTTTTAAAACTGAATTTTCACCGGAAATACACGTGTTAGATTCCATGAACTCAAAAAAGCATGTTTCACCATTTTTGATCTGTGTATGTGTTTAAACAGAATAACTCAAAAGTACAAAATTGTATGAACTTGAAATTTGGAACTTTACTTCGGTACCATCAAGGGACCAGAATTATCAAAATTGGTCAACCGGAAGAAGTAGTTTATTTATGTGATTTTTCAATTTTTTGTATATTTTTTTAAATTGCTCCACCTACATTATTTACTACACTTCTGTCTTTTACAAGTTGATGTATACGGCATAGGTCTACTTGGAAATCTTGTAAGGAGGGAGAAATTATTTTAAAATTAATATGCATTTTAGAACAAAAGCGTATATAATCAAAGTTGTTGTTTAGATCAACAGCCGAAAGGTTGGTTTGAACCTCTAGAGGTTTTACTAAGTAAAAACGAGAAGTGAGGTGGTTTACTTTGCCTTCCTCACTGAGTTGAAAGCATACGCTTATCAGCACGCCGGGCCCTCCGTAAAGCATCTACTTTCCACCCTGCAAATGCCACCTTCACTTCGCATTCACCACAGGGTCTGGCTGTATAGTGAAATTCATTACTCTCAGAGGAGATAACTCTGACTAGTATCTTTTACACCTCTACCTCTTCTGTTCTTAAATAGTTCAGTCATAAATTGGCTTACCACGAGATAAGAAACAGAACTATTTTTTGTAGTCCTGGAACCAACAGATCGAGTGCAATTAATTTAACACTCCACCTGCCCGTTATGGGCAAAATCAAAGTTAATAGAAAATTAAAAACTTACAACTTTTATTTCAAGCGTTTCCTTCTATAGTTTTTATTTTGTAGTAAATTAATAACTTTTTTATGTTTCGCTCATTAAAATTGGCAAAAAATTGAGTAGAACTGGAGTTTGGTTTCAAAATGGGAATTTAATATGGCTAAGTATTTTCTTATTAAAACTAGGTCGTGAAATATGTTGTTCCAAATTTACATTGTCATGTATTTTGTAAAGATACAGATAACTTTTTTTTTGAATGAATCCTTCTACAAAAATTGTTTGAAGTTATTCTTCTTTTAATTCACTTCGTTTGGAGGCAGTAAATAATTTTACAAATATACTACTCATCAAAATCATGCGTTTTTATTTATTTCATCTAAAAAGTCTTTTACATTGACAAGAGAAAGTTGCATGACTATGTCATACTAGATCTTTCCATTTAAGAATTTTCATGCAGAAAAGGTTTTTAAATTTCAACTCGTTTAAAAACGTTGTCTTTTGCTGATCATTTGGTGCGGTTTGTGGAGTCTGAGGTTAGCTATTCAGAAAAGTGGTTGTATGTATTTAGTTTAACTGCTGAGTGATATAACATCAAGATTTTTTATAGAAGACAAAGGTGATGAGTTTTATGAAGGTGATGTAGGCCCTATGGATGATCATCTCAGAAGCTAGTTGGTAAAAAGCGGAAGGAGCCCATTTTAATTCACTCATTGTTCAGAAATTTTTATTGTGTAGTTCACCGTGTTGGACCCTGATTGCTCAAAAATATCAAGAACAGGGATTGCTGATATGAGACTGCTCAAACCTTTATCACGGTAATAAACTACTGGAACATAAAAGAAATGACGATATAAGGCACAAACCTAATAAGCAGGAGTGATATCAACTATTCGAAAATACAAACGAGTGGTTTAATCATTCGTTGCAGATGTCAAATGGCCAACCAGACAACATAATATCGTACGTCCTTAAAAGAGAAAGGTATTTCAATCTCTTTAAGAAAGAAATAACAGCTAAATTGAAGTTAGAACACATTAGGAAGTCTAATCCATATCGTTTATAATGATTTTATTCATTAATAGATATTGGCGAATCTGTTATGGTTCTAATTACTACGCCTAATTAATTTAGTAATTAAGTTTGTAAATAAGTTAATAACTTACATATACATAGTTAATAAGTTAATAACTAACAAAAAATGTTTAAATGTTGGAAAACTCATTTACCAACATAAGATACTCGTTTTTGGATTAATCAGGCTCAAAAATTTGGTCAAGTTTTTATTTTTGAATCTTTGGAAGTAGTTTAAGGTTACCGTCGATTTCCTTCCCTCGTTAGTGGAAGAATTAGAGAGAACTATCTGTGCTATAGCATTAAACATACCTTAAAAGCATTTTTATGAAATTTTGAAACATTTCTTCCGGAATTGAAGAGTTTTTAGCAAAAACAACCATAGTCCAACAAAAACAAATTTCAGTTAAGGCATCCAGTTTGTGCTGTAACCTGGTGTCTACCAATTGTACTAATGAATTCAGTTAAAACAGCCGTAGTCCCAATTGCAATGTGCTTTGAAAATAGACCAGTTTGGCAAAAACAACCATAGTCCTTCAACTTTTGTACAAAACCTACCTTAGTCCCTGGACTAAGGTTGTTATTGCTTAAAATAGGTTAGGTATCTCTTAATACATGTTGTCAGGTTTTTAGTTTTGAATAATAAAAGTGAGTATGAGTTCTGATAGTGAAAGCTGTAATATAAATAATCTAAACTGTGTTACTTCAAGTAATGAAATAATGAAAAAGAAGAGGAAGAAAACAAAAATATCAGCTGATATTAAAATGAAGAAAGTTAAAGGAGAAGAACACACTAACCACAAAGGAAAACTCATCCCTACTAGAACAACTGGAGAAGATTGCAGGTAAATACCTTACATTTTTAAAAGTTAAAGCTATGGCTGGAAATATTACTATGCTGACCTTTGATTATATGCAAAATCTTCCCCTTCCTCACATTCGAACAGGGGACGTTTTCTATGCCCGCCAGTTATGGTACTTTGTGTTTGGCATACATGACATTGGATCTAAAAAAGTGCAAATGATGGTGTATGATGAAACTACAGGAAAAAAAGGTGCCAATGATGTAACCTCAATGATTTTCAAACATTTAAGCATTTCAAATGATATTTTTCAGAAAACCTTAGTTCTTGTGAGTGATGGATGCTCAGGACAGAACAGGAATTACACCATGGTAAGATTTTTGTATATATTGGTGTATTGTTTTCACATTTTTGACAATGTAAAATACTTGTTTCCAGTACGAGGTCATTCGTATCTACCGAATGACCAAGATTTTGCTTTGATTGGAAAGAAAAAAAGTAACGTGATAGCTGAGGTTAAAGAAAATTGGGATGTGGTTATAAGGGAGGCTCGTAAAAACCCGTCACCTTTTAATGTTGTAAACATGGAAGGAAATGATTTTTTGAATATTACTGATGCTGTTTCTAAGTACTTCCTGAAGACACCAAAGCCACCAATGAAACTTAAAAGTGTTCGAATGATCAAAATATCCGTAAATCATCCACAAGTGTTGGTAAATAGCAGCTACACCGGCGCATGGACTGCCATTAATATAAGGAATAAGGTTCAGCTACCATCTGAAATGACGTTTGAAAGTTTGTATAGAACTCCCATTCCTCTGGAACCTTCTAAACTGGCTGATGTTCTCAGACTCTCTAAGTTTCTGCAGAAACCCGAGAGTAAGCAGTTCTATGAAAACTTATCGACACCTGTAACTGGAGATGAATCAGACAATGGTGAAATATCTGACGAAGACAATAGTAGTGGTGCTGAATAAACCATTTTTTATTATTTTAAATAGTTTTTTTTTTATTAAAATTTTTATCATTTTTTATTTTTTTATTCAAATCTTTATTTATTTTTATTAAATATTCAATTTAATATTATTTTATTTCTTTTTTAGTCTTAAAAACTTAATACAACTGAACAGACACTCAATAATAATCTAATGACAGTGATGAGGAAAGTAACATTTTAGTGATTACACATTATTTCTTATTTGTAAAAGTATGTTTATATATTATATTATAATAAATTAATAAGTTTTTATATAAATTGTTTTTCTTTTCCAAGTTATGTTACAGCTTTAATTTAAAAGTGGTTTCAAATGCTAAAACAGCAGACAGTAAATTTTTAGCAAAAACAACCGTAGTCCAAGTTAAAAAATTTTAAAAACAGTGTTGGTAGGCTTATGTTTACCCAGATGTTCAAACAAATTAGTTTTTGTTGCAATAATGTCATGTAGAGTTGTAGAGTTGTCACACTAATATGGCTGAAAAAAAATTATAGCAAATGGGATGCAGTTTTTCCTTCCTCCTGAAAAATGCTAGTTTTGGACTAAGGTTGTTTTTACCAAAACCTCTTCAATTATTATAATAAAACTAATGAAATTTGCACCAAAGAAATGATTGCGTTTGTAAAGGCATTGTAAGAACATGCCTTTAAATTAAAACTCAGAAAATCGATGCAACCGTAATAAACGTATCCTGAACTCCTAAAAAAGCGGGAATTGCTGGAACTAATTTTTTTAAATAAAATTATTTAAATTAACTACAGTGAAAAAAATATAAAATTCAATTAAAACCAACGTACCGAAAAAATTAATTAACAGCCAATCTAAATCATCTTTTCAAAGGTAAATATCACAACCAGATGCCATCTGGTTATTTTTTAATTTGCTTATCTATCATGTAAATAAACATATTAACAAATCGAATTTAAAATACAAATTTCTGCTACAAGGCGTAGTGACTCGTGTGCGATCCTACAAAGCGAAAACTCCCGGTTTTGATTCTCGGCTAGTGTCTGGAATTTTTAATACTTTAAAACCTACTGTTACTATACCGAAACCCACAGTAGTTGCTAATAACCAAGCTTTCGATGCGACTTAATATGAATAAAACAAAATAAATAAAAAATTACTAGATACTATATCCAACAGTCACTTGAGCTGTGGAAAGATAAGCGATTCCAATTTAACATTGGTTATATAGCAATACTTTGTGTAGAGCAATACGCTCTTTGCTACTAACAGTCCTACAAATGTAGTAACCAAATGTTGTAGTGGAGAAACGAAGCATCCACCAATTGTGTAGGGTGGTCTGCAGAGATAATACGGGGGCTTTTTCCACCATCCAATTTTTTAGAATCCAACCAGACGCTGAAATTGGACTCAGGGGATTATTGGCAACCCAGATGAATAAGGCTGACGTAGGTCAGTTTAATGGTAGAGACACTCACTATAATTACTGCAGAGGCGAGATTAAATCAAAATCTATGCCGGGTCAATGAATAGATCAAAAAAAAATTTAAGTCTGACACTGAATTATGGATTAAAAACAAAATGCTTTAATTCGAATAATAAATAAAAAAAAATTGAATGAGATTTTTAGTTACAACTTATCGTTACAAACGACAAAAATTATACCAATTAACTCTAGTGTTAAGTAAATATGAACTAACCTTAACCTAAGATAAAGTTAAACCAAAGAAAAACATTTTCAAATTAAACTTCCGTCCGAAAAACAATAGCTAGGCGGTTTATGAAAGAGAAATTAATAAATTTAAGTTAAAACTTTTTTTATTTAGTTGATTCAGATTTCAAACATATAAATTATAAAACCTTTAATTCGTAACATTAAATAATTAAATTTTTAAATAATCTTTTAAACAAGTGACAACTTTAGACTAAAGAACTTGGAATTTTAGAATCAAAAACAAAAAAAAAGAATTTGAAAAAATATCTATAATAATTAGAAAAGAATTTCAAAAAAAAAGAATTTTTCAAAAACATTGTAAAAACCTACTATAAAAGATCTTAAAACAAAATTTAACACAATGGATTTGTTTTTATAAAAATAATGAAAAAACAAACACAGCTATTGGTTTCTGGGCGGACATAAAAAAAAATAACCCCTAATAAGAAAAAAAAATTTAACGACTGAATATAGCTTAGTCGGGCTTAAACAGAGATGGTGGAAAACTCTAGGGTCCAAAAGACATGCAATAGAGTCTCCAAAATTATAAAAATAAAAAAAAATGTGATGAAGAGGTTTCAGTAATGAAGACCCTTCATTAAAGATAAAAAAAAACTTATAAAAAAATAACTATTCGTGAAGCAAAAAAAATTACTTAAAGAAAATTAAAGAATATAGTAAAAAAAAAAAAGCTTCGCGGGTCTGAATGTCAGGATTAGGTTAACAATTTTATTTTAAAAAAATGCATTTATTTATGGTGAAATTCGTACTCGTGTGTAACAGGGAGACGGCAAAAACGGAAATATAAATTGAACATAACACATTTTTTAGGTTAGGGAAGAATAATAAAATTTGGACAAACATTTGGGTTTTATACTAATTTTGTTTTGATAAAAATGTGTGACAACGGGAAATACAAAATGTGGAAATTAGTGAATAAAAAAAGAAAAATGACGGAACGAAACTTTGAGAAGGAACTTTGGATAACGCCTTTATAAAAAAATTAAATGAAAAAATTAAAATAAAAAAAAATTGGGGAAAAACATTCATGGAAAAATTGAACGAAGATTTTAGATTCAAAAGGGGATAATTACGTTAAGCGAGACAATCGGGTGAAACCGGAAACCCTTTTAAAACGAAATAACGAACACGTGAATACGAATTTCACAGAAACAAAACTTTACATCACCAAAACTAGATTAAGTAATATGTTTAGTTTAATGAATAAATTATTCCCAAAAAAAAAAAGAAAGACCACCAAACCATTACCATTATTATTAGTTTAGGGGGGTTTTAAATTTAACAAATTTGTAACGTGACATGTTAAAGAAAAATTATTTTAAATTGTTACCTGAAAAATAGGTGAAGAACGAACGAAGGCTGGCATCAGACAAAGGTTGCGTTAGAAAAACGCACGGAGGAAAGTTTTTCCCCCTCTCCTAAAGGGATTGAAAAATTAGAAAGAGAGGTCGTTGGCGCGTGACATATTTCTAGTTAATAGAAAGAGAGGGAGATATGAAATGACGTAGTGCGGGGAGAAGAGGGTAAAACAACGGATGTTCACGGCGAATGTAGGCGAAAAATGCAAGCAAAACACATTCCGACGTGCAATAACCTTTGATAGAGAAAATAAAAATGTAAAAATTGAAGCCTAAAAACAGAAATTGAATTAAATAATAGGAACTGAATAAAAATTATAAAATGAATAAAATAAAAACCAAATGAAACGGGAAAATAATATTTCATCAAAAAAAAATTGGAAAAAACACATTTTTTTGGTGAAATATTACACGCCGTTCCGTTGGGGTAAAAAAAAAATAAAATGAAGTTTTATTTTTTTTTTGATCGAAACATTGGGCAGGAGGAGATGGATGAAGAAAGAAAACTGATAAGAAGAAAGAAAAAAAAATGAACGAAAGAGAAAGGCGGCAAAAAAAAATTTAAAAATGTTCTTTACTGCACGGAAATGGTCAAGTAATCTTTACATGGTAATGCACATATCTGTGTGTTATTCCTAATGTTATGAAGAGTCTTATAGCATAATCGTTTTGTTTCTACCGTAATGTAGAAATAGTAACTGTAGGAGAATTTCCTTGAACACTCTGAGGTTTACGTATAGTCATAGTACAAATGATATAAATATTTAAACTTGTTAAAATAATTAACCACAATAAAATTGTTGAGTGAACAATATAAGTTTGATCAATAATAGCACTCCAAGTATTAGGTGTCTGGATTGGTTTGTTCATGTTTGAAGGCCAGGGGTCAATTTGTTTGATAACGGGAAAGGAAATATTCCAATTTTTGTTGAGGATGTGAGATAAGTTGTTTGTGATGGGTGGGTAGTAGTCTAATAAGTGTGAAAAAGGTAATGCAGCAAAGTGGGTCCAGGAATGTGGAACAAAGTGTTTTAGTGTAAAATCTGCAGGAGATCTGGAATCGCAGGGAAAAGTTGTATGAATAAGGATATTCTGGTCTTGTTCAAGGGTGTAATTACATGGTAAAGAGAGATGTGTTATGCCAATGTTGACAGGTTTAAGCGGAATGACTTTTGTTGGACAGTTAATGTTGGTGTTAGGTAGGATATTTGTTATTAAGTACTCAACCGGTGATTTCTCGAAGATGGATGTTGTTATCGACGGTCTGCAGGTGAAAGCGCAATATTTTTGAAGTTCTGGAATTGCTGTTCCTTTGATGAGATGTTGTATACAGGATGTTTGCATCGTTGGAGTATAGATATGGCGAGGTAGGAGGCACAATCTATCGTTGGGTTGGCATGATGTCGTAGATTTGTCAATAATTTGTAACCTGGCTGTAGAATTGATGATGTAGAATAGGTCGTGTGAAAGATAACACGTCTGGTCGTACCATTGTAGCGGAATCGGTGTGTACTGGTATAATTGATATTGTGTAGTTAATGATGTCAACGGAACTTGAATTTTGATGATAATTTGTGTAGAGTAGAAGGTACATTTGGTCAATTTTAGATGCAAATATTCTCGGAGTAAATGTATAGGAATAGCCAATGTCTTGTTGTGGTGGTTAAGCTTATCTTGTAATGTTTGGAGATCTGATCTTAGTATTTTCGGAGGTAATATCTCACTTGGAACTTGATGCGACGAGCAGCGTTGTTGGATCTTGTTGTAATGAATTTCATATGTTGAGATAAATATGTTTCGGTAGGCAAAATATAGATATTTCAAAATGTAGAAGAAATGTTTGTTTTCTTCGTTTTCATCTGTTTGAATTTTGTTTATCACTTCTGAAAAGTCTTGATGTGTTTGCTTGAACAAGTCATTGATTTTGTTAAACGATGTGTTTAAATGTTCACTGGTAGATACGAGATGTTGATGATCAGCGTGAAGTATTCCTCGTAGACCATTGAGATGTTGCGTAAGAAATTGTTCGTTATTTTCTACTGCATGTAGCTCATGTACAGTTGCGATCGAACAGCACCAATTCAGAAAATTGCCAATAAATTCTAGAGTACGCCTTGATCGTGTAGACTCAAATCGATGCGCATGGTTGTGGAAAAGAATTTTTGTTGTAGCATTATGTAAATTTTGAAGCATAGTTGGTAACTGACACTGGTTCGTAAGACGGCATGTTTGATCCTCCGTTGAGTCGGTGACATTCGTTTGGTTGAGTAATTTGGAAAGGAAATTAGTAAAATTGTCTGGAAGCGATAATTCAGGAGTTTGGAAGTGGCAGGATGAGGAATTGGCTTGTTGGAAAGGACAGGATGGGAATGTGACGTCGAGATTTGGAAAGGAACGTGGATTGGATACGGGAATGGAGTAAATTAAAGGAATGGATGACTCGTAAATTATCGTATCGGACAGTGGTGTTAGGTAAATACCATGGAAGACATGTACAGGAGTCGTGTAAACCGTATGGATAAAACAAGATGAAAAGATGACGGGAAATAATTGAAGTAGTAAGGGAAGCATGTTAAGGAGATAGTATGGTTTGAAGTCGAAGTTGGACGGAAATGCTATCTTACAAGTAATGAATTTGAGTTGAAAATGAAACTGCTAATTTTAAATTGTTAGAAATACAATTCTAGAACAATAAAAGTTTTAGTTTTGCTACAAAATTAGATAATGAGTACAATTAGTGATCTGAAAATTTTAATCATTTATTTATTTTTGAGAAATTAAAATTTTGAATGAGTTTATATTTTGTTTTAAAAGAACATTAGAATGATAACCTATGCGTGTTTGTATTTTGTCTGTTGAATATTTTGAACAATATTATCTAAATACAACTTATTTGAAAGAAAGAGAATACTTGAGCATTTTAGGTGCGGGAAAGAAAAGTATGAAACTGAAAGATTATTTATGGTAACAGTGGGAACTAAATCTTTGAATAATTTCAGTAATTTGTTCGGTGGTTTGGAGATATTAAATATAATTAAACTTAAATGTAACTTACTTATAACTAAAATAATCTTAATAATATATAAATAATCTAACGTAATATATTCTTTTTTATAAATATATGTGTTTTTATAAATAAATTATCTGTTATTATTGCGTATGATATAGGTGTAATTATTTTGTATGAGAGCGTAATTTTCACAACTTTGTTTGACTAGAAATGAGAAAGTTCTTTATTTTTTTTTGTTTAATTAGATTTTCACGGTTAGATCATTATCTTGAAAAGATATTGTAAGAGTTTTAATTGATGTTGTAATCTTGCATTATTTAGTTGGAATTTGAAAACCTGTAGCTGAATACGAGATGGACCCCGGAATCCGACGATGGTGTTGGAGACCCAGTATCCACTCTGTGATATTGTCTAGAATGCGTAGGCCTGGTCAAGCGATTGGATAGGATTGTTCATCAAAGTATGCCGTCTCTGGATTACACTCGTTTTTCCTCGATCTGTTGACAGTTTTAAAAACTTTTAAGCAAACAAAGATAAAATAAGTTATGCAATAATCGTTTGCATGAACTCGGAGTGAAATGTATTTAGGAGATATGTCATTGTAATGCTGAAATTACAAAGGATGTAAATTTAAGCAAGGAAAGATTGCTTGCAAAAATTACATTGAGAAATGTAATATTTTAAATTATAGTGAGTAAGGTATTGCACATGAATAGGTACAAATTATACCACACTAAGAACTAAATGACTGAAGTTACCTATTTGTAATGGGGAGATAATTAAAGGGATCCTTAATCTAAGAGGGAATGATTGTTTAAGGGGGTCTTAACCTAAATGAAAAATTATACCAAATATTAGTACTATCTTAAGTTATTAGAGCAGTTCAGAGTATTAGAATATTGCACGTAATAAAACATCATGCTTGGAAAGGCATGGACGTTACTGTCAAACAACCAAAACTTATTTGGCAGAAGGCGCTGAGTTCTGTCTTGTGGAGACACAAGAGTTAGACCTCTCAGCACTTAAGGTGAAAGAGTAATTAAATCTGAACGGATAACTCAATAACAAAATCATAGAATAAAGCTTAAAACTAAAATCTCGGTATTACACAACAGTAGTACTTAAACTTAATGTAGGAATCAGTTAAAAATCAAGCGTTATACTTAGAGAGGGTATAAACGCTGCAACAGTAGTACTTAAACTTAATGTAGGAATCAGTTAAAAATCAAGCGTTATACTTAGAGAGGGTATAAACGCTGCACAAAAATTAAACAAACCTTGGAATAATAAATATCGGAATAAAAAATCTTAAACTTAAAGAGTATGGCATAAACTAATGGTAAATTGACACGGAGCAGGACTAGAATTGCTATCTATTGTAAAATAATAAATAAACTCTACTTAACATAAGGAAGGACGGATTGGAATTATCACAACCTAATAATGGAAGGATGAAGGAAAAAATTCAACAAGTAATACCTCGTAATTGTTGGAAACTGAACTGAAATAAAATAGAGAACCTAAAATTTGCATAGAACTCGAATGAAAAAGAAAAATTTGAGATAGACTGAAATTTTGGAAGAAAAAGAATATAGTGTCTCAGAAATCTTTTGAAGGTTAACTCCGGACTGAAATTAAATGGGCATAGGACAGGAGAAAGGAATAACCAAAAAGCAAGAAAATTTTGGACACACGTCGGGAATTTGGATTGGAAAAAAAAAATGATAGCAGGAAAAATGCGCAGCAATTCGCCCCCTGATACATACTTCCACAAACGTACACGCATACGTACAATCACTCAATCAGCATTCACTTTCATTCACACAGCACATACAATCTTGACTGCATACAAAGCCCCATCCAGTGGGTTGAACACCTCACTTCTCGGAACCCAACCCGAGAAGGTAGGCAAAGAATAAGGCCTTGTACTCAATCAAGGTAGGGCAAATGGAAGACATTGGAAAGAAAGGGGGGAAAAGGAAGGGATCGAAGGAAGCTACCCTTTGATACGAATTAAAAAAAAAATTAGGCGTCACAGGAGCCTTGAAAAGTATGAAGACACATCACGGAAGAAGTTAAATAAATGAGCTGAAATTGAAGGAGTAATGAAACAATTTAAACAACGTGAAAAATACTGAAACGAAGGTGTACTGCAAGTTCTTGAAGGCTGAACTGAAACGAATTTAAAAAAAATTTACCAACTGAAATCCTTCAAGAATGACCAAAAACATAAAGGAGAAAAAAAATGAAAATACGAGGACAACTTGATGAATTGAGAAGTAAGGATGTTATGGTTAAAACTGATAAAATGAAATTGAATAATGATAATGATAGAAATTTGACTTTACATCAACTTGAAAAAGATAAAATGAAATTTAACAGATCGAGTTAAAAATTTTTTTGAAATTAAAGCGGGCCTACACATTAGGAAAACGGAACTTAAAATTGGTCTTAAAACTAAACTTATTATTAATTCCCCTAGAATCTAATAAATTAAATCACAACCCAAATATAGTTTGTTAAATAAATAAATCTTGAATTCGCAGCTTGTCACAAAACTGTTCTGTCGACTGAAAGTAGGTAAAAAAAACTTTGGAAACAGAAATCAGACACAAACGACTAACGGAGTACAAAATTTTAAAAAATAATGAATAGCAAATTTACGTAAACAAAATTCTGACATGAAATGTGAATGGAATTTAAAAAAAGAAATTGACATTTGTAGCGTTATCAAAAATTAGCGCCAAGATTTTAAATTTTTTATTACGGTTTGTGAAAAGTTGAACGAATTCGAGACCATTTATGCTCTTAAATCTACATATAAATATATATATATATTACTTTGTTTAACAAAAATATATTCTAAGATAACACAACCCTTGTTAGAAATCAGTTTGTTGAATTCAATTTTCTGTTGAACAATTAGTTGAACAGACGTTTATCAAAAAAAATAACCAATCAGAGCCCTGTGGAAAGGTTAGTTAGTACACTAAATCAAAGTGCCAGTCGTTGGATGATAATGAAAACATGTTATGAAAGATGAGATGAACATACGAACTTCAACTTAAATTTTTAGTTATCCTTACAATTCTGCGATTGAGATCTGTGGATAAATTTCTTCAAACGGCTTACATGGACAATCTGCGGTGTTAATTTGCCGAAACGTTCTAAAATAACCTCATAATTTAATGGACTTATGACTCTTGAAATCTTGTATGGACCACGAAAATTAGATGCTAACTTTGGTGATTTTCCTGGAGCTGTTTGTGGAAAGAAAACTAACACGTCGTCATTAACAGAAAATTTGACATCTTGATGCGTTCTGTCGTAATACTTCTTTTGTGTGTCTTGAGCCTTCGAAAGAATTGCTGGTAATTTTTCACGAACCTGTTGAAGGATTTTTAACTGGTCTAGCAGTTCGACATCATTTTCTGTTTCCAGTAATGGTAGATCAAATGGAGATAGCGGATGGTATCCATGTAGTAAATAAAACGGTGAATACCCCAAAGACTTTTGAACTGAAATGTTGTACGAGAAGATAACAGGTTGTACGAATTTATGCCAGTTACTCTGATTTTCGTTGACATAAAATTTTAGCATTTGTAAAATCGTAGAATTAAAGCGTTCGGTAATTCCTGTAGTTTGCGGACGATATGGAGTACTAGTATGGTGTTCAACTCCTAATTGTAAGCACAGATGATTTATCGTTGAATTAATGAAATGAGAACCTTGGTCTGTTTGAATAATTTTAGCGCATCCGTATTGAAGGAAGAGTTTGTATAGAAAATTAGCTACGGCGTTTGCATTGTTATGAACTGTTGGGGTTGCCATTGCAAACCGAGTTGTAGAATCCAGGGCTATGAGAATGTGTTGAAAATTTCCAGTAGTTTTTGGAAGAGGGCCTAAAAAGTCGAGAACTATTTTTGTGAAGGGAGTTGAGGTAATTTTGATTGGATGAAGAAGACCAAATTTCTTTGAACGGGGAACCTTAATAATTTGACATTCGGGACACGATTTGACGTATGCTGTTATGTCCTTAGACATACTGGGCCAGAAATATTTGGCAGAAATTTTTGAAATGGTTTTTTGAATTCCTAAATGAGCACCTGACATGGGTGAATCATGGTACATTTTGATGACTTCGGGAACTAGAACTGAAGGAAGGACGAGGCGCAAAGTGGTAGAATTATCATGAAATAATTTGAAATACACAAGATCATTTTGAAGAGTATAACGTCGGGACATGCGTTTGAAGTTTTGAGAAGTGTTTGGAGAAGAAATGAGAGCAAAATAAATTTTACTGATCAAATCGTCCTGTTTCTGAAGTAGGCTAATATCTAATTTAGAATTAATTGGGATTGGAACAGAGTCTGAATTTGTTTGAAGTACATGAAAGGACGTGGAAGGGGTGTCTGCCGTAGATGGGGAAACTGAACTGAAATTATCATGTGAAACTGAAGCAGAGGTGGGAGTGGCATTAATCAAATCTATGTTATGTTCTACTGGAATATCTAGAGGAGATCTGGAAAGCGCGTCTGGTACATTGAGGAATTTTCCGGGAATATGTTTAATAGTATAAGAGTATTCGGATAATTGAAGTAGTAATTTGCTTAAACGAGACCCAGGGTCTTTAAGATTTTTAACATATTGAAGAGCGGAATGATCTGTGATTATAGTAAAAGGCCTACCGTACAAGAAATGCCTAAAATGTTTAACGGAATATACGATGGCTAAAAATTCAATTTGGGAGACCGACCAGTTAGACTCATTAGATGTTAAGCGTCGAGAAACGAAGGCTATAGGTTTCATCTCGTTGTTATTATTCCTTTGGCATAAACAACCTGCTATACCAATGCGTGAAGCGTCGCAAAACAAGAACGTTGGTCTAGAGTTGTCGAAGTATTCCAAGATAGGTGGATTAACAATTAAGTTCTTAAGTGTTTCAAAAGCTTTTTCGTGGTCTGTAGTCCAAATAAATTTCTGATCAGCTCTAGTAAGCTGAGTTAACGGATAGGCTATGTGGGTAAAATTACGAATAAATTTTCTGTAAAAACCTACCATACCAAGAAAACTACGAACTTCCTTGACTTTAGTAGGAGTCGGAAATTTTGTGATTGCTTCGACGTTTTGAGGAAGTGGAGAAATTCCCTCGTTGGAGATCTTATGACCCAGAACTTTTACTGAATTATAGAAAAACTTGCATTTCTCTGGTTTTAACTTCAGAGACGCTGAGCGAAGTCTATTGAAAACTTCTTTAAGTACCTCTAAACATTTTTTGAATGAGGCCGCATGTACATATAAGTCGTCGATGTAAAAGTTAAGATTTTTATACAGTAGATCGGATAGTAAAAATGTCATATTTCGGTTGAAAGCAGCTGGGCTAACAGATAATCCCATTGGTAGACGTTTGAAACCATATAAGCCAGTTGGAGTAATGAATGCTGTGATTGGAATGCATTCTGTCGCAATACGCTGTGTGAAAAAGGCTTGTGATATATCCATAGTAGCGAAAAATTGTGAACCACCGAAAGACTCCAAGATTGTGGAAGGATTTGGCAAAGGAAATTTATCGTGAATGATTTTCTTATTAATTTTTCTGTAATCAACAACTAGTCTCGAAGAACCATCAGGTTTGTGAACTAAGAACGCAGGACTCGCGTAAGGCGATTTCACATCCATAATAACATCAGAAGATTTAAGCTTGTCAATGATTTTACTAAGTTCAGCCAATTCATAGGCAGAGAATTTATACGGGCTGTTAAAAACTGCATCTTGATCAACTAGCTTTATGTGTACGGGCGGCAGGTTAGCTTCTGGTAAGTCGAATTCATCTTTGGAGAAAATATCTTGAAAATCGGAAATTAAAGAAGTTACGGCTTTGTATTGTGAGTGAGACAATTCCGGATTAATGTCTATTAATTTATTATGAATAAGAATGGGTTCATGTTGGTTCGAAACTGGAGTAGAAACATTGACTTGAAAAACAGAACTTTGTGCGGAAGACATAGTAAGGTTACCGAGCATTAATCCAGTTGGAAAATAAATGGGCGACGGAGAAGCATTATTTATTGAGAACTTGAAATGAGCGGAGTCGGATGGAACTAGAGTAATGTTGACAAGAGAAACATCAGCGACGATAGGGTTTTGTTGGAAATTAAATTTGAATGCGGAGGATAAAAATTTGTCAACGGAAGTGTCTATCTGAAGTGAAGCATTGGAGGGTAATAAAATTGTATGAGCATTAATAACGTGTGTGGGCTTGGAAAAATAGTCTGGAATACTAACAATTGGTTTTTGAGCTTTTTCGAAGAGTGGAGTTACAGTGGAACAATCATCTGAAGAGAAAATTTGGAGATTATCAGAAATATTGTAAAGAAAATAAGTCGACTCGTAGTCTGGGAATATTTGTAATGAATTGGAGGCACTATCAGAAAGCGAAGGAATGCTTGAACTAGTAATACGATGTACTGAATGTGGTTTGAGAAAATTAACGTTGTTAGTGGTTATAACATTTAGGTCAGCAGTAGATGAATAATTGTGTGAAGATTGCAGGTTATGAAGCCATTTCTTATTAAAATTGATTTTGAAACATTTTCCATTCTTGAAAAAAGAAATTTGATTCGAATTGAAATCCAAAATAATGCCAAATTTAACAAAAAATTCGTTGCCCAAAAGAATCTGACAAGTTAGGTCCTTCACCACATACACAGTGTGGCAAAATGGTATTTTGGAAATGGAAAAACATAAATTTGTCGTACCTAAAACCTCTAATGTTGAACCGTTCGCAGAGGTCAAAACAATATTCGAAGAAGGGGTGATTTCAGAAGGAGAGATTAAATCGGCATTGCAAAGAGATAGATTGGAGCCAGTATCTAGAACTATGGGGAGTGAATCAGCTTGAAGAGAACCGATAACTGTTAAAGCCATGGAAGGTTGTTTTGTTGAAACTTCAGTATAGAGTAGATGTTGCGATGAATCCTGGTTGGAAGTGCTTAAATCATTCGTAGAAGGAACAGATTTGGAAGAAAAAGGATCGGATTTAAATTTGATCAACGATAATAAATGATTAAGACCACAGATGTGGGATGCAACCACATTAATGGGGAGGTTATGAACGAAACATTTCAGAATTTCAGAAAGTTGGTGTTTGGAAATGACAGAAAATTTAAAAGATTCAAAATTTATCCCCATCACAGTGCGATACTTGAATATATAACAGAAAGCCCTAATAAAAGAACCAATAATCACTTGTGTTGAATCATAGTCGGCTGAAGTTCTACGAGAATTAAAGAAATAAGTAGAAATACATTTAACATTGCACTTAGAAATAATTGAAGAACATAGGCGTTTAGTCAAAGAGAAATTCTTCCCCAGAGATGGGTCTGTAATAAACAGTTGTCTAGCTTTGATATCAAAAATTAACAAAGACCAAATATAGTTACGGTTAGTTGCACTAGACGAAGCTTGAAATACTGGTAAAAACATAAAGTCAGAATTTTTGAACTCGGAAACAAAGTTATCGGGTAATGAGATGGATTCTTGGTCTGGAACTAACTGAATAGGGTGTACAATGCAGTATGAAAAATCTACAACGTGAAAGAAATGATTATTAATAGTTTGTAAAATAATGTGTACTTGTTCGCAAGACAAATCGGCAGTTTCTGAGACGCATAAATTTGAAGGAATCGACAAATGTGAAGATTGAATCGTACAAACTGTAGTTGAAGTGTTAACTTGATTATTAGGAATTTGGAAATTAAACGAATCACAAAGGCCTACCTCTAAAGAAGGTGAAATCTCATCCTCACAGTGAGAAAAAGTTAGGTTATTAGAATAGTTAGGATTAATAAGTTTTAATTTTGAGGGTCCTGACACAACATTAGGAATGGAACTTGAAGAATAATTCTTATTTGAAATTAAGGAAGTTTTGGAAGAAATATTAGTGATAGCTAGTACGGGTGAAAGGTGTGAGGTCGGACATTGACCTCGAAGATTTATACGTTTTTTTGATGGATGAGTATTATATCTGCAACGGCTAATGGAGTGTCCTGGTTTGTTGCAAATTTGACAGAAATATCTATGTTGGGCGGGCATGGCCGCTTGAGGTTGAAGAGGGTGGTTGAATTGTGTAGACGAAGCATTCGGAAAGTTGTGGGGCATCAAAGGCCTAGGAGAAAACATTTGGGGTTGTTGAAACGGGATAGCTTGATTGAAGTGGGATGGTCCTGGCATCTGTGGGAAATTTTGTTGAGTGGGCCTAGTTGGATTGGAATTAAAACCGTTTTGGAATTGTGGGCAGTTGAATCTAGGTCGAGGTTGCGAATTAAATTGTGACCGATTTTGTTGATTTGCATGTTGTCGATTTTGATTGCTACTAGAAGTAGGTCGCTCTGATTGTGTTGATTTGATATGACTGTTGCTATTTTGAAACTTGTTGTGCGATGGATTATTATTTTGATTTGACACAGTTTGAGTCTGGTGTGAAATGGCATTGACCGGTGAATCAACAGATGCAGCAGCATGGAAATTTAATAGATTTTTCGATTCTTGGAATTTCCTAACGTTGTTTAACAATTTATCTAAAGTAGAGTTGTCGCACAGAGAAATTTTATCTAAAATGGAGGGCAGGAGGCCCCTCAAGATGTATTTACAAACTTTCTGTTCTGGCATTTGCGGATCGATACGTGAGCATAAATGCATTACATCAGCTATGAATGAAGATGTATGTTCAGAAATTAGTTGTCTTTTATTAAATAAAGTCATCTCCAAGATATCAGAGTCGCAATCCAAACGGAAGTGTTTTAAGAATTCCTGTTTCACGAACGAATAATTCATCTGGGTTGAATCTAAACGTAACTTAAGATCGTCAAAGAAATCCAACGCTGTATTCTTTAAGTAAAGCGGTAAAAACTGGAGTTTAAACTTATCGTCCCAAAAATTTACAATAGCTGCTCTTTCAAAATCCTTAAAAAATGTAGCAATGTCATCGTTGCCTTTCCCTTGGAACACTGATGGAGTGAAAAATGGCAATTTAGCCTTAGGCCCAGAAGTTTGGAGCGAACCGTCCATGATAACTGCAGAGTCCGTTTGTGTGGTAACAGAAGTCGATGGTTGAAGAAACTTAATAGACAGTGCGGTCTTTAAGTCAGCAAGATCAGGATACTGTTGTTTCAATTCATCCGACAAGGATGCGTGATTGACCAAATAGTCCAAAGCGTGTTCACGGGATACCGTTATTGAACTCGGATTTTGGAAAAAATGCTTTCGCAGGCGTAAAACCCCTCGGATGTATTCTAAGTCGGCGCCAGAAGGAATGAATATATTATGTTGGCTTGCTAACAGGCGAGCCTGATCCAAGGAAAGCGATTTGATTGTAATACCCCGCAAATCTGACATAGGGATAACCACACAAAACGAGATAACCTTACCTGTATACTTAACCTCAACAGTAAACACAAAAATGAATAAAATGTAATGAAAGTTGAATACTGACAGATTCCCAATGAAATACTTGCTATAACCAACTGATATGATCGATGGAAAATGTGGCCGGCAGATGACTGCTGTTGAATGAAAGGTGGAAAAGATGTCCCAGCTGGTATTGTATGTCAGATGAATGAAGTGAGTGGCTCAAGTCAAATGAAATCGCTTACTGGAAATGTCAAGGTGTTCTGCTATGCAGTTGACTTTCTGAAAGATAAATTTCCAAATTCTGTTAGTAAAGGCATTTAAAATATGTGTTAGATAAAATAACATTAATGTTAAGTGGAACGTAAATTAGTGTATCATAAGGAATGCCTTAGTAATGTTTATTTGTTTTTTTTTTTTTTTTTTTGCTAAGCAAAACATTAGTTTCACCCAAAACCCAACCTAATTAATCTTGTATAGTTGGTGTAAAACCCAAACGACGTCATTGGAAGAGTAAAAGTGTTATACATCATTACATCACAGTCTGTAAACATTGTAGGTTAGGATACACTGCGATGTCGCTGCCACAATAATATAAATATCCCACATCATTATAATAATAAAACTTCAATATCGCCAACTCGATATCACCGACAAACAGCCTTAAAGCACTGACAATACACCACATACCACAGTAGATTCATTTCAGTGCTGTCTGTCATGAAACACAACAGCAGGCCATGATACACACACTCTGTGTACATCCACAATAAACACTTTATCACTCATCAACTGTTCAGTTGAAGAATATCATCGTAAATTTGTCAAAACTCCTGCTTGGATTTCACAAAAAGAAACACAGATTCACACCGTTAACACCAAAATAAAATGCATATTGACTGCCTCCCACAGTACTGTTAAACCAAGCTATTCTTCCAAACTATTCCAAGCTATTAAACCAGCTGTAATCATAAGAACTTAAGCTTTAATCATAAGCTATAACAACCCATTAGCTAACAAATATAATAAATATGATACATGAAATGCTTTATACATCACCGCAATTATTGGATATCCAGTTAGGTACCAAACTTTGTAGGTTGTCATAAATCGTCTTGCAGAACTCGCTGTCGTAATTTCCCATGTTCAAAGTCCGTTGGATGAAAATAGCGCATAGAAATCCTAAGGTCACATAACTTACAAGAGTATGTTAGTAGATGGGATGAAATTGTAGAGTCACAAGGTTACGAAAAAGAATTAACATTGCCTTAAACAAAAACTGACACGTATGGATAACAGAATAGGTTAAAACAGCCTATTAGGCAAATGCAAGATTGAAAACAAAACTAAACATCAATTAGGCCTGAAACATAATGCATGTTTTTAAATTGGGCCGACCAAATGAGATATTAAGAAGTGAACTAACATTGTGAACAAGTTTAAAACGAACACTATCGGAGCAATTTGTTGAAACGTAACAGTGTACTACAAAGGCGAAATGAAACGTCAGAACAGCCAACATAACGAAGTGTGTAAAACATGTACCAGAGACAGTGAAAATGAGAGAGAGTGAGTGAGCGAGTCAAAAACAGCGAAGGGAGTGTGCGAACCAAAGCATTGAATTGAGAACAAAGACTTCTACAAAAATTCACAGAAGACCCTTCTTGCAGATACCTGGAAAGCTATACAAATCTGAAAGTTATCAAAGTACATAATACAACGTATGTTAGGTTATTATTGAATTCAACAAAAAAAAACTTCCCCGAATATCCATGAAAACCTTACCACACGAGTAAGAACTTAAATACCCAATCGTATAGATATAGGCAATAGATATAGCCAAAAATATTATCATCATTAGGATACAAACATAGTTCCAAATGCCATATTAGAATCATAAACAAATGTATAAATAAATAACAAATAAATAGATACTATAATAAATACTATAATAAATAATAATAAGTAAAAACATAAATAAATAGTGGTAAGATTTTCAAGCCCAGATAACTTATCTTAACTCTTAATCTATACATAAACTCACTCCCATTATAGTTACAAAATATCCGTGTAACTAATCAAAACAAATTATAATCCTAGCATAACCCATTAAGTATTACATGAATGTCAGACAAAACTAAGACCGGCATGACTCCACCAATTGTGTAGTAACCAAATGTTGTAGTGGAGAAACGAAGCATCCACCAATTGTGTAGGGTGGTCTGCAGAGATAATACGGGGGCTTTTTCCACCATCCAATTTTTTAGAATCCAACCAGACGCTGAAATTGGACTCAGGGGATTATTGGCAACCCAGATGAATAAGGCTGACGTAGGTCAGTTTAATGGTAGAGACACTCACTATAATTACTGCAGAGGCGAGATTAAATCAAAATCTATGCCGGGTCAATGAATAGATCAAAAAAAAATTTAAGTCTGACACTGAATTATGGATTAAAAACAAAATGCTTTAATTCGAATAATAAATAAAAAAAAATTGAATGAGATTTTTAGTTACAACTTATCGTTACAAACGACAAAAATTATACCAATTAACTCTAGTGTTAAGTAAATATGAACTAACCTTAACCTAAGATAAAGTTAAACCAAAGAAAAACATTTTCAAATTAAACTTCCGTCCGAAAAACAATAGCTAGGCGGTTTATGAAAGAGAAATTAATAAATTTAAGTTAAAACTTTTTTTATTTAGTTGATTCAGATTTCAAACATATAAATTATAAAACCTTTAATTCGTAACATTAAATAATTAAATTTTTAAATAATCTTTTAAACAAGTGACAACTTTAGACTAAAGAACTTGGAATTTTAGAATCAAAAACAAAAAAAAAGAATTTGAAAAAATATCTATAATAATTAGAAAAGAATTTCAAAAAAAAAGAATTTTTCAAAAACATTGTAAAAACCTACTATAAAAGATCTTAAAACAAAATTTAACACAATGGATTTGTTTTTATAAAAATAATGAAAAAACAAACACAGCTATTGGTTTCTGGGCGGACATAAAAAAAAATAACCCCTAATAAGAAAAAAAAATTTAACGACTGAATATAGCTTAGTCGGGCTTAAACAGAGATGGTGGAAAACTCTAGGGTCCAAAAGACATGCAATAGAGTCTCCAAAATTATAAAAATAAAAAAAAATGTGATGAAGAGGTTTCAGTAATGAAGACCCTTCATTAAAGATAAAAAAAAAACTTATAAAAAAATAACTATTCGTGAAGCAAAAAAAATTACTTAAAGAAAATTAAAGAATATAGTAAAAAAAAAAAAGCTTCGCGGGTCTGAATGTCAGGATTAGGTTAACAATTTTATTTTAAAAAAATGCATTTATTTATGGTGAAATTCGTACTCGTGTGTAACAGGGAGACGGCAAAAACGGAAATATAAATTGAACATAACACATTTTTTAGGTTAGGGAAGAATAATAAAATTTGGACAAACATTTGGGTTTTATACTAATTTTGTTTTGATAAAAATGTGTGACAACGGGAAATACAAAATGTGGAAATTAGTGAATAAAAAAAGAAAAATGACGGAACGAAACTTTGAGAAGGAACTTTGGATAACGCCTTTATAAAAAAATTAAATGAAAAAATTAAAATAAAAAAAAATTGGGGAAAAACATTCATGGAAAAATTGAACGAAGATTTTAGATTCAAAAGGGGATAATTACGTTAAGCGAGACAATCGGGTGAAACCGGAAACCCTTTTAAAACGAAATAACGAACACGTGAATACGAATTTCACAGAAACAAAACTTTACATCACCAAAACTAGATTAAGTAATATGTTTAGTTTAATGAATAAATTATTCCCAAAAAAAAAAGAAAGACCACCAAACCATTACCATTATTATTAGTTTAGGGGGGTTTTAAATTTAACAAATTTGTAACGTGACATGTTAAAGAAAAATTATTTTAAATTGTTACCTGAAAAATAGGTGAAGAACGAACGAAGGCTGGCATCAGACAAAGGTTGCGTTAGAAAAACGCACGGAGGAAAGTTTTTCCCCCTCTCCTAAAGGGATTGAAAAATTAGAAAGAGAGGTCGTTGGCGCGTGACATATTTCTAGTTAATAGAAAGAGAGGGAGATATGAAATGACGTAGTGCGGGGAGAAGAGGGTAAAACAACGAATGTTCACGGCGAATGTAGGCGAAAAATGCAAGCAAAACACATTCCGACGTGCAATAACCTTTGATAGAGAAAATAAAAATGTAAAAATTGAAGCCTAAAAACAGAAATTGAATTAAATAATAGGAACTGAATAAAAATTATAAAATGAATAAAATAAAAACCAAATGAAACGGGAAAATAATATTTCATCAAAAAAAAATTGGAAAAAACACATTTTTTTGGTGAAATATTACACAAACAAACGTAGTATTCAATTAATAACTTATAAGTTTTAGTTGTAATTGTAATTTAAACTAAACACTTTCCTTTGTCTTAGTTGTTCAATTTTATTAATATTAACAATAAACACGTATTATTATAGAAATGCAGCACTGAATCAGTAAATACTATCAAAGGATACTCATTAAATTATTACATGCCCAACGATACTACTTCACCCGACAAATGGTATCGCAACACTAAATAATTTTGAAAGCCAACGTGGATGTGAAAAAGAGTGTGAGGTAAAGCTTATGCATTATGCTGAGAGCTGTCAAACAGACATTGCAAGTCACACCGCTGCATGCAGTACAGAATGGCTCGTGCTAAACTGCACTTCATGCGTTACTTGGATTTATTGGTTACACGGAACTTAGTACTATTTTTGTAATTTTTATTCTATATTAGTTACATTTTTGCATTATTGTACCTGAAGTATAAAATAATATTGTAATAATTATACACATTTATAGTGACTAATATACGTATTATAATGTAAATATAAAAATAAACAAATACACTATTCGACGAAAATATCACATCCAAAGAAAAGTATTGCATACGTTAAACCAATTACATTTTAAAGTTGTGCACTAAGTATACATGCAATATGCTTTAGTAGGCCACCACGAGTGACTAAATATAGTTTAAAAAAACAAACGCTACTACTAAAATAGCATCATGGGTATCAGTCATGCGACTTTTGAAACAATCAAGGGTTCTGTAAATACTGATGTTATGCGTGATTCAGCACAGGATTGTTTACATATGCCTACGTAACTGTACGTGATGGAAAAGAAGAGGACGGAACGTTCGGCTGCTAGTACAATGTCTGTTCCACGGCTCTCAGAAAAATACATCAGTTCTACATTTATATACTAAAATATATAAAATTCAATTAAAACCAACGTATTTATAACCAACTGTAGTATTTATAACCATTATAAATGGATGGCAGCCTTTAGACCTATGGCGATGAAATGGGTAAATATAGATTTTGAAAGAATAAAAAAAATTATGTTAAATTTAATTTTATCTTTTCATACCATTTTATGGTTTTACAAAAAAAAATGCTGTATATTACACTATAAATAGTTATATTCAATTACAAAATAATGTAATAACAACTCTGTCATGTATTATATATTTCAGATAATAACGTAAACATTTTTAATCGTAAACGTAATTTGTTTCAATATCATAAGTATAATATAGTTCAGAATAAGACAAATTTTATTTTCATAGAGTAAGTCAATGTTTTTAACACAGTACGTAACAGCGCTCCGGCTATACAAGCAATGGTATCTTCCAACTGTTGGACAACGTATAGGTAAAAATTATGCTACATTCGGAATCACAGTAATGCGAGCTTCCCCGCAAATGCAGGAATGTCAGATTTGTCACTTTACCCTATTTATTACATTAATCTAAATCATTTACCAGGGCTGAATTACAACTTTAATCGGTGATGGTGAAATATAATAAAATAGTCCCTACGAGGGGTCGACAATTTGAAATAATAATTTTATTTTTTACACAAGATGAACTAAAGTTTGTAGTGTGATCACTTATTCCTCACACAAGAGAATGCCATTATCTATCTTAAAGGAGATGCTTTTAATTATCATTTTACTTATGTGATCAATGTGCTTGTTCAGTTCAAATAATAATAATAATAAAAAATAAAAAGACACACAATTTCTTCTAGGCTTTTGTACTTCTTTAATGGAAGTTTAGATATTAATGAATAATTAATATAAGGTTGCAGTATACAACATTTTAGTACTTACTTTCACATGGTCATTATTATTTATATTTCTTAAAAAATTACGAGCCTGTACGTTTACTTATTGCTTAGTTAGCGCATTCATAAATAATGATAAGTCAATCATAATAAAACAAGATATATGTTATGTCAGATTTCAGAAACCGCTAGCTTATTTCATTTAGTTGAATAAAAAAAAAACAAATCTAATACGTTGAATGAATGAATGAATGGACGGTAAACTTATTTGATGTTAACAGTTTGGTGTTAAACCGTCCATTAAAATATTTTATACAAAAATCGCGCTTCTTCTTTAGTTGCCTAGTAACTAAAATAAATAATTCTTTTCAATATTCCTAGTAATTTTTTTTAAAAGTATTAATTTTTCAATCAGCTGGAGATGTTTATACTCTCAAAAATAAACAACTCCAGATGTGCGTTAAATTCGTCATATTACAATGGTTGCCGCTTCATTTATTTGTAATTATATAAATACTTTCAGAATTTTAGGGTTAACATAAATATATCACATTTATTCTAACATTTGTTTAGTATCGTCTTTATTTATTTTCAAATTTACTTTATCTGAACGCAAATAGAAATTACAAAAATAATAACGAACAAAAGGTGGTTGTAGTAATAGTACTAAAGGGCGAAACGTATCAATGAAGGAAATTTACAAAACTGGACTTTTAGTACTACTCTTAATTGGCAACTTATTAAGGAGGCAATGATGACCAATCAGTTACAATTCAGCCCAGGTAAATGATTTTGACTATTGTAATAAATTGGGTAAAGTGATTATCCTGACATCCCTGCATTTGTAGAAAAGCTCGTATTACTGTGATTCCGACTATAGCATAATTTAAAGTGACTAATCTGACATCCCTGCATTTGTGGAAAAGCTCGCATTACTGTGATTCCGAATATAGCATAATTTATCTTGTAATGTTTAAATTTTGTTTTAGTTCAATTAAAGTCGCATCGACAGCTTGATCATTTGCGACTACTGTGAGTTTTGGTACTATAACGGTCGGTTTGAACGTGGTAAAATTTCCAGACCCTAGTCAGGAATCGAACCTGGGACCTTCCACTCTTTAGGCTAGCGCGCTTGTCTTTCCGTCACAGAGGAGACGGCTCTTTGTAAATTTTTTAATGAAAGAAAACGTTTTAAAAAAATTGTACATGATTTAATTTTGAGAAACATACATACCTAGAGTTGTAATTTATTATTTCTTTCAGTACTAAGTCGAATGCGTAAAAATTTTCAAATCCGTATTGTAATGTTTCATTTATGTAGAATGTCTCTAAATAATAATGCTGCTTTTACTGAACTAAACGAATAGAACATACTGTCTCATAAAATACAAACTTTATGTTGTTATAAAATATTTTAGTAGGAATTTAGATGTATGTGAAGATATAAAGAGAATTTATACAGTTTTGTAGACTATAAAACTAATTATTCAATGTAGAATTAGGTTATACACCGCGCCATCTAACCAATAATGCACGCAATTTCAACTGTGCTGCGTAAAATTAGAAGGGAACTAGTTGTAACTATACCACCTTACAAATTACGACTAATTTATCCTCTGTTATGAGCTTAAGGATTAGGTTTAATGCGTTAAAGGAGCGGGTCATAACCGTTAAGGCTTGTAAGCCTCATTTACTTCATGTACCGGAAACTTAATACTGCTTTCCTTACTAAATTCTTACAAGATTTTCCTAAAATAAGCTCCCTTACTAGATTAGAGCTTTTCTTATAGGTTTTTTTGTATGTATTCCTGGACAACCCGTTTCCAACAATTCTAATAACATAAAAATTTTTTTACAAGGCATCTACAGCTATTGCTGTTTACTTTCCCCTAACCAGATTCTCCATTCCTCCTGTGGTCCTAATCCTTATCACCGAAGCTCTCTTGCATACTCTTGTCTAATCCTTCCCTCCAGCCATTCGTGTCTGCCAATCCTCCTTCTCCTCCATTCCGTTTTGTTATTTATCCATATGACCTCCACCTTCTGATATGATTATATATACTAGCAATAGTTTTTTCACTTTAATGTTTTTTTTTGTTTTAAAGAAAAGCCTCATAGGACTACATAAGTTCTTCAAGTTTGGCAAATCTTTAATTTCGTCTTATGGATCTTATCCATTTTCTTGATGTTTTTATTCTTGATTTTCTCCCAATAATTCTTCACTGCGTTTGATCTTCTTTTCCTTTCTTCCTCAGAATACACCGCTTTTCGACGTTTGGTTGGTTTCTTTTGCTGGAGTCTCGTGTTTTTCCGTTTATGATCATTTTTGTCTTGGTTTTTAACTCTTCAAGTGAAATCTGAAGTTCTTCTAAGCCTTCTAAATTTTTCGATACCAGTGCGGTTGCGACTTTTTACTTAAAAAGTATTCAATGATCTGTCTGGACATTCTAAAGGAATTCGTCCACATGATGTGTCCGAAAAGAAAATTTTTATTTTTCTTATTTGATCTACAAGCGGTTTCGTGTTCCTATAGATTTCTTCTTTGCATCGGTTTCCAAATTCCGTCTGATAAACGTCTCTTATTAATACACCTTCCAATGACCCGCGCTCCAGTTTGGAATAGAACGTTACTCGTAAAGATTCAAAATATTTTATTTTGACTTTCCATTTTTCAAGCCAAATTTCTTTCTACAAGGGTCTAATAAATTTGAATTTTGTAAGAACCTTCTACTGGATTGACAGTATGAAGCTATTGACAGTATTACCATATTGTAACATAGTTCGTGATAAGTCTAGAAATAGTTAATGTAATAGGTTGTTTATTTTTTATTATATTTTTCGTTTATTTAAAGTCGCATTGACAGCTTGGTAATGAGCGACTACTGTGGGTTTTGATACTGTAACGATAAGTTTAATATGAAAATAGTTACGTTTCTATAGTTCGGATAGCAAACAATCATAGATTTATTTTAATAAAAAGTAAATATAGTTACCATATATTTATATACCTATAGGTAGTAAGTCGTTTAGAATTATTTAGTAAACTTTTTACGTAAATTACAACAATCAGAGTTATACATTTCATTGTACCTCTATAAATCCTTTCCTTTAGAAGACCTCTCTCATATTTCTAACCCAAATCTTCTCCGCTACTTTTAAAGTGTCCTGAAATAGATAGCTACCGTCGTGAATTACATATGTATTTATGCGTGACACTACCTTTTTTCATATTATACCCTACATAAAGGTTTTATATTGTTAAATGTTCCTTTTTTAAAAAATTTGTAAAACGTCAAAATAAATATTATAAGAGTAATGTCTAAAAGAATGTAATTCAATCCTAGAATGGAATGAGTTTTACCTCAGATGTTGCCTACTCTTATTACAAACAAAGTATTTATCAAATTGTATTTTTGATATGATGTATCACGTTAAATAAACCCAATCTAGAAGCATTTTGGGTAGGGTTTACTTGTAATACAATTATCTTATTGACATTGTAAAACTAATTACATTATCTCTTATCCAATTAAAAATTATCAGTCAAATATCACGTACTGCCCGATCAGTAATGCCGGCTCGTTTCATCTTGTATTCATAGATATTTTGTTTACTTTATTTCCCAGAATTAAATTATGAGAATTTATGGAAGGAGACGGAGATATTTGGAATTATGACAGCTGCTGTAAAATAAATATTTATAGAGAAGTTTGTGTAAAAGTAGGGAACAAGTTAAAAAGTAAGTTCACAAAAACTAAATGTCTGTTTCCAGGGCAGTTCTACGTCATTAACAGCGTTTAAAATATTTTTGGAACATGCGTTGAATATGGAAAAGGAAACCCAAGAACAAAAAAGACAGTAAGAGATGTCGTTGCACCAACCAGGAAGTTTCACTTGCCGTCTTTTCCTGTACAAAACTTTCTATGTCGTTAGCTTTTGCAAAAAAAGAAGATTTTTCGGTAAAATTTTATTGGGCGATAAGGACAATAGCTAATCTCAAAAGTTGCAGAATTTTAATTTTTTTATCTATTCTTTTGTGCGGCTATAATGCAATAATATAAACAAAAAATGGTTCTGTTCCTTAACACATTGTCAGCTAATTATATGACTGAAGCATTTAAGAACAGCAGAGGTAGAGATGGACGAGGCACTATACATAGTTAGAGTTGTCTCCTCTAAGAGAAATGAATTTCATTATACAGCCAGACCGCTTGGTGAATAAAGTGAAGGTGTCATTTGCAGAGGGAAAAGTAGATGCTTTTCAGAGAGCCCGGCATGCTGATAAGCATACTTTTTCACTCCGTGAGGAAGGTAATAATAAACCACCTAATTCCTCGTTTTACTTAGTAAAGCCTGTAGAGGTTCAAACCAGTCTTTCAGCTGAAGACCTAAATAAAAACAATGCAATTATGTTAGATTTATATTTTCTTCCTCCTAAAGTACAATTTTCCATAATCCTTTTATAGTCGTAGGCACCTAGCCTACGACTCCAATATAAGCTACGCGGCAAATTTATTGTAAAATTCTAGCCTTGTAGTTTTAAAGAGTTTGTGAAGAGTGAAGGATTGAAGTACAGAATCAATAAGCGGTATTTTACCTTTAGAAAAATAATTTTTAGTAGAATATTTTTATAAATTCAAAGTTTTTTACGTTGTAATCTGTTCAACTTAGGACAATAAGCAATCCCCATAACCTAATGAGATGAGGAAGACATGTATGGCGTGGAAATAAGGTGTAGTCTTGTACAGACTCAGATGGACCATTCCAGAGAGAGAATAGTTAAATGAACTCCAACCAACAAAGTACACCAATAACTCCTGATTAGTATTCAAATCCGTTTAAAAATAACTTCATTTACTAGGATTTGAACCATGAACCTTCGTCTCCAAAAATCAAGTGCTAAACAGCTGACTCGTGGTGATGACTTGTAACGTTCCACCTTAGTTGGTTATTTTGTTATACACGTAAATATATTTTAATCTGAAAATCTTATATGAAATAACATCAATTAATAAATTAAGTCAGGTGAATTAACACAGCTCTGTTAATTTAAATCCAACTACTAATTTTAAGTTACGTTAATTAATAATATTATTTATCAATTTATAACATTAATTCAGGTCTTTGGCCATTTACACAAAATTTTATAAACGTCGCTCGTTGAGCTCTAGATTTAAAGTCACCATATAAAATTTGTCTTCTTCAAAACATTTAAAACAATGATTATTAAATAAAAAATTAATAAAAAATGAATATTATAACAAATAACAAATGTAACAAATATTGTAACAAATGAACGGAAACATTTAACAAAAATTATTAAAATAATTAAAAAATATAATTTAAATTACTATAATTGTTATTTAAAATAATATTTTTTAACAATAAACATTAAACATCTTTCTTTATTTATCAATAAACATTTCACAGGTACCTACAACAAAGTTGTATCACTACAGACTTTACCACGAGAACAACCCAGTGGCTTAAATTTAAAGTTAGGCACAAAATACTCTTAATCCCATTAAATAAATCAGACGAGTGTTAATTTTGAAGAATTATAAATTACTAATGCGACCATTTTTATTTTAAAAAATTTTCTTTTTAAATAAACAAAATAGGTATAAACTTTTGAATAGTGCATTTATAATGCATAATAGGAATTTGTAGGATGTTCATAAACAGAACTGACGTTTGAGAATATTCTGTCGTTTGAATTAAAATTTTATAGTGCATCGTTATAACCATCATATTTCCTCTTTAGTTGACATAAAATTACAGAAGTTAATGGTTTTCAATTTTCTGTACAATGTGAACATTACATGATATGGTTTTCAACGTTTGTTTTCTCGCATTTCCCGTGTTTTCATTGTCAGGGAAATGTTATGTTAATCTAAAAACATTTAAATGAAAAAATATCATCTACATGAAACTGGCTAGAGATAATAATATGGATGTCAATATTTCTCTTTCGTATTAACCACAAAACAATTTCCCTAGCTTTCTAAATAATTAGGGTACACAAATTCTGTTATATCCATATAATAGGAGTTTATTTTAGTTATCGTGTGGGTCCCGGATTAGTTAAGAATAAAACAGAAAAGTTTCACTGTAAAACACAAGTTCGAAATGTTTTATTATTTCGCAAATTACAAAGGTTATTTACATTTGTTACATACCTGTAAAACACAAGAAACAACATTCAATGTTTATTCTTCGCAATCTTGTCTCGCACACGGTTTATAACTATTTTAATTTAAATTCAATTATAATAAGAACATTGCTATGTATTGCACTTGTTTATTAACGCTCAGCTGTTTGTTCTTCTAGAGCTCTGTAATTTCGACTCTCTGAGTTCAGGCGGGAGAATTTTAAATCATATGTAGGAGCTGACTCCTTACATCTCCCCCCCTTCGGAGAGAAAAATTCATTTTTCTTGATCGTGGTCCTTAGGGATCAGCTTCGAAATGTGAAACAGATTTGATTCCTTTTTCTTGTGGCCTGTGTTAATTCTGTAGAGCGAATCTGATATTTTTTCTTCGATTTGGTATGGTCCTATTCTTAATTCATCCGTTTTTCTTCTGTTCAGTTTGTTACCATTTTCCACGTATATAGACTCGCCCTCCTGGAATTCATGGGTAACTCTGTTTTTATCATAATTCTTTTTATTATAATTATGGTATTTGATGCTGTTTTCCAGAGCCCTTTCTCTGTTTATCTTCAGGTCTTCTGGTGAAAATGTTTTTTTTAATTCATTTGGCTTTATTGATGTATCAACACCCTCTAATAGATATTTTGGACTAAATTTTGTCACTGTATGTATAGTTTCATTATATTTTTTTATACATTCGTGCGCAGCAGTTGTCCATGCTATTTTCCTGTTTTTTTGGTTGACTATACATCTTATTTTATTAGTCAAAGTTTGGTTCAATCGTTCGTTCAAACCATTTGAAAAGGGAGCATTGACAGCCGTGAAAATTAGTGGTACATTCTGGCTTTCTAAGAAATCTTTATATTCTTCTGAATTAATACCGGGGTATTGGTCTGTCAGAATTTTACCTACATTTTCATCGGTTACCATTTTGGTCAGTTTTATAAAATCCTTTCCCGTTTGTGTTTTTGACGTTAAGATGTATGCGTACCTGGTAAAGTGGTCCACCAGCAAGTGTAAATATTTTTTTGTGGATCTTGATCCGCCAAATCCTCCAATTGTATCAATGGATATTATTTCAAATGGGTGTTTCGCTGGTCCCAGTTGAGAGAGTTGACCATACTTCTTTTGACCTCTGGATTTGTTTTTTATGCAGATTTCACAATTCCTGCAGAATTCCTTAATATTTGTGTCTAAATTTTTTGTCGAGTAGCATTGTCTTATTAAACTTGTCATCTGCTGTACTCCAATGTGACAAAATTCATGATGGACTTTTTTTATCAACTCTTTGCTTAATTTTTCTGATATGATTATTTTCCCTTTTTTCAGCAGTAAATCTGATTTATCTTTAATTATTTTATTACCTTTTACTACATTATTTTCATTTTGGTCTTCAATGATTTTTTTTAGATCCAAAGAATTTACAGTTCTTATTTCTTTTTCCTGTTCTTCATCTGTTTCGAGTACCGGATTTCTACTCAGTGCATCGGCCTCTGCATTAAATTTACCAGGATTATATTTTACCTGAAACTGAAATTGTGATAAATAGTAAGTCATATCGCCAAGCTCTTCATCCGGTCTAGCTTTGATCTTCAAGTTTTCTAATGGTTTATGATCCGAATAAACCTCGAACGATTTGCCCAAAAGCCAGTATTGCCAGAATTTAATTGCCTCTTTGATTGCTAAGCATTCTATATATATGGCTTTTTTCTTTTTTTGTGCATCATTTAATTTTCTGGAGAAATATGCTACTGGTTTTTCTTTGTTATCCTCGGGTTGAGGTTGCTTTAGTATTGCTCCCAGACCATGAATACTTCCATCTGTGTATATTTTTATTGGTAAGTCTGGATCATAAATAGTCAGAACTGGCTCATTACATAAGAATTCTTTCAAAAATTTAAATGCATTTTCGCATTTTTGTGACCAGATGAATTTTTGGTTTTTTCGAAGTAAATTATGAAGCGGTTCAAGCACAATAGCGATCTTAGGCACATAATCGTGGTAGAAATTTATTTTACCTAAAAATTGTCGAATATTTTTTTGGTTTGCTGGCGTTGGAAAATCGCGAATAGCTCTTAGATTGTCTTTCATTGGTTTGACCGTATTGTAGCCGATGACGTGACCAAGATATGTTACTGTCTTTGAGGCAAACGAACACTTAGAAAATTTAAGCCTAAAACCTACTTCTTTAATTGCACTCATTAATCGTTCTAGGTGTTCTAGATGTTCTTTGAATGATTTCGAAAATACAAGTATGTCATCTATATAATTGGTTGTAAAACCTGATAATTCGTTTTTTCTTATGATATTACTCAAGACCCTCTGAAAAATTGCTGGCGCTGTCTTTAAACCAAACGGGAGGCATGTCCACTGATAGTGTCCATTCTGTGTGACGAATCCGGTTTTTCGCCTGTCTTCCACTCTTAGTGGAATAGACCAAAAGGCTGAGTTAATATCTAATTTTGAGAAGTAATTACAATTTCTTGTTTTTGTCACTAAGTCTTCAATACGAGGAAATGGTTGTGACTGAGGTACTACAATTTTATTAAGATCTCTGAAATCTATACAGAGTCTAGATTTTTGGTTTTCATCTTTTTTGAATGCTAGCGTGACCGGGGCTGCAAAAGGACTGTAGGACTCTTCTATTAGATTATTTTTCAGTAATTCTGAAATTTGTTGTTCTATTTCCCTTTTGTCCTGTATTGTGCACCTATATGGTCGTTTGCTGCAGTATTTTTCTATGATTAAATCTATTCTGGCCTCGAAGTCTGATACTGTGCCAATGTCGAATTTATTTTTTGCAAATATTTTATCAAATTTATTTACCAATTTTAAAATAAGTTCTTTTTCTTCTTTTTGTAAATGTTCTGTGGTTATTAAGAATTGATCTGTGTCTAAATTCTCGTTGAAATTGATTTCGTAACTTTTATTACTATCATTTTTCATTAAATCTATTTTTTTAGAGATTTTTACTGTAGTGTCTTTAGTGTTACGTGTATTAACTGTATTATTTTGGATTATATTTAAATTATTATCGTGACTCAGCTTAAATATTTTTATTAAGTCTAGTCCGATTAAAAATTCATGTTTAAAATTTTCGTTGTTAACTACAAACACATAGACATCTTCTTCCATATCCATTATTCTTGCTTTTATTTTTATCATGCAATCTGCATTATTAACACCATTAATTGATTTTATGCAGACGTTATGTTTTTTTTCATGCTCATTTTTTAATTTCAGTTTTAATATTTTTGCATTAATAAGTGATACATTTGAGCCTGGATCATATAGTCCATATGCCTCAAAGTCACCATTTAACATAACCTTAACCTCAATTAATGGTGTGTGTCCAAGTTTTTTGGATCTTCACTATTTACATTTAACTCTAACAAGTTTCTATTTACCTTATTTTCCTTCTTCTTGGGTTCTATATTGTCCTTGAACCAGCAGTCTTGAGTTTGGTGAAATCTGATTTTGTTGGTTTTTTCTTTACAAATTTCGCAAGGTGATTTAGATTTTTTTGTATATTCTGTTTGTTTTTTTACTTCTTTACCAGTATTTTTATGGACCAAGTGTTCTAATTTTCCTAGTTCATTGTACAAATCTTCCGTTTCCAACAGTGCATTTCTATCTATTTTATCACTCACATAGTTTGGGAGACTTACTGATATTAGATCAATCAAGGTACCAACATCAATTGATTTTCTTGTCTCCAGAAGTAATTTTTCTTTTTTTAAAGCAAATTCTACTAGAGAGCCTGTTTGGTATTTAAATGTTATCGCATACCTGATTGGAGACCAACCTTTATTTGCAAAAGTATTACAGAATTTTTTTCTCCATTCAGACCACTCCGAATTAATGGTAAGTTTCATTAGTATACATTCATACCAGTCTAAACAGTTTTTCTCTAAAAAGAATTTTAATACTTCAATCTTTTTTTTATCTTGAATTATTTGAAATCTTTCACATTCATCTTCATACTGTTTTATCCACTGGTTTGTATCGACTGTTTTATTGTCGAATTTCTGCAGAATAAATTCTTTTGCTATTTTGTCTGCAGATTTTTCTTGTTTTTCATTAACTTCTAATAATTTTTGCAATAATTCTTCTATTGCAGATGATTGTGTGATTGTAGATTCTCCTAAATGTCCCTGTGTAATTTCTTCTAAAAAAAAATCATTGAATTGCAGATTTTCTTCATTGTCAAAGTACACTTTTTTCAAGTTCTCATCTATAGTTATCCAAATTTTTCGGTATTGGTTCCTTTTTGTAAGTGTTTTTTTTACTTTTTTGTAACTTGTATGTTTAATTAATTCCTCGTGTAAGGTAGCTGGCTGCAATTCATCTGGTAGGCCAAACAAACGCTTATCGGCGGTTTCAATTGAGGTTATGCACATGATGTTCGTTTTTCCATCTGCTGTGCCTCTTAATCTAAACTCAAATCTAAGTTTGTCCATTGCTTGACTAAACGCAAATGTTGTTTTATAATAGGAGTTTATTTTAGTTATCGTGTGGGTCCCGGATTAGTTAAGAATAAAACAGAAAAGTTTCACTGTAAAACACAAGTTCGAAATGTTTTATTATTTCGCAAATTACAAAGGTTATTTACATTTGTTACATACCTGTAAAACACAAGAAACAACATTCAATGTTTATTCTTCGCAATCTTGTCTCGCACACGGTTTATAACTATTTTAATTTAAATTCAATTATAATAAGAACATTGCTATGTATTGCACTTGTTTATTAACGCTCAGCTGTTTGTTCTTCTAGAGCTCTGTAATTTCGACTCTCTGAGTTCAGGCGGGAGAATTTTAAATCATATGTAGGAGCTGACTCCTTACATCCATAATATAAATATTTTCACAAAAACATTTTCCTGCAATACTGAGTACCTCTCATCAAAATTATTCATTTTTTAAATAGAAAATTACTATGTACATAGATATTTACATTTTGTAGGCTAATACTTTCCACTCACTATAATTTTTATGTAGGCCTACATTTAAACGCTATCACTTAAGTCCAAACATGATAACGTTTCAGTCGTCTAATTTCTTTATTGTTTAAATGTATGGCCAATTCATTTTCATGATGTTCAAGTCTCGCCTGGTATTTTGTGTTAAAACACCTTACCTCGTCAATGACTGCAGGATAGTTCCAACAATTGTGTATTTCTGCATTCCTTGCAAACCATGGTGCCCTTGTTTTAGCCCGAATAACCTTATTCTGGAACCTTTGAATTACGAGTAAATACTCGTACCTCTATGTTACTACTGCTGGTAGTTCCCTAAAGTTGAATGCTATACAATCCAACTGGTTTAAGCATAGTCTTGTAAATCAGCAACTTATTCATAAGAGAGAAAGAAGAGTTCCCACCAATCAGCCAGTACATCCTTTTTATTTTACAGTCAATTTATTCCTGTTAATTTTCACGTGGGTTTTCAAAGTTAACCGCCTGTCAAGATGCATACCTAGGTACTTCACAACTTCAGTTTGTAGTAAATCAACAAAAATATGACTTTTAAAATTAATTTTACATTATAAATGTTACTATCAATTTTCGTCGAGTATTTATTTCCAATCACTTAGACATTTTATGTTGAACATCAACTATACAGTAAATTATAACTTAACTTCACTGCGTTTATCAACATAAACCATGGCAATACCCTTAACAAAAAAATATCATTATATAACTACCTCCTCAAGCTAAATTTTACACATCCAAGTCAAATTTGTAGTTCAGTGAAATCAACTATCTTAATATTGCAGTCATTTTGTCTATCAAGATTTCTGTGTACTCTCCTTGGTACGTAAAACGAGAAACTCTTTACAATGACCTAAGAGTACCAACCATACCAGACACCATAAAACATTTCTATTATAAATTTTCCCAGCAAATACAAAACGGTTTTAGTTCATCAAATGCATATGACAGACTTTCGGACAATCCTCCTCAAGGACTAAAGAGAGCGTAGAAAATAAATAATCCTCGGAGCCCTTAGAAACATACTAGTAAACGTTGTTGCCGACCAGGTCGATGACACGTGGCGAAACCTTGCTTACGTAGTTGGTGGCCCTGAAAAGAGCCGTTTAATTGGTTCGGGAGACCTGAAAAGGACCGTTTGGGTTTTAACGGTGGCCCTGAAAAAGGCCGTTGTAGATAGCAGGAAGCGGCGAGCCGGCGTGTTGAGAGCGGAGCCCGAAGAGCGACGGTACAGCACCGGGTTCAGGCCTAGCTCCCCCTTAGCGGAAGTTGGGGTTCAGGGGGTCTGAAAACGTGTAGATCCGGTGAAAACTCGATTTCGAAAAATCGACATGAAAACAATACTTTCCTAAGAGAAAGTAAAAATAAGTATTTTGATGCAGACTATGATTTTTAATACCAGCTTATTTTCCAAAAAAAAAAAATTGAAAGTTATGTTTTGTAAAAGGGAAAGAAAACAATATTGTTTTTACTGATCGATATATTTTCAAAATTAAAGTTAAATATTTTGTTTGAAATTAAAGCAAACAACTTTCATTTACTTAAAACAAATTTCTCTATGACGAAACTTGTTCAAGGTGTTTTCAGTTTGAAAACACAAAGTTAGAATGAAAATGTAGCTTTTAATAATTAAGCCTGGCCCCAATTTTAACGAATCGATATATCAAGCTCATATTTTCAACGTTTTTGTCTTCAAAAGAGCTTTAAAATGAAAATATTACGTGTTTTTTTTTTTTTTTTGAATAAAATTCGCTTCACTTACGTCTGTCGCAGCCCGGAAATTTGGGAGGATAGTTACTTGAGAAGAAAAATAATAGTTACTGTATAAAATATTAGTACACACAAATTTTTTATTTATTTTTCTTGAACTACGTTTAAGTCAGATTGGATGAAATGATTTCTGAACATTTTTTTATTAATAAAATATTTGGAATGGAAAACTCGAAAGAAACTTTTTCAAAACATAGTTTTTAATGCTAAATAAAATTAAACTATACAAATTATAAAACATAGATCTTGTAATTAATAAATTACTTAATAAATAATGAATAATAGTAATTTTGTTAAAGAAATTTCATAAAATGTTAGACATAAATACATAAAGTTGAAACAATACAGATCAAAAATAATAAAAACTAATGAACATCGGTTAGTTTATACAAAGAAATAGCGAAGTAAATGTTAGATTGTATTTTGTTGAACTGAATTATTTTACAGTAAAAGAGTGTACAATTCAAAAATTAAGTAATGAAATAGATATTGTTAAATCTCAGGTAAAACTCAAATAAGATGTAATAAATTCTGAGTTACCGATGAAAATCTAAAAGTACAGGTTCGTCCTCTGTGAGTGTTTCAAGATATTTCTTTAATTCCTATGAGTTGAGCACAGATAATCATTTGCTTTCCAGTTCCATTTTTGGAATTTATACTGCAGCCGAAATAAATAAATTGTATTTATTGAATAGGTTGTTACTTCGAATTACAAACTGCAAACAGACAATGCGTCAATCTTATTCAGTGTTATGACAACCAGGCAACGGAAACTGTCTTTATATCATATTATTGTATATCATTATTTATATACTGTATTTATTTAGTTTCTAGGAATTTATTATTAATAAAATTTACATTTAACATTATTAAAACTCGTTTTCAAAGCTGATAGAATATTAGAATATTAAGTTCTTTTATAACTGATAAGACACATTTTCTTTTTTTTTAACGTCGCATTAATTGGAAGGTCATTATCGACGACGTTGGGGTGCAACGTACTGTATTTTGTAACTGTATTTGGATGAAATGATTTTTTTGTAACGTATGAAAATATGCCATGCCTGAGTGGGATTCGAACCCAGGACCGCATGATGAGAGACGAGCACGTTACCAACTACGCCAATAAGACACTGGTTACAAATTGCAAAATCGTACGTCTTAAAACATTCATTCTGTGACGTCTTTAACATAGTTAAATAAAATAATTATAAAATTTTTAAATTTTTTTTATTCATTTATTTAACGTCGCATCAACATCAAAGGTCATTAGCGACGACGTTGGGGTGTAACTATATACAATGGAGGATGAAATGAGGTTTTGTAACGTATGAAAATATGCCTTGCCTGAGTGGGATTTTTAATTAAATATAAATTTTATATAAATATATAAATTTTTATAAATTTTTAATTTATATATGTATTTCCTTGATTCAAATGTTTATTTAACGTATATAAAATCACTTTACATAATTTTTCAACAAAATAGTTTTGAGTTAACAATCTATTGTACACTATTGATAGTTCAACAAAACCTACAACATAATATTCATGTTGTGTTTCACCAAAACCTAGAAAATTAATTTTCTATTAAGTTTAGTTAAAAATATAATTATGTATAAACAAATTAGAAAAGACAAATAAGTTTCCGTTTAAACTTCAATTTTTGCCGCGTATTGTACTATACATATTAAGAAAAACTTTGAAAAGTTTATAAACTTTCCCCAAAATAATTCCAGCCGGCCGCATTGGCGCAGTTGGTAACGTGCTCGCCTCTCATCATGCGGTCCTGGGTTCGAATCCCACTCAGGCACGGCATATTTTCATACGTTACAAAAATCATTTCATCCATGGTACAAAAGTTACACCCCAACGTCGTCGCTAATGACCGTTGTAGTTGATGCGACGTTAAATAAATGAATTAAAAAATAATAATTTCAAATAGTTTTTGAAGTTTTAAGATTTTTTATCCCTGATTAGTGTACGTTTCAATTTGTTCAGTTTAATAACAATAAGCAACCCTATGATCTAATAAGATGAGGATGATACATATGGCGTGTAAATGAAATGTAGTCTTGTACAAACTCAGGCCAACCATTCCTGAGAGGGTGTGGTTAAGTGAACCCCAACCATCAAAGTAACCACTGTCTAGCATAAAAGTAAATACCTTTATTAGGATTTGAACCACGGAACCTTTGTCTTTACCACTAGACCAATCTGGTGGATTATTTTTAAGATGTGAGTTGAATAATGAAATTAGCTTACGAACGAAAATTGATTAATTAGCCTGAAATTTAAAAAAACACTATAGAAAAACGGATACAAAATGATAAACCATTTCTTTTTAATACTTTGTCGTGATGCGATGTTAAAATAATTCATTTTGTCAATAACAATTTTTTTATAGAGCAACATCAAAATTATTAAACAAGCTTTTTTGCTAAATTTTATCATTATTTTATGAATATAAAATTGTAGTCACTTTGTAATTACATTAACCCGTAATCTGCCTAATGCACACAGAAATAAAAGCATGTAATGCAATGTCATAAAATATATTTTGTTTTGGTGAGAATGATGAGTGACTTTCATAAATTTCCGACCTTTTAACAACTTGATGTAACCTACAAAATAAATTTATATCAAACTGATGTAAAATTACTAACTGGGTCAGTCCATTTAATTAGTTTCATTTAATTTTAGTCATTGTAGACATTTAATTGTAGTTCTGTCTATAAGCTTAGCTGTAACAAGATAAATTTTGAAAAATACCAAGCGTTGTCATTTTTAGGACGTAATATCTCCTCCAATGAGCTCAGATAACTTAAAAACAATGTAATAACTTTAAATTGTTAAAAATTGGTAAAAGAAAAGGAAGTAAAAGCACACGAATGAACCTTCATGTATGAGTAGATGTACTTAATAACTGAAAGTTGAAAAATTGTGTCTTGTAGTTCTAATCGGTCTTTAAAAAATTATACCTCAAAAATGGGGAAAATTACGATGATGTTGGAAATGTTTTCCTAAATTTTCACTTTTAAGACTTCCCTTAAGACTTATTTTATATTTTAGATAAAATTTGAACATATATAGGCTATTAAAATGTTGCTTTTTGCGTTTTGAATAAGTAACTTTAACCTCATGTCAGTAGCATAAATATATTTCGTGATATCGGTGATTACATAAACCCTTGGCATTTGAACGTTTGGAAAAACAAAAATGGCCGCCAAGCAAAAACCAAGGGCAGTAAAAATAAATTAATGACTATTTTGAATTTGAAATAGGTAAAGGTGATACTATAAATTATGAGATAATTTTTAAAAATGGTATAAAGCAACCAAACAAATATTTTCTGATGACTTTAAGAAATTGACCCACCTGTAAAAAAATCAATGGAAATTATTTTTCAAACAATACTTTTATAATATTAATAATCTTTATAAGACTGAGGATAAAAATATCTTTGACAAATATTTGTTGAGCAAATCCTCCCCGTTAGTTACAACAATAATGATAAAAAAACATAATTTCCATATTTTTTCACAATAGTAACTCAAACATATTCTTTCCAAAAACTATAAATTTATTTATAATAAGTTACCTATCACCAGTTAATTAATGTTGTTTCTTTAAATATTAAGTAACGATATTTAATTTTTTAGTTATAGTATTTTGGAAGTTTCATTTATGATTGAATTGTTTGCATTAAGTTAAATTATTTATTATTATTATTATTATTATTTGTAAACAAGAAATAAATAAATATGTACAACGATTTACAATGTACGAGATGGAGGAAATTGACCAACCCAACTATGACTAAAAGCCATGTCCTCGGGTAGGTTTTCTCTTCTTTTATTTAGTAATACAGTACAAAAGAGATTTAAAAACTACGTTAGGATTAAAAACAATGACATTTCAAAATAAAAAACAATTTCTTAAAAAAATTAAAAAAGAATACATTCTAAGGACTAATAAATCTAATTAGTAAACAATATATGGTTTTAAAATCATGCAAATATTCAAAGTTATAATTTATAAAAAACAACTTTGAACATAACTTTTAATAAAATTCTAAAAAAGTTCAAAAATAACTAATTTTATGTATAACTTTAAGGTTAAACAATCACTTAAAAAAGGACAATCTAAAATTAGTATAATAAATTTAGAAAAGACCAAACTATAAAAATGGGATTTAATATAAGTCAATTTAACTGAAATAAGTTACTGTAACATTTTTGATATGTTACTTCGTTCCTTCATTGGAATTACTTTCATTTATTTCAATAATACAGTATTTAATGCACTAAGTTAAAGTCATTTAAGTATCGAAGTTTACTTTTCTCTTTCATTTTTCAGTATAGCCTATTATAAAAATGTTTTCTTCTTTATAGTATTTCAACAAAACTATACTGTTTTAATCTTTATCCGTATATTTACACTCCGTTTGGTTTTCATTTACTTTGGCAAGAATTCTTCTGGAACTAATCTCTTTCCTTTTTCGTGTTCCATTAGAAAAATATCTAAGTTTAACGTGCACTATCTTCGACAGTAACTAATAAACATTTTCTGTTAACAAATAAAAGATGTCATGTATAAAACTTCTGATATTTATAACCTGTAATTTTTTGTAATAGCCTTTTAGAAATTATTCGGTGATTAAACTTTGGTTTTATTTAACTTCAGTCTAATATTGTGATATGTATTCCTAGTTCTTTCAGGATCTGGTTAGTTCTAAATAACAGATTTTAAGTTTATAACGACTATTTATTTACAAATTAATTTTTACAGTTAACCTATAATAAACAGAAGTTACACTAGATTATTTTAATTAATAAAAGATTAAATTGAATGCAAAATATTCTAAAATTTAACTAGAACAACGAAGTTTAATTATTAATAATAATAAAATAATTATCACGCACACACACGCGCACACACACACACACGCCACATAGTAAAACCTGTTAAAACTAGGCCGGCATATAGTGTTGTGGTCAGCGTAACTGGCTTCTAAGCCAGGACCCCGGATTTTATTCTTGATCATATCAAGCAGTTTTTCATCATTCATCTTCATCTATCATCCCAAAAAATATATTTAAATTGCAAAACACAATTGTACAGCCGGAGGCCTATGTCATATATAATTTTTTATATTAGAAAATGTAATAAATTAAATCAAATTACATTATCCCTTAACATTTTTAAATGCATAGCTGTTTTTAAAGAAAAATTTATTAATAGAATTTTGCACAGTTATTTTTACGTTACGCTTAATACAGTTTTATTAAAATACCAAACACAATGCGTGTATAATTCCAAAAATAAATAAAAATAATCTAAAATTTATATCCTCGTGTAAATTATTCTTTAATTATGAGTGGAAATAAGTTCCAGGAAAACTTATCATTTCCATTTTCTCGTCATTGTCAGAAGATAATAAGGTATAAAGGGTAATAGGTAAATTTAATTATATTAATAACAACGGTAAAAATTAACATAAAAGTGCCTGGAGAATAAAATGTATTACAATTAATTAAATTAATTATGTACATAGTCTACTAACTATTATGTGACTGGAAAGACTTCAGGGATTTAATAAAAACGGTTCTGTTAAAAAAAACGGAAGTAATTAAAAGATCCATTAGGAATTACATAGAAGAAATAAAAGTTACTCAAAAAGAATCAAATAAAAAACTTAGACTGCTGTAAACTAAATTCTTAAATTATAGGTAAAACCACACCGATTCCGTTGCCGTAACGGATGTTTCACAGAAATACAGTCCGTAAAGTTAAACTGTGTCTCTCACCCGGCCAAGCCTAGCTACTACTAGTCTAACTAAAAACATCCTCCGCGTTGGTGAATATACACTCTTTACGTAAATTGAAAATTGAAAATAAAATTTCATGAAAAATACTCGTAGATATAGACTATATATACATATAACAACCATTTCAATTTATTAAACAATCAAACAACCACTTCTCAACGGAATGATTTATTTTTGTTGTACTAATGTGTGTGCGATGTTTGTAGAAATGTACTATAATGACCCCGCACGGCTACCCACTCTATCGCGGTGTCCTCAAAGTCAAAGCTTTTATTAAAACTCAAGAACTGTACGCAATTCGTTTTTAGATGATGTAAATGTAGAAACGACTAGTTTAAATTAATACTGCTGAAACCAACAACTCGTTCGTGTAAATATGTTGTTGTTTAGGTCATCAGCCAAAAGGCTGGTTTGAACCTGTAGAGGTTTTACTAAGTAAATCGAGGAGTGAGGTGGTTTACCATTACCTTCCTCACTGAGTGGAAAAGTACACTTATCAGCATGCCAGGCCCTCTGAAAAGCTTATATTTTCCACTCTGCAAATGACACTTTCACTTCATTCACCACAGGGTCTGGCTGTATAATGAAATCCATTACTTTCAGACGAGATAACTCTGATTAGTGTCTTTTACACCTCTACCTCTTCTGTTCTTAAATGATTCAGTCATTTATTTGGCTGACCATGTGATAAGAAACAGAACTATTTATTTTAGCTCTGCAACTAACAGATTGAGTGTAAATAATTTGACGCTCCACCTGTCTGTTATGGGCAAGTGTAAATCTAACATTGCAATAAACTGATGGATTAAGTCACGTTAAACTACACCATTCATAGATTTGTCAAAAAATAAATCCTTTATTTCATGACGCCGAGGATCGTACACCAAACACCAATATGTGCAGTTTGTTTGTGAAACACTCGAGGATTTTCAGTGCTCTATATTCGACAGTTGTTAACATAGCCATGCAAGTGAAACCACTCGTTATCACAACACGATCCCCTCCCCTTAGATTCCAACTAAACCAAAGAATGACTCAATTTCAAATGTATTCATAAATTTGAACATTTGCCCTCCCCTTAGGTTCCAACTAAACCAAACAATGACTCAATATCAAATGTACCCATAAATTTGAATAACATTTGCCCTCCCCTTAGGTTCCATCTAAACCTAAGAATGACTCAATTTTAAATGTACCCATAAATTTAAACAACGTTTGCCCTCCCTTAGGATCCAACTAAACCAAAGAATGACTCAATTTCAAATGTACCCATAAATTTTAATAACAATTGTGAACACCTTAATACCGTTTTTATCGACAAAAGAACGACAATACTGCAAACGTTTTCCGTGGTCTATTTCTATCAGTTCACGTACTACAACAATGCGGTTAGATTGCGAATTTAGTTTTTTAGTTGTCCTAAAAGCAGTTGTTAGTGAAATCCCAGACTGTGAAAATAATTTCCCGAGCAATTTTCAAGAAGAGCAAGTGAAACGTTCTTTAACATCCTCCAGAACTTTCACGTTTATCACAGATAGACGATCTGTGATTTTATGATCTTGTACACTCTTAGTATCATAAAATTTATTTAACAAACGCAAGATTTTCGATTCTTTCGGTACGTCCGAATTGATAAATGTTAACTGAAACTCGTATTTTAATAGTTTGTAAAATGTTTATGCGAAATAAGTGTCATGAATGAACACGCATTGGAAAACGACATCGTTGTCCATAATAAAAACGAATGGATAGTGGAATAGCACTAGTGCACAATAATGACATTGCAGTTGTTACAAGCTGATTCATAATAACCTTTAATCCAGTGTTGCCAACTGAAATGTATGGAAACATGAAATTTACCTATGCGTTATTCCTATCTTCTTAAAATTAATATTACGGTTGCGTCCTTTTTGAAACGGATGTTAGTATTGTCAAACATCTTCAGCAGCTCATGGCCCAATGGTAGAGTGCGAATTCATATAATTGGTAATCTTTCATTAATAAATCTTTCATTCTCTTACTAACTTGGCAAACCATAACCCCAGTTCACTACATATTGTTTATTTCATTTTTAATCCCTAATGTAAGTTGCAATCTATTCAATTTAGAACAAAATCAACCCCATGACCCAATGAGATGAGGATGATATGTGTAATGTGCAAATAAGGTGCAGTATTGTACCAACTCATGCCAACCATTCCTGAAAGAGTATTGTTATTTAAACCCCAACCATTAAAGTACACCGGTAACCACTGTCTAGTATTCAAATTGGTACAAAAGTACTATCTGTATTAGGGTTTGAACCAAGTAACCTACTTTAAAAATCATCGTTTTAACAGTTTATTCGAAACGACTTTACGAATAGACAACCGGTGGGTTTACATGACAATAACAATTATTTATTTATTAAAATTACTTTAATTTAATAAAATGGTGTAGTGGTCAGCGCAACTGGCTGCTATGCCGGGATCCCGGTTTCGATTCCCGGTCAGGTCTTGCAATTTTTTCATCTACATATCACCTCATATCATTACGTATCCATAAACCAAGACTTATGTAGACATCATCACTCAATAAAGAAATAAAATAACTTTTTATAACTTTTTTATCTGACAAGAATATTAAACCAGTTGGTTTATCTCACAAACTTGTACTATCGGAAAAAGATTTAATTTAGTGCATTCTTGACCTAGTAATACAATCATTGATTGTAACGCCACTTGAAATATATATACAGAGGAAATACAATTATTATGTTGTAGTAATTGAATGTTTTAAAACACTTTTATTAAACGACTTTGGACGAAACCTTATAATTAAAAATTCCACACTTCCAGCTGAGAAAATTACATTGCATTTGTAAAAATCAATTGTGATATATAATTCAAATTATTTATTCCCTTCAATTAATTGATAATGAATAATTTGGAATATATAATAATGGAAAAGCACTCTAAAGTAATTTCTTAATAGAATTTTAATATAAAAATCAAAGAATAATGTATCAATTTTTAAAAGCAGTTATAGATCAGTATAAAAGTACTTAGAACACATACATATATCAACTATCAACAAGTTTTTAATAAATTGGAATACATAAATATTTAATTTTAAAATCGCGTCAATTAAAATTAAAACCTCAAAGAGGAATTTTAATTTTATTAAAAAGTTTTCTTATTAAAAAATGAGTTCAAGATACTAGAAAACCAACAGTTAAGAGCTGTCCGTTTTGTAGGAAGCAATATTTTTTCCTTGATACTCCCTGTTCCATAATTCAGAGTGCATTTTTAAAGTACAATAAATCTTTGCTCCGTAAACGCACCCTGTTTATCTTCAACTAGATTTTTATATTTTATCTACAATTCATGTGGTAATGCAGGATATTTTTTATGTTTATTACATATTTATTATCCTTAGTGATCAGAATTTTTGGTTGCATTATGAAATATTCATTATTATATATAAAACTGTCATATATAGTTCAGATTCAGAGAGCGGTTGTATTGGAACAATATAATATTAAATTTGACATAACGAAAACGCAGGTCGCATTGGCGTAGTTGGTAACGTGCTTGCCTCTCATCATGCGGTCGTGGGTTCGAATCCCATTCAGGCACGGCATATTTTCATAAGTTACAAAAAAAAATCATTTCATCCTCCATTGTACATAGTTATACCCCAAAGTCGTCGCTAAAGACCTTTGAATTTGATGTGACGTTAAAAAAAACTAGCTTGGTCAGACCTTAGAACTGTCAATATTTAACACGGTACTAGACGGTAGGCCTAGCGGTTACGCGCAGTTGCCGTGAGATATAAGACGTAGCTGGTCCCCAACAACTCGGCCAGTGCGTTTGACGGTAGTATTTTTGTTACAGGGCTACAAAAAGTAGTTCTGTTTCTTATCACATAGCCAGCCAGTTATATGACTGAAGCATTTAAGAAAGAAGAAGTAGATGTGCTATAGATACTAGTCAGAGTTATCTCCTCTGAGAGTAATGAATTTCATTATACAGCCAGACCCTATGGTGAATGACGTAAAAGTGATATTTTCAGGGTGGAACCTAAATGCTTTTCAGGGGGCCTGGCATGCTGATAAGCAAATTTTTCCGCTCAGTGAGGAGGGCAATTGGAAACCAAAACACTTCTTGTTTTACTTAGTAAAGTTTCTAGAGGTTAAAACCAGCCTTCCAACTGATGACCTAAACAACACGTAAATTATAAAAAAGCATGTGGTAAAATTAAATATTCCCCACGAGGGATTCGCCAAATTTGTGGAGTAGTTGAATTATCATCCACACAAGAGATGCCAATTTGTAAAATAACTTTACTTTAAAATAATTAAAAAGATAATAAAATTGGTAAACATCCCGTTACTGTAAACCTTTAAAATTATCCATCACAGTAACTACGATATCCTTGTCATTGTAATATGTCCCTTACAGGAATACCGACAACTGAAATGAACAATTCACTTTTATTTTGAGAATATTTTAATCCCAATAACTATTTTTTTATGACTGAATGAGGGACCTGCCTATACAGTTCGCCATATTGTCCCTCACTGAAAATATTTTGTACAAAATCCATCTTATTCTTCTCTAGTCGCCTAGCAACTAGAATAAATAACTTTTTTAAATAATTTTGTCAATGTGAATTAAATAATTCTAAAGTATTAATTCTTCAATCAGCTGGAGATGTTTATTATTTTAATAGACTCAAAAAATAAACAACTCCAGATGTACAATAAATTTGTTATATTACAAATATCCCCCAATTCAATTTTGAAAACAAAAAGAAATTTTTATGATAATCTAAATTTTGAATTTGTTTGATAAATTTAATTCCAAAATGTTTTTTTTTTAAATTGTTACTAAGCGACCTTAAAATTCTACTAACCAAATAAACTATAAACTATAAACTATAAACAAACTATAAACAAACCATAAACAAACTATAAACAAACTATAACCAAACTATAACCCAACATAATGTACATCAAAATTTTTTACACTTACTGTGATTAAACAAAAGATTAATGGAACAAAACTTAATAAACTGATAAATAGGAACTGTGAACTACCAAATATACATATACATAAAATAAATAAAAGTTCAAATAAACATCATACACATACATATACAACAAACCTCCTCCTTCATCCCGTCCATCAGTCTTTATACTATAGCATTTTGTAATACAATTTCAGATTCTATTTCCTCTATTAATCCAGGTATCTGTTTAACTTTTACGGTACTTCTTTTTTCCTTGTTTTGTATATCACTTTTGGTTGAATGGCTGTTTCCTTTCCCTATCTCATCCGGATTATAAGCTGAGCTGCTACTGGTACTAACTTGTGCTGGTATTTTTTCATCATCCTCTGTTTCATCTAAGGTTGTCACCCTTCGATTTACACTACTTCTCTTTCCTCCTGGTGATTTTAAATCGTTTTGACTGGCACTGGCATAAGTATTTGTTTCTATTTCAACATCATCCTCATCTGGTTTAATATCTTTACTTAACATTTCATTATTTTTAAAAACTTGTTCTATTCTATCTATTCTATTACTTAAATCCCTACCGAGTTTACTCATTATATCTTCAAATCTCCTAGCTTGCTCTTCAGATCTCCTAGCTTGCTCCTCCAATCTCCTAGTTTGCTCCTCAGATCTCCTAGCTTGCTCCTCCAATCTCCTAGTTTGCTCCTCAGATCTCCTAGCCTGCTCTTCAGATCTCCTAGCTTGCTCTTGCAACAGGTTCAAAATAAGCTGCATGTTATCATCTGACTTTAGCCTAACACTTCCTGTATCAATATCTTGACTAAAACTAATATCACCTGGTTTCTGCACCAAACCTTTCTTCTGTATTGGCCATTCTACCTCGTCCTCGCCCTCGTCAGCTCCATCTTCACCTTCGTCCTCCGAGTAGTCACTTCCTTTAACCCCATCAGCTCCTCTTCCTCCTGTATTCGCAGTCATCTCCTCTTCTGTTGTGGGCGCAGCCATCTCAAATGTGTATGAATCAGGATCGTGGCCTTCCTCCTGTAGAGCCTTTTGCAGTCGTTCCATTAGTACAGCTTTCACACCTTTACTTTGTCTGTTACGTTTTTCGAGTTCCAATCTCAAATCCACTACGCGAAGATCTATCAATTTCCTGAGATTACCTTCAGACATATTTGTGAATAAATCTATTTGTGAATTCGTGAATTCATCCCCACGATTAGGGTTGCCAAATTTGTAATGGACTAAATATCACCTCTCGATATTCCCCACAAGGGATCGACAAATTTGTGGTATACTTATTTATCACCACCAAAAAGAGATGCCAATTTGTAAAATAATTTTACTTTAAAATAATTAAAAAGATAATAAAATTGGTAAACATCCCGTTACTGTAAACCTTTAAAATTATCCATCATAGTAACTACGATATCCTTGTCATTGTAATATGTCCCTTACAGGAATACCGACAACTGAAATGAACAATTCACTTTTATTTTGAGAATAGTATAATATTTTAATCCCAATAACTATTTTTTTATGACTGAATGAGGGACCTGCCTATACAGTTCGCCATATTGTCCCTCACTGAAAATATTTTGTACAAAATCCATCTTATTCTTCTCTAGTCGCCTAGCAACTAGAATAAATAACTTTTTTAAATAATTTTGTCAATGTGAATTAAATAATTCTAAAGTATTAATTTTTCAATCAGCTGGAGATGTTTATTATTTTAATAGACTCAAAAAATAAACAACTCCAGATGTACAATAAATTTGTTATATTACAAGCAGCAAGCACATAGCCGAAGTTGGTTAATACCTTAAGTTATTGACATTACATCTTGTATGAGCGCTACACGGTCATGTACCGCTCAACTACATACATTATGGATGGTCTCTTCCATCCACTCTGAAAGACCCCGATATATGGCAACGTTTATCATCATCCGTCAAGGATTAGGCTCAATGATCTGTTCCGGCATCCATCTCTTTTTAGGTCTTCCCAAGACTCGCTTCCCTCTGGGTTTATATTTCCATGCTCGCAGAGGCTGTCTGTGTGCTGGTATGTGAAGTAAATAGTTGAACCAGTTTCTCTTATAATTCTTAACGTTTCACACAGTGACTGAACATTTAACTCGGCGCGTATAGCTTCGTTACGTACTCTGTCTAACCGGGTACAACCTTTGACTCCCTGCAAAAATCTCATTTCAGCAGCCTGGATACGAGATTTGTTCCTCTGTAATGACACCCATGTTTCACTCCATATGTTATGAGTGGTACAGCCACTACTCTATAAAATTTCATTTGGGTATCCTGTCTCGTTTTCTTTCTATTATTCTGCGCTGCATTTTGCTAGTTTTTACAGTTTTTGGCAACGTTACCGCCATTTTAAGGGTTACGCTCTGCGATTTGCTTGACAGGTTTTCTGTAAGCTATGTGGTTTGGGGCATACTCACCTTGTTTCTAATGCAGTTCTCTTTCCCGTAAACTACACTGTTCATCAAATGTCTAAAGACATTTGGTCAAATGAAATGATTCTGTAGGATTTTTTTCTTGAAAACAGTTGTTCCAATGTTTCAGCAGAAATTTTTTTCTCAAAAAGCAGTTGATCCAATGGTTGTGTAGGATCTTTTTCTCAACCTTCCCCAGTTATTCGTAAGCATTTGCTTGCGCATTAAGTTTTAGCATTTTGTTCTAGAATTAACTCATGTACATACTACATATTTTACGGTATAATTTAATTAAATTTAACAAATGATACAATATTCGATCCAGTTTAATTTACGCTTGATTTTGTACTGATATTTGAACAAATCAAATATATTCATTCTATTTAAAATTGTAAACAGGCGTTAATCAAGCCTATCATGTTTAAGTCAGAGTACATATTGAAAATTTACGTTTTACTGAACGAACACTTGACGCTTCCCTTAACAATCGCTAGGGATTTGAATTTATTTTAAATATTTAAAAATAACTGTACGCATTAAACAGTTTAAGCTCATTTGTTATGTTTACACAATAAGCAATGTCAATTAACTTAATTAAATACTTAACTGATGAGTTTGCACCAGGAGATGACGCATACTCAAGTAGGGCGCACTTAAGTTAAATTTACCTAAGGTAATTTGACAATTCCTTTATTATTTAGTAACAACATACGAGTCAGATATTACAACGTAGAATGTTAATTAGAGGTTGTTATTTAATTTAAAGATTTCTTATTCACATGTCAAACTGTCAAGTACACACAAATTTAATACTAAATTAGACAAAAACAACACATATATTTTATATAATCAGTATTTAAATTTTACAACTTCGTTGAAGAATAAATTCTTGTAATTAAATTCAGAAAGGAAAGTCCTTCTAAAAAAAATCGTGGAGAAAAGTGCGTTTTGTTTCATTTTAGATATTTTTACTTAAAATATTTTTAGTGAAGAACAAAATTTTCCAATTAATTGACTCACAAAAATTTAATCTTTTCAAAACTCATGTACAATCATCACGTATTAATGACAGTTACATCAATTATTATTTTATTAATCTTCTTGGTAACGTGACTTTCCGGGAGCAAGGCCTTAAAAAGCAATAGTTGTTAATAAAAATAAAGGACAAATTTTTTTCCGGCATAGCCTAAGTCAATATTCTACTATGGTTAAAAACCATGTGCCAGAATATGTATAAAGGTATTTATGTATAAAGGTAATATGTATAAAGGTATTTAGTTCACTAATTTTTCAGGATACTTACCAAAATAAGTACGTTTAGGAATCTCACAATATTAACTTTTCATTTTATTTATCATCACTTCCAAAATGTCCCTCCAACATTAACGACCCATTTTCGCATTTCACATTTAAATTATAATTAATTTTGTTCTGTTAAATGTTTAGGTAGCAGATTATAAAATTTTGGAACCAAATGAAAGGAGTTTCGCTTATAGAGCACGTTTCTAGCTTTGCCTGGAAGGAGCAAGTGTTAGTTTCTAGTGTCGTAATTATGGGTTCTATTTTGTTAGTTCGATTTATTCTTAAAAACTTTTCTCAAGATCTCCGTTACAAAGAGTTTCCTGACATTCATTGTCCATATTTTTGATAATTTTTAGAAATAATAATTTTTAAACTGTTCATTACTCTAAATTAGATAAGGAAAAAACAAAGAAAGGAGAAGTGAGCTGAATTTAATTTAAATTCTTCCAGAAAACATCAAACATGTAGATTCAAAGATTCGTAAGAGAATCCAGCCACTTCTGCCAGGGTGATTTATACATATATCATAAAGGAGTAACTTTTGTTTGTTCATGTGTTTTAATAATAAAATTATAGAAGTAACTGTTAAATTATTTACACTCAATCTGTTCGTTGCAGGGCTAAAATAAATAGTTCTGTTTCTTCTCACATGGTCAGCCAGTTTAATAACTGAATCATTAAAGAACAGAAGAGGTAGAGGTGTAAAAGACACTACTCAGAGTTGTCTCCTCTGAAAATAATGAATTTCATTATACAGCCAGACCCTGTGGTGAATGAAGTGAAGGTGTCATTTGCAGAGTGGAAAATATGTGCTTTTCAGAGGGCCCGGCATGTTGATAAGCATACTTTTCCATTCAGTGAGGAAGGCATTTGTAAACCACCTCACTTCTCGTTTTACTTAGTAAAACCTCTACAGGTTCAAACCAGCCTTTCGGCTGATGACCTAAACAACACAGAAGTAACTGAGCTTTTTTACAAAACTTTTTGTTAAACTTTATATTTATTTACAATCAGTTATGTTAGTAACGATAAGTAAATTATTATAAAATAAATATGACAAGAGAGGAGACCACCCAGTGATGGTCCTTTTCAAACAATACTGACATTGATGTTTTGATAACATTATAAAAATTATAAATTTCATAAAAGTATATACACTGAATTAACTTGAAAACAAAACTGAACGAATTTATAAAAATAAAAGTTAGTAAATAAAATTTAAACGAAAATAGATAGGATAAAGCTTATATACATTAACAGAAAAAAAGGAAATTTTATATACATATACAATTTAGAAGAAAAAATATTTACAAATCTAAAACATGGATTCTTTTGAGGCGTCTGGTTATCTTTTATCAAGCTTACAGTGAAAAAATAAAAATTAAATATACAGAATAATACATAATAAAATTGACTTAACCTAATGGTGTGTTTGTGTTTGTACGAAGTAATCTCAAAAACTAAGCAACTGATTTCAAAAATTCTTTCACTATTGGAAAGCTTAGAGCTTTTTGAGTAACATTAGCTACATGATATTACGTAGTGTTAGAAACAAATTTGTACTTTCCCTTGCCTATATGAATATATAGAAAGGGAATTATTGTTTTCATGTCGATTTTTCGAAATCGAGTTTACACCGGATTTACACGTTTTCAGACCCAAAAAACAAGTTTTTAGCGATTGGTCTGTGTGTGTGAACAGACTATCTCAAGAACAAAACATCGTACGAACTTTAAATTTGAAACTTAAATTAGGTACCACTGGAGGACCCGACACGAACATTTTCATTAAAATCGGTCAACCGGAAGTAGTCGTTTATTCGTGTCATTTTTCACTTTTTTGCGATTTTCTCAAAAACGGGTCCTACGATTTTTTTTAAAATTGCCTTATTTACTGAGTTTTGTATGCTCTACAAGATGTGGTAGGTACCATGTCTGCTGAAATTCTTGGAAAGGTTGTTTTGCGTAAAACAATTGTTTTTTTTAAGATTTCGACTTTATTATGGATTTTAGCGCAAAAATGTATATATTAAAAGTTGTAGAGAATTTAAAATACTACACATTTTATTTCAAACATATTTTTGCATAGCGCTTAGTTAAGCGGTAATCAGCGATGCAGTAATTAGCGATTTTCCGTTTTTTTCACAAAAACGTGTAAAAAAGTCGATTTTTTACGATTTCAGCCTTAGTATGCATTTTACGACAAAAGTGTAAATAATTAAATTTATAGGAAATTAAAAGATCTAAAACTTGTATTTAAAACATTTTTCTCTACAGAGCCTACTTTAGCTTGAAAGAGTGATTTTCCGTATTTTCAAGCAAAACTAAGGTTGATTTTCATTTTGCGTCTTTCACTCATGATTAAAATTAGGATGTTTATTGAGGTTAGTTTTTTGTTTATTTTTAATGTTATATTATTAATATTAGGTTCTATTGTTCATTATTTGCATTGGCAAGAGAAAGTCGTGTGAGTGTTTCACACCAGATTTTTCAGAGATAGATTTTACCTACTTTTTCTGTTAGCACACATTTAGGATATTGTTATTCTCAGGTCATATATCCTTTCCTCCCACTGGTGATTCATACTGTTATCATCAATATTCATATTTCTAATAATAATGGGTTTCATTTGTACAGTCACGGCTATGCTTTTAATATGTAAGGGTATTTGAAAAGTTAAACAATTTAAATTTAGTTTTCCGTGAAGCGCAGAGAGCACGGGGTTGCTAGTATGAATCAGATGGTTGAAAAGATGGAGAAAAACCTTTGAGTATATGAGTGCTTATACAGGCTACCTAAGTCTGTGAAAAGGAAAATTACAAACTAAGAGGAAATATTTTTACGGATAGTGTAAAATCCTGTATTTGTAAACGTATTATTAATCCCAACTTCTAGACAGGTATTCTCACAGTAATTGCATTTTACTGACACATAATAAATGTCTGCTGCTTGCATAGAAAGGTGGAAAATAAAATTATCCGACGATAAATTTATTCAAATTTATTTAAAAGAGATGTGAAGAGGGGGAGAAAAATCCAAGAGTAGAAAAAACGGAAAAAGAATAAATAGGAATATTAGAAAAAGAGAAGAGAAAATAAAAAAAGTCGAATTAAAGAAGGGAGGAAAGAAGATTAAGAGGAAAAGAAAAAGAAGAAAATTAAGAAAATACTTTCCCAATTACTCAATGTCAATATTGCATCAAAGTTGACCAAACTCGTCCAAAACAAACTGATCTTATTCCTTCTGAATTCTTTTTATTTAACCTGGTTGTCCCAGTATCCTTACAAATTATTTATATGTGGAAACATCTAATCCTAATAAAACTTTCTTTTTCTAGATTATCTTTTGAAGCAACTACGGTAGCTGATGTCAGATTAAAAAACATAAATATTATATTATGTTTTCAATTAAAGATACATTACAACCGTACTACTTTACCTTATTTAGGTCTACTGCGTTTTACGTTATCCTGTAATTATCGTAAGGTTTATTCCGGGTTTTCTACAATCTGTTTATTCATAAAACACAAAACCTCTTTTTAAATTAATAACAAGCATTTATTTACAAATGAATTACTTAAACTAATAGCTTGTATTTCGTGTTTTAAAAAAACAATAATAATAATCATAATAATCATAATAATAATAATAATAGTTTCTAATTATAATAATAGCGGTGAATAGCTTTTGTAGCTATATTCACTTAATAGTACAACTAAAAATTATTTTCTGTTCTATAAACAGATGATTTACCACAGGCTAAAAAGCACAAGACTTGAACAGCAGAAACCGACGAAACGACAGAAAGTTGTGTATTCTGACAAGGAATGGCAGAGAAGATCGGATGGATTGAGGGAATACTGGAGAAAATTTAAGGAGGGAAACATCAAGAAGGGACTCCAAAAACTGAAAGATTGAACCGCAAAAATTGAAATGAGCTCTTTTTAGTTTGATGAACTTATGTAGTCCTACAAGGCTTTAAAAAAAAAACAGATGATAAATCCTGTCTGGACGTATGTTATGGCAACTAGAAATTTTTTTATTTATATTTTCATAACTTGATATCTGTTACTTTTGTATAAAACAACTGAATTCACCGAGTCTAGAGACAAGCCTCAACAAATATAACAAATATACATGCGTTGTTTACGTGATATTTGTACTGGGTTGGCTAACTCACACCGGCTATTGGATAATGAACTGCATTTACGTAAAAATAGTTCTTTTTTTTCCTTCTAAAAATTTAACAAATTTTCATGATCTATGAAATCTATAATCTATTTTTAATCAAAATAACTCGCACTGTATATTAAGCTAGGGATAATGCAACAAAGACTGGTGATAAAAGAATTCATAATGACCTTGGTATCAATCAACAGCTATCACGTGATCCATTTGTTTACTGCGTGCCTCCAGAGTCGGTGAATAGACTATAGCATTTTAGGGCTTAACTACTGTACAATTTTATCTTCATCTTAAAATGTTTTTATTATTATTCCTGAATTTTTTTTGTAGTCTCACAAATCAGCTGATTGCCTAACAGTTTTTTAACATAAAAAGATCGCAAAAAGTATTTAAAAAGAGAAAATATAGCTTCGCAAAATGCAAAAATCTGTCGATGTCAACTCCTTGCACATCAAGTTTTTTAGAGTATATAAATTTCCTTATCGTTTTCTTGTGTGTTTCTCATTGTGCCATTTTTTCAGCTTCATTTATTTTTTTCTCAGAAACTACTGAATACAAAGGAATAAAATTTTCAGGGTATGTTTATCAAGCTCAGTCCTTCATTTTGAGTACACACAAAAAAAATCCGGTAAATTTGTTGTGTTAAAAATTAACTTTTACTTGAAATTAATAGAAAATTCAATTTTCCATGAAAATCAAAAACAAAACGCTCAAAAGTTGCAGCAACGTATGAATTTTAATTTGAAATATAAACCAGCTCTCTCTCGTTAGTAGTTCATGAGAAAAAGGTACAAACGTTAACATTACGTTAGATCGGGATCCAGGGTCCTCTTGATTTATTTTTAAAATAATATGAAGTAAGAATACTTCACGTATTTACATAACAAAACATTAAGAAACAAATAAATGATATTAATATTTTTTTATAAATCTCATTAAATCAGTCCCAAAGTATGATGAACTGTAGAATCTAAGAATTTGCTTATAACTTAGTTTTTAAGTTTTGTACTTATAAATAAGAATTTTATAATTTTAATATTAATGGCGTAAAACTTTTCCTTGTTTATACTTTTTAAAACTTAGAAGTTTACATCTTGTTAAAAGAATATTTTTAATTCAGAAAAACTGTATAAAATGCACTTAACTGAACAAAAAATGTCATATATGACAATTCTCACTATTTTAAATTTTATTATATCGTTAAATTAAATATTCTTATTCCTAAGTTTAATTCTACTTCGGGGAATTTAAAATATCTTTCAGGTACTAAAGATGATTTTTTCTTCTACCCATTTAAAATTTTAATGAGATATTTATTTCATCCTAAACTTCAATCCTAACGTATTCAGTACATTTCAAAAATAGCCTTTTCGTACAATAGACGTTTATACCAATTACCGAGTAAGGGAATAAGTTTTGAAGTTGTTTTTATTAATTTAGAATTGCGTCAACAGTTTTCTTATTAACAGTTAATGTGGGTTAGGAAACGGTGGGCTTTCAACGAGTTAAATTTTTTAAATTCTAACTGCGAATCCAACCGATATCAGAGGAGTTTTTAAACTTTTAAAAACTTTTTATGTCTTTAAAACTTAGAAAAGTACATACGATATAAAATCTTTAAGTTAAGTAGCTTTCATAGTTCGCCATTGTAATGTGTGAAAACATTAGTCCGTCTGTTTACGAAGTTTAATGTTTTTCGGTTAAGATGAATTTTATAGATTTTATTAACAGTTAAAAATTTCTAATAGTTATCTATTAACAGAGTATGTGTCAGTACTAATTTGTTATTTTATAGTAATTTAATGTGATTTCTTACTAGTCCCGTTCAAATATATTGTGACACTTGTCTCTAAGGTCCGTTTCGGGATCTAGGTAAATTTAATAATTAACAAAACTAAAGTTTAAAATACAAGTATTTATTACAACTAAGAATTACAATTAAATAAGTGACTAAAATTAACAAGTATATTACAATTAAATTATTTAATAAATAACAAACTAATATAATTTAACTAATACAATAAATAACTTAACCCATTACTTAATATTGCAAAAATTATACAGAAAAAACGTTGAACAATACACAGTAATGTTGACCTTTTCCAACGTAACCGTTAAAAACTACGCGATTCGCTCACTGAAACACAGACAAATCAAGACTGAAACTGGACCGTAAACAAACCGGCGCTTATATAGGTGGGTTAATGGAGAGTTCGAGAAAAGACAGAGATATTCGATATAATAATAAAATACAAAATCCTTCTGACGGCTTCTGGATGTATTTTAACAACTGTAAACAAATTAGGATTGAATAGAAGGTGTTACAAAAAGGCCAATTATCTAAACAGGCGCCCGGCTTTCACAATACCCGAACAACAATAAACCTCTACTACCCGTACTACAAAATACCATTTATATTTTACAAATATTTAACTATTTCTCGGACAACCGTATTTATTAGGCCTACTCTTTATTATTTACGTTAACATTTTTTAAACTCTCACTCGTTCTCGAACACTCTTTCCTTTTCAGTATTGTCACCATATAAACCAATGTATTTTAACTAGAATAGTAATTGTGAATTGATCATGATAGTAACAGATAAGCATTCGCATTCGCTTCCTCCATTTCAATTAATTCCTCCTAGTACCAGCGTCCACACATTCCATCGGTTATGTGCCACATCACATGCTATACTAAGGAATTCAAATGGGATTTAGTCAGCCATGGAATGTTGAATACGACAATTCAGCAACTTCATCATTAAATTATTCGTTGTGAAGGGTTAACTTTAAAATGTAGTAAGGAACACCTGAAATTTTGCTTAAGAATTTAGAAACAAAAACCTTAAAATGTTGAAATGTTACTTCTTGCAATTGCACAATAATTGTTAAATTATATACAGCCATACAAATTTTATGTATATCATACATTTTTATTTTCATATTTAAATTTTATTTGAAATTTTGTGGCAATAAAAACTATAACATTTTAAGACGATTGTTCAGTTCCAGACGATTGAATGTTATGGTAATGCTCTATTATGGTCGTTTATTTAGCAATAACCGCAAGTACTTTATACTTTATCGTCTTGCAGAATATTTGTATTGTTTAGACGAAGTCGTACTTAATAACATTAAACGTTATTTTTAATTTTCTAATTGTTTCAGAGAATTGCAACAAGGAAATGTCTTGACGATGGCGAATGGTTTTGGAGGGAAGATTCGAATTCAACTTGGACAAATTACACTCAATGTTTTGTAGAAAAAGTAGGCTTACCAATTGCATTTCCGACTCCTCCAACTTTATTAGCGGTAAGAATTACAAATTTCATAAAAATAAATTGTTAATCATATAAGAAAATTTTTATTCACAGTATTATTATAGGTTTATTGACTAATCAGATTTATTTATTCATGTCATATAAAAATTCTAACCAAAATGAATGAAATAGCTGACTCATTAAGTAATAATAAATGGTTTTGATTCTCAAAATACTATTCAAAATTGGGAGACAATATTATAGTCCGATTCACGAAAGAAAACACCTGTCTTTAAACAGCAATATCTTTTGAACCGTTGTACGTAAAAACAATTACGATACATCAAATCAAAGCTTGTTTTATTGTTAGTTACAGGATTAAATTAACATATAATACTTTGTAGCCCTATATATTTTAAAATATGAATGAACAAAGTAATAATACTTTGAAGTTGCGTATATTGCAAAAGTGATTAAAAACAGGATACTTTTTATGAGTAATTTTTTAATACACCATTAATTTCCAAAAATGTTAATGTATATCCTGTAATAAACAATAAAAGAAGATTTAATTTGATGTATCGTAATTGTTTTTGCATACAACTGTTCAAAATATATTGCTGTTTAAAGATAGGTGTTTTCGTCGTGGATCGGACTATAGTATTTTTTGTCGTTCGGAATGTTTTAACACGAATAAAGTTAGATAATCTTGCATGTTGGGTTGTATTTGGGTTAGTCTCGTCATAAAAATAAAATCTGACTATCTTTGGGATATTCATTTGTTACAGAATAGATCCACGAGTTGTTTATTGATTTTGAGAATAGTATTATAAATTTTTTATGGTTGTGTATAAATGTATCTTAGATTTCATAATGAATTAGATTTTCAAGTATGTCATATAAAAGAATATAAAAATGATTTTCATCGTAAACGCTAATGAAGAATAACTATAGATAATTCAAGATTATTACTTTCCCTTGCCCGACATGAATAGAGAAGGAAAGTTTTGTTTTCATTTCAATTTTTGGAAATCGAGGTTTTATCGGATATACACGTTTTCAGGCCTCCTGAACCCAAATCATCAAATTTACAAAAGATGTAGGGTGTTGCAGGTATGTACAGATGAAATGACTTGTGCAAAATAGAACTACTTGCAGATCTACATCAAACCAGTCGAAAGACTGTTAAAGATTTGATTCTATTAACGTCATGTAAATAAGTTGACGTAAATCGAATTTTCAAAGGAAATTTTTCAATCTGTGCACTAGATATTGAAATCTAACAAATTAAGCATTACAAAAATGACCTGAATAAGAATACATGTTGAGTTTCTTCTTCCTGCAAGGATGAAAGTAACTAATCCGTTTTAAATCGTTTAAAGACTAGTTTATCTCCTCTCATCAATCTAAAAGGCTGATCTTTAACAGAACCGTAAAAGTAAACAAAAAAGGATGAGATTTTGAATAATTTTAAACATACTAGGCTGAAAATTGATGGTACATTAATCTGTAGGCGGTAGTCAATGAAATGCCTACCTATCAATTTACATCTGTTCTTTATTCACAACAAGGGCGATTGTTTAGTAACATTGATTACTTTTTAGTAAAACCTTTTTGGTAGCCAGTAAATACCCCTTTATATCTATTGTCTTGTCACGGCAGTCATTTGTTTTAATGTTCTCAAGCGAATAAACAAAAGATCTAACCCAATATTTTGCAGGGTATAGAACCCTGAAATAAGTTTAATAATCTACCTCAAAGATTTACTATTTTTATTTACATTTTAAAATCTAACTCGACCTTGTTTATATTGTAACATTTGTTTCTAGTTCTTTCGGAATATGGTTATTACTTATATATAACTTATAAAACTTGTTGTTGTTGTTTAGGTCAACAGCCGAAAGGCTGGTTTGAATCTCTAGTTCTAAAGGTTTTACTGAGTAAAAATGCGAACTGAGGTGGTTTACTATTATCTTCCTCACTGAGTTGAAAGAGTATGCTTATCAGCATGCCAAGCCCTCCGAAAAGCATCCACTTTCCAACCTACAAATTACACCTTCATTTCATTCACCACAGGGTCTGGCTCTATAGTGAAATTCATTACTCTCAGAGGAGATAACTCTGACTAGTGTCTTCTACACCTCTACCTCTTCTGTTCTTAAATAATTCAGTCATATTATATTGACTGACTATGTGATAAGAAACAGAACTATTTTTTGTAGCCCTGGAAGCAACAGACCTAGTGCAATTAATTTAACACTCAACCTGCCCGTTATGGGCATTTGTAAAACTTACATATAACTTATAAAACCTTAAGTTTAACTTAAAACCTTTAAAAGTATAAGTTTTAACATTTTACTAAACAGCCATAAAAAAATCAAAATAATTATCAATAATGAGTACATTTTTATAGTAGTCACTAATAATGATAGTCGCTAATAACCGAGCTGTTATTGCGACTTTAAATAAATTAAAAAAGGTAAGTTAAATTTTTACTTTTTGCTTAAATATTCTATAACAATAATAATAAATAAGTAAATAAATGTAAAAATAACAGGTATTTCTTTAATATGACTGAAATGAGCATCGGTATAGTTTTAGTATCTACCCCGTATGAAGATGGGTCTCGTAGAGAACGAAACGCATTAGGGATAATAAAATTATTGTATAAAATCAATGAATAAGTTATATTTTTCTGTCTGTTTTCTAAACTAAGCTTTGTAGAAAAAATTAAGAAAAATGTTGTAGGTTTCTTTAATTTTTACAACTTTTATTCTATACACTTTTGCCCTAAAATGCATATTAATGTCACAATCTTAAAAAAAAATATTTTTCACCGCGAAAAGAGTCCCCAAAATATTTTAGCAGACATGGCGCTTATCCCCTATCTTGCAGAACACAAAGATGTAGTAAATGAGGTGGTTTTGAAAAAAAAATCGTAGGAGCCGTTTTTGAGAAAATCGTAAAAAGGTTAAAAATTGCAAGAATAAATTACTATTTCCGGTTTACCGATTTTGATGAAAATGTTCGTGTAAAACCTTGTAATTTCTAACTTAAGTTCCACCTCATACGATATCCAGATATTGATATAGGCTACTCGTATTTTGAGATATTTTAACCCTAGAGCCGCCAATCGTCGATTTTGAGAAGATGTTACCGCTTCTTGAACCGGTCGCGTCGCAAAATCGGATTTGCTTCATAGCATTGTAATGTCGTTTTAGTTTTAATTTCAACTACAGACAGTGTTCTAGAGCTGAATTTAGTTATTTCTTGGTTTACATGATGTGTTTTTGTATATATTTTCTTCAGTTTTGAATATAGATTAGTTTTTTTGGTTTTATTTTGAAATAAACATTAAAAGTAGGTAACGATTCGCATATAATGAATTTTGAAATTAGAGCATAAGAAAGTTTTAAACAGTAGAGTCATCTGAAATTGAGGTGTTTGATGGAAAAAGGAACCTAAAATACTATAGGCCCTTTTTCCGTCAAAGTTTTTATTGAGTCCGCCATAATATTCTCTGTATTTCTACAAAGTTTCATACCTCCATGTCTTTTCTAAAAGATGCGACGACAATATTTAGAATGTTATATCAAGGCAGGAAAGTTCGTTAACTTGCAGGCAGTCAATGAGGTTAAGTTGCAAACTAATTAAATTGTTGTAATTTACTTAATTAAAGTAGTGAAAAGTTTAAAATTTCTGTTGTGTATTTTGTATTATAATTTTGTGTAGTTGTAGTTTCTCAGTAGTAAAAAATTCAAATTTTATATAGATGGTGTATATATTTGTCCGCCTATCTACTGCAATGCATCACAATATTTTTATCAAAATGATTAAAGTATTGTTTTCTCAATATGTCGGTTTTGTAGATAGACCCTTTTTCCATCAAACTCCTCAATTTTAGAAAAATATTTGTCTAAAAATGATTTTCAAATAGTTTCAGCATCCCTTACTGTCAGATTAAAATTTCAGTAATGTATTTATTCTAACGGGAGTTTCAAAAAGGACGCACTTCGAAGTTTAAGGGTTAATATTTTCTGCATAGGGAATATTTTTTCCCCCAAATAACAGTTGGCACTACCGTACTCATTGTTGACCCATTGTGTATCACTGACATGTGCTAGTGCTATCCCAGTATTTATTTGTGTCTGTAGTGTCTGTATAAGTTCAAACATGGTTTTTTCAAAGGATGAACGTGTTTTTATTATTGAAAGTTATTGCGCATTTATATGCGCAATAACTCAATAAAAACTAAACTAAACTTATTAAGATTTATATCTTACGAACGAGTGAAAGACGAGTTCCAGTTAAAATTTTATAATTCTGAAGTACCTAATAAAACCACAATATCGCGTCTGATTAATAAATTTTGTGAGACTGGCAGTGTACAGGATCGGAAAAGCACAGGTCGACCATCAGTGTTAACAGAACAAGTTTTGGACGATGTGAAACAACGTTTGACTACCTCACCCGGCAAATCACTTAGAAAGTTATCTTCACAGGCTGGATTATCACTATCTTTCGCTTTAAGGGCTACAAAAAAAATTAAATCTGCATTCTTACCGCATCGGTGTCGTTCATGAACTGAAAGAAGTTGACCATGGGAAACGTAAACAGTATTGTCGTTGGATACGTTCTCTTGTTAATGACAACGGTGTTGAAATATTGGATCGTGTTTATTTCAGTGACGAAGCATGGTTCCACTTGGAAGGTTACATCAACAGCCAAAACTGCCGAATATGGAGCGCTCATAATCCTCACACATTTCATGAACGTCCACTACACGCACGTAAAATTGGTGTTTGGTGTGCGATCTCCCGGCGTCGTATTGTTGGGCCTTTATTTTTTGACACATCTGTAGATGGTCTGGTGTACCGCAACTTAATTGAACAATTTATAGCGTTGTTAGAATTACATTCTAACAAGAGAGATTGTTGGTTTCAGCAGGATAACGCAACGTGCCATACTTCTACTAAAACGCTGAATATGTTACGAGAATTTTTTGGCCATCGTGTGATATCAAAAGGATTGTGGCCACCAAGATCCCCAGATCTTACTCCTACGGATTTTTTCTTTGGGGGAATTTAAACAGTAAGGTTTTTAAAAACAATCCTCATATAATTGAAGAATTGAAGGCTAATATTGAAAGTGAGATTACAAACATTAATGAGCAAACACTACGAAAAGTGGCTGCAAATGTTATGAAACGTGTCCGAACTTGCATTACAAGCGGAGGAAGTAATTTTGAATATTTATTGTGAAGTTTTAAAGGTAATCTGAATGTTATAAAGGTAATAATTTCATACCGTACAATTTGTAATTACTTAATGTAATAAATTAGCGTTCTCAAACTTTGAAGTGCGTCCTTTTTGAAACACCCGTTATTTTCCTAAGTTTTCTTGTTATTTTGATATCACGTGACAAAGTTTGTGGTTTGTAGCAAACTTTTAATGATTTCTTTACGGTTCCGTGATTATAAATTCTCTGCCGGTCCAGAAAAATGTTACCGTCGGCTGTAGGGTTAATGAACACAAAGACCAGACACACATACACTTATTTCAGTTGAAACGTATTTTATAGTTTCAAGGGCCTAAAACGTCTATTTCTCGTGAAAACTCGATTTCGAAAAATCGACATAAAACAATAGGCTACTAATACTTTCCTTCCTTATTTACGTATTCATATAGGGCGAGAGGATGTAATTAGTCTCAAAAGGAATTTTTAAACAGGTAAAATAGATAGACAAATGTTACAATCCTATTGGAAGTAAGTGATTTAGAAGACCGCAAAAGAAATGAATGGATTATTTTGATGAGCTCAAAAAGTTACGATGCCTAATTTTTGAACTGGGGTGGAAAAACATTGTGATAAAGATGAACATGAGGATTAGGTGGCACAGTTAAACAAGAGGAGAAGTCAAAGTGGGAACTGTAAAAGCCTCATTTTGAGAGGAAATGGTCGGGTAAAATTTATATTTGATTTCCTTAATTATTAGAACGTTCTATCCATTAAAGTAATGTTTCTCAAAGACAATCTCTTTCTTAAGTTATTTTCTAAATCTGATAAAACTTTACTTATTAACATCCATAATATTAACTGAGAAAAGCTATCAAACTTCTGTCATTGAAACTCAATTTGTAAACGTATAAATGTTAAATTACTAATCCAATTACCTTGATGTTCTTTAATTATGTTGAGCGGGCCCTTTGATACAGTTAGAAGTGCAAGTTCCGGGTTCCATTCCCGGTCATTTTTATATCATTTTCATCTATCACCCTCCTCCATCTGCGTAAGCCTCAATTTACTCAAAAGTTGAATTTAAACATGAAATTTAAAAAATCCTAAGGAATGTTCTAATTTCATATTTTACCTTGTTTAAAAATTAAGAGAGAAGAACAGTAGCACTAGGTACATTGATATCGGAAATATTTATTGGTGTTATAAAGAATTAAATATATTTTTATTTAACTCTTTCAAAGTGGTTCTGTAAAACCTCATCGCTAGCTTGAACAGAAGAAAAATGAAATGAATCGGAAAAAATCCCTTTCATGAGATTACGCGTCTCATGGCTGCTGGCAATTTTTAAAAAGACTTACTTTTGGATTATGGCAAAAACCATTAGTAATTTCTGTATATACTCTTTAAGAGGAATAGAATGTCATTATTTTTGTTTCCAAATTCCAACTTTAATTTCTGGACTTCCGGTTTTTGGCCACTGTCAGTCAAAACTGGAAATTCAAACCCAATTCAGGCCAACTAACGTTTTGTGTATATTACGAATCCGAAAACAGTTTGTTGCTATAACTTGTAGTTTCGATATTTGGGTGTGAAGAACGGACGGATAGAGGAAAATGACTTGCCAATTTCAAAAATTGCTACTAATTGAAGGACAATGATTTCATTGAATATTATTGATAATCTGCCCGTAACAGGCAGGTGGAGTATCAAATTTTTACACTCAATCTGTTCGTTTTAGGGCTTCTTTTAGCCCTCCAACGCTATTTTTTTATTTATTTTTACGCTATTTTTTAAATTTTTTAATAGTACTGTTTCTTATCACATGGTCAGCCAATTAAATAACTGAATCATTTAAGAACAGAAGAGGTAGAGGTGTAAAAGACACTAATTACAGTTATCTCCTTTAAAAGTAATCAATTTCATTATACAGCCAGACCCTGTGGTGAATGAAGTGAAGGTGTCATTTGTAAAGTGGAAAATATGTGCTTTTTAGAGGGCCCGGCATGCTGATAAGCGTACTTTTCTACTCAGTGAGGAAGGCAATCGTAAACCACCTCACTCCTCGTTTTACCTAATAAAACCTCTACAAGTTCAAAGCAGCCTTTCGGCTGATGACCAAAACAACAGTGTTGATAATTTATGTTGTGAGATAAAAGAGAAAAGGGAAAACCGACGAAAAATTCTTAAAAGTAATGATTATACCTACTGATTAATACACCACGAGCAGACCAAAGAAGATCCATGAAATAAGGTTATTAAAAGAAATTAAATTAAACAAGTATGCTGATAATGAAAATAATGGTTAAGAAAAGGGACACTATTTCATCAACTAGGTGAAAACCTTTAGAATATAAATGAATTAGTAAAAAACAAAAAAGAAGAAATTATCTGAATTTTTCAGCTGAAAGTTGTATTCACAATAAAAACCACAAGTGTAAGTGTAAGTGTAGTACTTAGTTGTTTTAATTTTTTAAATTAAAAGAATAAATTATTATTAAAATAACACTTCCAGGTTTGTGTAAATAAATGCTTTCAAAATACCGTGGTATTTTCCTACATGAAGCCTAAACCACTGAAGAGAACAGTACAAAACAAAATAATATACTATCTACTCAACGACAAAAAAGTTTAATAATTTTACGAAAATGGTCGGTTAAATACGTAAAGAAAAACAATAGAATAAAATAATGCATGTTTGAATAAAAGAAAAATACATTTAAAAAACAGTTGGTTGGACACAAAATTAAAAGTAAAAAATATTTCTCCTCTTCTCTTTTATTTAGAACCGAATAAAGTTCACTGTAGAGAAGGTGGTATGCTATTTAAAAATACTGAATTGAAATAAAAATTAATTATCGGTCAAAATCGTTTACGAAGTTCAATTTATAAAGGGAAACATTTTATGCACGTAGGTACATTCAAAAATCTGGTTTGAAACACTCACACGATATTCTCTTGCCAATATAAACAATGGAAGACAACTAAAATTATTTAGTCATGAGTAAACAATATAAAAACAAAAACATAACCTAAATTCAATCATGAGTGAGTGACGCAAAATGAATAACCTCAGAAGGACTTAGAAATACCAAAAAACATTAATTCATACTAAACTAGGCTTAATAGGATTTTTTTTAATAAAAATTTAAGGTAATTATTTTAATTTTCTATACTTTAGTTTTAATATACCTTTGTCTTAAAATGCATCCTAAGGCAGTAATAAGTAATTCCATTTTTTACCGATTTTAGTGAGAATAATACAGAAAATGACTAACTGACGCTATGCTAAGCGTTGCAGAAAAACATCTTTGAAATAGAACTTGTAGGGTTTTAATTTCCTAAAACTTTATTTATACTATACATTGTTGCTCAAAAATGAAAATAAAATTTCTTTTGAAATTTGCAAAAAACGTGAAAAATGGCACTAATAAACTAAGTAGGCTACTACACTTCCGGTTGACTAATTTTGACGACAATGTTCGTGTCGGGTCATTCCTTGTGATACCTAACTTTCCAATATGTTCATTTAGGGCAAGAGAAAGTAAAAATTAAATAAATTATATTAAATAAAAATATGTTAAATTTTTTAAGACAATTTGTTTAAATAAGGACACAATTTAAAAAAATTACCATAAGCACAACCGTCAAGAATTTCAGCAAATATGGCGCTTATCTATCTTATAGAACATGGGGTACGTAGTAAATGAGGCAATTTTCAAAAAAATTGTAAGAGCTGTTTTAGAAAAAATTGCAACAATTTAAAACCCGTACGAATAACTACTACTTCCAGTTGATTGCGGCCTGTAGACGCTCCGTAGCGTAGTAGTAACGCTCTAGCCTACAAAGCGGAGATCCCGGGTTCGATTCCCGGCTAGGGTCTGGAAATTTTCCCAAGTTAAAGCCCACTGGTACGTAACCTACCGTAGTCGCTAATAACCGAGCTGTTGATGCGACTTTAAATAAACCAAAAAAAAAGTTGTAGGTTTTTAATTTTCTACAACTTTATTTGCATAATCAAATTTTGTCATAAAATACTTCTAAAGGCCTCAATCTTAAAAAAAAATTTTTTTACCAAGACCGCAGAGCTCCCACAAAATGAAAATGTAGTAAATTAGGTGATTTCAAAAAAAAAATTTAGGAGCCGTTTTTGAAAAAATTGCTAAAAAGTGAAAAATGGGACAAGTAAACAAAGTACTACTTTCGGTTGTCTAATTTAGAGAAAATTGTTCTGGTCGGGTTTCCCACTTGTGATACATAACTTAAGTTTCAAACTTCAATTTCATATAATATTCCGTCCTTGACTTTTTTGGACGCGCGTGCGTGCGTGCAAACACACACACACACACACACACACACACACACACCTATCTAGACCAATCGCTAAGAACATGTGTTATGGATCAAGAACCTGAAATCTAGTATTTCCGGTGAAAACTCAATTTCAAACAAAATAAATTAAAAATAATGCTTTCTTTCCCTACATGTTTATATGGGGTAAGAGAAAGTAAAAATTAGATAAATTATATTGGACAAAAATAATTTAATTCTTTAAGACAATTTTTTAAATAAAAAATTCCTTCGTATTAAAACAACGTAAACCTTTAAGAATATTTTTAAAGTTGAGTGGTTCCTTGGTGTTCGTTAAGATGTAACTATAAGTGACATCCTGACACTAAAATCACGTGCACGATTCGCGATGAATATTTCATGTAATCTACTAGTCTTTTGTAGACCATTGATATTCCAGTCAAATCTAATTTTATTCAATGTAAACAAGTATTTATAAACGAAAGTGATGGTAATGAAATATAATCAAATTTTAGATGTTACCATAATCAAAATTTTGTACCAGAACGTGAATGAATGTAATCTGATCAATATTTACGAATTATTCATTTTGTGTAGCCTAAATATTAAAATTGATTAAAGAACTTGTTTTACTGCGTTTCGCTTAAAATATTTTTTTCCAGTTTCTTAAATAGCTTTGGATTCTAATATTTCAATTTCTTTTATTGTGATGTTTTTGTAAGATTCTGGCTTAAATTCTCTAAAGCTTTCTCGTCATTAAATGTCCTAAATCATTAACAGCCAAACAGTCAAATATTTTACCATAAGAAAAATCAAAATCTGGAGTGAAACACTCACACAACTTTCTCTTGCCAGTGTAAATAATGAACAATATAACCTAACATTAGTAATAATATACTGTATTAGAAATAATCAAAAAATAACCTCAAAAAACATAACCTTATTTTAATCATGATTGAATGATGCTAAATGAAAGTCCAACCTTAGTTTAACTTATTAATACGGAAAATCACTCCTTCATCCTAAACAAGGCTCTGTAGAGAAAAATGCTAAAATAGAAGTTGTAGATCTTTTAATTTCCTATGAATTTGATTGTATACATTTTTGTCATAAAATGCATACTAATACTAAAATCTTAAAAAAAAAACCATTTGTTTACAGATTTTCATAAAAGTAACCAGAAAATCACAATACCGCTAAAATAACCGTTATAAAAAAGTTTAAAATAAAAGTTGTAGATTTTTAAATTGTCTAAAACTTTTATTATTACACTTTTACGCTAAAGTACATATTAATGCCGTAATCTTAAAAAAAGTTCCAACGAGAGCACAGCCTCCTCAAAAATTTCAGCAGACATGGCGCCTACCCTATCTCATAGACCATATAAATTTTAGTAAATGAGGCGATTTTTAAAAACATCGTAGGAGCTGTTTTTGAGAAAATTGCAAAAAGTGAAAAATAACAAGAATAAACTGCTACTTCCGGTTAACCGATTTTGATAAAAATGTACTTGTCGGGTCCAGTGGTATCTAACTTAAGTTTTCAAGTTTCAATATTGTACGGTGTTTCGTTCTTGAGATATTTTGTGCGCGCACACACACACACACAGACTAATAAAAACATGTTTTTTTTAGTTCAGGGGGTCTGAAAACGTGTAGATCCGGTGAAAACTCGATTTAGAAAAATCGACATGAAAACAATACTTTCCTTCCTGTATATCCATATAGGCAAGAGAAAGTAAAAACCAGTCTAAGCACGCGAATGTAATATTCTCTATCGTCCAGTCACTCTTGTCCACTAGTTTACATAATACCCTATTCCACTTAACTTTAAAACTAGTGTAAACGAATCATATGAATGTACTTTCTTTCTTTTTTTTTTGTTTAACGTCCGTATGAATGTACGGTTCAAAGAATGAGATTAAGAACAAAGTACTATTTCTAAGTCTTGTGTCGTCATGATTTTAGCAGGTTTATTATGTATTTTTATGCATTATTTTGCTGTAATATCTCCTGTGCGTTAGATAGCACTTTTTACTTTCTCTGGCCCTGTATGAATGTATGGGAAAGAAAAGTATTGTTTACGTGTCAATTTTTTGAAATCGGTTTTCACTGGAAATACAAATTTTCAAGCCCTTTGAACCCAAAAAAAAAAACATGTTTTTACTGATTTTTTTATCTGTGTGAACAAAATATTTTAAAAACTGCATATCGTATGAGGTTAAAATTTGGATTTTAAGTTAGGTAGGCCAACTAGGGGACCCGACATGAAAATTTTCATCAAATTCGGTCAATTGGAAGTAGAGTTGGTCGTTTACTCGTGTAATTTTTCCCTTTTTGCAATTTTCTCAAAAATGGTTCCGATTGTTTTTTAAATCACCTCATTTACTAAATTTTTTATACTCGCAAGATAAGGTAAGCGCCATGTTTGCTGAAATTCTTGGGAACTGTGCTGTCGTGGTAAAAAACTGTTTTTATTAGATTTTTATAGATTACAGCCTTAATGAGCATGTTGGGGAAAAGTGTATAATTATAATAAAAGTTGTAGGAAATTAAAAAACCTTTAACTTTTTGTTCAAATAATTTTTACAACAATGTTAAGTGGAGCTTCAATTAGTGATTTTCTGTATTTTGCTCATTAAAAACGGTAATTTTTTTAAGATTACGAACTTAGTACACTTTTTACGGCAAAAGTGTATATAATTAAAATTTAAAAAAATTAAAACACTAACAACTTTTATTTCAAGCATTGTTTATAAAGCCTAGTTAGCGTCAATTTGCGATTTTCCGTATTTTCAAGTTCTACAGTGGTTGATTTTTATTTTGTCTCTTTCACTCATGATTAAAAATAGGTTATGTTTTTCATTGTACATTGTTTACTAATGATTAAACAAAGGTTATATTGTTTATTATTTACTTTCTCAAGATAAAGTCGGGTAAGTGTTTCACAACAGATTTTTTAATTAGTTTCTGCTTTGGCTTTCGGGCCAGCCCGGTCAGTCAGTTGTTAGGAAGTCGCTATTATTTGTTAAGTTTGGCAAGCAATTTTGTATCGTGATCAGCTGACAGCTATTCCTGAACAAACTCCACTAGGGGTCCCTGTTCAAAAATTCATGCCGAACACGTCAAAAAATACAGCGAAAAGTAGCGATCAAATTGGGTGATTGTCAATAAAGTACAGTTCTCGATAACAAATAAAAGCTAAAAAAACATTTCTGCTATTTAATTGTAGCTTCGACAGAGTACTGAATTGTGAGGTTAGATTACATGTGAGTATGATTATTGTGTTTTACCCTTTGACAGAAAAAATTTAGCGTCAACTTTGGTTTGTAAGCAAAAAATCAGAATTACATGAGTATGGAACGCCTAACTGAAGCTGAAACTCGTGAAAATCTCTTTTTCAATAAGAGTGCTTTTAATTTTTTACAAAAATTAAAAAAACAAATTGTATTACGTGAGAGGCAATAATTTTGTAAAATTAAAAATTTTATTAACGACTTCTTAGATTTCTTTCTGCAAGTTAGTCATAACTAAACTTAAGGTAAAACAAGTAATTCCAGTATTATAATAGCCCTATAATAATTTTACTGTAAGTTATGTTCTGACTTAACTTCAGAAACACAATTTTTGATTGCTTACCAAAAATGAAATGTCAGAAGGAATCTGGTTGTTCTAAGAGGTCATATTAAAAAAGAAATTGTACTGAAAAATCTCACGTAACATTGTTGTACTAATAAAATTACATTAATGGTAAGCCTTACAGTCAAAATATGTGCAAAAATTTAAAAACAACAGGGCATCTAAACAAATAAAACAGTCTAAAATGGTTTAAGGACAAATTGTTGAATATATAAAACGGTTGAAATTTCCGTTAAAATATTTATTTAAAATATTCCTTTCGTCTATACATTTGTTTAATCGAAAACTACTTCCACAGTTTATTTCCTTATTAAGTTTTTATTGACAATGAAATCTCATCTTGTTCATTTATTATTTTTATTTGCCATTAAATTATATTATACAAATATGAAAATATGTAACAAAAATGAATGTGTTTTATCCTTTAAATTGTTATGTATTATAAAAATAATTACAAAATTTACATGATTTGAATTTATATTGACAGAATGAGACAGGAAATGAGGAAATGAGAAGATTACGCGACCTGGAAATGAAAAGTTCTGTTACAGTTTTCCCAAACATTAAACAGAAATTAAATTCTACTATTGTTCTATTTGTTTGTTTCTCTATGCTTGTTTGTTTCATTTAAAAATTGTACAAGCCATTTATTGTTATAAATAATTGTTTCATTTAAATTCAGCTTTAATTTGTACGCAATGTTATTTTTAACATTACAAACCCATCTACTTGTTTATTATTCTATACCAGAACACATTGTGCCTAGATTTCGTTGCAATAAAAAATTTACATATTTACTATGTATTTAAATACATTTTAATAACCGAATGCTTTATAAAAAATACCAGTCTGCCTTCGTGCGACCCTAGCTAGAAATTAAGAATCCAGAACCTTCCCCTCCGTAATCCTGGATGCTACCAATATACTCGTACTAATAAATATTGTTTGTTATTACAATTTTTAATAAGTGTTTTTAATAGTTGTTATATTAGAAATACTTTTTACGGAATCATGAATACAACATTCTTGTTACTTATCAGTTCAATACTAACGTTTACATTTATCTTAATTAATTTTTTTTTTTAATAATATTGATTAAATTTTTTAATTTTTTTTAATATTTAAAGAATTACAAACTCAGTTCCCACAATGTTTCCTCGCTTTTTTTAGTAACTATGGTGTTTATTTTTATTTATATATTACAAAAAATATTCATTAAACTATTTTTGTAAATTATATATAGGTAACTAAAATATTAAATTCAAAAAACATAATAGACTCATACCAGCGCACACGCCTCCTTTCCAGGTATTTTTACCAATAATTAAATTTGTTTTTTTAAGGTAATTTTTAAAAACTAATATGTACTGCTATTTGTTTATTTGTTTGTTTTGTATATTTTTTCAATAATAATTTTTTTTTTAACGTCGCATCAACTCCAAGGTCATTAGCGACGACGTTGGGGTGTAACTGTGTGTAATGAGGATGAAATGAATTTTTGTAACGTATGAAAATATGCCGTGCCTGAGTGGGATTCAAACCCAGGACCGCATGATGAGAGGCGAGCACGTTACCAACTGCGCCAATAAATTTTATTTCATTTCATTTAATACACTAATCTCATAATACACTAACCTTACGTTTTGTTGCGTGCCAATCGGGAAACATTTACTAAAATTAAAATAATAAAATTCGGTTAAAAATAGGAATCATACCAACACGCGCGCGCGTGCGCGTACGCACAAATCACTAAAAACACGTTTTTTTTATTCAAAAGTCCTGAAAACGTGTATCTATACTAATATTATAAAGACAAGCGTGTTTTTTTGTGCAGGCTTAATTCCAAAACTACTGATTGTATTTTCATGAAATTTTGACAGCACATTCGTATTTATAATCACAGCAACAATTAATTCTTAAATTTTCAAAAACGATAACCCTAAGGGCCCTAATGAAATTTTCATAAATATGTGTGTGTGTGTGTGTGTGTGTGTGTGTACATGTGAGTACGTATTGCTGTTGAAGTAAATGAAGGGGTTTGGTGATGGTGAGAGACGTACGCGGGAGGAAAATTATCAAAACGGCGTTGTGTGTGTCCGCGCGCGTGTACTATTGTTGAAGACAGCATAATAATTTGTACATACGTATAAAGACTAGCGAAAGACATACGCGGCGGAAATTACCAAAACGTTGTGTGTGCGTGTGTGTGCGCGCGCGCGCGTGTGTGTGTGGTGTGCGTGTACATTGGCTAGAGAGAGTAAAAAACTAAATCACTAGATTACTAATTATTCGACTGCTAAACCAAAGGCACATATAAAAATACATTTTTGTCAAAGTATCTTCTATTCCGGCTAACATACAGACTAAAAGTAATTCACTATTTATGACTTCAAAAGAACCAAACTCAAATACAGCCTTTAATAATAATAATAATAATAGCAGTTGACACGACTGTAAACCCCTCATCACAACAATAAAAATTAAAGCAGTATGTTTTGTTCATATAATAAATGTGCCTAAATAAACGTATCTGACGGTCAAACAAAGAGATTTTTTTAAACAATTAATCTGCTCACATTCACATAAATCTGTCAAGAGAACCTGCGGAACGAATATACCAAAAAATATGTTTACACCTTTGATATAGATGATCCAAATATTTTAAACGCCTATTCCAATATACATAAAACATTACTTGATATGAAAAAATTAACAGACAAAATGATTTAGAGCTAAATTTCAATTTTTTGTACTTTTCGGGTTATTACTTAGGCCTAATATACTTACTCGACAAAAACCCTCGGATTGAATCTTATTGAAGATGTTTGTGATTTTCAAATAATTTAGAGAAACATACCTAGCTATATCTGCAATTCTTTTAAATTAAGATGGTAGTCTCGCGGTAATCCGTCGTTTTTTAATCCGGCATCTGCATTAATCTATCGGTATTCGCGATCATACAATAATAGGCAGGACGGATACAAAAATGCAATATATTATAAAAATGAAAGACATAGTTGTGCATCTTGTACGTTTGTCTAATTTGAAAGAAATCTTATTTTTCTCCTCCTTCTCTTCCTCCTCCTCCTCCTTCTCCTCCTCCTCCTCCTCCTCCTCCTTTTTCTTCTTCTTCTTGTTCTCCTCCAGGGTCCTATCCGTTCCGAATGTGGGTGAACATCATAGCAATTTTCACTTCGCTCGTTGCTCTGCGAAGTAGCTCTTCTAAGCTTTTCCAAACCACGTTTTCAGATTTCGATAGCCACTTTGTAAGCCAATTGTAAGTAATCAGTTGTTTTATATTTTACAATAACACTCAAAAATACAGTTAACAAAATAACAAATAGATATTTTAGTTAGACGATCAGGTTGTTACTCACAAGATTTACAGATGTTAAGATCGCCGCTTAATACGATCAAAAATCCGTAGTAGCTACTAACTTACTACTACTATCGTAGTAAACGGTAACTATTGTATAACTATCTTTAATCGGCTTTTATCAAACTTTAGGAAAGTGTGTGTGAGACATTTTATTTAGTTCTTATTGTTCTGTAAAAGTGTTGGTAGATTTGCGATAAACTTTCGTTATCTGTTATAAGCAATTTCGCCGCTTGATTAGACCAAATAACGAAGAGTTTTCTTCCCATTATTTTAAACCTTTTAAAAAAGTTTTGCTTTTCAAGAAACCTTCAAACTGAGAATAAAATATTCTTTCTAACTATTATAGGTATACTTCATTATTTTAAAATTCTTTACGAACCGTGCCGTTTTATAGAAAACCGGACGCAGAATAATTAATTACTTATAATTACAAATATGGTAATGTATTCAAATGTAAGAGAAATTATAATGAAAATGAGAAAATCCTGAAAGAAAATCTCCGCTTAAAGATAACAAAAAGGAAATTAAAAGAGCTCGAATTTTATTTCTACCTCTTTACTTGAGATATTTTATCAACAAAAGCAGAAAATATTTGAAAAGTGTTTAAGTATGCTTGGTTTAAATGCATTATTTATGAAGAATATACTTCATTTTGACAGTTATATAAAGGAAGTATGAATTAACGAATAAACGTTAATTTTCCCTCTTGATAATCCTGAAATTTGTAATGAAGATAAAATCATTACATTACCACGTAGGGCTATATCTAGTTTACGGAATTTTAAATCAAAATTTCTTGTCTTTAATTAAATTGATCTTCTCATTATTAATATTTAATTATTAATTAACAAATTTATCAATACAAATACGGTAGAAAGACGACTTGAAACTGGTGGCCGGATTTATTTGGACTAGAACGGTGTAGAGGAGATTGGGATGGCAGACAGGAGAGGCCTATATCCAACACTGGTTTATGACAGGCTGATGAAGAAAAGAAAAAGAAAAAGATTTCTTATCGTGGGTGTAGCTCAAACAGTTACTGACTCTCAATTGCCAGAAAATGCTCAAAGAAACTCTAACTCTTCCACCTCCATATAATTCTACTACAAATTTTCCTCAACTACCAAAATTTCAAGAATTATCTATTAGTTCATTTCAAACGTTTCATAATCTCATAGTCTCCTAGCTGTTAGCTACATTCAAGTTTTAACAAACATTCTTAGATATCAACGTTTTGGACGTTCTCCATATATTACTTAATATGTGTTGCGAATCGCGATTCATGTGTTGTGTGTATGGATATGTGTGTGTTTGAAATTGAATGCGAAATGAATTTTATAAAGGTCATTTTTGACGTATGTTAAATGTAAGTTGTTGTGTAGTTGTGGTCTGCTGGTAACGTAATAGTATCATTGTGTATTTATTCTTAGTATTTTGTCTGGGTATTGCCGGAATGCTTTTTGTTTGTTACGGTTTAGCAGAACCCCATTGTACTTTGTGAGTCTATTCTGGTCTTGTATAGTTGTATTTCATTCTCTAAATATAATTTTGTTTATCGAATAATCGTTTCAATAAATTAAAGCCGGTTTTGAATTTGAATCATATTTTTGGAATATTTTGGAACTTTAAGTCAGTCGTAATGTTCCTCCACTTCAGTCTAGGTATCGTATATCATTGCGGTATCTGAACTTGTTGATTTTGACATGTGAACAATTTTTTCAAGTAAGCGTAAATATTGCTTATGAAAATTTCAGTTGGTTTATTTTTATTTTCAATTATTTAATCCAATCCTCTATAAGGTTCGAATGAATTTGAATTTCATGCGAAGCTCTATTTACTTTCTCTTGCCTATATGAATATGTAGGAAGGAAAGTATTGTTTTCATGTCAATTTTTCAAAATTGAGTTTTCACCAGCTCTACACGTTTTCAGACAGACTCCCTGAACCCAAAAAAACATGTTTTTAGCGATTGGTCTGTGTGTGCGTGTGCGTGTGTGTGTGTGTGTGTGTGTGTGTGTGTGTGTGTGTGTGTGTGTATGTGTGTGCGTGCGTGCGTGCGTGCGTGCGTGCGTGCGTGTATGTGCGTGTACGTGTGTTTGTGTGTGTGTGTGTGTGTGTGTGTGTGTGTGTGTGTGTGTGTGTGTGTGTGCGTGCGTGTGTGTGTGTGTGTGTGAACAGAATATCTCAAGAACGAAACATCGTACAAACTTGAAACTTAAGTTAGATACTACTACCGGACTCGACACAAACATTTTCATCAAAATTGGTTAACCGGAAGTAGTAATGTATTCGTGTCATTTTTCACTTTTTTGCAATTTCATCAAAAACGGTTCCTACAATTTTATTTAAATCGCCTCATTTACTATAATTTTTATGCTCTACTTGATAGGGTAGGCGCCATATCTGCTAAAATTCTTGAAAAGGCTGTTTTTCGTAAAAAACTTGTTTTTTTAAGATTGCCGCTTTAATATGCATTTTAGCGCAAAAATGTATTTCAACAAAATTTGTAGAAAATTTTAAACCCTACAACCTTAATTTAAAATATTTTTTGTATAAAGCCTAGTTTAGCGACAATTAGCGATTTTCGGTTTTTTTCTTACGAAAATGTGTAAAAATCAATTTTTTAAAGATTTTAGCCTTAGCATGTATTTTACGATAAAAAAGTATATAATTAAATTTATAGGAAATTAAAAGATCTACAACTTTTTTTTGAGAATTATTCTCTATAGAGCCTAGTTTAGCGCGAAAGAGTGATTTTCCGTATTTTTTACCCAAACTGACGCTGATTTTCATTTTGCGTCTTCACTCATGATTAAAATTAGGTTATGTTCATTGAGGTTAGTTTTTTTGTTTATTTCTAATGTTTTATTCATAATGTTAGATTATTTTGTTCATTATTTGCATTGGCACGAGAAAGTTGTGTGAGTGTTTCACACCAGATTTTTAAAATTCTTTCAGAGGAAAATCATATAAATATTTGCATATTTAATGACATGGATTTTCTTTGTTAAATCAGGGAAAGTTATGGGGCTAATCCCATTATGTTAGGACAATTTGCCCAATCTAAAGTTTTAAGCAATTTAAGCAAAATATTAGATGAAGGTGAAATACACAGTATAAATCAAATAATTAGAAGACAATGTAAAGCAGCCACCCGTTAACTAACGGGGAATAAATACAACACTAACCCGTGCAAATATAATCCAACCCGGAAAATAACCATAATAATACTAATAATAATAGGCACTTTCCCCCACCCATCCTACCGCTCGCTTATCTCTTTGATACAAAATTCGTATTAAACGAATAAACAAACGCTATTCACACACACTAACCGCAAACACAAATCAACAAATCTCACATAAATTTTAAATTACATCTACAAAGTCAAATAGCAAAGCAAAATAAAAAAAAATAAAATTAAAGTCAAATAGCTATTCAAAGCAAAATTCTGTGCTTCAGCAAATAGAAAAAAATTTACAACTTGAAATTGTTTTACGCAAAGAGATAACATTTTAGGCAGTGATAAGAATATTAGAACGGATTTCACCAAAGATATTGCGACGAAAATGTACATAATTTACTTCCACAGCTTGTTTTTCTTTCATTTTTTTCTTCAATTCCACATTCATATTGAATTATGGAAAAGTTAGGAATTTAATTGCTTATTTTCTTTTAAAATAACTGAAAAATGTTAAAAATGTAATTTAGATTTTTCTACAATTTACGTGTTCCATACATTAACAACATATTTTATCACATCTATTCTCGGTTCAAACGCAAACTTGTGTATCATAAAAATCATCTCATTAGAACGCTGGCATCTCCAAACTTACCCGAAAATCCGCAATGCAGACTGAAACGACGATGAAGTAGAGATATCATAGCGCAGATGTAAATTCTATAAACTTATTATCCAAGATTAATCCTCCGTTGGAGTGGCATTATTGAGTGGCGGTCTCCTTAATATCATAACGCTTTACTAAGTAAAACGAGGAGTCAGTTGGTTTACCTTGCCTTCCTCCCGGAGTAGAAAAATATTCTTATGATTATGCTACGCCCTCCGAAAAGCATTTATTTTCCACCCTGCAAATGCCACTTTCACTTCATTCACCACAGGGTCTAGCTGTCTAATGAAATTCAATACTCTCAGAGGAGATAACTCTGATTAGATTCTTTTCACCTCTACCTCTTCTGTTCTTAAATTCTGCAGTCATATACGTGGCTGATCATGTGATATGAAACAGAACTATTTTTTGTAACCCTGAAATTAGCAGATCGAGTGCAAATAATTATTTAACACTCCACGCCCTGTTATCGGCAACATTATATAACATTATGATATTTTTTTTTTATTTACACTCAATTTGTTTGATGCAGGGCTAAAATAAATAGTTATTTTTCTTATCACATGGTCAGTCAATTAAATGACTGATTCATTTAAAAACAGAAGAGGTTTAAGTGTAAAAGACACTAATCAGAGTTGTCTCTTCTGTAAGTAATGAATTTCATTATACAGCCAGACCCAGTGGTGAATGAAGTGAAGATGTCATTTGCAGAGTGGAAAATATGTGCTTTTCAGAGGGCCCGGCATGATACGCGTACTTTTCAACGCAGTGAGGAAGGCAATGGTAAACCACCTCACTCCTCGTTTTACTTAGTAAAACCTCCACAGGTTCAAACCAGTCTTTCGGCTGATGACCTAAACAACAGATAACAATTTATAGAATTATCAAAGTTAATTAGTTATTTTTCAATCAATTAATATGTGTTTTAAGATTGATAAGATCTAGTAAGGACTATTGATCGTACTTGGTCAAGTTCATCTTGAGTTACTATTGAAAAGTTCAAGTTACGATTTATTATACCTACAGAAAGCTCCAGTAACTAATTATCTGAACCTAAAATACTTGAAAAGCTGTTTTCGGTTTTAGTTTGAAGAGTAAGTAACGAGTAAGACAAGGACATGAAAATGCGGCAGAGGGCAAGTTGATTGAAAGAAACTGTCAAGCTGTAGTGAGTGACTATGTTACATTGTAAGGGAAAAAGAGGAGTGTTGAAACTTCAAAATAAAACGAATGAGTCTCCGCTTTTAAACCGCACGTTGTTTTTGTGCGTGCGTTAAAAGTTGTAGACTCTCTTTTCATTGGCGATTGTATTATATTTCTGGTAATCCTCCTTCAAAACATTTAAAACCCCCTACGAAATCCTACAAATACGAAATCCCACAAATTTTAAGAAGTTTTATTATTATTATTATTATTATTATTATTATTATTATTATTATTATTATTATTATTATTATTATTATTATTATATTGAATCACTTTAATAAATTTTAATCGAACGAATCCTGAAATGGATTAACTCAATTCAAAAATTAAGTTCTATGTTTACAGAATGTTTTTATTTATATTCTTTTAATTTCGTTTACTTAAGATTACATAAACCTTTTAAATTTTAAAGGTAAAGATGACTAAGTACATAATCTTTTATATAAGTTTTAATTTGCCCATAACACGCAGGCGGAGTGTTAAATTATTTGCACTCGATTTGCTAGTTCTAAGGCTACAAAAAATAATTTTGTTTCTTATCACATGTTCACACAATTATATGACTGAGGTATTTAAGAACAGGAGAAATACAGGTGTAAAATAAACTATTCAGCGTTATCTCCTCTAAGAGTAATGAATTTCGTTATACAGCCAGACTCTGTAGTGAATGAAGTGAAGATGTTATTTTGTAGGGTGGATAGTAAATACTTTTTGGACGGCGTGGCATAATGATAAGCATATTTTTCACTCATTGAGGAAGGCAAGGTAAACCACCTGACTCCTTTTTTGCTTTCTCTTGCCTATATGAATATATAGGAAGGAAAGTATTGTTTTCATGTCGATTTTTCAAAATCGAGTTTTCACCAGATCTACACGTTTTCAGACCCCCTGAACCCAAAAAAAAAACATGTTTTTAGCGATTGGTCTGTGTGTGTGTGTATACAGAATATCTCAAGAACGGAACATCGTACAAACCTGAAACTTGAAACTTAAGTTACACTACTGGACCCGACACAAACATTTTCATCAAAATCGGTCGACCGGAAGTAGTAGTTTATACGTGTAATTTTTTACTTTTTTGCGAATTTCTCAAAAACTGGTCCTACGATTTTTTTAAAAATCGCCTAATTTACTAAATTTTTTATGCTCTACATCTACAAGATAGAGTAGGCGTCATGTTTGCTGAAATTCTTGGCGAGGCTGTTTTGACGTAAAAAATTGTTTTTTTAAGATTGCGGCTTTAATATGCATTTTAGCGCAAAAAAATATAGCCTATATAATAAAAGTTGTAGATAATTTAAAATCCTACAACTATTATTTCACACAATTTTTTTTATAACGCTTAGTTTAGCGGTAATTAGCAATTTTCTGTTTTTTCCCACGAAAAAGGGTGAAAAATCGATTTTTTTAAGATTTCGGCCTTGGTATGCATTTCACGACAAAAATTTATATAATAAAATTTATAGGAAATTAAAAAATCTACAACTTTTATTTAACCCATTTTTCTCTACAGAGCCTAGTTTAGCGTGAAAGAGTGATTTTCCGTATTTTTAAGCCAAACTGAGGTTGATTTTCATTTTGCGTCTTTCACTACTAGATGTGATAAAAAACAGAACTATTTTTTGTAGCCCTGGAACTAGAATATCGAGTCCAAATAATTTAACACTTTTCCCCTCCTGTTATGGGAAAAATACCACATAAAATTTGAATATTTTTATAGAACACTTCACAAAATATTTTTTTAATCAAATTGTAATTTTCCGGGAAGAGCTACGTTTGTAAGTGAATTATGTTAAAAAAATAATCACGATTTAATGACCTTGAACTATCGCGAATCTGCTAGAAAACAATTAGGGATTTGAGCTTAAATAAAAGGTATACGTAAATCACTGACTAGAGTGCTGTTATTTCCGCAAAGTGAAGCTTGTTTTAGTTGTAAATATTCTTGCAAACAGAAAAAGAGAAACTTGTTACACGAACTTAAGTCATTAAGAGTTCCAACACCACCTTGTCATGTATTTCTAATGGTAAAATTAGTACACAAGTTTTCGTAACTCAAGGAATACATTTTCCAAATATTGGAAAATAATAAACACGCTTTAGATGCCGTTTTGATGGATTTGTATTTGGTCTTTATAATTTATTATTATTGTTCTTAAAATTTAGAAAAAATTATTTTTTCTACTGTACCTACTTTTTATTTACAAATTTACTTAATAAGGACAGCATATTTTTTGTCTTTATTTAGAAACAATAACAACTGTAACTTCTTAATGATAGTACGTAGCATTTGATTATTAAGTTACTTTAATCTAATCTAATTTCCTAAATGTATAATAAAAGTTTTGCCCATTAGCTTGAACTTTAATATTTGTAGTTTCTCCTTATATAAAAAGCTATCATAACTTTTACAACTGTTAAAGAATATGCTCAAAGAATATGCTTTTCAGCATATAAGCAGAAACCTTTTTTAAGAGTTGCATTGGATACACTTGTGATTAAGTCTGTAATATTGACTTTAAGCGGAATCGAATGACACTATTTTTGTTTCCAAATTCCGACTTTGATTTCTTGACTTCCGGTTTTGGGCCACTTCCAGTCAAAACCGAAACGTCAGACCTAATTTAAGCCCACTAACTTTTATGTAGATTACGAATCTGAAAACCGTTTGTTGCTATCGCTTGTAATTTTTGACATTTGGGTGTGATGAACGGACGGACAAAATAGTCAAAAACAAAATAGTCAACAAAAGACAAAACAGTCAAAACAGATGACAATTTTTTATTGCCACCAATTACTTGTTTAAACATGAAATTAGAAGAAACCTGGTTTCTCGTACAAGTAGGTGACTTTAATTTAATTTTATTACCGTTGCCATAATAAAGTTGGACATTCTTCCTAAAAGTATGTTTTGAAACTCGTGAAAACTGAAAATCTGTTGAATAAGCTTTTCCTGTAAACAGGGTTAGGTCGTATGGTGCATGTGATGTTTATAAAGGAAAGAGATAAAAGGAGAATGAGCTATTTATATTGGTTGTGAAAGGAGAGAAATGCCAAGAAATACCAAGTTGGTAGACAGCCTGGCGTTAAATTCCGGCGTGTTATGGATAGTTTCTCTACTTCAATAACCGCTTCGATATTACGTTAAAACGGACTGACAAATAAATTTTCATACTCTTGTAATTTATTTTTAAAATATACCAAACTATTTTATTCTGGAATTATTCCTTTGTGAAATACATTCTCCACATACTAAAACAACTTTCGAAATAACTATCCTTTTTCTCAATAATAAAGGAAGCCCTCTAATTTTTTATATCTTAATGTATGCGAAAATCCTCACTATTCTCTGACTTTTTGATTAGCTTATCACTTGCGCCAAAAGAGGTAACAATGGGATGTCAATTTTAAATAAATACAGTATATTATCTACACATCGTTCCAAAGCGCTATAGTACTAAAAATCTGCTACATAAAAACTAACATGGTACAAAATTTAACAGTGATATATAATTTTTAAAACATAAAATCATGAAGATCATTGAATAAAATCCGGTATACCACAACTCTATATTTAGTGAAATTATTATTAATGAATAAATAGGCCTAACTACTTCCTTTTAAATTTGTTATGTAGAATCATTCATTAGGACTTAAATAAATAAAAAAGTACCTATGTAATACTGTCAGTCAGAAACAGGTTTGTAAAAAGGTAAGAGAAGGCTCTGTCAAGGTACTATGCAAGGCGTCCGTCACAACCTGACCACGTGGAAGCGAGATTTTCCAACCGGCATGGTCTACAATTTTAAAAAATTAAATCCAAAAGACTCAGTTGTCGCTGCATTAAATAAATAATTGATTTATGTTATTGAATCTACTGAGAATCCAACGGCCCCAGTCCTGAATTCAGAAAGTTACCGGTTGGCGGTAACTAAAAACTAAAAAAGATATTGTTCTGAGATTTATTGTACTCAACAGAAATACTCTTGCCTATAATCTGACGAAATTTCACCAAACTTGAATGAATATTTATGGAATTATAGATAAATAGGTTTGCATAATCGGTAAAATGTCTTCAAAAACGGGCACTTTTTTGTTCGAATGTCAACATCACTTTTAAAAAAATGAATACAAATTTGAAGTTTGCACTCTTCAACGCAGAATTAAACAGGCTTTAATTTGACATAAAGTACGTAACAATCGATACCATATTCTTTTAAGTATTGGGCTTCAAACTCAAGTTCCTGTTATTTTTGACGCGGACATTAGACTGTATTTATAAACTTTACCTTGTTATTTTCACCTGTAGAATCTACAACTTGAAATCATTTATCGTAATTTTTGCAAAACTTATATGTTATTTCATTAAATTTATTTTAAAAATCCAACAAGTGTACTATTTATTTTACTATAGACAATTCGAACTGGCACAACTCTTGCTCTATGTGTACACACAATTCGCATAAAGTGTATTCATAACCTATTCTTTTAACAAGGCCTACAAATTTTAATTTAAGCAAATGCCTACAACTTTATTTTAATGTACAAACAAACATACAAACAATTATCTCATTTAAAAAAATGTAGGCTATTGAATTTTCCCCAGTAAATATAATAAAAATTTAAAAACTTATAATAGTACAAGCATTATCGGAAAAAGTTTGCTGCTTCTTCTTTGCGCTAAACATTCGTAAAAACACGTCTTAAGTTTTTACGACACTGAACTATTATTCTTTATATTTTTTATTACACTGCACTACACTCTATTCCGTATTTTCATCGCCATCTTCTGAGAAGTCCAAACTGTCGTCTCCTAAATATTGATGACGAAACGTTAAATTGCGTTTTCGAGTGACCCTTGCAACTTCCGATATTCATCTTCGTTTTTTAAATATGATCACAACGTTTTTTTCCAATCCTCGACTGAGACATCTGCAAACTTTTGTTTGCTAATTTCTAACATTGAAGTTGTGAAATCTACATTTTCAGCTCCGACTCGCACATGCAACTACATACACAAATTGGTCTGAATATATACCGTGCGTTCGGAAAGTCGCTGTGCACTGGAATTGTGACTATGGATTTATGAAAATATGTATAAAGAAATGACTAAGCATTTTGGAAAAAAATTTATTCAATACCTTAATTACATTGTTAAACCGTGATTACATTGTTTATAGAAGGTGTTCGAAATGACCTCCATTGGCATCAATACAGCATTGCACTCGTTTCATTTTGTTTGCAAACACCTTTCGCAACTGTATAAAACGTTATGCAACGTGTTTGGTGAACGAATAATTTCAAAGAATTTGTGGCCTGCAAGATCTCCTGATCTGACTCCCCCCGATTTCTTTTTATGGGGTGCGGCGAAACAAACTGTGTATCGGAACAGACCACACACGATTGACGAACTTAAAGCCGCAATAACGGCATACATTCAAGGAATCACTGTTCTTCAGTTGCGAAAGGTGTTTGCAAACAAAATGAAACGAGTGCAATGCTGTATTGATGCCAATGGAGGCCATTTCGAACACCTTCTATAAACAATGTAATCACGGTTTAACAATGTAATTAAGGTATTGAATAAATTTTTTTCCAAAATGCTTAGTCATTTCTTTATACATATTTTCATAAATCCATAGTCACAATTCCAGTGCACAGCGACTTTCCGAACGCACGGTATAATTAACAGGAAATCATATATGAGAACAAATTAGTCACATCATTCTGTCTGACAGATTATTAACAACAACAGTATAAAGAAAGCATGTGACCGTCCGTGAGTCGCCTACGCAGTAGCGATTGTGTACTTTTGTGACTGTACCGTCTTTGCATGGCAAGTGACGAAGAGTGGGTGGAGTAGATAAACACCGAAGCTGCTTGTGCCAATTCGAATTGTCCAAGGTATAACTATCTTCTAGTAACGGATTATCCGACACTTTACTTATCTGACTATCTCCCGGTCCCGTTTTTGACAGATAAACGAGACTCTAGCTACTATAATAAATACAGACTTTATTTTAGTTTTGTTTACACTCGCATCAACAGCTTGGTTATTAGCGACTACTACGGTGGGTGGTGTAACAGTGGGTTTGAACTTGTGAAAATATCAACACCCTAGCCGGGAATTGAACCCGGGACTTCTGCATTGTAGGCTACCACTAAGCTATGGAGGTGGTCACAGGAAATTTTAGTTGTTTTGTTGTTCTCCATATTGAAACTAAATCGGTTCACAGTGAAAAATTTGAAAGTAAAATGTTACAAAATGAAAGGTGTTGCTATTATTATTATTCATATAAATACATATTCATTTTAAATTTCAAACTCCATTTTTCTTTTTTTATATTATATATCTGATACCGTAAAAGAAGTTATTAAATGTCTGAAGTGAAATAAATCCGCAAAAGCATCCATCCATAATTCAAGAACATGCTCTAATGGAACTGAATTCAAAAGGACCACATGAACTGTATGAGAAAAAACGATGTATTAACTTACTTAACAATTTAATAAGTTTCTACGAGAATACAGAGAAGACTGACCATTTTTCACCCATGCTTCATGTCAGAAATTTAATATTAGTCTACTTTTCAAACAACACAGAAGTTACTGTGTAAACAATTTAATTTATTTTGTTGTAAAGATAAAAACGATTATATTTCATCAAAGAAAAAATAAATATGAATAAACCACAGTGATATGTACCAAGGGAAATTAGACAAGCACATAATTATAGCAAATAAAAATATTTATCGTATAACTGTTACAGATTAGTAGATATTGGTGGTGCATTGGCTAAGTGCTAACACAATCAAATTATTCCTAGTTTTGGTGTAAGCAGACATAAATGAAAGTGGGGGTACGTGCAGAGGTTTAAGTTTTGGGATTATGGGAGACTTTAAGTAATTGTTTGTGTTATAATATTGGCAGTGATGCGATCTCTTTGTCCTTGGTTTTCTTTGTTTATTTTTTTAGCGTAGAAATCTTTGGTTGATCTCTTGTATTGTGACGTACGCCGACTGGACAATCGTAGGCAGTTTTTCTGTGTGAGTTGCTTCAGGGGTTTTACAGTGTGCACTATTGCTTTCTGGACTGGCAGCTGGTCCGAACTCTCTTGCTTTTCTAATAGAGAGTAGAAAATTCTATTGTGTTCTTCAGTTATTTGTTTCTCTGGACTTTCCTATTGGGTTTTATTAATTAGTTAGCTATATTTTTTTATCTTTTGAGAACATTCAATGATTTGTTTTGATGTACAAATGTCTAAACCTTTTTCTTAGTCAGTCAGTGTTATGAATAGTAGTGTTGTGATGTGAGTTAATAATTAAAAACTCTTTTGTGGTTGTGTATTGAAGTGGTTTCTTCGTGTTGAGAAAATATTGTACAATTATTGTTATCAGATTGTAATAATTAATTATTTGATTGTAAATGGCCAATGTCTATTTAATTAGGTGTAGTTCAGTTTACAAACATTTTTATAATTTTAAAAGGAAGTTATTTTTGTTAGAAATAGCCAGATCTTGAAAACACCCCGAATAATCGTCACTAATTCTTATTGACACTAGTAGTTTGGTAGTGTTAATTTATTTTTCATAAATTTTATATCGCCATTGTTTTTTTTCTTTTCAGAATTGGTATTATTCAAAATTTCTAAATATTTTTAATTGAACGAGATGAATAAGACTCATTCATCTCCATGCACAGGTGTTAAGCCCATGACTATTTACTTAGTGTAGCCCTGGAGATTTATTAAAGTTAAGAATTTTTTTTCGTTTTACGTCTTGACTGTTTTGCAATTTCTGCCAATGCAGACAGTGGAGAATGATGAATATATGAAAATGAGCGATGAGAAATACCAGACCTGACTTGGAATCAAACCCAGAACCCTGGGATAGAAGCCAGTTGAGTTAACCACTACGCCAATGGGCCGGCCAAGTTAAGAATAGCCAATAAGACAAAAATATATAATATTTTTATCTAATAAATAAATATTTTCAGCTCTGCATACATGAAATAGACATACGAGGACACAATGTAGGAATAGTTGAAAAATTTAAATACTTAGGTGAATACATTCATCACAGACTTAATGAAAAGATATGCTGGGATGACCGGATCACTAAGCTTAGAAGTGGACAAGTTTTAACATGGAATACATACAATTAAAAATCACTATCAGTAAACAAAAAAATTAAACACTATAAGACGACTTTAAGGACCAAAATCTTATACAGCAGCGAAACCCTAGCATGGATAGACGGGGAGGAATCAAGGAAATCTGCAGAAAAGTAGAACGCAGAATAGTCAGAACTTGCATAAACAAAAAGCACAAGGTAAACAATCACTACAGACTTTTCCTAATGATCAAGTCTACAGAGACATAGAAACAATAACAGCGGCCATGCGTAAGAAACAACTGTCGTACTTTGAACATTTGTTCTAAGAACACCAAATACCAGACTTTTACGCAGAATAATTGACCATGCAATGAGACGAAAAACAGATGCTGGTAATGCATACATGTGGCACAAAGAAATCAAAAGGGATTTACAAGAACTTGGACTGACTCATGAAGATCTAACAGAAAAATCACCCAAGTACAAACAGGTCATTAAGGACCACAACGATCGGCTTACGACACAGAAAAGAGAATACAAGAAGAGGGTATTTCAGAAGCAGCCAAACAGAAGTGTGCTCAGAACATGAGGGAATATCACGCCAAAAAGGGACTGAAAGTTTGCAAATCGACTAAAGTGGTCCATTGTGGCTAAACAAGCACTAAAAAAAAATATATTTTCAGCAAAGATTGTTCGTAATATTTTCACCAGGATGTTTACCTGTAGCCTTCTGATTCTGATTGCTTCAGTAAATTATTTTTCTGAGCTTGAAAGAAGAAACAAAATATATTTTACAGCCCCAAAACCACAGATCAAGTCAAGTTAGTAATACTCCATGTTCATCTAATGAGTGGATGGTTCTATCTATTTTCAAAATCATTTATTGTTCTCATTTTTTTCAGAGTTACATCCCCATTGTGAAGACAGTCTCTCAGATCGGCTACAGTGTATCATTAATAACTCTAATTGTAGCTTTCAGTATTTTAGCTACTTTCAAGTTAGTATAATCTTTATTTTATTATTTATTACTTTAAATTTTTGTCACTATGCTAAACATTAACTTACAATTTCACTTAATTTTAAATTGACATAAATGTTTCTATTCTGTTCTTATATTTTTGTTGTTAAACTTGAAAAAGTTATAAAATTAGAGGGCATATTTTATTGAAGATATTAATAAAGATAATAATTATTAATTAATATTATTACAGGAATAACACAGGTAAAAATGTTTGTTCATTTACTAATCACACAAATTTAGATAAGTAATATTTTTTATCAACAATCAGGCACACGGCTAGGGGGGTTAATATCCTTCACGCCCCTTCAAAAAAAAAAAAAATTCAAATTTAATACCAGACTAATATACCCCAGGTCTCTGGTACAATTCTCCAGAATCAGACACCCCTTTGAAAAAAAATTCCAGACTTGGTTCCCCCTGAACCAAAATTCTGGCAATGTGTTTGAATGGCTTGATAAAACAAAAATCATAAAAAAATATTGAATAGAAAAGGGTTAAAAATCAAAACAATAATTACTGTACTAAAAGATCTTATGTGCGATAATTTTATTTTACAGTGCTATTTTTATGTCGCAAATATAATATTAAATAATCATACATAACTGGCTATAACATTGCTAAACAACTAGGTGATGCAAAACAATTTGAATCGCATGCGAAACGTCCTTGTACAAAACATAATATATCATAGACAATACCAAGTATTTGGCAAATACATTTAAAACTTCTCAAGGAATCTTCTTGAGGAGAACTGCAACCTCCAACGAGTAAGCTAAATCAAGTATTGGAAACATGTCAAAAATTTAGTAATTTTTGTTAAACACATATTAATAGACCTTAAATAGCTGCTACAAAAAAGACAGCCTACTTGGAATAGAATAAAATAAGATATTTTAATTTTTACAAAGAGATTATAAAATTTATTTCATTTTATTTTATTCATAATTTTATGTAGTAATTGTCCATAACAGGTAGGTGGAGTGTTAATTATTTGCACTCAATCTGCTAGTTCCAGGGATACAAAAAATAGTTATGTGTCTTATCACATGGTCAGCCAATTATATGACTGAAGCATTTTAAAAACAGAAGAGGTTGAGGTGTAAAAGGCAGTAGTCACATTTATCTCCTCTGAGAGTAATGAATTTTATTATACAGCCAGACCCTGTGGTGAATGAAGTAAAGGTGTCATTTACAGGGTGGAAAGTAAATGCTTTTCAGAGACATGGCATGCTGATAAGCATACTTTTTCACTCAGTGAGAAAGGCAATTTTGTAAACCACCTCACTCCTCATTTTACTTAATAAAGCCTCCAAGGTTCATATCAGCCCTTCGGCAGATGACCTTAAAAATAACATCTGTTGTAAATTATATTTAAGTTATTATTAATATGCTATACTTATTGTACTTCATTACAGAACAAATAACTTCATTATTATTATTATTATTAGACGGTAAAACTCCCTTGAAAGAAAGACGCTAAGTATTCAATGGGTCCTTCTTCATCTCGGCTTGTCCTTTTTCCTGTTAGCCCAGTACTCCTTCATCCCCTGCGAGAATTTCCACTTCCTTTCCTCATTCCACTTAGGTCTAAACTGTTTTGGTCGCAATTCTGAGAGATCCTCCCACTTAACTAATTTCTTTCTGAAGACATCCCTGTTTAAAATCTCATGTTCGGTTGAATTCAGCCATGTTAGATCCTTTTTGACATTTCCACCCAGGGTCCTGAGCCAGTTAGAGACAATAAATATTTTTAAGCTCTCTTAGTTAGTCAGTGTTCCGAAAGTCTGATAATGTGACCATAAAATTTCAGACGTCACTTCTTCATATTATCAATTTCTATGTTTGAGTAAGTTTCTACGACTTGTTTCTTCTGTAATCTGAATCCATCCTCTGTTTTCTTCAGTCCAAGAATTTTCATTATTATTATTATTAAGAATACAGCTGTATTTGAATCAACTATAGTATGCAAATACATTCTACTAGACCCATTTATACATTTTTACTTATTTTATTGCAGAGGATTACGGTGTCCACGTAACAAACTGCACATGCATTTATTTGTATCATTTATGTTAAGAGCATGTACTACATTGTTTAAAGATGTCGGGCTTGTATCTATGACATCTAAACTTACAATTGCACCATCAGCTGGAGGAATGGTCTTAGTACATCAACAGACGGTAAGTAAACTTACTACATTTTTTTACCCTAATGTGTGTATGTTGCCTTTAATTTAAGAACAATAACTAACCCCATGACCCAATGAGATGAGGATGATAACATGTATGATGTGTAAATAAGGTGTAGTCTTTTACAGACTCAGACCAACCATTCCTGACAGAGTACGATTAATTGAACCCCAACCATAAAATACACCGGTAACTACTGTCTAGTATTCAAATCCGCATAAAAGAAACTTTTACTAGGATTAAACCTTACTAGTACTAAACCTTTACTAGGATTTCAACCAGGAATATTCATCTTCGAAAATCAGCTGTTAAACAGCTGGCTTGTGACGATGACTTTATTTTCAGACCAATCCCAAGGGTACTTATAAAATAAATCTGTTTCTTTTATTTAAATTTTTGTTGTTTCCACTGTTTTTGCTTTAAAAAGATTTTATCACGTACATTTCAGTAGGTAATAAATTAAAGATTGCAATAAGACAATCTAACATGTATATTTTTAGGAATATCCTTTGAAATGATGGAATCAGATCAAGAATATTGTCTTTAAAATTTTTGTTAAAAGCTGGTTTGCTTTAAAATGCAACTTATTCAAAAATTTTGAAGTAAGAAACTTAATTTTCTTTTCTAAAGTGTTTCCACGCAATGATAGATGTTGAAAACAAATGATTTTAGAGGGTTTCTTGATGAAAACCACTCTACTGAGTACAAGTATTCTAAATACTGTATCAGGAAATTCATCAAAATCATCCCAAACATTTTCTAAATTTTATTTTCCTCCATTTTAAATCAGAATAAATTATTCTATCCTTCTGATAGTATAAGTTACATAATTTTAGTATGCATTATAATATTGGTTCTAGGTTCTAGGATCAAGAGGATATCCCAAACATATCATTCAATCTCTACAGAGCCTATATGAGAATACGACCATTTGCCTGCAAGTTCATGAACAATTGACTTCTGCCATTCATACAAACAAGGGAGTTCGACAAGGATGTTGTGTATCTCCGACATTATTTAATATTTATGTTGACGACATGCTACGCACATGGAAGATGCTTGTGGACTCAGGTATACAGCTTTCAAATCAAATATCGGTGAACTCGATTATGTATGCAGATGATCTCGTGATACTGCAGGAAAGTGAAGACGCCTTACAAAAAGCAGTATTTATGTTGGACAGAGTGGCTCAAAAATATAATTTACAAATTTCAACAATGAAAACAAAATCAATGGCTTTTAAAGGAAAAAACCCAGCAAGAACAAAAATAGAGCTGAATGGAAAGATAATAGAACAGGTAAAACATTTCAGCTACCTGGGAAATGATGTAACTTACGATAAAGATAAAGATGTATATGACAAAATGGTGAAATTCCAGAGGATATGTGGCAGCATACACAGAAACCTCAAAAACAGAACAAGGCAAGAAACTAGAATAAAATTTTATAATACAATAGCTATCCCAACATTACTTTATGGAAGTGAGAACTGGATCCATACAAGGAAAATTGATAGTAATGTTCAAGCAGCGGAGATGAGGTTTCTACGTAGTGTGTATGGATGTTCCAGAGCAGATAGAATTAGAAATGAAGAAATCAGAAGAGCTTTGGGTGTCACACCCCTGCGTGAAAAAATTATCCACAATCGAAGACACTGGTGCAGTCATTTAAATAGAATGGAACCAGGAAGACTACCGCTTGAAATTATGAATTACAAGCCAATAGGAAAACGGGATATAGGGAGGCCGAGGAAAAGATGGGTATCGGAACAGGTTTAATCCAGCCTAATCCTTGAACTGAAGATGATGATGATTATAATATTGGGATAAAACCTGTGTGTCTGTATGTGAGTAAGTGCCTTAGAATGACCAGGAAGATTGTTCTACGAGAAGCAGAGAAATTTGATAAAAAGATCCTGCGCAAGATATTGGGTCCAAAGATATAAGAATAAGTAGGTGGACAAAATAGGTTACAAAGACAAGAAGAACTTTGCAAGGAAAATGAACAAAACTATAAAGAGGAGACAAAAATTTTATGGACACCTTTAGACTATAGTAATTTTCTGTTAGATCATTTTTCTGTTTTAAAAATAAATTTACAATAGTTAGAAAAATTACCTTCTCTGTATTACTTGATGAGGCATTCATTGATTTATTTATTTAAGTAAGTAGTAATAATACTTTTATTAATATGAAACAAATTGGTGAGTCTTAAAATTTTCATCATCATCATCTGTCAAGAATTAGGCTCAATGGCTTGTTCTGGTATCCATCTCGTTTTAGGTCTTCCCAAGCCTCACTTCCCTCTAGGTTTATATTTCCATGCTCGCAGAGGAAGTTTGTAAGCTGGCATGCAAAGTAAATGGTTGAACCAGTTTCTTTTATACATTCTTAACGTTTTCAACAGTCACTGAACATTTAACTTGGCGCGGATAGCTTCGTTACGCACTCTATTTAACAAGGTACAACCCTTGACTCATTGAAACAATTTCATTTTAGCAACCTAGATATGAGATTCATTCCTCTATAATGACACCCATGTTTCACTCCCATATGTTATGAGTGGTACAGCCGTTACTCTTTAAAATTTCATTTGGTTGTTCTTTCTCATTTTCTTTCCTATTGTCCTGTGAATAGAACTTCATACAGCGCTAAATTTTGCCAGTTTTTCACTCATTGAAAGTTAGCCTTGGATCAGGACCGGAATATAAGGAACAATATAACTAAAAATTTTAACATGTTAAAACTCACGGTTACAACACAAAATCTGCAGTAGTTGTTAATGATCAAGCTGATGATGCAATTTTAAATAAATTAAAATAAAAATTGTTTTGGAATCTCCTGGAAATAGTTTACAAAGAACTTTAAACAAACTTAAAATAAAAAAACTTGTTTACAGAATTGATCACAATCAATTTTTTAATAACTTAGTTTTTAATTGTAGGCTAAATAAATATAATCGTTAAAATTTATTTTTTTGATACATTTTTAGGAGGATTGGGCAAGTTGTAGAGCTGTGACGAGCTTATGGCAGTATTTTTTATTGGCAAATTATTGTTGGATCTTGATGGAAGGACTTTACCTTCATAACCTTATATTTCTGGCGCTATTCACTGATTCATCATCTATAGCATTGTATGTCATTTTAGGTTGGGGTAAGTAGCAACTGTAAAAAATACAAAGTTATTTGATAATTATTTTATTTATAAATAAATCTTTATAATTTATCTTGCAACTTACATTCAATTCTATTGTAAAAATATTTAATATTTCCACTGACCTGTTATAGCTGCTATGTCATTGGTTTTTTTTAACTTTTCATTACATATAGCAGCCTACTCCTTTTTACTGGCATGTTTCGGTAGACCCACCATCTCAGAATGCATAAATTTAAAATATTGAAACTAAACTCATCTATTAAAATCTTTAGATGTTGTATCTTTAATCATTCGACTAAAAGTCTTATACGTGTTGTTAGTGGATTTTGGAAACCACCTCTTCATTTACAATCGGGATAAAAGCCGAAGAATAACTACCACAGAGAAATTGTTCATTATTAATAAATTACTACCACTCATGTTGGCGACCAAAATTGCAGCAAAAATTCTATCTCGTTTATCATAAAATATTTTATCCAAAAATTTTGTGTTATTATTGTCTCCCTTTCGAAAAACTGGATTTAAGACAGGAAAAAATTCTTTTGGCCATCGTCGATGCTCCAGAATCACCTAAACACCTAATTTTATTACATTTTTCTTTATTTTCTCACATGATCAGAGTTATTGCTTACATACGACGTTTCATTCATTATCTAAGAAATAGCTCGACGGAACGTCACCTTTCCTCACTGCAACTGAAATCAAAGCCTCATTTCACGTTTACATTAAACTCTCTTAATGTCAACACTTAGCTTCTGTATTCACTTGTATTAAGAAAAATCAAATATCTTTAAACATCATTCATTCATTAACCCCATTTTATCGACTCCCTGGGTCTCATCAGGGTGGGCGGTCAAATTTAAAATTCAAGTGTTAATTTTGACAGGAAACATCTGCTATTACTCCCTAAGCATAGTCATTTTACGCATTTGGTGTGTGACTATTATCATAAATTGTCGCTACACTCTGTTCCCTGGACCACTCAATCATTAGTTATTCACTAGTTCTAGGTAATATCAGCCAGATCAGTCATTCGATCTCAAATCTTTCAATGTATCGCAAAAAAATTATTGTCTAGCTTATTTATTAAAACTTGAATTCCTGAGTTGATATTTATAATGAAATGGATTAATTTGTGTTTCATTCCAGGACTTCCAGCAGTGTTTGTAGTGCCATGGGTGGTAATAAGAGCTATGTGGGAGAATACATTATGCTGGACAACAAATAGTAATCCTCATTACTTTTTGCTTATAAGAGGTCCAACTACTGCATCAATACTGGTAAATTTTATTGAAATTATAGGCTATTTAAGTATAGCCTGATTTCGTAAGGAGAGCACTGGGTAAAACGTGTGTCAGCATTAGTATAGTCTTGTATGTACTGCAATAGCGCAGTGCATGTAATCAACAATGGAACAGCACGCCTACAAAATACAATGGGTGTTGTCAATTTTCAACATTACTCAGACTGTACATCTAACTGTAGGTTGAAGGAGTATGCAGGGTCAAATTCAAGTATGCGCATGCGTAGCCCAGCGCTCACAGCAATTGGCTTGACCTTTACCTCATGTTTTATACCTTTGGTCACCAACTGGCCTGCCGACTCATTTTTTGAGGACTGTGAGCTCTAGAGAACAATTTTTTTATATGCAGATCTTACATTAAGGTGAGATGTTAAAGACTGAAAAACTGGCAAAATTTAGTGCTACATGCGGTTCTATTTACTAGACAATAGGAAAGAACATGAGACAGGTCACCCAAATGAAATTTTATAGAGCAATGACTGTACCACTCATACCATATGGAGTGAAACACGGGTGTCATTACTGAGGAATGAATCTCACTCATATCCAGGCTGCTGAAATGAGATTTTTGCAGGGAGTCAATAGTTCCTACCCGGTTAGATAGAGTATTAACAAAGCTATACCTGCTGAGTTTAATGTTCAGTCACAGTGTGAAACATTAAAAATATATTAGAGAAACTGGTCCAACCATTTACTTCGCATGCCAGCTCACAGACTTCCTCTGCAAGCATGGAAATATAAACCTAGAGGGAAGCAAAGCTTGGGAAGACCTGAAAAGAGATGGATACCAAAACAGGTCATTGAGCCTAATCCTTGACAGATGATGATGATGTTAAATTTTTACGTTTAGGCTATGTGCATGCTGAGAGCAACTGGTGATGTCAACACAACATTTACCCAAGTTCTCTGGTTGAGTTGATGCTCGCTGAACGAGTTTACTGCTACAATCAGGCTGAAAGCAATTTTTGATTGTGCTGCAATATTAAGTTCTAGTCAAGCTACTTGGAGGATATGTTAATTATAGTGCATCTAAAAAAACTATTACAAAAATGTATTCGTAATGGTTGAAAACAGTGTTCAACCCTAAACCATTATTTTTTGTTTATTAAGTTCAGGTCAAGGTTGACTGAAACTCAGTGGAGGTGTCGAAATATATTTATATCAAATTTTTCAAAATCAGAAAATCATACGTTTGATTTATTTATAGCTCTAATTTAAAAATTATTGAATAAAACAAAATTATACCTGAGTGATCCGGAATGGGCAGTTAATAAATGTAGATGCTCAAATTTTATAATAATGTATTTAAAAAATTGATTCACTACAGGCTAATATGAATAGTATTTTATTTATTTTTTGCAGATAAACTTTGCATTATTCATAAATATAGTTCGGGTTTTACTGTCAAAACTACAAGCATCAATTTGTGAAGAAAACAAAAAATTCAGGTAATGTAAATTATTGAATACAACAAAAATATTTGTTGATGTAGTAAATAAAATAGATTCATTATTTGTAACAGTTTTTGAGAATCATACAACCAGGGTCAATTCCATAAATGGACACACTAGACATTTACCTAAGAGCATAAGAGGTTTTGCGGCACAAAGTTTCAGAAAATTAAAATTATAAAACAGAGAAAAGCTAATGAAGAAATCCAACCACTAAGAGTTCAATGTTCAATCCTAAATTAATATAATAGCAAATTGTGAAAAATTCCTCCGTCTTGGACAGTGGTTTCATATGTGATAAATAATGAAAAAACTCTCCAAAGGAGGTAAGGGGAAACCTTTCTTGAATCAGACTTGGCAAGCCAAGGTATTCAGTTGCTGATATTAAAATCAGGTCTGTAGATTACATGAATAAAGTAAAAAACTTCTTTCAATCATTTGTTACTTTCCAACAGAATATTGTATAAGAACACTAAATGAAAAAGAATTACTCATTGAACACAGTGAGAAGGATACAATATCATGTAACAATCCAATTTTTAATGAATTTCTGTTTCATTTAAAATAATATCTGTTGTTAGCCTAGCTTAAAAAACAACAACCTAAAACCTTATGTAGGGTGTATTTCTTTATATATCTGTTTACATTGAGCATATGGATTAATTTCATTAATTAAAGAGTGTTATGACAACATAAAAAAAGAGAAAGATTATTAAGATTTATTTGGGATGAATGCTGAATAATAATATATAATTTGCAATATAATAAGAATAATAATATAATTTGGGAATTTGGAGGAATGCTGGGATGAATTTTTTTGTTGATCAAAAGATTCTATGCATTTTTACAGATATTGTTCACTCTGAGTTTGTGAATTAAATATATTTCAAGTTATTATCAGTCAACGACTTAATTAATTTATATTGAAACATATTTAAATAATTAAATTAAGACTGTAGTGTGGTATTGGACAGAGATTTAAAAGTGTTTTAAATCAATGAACAAATTTCTATAGTCACAATTCACGGAAGTTGTATACTTTTCAAAAAAAGGTTGTCACTAAGTTTTGTAATTTTTAAGCTTTAATGAAATCACTCATATTTCATAAAAAAGTAAATTTCTAAAACCACGCTTTTGGGATTTTATTTTTAATTTGTTTTTTGTTTAAATATAAATAACATCCTGGCCGTCCCCATAGCGTAGTGGTTAGCACGTTAGCCTACCATGTGGAGGTCTCGAGTTCGTTTCCCGGCCAGGGTCTGGAAACTTTCACGAGTCAAAACCCACAGTTACAGTCACAGAATCCATTGTAGTCACTAATAACCAAGCAGTTGATGCAACTTTGAATAAATAAATAAAAAAGAAAAGAAAGAAATTACATCCTGTTAAAAAGAATATAGTATTCTAAATTTACTTTCCATAGTCGCATACGTTGTATACATTTGGAAGAATACTACTGAGACAACTCGAAAAGAATTTTTTTACTGCCTCACAAATGACTAAAATGAGTGCAGTTTCCTATGTAGTACTGACAAGATAGAATAAGCTGTGTCTATTTTAAGGCATTCATTAAGACATTAAGGAATTAATTAAGGCATAATTAAGGCATTAATAAGGAACCAAAACTGTAGGTACCTACTTTAGAATGTTATTTGCATTAGCTACTTAATAAAAATTGAAACAAAAAATTGTGTTAATATTTTTACTAATAAAAAACTTTGGGGCAAAATTTATAACAATTTTTTAATGTAATTTTTTTGTGAATTCTATTTGTAGAAAATGGGCAAAATCAACATTAGTATTGGTTCCATTATTTGGAGTTCATTATGCAATATTTATTGGCATGTCGTATGTAAAAGGGAGCCAAGAACTTGAAGTTGCATGGTTATTTGGTGATCAGTTGTTTGCGTCTTTTCAAGTAAGTGTAATATTAATTTGTAATAAATTTTAGTTTAGTATTTAAATAATCCTAATTACATAATATTATCTAGTTTACGATTCTTGTACAATAACAAGAGGTGGAACGGAAAAGACTAAGGGGCAGACCACAAATGAACTGGATGGGTATAGTTATAGATGAATCGGAAAATAGATGCGGCGTCAAGAAACAATGGAGGAAAGATAGTTTAGCGATTAAGAAGAGTTATGTCGTGACTGAGAAAATATGGAAAAAGGATAAACGATATGTACAATACAATATTTGTTTTAAGGTGAGAAAGAATCCCTATCTTGCACCATGTTAACGTTAGGAACATTTTCTCAAAAACTCCTGAACCAATTTACTTGAAATTTTAACAGTTTCTAGTATCTTTTTACAATAACTTAAGTTATTACAACAAAAAATAATTTATTTTTAACAAGAAAATATTTTTTTTCACTGATTATTCAAAACCTGAAATTTATAGCATTTTTTTATTTTTTGTAGTTAACTGAAGCAACTCAAAAAACTCATGGTTGAGTAGTGGCAAGGTAAACCATGAATAAAAATTTGAAGTGGATTGATTCAGTCATTTTTGAGAAAATGTTTCTTATGTACAAAATTATAGAAATTTTGGTAAATGGCAAAAAACTACAACTATAAGCATTAAATCATACAAAATAAGTAGTAAAAAATGGAAATGTAAGATTTCAAAAATGAATTTTAATTATAAAGGAAAATCAGAATATCACATATTTTATATCATTGGATTCAGAAAGTCATGAATTATAGAATAGCACTAAAATAAAAAATAAAAAAAAATAATTTATTTGCTTCCCGTCTCCCCTTAAAACATTAGCTAATATACAGTAAATAAATATATTATTGAAATAGCATTTGGTCTGAACACAATCAAAAGTATTACTACTGATTCTTGAGCTAAGAAGCAATTCTCCATCCAGTGTCATACCTTTAAAAATTTAGATGCTACACCACTATTAAAAAGAGGAGACAAAAGTTCATACCAAATTTTTTTAATAACAAATTATTACAGTAGAAAAAAGAATTGTAATTTCTTAAACATAATCCTAACCTAAATTTTTAAGAATTTAAAATATTACTTACATGATATTTCATTATTTTAATTGCAGGGATTTTTCGTGGCAGTATTGTATTGCTTTTTAAATGGAGAAGTACGAAGTGAGATAAAAAAGAAATGGAGACGTTGGTTTCATAGCCCCTACAATAGCCGTAACACTTCAGATAATTATAATGTACAAACAGCAGTAACATTATGTTTACAATTTATTCATCCTGGTAATAAACAACGATTTAATAACGTACATGGGTTACAGGAGTATGGTAAAAATGAAAGTATGTATCTCATTTTAGTAACTATATGTTATTGTTTATAAGATTTAAGTAATATTTTCACACATCAAAAACTACAAATATGCTAATGAATATAATAGGTTTGTAATACTTTTTGTTTTATTGACTAATCAGCGAGAGGACTGCCTCCATGGCATAATGACTATACTAAGAATGAAATATTTAGGCGGGTCGAGTTTTTGCTTTTGTATTCCTTCCACGACCTTCTATGTACTCAGTACTCCCTTTACGCTCTTTGGAGTGTTACAAGAAGTACACTGTTTTTACGTGGTAGATTAAAATAAAAGTAGTTTATTCACTGTACTCAGCGACGGATTTCCCACTAGGAACACTAGGCCAGTGCCTAGGGGCGGCACGACCTGACAGGGGCCGCTAAGCCGCGCCGGATGGTCCGGTCTGTTGACGGGCGGCGCGACGGGGTGGCGGCGGTGACTGATACCGGTAGTATAAGGGTGCTTGCTTTACAATCTTGCTGGTAAGCCAACAACATAATTAAAGCAATTCATTTTTCTAACCTTTCCGTTCATAAGTGCAAATTTTATTATTTTACTCCCAGGTATATTTTACGCTGTAAATTTAACAATGGCAACAAGCGTTCTCTTGAAGGTAACACTGTCTGTCAAGTAGATCTACGTTCAGATTGACGTTCAGTAGTGTCTAGCGTCTTTGTTCTCTTAGTGAGTCATTTTTATTCCTAAATTTAGTTTTATGTTAATAGTTAACAGTTATTTGTTTTGCTTTCTCATTAAATGTGGCATGTTTCAAAAGGGCGGCAGTCAGAATAGTGCCTGGGGCAAAAAATTTATAAATCCGTCACTGACTGTACTTTTCCATTTATTGTATTTATTTACTGCAGTTGGATAATATATTATTGATATAAATAAAGTATAAATAGAATTGTAATGTATTTACATATAAATTGTAATATAATTTACATTTTGTTTTGATTTTCGTACGAAATATAACCGTTACAGGTAATAAAACATACTTGCAGTAGCCCTGTACAATCAAATACAATAAGCTTATTTTTAAACATGAAAATAGAACAGTTTAAAATTTTTCTTTTTTTAATTTGAATTTTTTTTTTAACGCATATGTCGCAAATATAATAAATTTATCACTTGATGTGTATTAGATGTTATAGGCGGAGTACATTTTTTGAGCAAAATGGGTGAAGTAAACTTTAAAAATAAGGTATAATTTTCAAGTGAACAGGAGCAGTAAGAGAGGAAAAATTGCTCGAATTGTGGGAAAGGCGAGGTGAGGAAGTGGAGAAGTATACAGCAAACTCCCACCCGCCTAAATTTATCGTGCTTATTAGCCATTTATCGTGCAAGTTAGCCTACAAAGTGAAAGGTACTTTCCTGCCTAGGGTCTGGAAAGTTTCACATTAAACTTACCGTTACAGTACCAAAACCCACAGTAGTTGCTACTATCCAAGCTGTCAATGTGACTTTAAATAACTAAAAAAATCAGAAAGAGACCTAATTATGATAGAATACAGTATTGGCTCACATGGATTGAATTATTGCAATGATCATTACTGTATTTATAAAGTGTTTTTAGTGTTCAGTGCCTTTAAAGTTAAGTAATTTCAAACATTTTTGGACTGTTTGCAGCTCATATCCTTAGTATTATTTTTCTGTAAGTTTTTCCTTTAACATTTCAAGTGCTTTTGCTCTTTATGTAAGTCCTAAAAGTCAATAATCTGTAATCTGTGTGTGTTGAATCCAATTTGTTTTCTCAGTTCATTCTAAGTTTTTAAAGTCTTTATTGATTTCTTTAAAGCATTGACCAGCAATAATTATGAGTAAAACAAACAAAATTTACTCCAACTATTCTGATCAGGATATCTTGGCAACTGGGTGAGAATCTGGTACTCAACTTTGAATTGGGACTGTCCCCATCAAATTGAAATGTATAACAAGCATATTTATTTTATTAGAAAACACAAACCACTGATTGGAGATAGTTCTTGAAACAAGATTATCATCCTTGCAAAATTGACCAATAACTTTGAAAAACTTCTTAAAAATTTTGTAAGTTAAAATTATGTTAGTAGGAATAGATTAAAGTAGGCCATAGAAACAATTTACACCATTTTCAATAATTAGAAGACCTCCTTCAATTAATATCTTGGTTTAAAGTTCATTTGTAGTAATTGTAAATTAAATGCTCAAGGTATGTTTTGGGGTAAAGGATTATCTTCAAAGTATACGTATTGTTTAGGATGTACTTTATGCCCATTCTGTGTATGGGTTGCAATTAAACAAGATTCCATCCTCAGAAATAGCTTAAAATCCAGAAAGTTTTTTTCCAATTATGGTACAGAGGTCAAGAAGGATAGTGTAAGAAAATAAGGAAAATGATAAATGCAAAGTATGCTGGAACAAATAGATAGAACCAGTAGAAAAGTTTTGCGTGTGTGAAGTGGAGTAGAGAACACAAAATTAACATTCTGGAGAGCATCCAGAATGTTAAATTCCAACGTCCTACATAAATTCAAAGTTATTGAGGACTAAGTTTCAAAATTTTGAGCAAGAAGTTGTTTGAAAAAGCCTTACCAAGGTATATAACTTGATTAACTCAAAGAATTTATAATTAAACGATATACTTTTTTGAACCGCAACAAATATGTTTACATTCGTCGTGAAAATTATAACCAGAATAGGAAAATTATGAATAATTTCATCAATGAATATTATAAATAAAATTCAAAAATTTGCAGTATTGTAGAAAATAGATGGCAATTTCATTCAAAAGGGATAAGAAGTATCATTCAAACACATCAAACTGGTAAATCAAACAAAATTAAATTGTGAATAATTCAGTTAAGTTGGTCTTTTAAAATTTGTAGGTTAATAACTGCACTATAAATACATAACCGCACTTTCAAGATATGAATTTAAATTAAATTATAGAAAAAACAGTTTTGTTGTTATTTTTGAAAAGGATATTGTGAGCAGGTGGTGTTGGGGCGGAGTCCTGTATAACGAGTACTATCATCAGTATGCCAGGACCTCCAGTACGTACTAATCAACCAGTGACTACCATCAACAAAAATGGTAGCGGAACATTGCAGCTCAATAGCACAGTCAGTAAATTATAGATTTATATTCTTTTTTAAGCTAGAAAGTAATATAGCAGTTTTAATAAAAGGTTAATAAAAATTAAATATATTAACTACTTTTTTTTAATTTCTAATATGTGTATGTTGCAATCCATTCAATTTAAGAACAAAAAGCAACCCCATGACCCAATGAGATCAGGGTGATGAGTATGATGCGTAAATGAGTTGTAGTCTTGTACAGACTCAGGCTGAAATTTCAGAAAGAGTATGGTTAATTGAACCCCAACCATCAAAGAATACCATTATTTATTCATAATAATAGTTTAGAGCATCTAGAAACAGTGAAGCTCCTAGGAGTATCTCTAGATAGATTTTTGTCTTGGGACTTCTATACCAATCAAGTTTGTAGTAAAATATCATCTGGGGTATTTGCACTAAAACAAATTGCCAGATTAAATGATAAAAATTACTTATGGCAGCTTATCATCGCCTCATTCTGTCTCATATCCGTTATGGTATCTTAGTATGGGGTAATTCTAGCATGGGTAATATGAATAGGGTTTTTAAAATTCAAAAGAAAGTTATTAGGTGTATGGTGGGAGCTAACCAGCTAACCTCATGCAGCCCACTATTTAAGGAGCTTAAATTGCTCACAGTTCCCTCTATCTTCAGTTTTGAGGTGATTATGTACGTTAGGCAAAATAATTTTATGCAGAATTTCAATGTTCACAATCATAACACAAGAAACAGAAATGATTATTATGTGGCTAATCACTCCACAAAATTGTTTGAACAAAAACCTACTTATGCAGGGAGAAAATTCATGAATAAATTACTCCAATTTTTAAAATGTTGTGATAATTTGCATTCATTTTAAAAAAATCTGAAAAATTACTTGATTGGTGAAATTTTTTATAGCGTACAAGAATTTCTTTCTTGATAGTAGTGATACATTGTGTGATTCTTATATGTATTTCAGGTGTTATAACTGACATGTCCTATACTCCTCCTGGAGTCTCCAGGACACATTGAAAAAAAAATAGTAACCGCTATTTAGTATTCAAATTCGTATATAAGTAAACACCTTTACTAGCATTTTTGAACCACGAAACCTTCGTCTCTGAAAATCAGCTGTTTAACAGCTGATTAGTTGCAATGACTTTACCACTAGACCAACCCGATGGGTTTTATATTAAATATAACAAAAACCTGAATTAGTTCATGCTGAAAATGTGTAGGTATACTTTGTAATTTAAGAATTAAAGAAATTTCAAGAATGTTTCAAATCAAGAAGTTACTATGTATTGTAAGAAAAATAAACTATGTAAAATTGCCAATATTGACTTTCATAGCATAAATATGAAAGGAAGCCAAAATTTCAAATGCAGGGGCAGAAATAAGTTCAAGAGATAGTGTGAAAAATTATGTCATTGGGGATGGACAGCCTGACAAGGAGAGTTGGACAGATAAAGCTATGATGTTTTGATCATGTCATTAGCATGAAAGAGAGTAGACTACTGGAGAGGGGAAGAAAATGACCAATGGGCAGACCAAGAGAAGAGATAAGTAGATAGATTACAGATGAATTAGGAAAAAAGTAATACCAAGAGAGCAATGGAGGGGAATGCAATTTGGTTCAACAAAAGAAAGGCGTGGAGAGGAGTTGTATTGGGCCCAAGCTGAAGAAGCTGGAAAGAGGGTGATTATGATCTTCAACATTTGAATTATGCATTTCCAAAACATTGTAAGTGCCTTTTTGGGTGAAATTAATTTTATCGCATTAGCACTATGTAAATGCTATGTTTAACAATGTTTAGCACAAGATTACCTCCCAAATGACATAACAACAAGCAAAACAAATAAATTAATCATATATTTTCCCAAAATATCTAATAATGATTTAAAATGATTTTCTAATATTGTTCCAGAGTTCAGAGACATTACAGTGTGATGGAATGAAAAAATCACCTAACACGATTTCAGAACAAACTGCATATTCAGATATTGAACTTAAATTATTCAATGAATGTTAAAGTATTAAGATTTAATGGTCCACAATCTTCCTAAATATTTTGGTTCATATTTTTATTATTATTGTATTTATCCAAATATAAGACAATCCCTACTTTTGATACAACCAGTTTTAGAAAAATGATTTCTTTAAAGTCTAGAAAATTTTTGTGTAGTATATTAAAAAACAAGACTGAAAATAAATAAGTAAAAATTAATTTCCCAGAAGAAAACAAAAGAATTTTGTTGCATTAAATAATTATCTTCTTGCAAAGTGTACTCACGTAATAACAATGTTTAGAAGTAAATTACTTGATAATAGCAAAGACGTAACACGACTAAAAATAATAAAATTGGTTGACCTTCCATTTAGATTTACCAACTAAATTGTAAACAATTGAAGTTCATATCAACATCATCATCTACCTCTATGCATTCTACTTTGTTTATCGTTTGTCTAGATTTAGGCCTAATGTTTTTAAAAATTGTAAATAATTTTGTTTTCTTTTAGAAGCAACACCATTGGATATTGTCTTCATCATGTGAAGACTTACATGGTTTTGTTTTTAAACTGATTGTAAATAATCTCAGTTGTTGAAAAAAAGAAGTAAATTGATCAACATCATCTGTCAAGGATTAGGGTCCATGGCCTGTTCCAGCATCCATCTCTTTTTAGGTCTTCCCAAGCCTCGCTTCCCTCTAGGATTGTATTTTCATGCTCACAGAGGAACTCTGCGAGCTCGCATGCGAAGTAAATGGTTGGACCAGTTTCTTTTATATATTCTTAACGTAGAAAAGTTTTTTTTTTTAAATAAAAACTGAAGTATGTTCTTATGGTGTTGGTAAATTTCGTCATCCTCTCTAACATTTATAAACATGGTGTAGATTGAGTCTGCAGTAAATTCTATAGTTTTTCCACCATGGTTCATACCATTCGACAAACAGCATTTTGTTGAATTGCTTTATCATGGATTCTGAAACAATATCATTTTATTCTGTCAATGTTTTCCCCAAATCAGAAACAGCTTTCTTCAATATTTCTTTTGGCACAACTGCTTGGTTACCATTTCCTACCAATCGTAATATATTCACAAAAAGGTCAGTACTCATTTTTTACCTGTCTTCTTGAAAAACATGAATCTTACATGCATCAACTATCATCTATTTTTCTGTAGCATTCCTGGACTTCAGTTACTTACAACCTTAATCCTATCTGAAATACATTAATTGGGTAGTCATCATATTTCTTTCCTGATATCAATAATATAATTGGCATTGTATTTTCTTAAGAATTATGTGAGGTTGTAATTTTTTACCATCAGTCAGGACAGCAAGAAGTTACCCTTTTTTCATTTACTCTAAATTACGAATAGAAATATTTTACCCACTTTTTTTGGTAAGTCACATTATAAATGATGTGGGCGTTTGATGGTAATTACCAACTAATGTGCTTTGGTACGTAGTTGCATTTATTTCTTAAATTTTCTACACTAAAACCCACTTAACCAAATAATAGAGGACAGATCTGATTTTAGGTACTCAAATTCTGGATAATAAACAGTCATACGTTTAGGGTTTAAAAATAGTAAAAATTATTATAAAGCATTTTTGTATGACTGTTTGATTGTATAAATAAAATACAGAAATTTCAAGAAAACAAAATTTAATATTATGCAGTAATTAATATTTATTGTATCTTTTTTAAATTAAAGTCCTGGGCAAAATTAATGCACCATGTAAGATTTTGAGCTAAGTGTAAAATTAATTTTCTTCAATGTGCCACGTTCATTTCTGTAACTATTATTTTTGTATCATAAATTTAATATTTAAAAAAAAAATTAAGAGTTGTAAATTTTATTTATGAAAATTTAATGAAAATAAAGATAAATTAACTTTAAAAACAGAAAGTTTTATTTAACAAAAATGGAAGGGTTACTTACAATATTGAATGAAAGTTTTCCATATTTAGTTTGTACATGATGGAAAAAAATTAAAAGTAAAATGATTATTATGTGATTTATAATGAATTAGTAATTCAGTAACAAGTATAGCCCCCTCTTACCTTATTACAGCTAGCATCCATCTCAGCATTATTTGAATCAAGTTGTAGATTTCTTCCTGGTTGATTACCTCCCTTTCTTCTTTCACCACATGACACAGTTGTTGAAGATTCACAGCATTACATTGAAAAACTCTTTTTATAAGCATAACCAAAATGTGCTCAATAGGATTGAAGTCTGGGGTGTTGGCTGACCAGATCATACGGTTAATACCTACTCCAACAAGATACCATGAAACCATTTCAAATCTTTTAAAGTAATGCGTTAATTTTGTTCACGACCGTATTTAGTCTTTTTAAAATAAAATGTGAGATTTTTGATGAAACCGTTTTGTCCGGCAATATTATGCCATCGTTTTATTAGAAGCACATCCTGGAGGTGAAGAACCAGTAAACGAATAATTCCCAGAATAGTGAAACTGTATAATCATACATGATTTCTTTTTTGGGTTTATGTCTGGCTGTTTTGCAATAATTGCAATTTTCATTAACAGCAATAAATTATTGCTGCTAATGAAAATGGTGAAAAAGATGATACATGAAGATGAGTGATGAAAAACTGCCAGATCTGATTGGGAATCGAACCCGGGACCCTGGAGTAGAAGCCAGTTGTGCTAACCACTACACCAACGGGCCAGCAGTAATTCATTTCATTGGACACTGTTCTGTACAGAGCGTGCTGAGCGTATAATACGCAATATTGAAATTGATTAATCACCGAAGTACAAAAAAAGTTTTTCGGATCTGTTTTCGTTAAATGGGTTTCGGATAATCAGGCTTTTACTTTGTCTATGTTAATATTCAAATGAATTGTCATCATAATCAGCAGGAAAATGCTGGGCATGCTAAGCAGGGCAAAGCTAAACATTTTTTAAAAGAAAATTTGTCTTATATCTGGGTAAATACAATATAATTTGATAACAGTTTTTCAATAGCCTATAATAAATTGGAGATATTTATTTATTGGTCAGTATTTATAAAAAAATATATGAAACTGACAAAAATATATCTGTATTTGTTAATACTAATAATTATTTTTACTTAGGTAATTAAATTTCAATTGTATCTAAATGTTTTAAAATGTTATTTATTGGATGTGTAAATTTTTGTATATTTTAAAAACCTTGTCAGTTTATCATACATTGTATGGATGAATAGATTAGAATTCTGTGTAATATTTAATGTTTTCATATTAATTAAAAAAGTATTTACATGGTTTTAATTACTTAATAGCTAATTATAAAAAATACAGGGTGTTAAATTATAAAGATGTTGTAAATAACTTTTTTAATGTTTTTCATTGAAAAGATTTTCTCAAAATCTTTGTAGATATTTTATTATATTTTACATTAATATTCAGAAACTACACAAATATAGTATAAACCATTAACCATTTTTGTTTTGTTTTATAATATAGTATAAAACATTAACATATCTTAAGATGTAGGTATCTTAAAATATAGATGTATTAATAAATGAATGCGAAATAAAATTCAAGACGATCAGTCAAAAATAATATCATATAAATTATATGTCCAGTATAAATGAATAAATGTTGAATATTTATTTGTTATCCAATTTGGTAAACAATCTGGGTATCACTCAATGTAACTAATTCATTAATCATTATTAAAAAAAAATTAAATGTGCAAAATGTAATTATTTTTTAAAGAATAAAAGAATTTTTTTATAAAATTGTTTTTCTTGTGATTAGGCATTTAATGGTCACATAGAACTAAACCATCATCACTTCCTTTTCAAGTTCTTTCTTGTCTTCCTTTGCTCAGTTCCATTTCTCTTTAACTACCTCAGATCATCTCCTTCTAAAACTAAAATAAAAATAAACCACTTTCCTAAGAAAGCAGTATCATTATCTAGCAGCCATAATACGTTGCGATTTGGTAAGGGTAACAAGATGGCCATCAAAGCTATGCTGTTACTTAGTGGATTTTACATGTTGCCTATAGACTAAGTGACATACCTACTGTAGTGGATAATAGATGTACATAGCATTTTTAACCCTTCTCCTACAGCGTTTTTTTCGTTGTATCGTGAATGTTCAAATGTCAAAACACACTCCCAAATAAATTCATTTATCTAAGGCTATTACCGATAGAAAATTGTGAAAAATTACAGGCATTTTATGCAACACATATGGTTACTTTATTTTAAAAACATACAAATCGGTTGTATTTTTCACTAGCTACATCAGGCGAAACACTTTCATGCGTAAAAATTTGTAGGTTACTTTATATTTTTGGCTGTAATGTGCTAAAATTTAAGTTTATCATGAAATTGTACACAACATAATTTGTAGAAGACATTTTCGTGAATAAAACCATGATTTACAATATAATTTAGAGTAACATTAGTCCTAATAATTGCAGTTTGAAATTTACAACGCACAAAGAGGGAAAAGAATCTGTGATATTCAAACACTGTTGCATTGTCAAATTCCTGCCATTCCCCAACCTCTTGTTCACAATACGTATGTGAATAGTATTGACATTGAACACATAGTAGTTACAAATACACATACAAAATTATGTAGCAGTGGTAAAAGGATAGGGTTTGTAATAAGCCATGAAACAGGTCGAGGGAGCTTTGACGAAGAAAGACAACGTTTACTCTCAGAATTTCTGCGTACCACGCCTACAGTTGCACATAAAACAAGGTTTGATTTTATAGTATCTATGCATTATTCTGATTTAGGAGGTAGTTCTATGAACATTATAGATAAAATATTCCTTAAGTTACATTCTGCCCATAACAGACAGGTGGAGTGTCAAATTATTTACACTCAATCTGTTTGTTGCAGGGCTAAAATAAATAGTTCTGTTTCTTATCACATGGTCAGCCAATTGAATGACTGAATCATTTAAGAGCAGAAGAGGTAGAGGTGTAAAATACACTAATCAGAGTTATCTCCTCTGAAAGTAATGAATTTCATTATACAGCCAGACCCTGTGGTGAATGAAGTGAAGGTGTCATTTGCAGAGTGGAAAATATGTGCTTTTCAGAGGGCCCGGCATGCTGATAAGCGTACTTTTCCACTCAGTGAGGAAGGCAATGGTAAACCACCTCACTCCTCGTTTTACTTAGTAAAACCTCTGCAGGTTCAAACCAGCCTTTTGGCTGATGACCTAAACAACAACAACAAGTTACATTGTCTTGAAAATAGGATGACTTCATAAGTAACTTGGCAACTTACAACCATCGTTTCAACCTTGCTATACGAGGTGTGGCTATTAAATAACGAGACTGACGTAAAAAAACTTTATTTTAATTTTATACTCATGTTTTTAAGGTTGAAGATTTGTTCTAAACAAGAATTTGCCTTTTCTGAAACCTGTCTGTTATTCCCCCATTGGGTGGTCTAGTTGTTTTTCGACTCTTTCCAACAGCGCTTTGGATAGTAGTTGAATGTATTTATAATTGAAATTTATTACAGTTTACTACTTTTTTACAGAATAAAATTTATCTGATTAGTTGAAAATATCATTGTTGAGACGTGTACAATTTCAGCGACACTAAATTTGTAACATAAAAATATTTACTCTATACGGTATTTAATTTTTATAATTTTCCTTGTGTTTAGGTCTTTTGATATCCATTATCTTAGATATTAACATGTTTTAATTTCATCTGTTTCTTTACTTTCTATTTTAATTTTGTTTGGATGTTTTTTCATTTGCTTTCTCAAAGGATATTGTGTAGTAGTCCAATCTTTTTCACTTGTTTCTGTAATTTATTATCAGATTTATTGTGTATTAAAATGTTTATACTCAAAAGTTTGGTTTATGTGAACATGCAAAAAATGATACTTATTTGGAATCATAATGCAAGACGACTAAGCAATACTAAGAAATTACAAAAGGACAAATCAAAAGAAACACAAATCAATTTAAAAAATACATTAAATCAACATATTTACAGAAAAATACAATTCTATGAGTACAGAATAATTTAAAATGTAACAATATACAATTAATGATAGGAAATCAACACAAAGAAAGTAATTTAATCAATACAAAGAAACTAAACACTTTTATAATAAGGAGAGATTCTCTGAAATTTCCTTTCATTTGATAAAAGCCACTTTAATCGGTATGCTTAAAAACCTACAAAACTGATTAAAAAAATAATAAAAAATGAATTAGGGCAAAACTTATTATTCAATTTTCAACATAGTATCCTCTTGCCCTCTATATATAAATTTTTGAGCCTCTATTAATTTTTGAGCCTATATTAAACAAAAAACTAATTAGAATTAGCTTATTTTGGTTCAGTATACACAACAATGTATCCAAAAATTGGTATTAAAATTTAAGATCAATATCTTCAATTCTTTTTATGAAAAAAATATTTTAAATTCTCATTTTTTAACGTAGCTAAGGTAAGAACTATCAAATCACTTTAACAGAGGAAATATCCAATCGAAATAAGTAAGACATGAGGTAAGAGCTGCACAAGGTAAAAGGAAGGGAGATAATTTGGTACTTGGATGGATACTTCAACACTGCCAAACACATATGGAGCAAAGACACAAAGAAAATTACATTAAAATCACTCTGTCCTTTACGAATCAAGTTTTTCCCACTTGACTTTATAAAATTATAACTGCTAAAATTGTTAATAACTGTAAATAATTGTTAATTAAAATTGTAAAGCACATCCATTGGATCGAATTTTGTACTATTAACACTTTTTATCTCTGTATTATCAAAATGAGTAGGTATAATTTGTACTGGTAGAAGATCCATGAGTTAGTGTAGGTACCGACCATTATTTATTGATCTTCAATCTCACCTCAAAACACTCTCCACCTTCAAGATCAAGATCTGCAGCTGTATCAGTAGGTTTAACAATATCACCGTCAAACGACAGGATGAGATCTTCCTTCGAACATTTTAATTCGACAGCAACTTTAAAAAATAAAACAGACATTTGTTGATCTTTGCCGATGGTGAAATGGAATTCATTTTGTCTCTTTCCATCAGTAATAACTTTCACTTCTAACATATTTTCAGATTTCTGGGTATTCTTTGGTTGGTTAATATCAACAGGCTGTCGATTTATTCTACCAGCTGCAAAAAAAATTAAATAAATTTTTGCAATCCACTATTACACAATTTTATATCTATACTAATATTATAAATAAGTAATGTTAATTTTTTTGTCTGTAGACAAAAACATCTTAGAATCCATTTAATGAAGTTCAAAAATTTTTTCACAGTTTGAAAATGTACAGCTTCCTGAGTAAGATTTTATGGCATTACGTAATTTTTAAATTTTGGATAAAAAATTTTATGATTATTAAAATGAAGTTACCTTTTAAATAGTTGCTTAATCAATTTATTCTATTGTATACTATCTATTGTACACAATGCAGGTATCAGGTACGGTACACTATTGCTTTAAAATAAGACATCATCTGAAGTTACATTTAAATTAGAGCGAACGTAAGCGAACCAACGAATCTGTCCTGTTAAGCTCACATAATTTGAAGGGCGAACGGAGTAACAGCGAACAAAGTTATTCGTGTTCGCACATGTTCCGAAGCGTGTTGGTAAGTTACAGAATCGTCAAAGGAAGTTCAATGTCAGTGTGAACTATACAAGATAGTAATAAACAAATTTGTCATGTTGTTAGTATTTGTACAGTAGTAGTTAACCTAAACACCTGTTGTGTTCATCAAAATTATTTTACTGTATATTTTTGTTAAAAAGGTATTAATTTATAAATAGCACTAACGAATGGACTAATGCAAAAACCCACCCATTAATTGAATTATATAGAGGCAAGCTATGTTTATGGGATCAAAAATCACAAATATATAAAATTATCAATAAAAAAATGATGCCTAGAGTGAAATTGCTTCTGAACTTGATTATGATGTGAACGAAATTAAGAATTTAATATTTGGCCCAAATTATCACTTGTTAAGCCCGTAAACGAAGTTTTACCTCCAGCTGTTGCTCTTGTTTTTTAAACAAGTTACAACACCACACTCTCTCCTTTTTTTGTTTTCTTGGAAAGTCCTGCAATAACTATAAATCTGGTGCTAATTATCAAATCATCATCTGAGTCCATTGTACTCGTGCATACAACGGATCATGAACGAATATTCGTTCACTACTATACACTTTAACAAACGAATTTGTTTGTTTCTGTTCACTTTAATTTAAACGTAGCTTTACATTCTTTGCTACACAGTATTACCCAACAAACTGTATCCAATCCTATACTCTTTCTTTCTTTTTTAAATTTGAAAATTATTTACAGGAGATATCTAAAAATAAATGTCAGATCCGATTTCTGCATAGAAATTTATCCAAACCTTCAAAAATTAAAAAAATTAAAAAAAAGATTTTATCTATTTCTTAAAACACACATTCAGTTACTAACAGATTGTGTTTCTCCCCACCCAGTACGGATGTCAACAATACTGCTGTTGCCAGTATTGGTTTCATTTGTACAGTCATGTTTGGCTTTCAATGGGTAAGCTTGTGTGAGAAATTAAATGATTTAAGTTTAGTTTCCATGCAGTACATGGTTGACAAATATTAGAAATAAAATAAACACGAGTACACATTATATGCTATTGAGGGTATTTCATATTAAAAAGTAATTTACAAGAATTACAGCCTAGCTTCAGTGATTGATTTGACATGCTAAGAAAATAAAGCTGACACGCGTACCAGTTGGATGTAAAAAAAATCTGGTGTGAAACACTCACACAACTTTCTCTTACTAATGCAAATGATGAACAATATAACCTAACATTAGTAATAAACAAAAAACTAACTTCAAAAAACATAACATAATTTTAATATGAGTGAATGATGAAAATGAAAAACCATTTATATGGAAAGTCACTTTTTGACGCTTTGACACTAAACTAGGCTCTGTAGAGAAAAATGCATAAAATAAAAGTTGTAGATCTTTTAATTTCCTAAAAATTTTATTACGTTCACTTTTGTCTTAAAATGCATACTAACTCCAAAATCTTAAAAAAATTCATTGTTTTTACAGATTTTCAAGAAAAAAACAGAAAATCACTAGTTACCGCCAAACTTAGTGTTATACAAATAAATGTTTGGAATAAAAGTTGTAGGTTTTTAAATTGTCTACAACTTTTATTATGTACATTTTTGCCCTAAAATGCATATTAAGGTTGTAATCTTAAAAGAAATTGTAGTTTTTGAGAAAGCAAAAAGTGAAAATTTACACGAATAAACTACTACTTCCGGTTGACCGATTTTGATGAATATGTTCGTGTCAGCCCTCCAGTCGTACCTAATTGAAGTTTCAAGTTTCAACTTTGGATGATGTTCTGTTCTTGAGATATTTTGTTCACACACACACATACTCAGACCAATCACTAAAAACATGTTCTTTGGGTTCAGGGGGATCTGAAAACGTGCATATCCGGTGAAAACTCTATTTCAAAAAAATCAACAAAAAACAAAACTTTCCTTCCTATATATTCGTACAGGCAAGAGAAAGTAAAAAAAATCTGTAGTAAAACACTCATACAACTTTATATTGCTAATGTAAAATGAACCCTGTAACCTAATTTTAATTATAAGTGAATGGCGCAAAATTAAAATCAACCTCTGTAGAACTTAAAAATACGTAAAACCACTAATTAACTCTAAACTAGCCTCTGTAGAAAAAGTGCTTGAAATAAGTTGTCAATTTTTTATTTCCTATCATGTTCACAAATTGCATAATATGGTCGCAATCTTAAATAATTCCCTTTTTACCAATTCTGTTGAGCAAAATAATAGAAAACCACTAATTGACACTAAACTGAGTATTACAGAAAAAACAAACACTTGAAATGAAAGTTGTAGATTTCTAATTTCCTATAACTTTAATTCTAAACACTTTACCCTAAAATCTAATTTAAACCGCAATTAAAAAAAAATTTTTTTTACAAGACCACAGCAGACCCCCAAGAATTTCAGCACACACGGTGTTTACCTTATATTGTAAAGCATAAAAAATGTACTAAACAAGGAAATTTTTCAAAAAAATTGTAGGAGCCATTTTTGAGAAAATAGCACAAATAAACTACTACTTCCATTTGACCAATTCTGATGAATAAGTTTGTGTTCCCCTAATGGTATTTAATTAATTACTTAACATTCAAATTTTAACTTCATACAATATTCTATTCTAACATATTTTGTTCACACACAGACATAGACCTATTGCTGAAAACATGTTTTTTCAGTTCAGGGGGCCGGAAAACATGTATTAACGGAGAAAACTAAATTTTGAAAAATCACCTTGAAAATAATACTTTCCTTCCGTATATATTCATATAGGGCAAAAAAACGTAAAAAGAATGCTAAGAAAAATTTTTGCCCAAAACAGGCAGGTGGAGTGTTAAATTATTTGCACTTGATCGGCTAATTTCAGGGCTACAAAAAATATCCTGTTTCTTATCATATGGTCAGCCAACTATATGACTGAAGCATTTAAGAACAAAAGAGGTAGAAATGTGAAAAAAAATAGTCAGAGTTATCTCCTTTAAGAGTAATGAATTTCAATATACAGCCAGACCCTGTGGTGAATGAAGTGAAGATGTCATTTGTAGGGTGGAAAGTAGATGTTTTTCAGAGGGCTCGACATGCTGATACACATACTATTCCACTCAGTGAGGAAGGCAGCTGTAAACCACCTCACTCCTTGTTTTACTTAGTAAAGCCTCCAGAGGTTCATCAAACTAGCGTAATGGCAGATGACCTAAACAACAAGAAGAATTTAGTAAAAAAACTATTAAAAGATCTTCGTCCAGGAATAATTACTGATGTTCATCTTTATTTAAATGTTTTTTAACAGATCAATTATATTTTCTGATAAAACATCATGATCCAATTATAATTTATACCAAAACCAAATAATATTTTGTCTTCTTACCTAAAATATCTATTACACTTAAATTTATTGTTTCAGGAGTATCTAAGTAGGTAACTCTAGTATCATTTTTTTCTATTGTAATACACTCTTTACTGACGCCTTTTTCTTTTGATGCCAGTTCATATACTTTAGAAAATGGTTCACGCTGAAAAAAATACATTATAATTAAAAATCAACTAAAAGTTAAACAAATTTTAACTATGAACATTTACAAATGTTTTCTAAAATAGCGTAGGTGTTGAATTTGTATTGCCACTGACGCTCCCCACCATTATCAGCATCTGCAAATGATCCCAGAATCTGTCTGCCAAGAGGAGTGCAGCCAGCCTCCCCTCCATTATGAAGTGGACTTGCCGAAGGGGTATTTAAGGAGCCCCGTACTGACCCACAAGTTGCATTCCCCTACCAACTGCTGAGTGGAGAAGAAAAAATAAGAGCCCAGCTAAGACCGGAAGCACCTTCCCTGGTCTGTGCTACCGGTGGCAGATGCACATTTCTGCACAAGTCAGCCTTTGCCGAACCAGAGAGAACCGTCTCAACCAAGCTATTGGCAGATGGCTAATGCCGACCTGACATTGCGGGGCTCTGGGGGCCACCACTGTCATGCTGCAGTGGGAACCCAACTGTTACTGAGGGAAGGCTAGGCCTGAACTCAATAGCTGAGCCATCACTCTTTGGGCATACACAAAATAAACATTGATATAAAATAATTTCAGATAAAATAATAATATTGATCCTGTAAGATAACAACTTCATTTGCCAACTCCACGATTGTCATTCTTTGACCATCTAGAAACAGTTGTTTTAATTTTGCAATAATTTTGTTATTTTATGATGTTGAAGGTCACTCGCTGTGCTGGTTGACTAACATCTTCTGCTTTTTCTTAAACCATGCAAACCAGTCATAAACAGTGGATTTTTAGTGCATTATCACCGTAAACTAGTTGCAGAGCCAACAGTATTTCTGAAGCCAATTTTCCCAATTTGCACATGAACTTGATGTTTACACTCTGTTCGAACTGCAACATTGTGTTGACTGACAACTACTACTACAACTACAACTACTGACACCACTATGCACTGTTCAAACAAGAGCGTGCATGCAATCATATTGCTATACTATATCCCATGGAAAAATGCAGCACGTCAAAACATAAATGTATTAAAATTGTGATTGAACTTAGCAGGACCATTCGAGTTACAAAAAATGTTCTTTGCTTATCAGATGAAACTTGCTATACTATATACTAAATATAACATAAGACACTGTACTCTGTATCGCTATGATGTAGACTAAACCAAAAATACTGTAGTACCAGTAGAAAGAATTTATACAATAGGCCTAATATAAAACATATTACTCATCCTTTTTACTGACTTTCAACTTGTAGTATTTTTATATCCACTGCACGTTTCTGTGATATATACTATAGTTCGGTTATTTTATCACTTGTTTGGTGATGGCAAGGCAATTCCGAAAACTTTCTGAATGTCCCTCGTATGTTCACTGATAGGCACAGCAAGGGAGTGAGTCAGTTCTACTTCTCTACCAACAAACTGATTAACATCTGAATTTGAGTAGCAAGGTGAAGCTTCACCACATTACACAATACTTTAAAATAATTAGTGAATTATAAAAATACACTTACATATTTCAGCTTATACATGCTGTACCCATCAAGAAACCAGTTTACTTTAACATTAACTGTATCATCATCATCAACCTTCAGATAATCATTTTTTTTACTTAAATCGATAAAAATAGGGACTTCCGAAACATCATCATCATCGTCGTCGACAACAAGAACTTCCTGCAATGTAACCTTCTGGAAAAAAATATGACACAATCTTTATAAAAGTGAAATCCACTAACTAGTCATAAAATTTCCTGAACCACAAGGTTTATAAACTTGGAATTGTGTATACACATTCCATTTTGGTCAAAGTTGAATATTAAGAACTTTATAAAATTCTGCAATCTAAAGGAAGAAGAGGAAAATTGAATAATTTCTTCAAAATTACAAAATAAAAAGTGCACATTAGGCAAGAAATGTAAGTTACTAAAATTAAAAATGCTGCAATTTTTGTATATTTTACATGTCCTAATCCAACCCGAAGCAACCATTTACAGTAAATCTCTGGAAAAACCACCTTAACCCTTCTGGGACTGATAGGTTTTAGAATACTAACTCTTTGAAAACTAATTCTGAGATAGTAGCGATAGACTTGGCTTTTTTTATCCATCTTTTATCCAAAAATAAATTGAATTTTTTAGGAGACATTAAGAAAACTTAAGACATCAAGAGATTTTCTAAAAAAAAAACATGAAACTGTATTTTTTTATGCCAGTTACAGTGAATTTACAAAATGTTTTTTTGAAATTTATGCAGTCGCGCATTTTTGTCAAAATTTGGCAATAAATATTTTTTATTTTTTTTTTAGACTGGTATTATAGAAAAATGTCAAGCTAAAAGTTTGATACATCAAACGCCCTTGCTTTTGTTGTAAAAAGCTCATTTTTATTTCAAGCATTTTTCACTACAGAGCCTTATTTAGCGTCAATTAGTGATTTTCCACATTTTAACGTCGAAAAGAGGTTAATTTTCATTTTGCGTCATTCACACATGATTTAAATTAGGTTATGTTTTTGTCATCTTACATTGTTTACTAATGATTAAACGTAGGTTATTTGGGTTTATTCACATTGGCAAGAGAAAGTCATGTGAGTGTTTCATACAAGATTTTTTATGATTTTTAGCAACAGAGTTTGCCCACGAGAGGTTGCATTGCATTTTGAATCTCTCTGTTTAATAAATTGTAAAAACATTTACTGGTGATGCAGAGCTCCACAGTAGTAAATTTAAATAGATAAAATGAAAAAAGTACTACTATTTATTAAGAGATAACTTAAGTAACAACGAGATAATTTAAGTAAAAATAATTAATTGTTATTACCTTGCGTTTATTTTTGGTAGAGTTTTGTCTACGACGACTTTTACTTCTTGTATTATATACTTTACCACTGTCAATTTCTACAATATCTTCTTCACATGGACTTTTACTTTTGTTCCTTGACCGAGACCTACAACAGTAAATAAATTTTGTAGTTAACCTAACAGTAAACCTAACTTAATTTTTTTAAATTTTATAATTAAATTCACAACTATAACAAAAATAAACAATCAGTGAATAAGAGGGTGGGTGAAAGAATGATTGAAATAACATGAGTGACATGCATAGAGAGCACCATCCACTGACAGGTCTCAGACATGTTATTTATTTACTTCTTACTAATTCATCGATTAATTTATGAAAATTACATATAACAATTTATAAAACTGCAGATGCCAGCTCCACTTCCTCCTTAATTGTCTTTAAATGTTGTTTAGTAGATGACTGGAAGAAATTTTAAGTATCGGTTTGTTTGGGTGAGCGAAAAGTCTGTTGTGGTAGTTTCGATAAATTTGAATAAAAATATATGTTACTAGAGGGATTTTGAGGTCGTTACGATCCATAAAGTTTTTGAATGAAACTTCTAAATCCAAGCTATCACTGACCCCATAAATTAGACCGGTGTATACTGTTCGCCAATTACGGCGGCATGTAGGGAGAGTAGCGGGACAGAGAGAGAATGTGTTGCTTCCGCCGTTCCCCTCAACTCATTTCAATCAGTGCATGGTGTTCAAATGCAATAGTGACAATACCCGATACGGTACGGCACTCTGCCGACCAGTTTCGTTCACTACACTCTAACAAGCTCATTTTTCATCAAAAAATTCTGAAAATATTACTTTCACTTCCTGATGGATCTTATTTTATTACACTATAAATGTTATTATTATACTCTAATATTTATATAAGATACGCTTGTACAAAGTTAGACGTTTGAATCTCATCGCATTTTTTGCGTATCTAGTAGGCTTATATAACTTCTTTTCAAGAATTACATAATATGCGTTATAAATAAATAAATAAATGCGTTATTATTTTGTTATACAATATAACATTTTATCTGTAATTTGATAAATGTAGGGCAGAAAGAGAAATAATAAACGAGCTTGAAAAAATCACTTTTTGAAGGGAAGTCAAAGATAGATCATCGTGTCTGGTGTCTCTTTCCTGTTAGTATTCCAAGTAGCTGAATCAATTTTTATAGTAGTGAACTTTATACGAAACATACGTCAATTTTTAGAAATCAACTACACACGCACAATATCAGTTGTTTGAAATTTCAACAAAAAGAACCGTATAATAAATATAACAGAATGAGGGTATGATGTACCTCTCTTTTGGGCCTGTCAAAACTTATGGTAGGTACATCATTTAGAAAAAACTTATTGTCTATTACCCTAAAATGAATCGCAGACATTTTCCCTGTATTTTGTGCGCACGCAACTAATTTCGACGGCGTGCGGCTTTTGACAGCGACACAAATGTCAAAACGATTACCGCATGAACAGAACACAATGAGTAGTGAGTACTACTTTAGAGGCTGCCTGTATCAGGCTACGACGCTGTGGTGGGGGAGCTACTTACTGCGCATGTGCGGCCCGCATGCCACCGTAGTTGGTTATATTTATACATCCAAATAGGCCTTTAGAGGGACTTATAGCCTGTCCATTATTGTAACTGACGATGGATAGGTTATACAATACTCGAAAGGACCTACTGCCTTTCTTATTAGTTAAGAGTCACCCATTTGGTGGTCTTTTATATTATATGTTATTTATTTAATCTGGAATTCTCTTCATGTTCTTTGTCCTTCTAGAAATACTATGGTCGGTTACAGTGGAAACTCCCTTATCCGGATCAGTGACCTAGAGTAAACCGGATATGAGAAAATCCGGTTTTGGGACATACAAAAAGAGATGTTTGAATTTCTGAAATGCAGTACAGTATGTATGTACAACAGATGTACCCAATTGAAAAATGCCAAATTGTCAATTACAATTTACATATGTAGGCTATACTAGTTTACAAAACGTACTACAGTATACAGTAAGTCAAAAATATAAAATATGTATGTACTGTACAATATTAGGTTTTACAACACATAGTACATTATAATACCGAATGTTATCGTAATATGTCATAGTAATGTCCATTGTATTTCTACTTTCTCTTGCCTATATGTATATAACTGTAGGAAGGAAAGTATTGTTGGTACATACGTATTATGCGGAGGCCACTATTGTACAGCATCCAGTGGTGGATAGGTTAGGTTAGGTTATAATAAATATCTTTCTACTGCTATCTTTGTTACATTATGAATCGGACGATACCCGATGAATCATACTTTACTTTACATTATTTTCAAGATACGTAAGTACTGTTTACTATTTTCGAACCATGTACCTACTCTAAGAGACGCCTTTTTACGACACAATCGCAAATTACACTGCCAGAACGGATATTCTTTTCCAAAGTACAGTTTCATTTCGTGATTATTCACACACAGTTTTGTTGTAGACAATAAAAATCTTTCTTGAAGGAAATGGGTATAGTAATTGAAGGAAGGGTATAATTCTGAGGTACTCGAGAAAGCAGAATTTACGCATTTAACGGTGAACCACAAGTATCATTTCGTTGATCCAGAAACTGGGGCAAATACCCAAAGAGTTGAACAAATGTGGGGAAGTGCTAAATGGAGAAACAAGAAACATCGAGGTACCGCTTGTCATCATCTTGAGTCCTATTTGGCAGAATTTATGTGGCGGTCAGGAGTGGCCGCGACTGGCGGCAATGCATTCAACTCCATTCTCGCTGACATTGCTTCATTTTGGGAGGCAGAAATCATGAACCGCTCGTCATAATGACATGTAATTTTCACAGCGAGTCAAATAAAGTCTGTTTTTTATAAATATGTAGTCTTTTTTTGAACCTGGTAAGAAAAAATCACTGTACAATAGCGGCCTCCGCTTAATACGTAAGTACCGTATTGTTTTTCATTTTGATTTTTTCAGTTTCTACCGAATATACTCGTTTTCAAACCCCCTAAACCCTAAATTCATGTTTTTAGAGATAGGTCTGAGTGTGAGTGAACAAAATATCTCAAGAACACTACATCGTACAAAGTTGAAATTTAAGTTGGTTACTACTAGAGAACCCGACACAAATATTTTCATCAAAATTGGTCTACCAGAAGGAGTAGTTTGTTCATGTAATTTTTCACTTTTACAATTTTATTTTCTCAAAAAACGGCTCCTACGATTTTGTTAAAAATAGTCTTTACTACATTTTTTTATGCGCTACAAGATAGGGTAAGCGCCATGTCTGCTGAAATTCTAGGGGAGGCTGTTCTCTCGTAAAAAAAGGTTCTTTAAGATTATGGCCTTAAAAGTTGTAGACAATTAAAAAATCGACAACTTTTATTTCAAACATTTCTTTGTGTAACACTTAGTTAAGCAGTAAATTAGTGATTTTTTTTTTCATGAAAATCTGTAAAAAATTAATTTATTTTAAGATTTCAACCTAAGTATGCATTTTACAACAAAAGTGTGTATAATCAAATTTAAAGGAAATTAAAAGATCTACAACTTTCATTTTAAGCATTTTTCTCTACAGAGCCTAGTTTAGGATAAAGGAGTGATTTTCCGTATTAATAAGTCAAACTAATGTTGGTTTTTATTTTGCATCATTCACTCATGATTAAAATTACGTAATGTTTTTTTAAGTTAGTTTTTGTTTATTACTAATGTTAGGTGGTATATTTCATTATTAGTATTGGCAAGAGAAAGTCATGTGAGTGTTCACACCAGATTTTTTCAATCCTAATTACCTAACTATCAAAATTTCCTGCAGATACAATCCTGTAGCTAACTCTTTATCAATGAGGCTAATAGTTTATAAATTTAATGGCAAAAGCATGGACAATCACATTTTCAGTAACACACAAAATTTCAATTTTTACCTTGTTCTACATATCACAGAAGTTGTTTTAATAATTGGGTTGTCACTTGTATTTTCATCTGCAACTGAAATACTTTCAACTTCTCTATCATCCTCCAAAGAGCAATCAAGAGAACTGTTCATCAGATTGTCCAAGTCTGACATCATTGCAACTGAAACACATATTTAGTTACCGTTTAGTATGAATATGGTTAATGAATTTCAATTTATTTTATAAGAAACACTGGACCTTTTCCGTTAATTCACATCACACCATCTGTAACCTTAAAGTCACATCGTGTAAACGTATCTTTATTGTTATGACTGATGACTCCCACTCACTATAATTAATATTGTAGATATTGTTTGCATGTTTATTAATACACATGTTATTAATATACATGGTTCAGTTCATGCCTCCCCAATAGACTATTTATTTGTAATTTAATAACTGTGTTATTTTGTCTTTTTTGAAATGTAAATTTTTTGTTCTTATTTGTAATTTTTGTGTTTTTTAAATGAATTTGTGTTATTTTCTGTATTTTTAAATTTTAATGTTTTGTAATTTTTCTGTATTTTTTTAAACATAAATTTGCATTATTTTCAGTGTTTTTAAATTTTAATGTTTTGTAATTGTCTGATCTTAATCATATTTGTAATTTTTTGTATTTTTTAATAAATTGTGTTTTTTCTTTATTCATACATTTTAATGTTTTGTAATTGTTTGATCTTAATTGTTTTGTAATTTGGAAAATAAAGCTTGTAAATATTTTGTGAAACTTGTAAAAGAATGAAGGAAAAAACAACTAAAAATATAATAAAAATGAAAACCGAAAATAAAAGAATCAAGCGATTGCTAATCGAACAGTACAGAGCATGTGCAGGCGGTTGCTGGGTTGAACAGTAAAGGTGCATTCACACGATATTTTGATGATGTGAAATAACAGAAAAGGTCCGAAACATTTTGGAAATACTACAAAAGAAAAACACAGAAGATTGATTCTTTAACATTTAAACCCACTATTTTTTTTACAGTACTTCTTTTTTTAGTCATCAGTCTCTTGACTGGTTTGATGCAGTTCTCCAAGCTATCTATCTTGCGCAAGTTGTTTCATATCTACATACCTGTAACACCATATATCTTATGTAATTTTTTATATATATTCTAATTTTTGTCTTCCCCTACAATTCACTGCAGGAAAGCGCCGGCCGGGCAGAAGGAAAGCGTCCTGGCTGAAGAATTTGAGAGATTGGTTTGGTCTCAACTCCACGTCACTGTTCCGAGCAGCTGTTTCGAAAGTTACAATAGCAATGATGATCGCCAACCTCCGACGCGGAGACGGCACTTGAAGAAGAAGAAGACAATTCACTGCCTCAATATTGCCCTCGATTATTGATAGACAAATACCTGGATGTCTTAAGATATCCCTTCTTTTGGTAAGATGTTTCCATATATTTCTTTTTTCATCCACTCTTCTAAGAACCTCAAAATTACTTACTTTGTCCACCCACCTAATATTTAACATTTTCTTGTAACACCACATTTCAAAAGCTTCTAACCTCTTCTTTTCTACAGCCCGTATCACCCATTTTTCAATCCTGTATAATGCTACACTCCAAACATAGTTTGTTTTAAGAAATTTTTCCTAATCTGTTAAGTCAATGTTTTAAGTCAGCAAGCTGATTTTCATTTCAAAGGCTTTTCTAGCTTGAGCAATCCTACTTTTGATATAACTTGTTCCATCCTTTGTTATTTTACTCCCTAGATAGCTGAATTCCCCGACTTTCTTTACGCTTTTGTTGCCTACTTTTAAATTTCCCATCTCTTCTAAACCATTATGCTGCTGCACAACACTTTCGTTTTGTTCTTATTAATTTACATGAAGTAATCTATCTCATGATCTCATCCATTCCATAAGATAATCCTCTATTTCTTTCTTAGTCTCGGCTATTATTAATCGTATCATCGGCTAATCTCAGCATTTTTATTGTTTCTCCTTGAATTTTGAATTTGAATGTAAAAAAATACTTCTTATCAACCATAAAATAAAACACAGATTTGAAGTTTAATGCAGAAAGGGTTACATGTATAATACAAAATAATAACAAGTAAAATTGGCTATTTTAAAATCTGACATTTTCAGCTCAAATTTAATGAACAGAGTTGATTTAAAAAAAGAATTATTCAATTCTGCAAAATGAGTTCAACGTACAGATGTGTTCAATTTCAACAAACGATTTAAAAATAAATATATCTACAAAGGAGTATAACTGCTTCAACTCAATGTCACTTTCGGAGATTATGTTAAGATTAATACGTTAAAATTCCGGGAAGATAAACAGAATTTTCTTTTGCTACCGGGAACAGTTTTATTTAATAAATTCTTATAATTACAGATTATCACATAAGAAATATAGGAATAAGTATAAAAGATAACTTACTTCTGAAATCTTTGACCGCATCAAAGGGAAGATTAAGAGGCCCTTCTTCGCTTGGAATATCATCCATTTTAAAATAAAATACAGTAGTGTAATAAAATAAATTATCAAAACAACTGACCGCCAAATACACAGTTTAAGTTGTTTACTAATCGCTACGCCCGATCGCAACAGATGACATTATAATACACACATGTTCATAACAAACGAATTTATTAATAACAACGGAAGCTTAGCAGGTGTTTAACGTGATTTTGTCTAATGAAAACAAAATGGTATACAAAAATACTGAAGATAAATAAATTTGTAAGTATATCGAAAGATTCGAACAATTGACTCGAATGTCAAAGATATAATTTATTTCAAGTCGGTCTTGTTTATTTCGCATATATCGATCTTATTTGTCAATCGAATTTTAATATGTTCGCAATCAAAACGTCGTCGGCATCAATCGTAGTCGTATCGTTTGTTGGTTTATTAACCTTAAAACTATTTTTGTTATTAACAGGTTTTATTTGATACATTTTATTTAAATATGGTTAGATTTAAGAACAGGTAATATAAATTGAATTATTTATATTTACTAAAAATATGGTTTTGTAGGTTGATTAAGTTGTTTTATTTAAGGGTTTTTAAAACAAATTAATTTTTGAAAGCATAGAACAAAATACATCAATATTTTTACAGCTTTAATACTGTTGTTTTTCTTTAAAGTAACACTAAAACTTTAAAGCTCACTGTTCCAAGTTGTTGATACTGTCTGTGTATTATTACTAAATTTGTTTCGGTTTCCAAAATTTCACTTTTTGTGAGTGTTGTATTTAATTTTGTAAGGAAATGACAAAATATTATTTTTTATTGATAGGATAAAACAATTGTAGATTAATTATGTGTACATACTTCCAAAATTGACAATGAAGTGTTCTAGACATTATGATATACCTAAACAGATCATGTGAACCACAGTTATACAATCATAATAAACTGGTAGTATTTTTTTAGCCCTGTTGTTTTAGTTTTGTGTATGAAATTTATGTGACACAATTATTGTTTATTTTATTAAAGTTCTCTAAAATTTGGAACAGCCAACGATTAAACTTTTATTATTAGATAAATTTAGAAGAGAAAGATTAACCCTGACTAGGTAACAAATTAAAGGTGCGGTTTCGTTTGTGCGATTGTCACATGCGACTGACGTGTAGGTCGGGGGGTTTTGTTTGTGCCGTGGAACGTGCGATCCAACTGCACGTTCGGGTTATCCGAAACTTCAAGAAATACTCAGTATTCTAAATGTAATTTTTCTACAAATAACTGTAATAAAACCAATAAATAATAAATACTGTAAACTGTATTTCTGTACCAAAATACTGTTTAAGCAAACTGAACTGTAAATTATAGCACATAAAGTATGCCTACATGACATTCAGCACTGCAGACAGGATTTTTACCGATAATATGAGTATTTTCCTTGAAGCGGTAGCCTACTACCAGGCCTACTGTTTATTTTGGCTATATTACATTTCTGCAAATAGTCAATTAGTACTGTATTGTGGTTGAATGGGTACGGTAGTGTCTTGGCCTTAATGTAGTTTTCATTTCGTTTTGTGGCCAATTAGAGTTATGTACTGGTAGTGGAAGTGAAATGATATTTAACAATGTCGTGTAAACATAAACATGTGGTCAAAACCATCGAAGCAACGCCTACTGATGTACAGGGTGAGCATAAATTATTAGACACATTACAAACGTTAATAAAAAAATAAAAAGATGTAGCGCGCTATTTTTGTGACAAACAGTAGTGCACGAGCTAGAGTTTCAGATGACCTTCATGAAACCAGTCGGCTCTATGGTGGGGGTGGCAGAGCGTCAGTTGAGCTATGGCTACCGTGCAAGAGAAAGCTATGTGTGTTCTGTGGTTTCACGAAAGTAAATCGGGTGTTACTGTGCAAAGACGTTTCCGTTTAGAGTATGGCCGTGATTCTCCTTCTAAAAACTCCATCAAACGTTGGTGTCGACAATTTATAGAGACAGGAAATGTGTTACATATGAAAGGTGCTGGCAGGCCTATTGTCTCCGAGGAAGTTGTTGATAGAGTAAGGGAAGCATTTCAGAGAAGCCCACGTAAATCAACTCGCCGTGCGAGTTTACAACTTGGCATACCACAGTCGACAATTGTGAAAGTGCTACACAAACGGCTAAAAGTGCATTCATACAAAATTCAATTGTTACATAGAATTACAGAAGACGATAAACCACGCCGGTACAATTTTGCTGTCGACATTCTCAATAGAATTGACAAAGATAGTGATTTTTTAAGAAAAGTTATCTTCTCTGAAGAAGCTACCTTCCACATCAGCGGTGTTGTTAATCGTCATAATTGTCGTATTTGGGGTAGCGAAAACCCTCATGTTGTTGAAGAAGTTGAACGTGATAGCCCGAAGGTTAATGTTTGGTGTGCGTTAAGTGCATATGGCGTTATTGGTCCATTCTTCTTTGCCGAGCCTACAGTGACTAGTGCCACAAATTGAATATCGACAGCCAAATGTTTACTATCAACAAGATGGTGCACCTCCACATTGGGGTCTACAGACATGTTCGTGATTACCTGCATGAACAATTTCCTGGACGTTGGATTGGCCGCGATGGACCGATTTCCTGGCCGCCTTGATCACCTGATATTACATCACTAGATTTCTTCCTTTGGGGATTAGTCGAAGATAGTGTGTACTCAAACAAGTTACGCAATATTGACGAACTAAAAAGAAAAATCGAAGCTGCAATTCAGGACATCGGCCAAGAAATGATCGACAACGTATGGCGTGAAATTGAATATCGTTTAGGTATTTTACATGTAACAAATGGTGCTCACGTAGAAACTTATTGAACTTGACATGTGTTGTGAATAAAACTTTTTAAAATTGCCTTTTCGATAACCAACATTCATGTAAGTACACCCAATTGTTATTTTTTTATTAACGTTTGCAATGTGTCCAATAATTTATGCTCACCCGGTACTTTTAGTACCGGGCAGGACATTTCGGTAAGAAAACGAATGGAAAATAAAAACTAAGAAAATATTTGACAATTTAATTGTACAAATAAAAGTTTTAGGACACAGTAATATTTTTTTTACAATAAAACACCATTTTCTTGTTATTTAAAAAACCCGACTTATCTGAAATTGGCTCACCCCAATTATTTTGAAATAGCGAAGTTTACCCTATCTATTAGACAATGAAAGCAAGTTTGAAGGATCAAATAGTTGTAGTTTTTCTGCAGCTAACTCAATGAGTTTTGCATTATCGTCTTGGGAAAAACTCATTTTCAACTTCCAGATGCATGAAACTACTGCAGGTGACTGGTTCCCAAAGCAGTCGATGCAGCCGACACATGCAATCTCTTGCGTCGGACGCATATACGGAACCAATTCTTAAGAAATCCATTTGATGAGTAATGGCAGTGATGCATGCAGTAATTGCATGAGACGATTGCACAAATGAAACCGCACCTTTAGTTAGACATCGTGAAGAACCATAATTAGTTAACTGTACTTTTCTTTTTTTATCAGATTCTAAAACTTTTAGGGAAAAGGCAGAAACAAGGCTGTGTTAACAAGAACAGATAATTTATTATAATAAGTTTTATGCATCCAATAGGATACTTTCTACAAACTTTGTTGTTAGACCTTTAGTAATGATTATATGTTTGTTTACAGGTACACTGTTATTGAAGTAGATCCTGGAAAAATGCCCAAAAAGCTATCTTGGGAATTATCATCATTTAAGTTATACTCAGCTGTATCTAGTACTATACTTAAACTTCATGGAGATTATGGACTCGGTTGCTCAGCAAATGGCATGTCTGGTAGAGTAGTGAAAACTTATTTTTATGTTTATATAGGCAATGTCTATATAAACACCATTTACTTGTTATTTAAAAAACCCAGCTTATCCGAAATCGGCTCACCCCAATTATTTCGAAATAGCCGGAGTTTACTGCATCTATTAGACAATGAAAGCAAGTTTGAAGGATCAAATAGTTGTAGTTTTTTTGCAGCTAACTCAATGAGTTTTGCGTTATCGTCTTTGGAAAAACTCATTTTCAACATTTTCATTGATCAACTCATTTTCATTGATGTATTTTATATCATAATATACATCAATGAAACACGTGATCTAATTTTAATCACGATTGGATGATGATAAATGAAAATCAAACTCTGTTGGACTTTAATTTTGATAAGGGAAATATTGAAAATCACTAATTGACACTAAATTGAGCTGTGTAGAAAAACGCTTGAAAAATGTTGTAGGTATTTTAATTTTCTATAAGCCTTTAATTATAAGTATTAACTTTTGCCCTTAAATACATATGGTTGGCTGTAATCTTGTCATATTGTTTTTGTAAATGCTAACAATTTTTTTTATGACGAGTTAGAGCAGACATGTTGCTTACCCCATCTTGTAACAGTACAAAAATTTAGTAAATATTTTATCCATAATTTGTATAGCCTACGTTGCAATCTGTTCAATTTAAGAACAATACGCAACCATGAGCCAATGAGATTAGAATTATCTGTATGATGAGATAAATGAAGTGTACTCTTGTACATTCTCAGGCCGAACATTCCTGAGAGGGTATGGTTAATTGAACCCCAACCATTTTTTTTAATTTTTGGTTTTACGGCTGACTGTTCTGCAATTTTTGCTAATCCAGACAGTGTATAATGATAATAAAGAAAAAAAGCCAGACCTGACCAGGAATCGAACCCAGGACTCTGGCGTAGAAGTCAGTTGCGCTAACCACTACGCCAATGAGCCGGCTTCCAACATTTAAGTACATCGGTAACACTGCCTAGTATTCAAATTGGGTCTTTTCCGTTACATTTCCACAACCAGTATTGTATGGCAAGTCTACTTCTGCAGCCATAGCTGTACAGGGAGAAATTGAATTCCATCATAACAAAACTAATACGAGGTGTGTTCAAAAAGTAACGGGAATTTTTAAATTTCGCGGGTTTGGATAGTCCGATTGTAAAATTATTTTTTTTATGTTGGTACACATGCCCCTGACGTACGATAAAATTTTCAACAATATTCATTGCTTAGTTCTTAAGTGGAAGCCGCTAAGGTTAGACGTGTTTTTCGAGCACGGCTATTTTTGTTTGTTAAAAGAAATGGATCAAAGAATTTGTATTAAATTTTGCGTGAAAAATGAAATAAAGTGTAATAAAGTGTGTGAAATGTTAACAAAGGCATATGGTGAGTCTGCTATGAGTAAAACATTTTTTTTTTTTTTTTTTGGTTTAACGTCCGACTGTTTTGCAAATTGCTGCTAATGCAGACGGCGAAGGATGAAATGAATTTTTTGTAACGTATGAAAAAATGCCATGCCCGAGTGGGATTCGAACCCAAGACCGCGTGATGAATATGAGTAAAACAAGGATTTATGAGTGGTATAAGCGTTTCCAAGATGGCCGCGAAAACGTTGAAGATGACGAACGACCCGGACGTCCAAGCACATCAACAACCGATGAAAACGTGAAAAAAGTGAAAGAAATGGTTATGAACGATCGCTGAATCACAATCAGAGAAGTCAGTGATGATGTTGGCATATCGATTGGCTCATGCCATGAAATTTTTTCGGATGTTTTGGGTATGAAACGTGTGGCAGCAAAATTTGTTCCAAAATTGTTGAATTTCGAACAAAAACAGCGGCGAATGGAAGTTGCTCAGGAGTCACTAAATGAAGTCGACAACGATGCGGATCTACTCAAACGTGTTATAACAGGTGACGAAACATGGGTTTACGGATACGATGTCGAAACTAAGGATCAATCGTCCCAGTGGAGGCATTCTGGATCGCCAAGACCGAAAAAGGTTCGACAAGTGCGGTCGAATGTGAAGGTTATGCTCACTGTGTTCTTCGATTTTAATGGCATAGTGCATCATGAATTCTTGCCACAAGGTCAAACAATCAATAAGGAGTACTACCTACAAGTTCAACGCCGTTTGCGTGAAGCAATCCGAAAAAACGCCCGGATTTGTGGCAAAACAATTCATGGCTTTTGCACCACGATAATGCACCTGCTCACACTTCATTGCTTGTTCGTGAATTTTTGGCCAAAAACAAAACCGTAATGATGCCCCAGCCTCCATATTCGCCAGACATGGCTCCATGTGACTTTTTTCTATTTCCAAAAATAAAGAGAACATTAAAGGGCTGTCGTTTTACAAGCATAGATGACATTAAAAGCGAATCTGTGAAAGAGCTAAAAGCTATCACAAAGATCGAGTTTCAGAAGTGTTTCGAGGATTGGAAAAAGCGTTGGCACAAGTGTATTGCATGCGAAGGGGACTACTTTGAAGGCGACCATATTAATGTAGATGAATAAATAAATATTTTTTTCAAAAAACGAAAATTCCCGTTATTTTTTGAACAAACCTCGTACATTACTTCATTCCCGCTAACCCCTCCTCATCACTCACACCATGTCCTCCTCGCTTTAATTTCATAAATTAATTTTCAAGAATAGGTTTTGATGGGTGTTACAGGAAGGCGAAAAGAAAGTTTCCTGTGTGTGGTTGAAGATTGCAACTACCTAAACCCTTGTTCACATCTAGCAAATCGTCTAACATTAAAATGTTTATCAAAACATTAATTTATTTGTTTGTCAAATAATTTATTCCCAAACTTTTTAAAAGTTTGTAGTGATTCCTAAAAACAAAACCAATGAATTGGATGTGAACTGGAAAGTTGGTAATTTACCTGGTTATGAACAGTAATTAGGTAATAAATTTAAAACAAATGCTATAATGGTCGGAAATTGAATGTTTTAGAAGTGTGTTTGTGTGTAAACCATGAGTAGACAGTGCATCCATGGTTAAAGAAATATGTCTCGCTCTCTCTTGTAAATACAACAAAAAGACCTTTCAAATCCATATAAAAGTAAATAACTACCTTTACTAGGATTTGAACCAGGAACCATTATCCCTGAAAATCGGAGCTGTAAAATAGCTGACTCATGTTGACGACTTTATCTTTAGACTAACCCAGTGGGTCATTTTAGTAAATTTTTCTTTTTTTTAAATCCATAATGTATACATTGCAATCTTTTTAATTCAGAACACTAAACAACCTCCATGACCTAATGAGATGAGGGTGATGTGCAAGACATAAATAAAGTATAGTGTTATACAGACCCAGGTCGACTATTCCTGAGAAAGTATGGTTAATTGAACCCCAACCATCAAAGTACACCAGTAGTAACCACTGTCTAGTATTCAAATCTGCATTAAGGTATCAACCTTTATTAGGATTTAAACCAGGAACCTTCGTCTTCTGAAAATCAGCTGTTAAACAGGTGATTCGCGGCTACGACTTTACCTCTAGACCAACCAGGTGGGTCAATTTAGTAAATTTTTTTTTAATCCCTTATGTATGTTCGACGCAATTTGTTTAATTCAAAACAATAAGCAACCCTCATATGACCTAATGAGATGAGGATAATGTGTAATGAAGTGTATGTAGTCTTGTGCAGGCCCAGGCCAACCATTCCTGAGAGAGTGTGGTTAATTAAACCCCCAACCATCAAAGTACACCGGTCACCTGTCTAGTATTAAAATCCATGTAAAAGAAACTACCTTTACCAGGATTTGAACCAGGAATGGTTCAAAAATCAGCCGTTAAACAGATGATTCACAGCAATAAAACCCATGTTTCATACAGGGCAAAAATAGTAAAATACTATCTTGTACATATTATTTATGTTTTTGGTTGTTTTGTATGTTTCAGTAAGATATTGTAATAAAGAAACAAGAATAGGTGTAATACGATGTAGACATGGACCTCACAAACTAGTAGCGAGTATCATACCATTCATTAAGCAGGTTGGTAAAGTGAACGTTAGGATACATACATTATACACAGGAGCTACTTTAAAACAATGCTACAAATTTATTAAGGTAAGTTCACAGTCATAAATATTTAATTTTCAAAATTTTAGTTTCCCTACTTTAACTTACAAGTTTTTTCTAATCCATCACTAGCTATGTCCACACTCGTGCGATGTAGAACGCTACATCACTTGTCATCACCTGTTCGATCTCGTTTGAAAAGCTTTATCTCAAAAAAAACGTAACAAATATTTTTGAACACTACACTAAATAAAAGCCTCTTCTTTCCTTCATTGTTTGGTTTGATGTAGATTATTTTATTTAGAAACTAGTCGAAGATGCAGCAATTTATGCATAAAGAGTACTCAGATTTTAGCCAGATTTCCGTTAATATGGTTTTTAAACGTCCTTTACTCCGTCCAGACTTTTCATAAAAGAACGGCGTTTAAGTACGTTGAAGATCAGAGTTTTCTCTATATGAACATTTTAAAATAGAAATCTGATGTTCCATTTTAAAATGCCAGCCATTTTTTTTAAAGAAAGTGTATTATGGTTCATGTAAAGATAGGGAAATGATTTTTGGATGGAACCATGCATTTTTACAGCAGTATTGTGCCATGTATCGTATTTTGCATTTGTGATTAGAAATAGATTATGTGGTGTTAATAGAAAATTCTATTAGCCTCTAAACTTCTTGAGAGGAAACTGAGCTCTATCGCGGTATCCGCTTCGAGTATAGTCATTTAGAAATGCAAACTTCTGTGTTTTTCCTGCTGCAACTCATTCTGTAGCTCATTTTGAATTATTTAACGATGTTTTTATTAACAAAAATAAACGCTAGTTGCTTGACATAATACTGTTGTGAAAATGCATGGTTCAGTCCAAAAATCATTTCACTACCTTTACGTGGAGCCAAAAAAGCACTTTTTTAAAAAATGGCCGGCATATTAAAATGGAACATGAGATTTAACTTTTAAAATATTCATATTATAGAAAAATCTGGGATCTTCAACGTACTTAAATGCCGATTTTTATGAAAAGCCTGAATGGAGTAACGGACGTTTAAAAACCACATTAACGGAAAACCGGCTAAAATCTGAGTACTCTTTATGCGTAAATTGCTGCATCTCCGACTAGTTTCAAAATAAATTAATCTTAGTCCAACCAATCAACGCAGGAAAGAACAGGCTTTAATTTAGTGTATTGTTCAAAAATATTCGTAGTTTTTTTTTATTGAGATAAAGCTCTTCAAACGAGTGCAGGAAGGTGGTATGCCTCTAAGCATGCTACATCGCATGCGCTTAGAGAATCGCAAGATGAAAAAGAAAAAGCACGAGTGTGGACATATGTAATGAGTTAAATAATGTACGTTAAAATAATCTACTTTTGCATACCACTGTGTCGTAATTATAAACACTGTCTATTTCAGGCATGTACTGTAAGAAATATTTCATTTCATTTATTTGAAAATTTCCCTATAACAGGCAGTAGGAGTGTTAAATTATTTGCATTCGATATGCTAGTTCCAGGGCTACAAAAATAGTTGTTTCTTATCAAATGGTCAGCCAATTATATGGCTGAAGCATTATTTTAATAACAGAAGAAGTTGAGTCATAAAAGACACTATATGCTTTTTCACTGTTGATGAGCTCTGCTGTTCCATGCGTTTAGACCAATCAGAAATGTTTCCCAGCATTGTCAAACTGTACAATGTATCAGCATGACAAACATTACGCACGCATGCGTATAAGAGACTGAAAGTGAGAGGGAAAGTGAAGGTGCCCACTTGTTTGTTTCCAATGTGCACAATTCACTAGTAAAATTATAGTTAAACATTGTTTCATAAGTAGAATATTTATCTGCTGTTATACTAACTCTTCTACTTCAGAGTGTCTTAATGCGAAGTGTTGAATGATTTATCTTGTCAGTGTCTCATTTTTAAAATATATGTTTGGGAGTACTTACAGAAACGTCAGTTGCATTAGTTACATTTTTTGGACTTGTTTTACATGTTTTACGTCACCTTCCCAGAAACATCGCTAGAGGAATCATTAGGAGAGCTCATAAAGAATGTTGGGAGACTTTTATAAGGAAGCTAGAAGAAGATCTCTATGGAAGACAGCATGTATGTGGCGTTCAAGGTCATAAAACATCTGAATAAGACAAAAAGAGATACAGCACGACTAAATGTAGTGTCGAAACCAGTGGATGCAACATTATAAAAGTCCCTGGTTTGATGATAGTTGTCAGTTGGCTCCTACAGAGGGAAATGATACGAATCAAGAGGATGGGAACCAGTCAGTTGATTTAATAACTTTAGAGGAGCTGGAGGGAGTACTTAACAAGGGCAAAGCAACTGGATCGGATGGCTTGAATATCGAACTACTGAAATGTGGTGGTTTGTTTTCAGGCTGCTATTCATGCATTTTATAAATATGTGCTGGACTCAATTAAAGATCCCAGAGGACTGGCGAATTGCCACCGTCAAATCTCTGCTTAAAAAAGAGATAGAAGCTCTTGTGATACTGTAGTTATCACATCATATAAGTTATACAGCATGATAATAAAAGGTAGGATGCAGATTATTGCAGAGACCTTGCTACTCGAAGAACAGTGTGGCTTCAGGAAGAGGAGATCATGCATTGACAATGTGTTTATCATAAAGCAAATTGTTGAGAAAAGAAGAGAATTCAATCTCGAAACTCACTTAGCTTTTGTTGATCTTTAAAAGGCTTTCGATACAGTGGATAGAACAAAATTATGGGAAATATTGCGAGATACTGGATATCCTTCCCATCTTATAAAAGCAGTCCAAAGCCTGTACAAAGATACCAGAGGGATAATAGCAGTGAAGCACTCCAATTCTGAAGAAGTAATTATTAATAGAGGAGTAAGACAAGGGTGTGGTCTATCACCCACTTTGTTTAATATTTATTTGGATGACGTGATCAGAAGGTGGAAGTCTCAAATACACACTGTATTCTCATAGGAGAAGATAGGGTTGTAAACTGCCTATTTGTTATTTGCCGATGACCTGATAGTGCTACAGGAGAATGAGGATGACCTGCAGAGAGCACTTTTCATGCTGAACAAACTCTGCAAAGAATATAAGTTGATAATTTCGACGAAGAAAACGAAGGTAATGGCATTCAGGGGGAAGGAGCCAGCCAGAAGCAAAATTGTTATAGATAATAATATTTTGGAACAGATCTCCCACTTTCAGTTTCTAGGTTGCACCATTACATACCTTCTTCTTCTTTCTCTCTCCCCATGTGCCTTACAGCGTCGGGGTAGTCTCGGACAACTTCCTCCATTGTACTCTATCCGCCGCCAATCGTCTCATTTGCCCTAGGGCCATGGCTCTTTCCTCTCCCAATCTTCGTATGTGCTCATCATATGAGTATCGTGGACGTCCTCTTTTCCTACTCCCGCCAACGATTACGTTTGCATACTGCTTGGCTTTCCTTTCATCATCCATTCTTTGTATGTGACCCCACCATCCCAATTGTTTTCTATCTATTACTTCCTTCACATCCTTCATTCCTATTTCCTCCCTGATTCTTTCACTTCTTACTCTATCTCTCAATGTCTTCCCAGCTGTCCTTCTATGGCACTTCATTGCAACTGCCCTGATTCTGCTCATTTGTTGTTGCTTCAAGGGCCAGCTTTCTGCACCATACAGGACTATTGGTTCAATAATACTTTTATAGACCCTGTTTTTTACTGTGGCACCCACTTCTTTTTTTCCAAAAATACAATTTCTGGTTGCATAGAAGGCCCGACTAGCTTTAGAGATTCTATTTCTTAGTTCATCATCTATTTTCCCATCGTCCCTTACTACTGTACCCAGATACTCATATGACCTCACCTGTTCCATTACCTGTCCTTCCACATCTATCCTAATTCTTTCACCTTCCAAGCCATTAACCACCATCACTTTACTCTTATTGATATTCAGTGTCATGCCTTTCCTTTTCATCTCTTCATTCCATTCAATTACTGCAGTTTGAAGCTTTCTTTCAGAGTCAGCAATAAGAACTATGTCATCTGCAAATAACAAAGCTTGAGCAAATATGGGCCTCAAGTTCCAACGTCCCACCATCATTCTGTCAGTTCTTCTTTTGCAGATTTTATTAATTTCGTCCATTATCATCACAAAAAGTAGTGGACTCAAACTATCTCCCTGCTTAATTCCTTTTTCCATTTGTAACGGTCTTGAAATCCTTCCACACGTTCTGATCACTGCAGTCACATTATTAAAAACACTTTTTATTGCTCGCTGTAATTTTGGTGATACGTTTTTGGCAACCAGCGTCTCCCATACAACACATTTTGGGACCGTATCGAAAGCTGCTTTGAGGTCCAAGAATGCCAGATAAACCCGTTTTCCCTTTTCTATAGACTTCGAACAGATTGATCTCAGCGAGAAAATATGGTCTTGAGTTTGTCTGCCTGGTCTGAAGGCACATTGTTCCTCCTCAAACTGGTCCTCCACCACCGCACGAAGTCTTTTCTCTAGAATTCGGGTATAAATTTTCAGTACAACCGATGACAAACACACTGCGCGAAAGTTTTCACAATCAGTTGAGTTACCTTTTTTATACAGTGGGATAATGATATTTTGTTCCCATTCTTCTGGAATCTTTTCCTGTTTCCAGACTTCCTGCAATAATTTTGTTAGGCTATTCACTATGCATTCACCTCCTTTCTTCAGGTATTCAGCATATATTTCATCTATTCCTGCTGCTTTCCCTACCTTCATTTTTCGAATTGCATCCCTAACCTCTTCCTTTGTTATATCAGAATTCATTTGATAGTCCACATTTGCATCATTGACCACATCTACAGTGATAGCTTCCTCAAACCTATCCTCTTTGAACTTATCTTCGAAAAACTTTTTCCAGGTTTCAAGTACATCTTGCGTAGCCGTCATCAGTTTCCCTTCTTTATTGAGTTCACTTGTTTTCCAAACTTTCCACTTATACTTTTGCAAATTGTCCAGAACTTTTTTACATTATTTTTGAAATTTCTATCGATTTCATTTCCAAATTCCTCCCAAGCCTTCACCTTCGACTCCTTCACTATTTTTTTTTGCTTGGTTTCTGCACTCAATATATTTCCGCCAATCTTCATTTCTTCCCGATCTAATGTATCCTCTATATGCATTCTTTTTGTCTTTGACTTTCTGTTTCACTTCTTCTGTCCACCATTTTGTTCTCCTCTTGAATTGACCCACTTTTCTTTTTCCACATACCTTATTTGCTGCTTTTAATGAGGTTTCCTTTATGTTTTTCCACTGAACCTCAATATTTGTGGACAGAGCTTCATCTGTCATTTGAGCTTCAGCTAGAGTCAATTCTCTCTCCACTTCAGCCTGAAATGCATTCTGTTTATCAATATTTTCCAATTCCTCTACTTTCATCCTTTGATAGACTTTCTGCTTCATTGTGGTTTTTCTCTGAAAACTGGTGTCTGCAACAAGAAGTTTGTGATCTGTATCGATCTCTGCACCTCTTGTAACCTTCACATCCTTTACTGCATATCTCATAGTAGATGGGTACAGAAAGTAGTCAATAATACTTTGAGTATCTCTGCCTTCAGCCACGAAAGTGACTTTGTGTATGGTTTTATGGATGAACCACGTATTTCCAATCAGCAGCTGGTGACCAATACAGAACTCCAACAGACGTGTTCCATTATCATTCCGCACTGACTCCCCGGCATGTTTTCCCATACAACCATGCCATCTTGTTTCATCATCTCCTATTCTTCCATTAAAATCACCCATTATAAATGCCTTTCGACCTGTCTCTACCTCTGCCATTGTTCTACCTAGATCTTCCCAAAAACAATCCTTTTCTCTAATATCTGCATCATCAGTTGGGCCATAGACCTGAATAATGGAAATATTTTCTGACAGTTCTAGATCAATTCTTATAATCCTGGGACTCCTGGCTTCCCATCCACTTACTAATTTATTAGTGTTCTCGTCCAGTATGACACCAACTCCTCCTTTTAACCGTCCTGCATCAGTCGTTCCTGAATATCTGAGCACATCCCCATTATCCAATTGTCTCTCTCCACATCCTCTTTTCCGAATCTCACTAACTCCTAGAACACTCATTTTATACCTTTTCATCTCCTCTACTATTTCCTTTTCCTTTCCAGTCAAAGTGCGTATATTCCAATTTCCAAATCATAAATTAGGTTTGTCCAGTCTTTTATTCCGAAAATTCCTGTCCTGTCCGAGGCTATTTATGTGACTTTGAATCCGCTTTTTCAACGTGTGGGTGATTGGCCCAACGACGTCATTTTTGGAGTACTTCTTTGTCTGGCTCCTACCCTTTGACCTGTCCGGCTTGGGAGGCCCTGCTGGTAGTTACACTACCGCCGGCATAGCTCTCCGGGTCTTGGGAGCACGCAAGCCCCTCCACCATCTACAAGGTCCTGTACTCCCTAGGAGGGGACCATTACATACCAATAGGATAAAGATGCTTACAATAAGATGCACCGATTTCAGCAAATATGCGGAACTATCCACCGCACTTTAGAAAATAGCACCAGCAAAAACATGAGGGTGAGATTTTATAAAACATTAGCAGTGCCGACCCAACTCTATGACAGTGAAAGTTGGGTGCTATCAAAGCGAGAGGAGAATAGATTGCAAGCATCTGAAATGTAAAATTAAAAGCATCTGAAATGTAAAAGTAAATTGCAATCTGAAATTTACAATATATGTGTCCCAGATCTTTATTGAAGCAAATTTATTTTGCTCTTATCCACTCACGGTTGTCGTATGGAATTGCATGTTGGGGTGGTACATACATTACTCACATTAAATCTGTGATTAATCTACAAAAATCTTTTCTATACACTATTAATGGTTACAAAAAGTGCGATCGTATGAGCCTGTTCCAGGAATTTGGAGTTCTTCCTGTAAGGCATTTATTTGTTTTCAAGGTTCTGATACAATTCTTTTGGGCTTGTGGTAACCGTGAAGTAATAATTGATCCCAATAAAACCAATTATGGTACTAGGAACGCTGGAAAAATTAAAACTAGAAAACCACATAGTACATTTTTTCAGAAGTCATTTCTCTATCTTGAGAGGCGATTTTTTAACGTACTTCCACCCCATATACAAAGTATTATGTCACCACATCTATTAAAACATAAACTAAAATATCATATAATATCGATCTGTGAGCAAGAACTTGAGAAACTTTTCCAGGTCTTAAAATAACTGTTTTATTAGTTTTTAATTTTCTCTTTGCGACAGTTTAACTGTCTCTTTATGCTCATTTATTGAATTAATTTCGTATAAAGTTAAAATATTTAAGTTGTGTTAGTTAAAATATATTATTGTAAAGTAGTTATAGCTATAAAATAAAAATTATAATATCGCTATTATAATATAGCTACCAGTAGTAATTTAACTTGTTAATTGTTATAGTAGTTATAAGAAGTATTTAAGTGAATTAATGTTTTTGTTCTGTATACTCCTATACGCGGACAAAACTCTTTGTGAAGAAGAGTTTTTGCGTATAAGTATATTTAGTTTAAAATATTGTACATAGCTTAGTATAGTCATGAATTGTAATTTTAATGTAGCTATTTTTTACTAAATAAATAAATAAATAAATAAATAAAAAAAATAAATGAAATTTCTTTGACATACGTGTGGGTGTAATAGAGAAGATCGTTACAGGAATACCAAGATAAAGAGAGAACTCAACATCTTCTCTATAAACAACAAGGTATCCCAGAACAAAATGCAGTGAATAGAGCATGTAAACAGAATGCGGGAGGATAGGATACCTGAGCAGACACTGGGGTATAAGCCGGAGGGCAGGAGAGAACGAGGACGCTTGAGAAAGAGATGGAAAGACCGAGAGAAAGACAAGAGGTTCGGAACAGGCAGAGATGCCTAATCCTTGAAAGGCAGAAGAAGAAGACTTCACCTTCCCTCTTTATAAACTAGAAAACTTTTGTAATAATTTCTCTGCGATGGCTATAAAAGCACTTCTTTCCCTATTTTTATAGTTGATTCTAACATTGTTCTTATTGAAGCGTTGAAGGAGTAAGTTTTTTTATTGAAGTATGACTTACATTACCAACATCTGAATCAAGAAATATTAATGATAATCATTCAGATCTCTTCTCCTAAAATGCCCACCCATGGTATAGTGGTCAGCACAACTGGCTTCTACACCAGGTGTTCTGGACTCGATTGCCGATCCATCAGTATGTTTACGGACTGGCTCTTTATCCCACCACTTTTCCTTAAAACAACTGAGCCCTGTGCATGTACAAAGCAGTTAAACTCTCACATTACAAGCTATACACCCAGCATTAAAACAAGCCGATATTCCACTTAAAAACAAATTGTTAAATATGTTTAGGTTTATCTCGTATTTCTAAACTACATTTTACTAAACATTTTTACAATTTAAACTTTACTTTTAAACTGTTTTACTTTTTTTTACTAAACTATTTTAAATTTCATGAATAGAACATTACATTACATGTTTTATTCTATCTGATCTTTTTAATTTATAAAGTTTCAAATTAATTTGTTAACTTAATAGGCTGAATATTTATTGTGTTTGTATTGTCTTCCAGAGTTACCAGTCAGATCATTTAAGAAAAATTTCAGGGATAATTCAAAGTACAGATAGAAGTGAATTTATAGAATATGAGAAAAGTGTTATGGATCTCACAGCATTTGATAACATAGCTAAAAAACAAATTCAGCAACCATCAGAATGACATGAAGATATTTTTTAGTTTATTTGTTATCAGAAACTTTTTCATTTAAATATATATGAATAAAATGAATTTTTTAAAAAAATACTTTTTACTTTCTCTTGGCTGTATGAATATGTAGGAAGGAAACTATTGTTTCCATGTCGATTTTTTCGAAATTGAGTTTTCACCCGATCTACACGTTTTCAGACCCCCCCAAACCCAAAAAACATGTTTTTAGTGATTGGTCTGTGTGTGTGAACAGAATATCTCAAAAACAGAACATCGTACAGACTTGAAACTTAAGTTAGATACTACTAGAGGACCTGACACGAACATTTTTTCATCAAAATCTGTCAACTGGATGTAGTAATTTATTTGTGTCATTTTTCACTTTTTTGCAATTTTCTCAAAAAAGGCTTCTATGATTTTTTTAAAAATCACCTCATAAATTTTTTATGCTCTACAAGATAGGATAGGCGCCATGTCTGCTGAAATTCTTGGGGAGGCTGTTTTCTTGTAAAAAAAATTGTTTTTTTAATATTGCGGCTTTAATATGTATTTTAAAGCAAAAATGTGTGTAATAATAGTTGTAGAGAATTTAAAATCCTACAAATTTTATTCAAACATTGTTTTGTATAATGCTTAGTTTAGCGGTAATTAAAAATTTTCTGTTTTTTTCATAAAATTTTTTTAAAGATTTTAACCATAGTAAGCATTTTACGACAAAAGTGTAATAATAAAATTTATAGGAAATTAAAAGACCTACAACTTTTATTTGAGCATTTTTCTATACAGAGCCTAGTTTAGCGCGAAAGAGTGATTTTCTGTATTTTTAAGTCAAACTGAGGCTGACTTTCATTTTGCGTTTTTCTCTCATGATTAAAATTAGGTTATTTGTTTATTGTGGTTAGTTTGTTTATTTGTAATATTAGGTTATATTGTTAATTATTTGCATTAGCAAGAGAGAGTTGTATGTGTGTTTCACACCAGATTTTTATTTTATGTGATTAGGACAGGATTCTTTAGGGTGGGGTAGGGTGTTAGGACTAATGTAAATTACTCATATGAGTGTAAGGTTGAAAGAATAAGACTAATGTGATTGATGGTATCTATAAGATGGCCAGAAACCGGTGACAAAACATAATTTATGAACATATTTAAGTTTACGTCTGTTTCTGGCATAGTAATTAACTATTTTAATGCTTTATTATAAAATTATCACAGTTAAATATGAATTCAGTTACTGTAATTCTTCTCTCATCATTGTCATGGCATACACAAAGCATTTTGTGAAACAAAAATTACATATTCAGCCAATCACAGACCAGGGTGATTGTTTATAACAGACTAGCAACCCCTGCTCGCTTTGCTTCACAGCAGCTAATGTAGGCCTCATTAAATTATTTTAAATCCTCTCTATATACAATATTTGTGGTTTTGCTGCACTTCCAGCTCTAAAAAGTCCGACATATAGTCGTCCATGAGTGAAGGAAGCACTCTTGTCTCAGATCGATGCCCACCATTTTAAATGTTTGTGGCTGCGATTTAACAGAATTGAATAGAATGCATAGGAGAATACCGATGGAAAAGAGAAAGAGACAGTTGATATGTGGCTGAGATAAGAGACAGTAATATATGGGTGCAGAATGCAGAGTAACTGGAAATATATGACTCATTCACTTCCTGTCGAATGAAAACAAATATCTGAAATACAGTGCAAAAATAAAAATTTTGAATATATCCGAATTTTTAATGTTTTCAGAATCGAATGTTATTCATTACGTTTTTCTATGAAATATAAAAGTTGAATCGTGTTTCTAGCTTAAAAAATACACCACCCAGAGGATTTACAAAAAATAAATGTGCGATGCACCCGATAGACTAAAACATGCAACATCATCACAGTTTAAGTTGCTTAACTCATTTAATTAAAGTTGCAAAATAGCCTATATTGATCAGGAAGCTCTAAGCTATGCAACAATAAAAATACTTTTAAATCAGTTCAGTAGTTTTTGAGATTACCTCTTACAAACAAACAGACGTTTCTTCTTTATTATATTAGTATAGATAAGTGAAATGACTATAAGTATATAAATCAGTTTTTTAAACTGTAGGACCTATTATAAAATTATAGAGTAAATATTAACATTTAGAAGTGTCACCCTGAATATAAACAGTGTTCTTGATGTAGTTACTGTTTTTATTTAGTAAAATACTTATTACACATCAAATAAGAGAAAACTGTGAAGTTGGTTGGATAAGGGTCTAGGCTAAAGACTCCAGAAGAAACTTCTGTTCCTAAGGTCTTGTTTATGCGCTGCGGTGAGCAGCAATAAATTTTAAGCTCAACGGCAAACCGCACCATCTTGCTATAGATAGAAAACTATCAAAAGAACCTTCGCGCAAGTGTAATAAAAATTTTACCCCACTGCCATGGTAAATGAACTATGCGGATGCGCAGGAACTGATATTATTGAAAGATGTCTGAGTCTTTCTGATATATGTATTTTGGTGGAGGGGATCAGTCCATATCATAGCCTTCTGTACTTCGCTTCATTCCACTGCCTCAAATCTATTACTGGAAACTATTGAAGTGTTGATGTACTATAACGCACGTGTGTATGTATGTTTAGTGTGAAAGTGTGTAAATATTGCCGTATAACATCTTTTTCTAAAGTTTAAGTTATTGTTTAAATTTCATTAAAATTAGACGAAGAGTTGACACAATAACTTTCATTTTGGGTTAATTTAAATATGGCATCAAATTCAAAATCGTCAAGTTCATCCAGACGCCCACTTCAAGGACAAGCTCGTGAAATAGTTTATAATGTAGCTTCCTATTTAATAAATAATAAAAAAAAAACATAATTCAAAATATAATGCTGTTGATACTACTAGAAAAGCCACTGGTGTTTCTCCATCAACTGTAAAATGGATACTTGCTGAAGGGAAGTAATCAATTGCAATGGAGAATTAAAATTTTCTTCCCCAAAAGTTTAACAAACAGCCCACAAAAAGAAAATCATTGTTGATGATTTTTTTAATTTATTTATTTATTTGTTTAACTTCGCATCAACTACAAAGGTCATTAGCGACGACGTTGGGGTGTAACTATACAATGAGGATGAAATGATTTTTTTGTAATGTATGAAAATGTGCCGTACCTGAGTAGCTATGTCCACACTCATGCGACGTTGCATTCGACATCGCATGCGCTTAGAGGCATCGCATGCCATCATTCTGTCCACACTCGTTAGAACAGTGTTGAAGCCTTTCAACATACAACTTGTAGCGTTTTAGTGAATCGTAGTTGTTCACTTTCTCTTACCCTACGTAAAAATATGTTTATATGTATCTATATAAATTTATTTATTATGAGTATATTATTTTTTATATTATAATTTAAAACGATTATAATTAAATTTAAAATTTCATAATTCGATTATAATTAATTTAAATATAAACATACGTTCTGTAGACCTGTACAATCAAATAAGATAAGCTAATTTTTAAACACGAAAATAGAAATGTTTAAAATTTTTCTTTTTTCAATTTGAATTTTCTTTGAACGCGTACGTTGAAAATATATTAAATTTATCACCTGATGTGTATCAGATATTATAGGCGGAGTACATTTTTTGAGCGTAACGGGTGAAGTAAACTTTAAAATAAAGTATAAGTTTCAAGTCAACAAGACCAGTAAGAGAGGAGAAATTGTTCGACTAGTGGGAGTGGCGAAGTGAGGAAGTGGAGAAGTACACAGCAAACTCCCACCCGCCTAAATTTATCGTGCGTATTATAATTGCAGTTGACGACAGGCCGCAATAATATAAGTACAGCAAACTCCCACCCGCCTAAATTTATCGTGCGTATTATAGTTGCAGTTGATGGCAGGCCGCAATAATATAAGTACAGACATATGTTTTTAGACACGCAATTTATAGTAAACCTTCGCTTACTGTGGCGCCCCGTACTATGCATAAACGCTCTCATTTAATTCAATGTATAGACAGGCCCACTTAACAACCAGGATGTGCAACGTCATAGCTTTAGTATACTACCATGAAAAAAAACATTTATCGCAACTCGATGTATAGTATTCAGACGAACTAATTAATGTCCCCTAGCCGTGGGAGTGAGAGAATGCATAACGCTCTCACTCATACAACCCATATGCGCCATTCCAATAACATTACTCATTGTTGTGACCAAGCGTTTATGCATGCAGTAAAACTAACAAGCAAGATAACGACTGTAGTATGTTTTTAGATTTGGATTACAATGGTGAAGACCTTTGAGCGCATGCGTAGTTATGCCACATATCTCCCTCTCACTCGCTCGGGTATGGGACATTAATTCATCTGATACTTATATGTACCCTTCCGTATACCGCTCTTTGTCCTCCTCCGCGCTCTCACGCTCTATCTATTTCCAAGAATTGAAAAGAAGCAATACGCACCCCACAGACCACACACACGCACAAGCGCAAATATGTTAACTCATGCTTTTCTTTTGTTATTGTTATACATTTTTGCTGTTTTTATTTTATAATTCATATAAATTTTTTGCCTAATACATATAACGACACAATTATATTTTTACTGTTATTATAAATTTTATTTTCTAAAGAAATGAGAAGGACGGGAGTTGTAGGATTATTAATCTAATTAATATCCGAAAACTAATGCTAATACCTAATAATACTGATTAAAACTAATTACTAAGAAAGTTATCTAAATAAATCAACTAAGTAAATCTAAATAAATAGATTAATTAATTAACTAAATTTGTAAGAAAATGTAAGCTACAATTAAACTGAAATTATAAAAAAATAACTACTACTGGTACACGAATCTAAACGGCAGAAGAGAAAGAGATAGACGCAACTACAACGATCAATTCTAGGATAGATCCTTCTTGGATTCTTGATCATCTAGGATAGCACTGACAAGACAGTGACAATAACAATGGAAGGCAGAATGTGTTAATAGCGGGGCAGAGACAATGTTTTTAGGAACGTACGAACTGCAGTCATAAAATACCTCTACTCCTTTCTTTCCCATTGTTTGTAACGGGCCGGCCGCATTGGGGTAGTTGGTAACGTGCTCGCTTCTCATCATGCGGTATTGGGTTCGAATCCCATTCAGGCATGGCATATTTTCATACGTAACAAAAAATCATTCATCCTTCACCGTCTGCATTAGCAGTAACTGCAGAACAGTCGGACGTTAAAACAAAAAAAAAGGTTTGTAACGGTCATTCAGCCCGGTTGTTACACGGGCGTAGCTATACTTATAACTATGCTGCACCGGCAGGCCATTGCGGCTCACTGCAATGCATAAACAGGGCCTAATACTTTCATGTATCAGTCTCCTATGACTTGCTTCGTCATTAGTTCCAGTATAACACACCACAGTACATTAATAATTCTTAATTCTTTCTTCGCTTAACTGGTATTTGTGAATTTGTACTATAGTCGTTTGCAGGTTCAGTTGACAATGGAGCAGCATAGGACAGTGTATTTCTTATGGGGCTCTAACTGCTACTAGCACGCACACAAACATCGGCTACGTAGATCAATCAATCCCATCATAACCAATAACATTCCCCTCCTTTATAATGTAGAATATTCTATACGACTATTAATTAATAATTAACACTATAAATTTATACTCAACTTCATATGCGGATTCCAAATGTGAAATATTTTTAAATTTGTAATAACCGATTGTGTCATTTGTTTACATTTATTACGCAGTGTTTAGAAAGTTTGGCGAGGGAATGCGGAGAAGGCATTAGTATAGTATTCAGATGAACTAAAGTCCCCTAGCTGTGGGAGTAAGAGAATGCATAGCGCTCTCACTCGCACAAGCCATATGCGCCATTCCAATAACATTGTATAATTTTACTCATTGTTGTGGGCAAGCGTTTATGCACACAGTAAACTAACAAGCAAGATAACGACTGTAGTAAGTTTTCAGGTTTGGATTATAACGGTAAAGACCTTTAGGCGCATGTGCAGTTATGCCACACATCTCCCTCTCACTCGCTCGGCTATGAGACATTAATTCATCTGATATCTGTAGGTCTGCAGTAAAATAGATAAAATATTTATTTTAACCCCCCCCCCCCCACCTAATAGAAGAAAATGTTTTTACAGTTTTTTGATTTTTTACAATTCATTAAACATTCTACATAATACATAATTTTTTTTTGTGAAGCAAAACTTGAATTGTAGTTCTACCTTAAAAAATACGTGTTCTATAGAGGTTTAAAAAATGTACTTATATACACATCCACATGCTTTTTATTGATGTTTTTAGTAATGCTAATAGCAGTGACGATTCCCGTAACATCCATTGTGTCAACTGAACGTACAAACGGCTATAGCTATTAGTTACTTGAGTCACGATTTTGCCTTTGTTTGCAATTAGGGGTAAAAGGGGAAAAGCGTTGGTGCGCATGCGTGACTGCTTTAATTTCATTACGACCAACACAACAACGTATACTATACCCAGAGCACATACAGCATATCGCTGAACCTTTTATAGGTTAACTGTACGAATATAACTGTTTGTTACTGTACACAGAAATGTTTGTTTCTCAAAAACATGGTCAGACTATTCACAGTGCTGAACGAAATCTAATGTGCGGTGTAATAATGCTGTGAAATTGAAGCTAAACAAAAGTGCCTTTCCCTGCCTCTTAACAAAAGCCATGTGCAAGTGGCTAACTACTGTGATGTTTCTCTTTCCACAATTCAAAAAATAAAGAAGGACATTAAAGACGAGAAGTAACTATTCTTCAACAATTTTGTTTTTTGTTGACAACTGGTAAAAAAAGGAAACTGTTACGTAGATCCTAGTGAATAGTAAAGAAGGCGATTCATTTGTAGAAAATTTTGTTCCAGTGGAATAAGGTAGTTAGTAATTACAGTAAATCAAACATTTCTAGTCACGTAATTAAGCTATATGCAATATTACAGGTACATTTATTTCTTATAAGGTTTATGAAGAAAACATTTTCTCGGAATAAACCACAACTTACAAAATGTATGTAGAAACTGCTCGTTAGTGAAATGTACGAGTAGTGCCTCACTATTGAGGTTGGCAGCACTTGTCGTATTTTCAATTCCCTTCCACACAGCCCATCCATACGCAAAAGGCAATCTCGTGACTTCAGTATCCATGCTTAAGTATCCGGTACTGTTGAATCCTAGTATCTAAATGTACATTTAGATATTAAAATACATACTTTAATAGCAAAATCCTGTTCTGAACCATACATTAAAGTATAGTAACCATCGACTGTTAAGAACTAGAACCTTGTAAGTGACAAAACACATATGTGTCAGCTGACTTTGGTTGAAAATAAATAGCAGGTTTTGTAAGTGCTGCTATCTACTGGTAAAATGATGTATTTTAACATACGAGGTTATGCAGGACGATTAAGCAAGTTAAAAACTATACGTTCCCGCAAAAAACAAAATTTTGGAAAAATGTCACTTACAAAGTTCTGGTTCTTTACAGTCGCAATACACATTAAATGTACAGTTCGTACAACTAAACAGAAAAAAAATTACCAGTTTCTGTAAAGATAAAAGAAAAAAGTAACACATTTCAAAAAATTTGTTTTAAATAAAATATTTATTAAAATGTTTGTACAAAATTATGTAAAATATTACATTAACATGTATAAAAAAATAACAATTTAAGGCAAATCATCAAGCTCTACTTTAATTATTCATTAAAAAAATAATTCATTGTAACTCTTTACCATTTATACAGTTTGTAATACAACAGTTTTAAAACAATTGATAAAAAATGAATTAAAAAAACTTTATTAAAAAACCAATTTGGTATTTTAAAGGCATCTTAACCTTTTTACTGCCAAACACACTAAGTATGCTCTCGTAGTACGCCACGCTGACACACCAAATACAAGTTTACTTGGTTCAAATTTTCTAAATGTTGAGCGAAACACAAGTTTCGCTTAAAAACCTTTTAAATTCCAGTTAGGGTGAGTTGCCAACTGTATTTTATTACCATGAAGCAATTAGATGTGAACAAAATAGTTATTTTTGATAAAATTAAGCACACTGTAATTACCTGTCCGACTAGTACAGATTGTTTGTTTGTCAAAAGCACTGGGAGAACAATGGTTTGAAAAAATGAAGCTGCTAAAATAATGCCCTATCAGCTGATAAGTCAACCTCAAAACTTCTTTGAAGAAGGGATCTTTGAACTTCCAAAATGCTAAGAAAACTGTTGTTTAGGTCAACAGCTGAAAGGCTGGTTTGAACCTCTAGAGGTTTTATTAAGTAAAAACGAAGAGTTAGGTAGTTTACTATTGCCTTCCTCACTGAGTTGAAAGAGTATGCTAATCAGCATGCCAGTCCCTCCAGAAAGCATCAAATTTTCACCCTGCAAATGACACCTTCACTTCATTCACCACAGGGTCTGGCTGTATAGTGAAATTCATTACTCTCAGAGGAAATAACTCTGACTAATGTCTTTTACACTGCTACCTCTTCTGTTCTTAAATAGTTCAGTCATGTTATTGGCTGACTTATGTGATAAGAAACAGAACTATGTTTTTGTAGCCCTGGAACCAACAGATCAAGTGCAATTAATTTAACACTCCATCTGCCCGTAATGGGCATCTAGGAAAACTATGTAGAACATAAAGGAGACTTCATTGAAAAATATCAAAAACATTTTTAGTAATTTCTTATCACAAATAGTTTTATGTAACAAAAGTGTGGCTTATATTTGACTCACCCTCCACGTAAATAATAATTTATTCACAAAAATATACTGAAATAAAAAATAATTTCCTAAACATTCCAAATATGCAAATAACTTACATGAGATTTCATATACACAGAATAATTCAGTTTAAAAGTAATGAGAATCCAAGTAAACGGGAATATACCATAAATTAAAAATTGTAATAGCTTCTTAAAATAGTCACTTGTAAAAAAATATTATCTAAGATCATACCAAAAAATAAAACTAACAATATTCTATCTTACTTTTACAGTATCGTTATTAAAAAACAAAATAGCTCAGAAATTATAAAAATGGACGGAAATTAAAAATAATAATCACAAATTATTTAAACTAAAAAAAATGGACGGACATTAGCAATTTTCTTACGAGGACAGATTAATGAATATAATAGTTTCGTTTTTAAGTCACATCAATATCTTGGTCATTAGGGAGTACATTGGGTTTGAATGTGTAATAATTCAGTATACCTTGGCCAAGAATTGAACCTAGAACTTCTGCATGGCAGTGTAACGCTAACTACTACGCCATGGAAGCAGCCCCAACATTATTAATTTATTTAGTATTAAAAGGAAAAGTTAGTGGTTAGGTCATTACCCCAAACTACATAACTTTTATCAAAAAGTTAATAACTTTATTCAAGTAAAATATATTTATATTGATACCAGTAATTTTATGAAAATTTAATTATTTTATTAACCTGTCCTAGTAGAATCAATTTTTATGTTGATATAAATAACAATTATAAACGTGCAACACATTTATGTAAATAAATATTTATAAAACTACCAACAAGAAGTGCAAAATACATAGTGTTTGCAATAAGGTCACTTGCATAATGTATGAAAAATAACATGATACCATATTTTAAATTACACAACAATTTTGTTTTTGAAACAATAATTTTAAATTATTTTGCAATAATAATTAACTCTGTCATTTTATCTTCAATAATAATAATAATAATTATTATTACATCTTGCAGTTACAAAAAATATAAATGTAGAACATAAAAATAAATAAAAATTATGAATTATTAAATAAATATTAATATTTAAACAAGAATACTTATATTAGAAGATATATCAAAGTGGGCTTCAAGGTCAAAGACTTTTGTTGTCCGTGTTGCCAATGTTACACTAAAAGGGCGGACGTCCACTGCAAGCGCAGCGTAGTTGAGTGAAGTTGTGCTAAGTTGTTAAGGGGTGGCAACTATGAGCATAGCATTCCTCAGTCTGTATTGAAGAAACATGTTGTCCACATCTAGTAAGAATCTTGAATTTGTGTTGTTAAGTTCTGATTTGGTCGATTCCAATACCGAATCAATGTACTATACTGCAAGCCTTCTGATAAACCGTAGAAAAAATTGGGTAAGTTTATAACTACGTGGAAGACTGCAACATGGTGAGTTTCATACTCTTTTTTGAAGAACTTAACAGTGAAATTCAAAAATTATTTTCGAATGACAAGAGATGAGATTACTGAAATTTTAGAGACAGTTAAAAACTACCAGACAGGTTTGGACACAAACTTCAAGAAAGTGTATTAACCTGAAGGTAAGCCGCATACTGGAGCTATTTTAATCCAAATACGTCCATCAATTGGGCATCCATGTATTTTATCAGATACATCGTACAGGATATTCTGCTCTCTAACACATTCAATTAGCTTCACTTCGATCTCCATTTTTAAGAAACTAGATGAGCTCGTATGCAACAGAATATACAGAACGCCACAGATACACTGAAACCATGTGAGCAGCAAAAATTTTGTCGGAAATCATGCAAAGTCGATTGGTGAGGGAAGTGTAGTCAGCTTTCAAAACGGACCAAGACAGCAACGAAGCTGAGTGGAGCCCAGTGAAGCTGCTTACTCCGCTACGCATCCTGTGCCTGCCCAGACAAAAAAAAACTGGGTTCGTTTTTGTCAGTTGAGTCCACTTCACTCAACTTAACTCCGCTCGCAGAGGCGGTCCACCCCAACAATACATAGTATATCATTGTGAACGCTCCTAGATAGCTTTTGTACTACTCAACTTTGTTTTTTTTTCACAATGGTTATTATTATTTCAAATCCAATAAATCTGTGAGTATATAAATTCTTATCAGAACGTCAATAGAAAAATTGAGTTCAATAAACAAAGAGAGGATGAAAAGGGCTTTAATCTTAAAGCTTGTGTTGCTTGTCAACTACTACAGTCAAGATCTACTTAATAATAGTAAATTTCTGATTTATGTGATAAATAAGTTAATAAATATCTGGGGTGTCATCTAACAGGTTTAGATCAAAGAAAATTAACATAAAAATAATATTATCATTAAATTACATTTGACTAAGTCAATTACCAATTTCACCAATAAATGAATTTAAACATAACAGGCAGGTGTTTTTATGCAGGACTTCATACTATATGTCCTTCATAAATCCCGATAGAAATCATAATAATACTACACAATAAAGTTTTAAAGAACCTACAAGCTGATTTCTTGAAGGAGGGGAATGAAGCCTATTTCTCCTCTAATTCTTCTCCCACTACACACCAAAATTAATTACTGGCATAACAGCAATGTAGATTAACCATTTGAGTAAATTTGAGAATATGAGGCCTTGTTTCTGGAGATTTCATTAGTAATTCAGCAAATTTGCTTTATATGTACACATTCAACTGTAGTTAAAAACACAAAATATCAACAATTGCAGTATTTACATAACAAGATAATTGTAATTACGAAAACAATCGATTCTAGATACTCTTGTAAAGAATCAGAAATTTACAGTAAATACAATATAAACAAGAGTGCTTTTTGAATAAATATAAACTAAGAGCGTGAACTTATTTTAAAATACTTAATTACCTAATAAAATTACACCTAAGTGTAATAAAATAAAATTATAAAAAATTCTGATATAAAGTTTATAAAAAATTATGCTAAATGAGATTAAAATAAGCTTAGAGATAAGTGTGCGTACACATTACAATAGTTGCACTTATAAATTGATTTAAGCTAAAAATTGATCATAGAAAAATGATATGAACTTAAAGTATACATTAAGGATAGATTACAATGTATAATTAATTGCTATATAAAACATAAATCTTAAGATAAATACACAGTAAATTTGTACATATTTTTTGATACCAAGATGTTTCTGATAAAATACCATTTACACTGATGTAGTAAGTTATAGCATATTTACAAGAGAGAGAATTGTAATAAAATGATCAAGGATTATTCCAAGTACAAATAAAATATACTAACAACAAGCACAACTGCCTACAAATACAAAATAAAAAATATTTAACGAAAACATACATGAAGACAAACTTAAACCCCCTTACGCTGCTCTGCATTTTGCGCTAATGATAAACTGTAAATGTCAAAACACAGTCCCGAATAAATCCATTTAACTAAGTACATTACTGATAAAAAATTATGAAAAAATTACAGCTGCTTCTTATAAAACGTACGATTTTTGTGAATATAAAAACATGAAAATCGGTTACGCTTTATAGTCACTATGAAATATTTCAAAAGTTACGACAGGGTTCATGTGTCACAGCTAAGAAAGAAAGAACAAATTTACACTCTCAATAAACATCCACATAAATTAGCTCAGCAACGGCATTAACGTCTGATCTCTCTTCAGACAATAACACACACCATTAAAATAGGCTTACAGTTTTATCAACCCTAAAGATGAAATATTCCCAAAGTTACACTATCTGAAAGACAGGTAAAGCAAAAAGTTAGGTTGGCAAACTTTACCAGCACTATCATAAGTAAATAGATAGTTTTATATCAAATTTGACTAAGTTTCAGCGCGCTTAATTTGAGATATCATACATACACCCTGATAAACTCGCAACTACTTAGACCTCGAATACGCGGTCTCCAGCGCTCAAGGGTTAAGAAAGTTAATTAATTATATATTTTAAAATTATATACAATATAAATTCAAATTATAAAAATATTCAAACAAAAGTTGATCATTTAGTAAATTATTAGCTACCACACGTAATCATGAGCCGACTTAAACACTTAATGTATAAAATAGTTTAATTTGCTCTTACCCTACACAAATATATAGGGAAGGAAAGTATTGTTTTCATGTTGATTTTTTGAAATTGAGTTTTCAGGCCTACTGAACCCAAAAACATGGTTTTTCATTGGTCTGTCTGTAAACAAACTATCTCACAATGGAATACCGTATGAAGTTGAACCTTAGAACCTAAATTAGGTACAAAACGACCGAAATGAACATTTTTATTTTTTACCTTATTTTAAGTCGTATAAACTGCAACATTGTAGTCTTTGTTCAGCTGACACCAGGAACGGCGTTCATAACACTTTACATGTATTTTTTAATACTATTACAAATAATATTTATGTTTTTGAACAAGAAAATAAATTGTTAATAAAGGAATAATTAAACCAAACAACAATGCCTTCAAATCTAAATCACAACATAATTGAACATCAAAATAAATAAATAAATTGACAAGTTGTACACTATAAACTGGTTATTAAGCACATTGCTGTATTAAATAGTTACAAAATTAAACTGTATGTGAAAAAACATAAAGTTGATAGATATTATGTCTATAACTGTTTCAAAAAATCAAGCAACAATTTGTATTTTGTTGTTGAACATTGGAACATTGTTTACAATCTTAAAAATTAAAAAATAAATCCTTATAATGCATCCTGCAGCTTGAAATTAATTCTATTTCATATAAATAAATTTAACTAACCTTGTTAAGCTGCCTTGATTTTTGCTATTTGTTACTTACACGTGTTTCGGTGGATCCACTATCATCAGAGTACACAATATCGTTAGAAATTAATTTCTTTTTAAATCTATAAAAGGAAGTTACATCTTCAGTCATTTATATAAAACTCTTACATACAGTACCGCTCAAATTAATTGGAACACACAGGGAATTTCACTCTTTTTATCATGCGACAGTTGGCATCACTGCTACATCACTTGTATTGAACAAACTAACAACCTAACCTCAAAAGCAGTTAGTGCACATGTGATTCTTTGTGTTGAACACATTTTCAGTGAAGTATTGTGTGAATTGTGTTATTGTTGCGCGTTTTTGTGTTTGTTAAACAAACTATTGTAGTTTTTCAATAACTCAACTGATGGATACCACACCTAGAAAACGTAGCAAGATTATTACACTACATCAGTATGGAAATATGTCTCAGAGGATGATATCTAAAGAATGTAAGGTGGGTCTAGCTACTGTTAACCGAATTGTTAAGCAATTTAATGATACTGGCTCCTTTTCTGTTAACAGAATAGGAAATTGTGGTCGTAAAAGGAAAACCACACCACAAACTGACCGCCAATTAATTAGGACTAGTAAGATCAACCCCAGGTTGTCGGCTGTAGATTTGGCACGAGAAATTAACAAAAAAGGGGTTAATATTCATGTTAGTACTGTTAAAAGAAGGCTGTCTGAAGTTGGGCGAAAAGCTTACCGACCTAAGAAAAAGCAGCTTCTTACTGTAGCAATGAAGAAGAAACGCTTGCAGTGGGCTAAAACCTACAAACAGTTCACTGTTGAACAGTGGAAAAATGTCCTTTTCTCTGATGAAACACATTTTTTGGTTCAGGGACATAAAGTAAACTTTGTCCGCAGAAGTGCGAATGAAGCTGAGACATCAGCTCACATCCTTCAACAACCAAAACATCCACCCAAAAAAATGTTTTGGGGCTGTATGTCCTATAATGGTCCAGGTCCATTAGTTCCCATAGAAGGTATGATGAACTCAGACAAATATATTGCTTTATTAGAAAGAAGAGTCGTTCCACTCCTTTTGCAAATGTTTCCAGAAAGCAATGGAATTTTTCAACAAGACTCGGCTCCATGCCATACATCTAAAAAATGCAAGAAATTTTTTTTTGAGAACAAAATAACGGTTCTGGAATGGCCTGGCAATTCACCCGATTTAAACCCAATCGAAAATCTATGGGCTATTACTAAAAAAAGGATTGCCAAAGACGATTGTACTACAAAAACATCCATGATTACTGCTGTAATCAAAATATGGTTCCACGATGAAGAAATAAAAAATATATGCAAAAAACTAATAGAATCAATGCCAAAACGCTGTGAAGAGGTTATAAAACACAAAGGAGGACATATTAATTATTAGGGAGCTGTTTGTAATTTTTTTGATCAATAAATTGTCTTTCATTTAAGAATCGTAGTCGTTTACCTGGTGTTCCAATTAATTTGAGCGGTACTGTAACTACTTACCTTTCTTAAAGGTAAATTTTATGAGATGTAACATCTATAGATTAAAAAAAAAATTTAGTTTCAAACTATATTGTGTACTCTGATGATGGTGGATCCACCAAAACACGTGTAACAAATAGCAAAAATCAAGGCAGCTTAACCCTGTTCACACTGTTGATCTAATTTTAGGTGATGGTGAATGGGTTGTGAGAGGGGAGATAAAACGTGCTTCTGCAAGGTCAGTATAAATCGGAGATCGGTAAATATTACACTTTTCTTGTAGGAAATTCTTTAACGCATCTGATAGTGTTTTCAGTAATAGAATATCACAAAATAGAAATTTTTTATTCTCTCTATAATGTGTAGGTAGCACTGACTGTTTGTTTTGAATGGAAGTCCATGCAGCTCGTGTGTAAGTCAACGGACATCCATGTTCTTTAGTTTGTGTTAAAGCTATGACGATTCTGTTATGGAATTTGTCCTTGATCATGAAAGACGAGTTCATTTTACTGATCACGAGGGAGTTTACCATCACCGAGTCAAAAGATTCATCACTTTACAAGGTTGCACGGATTTGTAACGGCTTCTCTCTTAAGGCACAGAATTGTTCAAAAAAAAGTCTTCGTACAGAAAAGAATTTCCTTCATTTATTTGCTTACAGCTGCAACTGACATGTAATAATGGATCTGTGACATCACCGTAAAGAATGTAAAATACCATCTTTTCACCTTCCAAAATGGACTCATTTTGAACATTCTGTAACTTCGTCAAATATTTACAGAAATTTAAATGAAATATATACATTTATTCAGTAAACTTATTTCTATAAAACATGTTTTATAAATTTTTTTGCTAAACTGAAATTTAAGCCCATTATAGTAAAAAATCTAAAGTAAACACAAAAAATTTTCGCCGACAAAAATTTTGCGTCCCTAACGCAAAGAATTATGTCGCGATTTTCATGTTATTAAATTCAAAAGGGGTGTTTGTATTATATGAATCAGCAGTATTTTTTTAGAATTTTTCATCAGTAATGGCATTAGATAAAACAGTTGTTTTGAAAGCGCCTTTGATTTTTGCAAATCTTCTGTTTTACAAGAAACAGTCCATGTCGAAAGGGTTAACAAGGTTAGTGAAATTTATTGTATAAATTTATTATATGAAATAGAATCTTAAACACGTTGATCGCTGTAAACTAATAAGTATACCTTTTATTTTAGTATCATTTGATAACGTACTTAGTTTACAACATTAAGACAATACTAGATTTCAAGTACTGAAATAAAATATACTTAATATTATTTAAGCATACGCCCACCCAGCTTACAATTTATAAACATAAAAATTACCTAAAATAATAAGTAGGCCTTACTAAGGTACCATAAATACTAAACAGGAATGTGGAGTTTTTCTTTCATACATTTCAGTTTTAAAAAGTAAATTGACGATTAAGGCTAAATTCATCTTTTGTAGATGAATTTTAATGCGGCGTTCCGATTATAAAATTGATAAGACTTGATTTCTGATATGGTTTTATTTGTTTGATTGTTCTTAAATGGATACTCCTTTATGAGAATAATCTTCTTCCCAAGAAAATTGATACTAAACCTACTGTCAGTACAATAATACTAGATCTCGCAGTTGAACCACTTAGCTGAAATTAAAATAAATAAGTTGTAATAAGAACGTAAAGAAAACATTTCTTATATCAAATACATATGTATAAAAATTTAATGAACTTATGTTGACAATTTGTTGAATGTTTATAAATTGCATGGAAGGAATGCAGAATATAAAATATAGAGAGTGCCTAAGGAAAGGATTCCACTCAACGTTTTTAAATACAGGCTTGAGGGGAGGTGAGATGTTTTGAGGCCATGCAAAAGATGGCAATAATTTAATAGAGTTTTGTTTCTGTTGCGAGTCAAAACAGGTGGAAGCCTAATCCATGACTGTGAGAAGAAGAAAAAATGATTGAATTTGTACTTAAAGGTGCAGTTCCTGTTAGGTCAAAAATTGCCAGTGATAAAATTATAATAAATCAGTTAAGTAGGGCAGAAACTTTGATTTTCTAAGCCGTAATATCTCACGCCTTTGAGAATTTGTTTTCAATAAGATCCGAGTTTTTCAATATAATAAATGGAGCACATAAGAGAATGCTCAAGAACAAAATGAGAAGAGATGTACTGAAATTTTATACAGGATGTCTGTTCCTAGTTATCTGTTCGGGAGTGAGTTGTAGACAATGATAGTTGCCACAGAAAGAGATTTCAGAGATAAGGTTTTTGGCAGATTATTCCAAACTGGATGGACAGAGAAATGCAGCCTTTAGGTAGCAACTGAATACTTTTTTACTATAGAAAGGATAATTGCAGACTAAATTCCAAAGGTGATTAAGGGATACAATCTTTGGAGGGATGGAGCTTGGACCAATGATCTTGGAAGCTGGATAGTGTAACAGGCTGTGTGCCAAGCACTTGACAATAAAAAGAACTTTTAATTAAACAATATTTTTATGTTTCTGCAACATCTTTACAAAAATATGAAAGAGAAGTTTTACGGATTAGAGAAAAGAAACTTTATGGAGAACAGGCTTGTCACATGTTATCAATTGTTTGTTATCATAAAATGTCTTGACCGAGTCTGATTTTCAACACCAGTTCATAATATTTGGCTGCCATAGCAGGTGAATCACTCAATATTAAAAGGCCCAGAAAAGAATAAATTAATTGCGCCACAATTTTTATTATTTTAAATTTTTACTGTGATGCCTCAATGGTAGAAAAGTTTTGACTAGAATAATTTTTATCTTTTCTTTTCTCAATAATTTTTACAGCCATTTTTCTATTTTTTTGGCAGGCATTTTTGGCATTTTTAAGTGTTTATGATAAATGCAAAATTTGTTTCAAGTTTGTCCTAAAGGCTTGAAACACAAATTCACTTTGTATAGCACATCTTGGACTACAACAGATACAAAATATTTAATCAATAACAACGTAGAAGAAATTTCACGAGAGTAAATTAAGACTTCTTTGTTAATGATTAAATATTAACGACTACCTATCATTAAATATTGCATTAATATACCTATGATGTAGCCCAGAATGTACTAAATAAAATGGTTTTAGTTTCAAACCTAAACAATGTATGCCATGATAGAGAAAAGAAAAAATATTCCTAAATTTATAGATAAAGATAATAAATTACTTACGATGACGAAGTAATTGCATCGATCACCAGCACAACATTCAGCACATTTCCAATCTTCATACCATATATGTGTACAATCTTTCATGTATTTACTTTTCAATTTATCACATTGTTTCCTTGTTGCACAATTCTTTGATACATAATATTGTTTTTGAGCACCCTGTGACCAGTATGGTTGTGCTACAAAAGATAAAACAAAAAAGCGTGTTCACAAGATGTACATAAAAAAACTACATTCACAATATGGCAACCACATTTTTCCTAAATGAAATTATAGCACAGATACAAATTGTCAACAATACACTGTTTACAATCCAATAAACATTGCATTAATAAATTGTTTCAATTCAGTTGAATAGCTGTCGGCACTGAACCTTTTACGTGTATAAACACCACAAATGACTAAAATAATTACAGTAGCTATTCAAAATGCTTAATAATGTCAAGAATTTAAAAAAATATATGCAAAAAAACAAAGCAGATTCTTTATCTCATTATTAGGGAGGTACTAATGTATATCGGTAGGTACTACTATAATAGTTGTACAGTGTCTGTCAAAAGTTTAAGGACACCGCTACTTTTCACATTATTGGGTTTTGTCCTTACACATTTGCTTAACTATATAATATTGGAAAATATTAGCCAAATAGCCCTTAAAATTAGTAGTATTTCAGCACAACTTCGACTTCTCTATTTTTTATAGAACTAATTATTGTATTTTCCTGTTTAAAAAAAAAGTCAAATTTTAATTCAAAAATGTTATAACTTTCGAATGGCTACACTCAGACTAACGAATTGGGACTTGCAGAAAAGGCACTTTGGGCCAGTCTTTTTTTAAAAAAAAAACACGCATTCATCTTGGTCACAGGGTTGAATGCATCAATTTTTTAACTCTGCAGATAAAAAAAGACTTGTTTTTCTAACTTTGCTGTGTTCGTAATTGTCACCGTATTAATTTCAAACAGTTATTGCCATTCAATCAGGATCTGAGGAGCTGGTAGCATTGACACACAACTGATTCCTGCCACTTGTCATTTATGCTGTTAAATTTACTAATAGCGAGTTTTAGGTTTCTTAACTAGAAAATCTAAAAATGGGCCGCAATTCAGTGAATACCACTGTGATGTGGCAAATTTTGTTTTTTTTCATGGCGTCCTTAAACATTTGACAGACACTGTAGATGGAGGAACACACTGACCAGTAAAATAAATGTCCCCTTAAAATGCACTTGCTTTCTCTGTCATGCGGCACTACTATACAGAAGAAAAACGTCGACCCACTCTCTGACATAAATGATTGTGTTGCTGTGTACTTTGGAGGATAAAGCACAATGTTTGTATAAAAGCATGCCTAATGCTCTCCGCACCTCACCTTAGCTTTCCAACTCTGGCTGAAGTGCATTCATACAGGGCGATTATTGTACATGGTATTCTAGTATCTATACAACCAAAAAAAAAAAAACCTGGTGTGAAACACTCACACGACTTTCTCTTGCCAGTGCAAATAATTAACAATAAAACTAACATTAGTAATAAAACATTAGAAATAAATAAAAAACTAACCTTATTTCAATCATGAGAGAAACACGCAAAATGAAAATCAACCTCAGTTTGGCCTAAAAATATGGAAAATCACTCATTCACGCTCAAAGGCTCTGTAGAGAAAAATGCTCTAAATAAAAGTTGTAGATCTTTTAATTTTCTATAAAATTGAATATATACACTTTTGTCATAAAATGAATACTAAAGCCGAAATCTTAAAAAAATCGATTTTTCACACGTTTTCGTGAGAAAAAAACAGAAATCGCTAAACTAAGCGTTATACAAAAAAATGTTTAAAATAAAAGTTGGAGAATTTTAAATTCTCTACATTTTTATTATATAAATTTTTGCGCTATAATACATATTAAAGCCATAATCTTAAAAAACTGTTTTTACGTGAAAAGACCCTCACCAAGAATTTCAGCAAACATGGCGCCTACCGTATCTTGTAGAGAATAAAAAATTGAGTAAATGAGGCGATTTAAAAAAAATCGTAGGACCAGTTTTGGAGAAAATTGCAAAAAAGTGAAAAATTATACGAATAAACTACTACTTCCGGTTTACCGATTTTGATGAAAATGTTCGTGTCGGGTCCGGTAAGGGTATGTAACTTAAGTTTCAAGTTTCAAGTTCGTACGATGTTCCGTTCTTGAGATATTTTGTATACACACACACACAGACCAATCGCTAAAAACATGTTTTTTGGGTTCAGGGGGTCTGAAAACGTATAGATCCGGTGAAAACTCGATTTCGAAAAATCGACATGAAAACAATACTTTCCTTCCTATATATTCATATAGGCAAGAGAAAGTAAAAAAATGCGGCACTATTAAATTTGTATATAAATTCAAGTATTTACAAGAAATAAGCGGAAAAAATAATGACAAAGCTGCAATGGAAGGGAGAATTAGGATAATGGTAGAACTTCTCCCCCCTTTATCAATTTGAATAATTTTCATTTTTATACAAATTTCGGTGGTTTTATAAAATTTGGTGCTAAATCTGAATCTTCGGTAAATTTAGTGAGCAAATCACTGTAAAATTATTATCCTTCTTAAAATTAATGATGAAAACATTACAAAAACTGGAGAAAAATGAAATAAACTACACCAAGAACGTTAGAAACATACATTGAGGCTTTAGATGATACAAAAAAGTAAGATTTAAGAATTTAAGAGTAATATTCCTGTATAGATTAAGAAACCATTATAGAAAAACAGCAGTTTCTAAAAAATGAAAGAAAGTCCACATAAAAACGAACAAGAAAATATTGAGAAGAAAAGAGATTAAAAGAAAGAAAAACAAAGAGAAGACAGGACTTCCTCAGAAGTCATTAAGTAAATCCAATAAAATGAAGGCTTATTGGAGACAAAAGAAAATGAGAGAAAGTAAGGATTCGTATTTGAAATGTCAGAAGGGAGGGAAAGTGAATGCTGTTACCAAAAAAGTCCACTGTGACTGAATTCTTAAAAGAAAAGTTTGAGACAAACAATCCTCTCAAATATTGGCAAGCATTCCAATAACAAGTTTCTTAATTATTGTAGGTAGAAACTTTGTTATAATAACCTTATACAACTGGAACACTGTCCTAGGATATACTAATAGAACACACACCAATATAAACAAAGGTACACTTAATTTGTACAATGCAAAATTAGGTACTGATAATAGTTTCTATACACAAATAAACCAAGTACAAGGCTAGGTTATACGTAATTTTCTACCTAATTTTCTAGGGCTTGGTGGCCAAAACATTCACTGCCACAGTAAACATCCTAATCTTAATACTTTCGTATTTCATAAGCCGACAGAAAATTACAGAAATTGATAAAACTAGATTATCATATTACTTACTGCCCCAAACAATTTCGGTTAAACACATATCATCCCCTTGTTCACAAGTCTTGATTGTTTGTTTACATTTTCCAGAATTATCGCCTTGGTCTTGACATACATAACATTCTAGGCAGTATCCTGAAAATAAAATAGTTAATTTTAATAAAATAAATAAAACAATAATATTATAATAATATTTTCTTTTATCACAAGAAACGAAGTGAGTTTTGAAAATATGCTAAAGGAAAATCAAAGTTAGCGTAATTATATACATGAATTCTAATTTTTTAATAAATCCTTTTTTAAGTAAATTTCTAAATTCTTACCTCCTACAATAAATGTAGCAATTAACACTAACGAATATATGATATTCATTTTTAAAATACACTAACTAAATAAAAATCACCACACCCCTTTACAGGTTATGGTTGTATTCCCTTGTTTACAGCGTAAGCTGAGTCGTTCGTTACGTTCATCACACTTTTGGATTGAATGACTCATTCGTTGAAGCAATATTTTTAAATTTATATTTTTTAGGATATTTTAAAAATTAAAAAATATGATAACCTTCAAGTATTATTGATAATTAGGAAATAATTACTAAACAACTAATTTTAATTTAACAAATACCGTTGAATATAAATATATTGGATTATTTTGGAGTAGTGTAATATAAAGATTGGATGTTGAGATTTTTGTTTTTTGATGACTTATTTTATTTTATGTGTAAATGATAAGATCAATTTTCTGTAAATTTATTATGATGAAAAGAAAACAAACATAGGTTGTTTGGTAGGAGGTTGGGTCAGCTGTTCGGCAAGATGCTCTCTACATTTTATTGAATTGTCAAAGAATTAGTTTTGTTAATGAAAACTTGAAGAAGCCTACTCTTTACAACTTTGTTATCAACCACATTAATCTATTTTAAGATATCAACGAATAGGTACTCTTATCAGTTACCGGGACAGTACGAATCTAAACTGTTACAAAATGAAATTAGTTTTGGTTTTTATTCATACATTTTCTTACAACACAAATAAAATTACAGTGTAATTATTAAAAATTTTTACTAGTTGTTGGTTTTTTAAAAAGTAAATAGTACATTTCATTTTTTTCTGTTTAGGCGTAAGTATTGATATTGCGTAAGTTGACAGTTCATTTATGAACTATTACGTTCTTCAAAAAAAATGTTCAGTAAATTTTTGAAAATTGATAAAAACTAGATCTTTCTAAATTAAAAGTTACCAAAAGTTATGCCGTTCATGCTAGTTTAGAACTGAGTTGTGAATATTTTGGTGAGAAGATGGTCGTACGACATAGCTTGCATAAAAATGTAAGAATTTTACTGGTAGGGGACAGAGGCGTTGGAAAAACATCTCTTATTTTGTCTTTAGTTAGCGAAGAATTTCCAGAAGATGTACCGCCGAAATCTGAAGAAATTACAATCCCAGCTGATGTTACACCAGAAATGGTACCTACAAATATTGTAGATTATTCAGGTGAGTACTATTAAGTTTAAATATGAATTTTGTGTAATAAATAGTGTAATTGTACATAAAGTATTATTGATTTAATTTAAAGATACTTGATTTATCTGTATGTTAAGAACAGTTGCTAATCTCTGAGAATGTTGTTTGGGTAAGATTTTTGGACAGCTTAAGTCAGCTGCAATGTGAATGAGAGTAGAATCTTGGTGTTCTTTATCCATTCAGTTAAAAAATTAATTTCACTGTAGACTAGTTTATTCCTGAATTTGCATACACCATGAAACTGTTAACTTTCTGTACGGCCATTTTGTAGTTTAGCTAAATAAATTTGTGCAGCTGACTTGAGCTGTCAGATCAGCTTGAGTCTTGAGTCAAATGAATTTTATTGCTTTATCCTAATGGATAAAAAGGCAACCACACAATAATTTGTGTGGTTGTTGCTGGGCTGTTGCATAGAATACACAGTTTGTTGTTGTTAAATCTAATAGCCGACAGGCTGGTTTGAACCTCTTGAGGCTTTACTAAGTAAAATGGTTTACCATGCTGTCCTCACAGAGTGAAAAAGTATGCTTATTAGCATGCCAGGCTATCTGAAAAGTATCTACTTTCCACCCTGCAAATGACATCTTCACTTCATCACCACAGGGTCAGACTATAATAGAATTCGTTACTGTCAAAGGAATAACTGATGTGTCTTTTACACTTCTATCTCTTCTGATCTTAATTTAACTGGCTGGCCACATGATAAAAAACAACTGTTTTTTGTTGGCCTGGAATTAACAGATCAAGTGCAAATAATATAATACTTCACCTGCTAGTTATAAGCAAATGCGCAGTTTATCTATAGTATATTTAGGAGGTGTTGGTAATTATAAAATCAAACTATTTTTATGATAATCTGCAGTTATCTAATTTCAAACTTCATAGAATCATTCATTTGTTTGTGTTTTATATAGGTTTGAACATGTTTTAACGAGTCTTAATTATTAAAAATTAAAGGTTATGCTTCAAAGTATATTGTCTTACTTCAAGTCTTTACTGCATAAAAAGTGTGGTATCTAAACTAGTGTTCCTAAGCCCCAAAATAAGCGCTGTGGTATTTAAATCTGTTTTATTGTTCTGTTACTTGTTATCTATTTTACAGGTTGTGTTTACTGAGTTAGAATTTTTTTGTCCAAATGACTTCTAAATTCAGTTTTCAAGTGATAAAACATGGGTGCTACTGCAGTATGTGGCCAGCTGTGTTATGTTTAGTGAAGTTTGTATTTGCTGATGTGGTAGCACTGTCCACTAGCACTTTTCATGCTTAAAGATTCATATATTTTACATTAAGGTTATGTCTTATCCACAGTAAGGTTATGTCTTAATTATAGTAAGGTTATACGTTAACTAGACGTAAAATATTAAAAGATTTTTATAGGAATGTAATTTTAAACGAAGAAACAGCTTTTTGAGGCAGCACAACCTACTTAACACAGCGCAAAATGTTCCGCCATTGTGATCGATGGAAGAAAAAGAAAACGAGACAGGCTAGGGGCTTTTACACCGATTCTTTGTTGTCTTTGCAATTGTAAATTGTCATATTGCTATCCTTTTCTTGTAAATTATCCTTTTTATTGTCCTTATTTATCCGTTTTTTCTTTAAATTAACCTTTTATTGTAAAATTATGTATTTTACTAAAAGTGTTAGTGGACAATGCTACCACATTAACAAATACAAACTTCACTAACATAACGTGGTAGCCTGCGTACTATAGTAGCACCAAAACATGTCTACTTCTGAGATATTGAATTATGAAGCTTCCCAGAACTGTGACTGCCTTATCATCATGCCTCATCATGTGGAGCTCCCACAATTAATACTACTGATAAGATGATGCATATTTACGTTATCAATTTGTTACTTGTCTTAAACTTTAGTTTCATTTGTAATATCGTGATTCTAATTACCTAAAATCTACCAAAAGGTCTAATTACGTAATATCTACAAACACTTATTGAAAACTGAGATTCTAAATAGAGTGAAACTATTAGAATAAAAAATGAAGAAAAAGTGATACGATAATTATGACTAAACGGAGAATTATCAGAACTACATTAATAAAAACTATGAAAAGAATGGTGTATGGAGAATTCCCACTAACGAAACGTTCTATAATGCCACAGAACCGATAGATCAGTTTTATGAAAAAGCAGAGAATTTCTCATTTCTTCCACATCCTGAGAATGCCTGAAAGCAGGATACTAAAACAATTTATAACCAGAGGGCTGATTGTGAAATCTGGAGGAATATATATAGCAGGTGTTAAGGAGGCCCTGGAAGAAATTGAATTTATGACTGAGAACGTAATGAATAAATCGAAGATAAATAAACTTTTGAACACAAAGGGGTTTCAATGGACAAAGTGACTAGAGTTGTGCGGTTGACAAACAAACAGCAGAAAGCGAGATCAGAAAATACGAAGAAGTATCAGCAGAGGAAGCTAATGGGAGCCAAAGAAGACCATTCACATAATTAACTAAAATGATCCAGTGAGGTACAAACATTGTTAGTATGGTAAAAATAAAACAAGTTCAAAATCATTTAAAATGTTTGGTTTTATGAATATATTTTAATGTGTGTATGTTTTTTTATGTAAACAGTTGTAGAACAGTCTGACATGCAGTTGGTAGAAGAAATTCAGAAAGCAAATGTAATATGTGTTGTCTATTCTGTTGATGATGATGATTCCATGGATCGTGTCACTTCTCATTGGTTACCGTTTATTAGAGACACTTTGAGTCATACTGGAAGATGCCCAATCGTACTAGTTGGAAATAAGACTGATTTGGTCGACTATTCTACAGTTGATGTAAGTTCTTGCTATGATGTATATTCATGTAACAATCTTCTGTAGGCAACTCTTTTTTTTGGTGCTTTATTTGAATACCGTACCTCAGTAATTTTCAAGAATCATTAGCTGGATGATTTTTAATGGTTGCATTAAGTTTTAGGTTGTGTAAATTTGGGGTTAAAAATAAAAAATGGTTGGTTTGACCATTGTAAACATATTTTATTAACCCTATTGCCCAGCTCCGCTTTTCAAACTAATGATAAACTATAAACATCAAAACATGCTCCCGAATAAATCCATTTAGCTAAGTTCATTGCTGATAAAAAATTATGAAAAATTACAACTCCTTTTTATAATACGTACGGTTTTTGTGAATATAAAAACATGAAAATTGGTTACGCTTTACGGTCGCTATGAAATATTTTAAAAGTTGCGTTATCTGAAAAATTGGTAAAGGCTAATGAAGGAATCAGTTACATTGGCCAACTGTTAATGAGTAAACGCATGACCTTGCTTCAGGGAATAGTTTACTATACAAGTACAAAAATGACACCAGTAAAAAAAGTAAAGGTAGGAGTGGGGAAAGAGGTGGTTCTTGTGTAACAGCAAAGAAAGAGAGAACAAATGTACGCTCTCGTAAACATCCACATAACTTAGCTCAGCGATGGCATAAACATTCTATCTCTCTTCAGACAGTAAGGCCGCTCTCACACCGGTGAAACTTGACATCTGATACAAGTCCGACCCTTACATTTATTGTTCGCCCTCCCACCATTACGACCTCGATCAAACTGACCGCATGCGACTCAGCTTATCCATCATCTGCTCGACCAGTCGCATATACTCATGGAGATGAAGCATATATTCTTACTATATAAATGATTGTAGTAAGTGTAGCTTGGTAAGTCCTTTTGTTTTAAAATTATTGAGTTACAAACAGTGAGTATGTATTTTTGAACTATTCTCTATATTATTCATTTTTGAACTTACCTTAAAGTTATTAGCGATTGCTCCTCAGGAGACAAACTACTGTAGTTTGTGTCTTTTTTATAATTCTAGGACCAAGAAGCTGAATAGTTGGAAACTTTCTTTTGACATCCGGTAAAAAGACTTAAATTTGTATTCATCACAGGAGCGTTCCTGGGCATACACATATGCTCCTCTTTTACGATTATTACTTGTACATGATGATATCCAACAGCTGCGGTTTTTTCTGTTTTCTTCTTAGACAGTAATAAGCAACGACTACGTCTTCTTCATCACTTGACATTTTGCAAACTGCAGGTGGATTCGAAGAAAAGCTTGAACAGTTGCGTCGAGGTCGAGTCTCTTCAATGTGCGAACATGCACAACGCGACTTGTTTTTCAGTCGAGTCATTTTAATCGCGTCGAGGTTGAGTTTCACCGGTGTGAGAGCGATCTAACACACATCCACTGAAATAGATCTGCAGTTTTACTCACCCTAAAGATGAAATATTCCCAAATTTACACTGTCTGAAAGATTAATAAAGCCATACGTTAGGTTGGTTGGCAAACTTCACCAGTACTGTCATAAATAAATAGATAGTGTTCTATATCAAATTTGACTACTGTTCAGCACACATAATTTGAGATATCATACGCCCTGATAGCTTTACAAATACGGCCGTTCAAAGCTCGCAACTACCCGAACCTCGATGCGGTTCTCGGTGCTCAAGGGTTAAAACTGCAACAGAAGGGCCAATCTGCAAAAAAATAATCAGGGCTATTACATGTAATGACTAGAAAGAAAATTAAAAGTGAAAACCAATGGACCAAGAGGAAATACACAAAAATTAAATTTTTATTATAGGTTTCAACTTAGGAAAAAGCAAATTAGACAAACTCAACGATAGAAAATTAAAAAATAACTGCTTTTTATTGAATTAATATTTAATGCAGATTCTGAAAATAAGGTCATTAAACCAGTACAGGGTACCCTTAAATAATACACCAATTTTTAATTTGTTCTGGTCAATTTTTTTATGGGAATTATTTAAGTCACGGGCTTGGTGATGACATTTTTGATTTGTACACCTACAAATCTATGAAAACCTTAAATCTCCAAATGAATTGGTTAACAGCAGATGATTTCCAGATTTTCCACAACGGCGTAATATCATCGGAAAGTTTAAAGTTTAAACATTTGTAGATTTTAAAATTCATCTTGTACTGCAGTTGAAATGAGTGTATTATGCTCAGCTTCTTACTTGATGTAATTGTGAACGTTAAAATCAAACAGTTGAAGACAAAGATGTTTGGAATTTGTAATGAACAGCATTAGGTTTTTATTTATGAGGAAGTGGTCTTGAAATTAAAAGATTTGTAGAGATGAAAGAAAGTTAACTTTATGTTTAAATAAAAGTGCTTGTTGCAGTAGTATCAGAGTATTCCACTGTGTGGTGAAGGTTTTTAAGCAACAGTGAATTAAAAGCATTGCATTTGTTCTTGTTTCAGTGCACATGTTTATGTGATCTACTCAAATTTTGATTTAGAGCTACATTATTTGCTGTGTCGAATCCTATGTAATTTTCATATTTTCTTAATGTTTTTTTAAAATTTTTTTAGGCTGCTTTGGATATAATGAACGAATATAAGGAAGTGGAAAGTTTTGTTGAGGTATGTTACCATTAAAATTCTAAAGTATAGCTGTAATTTAGAAACATAGAGGTTTTAAAATGGCATAAAAAATTACTACAAATACTAAATAATGTAACAAATTATACATGGTTTTGAATATTAAAAAAATATATAAAAGCAGTTATTTCACATAGGTACTAAAAAGTTGTTTTATGTTTTGAAAACATTGTGACTGTATAAGTAGTTACACTTTCCATTATGTAATAAAATAAAAGAAAGTTAACAAATATCATACAATTTTACAATGAAAAATTTAATTAATTTTAAATAAAATAATGTACAGATTCCATTATTTTTATTTAGTCATAGCAATTCCACAACTACGATTCTAATGAAAAGTACAGAGTGATTTTTTAATCCTGTTACCCAATTGTTGATGTTGGTAATTTTTTTTCGAAGAAAGGAAAATTTTGTTTGTTACACAAAGTTGGTAGCCCTAATCAACCGATATAGATATGGCAGTGTAAGTTGATTCTCCTTGAGCTGTGTAAAATTTTGTGCTGTTTCCGGTCATGTTATCAACAGAATGTTTTTTACCCTAGAACAACAGGTTTTCATTTGTGAACAATATTTTGCTACAAAATCGTATACGAATGTAAAAGAATCATTTCATATTAAATTTGTTGGTGTTCCTCCACCAGAAAAAATGTCAATTTCTTTGCTAAAAAATTGATTTCCGAGTGACAGGTAGTGTTTGTGACAGAAAACGTAGTGGTCGACTAACTCTCTTGACAAATGACACTTTAGAGAATGTGAAAACATTACCTTTTTTCTCGAAATCGATTTGTGAGCCTAGAAATTGACATTTTTTTCTGTTGGAGGAACACCAACAAATTTAATTTGAAATGATTCTTTTGCGCTCGTGTACAATTTTGTCTCAAAATATTGTTCAAGAATGAAAACCCATTGTTCTAGGGTAAAAGACATTCTGTTTATAACACGACCGGAAACAGCACAAAATTTTACACAATTAAAGATGAATCAACTCACACTGCTGTTTCTATACCAGTTGAGTAGGGTTACCAACTTCGTGTCAAAAAAAAAATTTTCCTTTGTTAGAAAGAAATTACCAGACATTAACAATCGGGTAACAGGACTAAAAATATCACTCTGTATTAGTAAATCACAGTGATTTTCTCACTCATGAAACACAATGAACAAACAGAACAATTTTGTTGTTTAGGTCATCAGCCAAAAGGCTGGTTTGAACCTGTAGAGGTTTACTAAGTAAAACGAGGAGTGAGGTGGTTTACCATTGCCTTCCTCACTGAGTGGAAAAGTACGCTTATCAGCATGCCGGGCCCTCTGAAAAGCACATATTTTCCACTCTGCAAATGACACCTTAACTTCATTCACCACAGGGTCTGGCTGTATAATGAAATTCATTACTTTCAGAGGAGATAACTGATTAGTGTCTTTAACACCTCTACCTCTTCTGTTGTTAAATGATTGTCATTTAATTGGCTGACCTCCTGATAAGAAACAACTATTTATTTTAGCCCTGCAATGAACAGATTGAGTGTAAATAATTTGACACTCCACCTGTCTATTATGGGCAGAACAGGACAATATAGTATAAATTTCCTATGCACATGCCCCAACTATAGACTGGGGAAGAGTTCTCCTTCTGATTGCCTCTCCGTGATATTTGGAGCAATGTCAGCGATGATTAACAGCTGGATCGACAGTAGGGCAATAGTATTGATGCACAGAAGTGTTTATTTTCAGCAGCATATTATCTATTTAGAAATGTATTAACACATTGAGACCGGAGGCTGGAATCACGGATGTGCCACTACGCTGATGTGCCATTGCCGTGAGGGAATGCCATGATGCTTCAAGGCATCAGGCGGCCACAGGAACAATCTTACTTATTTATTTATCTATTCATCAGCTGAATATAGTACGATATTATACATGGTTTTTCATTTGTTGTGTGATTATAAAAGTACATACATTTATTATTGTATAACGTACAGTAGGTAAGAAATTCAGTGCATAGAGGTTGCGAATTCTCAAAGTAAAATAATTTACTTTTGAGTAATAGTTGAACGATTTTTATGTAAAAATGTATTATTCTTACCTTTTCTTGGTAAAAAGAAGTTACCAGGAATGGAGAAATTTGTGGAATAATTGATATAATTAATTTGTATAATGATATAATTGCACCGCGCTAAAAGGTTGGAATTGACTACACTTTTAAAATTTGTTCAAAAATTTCTGGCAGTAGGTGACAAAAGACGACCTTCACTGCATGGCGCTTTTAGGATTGGTCTGAATGCGTGAACAACGTTTACGAACACTGACCGTGTGGCAGAGATTAAACAAATGCTTTAGAAACATAGTAGGGTATAAATTACAGTATAAATGAATTTTATCACCTTACCTTTGGTTGCTTTTTAAATTTAAAAAACCTACGCGCATTTGGATAGTACCACCTTCTTCAGAGCATATTATTAAAATTAAAAGGGTATATGACGCCTCACAGCGTGAGTCGGTCTCAATAATAAGTTTATTTAGATTTGGTCTGTATATAGCATAATTTATGTATTTGTTTCATCTTTACAGTGTTCTGCAAAATCTTTGAATAATGTCTCAGAAATATTTTATTATGCACAAAAAGCTGTTCTACATCCAACTGGCCCATTATACATAACAGAAACACAAGATGTAAGTATATGTTCAAATTTTGTTTTTTTTTTATTCAACATATTTTATTCATAGTGTTATCTAATTGTATGTGATTATTGATCGAAAATTGTAGTGTCTCACTGCTATGTGTAATGACTATGTGTAATACACACTATTGTCTTTCCATCTAATTCTGCATGACAGATGGCGACATGTTGTCACCAGTATGCGATTTCTACAACATCAGCTACCATATTCATAACTGAATCATCATTGCGTTGTGTATTCCCTTGTGTGAAGTTTAACGTATCTAACCATACATATGCTTTGTCAAATTGTGCATTGATTAATAATTGTAAAAAACATGTATAAATGAATATTTAATGTAAAAATGAACTGATCTGCCTGAGGATAAAGTTATAAATTTCAGAAAAAAGTGTTACATCAGTTCAGTGAGCAATTTATTTTCTAATATTGCGTAAAAAAAGTTGATTACATTTTTCAAGACATCTCTACTTTTTCAAAATGCAAAATATCCAGTGTAAGGATGATAGTACTTCTTGCTAAGTATGCAAATAAGAATAATAAAAGCACATTGTCAAATATGCACATTATTCACAATGGTTACATTCCACGAACCGCAAAATCATGCCTGTACGGGAATGGAGGGGATGTGATCGTCAAGTAGAAAAAATTAAAAACTATCTTATAACTTTGGTCGTTACTTTGCCTTCTTGTTGAACAATATGATCATATAAACGTTGTACTTTCTCTCGAATCAAAACGGTTTTCTCCATTTTTTTTATAATTACGACATGCATAACTTTTTGAAATGTGCTTTCTCTTCTGTTTCTTTAAAAGTATTATTCCTTTTTTTTAATATAACTAACCATCAACTCATTTACTCCAAAAACCTTACCAGTGAGACTACACTTTTCCCCACTTTTACATCGATCAGTTTTATTAATCCAAGGCATGGCTTGTTAAAGCTTTTCCTTTTCAGTACATGTCGACATTTTACATCTTGATAAAGTAGAGATGACTTGAAAAATATAATAAACATTTTTTATGCAACGTAAGACGAGAAAATCAATTTCTCTTTGGACTAATGTGCAATTCTACGCACAATAGCCTACACACTTAACGTATAAAGACAATTTCAACCCTTACAGAGATTTAATGAGATATGAGACATCATTGTGAACAAGTTTAACTGTATTCACACTGTGGGTGGGGTTATATGCACCTACATTTTTGAGCTGAGTTTAATCTTTGTTTTATATCTAGTGTTCTGTCCACCTGGTATTTACACAATGTTATTAAATTTTTCATTTAGCTTGTACATATATTTTATGCAACACTACATGTATATTTGATGCGATTTTATATTTACTTAATACGCCTCCATCAGTATTGTGTTGAACAAAAACTGGGAAAAAATGTTTATTTTACATTTTCTATATTTTGACAATTGGAAAAGCAAACATGAATAATCAAAACTATGAATGGCAAGATATGTCTAACTTATATTGTTAACTGATTTATCAGATGAGTCTCAGAAATCATAGAATTATAAATCTTTTCATTATTGTGCACTGCTTCAAACTCTTTGTCTTTTTTCTTTATTATCTAACAATAATGCCCAAAACGGGCAGGTGGAGTGTTATTTTAATTGCACTCTATCTGTTTGGTCCAGGGCTAAAAAAAATAGTTCTGTTTCTTATTACATAGTCAGCCACTTGTATGACTGAACTATTTAAGAACAGAAGAGGTAGAGGTGTAAAAGACACTAGTCAGACTTATCTCCTCTGAGAGTAATGAATTTCATTATGCAGCCAGACCCTGTGGTGAATGAAGTGAAGGTGTCATTTGTAGGGTGGAAAGTGAGTGCTTTTCGGAGGGCCTGGCATGCTGATAAGCATACTCTTTCAACTCAGTGAGGAAGGTAATGGTAAACCACCTTACTCCTCGTTTTTACTTAGTAAAACCTCTAGAGGTTCAAACCAGCCTTTCGGCTGTTGACCTAAACAAACAACATCTAACAATAATGTTATAAATAATAATGACATATTTTTTTTTACAGCTAACTGAACCTTGCAAAGCAGCTCTCATTAGGATATTTAAGGTAGTTACTACTTATACTTGTTTTATATTACATTTTTTATTTAGTAAAATACAGTTGATCGTTCATAATTCAAAATACTCTCTAAATTGAATATTTACTTTATCCTCTTGAAACATCCTATTTTGAATTAAATTACTTCATTTATTCAAAGCATTTTGAGAGTTTCATGGTCATGTATATGGTATAAATTCATTTTAGGGCATTATTAATAAAGAATTTGCGAAGTTTACACAATTTTTAATGAAGCATACATGGGAATTAACACAGTTAAGAGTATTGCAAGCTTAAATATTCTAAGAATGTGAGGCTTCTGAGTTTTGCTCTTTAGTGTGCTTTTAAAATCCTAGTCTGCTTGTTTCAATAAATTAGAAAACGTATGCACCCTTTATTTCTTTGGTGTATTATTTTCTTTAGAAATTGGTTAACGAAAATACTGTATATCATATAAATTATCTAATTTTTACTTTGTTAACATTTCCGGTAATTTATTTCTAATTTTATATATCAGTACTTAAGTATTTTTTTACTTTTGTTTACTAATACAGCATTTAATATGAAAACTTTTACATAATTCTTAATCACAGTATTAAGTAAAAAATATTAATGGTAATCATTTGTATTTTATATGTTATAAAGTAATAGTTTTTTCATGCCCATAACAAGGCAGGTGGGAGTGTTAAATTATTTACACTTGATCTGCTAGTTCTAGGGCTCCAAAAAATAGTTCTTTTTCTTATCACATGGTCAGCCAGTTATATAACTGAAGCATTTAAGAACAGAAGAGGTAGAGGTGTAAAAAACACTAGTCAGAGTTATCTCCTCTTTTTTTTTTTTTGTCATCAGTCTCTCGACTGGTTTGATGCAGTTCTCCAACCTGTTCTATCTTGCGCAAGTCGTTTCATATCTACATACCTGTAACACCCTACATCTTTTGTAATTTGCTTTATATATTCTAATCTTTGCCTCCCTCTGCAATTTACTCCCTCAATGTTACCCTCCATTATTGATAGCCCAATACCTGGATGTCTTAGGATATGCCCCACTAGCCTATCCCTTCTTTTGGTAAGATGCTTCCATATACTTCTTTTTTCATCCACTCGCCTTAGAACCTCTAAATTACTTATTTTGTCCACCCACCTAATCTTTAACATTTTCCTATAACACCACATTTCAAAAGCTTCTATCCTCTTCCGTTCTACAGCCCCTATCACCCACGTTTCACTTCCGTATAATGCTACACTCCAAACATAATGTTTTAAGAAATTTTTCCTAATCTGTAAATCAATGTTTGTAGTCAGTAAGCTGTTTTTCATTTCAAAGGCTTTTCTAGCTTGAGCAATTCTACTCTTGATATCACTCGTGCTTCTACCATCCTTTGTTATTTTACTCCCTAGATAGCAGAATTCCCCAACTTCCTGTATGTTCTCGTTGCCTACTTTTAAATTTCCCATCTCTTCTAAACCACTCTTGCTGCTGCACAACACTTTCGTTTTGTTCTTATTAATTTTCATGAAGTAATCCTTCCTCAAGATCTCATCCATTCCATTTAAGGCATCCTCTAGTTCATTCTTTGCCTCGGCTAATACTACTATATCATCGGCGAATCTCAACATTTTTATTGTTTCTCCTTGAATTTTTATTCCTACGTCAAATTTCTCCTTCACTTCATTTATAGCCTCTTCTATATACAAGTTAAAAAGTAGTGGTGACGAAGAACAACCTTGTCGTACACCTTTTCTTACAGCAGCCTCTTTTTCGTACCCCTCGATTCTCAAAACAGCCGTTTGATTCTTATACAGACTGTAGATAACTTTCCTTTCTTTGTATTTAATTCCTAGCCTTTTCAAATATCTCCTCCTAGAGTAATAAATTTCATTATACAGCCAGTGCCTGTGGTGAATGAAGTTAAGGTGTTATTTGCAGGGTGGAAAGTTTCAGAGGGCCTGGCATGCTGATAAGCATACTCTTCCACTCAGTGGAAAGGCAGTGGTAAACTTCCTCACTCCTCATTTTACTTGGTAAAGCTTCTAGAGGTTTAACGTAGCCTTTTGGCTGATGGCCTAAACAACAATAGTTTCAACCAAATTGGTAGTCTACTAATATTTTTTACCTTTGTAATATATTGGTTTTATGCAATTTATGATGTTTATTAAAATGTGCAATTTTGATATTTTTGAGTTTCAATATTTTACCTCTGTAAATCAAATCCTTTCTAAATCAAAAGTAAGTATTAGTCCTTTCAGATTCGAATTAGAGACCTTTGACTCCACTAAGCGTATTCTTAAAGTTGATTTGGTTAAATCTCACTTTACGCACCATCTAGAATTTAAAAATGTGTTCAAATTCAAGCATCATTAAATTTTATTTGTCAATTTCATTCTGAGCAATTTTGCCAAATTACTGGTTACTTTCGGTAATTTTCCTCCTGGTTAGAAACATTATCAAAAAAATTCATTTACAGTCTAACAAAGATATTCATTGATTTGAGAACTTTCACAGCGTTCCTATATTTGAACTTTTAGAAATATTTATTAAATTGTTTTTCAGATAACGTTTTAGGGGTTTTAAATGTGAGTATGAACTATATATGAGTTCTTTTAATAGTTTTTAGAACTCTTGAGTAGCTGATTAGGGTTGTTAGTTATTAACAACACTCTGCTCACTACAATTGACTACAAACTAAACTTAAATTGTTAATTCCCCACATAACCTTACATTTTGAAAACTAAATCATGACTAGATACTCATATTAAACCAATTGGTACTGGAAACAGGAATGTTGTTGACATCAGTATGTATCACCAATGGAAGGGGCCTGATAATTTTGTAATATTGTGTTATAAGAAGTACGTTGGTAAAATTTATTTTTTAAATATTAAATTCACTAACTCAAGAACAAGACCCAAACAAAATGGATCCAGGAAATGAAGTTCAACTTGAAGGACTTAATTATAGCTGACGATATGATCCAGAAATGAGAAAAAATCATTTCTTGAAAGAAAATAGATTAACCCAACTTCCTCTTTCAAGAAAAGAAAACAACCCAATGTTATCATATCAGAGAAAATGAGCGTCGCTAGATCAAAAAATTTGAAGCAGATATGGGAGCTAAAGAAGCAACATCAAGCTAATTCCATTACTCAAAGACCGAATGGACATGGAGTGACTAAATGTTTCTATTGGGGTGAAAACTACAATGAAAAAAAAATGGTATAGATAACCTTACATCTTCATTAATTAATCCTGCTTGTGTGTCACCTAGTTCATCTAATTTATACAATCCCAATTTCATCTCTGATCCCAATAATTTTGTATTGTAATTAATTTTGAATTATAATATTTTACTGTTATGTCTAAGTATTAATAATTATTTAAACCTGTTACATTTTTTTAGGTTTGTGATACAGATAATGATGGCCTCTTAAACGATACAGAATTAAGTAACTTTCAAAAGAGATGTTTTGGCGCACCTTTACGCACTGAAGCGATGGAAGATATTAAAGCGTTATTAAAGAAAAATATTTCAGGAGGTGTTTCACCAAATAATTGCATCACTCTTTCTGGTATGTATAATATATTTCACACCATTGGAACTACTATAGTAAAAGGGAGTAGCAGTTTAATTCATTTTACAATTAGTTGTGAACTCATGTTTCATCACTGGTAACAATCAGACTCAGACTCAAAAATGCATCACCTTCTTCCGCAAACCTCGCTTTAAGCCTCTGACAGACCTACGAGGGTAGGCTGATAAGTAATGCACACATGCTTGTAGAAGACAACTAAATAAACTTCAGTAGCGCGCCTGGTGGCATGTGGAAGTACTATTTCTCCTCTACAAGCCTGCGCAGTTTGAAGGCGTTGCTTTCATTCAGTTTGTTTTGAGTAGTGGAAGTATGGCGTCGTGTTCTGGTGCTATGTCAACGAGAATTAAACAACGCGCTGTTATCGAATTTTTAACTGCTGAGAAAGTGAATCCTAGTGAGATTTATCGTCGTTTAAAGGCTGTTTATTGTGACGATACTGTTGATAGGTCTACTGTGAATCGTTGGGTAATAAAATTTCGTGATTGCCAACCTGGAAAAGCCTTAATTGTTGACAAAACACGCAGTGGACGACCAATCACTGCCTCAGACGATAATCGTCGCAAACTCATCGATGATTTGATTCAAAATGACCGGCGAATCACTCAACAGCGTATCGCAAACCAAATTGGAATATCTAAGGAACGTGTTGGCTTCATTATTGAACAATTGGGATACCGTAAAATCTGTGCACGATGGGTACCACGCCGTCTGACAGACGAGAATAAACAGCGTCGATTGGAATGCTGTGAACAACTTTTGAAGCGCTACCGTGACGAAGGAGACGACTTTCTTTTGAATATTGTGACGGGGGACGAGTCATGGGTTCATCATTACGATCCCGAAGAAAAAAGGCAGAGCGCTGAATATCGTCATCCACATTCTCCTGTTGTGAAAAAGTTCAAAACACAACCGTCCGCAAAAAAAATTCTTTTGACTGTGTTTTGGGATGCTCGCCGAGTTTATGTGACTGATTATCTGGAACGAGGGGCAACGGTAAATTCTGCTCAGTATATACAGACTCTGAAACACCTCCGACGTCGAGTTTGTCGTGTTAGAGGCAACCTGGCGCCAATAATTTTGCAACACGACAATGCTCGTCCACACACTTCGCGTGCAACTGGAGAGGCTCTGAGAAACCTGAAGTTTCAACCAATTTTACACCCTCCGTATTCTCCCGACCTTGCGCTTTGCGATTTTTATTTTTTTCCTCTACTGAAGAGAGACCTTAAGGGTAATCATTACAGCTCGGACAATGAGGTGAAGGCAGCTATTGCGTCCTGGGTTCGAGGAAAGTCGGAAGAATTTTTCAGTGACGGAATGAAAAAACTTGTTAAACGTTGGGAGAAATGTGTAATGCTTAACGGTGACTATATTGAAAAATAAATAGATAATTTGGTAGGTTAAGATTTGTACTTTAATTTGTTATTTACCCCATCTTGCTATTTCTTTTTGTTCGTCTTCTACAAGCATGTGTGCATTACTTATCAGCCTACCCTCGTACAAACGTCTCAATGTCTGACGAAAAGTCAGATGTTGAATGTTTTCATCCGTAATGCTGGTCCGAGGACGGCAATCATGTTGCCTGATTTTCCACACAATCTTGTCCTTCCTTGAACTCTTTATGCCAGTAAAACACTTGTGTCCTTCACAATGTTTGATCACCGAATTGTGCAATCATTCTCCAGATTGTCTGTTATTCTCAGCTTGAACTCCTTCACAAGGAAGAAATTTTATAATTACGTGTTGCGCAGTGGAGGAGTGAACCCGTTGCTACGACATAGTGAACGTTACTGACGAAGCGGTTGGAAGTGTGTCATGACGAGCTCTCCCCCACTTCTAATGGCCACACCCAAGCATATTAGAAGCGTGAGTCCAGTCTGACCAAATTGTTAATACTCAGGAATAAAAATCCCGTTTGTATTTTATTCACCCTCGTTAGTTAGTTAATTGCGGAATTTAATGCCAATATTAAGTGTAATACTTGGTTAGAAATTTTTTATTTTAGTTTTCACAGGCTTTTTAAATTAAAAATAAATTTTAATGTGGAATTTAGATTGAAAGTCTACATTCAGTTTAAATATGTTCTATGTGTAAGTTTTCTGGACTTAAACTATTGCTCTGAGCTGTTGTTTTTTATAGTTATTTTAGAGACGTTGATTGAAGATTCGGAAAACAAATTTTTCTATTTATTAAGAGGATGCTCTAAGCTTTAAGTAGCTATTTAGTAATAAAATTTTTAAATTGTGTTTGTGTATTTGTTTTCAGGGTTTTTGTATCTGCATTGTTTATTTTTACAACGAGGTAGAAGCCATACTACGTGGGCAGTTTTAAGGCATTTTGGTTATAATGATCATTTGCGAATGGATAGAGGTTATTTACACCCTAAGTAAGTACAGTTTGGATAAATCTTATTTTTGTTCTTATTTCTGAAAAACTATAAATGTAGAATTTTTTATTAAAGCTTCATGTTTCAAATGTTTTTTGAATTCTAGAATGTAAACAACTGTAAGTACGAGGGTAGGCTGATAAGTAATGCACACATGCTTGTAGAAGACGAACAAAAAGAAATAGCAAGATGGGGTAAATAACAAATTAAAGTACAAATCTTAACCTACCAAATTATCTATTTATTTTTCAATATAGTCACCGTTAAGCATTACACATTTCTCCCAACGTTTAACAAGTTTTTTCATTCCGTCACTGAAAAATTCTTCCGACTTTCCTCGAACCCAGGACGCAATAGCTGCCTTCACCTCATTGTCCGAGCTGTAATGATTACCCTTAAGGTCTCTCTTCAGTAGAGGAAAAAAATAAAAATCGCAAGGCGCAAGGTCGGGAGAATACGGAGGGTGTAAAATTGGTTGAAACTTCAGGTTTCTCAGAGCCTCTCCAGTTGCACGCGAAGTGTGTGGACGAGCATTGTCGTGTTGCAAAATTATTGGCGCCAGGTTGCCTCTAACACGACAAACTCGACGTCGGAGGTGTTTCAGAGTCTGTATATACTGAGCAGAATTTACCGTTGCCCCTCGTTCCAGATAATCAGTCACATAAACTCGGCGAGCATCCCAAAACACAGTCAAAAGAATTTTTTTTGCGGACGGTTGTGTTTTGAACTTTTTCACAACAGGAGAATGTGGATGACGATATTCAGCGCTCTGCCTTTTTTCTTCGGGATCGTAATGATGAACCCATGACTCGTCCCCCGTCACAATATTCAAAAGAAAGTCGTCTCCTTCGTCACGGTAGCGCTTCAAAAGTTGTTCACAGCATTCCAATCGACGCTGTTTATTCTCGTCTGTCAGACGGCGTGGTACCCATCGTGCACAGATTTTACGGTATCCCAATTGTTCAATAATGAAGCCAACACGTTCCTTAGATATTCCAATTTGGTTTGCGATACGCTGTTGAGTGATTCGCCGGTCATTTTGAATCAAATCATCGATGAGTTTGCGACGATTATCGTCTGAGGCAGTGATTGGTCGTCCACTGCGTGTTTTGTCAACAATTAAGGCTTTTCCAGGTTGGCAATCACGAAATTTTATTACCCAACGATTCACAGTAGACCTATCAACAGTATCGTCACAATAAACAGCCTTTAAACGACGATAAATCTCACTAGGATTCACTTTCTCAGCAGTTAAAAATTCGATAACAGCGCGTTGTTTAATTCTCGTTGACATAGCACCAGAACACGACGCCATACTTCCACTACTCAAAACAAACTGAATGAAAGCAACGCCTTCAAACTGCGCAGGCTTGTAGAGGAGAAATAGTACTTCCACATGCCACCAGGCGCGCTACTGAAGTTTATTTAGTTGTCTTCTACAAGCATGTGTGCATTACTTATCAGCCTACCCTCGTATAATATTAGTTTCTGGTTTAAAAATCAGATGTGAAACACTCACCCGACTTTCTCTTGGCAATGTAATTAATGAACAATGTAACCTATAATGAATTGTTAGTGTACAGTTGTAATTAATAATTATAATACAGTATTCCTTCACTATTCATGGGTTTGGTACTCACGTATTTATGATTGGTCAATTTAACTATATATTATTTTTATTTTAATAAATACAACACATTTTCCACTTTTATGTGCCGTATTTTGATTAACAATGTATTATGTTCTTGTTATATTTATTTAGTAATTCGTCACAAAGATGTGTGGCTACATATTTCTCCAAACATTCGCTATGTATTACTACAGAACAGGTTACTTTACAAATACTACTGTATTTTATGATTTAATGATCACCGATGTACTGCAATCATAGTTATCAAAAAAAAATCAATAAGTCACATCCGGCTCCCATTTTCAACTGTGATAATGATGTTTAGAGTTACTTTAAAATCTGTTGGTGAAATTTTATATTTATGGAAACAGTTAGCTGCGGCTGTTTCGGAAATTGATCCCTCTATAGAAAGGGCATCAAAATTTAAACGAGAGCTTGAACAAGCGCTTTTGTCGTACAATGAAGTCCGTAAAGAACTAGAAAAAATCTGGTGTAAAACACACACAACTTTCTCTTGCAAAATGTAAATAATTAACAATATAACCTAACATTAGTAATAAAACAATAGAAATAAACAAACTAACTAACCCCAATAAACATAACCTTATTTTAATCATGAGTGAAAGACACAAAATGAAAATCAACCTCAGTTTAGCTTAAAAATACAGAAAATCACTCTTTCATGCTAAACTAGACTCTGTAGAGAAAAATGCTCTAAAGGAAAGTTGTAGATCTTTTAATTTCCTATAAATTTGGTTATATACTTTTTTTGTCGTAAAATGCATACTAAGGCTGATCTTTAAAAAATTGATTTTTTACAAGTTTTCGTAAGAAAAAACAGAAAATTGCTAATTACCGCTAAACTAAGCGTTATATAAAAAAATGTTTGAAATAAAAGTTGTAAGATTTTAAATTCCCTACAACTTTTATTAAGTACATTTTTGCCCTAAAATGCATATTAAAGCCGCAATCTTTAAAAAAACAATTTATTTACATTAGAACAGCCTAAGTTAAGTAAGTTTGAAGTTCGTACGATAAGATATTCTGTTCACACTCACACAGACCAATTGCTAAAAACATGTTTTTTGGGTTCAGGGGGTCTGAAAACGTGTAGATCAGGTGAAAACTCAATTTCGAAAAATCAATATGTGAGAAAGTAAAAAAATTGCGCACTAAGTAAATTAACAAGTTTCTTATAACAGTGTCAATTTGATAAAAAATGAGATTTTTCCGCCTAAAAGCTTTTGTATAATATTATATAGGATATAGTTTGAAGTTGTTTAAATTTTCTGTATATGAACATACCCCCACATTCTAACTGTAATGTTTCCATATAAACTTGATTTCGTTATTCATGGCAATTTCTCTGATCGTAACCCTCGTGAATAACGAGGGATTGATGTACTATATTCTAACTATATTATTTTCAGGGCTGATGAGCTCTGAACGTACGCATTGCCCCCTACCCACTTCATAGCTAGCCAATGACTTGCCAGCAACATTACCAACACTTACTCTCGTAGCTCTGTAATATATTTTATCAGGCTTTTTTTTGTTCTTTCAATAACAATTATAATCTATAAACATACAATCAGCTGATTATATTATAAAGTATTGCATGTTAACGCGCTCTATAATCAATGAGTTTAGTACAAGATGCAAGATACAAATGTACAACTGCGGATCTTATATGCTTGCATGCATAATGTTTGTCAGGCTGATACATTCGTACAATCTGACAACGCTGGCAAACCTTCTGATTGGTCTAAACGCGTTGAATTGCAGAGCTTATCAACCATGAAAAGCATTAAAAATGAAAATGTATTTATCATTGATTCGAAAGCCAATGTTTTTTCTATGGTTAATAGAACTTGTCATTTACCTTTCTAGAGACACCATTAAAGCACAGTGATTGTACTTTTGAAATTATTACAAAATATCGTGAAATAATATTTATAAAAGAATTGGGGCTTAATTTAATTTTGTGTCTAGTATTACTTATTTTATTATTAAAGGGGAGGACAATTTGATGTTTTTCACAAATAACAGGACTGTTTGTGATTTCAGATTAAGTGTTCCTGGTGGATGTACGACTGAATTAAATTTTAAAGGACAACAATTCTTTAATAGTCTTTTTTATAGATATGATAAGGATAAAGATGGTGCTTTATCGCCTTGTGAACAGGATAATTTATTTTCTACATGTCCAGCACCAGCTTGGGGAGCTGAAATCTGTCACGTAGTACCTACTAATCAACAGGTATGCTTTTCTGTCCTATATTTGATGCCATTCTGGCTGTTGAGTGTGATGTGTCATTTAAGATGGGTTTCTGAGTGTGTAGGAATCTTTTTGTGATCTGATATTATTACTGTAATAGACAGAGAACCCTTAAAATTATGAACATTTGTTACTGTATTTGCTAAATTACTGATTAATGCAGAAAATAAAATATTCATTTTTTTACCACCCAGTTTTTTTGATGATTTATTTAACCAGTGTCATCATTTTTTAGCCTCCACGAAGACTAGTTTATGTAGCTTTACCAGAGTTTTTTTTGTTTTGGATGAAATTATACCATTTCAAAAAATGTGTAAATAGTAAGCTCTTCACTGACCTACTGTAGAATTCTGTAGAATTTTAGGCATAGAAAACATAAATTTCCTTTCCAAACTTTGGAGGTTTTACCATAATAAAATTGCAACTAAAAAATTTTCAAATTGTTTTATTAATCTAAAGCAGCAAGCATGCTGGATACGTTCTGTTATGACACGTCTCTGTACACCGTAGATGTTAAACAAAAAACACCTTAGAGATGGTTGGAGATGTTACATGACAGAACGATATAAAGTCGCACACTAAATGTGTCTCTTTCAGTCTGGTTTGTGACTTGTGTTGTTTCCAGTGAGTCATCTCTCTTCGTTTGAAACTGTATGGTAGTTGTTTGGTCATAGTTTTTAAAGTTTATTTTGTTATTTTGCTTTATTGGAATTTCTTCCTATGAGGAACTCTTTGTAATAGCAAGTATTGCAGATAAGAAAGAGAAAAAAAGAAAACAACGTTTACGAGGTCATAACATTAGTGCATAAAGAGATGAGCACGGAGAATTTCATACATTATATCCTGACCTTCTTCAGAATGAGTCAAAAATTTTTTAAATACGTCCAGATGAGTTATCAGAATGCATTCTTTAGCAATTGCATATTATTTAATTAATTAATTTAATTTAGTTAAACATACATTACGATGTATTACAAAACTAAATTAAGCTGTACAAATTTACATATACGAGGGGGTACCCAAAAGTATCCGGAATAGCTCTGCTGTGGGCGGAGCTTGTGCAGTACAAATTCCCGCCACTAGGCTGCTTGTAGCGCTACTCATTGCCAGTTCAATGCCATTTTGTTCGTTGATCTAGTTTGTTCTGTTCTCGTGCAGTGATTGTTCTCGCTAGTGCTGTTTTGTGCTCATGTCGTTTTTCATGATGGCAAGTTTTAATGAACAACGTGCGGCTGTGAAATTTTGCTTCTTGCTCGGTAAAAACGCCGTGGAAACAGTTGTAATGTTGAACACAGCTTACAAAGACGACACTATTGGAAAAACCCAAGTGTACGAGTGGTTTTTGCGCTTTAAAAATGGCGACATGTCGATTGAGAACAAACCTCGTTCTGGACGACCGTCGACTTCCCGAACAGACGAAAATGTTGTGAAAGTGAAAGAAATTGTACGAACAGACCATTGACCAAATATCACAGGTTAGTGGGTTATCTTGGAGCTCAGTCCAACGCATTTTAACAGAAGACTTGACAATGAAAAGAGTCGCTGCCAAGTTTATGCCTCGGGTTCTGACAGACACTCAAAAGGAACGTCGAATTGAAACGTGTAGTGATTTCAAACAACAGCTTGAAACTGATCCAGATTTCATGTCAAAGATCATTACGGGTGACAAGTCTTGGTGCTATGGGTACGACCCAGAAACCAAACAACAATCCAGTCAATGGAAGACTTCATTATCACCCCGACCAAAAAAAAGTCGTCAAGTCAGATCGAACATCAAAACAATGCTGATTTGTTTTTTTGATGTGAGGGGAATTGTCCATTCAGAGTTCGTTCCACCAGGCCAGACGGTAAATCAAGCTTTTTATCTTGAAGTGTTAAGAAGACTACGAAACAGCATTCGTCGTAAAAGACCTAATTTGTGGCAGACAGGGGACTGGTTTTTCCACCACGACAACGCGCCTGCACACACGGCAATCTCGGTTACCTAGTTTTTGGCGAAAAACGGCATGGTTTTGCTACCACACGCACCGTACTCACCCGATCTGGCTCCGTGTGATTTTTTCTTGTTCCCACGCATGAAAAGGGGCATGAAAGGTCTCCGATTTAACAACGTTGATGATGTCAAGAAAAAAACGACGGATGAGCTGGCAGCCATCACTGAAGAGGAGTACAAAAAATGTTTTGAACAGTGGAAGCACCGGTGGGACAAATATATTAGTTGTAATGGAGAGTATTTTGAAGGGGATAAGGTTCTTTTGTAAAAAAATTAAAAATAAATAGTTTTAAAAAATAATTCCGGTTTCTTTTGGGTACCCCTCGTACATATCGGTGTACCCTTTATCACTTGGATTATAAATAAATCTATATTTACGAACACACCCAATTAATACTTTGTCTTCCATATTGCAAGTGTTATACAAACAATAAACTAATTAATAAAACAACAATTTGTGCCGCAGAGAGAAGAAATATGTTGAAATGCTACTAGAGAATTGCTTCCGTCATCCATCAATTTTGCCCTAAACTGCAATATATCCCTCACCTAATATCTATAAGATGCCACGTGACATATCGTGGCATAACCTGTATGCACTTGTTCGTAAGAATCTGTAGTAAGCAAAGCTTTTGGTTCCATGGAAGCCGCGATGTGACGTGACGGAATGTGTCCAATGTCCACACTGCTTAAGGGTACATTGTGTCGGTTCAGCAATGTCGTTTTCAGAATCTGATGTTAAAATTTAATTCAACATGGTGGAATTAAATTTTTTGCTTTTTCATGTTTACCTCATGTAATTTTATTTCTGTCCATTATTTATTGACTTCTGATATTCTATCTTTCATTTGTTCTCTAATATGTGCCTACTCGTTTTTTGAGATACTGGCAAGTGTCATTTTGATTCTGTTGCCATTTTTATAAGGTGTGTTTAATAATTTTTTATGGTCTAACCAATGCATTTTTGCAATCCTAAACTTTTTGCGACCCCTCGTACACGACATGTGCACACAACATGAGAAGCAATGTCAGTTCTGTACTACTAAACTAGAGGGGTTGTGATTTAGTAACATCGCTCATAATTTGTGAAAGGAATATAAAATTTGCAATATAGTGGTTGACGCCTTGAGATGGGGGTTGATTATGGCCTACAGTTGTGACCATAATGCCGCTGCTGACCAACACTCTATTTTTTCACCTCCACACTTGCGCGTTGCGTATGTGACGCGCGCTCTTCAATTTTTAAAAAATTTTCTTGTAAAATAATACAAATTAGATCTAATAGGCTAAATGTGTTGTCTGTTATTTCTAATTACAAATTCAAAATTGAATAAATTTCCGTACAAGTAAACTTCCATATACCCCAATAAACTAAAGACTGCAGATGAGATTTAGCCAATAACAGCCATCGTCGGATGTGAGGTTGCCCCTTCGCTAAGTCACACTCTGTTCCACCGAACTCCAGCTGACTTTTTGTTAGGGTGTCATTTACAGTGGGACCACAATGTGACAACGCAGGATACGATTAGCGAAAGTCAAGTGGCTCTGTGCTGTGATCTAGGTCACTATGCTCCACCTTCATATGCAGTCTCTAGTTCATTAAGATATAGTTATTTTTATTCATTTTGTTTGGTAAATCTTTTTGAATTTCTTTTTCACCACCTCGGTTAATCTGCCTCTGTATAATCAAGGTACTACTGTATTGTGTAGTCATACTTTTAAAACGATAATCTCTTTTGATTTCAGGGATGGGTTACATTGCAAGGTTTCATTTGTTTTTGGATGTTAACAACATTACAAAATCCGAAAACGACTTTAGAATATTTAGCTTATTTAGGATACTCTATTACAGAGACTGAAAATCAAACTACTGCTATTGTGGGTAATTATCTCTTAATTATTTCATTCAAATTTTTCTTTAATTTTTGTTTTATCATGTATATCTTGGCTCAAAATACTTTTTTACGGTATTTAAATTTTTACAATCACAACAAGAAACAGAATCTATTATTGTGTTGCTAATATCATAACACTAAATTCTTTAAACTAAAATCAACTTGTGTTGTTGTTTAGGTGATCAGGCGAAAGGATGGTTTGAACCTGTAGGGGTTTTACTAAGTAAAACGAGGAGTGAGGTGGTTTACCAACGCCTTCCTCACTGAGTGGAAATGTTTGCTTATCAGCATGCCGGGCCTTCTGAAAAGCATTTATTTTCCAATCTGCAAATGACACCTTCACTTCATTCACCACAGGGTCTGGTTGTATAGTAAAAGTCATTATTTTCAGAGGATATAACTCTGATTTGTGTCTTTTACACCTCTACCTATTCTGTTCTTAAATTATTCAGTCATTTAATTGGCTGACCGTGTGATAAGAAACAGAACTATTTATTTTAGCCTTGCAATAAATAGATAGAGTAATTAATTTGACACTCCACCTGTCTGTTATATGCAGAGAAAGCACTATCAATAGTAAATACATGGTGTTTCATATCAAATTTGACTACGTTTCAACAAGTGTAATTTGAGATATCATACGGCCTGAAAATCATCTTATGCAGGGAGAAAGTACATAAATAAATAATTACAGTAATCATTTCTGTAAAAAAAAGTCCAAGAAATCATTGTGGAGTTTTTAACGATTTAAATGAACTTTTTTCTGTTATAATTTTAATTTATGCTGTAACGCCATTGGGTATTGTAATCTGGTAAACATGTTTGTTACGTAGCATTTAAATAGAAACATTTACTTTTCCCATTAATTGTTATGGAAGACCCTTAGACTGGGTAGGTGTTTATTCATGAGTGAATTATGTTCTAATATATTACTGAAAAATAATACTGATTATTTCATTTGAATTGAACTGTTATTTATTTATTTCTTTCAGTAACAAGAGATAGAAGTCTGGATCTATTAAAAAAACAGTCGACTCGTAATGTTTATGAATGCCATGTGTTTGGAGCGAAGGGTGTTGGTAAAACTGCGATTTGTCAAGCTGCATTAGGCCATTCTGTTGAGGTAATTAATATTTGTGCTAACATCATTAATTAATTACAAGGTTTGTTATTTTTAAATGACATGTGAATATAGAAAAATGTTTTATTATTAAAAGTTATATATACTTATGGCGACTTTTTGTCATAATCATGTTACACCACCTTTAACTTCGACTGGTGGGCAAATATTTTAATATGAACTAAAAAAATGAAAAAAGTTGTTGGGCGCCAGCTCTGTCAGCAGAGTGCAAGAAAAATAAATAATAAAAACTATATTTCCTTGCTTTAAACTAAATATTTAATGAATCTACTACTAACTAAATTAACTAACTACTAACAAAATTATCCGTAAATTACCTTAACGTATTTTAAAATATAGACGACCTTTACTCTGCCGCGACTTTAATACAAAAATAAAAAACTTCTTCTTCTCAGGGTGCCGCTCCGGTCCGGAGGTTGGCGATCATCATGGCGATGCGTACTTTATCTGAGGCTATACGAAACAGTTCCAGTGAGCTCTTCTCAAACCAGGTTCTTAGATTGGCCAGCCAGGATATTCTTCTTCGTCCCGGTTTTCTTTTCCCGTCAATTTTGCCCTGCAGAATTTGTTGCAGCAACTCATATCTGTGCTCGTTACGCATTATGTGTCCCAAATACTGAAGTTTACGTGCCTTTACTGTGTTAACTAACTCGGCTTCCTTGCCCATTCGACGTAAGACTTCCTTGTTGGTGATTTTTTGGGTCCAGGATATTCTCAGTATTCGTCTATAGAGCCAGAGTTCAAAAGCTTGCAATTTGTTAATTGTTGCCTGTGTTAATGTCCAGGCTTCTACTCCGTAGAGGAGGACTGAGAATACATAACACTTCAGCAGTCGTAATTTCATTGGAAGTGTCAAGTTATGGCTCTTGAAAACCGAACCCATGTTATTGAAGACACTTCTAGCCTTTGCAATACGACATTTTATTTCCTGCGAGTTATCCCACATCTCGTTTATACATGTGCCCAGATATTGACATTGTGACACTCTTTCTATTCTAACCCGATTGACTACAATATGATCGTGTGCACCAATCTGTTGTTTGCTGATGATCATCACTTTTGTTTTGTTAGGATTTATCTCCAATCCATATATTGCACTAACCTCTGTTAGCTTGTCCATTACTTTTTGTAGGCCTTGTATGGTGTCGGCAAATACCAGCGTGTCATCAGCATATCTTAAATTGTTCAATCTGATTCCATTTATTGATATTCCCTCCTCTATATTATGTAATGCTTCTCTGAAAATACGTTCGGAGTACAAATTGAACAGGATCGGCGACAAAATGCATCCCTGTCTCACACCTCTCAAGATTTTAACTTCATCTGTGTGGTCTTCTCCACATTTCAGTACCGCCGTTTGGTTCCAGTAGAGATTTGTTATTATTTTGCGGTCTTTTGCGTCTATTCCTATCTCCTCTAGTATCGCCATCATCTTCTCGTGCCTGACACGATCGAACGCCTTTTGATAATCAATCAGACAGGCAAAAACGTCGCAACTCACATCCCTACATCTCTGGAACAGTATTTGCACACTAAATAGAGCCTCTCTAGTCCCAACCGCATTCAGGAAGCCGAATTGATTGGGCGAAATTTGCTCTTCACAAATTTTATACATTCTTTTATGAATTATTTTCAAGAATAACTTTAGGAGATGACTCATTAAGCTTATTGTCCTGTGGTCTTCACACTTCTTAGCACCCTTCTTCTTTGGTAAAGTTATAAATTCTGACTTCAACCAGTCCCTTGGAATGATTCCTCTTCTATAAACGGTGTTGAAAATTGTAGTTAACCATTGCACTCGTTTTTCATCCATCAGTTGAATGATCTCTGCAGGAATTCGATCCAGTCCTGTTGCTTTTCCCTTTTTGAGCTGTTGAATGGCTGCTTCTACTTCTTCCTTTAAAATGTCCGGGCCATCTGTATCCTTGATCTCTGGCTCCACCTCCTGTCGTGCGTCATAAAACAATTTTTCGAGATACTGTTTCCAAGTGTCTTTCTTTTCTTCTTTATCAATTATTATCCTTCCGCTCTCATCTACTAATTTCCCATACGTTTTCTTCCGAAACATTCCCGTTGCTTCCTTGACTTTGCGATGTACATTAAAGTCATCATATCTCTTTTGATATTGTTCTATTTCTTCACACCTCTCCCTTTCCTCCTTCTCCTTGGCTTCACGTATTTTCTTTCTTATAATGTTTTGCATCTTTTTATATTTCACTGGATGTTGTTTCAATTTTCTTCTTTCATCCATTAGGCTCAGAATTTCCTCTGTCATCCACGATTTCTTCTTCCTTCTATCTACTTGTAATTGTCGTTGTTTGACTTCTTCCACAACTGCCTTCAAGTTCTCAATCTCCGTTTCCACATTGAGATCGTGGCTCTCATTTACACAATCGTTTATTATTTGTTTAACTCCTTCTTTTATCACCGGATCATTCAGCTTCCTTATGTCCCATCTCTGTTCCTTTTTAGGTATTATCTTTTTCATTCTAAATTTGAAAGTACCAACCAGAGGCACATGATCGGATTGAATGTCTGCTCCAGGATACGTTCTTACATTTATACATCCATTCCTAAACCTCTTATTAACCAGTATATAGTCTATTTGATTACGTATTATTTGGTCAGGTTTATCCCGAGGTGACTTCCAGGTGTATAGTCTTCTTGGTGGTTGCTTGAACCATGTGTTCGTGATTACTAATTGATGTGTTTCAACGAACAGTTCCAAAGTGTCACCACGGTCATTTCTTCCTCCCAGACCAAAAGCACCCACCAACTCCGATGTCCTACCTTTCCCAATTTTTGCGTTAAAATCGCCCATTGTGATGAGTATTTCATGTTTCTTTAGTTTTTTGATAATGTCATTTATACTTTGATAAAATTCTTCTACTTCCTCATCTGTATGGTCCGCTGTGGGAGCGTATACTTGAATTACGTTGATATTAACTGGAGCCGCTCGAAATTGTACCAGCATTACTCGTTGTGATATGGGTACAAAGTTACTGATGCATTTAGCCATTTTGCCCGTCACAATCACTCCGACTCCCTGCTCATGTACTCCTGTTGATGTACCCGAGTACAACACAGTGTGTTCTGCAATTATGTTTACTCCTGTACTCGGCCATCGCATTTCACTAATGCCAAGTATATCTAGTTTCATTCTCGTCATTTCTTGTATAGCATTGCGTATTTTACCCGCTTGACTCATTGTTTTCACATTCCAAGTTCCGATTCTGATGTTTGCCTTTTGTTTAATCTTCTTCACTGCCGTGCTTATAACTGTCCCTCCCGGAGACCCGATTGAGGGACTTACTCCGGATGCTAATTTGGTTACAAGCATTGCCATGTAGATTACGAGGGCCTAAATTCATTTTGAATCTTTAATGAGTTGTCTGGGTCCTAATCAGTCGTACTCATCCCTATGCCGTTGACCGCTTTACAACTCTTCCGCCTTGGGAGCCCGTTTCCAAACTCCAGGGCAAAGGGGTGCCCTTACTATTATTAGCTCATCCGCCCTAGACCGTTGGCCTCTAATAGTTGATTGTTTCTTCCGACAATCCTTCGGTTGGGTATAGACCCTGTATAAATTCGTCATATCTGACTACCCTCACTTGGTTTAGCCTGTAGGTCAATACAGTTTACCGGGGTGTGGCGCTTGGAGCCAACAAGTGAGAGTTGGTTGTCTCGTGAGGACCAGTTCCAAAGAACCTCCGCCAGTCATATGACTCTTGGAGTGACCGTTCTCAGAAAAAGGTACTACCTCTCCGACACAACCCTACACCCCCAAAATAAAAAACTTAACAACCCTTAATAAATACGAAATGAATTTACCTCAAATATTTTTCCCCTTTCTTTTTCCTCTCCTCATTCTCTGTCACTCCTACACAAGTCCATAGGGAACTGATTTTAATTTCTTGAACCCGAACCATGAAATCTCTGGTTAACAAGCCTCCCTCTCCCACCAACTGTTCAACCAACCTGGAGGGCCAGTGGGAAGGAGAACCATCCCAGTGATTGGCTGAAAGTTGGTAGGTGGAAGAGAGGCCCAAAAACACAGAGGGAGAAATACACCGGCCTAATGAATATCATGATTGACCATTGGCTATATTTACAACTTATTGTCTAACTACTAATAATTCTAATGTAACTTATTCTAACAATGGGGGGTTTTCCCAGGCATTATTTAATGGGTTAACTTCCATTAACCATAACTTCCATTGTTTGTACAATTGGACTTTTACAACGGTACAACATTGATGATTGAAGCATTTGTCTTGTGGATGAGCTTTCCAATACCCTTTTCACAAAATGTTGTCGGCAATAAATTTAAATGAGTCTTGACATCTTCAAACCTCCTTGTTGTGTTTCTTGTGGACTTCACAAGAAACACGCAAAGTCATATACTCTGATGATGGTGGATCCACCAAAACCAAAACACGTGTAAGTGATAAATAAAAAATAAAGGCAGCTTAAAAACGGTGTTAGTAAAATTTATTATATAAAATAGAATTATTTCAAGCTGCAGGATACATTGTAAGGATTTATTTCTGATTGAAGATACATTTTGTCGAACAAACATAGATGAACTTAGACTCAGGTTTTGGTGTCTTAATTATACAATAAAACCTTTTTGTTTTAATGTAAACCTTTATGAGAATACATTAATAATTTTAAGAATTTGTGAAGAAATGTTTTGGACTTTTAGTTGGCTCACTATTTTTCCTCTTAGAAACTTTGTTTGATGAGATTGCTAGTTATAAGTAATATTCATGCTTTTTATTACGCCAGCCGAATCAGATTTATTCCTAAGTAAGTTTGAAGTGTTTATTTAAAAAAAATATATTGAAAAATGTACTATTGATTGTAATTTTTTTTTTAATTTTTTTCTATTACAGACTATTAAAACATTTACTGTACCAATACCAACCAGTACAATAAATACAGTTCTTGTTTACGGTCAAGAAAAATATTTGGTGCTCAAAGACATGGAAGTAACTGATAATCTTTCAAATAATGATGTTAACTGTGATGTAGCTTGCCTTGTTTATGATTGTTCCAATCCGACATCGTTTTCTTATATTGTTTCTATCTATAAGGTATATTTTTCTTTAAATTATTTTTAGAGTGTGTTGATAATTCTTAAAAACAAAACAAAATAACTATTAATCTACATCGTATAAATATAGCTGTGTGAAGAGTTTTGCGTAATGAGTTGGTATTTCAATGTTTCTTAGACATTCACTTTGGTTTCCTGTATTACATTCAGTATGGTGTGAATGTATGTCCGCCCAACTTAGTCAAAGCAATACAAAGTTTTGTTGTGTTTTCTATAAAAAAATGAATTATTATAGGCACTAAAGTGTAATGAATGACTTTCAGACCTTCAAATTGTTGTCAAACTTTTGAGGCTTGTAACATACTGAAATAATATTACATTAAACAGGAAAAAACAGGAAAAAGCAGGAAAAGAACTTTGAATTCTCTATAATATTATGTTACTGTTTTCAGAGTATTTTACCATAAATTAGTAATGTGTTTACAATGATGTCATCTCATTTATTAACCCTTTCCACTCGAATGTCGGACCCCATCCGACTCCGTTTTCACAGCTGGATTTTGTATGAAAATACATGTTTAACAAAGCTGTTGTAATGTGCTGGCCTCTACGGGATGTTTTAAAAATTAATTCTTGTAGTTTTCGATAGTTGACTACAACCGATTATCGATATAAACGGAATTAATTGAATCGATGTTACCATACCAAACTAGTAAACAAACTAACGTAATTGTGAACATGCATTATTTAGTTTGCGGTATTTTGTGTCACTTTAAGATCAGTTTAATGTTTTTAGGTAACTAATTCTCACAAAAATAATATTCAGATTATTTTGCGTGTTTTTATTAGGTTTTAAGTATCAATTTCTAGTCACATGGTTTATTTTATCTTAGTTTTTACAACAGCAGTGTATGTTTTGCAGGTTATATTTTATAAGTTTTTAGGTGAGAAAAGCATTTTTTACGTATCATTATTAACATTACAGTAATAACGAACATAAAAAGTATAGCACGCTCTTAAAACTAACAACAACACATTATGCGTATGATTAATGTAATAGGGTATCAACAAATCATAAAATAAATACAATTGGAGGGAAGTCACAGTGCAAACATAATACGAGTGGAAAGTGTTAATGATTCGTGGATGGAATCAGTTCATGTCACAGTTGCGTTTAATTATTACTTGGGGAAAAAACATTTGTTTTCCTGGATGGAAAACTGTTTTAAAGGCTCAGAATCCATAAAAATTTTATCACATATTTTTCTCTTCTTTACTCAATAGTAATGGCTGCAGTTATATCTGTAAATGAACTCGCTAAAAAAAATATTTGTACATTGAATTGCAGAATAAAAGGAAAAATTGACAAATACAAAGATTTCTATTTCATATAATGAATTAATATAATAATTTCATTAACCTTCTTTTTAAACTGCGTCACCTTTATTGTAATTTCTACTTACACATGTTTCGGTGGATCCACCATCATCAGAGTAAATGAAAAATTTTTTAGTTTCAATTTTTCATTTACTCTGATGATGGTGGATCCACCGAAACACGTGTTAGTAGAAATTACAATAAAGGTGACGCAGTTTAAAAAGAAGGTTAGTGAAATTATTATATTAATTCATTATATGAAATAGAAATAATTTCAAACGGCAGGATGCATTATAAAGATTTATTTTTGAATGAAAATACAAAGATTGTTTAAAGAAATATGATTAAATTGGTTGGATGTAACACACGTATACTTGATGACATAGTTAGTTGAGACTATTGAGTAGTATTGGCCATGTATTTCTTATGGGAGTTTGGAACTACTATTCATGATGAAAACATCTAGCTATCTTAGCCTTTGCAAACACAAGTAAATTGTGTATGTTTTATTTACTATTTTATTTCGTGATTATTATTGTTAAACCATAATCTATACAATACATCAGTGGAAACTGTTGGTTAACCACCAATGTTATTGCGAATATTACTAAACAGATAAGTTAGAGTATAATTAATTTTAATTATAAATTTAATTAATAATAGAGTATGTCTGAATTTAGAACATTATGTCGTACTGTTTTTATACCGAGCGATAAGTTAATATTAATATATGTTTATTTATTTATTTAGATTGTTTAGACCCATTCAGGATCACATAAAGTCAATTATGAACTGTTGCCGCCATTCCTCTTGTTTCTCCAGTACTCCTTCATAAATTCGCGGTGTCTAACACGACGTTCATCCGTCCATTTTGCCCTAGGTCTCTTCGGCTTACCCTCTGATGCAACTTCCCAGGTGTGAATTTTATGCCTGAAGGTTTCACGGTCTTTGAGGTCTGAAGGTGTGATATTTGCATCTCTTAGATCGGATTGCACTTGCTTGATCCAGACGGTTGTAATTTTGAGTTTCTGTGAGTGCATCAGAATCTTCTTTATAAGCCGAGAGTCATCCAGTCTCATTATATGACCATAAAATCTCAGCCGTCGTTTACGGAAATCAACTTCAATGTTTGAATATTTTTCCGTCACTGTGTGTGATTGTAGACGATATCCTTCATCTGTGAGTTTTGGGCCAAGAATTTTCCGAATGATTTTTCTCTCAGCTTTCTTAATATTCTCAAGATCCCCTTTAAAGTTGAGGTTCAAGGTCTCACTGGCACAAAGAGACTCAGGTTTAATGACAGTCGTGTAGTGTCAAATTTTGGTGTTTATGCTCATACATTTTTTGTTGTAGATGTTTGCAACTTTTCCATATGCTCTACGCATTTTCAGTTCACGTGTTTTTTGTGCTAGCCTTTCTGTACCTGTGGGTTCAATGATTTCACCTAGGTATTTAAAGTGATCCACCTTCTTTATGGTGCCATACTTCGTAACTAAACTCCGCGAACTAATGTGTTTTGTGGTCATGAATTCAGTTTTGGTGAACGATATTTGCAGTCCAACTTTTTCCGCACATTCTTTAAGGATCTCAATCTGGTGGATTGCCGTTTGCTCATCTTCAGAGAGAATTGCCAGATCATCAGCAAAGGCTAGGCATGTGACGTTGATATTATCCTGTTGCCTACCTAGCTTGATGGGTTTCCATATGTTGTTTTTTTCTAATTCTTTCTTCCATTCCTTAATGACTTTATCAAGAACAATGTTGAATAATAATGGAGAGAGTCCATCGCCCTGCCAAACACCCGTTTTGATGGAGAAAGGCTGAGATATTTCGCCAGCAAATTTGACTTTGGAGGTCGTGTCAGTCAGTGTCTGTTGGATGAGTCGGCTCGTTTTTGGGTCCAAATTGTTCTCTGCCAGTATATTAAAGAGAGATTGCCTGTCAATGGAATCATATGCTTTACGGAAGTCAACAAATGTGCATATTGTTGGAAGATTTCTAATTGCTCGAAGTTTCAGTGTGGACTTGAGGTTGAAAATTTGTTCAATGCCTGATCTGTGCGGTCTGAATCCAGCTTGATATTCACCAATAAGGGGCTCAATCTGTTCCTGTGTGCGTTGTAGGAGACAAGCAGAGAGAATCTTATAAGGGACAGGAAGAATAGAGATTCCTCTATAATTATTCACATCAGATTTATCTCCTTTTTTGTGAAGAGGATGAATGAGGGCACATTTCCATTCATCTGGTAATTTCTCAGTTTGCCAGATTTTCTGAATTATTTGAGTAATCTCTTGTAGTGACTGCGGTCCCAAACTTTTTAGCAACTCTGCAATAATTCCATCCTCTCCTGACGTTTTCCCATTCTTGAGTCTTTTGATATGTTGGTGGATTTCTTCTTGTGTTGGTGGATCAGCATTGGGTTTAGTATGCTCTGGAACAGTGTATTCAAATCGCTCAAGTGGTTCAGGGCAATTGAGAAGTTCAGAAAAGTAGCACGCTAGTTCTTTACAATTATCTTGATTGGTAAGTGCAAGTCTTCCATCTTTTTTCCTGAAAGTCAAATTTTGTGCTGAGTAACCTTTAATTGTGTTTGCAAAAGTTCTGTAAAAGTTTTGGCTATTGTAATTTCTGAAATTTACTTCAATCGTTTGAAGTTGTTCATTGACATAGTTGCGTTTAGTTCTCCTGATGGTTCTACTTGCCTGTTTACGGATATCAAGGAAGTGTTGTAAGGTTTCCGGGGACTTCTGACTGTTGTACTTTTGAAATGCAAGACGGCGCTCACCGATAGCCTGATCACAATTGGAGTTCCACCAGGGATGCTTTGTTTTCCTTCTAAGTGGGATCAGCTCTTTTGCTTTTGTTATAATTTTGTTGCGGAAGTCAGTCCAGTTGTTAGCAGGTTCCCTATCCCATTCTTCTGTAATATTTGTTTCTTGAATCTTAGATATATCAAATTTTTGTATGTGAGTTTTTTTGTGTTGAACTCTTCTTGGAGAGAATTTTATTTTGACTCTTGTGAGATAGTGGTCCGAATCAATGTTTGCCCCTCGTCGAACCTGAATATCATGGATGGTCCTGCAGTGAGCATGAGAGATGGCCACATGATCGATCTGGTACTCACCAAGATGTTGAATGGGGGATTGCCATGTTTTCTGTTTGTGTGCAGGTTTTCTGAAATGAGTAGACATCACTTTAAGGTTGAATTGTTGGCATATGTCAATCAGATGTGTACCATTGGTGTTTGTGTTCTGGTGTGCAGAATTTTTGCCAATTATCTTCCGATATACCTTTTCTTTGCCAAGTTGAGCATTGAAGTCTCCCAACAGTATTTTCACATCATCCTGGTGAATTCTGCTCATGATCTCCTCAAGTCTCCCCCAAAATCTCTCAACGGCTTCAGGATTCTTCTTGTTATCAATGTTAGTGGGGGCATGTGCATTGATAAGTGTATACTTTTTATTAGCACTCTGGATGCGCATTGTCATAAGTCTATTGTTAACAGGAGTGACATCTTTAACAGAGTTCATGATGGATTTATGCACAAGAAAAGCCATTCCAAAGATTGGTGCACCGTTTGCAACCGTCCGTTGTGTTTCACTTTTAAAAATGCGGTAATTTCCATAGTCCACAGTCTCACTGTCAGTCAGTCGTGTCTCTTGAAGAGCAAGGATGCAAATTTTCTGCTGGTCAATCTCTTGTGTGAGGTTATACAGTTTTCCAGTTTGGATTAATGTATTGATGTTCAGTGTTCCTATAAATGTTTTCTGTTTGTAGGGAAGTTTATCAGAGACCTCTGATACTCTCTGTTGTGCTCGCCTGGACTCCCCAGAATCCGAAAGTCCAGTTGCCGCCTGTTGACGGGTGGATTGAGTACCACCTGGGGTAGAGTTGTAATTACTTGCACAGTTCATATTTACTTGTATTTAGGTAGTGTGGCCTGATAAGTGTCAGGACCAAATAGGACCAGAGGTTGTTGAGGCCTTTGGAACATGGTATTTTCAGCCGCACCTCTGGTGAACAGACGCTGACCTACAAGCCGCTTGATGCAAGGCAGACGCTGTAGGATTTCTTTTGTTGGTTTTTGTCAACCCTGGGTATTTTATATCCCCAGTACCCCCCTCCGAAGAGGTGAGCGTACCCCATCGCCAGGGGCGGCGCCCGATAGCAGGTCCAACAACAGCCACGGGAATATATGTTTATATTAATATAAATAATTATAATAATATATAATATTAATTATAATAATAATATAATATTAATTATATTATATAATTAATATACAATAATATACTGTATGTTTATGTTATAAATATCAACTGAAATAGTATAAAAGTAAAGATAGGGAAAGAGAGTGAGGAAGGAGAGAATTGCCCTGAAAATATTACTGTAATGTGTTCAGAACAGTTAGTAATTCTACTTATGTCCATTTAAACAGTAGTCTCAACTAAACATGTCATTGTGTATAAGTAGTAACGGACACAGGAAGCATGGCCAATATGGAATACCGACCTCGTGACAGCTGGGAAACACTGGTAGACAGTGCTGTCATCCCAGCTTCTACACGCTCAAATTTTCTGAAATATTTAGACATAATTTTAATGACTGTTAAGACAAATTTTATTCAAAATCTTTTTTGATTTAATTTGTGAATGTGCTGCAGAAAAACAATCTGTGGGAAAATTTTTTTGGCAGATATTTCTGTCAATAGTCTGTGAAGAATTAAATGCTAAAAAGAAATGAGCCGGTATAATTTTATTCATATTACAAGCTTTTGTAGTTATGTAATGATAAACTTGCTGTTTTTTTTTAAATTTTTGATATATTCATTATATATTAATTATACATTTATTCCAGAAGTGTTATACTTCAGGGTGGTGAACTATCAAATCTTCAGGGTGGTGAACTATCAAATATTATCAAACTTCACCCTTTTGTAGAAGCCGTACCTAACTTTTCAATTTGTATGGTTAGAACATAAATAAGGTTGACTTGTTTGCTACAGTTTACACTTACTACATGTGTTCGCAGGTCTAATTTTAACCAATAGAGTGTGTAAGAATCTATAAACATCAACAGTTTGCAATAGCTCACTACTGCATTGTAATTATCTGTTGACCATAATGGACACATGAGACTTAGCTCAGTAAAAGAACTCGCCTACAATGGTGCTGTTGTCAACAAGTTAAGGAATATTTGCATTGGAATTAAAAATAATTTTTATATCTGGATTAATATCTCCACTAATCTGAGTGTCTGTATGGTTATATTGACCATGGATTATGTTATAATGAAATCAAATTTGAACTAACTAGTTGTGGAGACATAACTGAGTTGTTGTTTCTCCCTAATTACTCAAAATTATTTTGTAATCAAAGACCAATTACAATAAATAAAAAACCAAATTTAATATCACATCAACTGTTTTGTCATAAAATAACACATGGGAATTATAAGTGACTTGTATATTGTTAAAATTTTCAAGTTTCAAATTTAATTTGTTAAAATAAGAATGTTTTTTATTTGTTTTTATTTTATTAGCGATATTATTCAGATAAAAATATTCCTGTACTGGTAGTTGGTAATAAGATTGAACGATGTTTTGGTTCTGAAGTTGAACAAGAGTATAAATTACAACCCACTGAATACTGTGATCAAAAATGTCTTGCACCTCCACATATATTTCTCTTGAATCCTTCTAGACAAAATGAGTTATTTGTTAAACTTGCAACGATGTCAGCATTTCCGTAAGTATTTTTATCAGTATTACATATAATAAATAGTATAAATTATTGTACTCAAATATGAAAATATTATCTCCATTGATAAGAATTATGGTAGTTTATAATATATTTCAATGCATTTGTTTCTGAACATGTGTTTGTTCCAAAAATTTGAATGAGAAGTAGCAACTGGGTGTAGTTGTACAATAACCCACTAGTTGTAGTTGGTTACTATGTGTCTGAATTATCTTGTCAAGGTACAACAGAATTCTCATAACACTCGGATAATTCTTTTATGTTATTGGCTGTTCGATGTAGACAGTAGTCTCGAGTCAAAACAAGATTTTTCTGTTTCTGGTAAGCTTCAGTACTTGAAGGGAACTGTCATAAATAATTTAATACTTTTGTACTAGTACATAAATTATACTAATTGAGAGAAGAGATGTAATTATTATCTCTGATTTAGATCTATTGGAACTAGTTGTGGATTGAGTGGTACGAGACTGATACCTTATATCTGATACAAGCAAGTTCTCGGATTATGAGAGAATCTTAGTTGTGGTTTCGGTCATAGTGCTCTGCAGCAACGCTTTTGTTGTTACTGCTTAGTCATTTATTTTACATACAGAATGTATTGAGTAATTTACCTATGTCCTCAGTTCCTGTTCACAGTTTTGTATGTCCTTGGTTCCTTTTCATAGTTTTATATATCCTCGGTTTCTGTCCTAGTTTTACCATATGCTCAGTTCCTGTTTGTAGTTTTGTTATGTCCTTGGTTGTTGTTCCTAGTTTTGCAATGGCCTCCGTTCCTGTTCTTAGTTAGTTATGTCCTAAGTTCCTGTTCTTAGATTTGCTGTGTCCTCTGATTCTGTTCCTAGTTTTTGTATGTCCTCAGTTCTGTCCCAGGTTCATAAATAAAAACTCCAAAAGGTTTTATTCTCAAAAATCCAACTTCTTTTATTAAAAGAAAATCCTTGGTAAATTTTGTTAAAATATTTAAAAACAATTAAAATTCTTTAAAATTCTTTAAAATAGTTGAATCTTTATCAAAACCTTCTAAAATTAATATTTTCGTTTAAATATAATGCTTTGAAATTAATAAATTCTTAATATTGTTTTTTACTATAAAAATTGTACAAACCACCTATCCTTTTAAAAGTTTTAAAAAGGAATGAAGGCAACAATCCAATTTTATTAATTGAATAAAATTTTCTTTTTATTTTTTTGTTGTTCTCACATCTGACAGTTCTGTAAATGAGATCATCTGGTACGTTGGTGTTGATGCTGTGAAGTTGTGTGTTTATGTTTACGTTTGAGTGTTGTTAATGTGTGTACTGTCCGTTGTGTGTCTGTATATGTGTCTCCTATTACAGTTCCTGTGTTCTTGGTTTTTCTGTGTTCTCGGTCCCTGTTCATAGTTTTGCTAAGTCCTCAGTTCTAGTTCTTAGTTTGATAAGATCTTGGTTCCTGTTCCTAGTACATCGCTTGTACCTGGCCCTACACATCAAATCTCCTGTGACTCACCCCATCATTAATAGACTGGTAGTGTAATATCTGTAACATTGAATCACTTTTCTACTAAAGTAGGCTGGAACTACTAGCTCTTAGTCATTTACAAGAAGGATTTTAAGATTTTTTTTAATATATGGTTAAAGGATAATGTTCAGTAGTCTCTGTATTACTGTTGTAATATTTATAATTTATTTACATTTAATTGTCATGAAGAAACAGTCTAGGTTTGTGCTTTTCTTTTTCCTAAAGAGTTATATTACTGAAATACCTAATCTTCTGGGTAAAACTAAATGACTTATTTAGAATTCTAAACCTGTATTTCGAATAATTAGGTTCTGTTACGAAAACTTTTTCTAACCATTGAATATACAATTTATTGTTTTACTTTTATGTAAAATTAGCTAAAATTTTATGCAAGTTAAATATTTCTTGTAATAAATTGTAATGTAAAAATTATTTTTTGCATGCAGACGATTCCATGCAGCATGGATGCTGTTTTATCGTCATACGAGGTTTGTATTTTTATTTCCCTGATTTAGGTGATTTTTTTTAACAATTTCTTAAAACCTTTTGTTTAATTTTAAAAACTAGTATTGCATGTCGTGATGTTTTTATATCCTTCAGAACCTGTTTCTTACTAATGTTGTTAACTAATTTTAACATCTTTGTATTTTTTTTCTAACAGTCATATTTCATTACTCATGAGATTTTATTTGCTCCTATTTTTATACTCATTACTGTTTTAATAACCCTTTCACATGTCAACAATTTAAACTGAGTGATTTCCACCAAGGCCATGAATTGTCCATCTTTTGTAATTAAAAGAAACAGTTGTAAGAAGGCAGAAAAAAGAGTAAAGATATGTTGGATATGAATAACCCAAAAAGATATTTTTTAGCTTATTTTCACGCTAACCACTGGCCATGGAGGCGGCCGTAATTTTATTAGTTTAACTTTATTTTTATTTCATTAAAACTTAAATAGCGAAGAGTTACAATAATTTTATTAATTTAACTCTTTGCTATTGTAACTTCTTATGAAATAAAAATTATTTGTTTACTGATGAAAATGAAATCATAATGCACGTGTAATGAACTGAATAGCTGAGTGCAAAACATTGTTCTGTTTGTAAACATCTTACAATAATAGGTCACCAGGGAAAACCCCTGCTATTTAAATTCCCTGTTTCAATTTAATGAAATGGATATAGTATATTATAAAGTTTGATGTAGCAGTTATCAATCGCACCAAAGTTCAGAATACATTTTGTAAGGTATCTTGTCGTTGCCTATAAAAGGGCATAATAATATAATCTACAATACAATGTATTATGAATATTTTTTTTTAAATTTTGAATTATCTAAAATATAATTTTGTAGAAAATTTTTTAAGATTTTATATATTTCTTCTATTTATTGGCTTATCCGGTTTCACTTCAATTTATATTTTGATTTGAATATTAATTCTTCTGTTTACTTTTATGTTATGCATGTGGTTCTTTAATGGAGCATTTTTAATCATGTTTTACGTTTATTATTTTTAACCTAGTTGTTTTGATGGTTGCAGTTTTTAATCTTCTTTTAAACCTGAGTGCGATTTTCTGGAGCCTAACTGTTCTATTCAATAATTTTAATAATTTATTTTTTACTACTAGTAAAATTTCATGGTTGTGATAATTGATTGTTAGTCTGTGACGTGCAATGTATTAATAACGTTACTAATTATACCAAGGTTTGGCTAAAAAAACCGGTCTGAGGCTGAAAAATTTGTGTACATTATTATTTAGGCCTACAATTTTAATATTTTCCTTTTCAATATACTTTCTTCCTCAATCTCTACATCGTTTCATGCGAATTATTCATAGCTCAAAGCAGTACTACAGATAATTGCTAGAAAGCATCGTCATGACTTCTGTTGCTTTTGCTTTTACATTTTCAGTAGACTCAAGTCTCATTCCCTTCAAAGCTGTCTTGATTTAGGAAACATAAAAGTCACGAAGGGCTAAATCAGGCAAGTATGGTAAGTGGTTCAAGGCAAAGATGTTGTGCTTGACCGAAAACATCTTGACGGACAACGTATTATGAGTTAAGGCATTGATCTGGTAAATGATCTATGATGTGTTTTTTTCCAAAAAGTGGGCCATTTTCTCCATACTCTCTTACATAGTTAGGATGCAGATGTAGTAATATTGATTTACCGTTTGTCCCATGTGTACCTAATCTACTTGTAAAACTCCTTTGACGTCAATCATTATGGCCTTGAATTTTTATTTTGTCAGCCATACTTTTTTACAATAGTCAGTTGAGACTTTGCAAATGCATTAATTGACGCCTGTTTATGGATTGTTAAGTATAAAACCATGATTCATCACAAGTAATTTTGTTTTCTAAGGAGCTAAGGTTACTTTCAATATTTTCCAGGATGTCTGAACAAATATTACTTCAAGATTCCTTCGTTTCACAAGTGAGATATTTGTAAATCAACTTTGAACATACTTCTTTCATATTTAAACTTTCACAAAGAATTTGTTTAACGCTTTATCGATTCCCATAAACTCAGACACTGCCATGATTGTCAATCAGCAATCTTGTTGTACAAGGGTACCAGTGTTTCAATGTCAGTTTTTTTTTGTAGATGTCAGAGTGAGAGTCATCACTAATATCATCTTGGCCATCTTTAACACAGCCTGCTGAGTCATTATGTACTAGCCTGCTGAGTTATTATGTTCTATTCTATTCACTCCGGCCTACCCTAGTTCTGTAAAACGTCAAGTTTTTAAAATCATGCAGTAAATGTTGTATTAGAGTTATAAATTTGGTACTTACAGTGTTTTATTCTATGGAATTTTTTCTTTAAAATGGTGTAACTCACCATTAATTAAATTAGTTTATGGAATTACAGTTAGATCACGACAACAACGCAAGATGTACAAACAATCCGGACACGCTATGATGTAAACAAACAGACATAACCTATGCGCTTGAACTTGACCACATTGTACATGAAACACAAAGAAACTAAAAGTTAAACAGAGACATCTAACAGTAGAAATAAGCACTAAAATATCTAAACTATTCGTTCAAAATGATGTATCGTCGTCACATAGCGATGTAGTTCATCTATAAACAACTAATAATGGCTGTCGTCATATGACGACATCTGCAGAAATCACAAAACTTCATCCATTGTGAATTGATGATGCTCTCAGGCTAAGTGTTAAACCTCCTGAACCACTCAAACACTTGTGCATGCGAAGTAATCATTGCTGTACATTAGTCGTAACATTAAAAATTTCTTTTAATTTCTGTTGTAGATTTTCCAATTTTAAAAAGAAATTTAATATTCACTAACTGTTCTTTCTCAATACTCTTCATTTTTTCAATTCAGCATCAAAACAAATCATTTTAAACTAGCACTAGGGGTGAACTGAGTGAGGGAGCAAGATGAAACTTTAGTAGAAAGTGGAGTGGTGTATTTGACTTTCGACGTTACCGAATTTTCTTTCTTGCTGTAGAAGTAACAGTCTAGGATTTTCTAGCCAAATCTTTTTTTTCCTTTGTTTATTTAACGTCGCATCAACTACAGTGGTCATTAGCGATGACGTTGGGCTGTAACTGTAAAGGATGAAATTATTTTTTGTAATGTATGAAAATATGCTGTGCCTGAGTGGGATTCGAATCCAAGACCGCATGATGAGAGGCGAGCACATTACCAACTACGCCAATGCGGCCTGCGTAACATAAGCCAAACCTTATGTTACAAGCAGATGTGTTTTTTTTAACATCATTAACGATTCACCGTGTTTTCTCTGTAAAGTTAACGTGGTTCTTTACAGATATGATGTATTATGAATTTATTTTTTAAGTATCAGTTTACAGTGAAATTTAGAAAAATTTTGTGGGGAGGAAGCTTTTATATAATATGTATTTGCTGTAATAAACACATTTTTTTGTAGCTGGACACTAGAATGAAGAACAAAATAGAGAATGGTAACATTTACAATGTTACCCGAATCAGTCCATTCACTTCCTGGTGACTGAGTGACCACTAAATGACTAAAAAATTAAGTTAATTGAAAATTCTTAATTTTTTAAAATTATAACTGTTCATTGTTTTCTTTTCTTTTTCAGCAACTTAAAAGCACTCGATCTTTTGTCACCAGATTCTGTTGTATGGAAAGCCGGTTTAGGAATAACATTAGTTGCTGCAATTGGTTTTATTGTTGTTAAAATAATTAAATCTGGGAAAAGATAGTTTCTTTTCTAAGTTGGATTGGTCGTATAGTAATTTTTTTTTTTAAATTATTTTAATTGTAATTTATTTGTATCATCCAATTTTATAATTATTTTTATTTATTAATAAATGTAAATTTTTGTTAAGTTTTATTCATTGTGATTTTTATTTTGTTTATTTGTACTTTATTGAATAAGATTTTCGTTTATGAAAATAGATTACCAAAATATTAAAATGCAATAGCACTATTTATTGTGTTTACTTGGTTAATGCGATCAGTCGCTTATTGTAATGCAAAAAAATAATATACAATCATAAAATTACTTGTAATTTTCTTCTGTTTGTATCACATATTTTTATTTTGGTGCTTATTTTCTTCAAGCCCATTCAAAAATATACAAACATGTCTTAACCTGATACAAAATTATTAAACGAGAAGTTGTTATGTCAAAGTTAATTTTGGGTGATTGTTTTATTAACAGGAAGTTAATTACAGAATCATTAGGAAAGAGTGAACTGCGTAGGCCTTTATAAATTACACAGTATCTACACTTTGAAAACATCCCCTATTTTTTAAAACCGAAGACTTGTAACTCTGTATTGCAATGTTAAGAGTATGATGGACCCACTTAATGAATTTTAAAATCATATATTTTGTAGATTTCTCCTCAAACAAAAAAAGTAATACAGTGTACGCATGTGTTTTTCATTTGCATATGATTTTGCTACAACTTATTTTGTTTTGTGTATTGTTGTAACTAATTATAGTTGAGTAAATTTTAAACTTTCATTTAATGAATTCCACGTATATTTATTTGACCAAAGAACTAACTAACAAAAATGACCACAATGCAAAAAAAATGTGTTCATGATATAAGCTGTTAAAGGTTTAAAATTTAGCAATTCAAAAAATTTATCAATAATATTATAATAACAAACTTCCTCGTGTCGAAAAATCAGGTACAATCTAGGTCACTAACACATCATCATCATCATCATTATCTGGCAAGGATTAGGCTCAATGGCTAGTTTCGGTATCCATCTTTTTTTTTAAGTCTTCCCAAGCCTCGCTTCCCTCTAGGTTTATATTTTCATGCCTGTAGAGGAATCACTTTTTTTTTAACAGTGACACATTTATGCCAACATACTACACTTTGGAAAAGTCCATCACAGAAGAAGTCTGAAGTTTTCTTTCAGCACCATTTCTTCACCTCCGCTACTACCTCTGCATCCAAAGAAAAACGCATGCTCTTGAGATGTTCCTTAAAATTCGGAAAGAGGATAAAGTCACAGGGCACTTTCAGACTTTGTGTCAGAAAAGAACTTTGTTTTCAGACTTGTGTGAGGATGAGCGTTGTCATGATGCAGAATATGCTGTTAATCCAGATGAACCCTATGCAGCCATTGCTTCAGATTTGATCGGGAAGAAACATATTGTTCGGAGTCAACAGAATAGCCATGTTCCAAAAACTCCGTATGAATGATTCCATCACAATCCCAGAAACGGTAACCATGACTTTCCCGGTGGCATTGTTTTGAATTTTTTCTGTTGCGGCTATTAATAACCGCTCGGGTGAATTGTTTATAGAGAGTTCCAGTACATGACTAACCACTTTTGAGACTGTCTGACCCATGATTATAATAGTTATAGCGATGGAGGCATTACTTTTCAATATGCCCTCGAATCTTTTCAAATAATAAATGAAATTAGCAATCTCCGAATATTTTTTTTATGTTTGAAGTGTTTTAATGAACTGGATTAATAGTTTGTGAATAACACTGTTCAAAAATACTTTGGTAAAAATTGTGGTATCAGTGGCTGACTGCATTGAATTTTTTTTGTCTAATAATAGTATTGTGAACAGTTGTTTATAAGAAATGCAACAATAATAATTTCAAATGTGATAACGACATCTCTAAATTGTTCGTAATTAAGAAAATTTTACAGTATTGTTGGTGTCTCATAAGATTTGTGCAAGTCAGAGCAAGGAGTGGCTATGGTGCCTTACTGATCCTTTAATTACCTAACCTAAAGTTTGTGCCTTTCATTAAGACACAAAGTGACGTCAAATCATAGTATACAGTGATCTGTTTTTGAAATAATTGAAAATCAGCAGCAGTGTATTTTTTTATGAAAATTTTTGGTTCAGTAATCTGTGAGTTGGTGTACGCTGGGAAAGCAGTGGATATAAAAGAACCATTGGCTGCTTATGTACTTATTTTGACAGTATTTAGTATTTGTACCACATTTTTGACTTGAAGTTGTTTCCGAATCATATAATTGTGTTTCTAAATGTAATTCAGTTTGTATTGGCCCAACATTTTACATCTGTCAACGATTTAGTTTGGAGCACCATATATACTATGGTCAGGATGTAATGCGGTGTGCAGAGTACAGATCCTATTTTCTGGTCGTATTCTGTCCGTAAGGAAGGTTGGTTCACTGTTTGTTCACCTCTTGTTTGTGAAAAACATATTTTAACCATGTTTCTTAAGCTTTGTATATTATTGTTCCCTTTTGCGAGTCTCCAGTTATTTTCTACAATTTTTTGGATATTGTTATACAAATTTTTGTTAGTATAATTTATTTTTATTGTTAAATTTTTCAAGATTAAATTTTCAATATAGATATGTTGTATAGAACATCAGCCAAAAAGCGGGTTTGAACTTTAGAGTCTTACCAAGTAAAATGAGAATTGAGTTTATCATGCCTTTCTCACTGAGTGGAAAAGTAACCTATACTTATCATCATGCCAGGCCCTCCGAAAAGCATCTACTTTCTAGTTTGCAAATTACACTTTCACTTCATTCACCACAGGGTCTGGCTGTATAATGAACACAGAGGAGATAACTCTGACTAGTGCCTTTTACATCGATGCCTCTTCTGTTCTTAAATGCTTCAGCCATGTAATTGGCTGACCATGTGATAAGAAACATTACTATTTTTTGTAGCCCTAGAAGTAGCAGATCGATTGCCGAAAATTTAACATTCCATCTGCCTGTTATGGGCAAAATAAAGAGAAAAATATAATTGTTATAAAAAAATTATGAAAGATAAAAATTTAACAGTTTATATGTCGTTATGGGTAATTATCATTGAAGATTCTATTTTACCTTCTTGATGCTGATGTACGCAATCCACTGAGAAAACTAGCAATAAAACAATGGAAATTTTAATGGTATTGGAGCAATAATTACACGAGTTAAATTTTAACTTTCATAATTTTTCTGCATCAATAACTGTGTGTCTGTATTGTAAATTTAATCTTGGAAAAATTTAGCAACAAAAATTAATTACATTTACCAAAATATCTTGAACAATTTTTAAAATATTGTGGAAAATTACTGGAGAGTTGCTTAAGAAATGTTGTTAAAATAAATGTCTCTCTCATAAAGGATCCAAAAGTGAACCACCCTTCTTGCAGACAGAATTTAGCAGATGATAAAATTGTTCTCCGCACGCCACATTGAATCCTGACCAGAGTATGATTCTCCTCACTGAATCTATTAAGAGACTTAAATTAACACAGCTGTATTCATGTGAAAATGATATTAGCATAGTTAATTAATTTCTTTAAAAGCAAAAATTATGGGTGCTTGCCATTAAAATGTATATCACTTTAAATGCAGTACTTAACTAGGTGTTAATTTATTGTTGTATAATATTAGTCGTGTGTTGATTTTGGTTTTAAGTTTATTAATCTGGTTCACAGCAATTTAAGTTCATCTGAATTCTAGTCATTTAATTATTGTGAATTCTGTTAATTTAAAACAAAAAACATGTAGTCATTTTTAATTTTATTGTAAATATTACTAATTAGTTATTTTGTTAATACCAATGTACAACAGTTTCAGAGCTTAATAAGTATTAGTGGCTTAAATATTGTGTAGTTTAAGAAAAAATTCAAAGTTATTATTTTTTACTACTCATTGTGATACAAAGAGTTGGTATCAGAAACAATTTACATTTTGATTATTTTGTTAAGTACAGTATTTTATTATGTAACTAAATTTCTACATCATGATGCTTTTTTTAAGATTGATATTTTCTGTTGATGCCCATTCCATATTTGTATTAATTACCTTTTTCTTAGATAGTGTTTTTATTCTATGCATGTATATGTAGTTATCCAAATTATTGTTTAGTTTGTGTTGTGGTCCATTGAGTTTAAGGATTGTGAAATTTGAAAATCCTTCTTTTATAGAGTAACAGCTTTCAAATTTTTAATAGAATTTAATACAGTGTATGTTATCCCATTTTTCATATTTTTATTCACTATTTTTCCTGAGATATGGGGTTCCTTGTTCAATTTTACAAGCGTTTATAAGAAATGTTCTACCAAACTTCAAAAATTTAGTTTATTTTTTCCTTTGTTTTATTTAACGTCGCATCAACTACAGTGGTCATTAGCGACGATATTGGATTGTAACTGTAAAGGATGAAATTATTTTTTTGTAACGTATGAAAATATACTGTGCCTGAGTGGGATTCGAACCCAAGACTGCATGATGAGAGGCGAGCACATTACCAGCTACACCAAGTTTATTATTTTGTTTAATTAGTAATGCTATTAAATTAAATAACAATATCGCATTGTGATTTTTACACCTCGACCCTGCTTATCCAAACTGATTTCTAATATTTAGATTTGCTTTTCACATATGAAATATTGGTATTTTAAAATAAAGTTCTGGACAAAATTAACGCATCATGTAAGATTTTGGGCTGTGCTATAAAAATCAATTTCTTCAGTGTGCCAGGTTCATTTCTGTAACTGTTATTCTTTGTATCGTAATTTAAGGCAATATTTAGTATTTTTAACAGAAAATTAGAGTTGTAAATTTTATTTATGGTAATTTAATAAAAAATTAAGATAAATTAGCTTTAAAAACAAAGTTTTATTTAACAAAAACAAAAGGGCTATGTAGTATTGAATGAAAGTTTCATATTTAGTTCACATTATGGAAAAAATTAAAGTAAATGATGATTGTGTGATAAATAATGAATTATTAATTCAGTAACTAGTACAGCCACCTTAATTACAGCCAGCATCTGTCTCGGTATTCCTTGAATCGAGTTTTGAATTTCTTCCTGATCGATTTTCTCCCATTCTTCTTTCATCACATGACACAGCTATTGAAGATTCATGGCAGTATGTTAAAAACTCTTTTTTTAAGCATAACCAAAATATACTCGATAGGATTTAAGCCTGGGGTGTTGGCTGGCCAGATCATACGATTAATACCTACTTCATCAAGATACTGTGAAACCATCTAAAATCTTTTAAAGTTTTCCATTAATTTTGTCCATGATCATAAAAACAAAGTAATTTTACCGTGAAAAAAATATATAAAAAACCAAAATGTATAATAGCTATAAAAGTTTTGTGAAAATTACAGTATTTTTTTCAGTAGCATTAATTGTATTAATTGGCTGCAGGATGCATTATAAAGATTTATTTGGGCAAATTAGTTTTTCAGACATGGTAATGTATATGAAAAACCTTGTCTTCCAATTTATATAGTCCTTATTATTATTAAAATAGGATTTGAAACTGACTTCCTTTTCAGAATTATATTTCTGCATTTATTTTTCATTAAAGGGGACAGGGCATCCTTATACCTTTACATGTTAACGTTAAGAACATTTTCAAAAACTATTAGGTCTATCACTGTCAAATTTTTTACCACGGTTAATTAGTATGTTTTACACTCGAGGAGTTTTTTCACACAAATATCAATAGATCCTGAGAAAAAAAATTTCCTCAGCGTAGATTGAAATTAAAAAAAAACTTGTTTTTTACCTTTAAAAAAATACATGTAAAGTTGTTTTATGACTTTAAAAAAAACTCCCAACATGTAAAGGTATTGTAAATACCTACTGGAAAAGTTTCATTTAAATTGATCCACCAGTTTCTGAGAAAATGTTCGTAACGTGCCAAAAAATGTAATTTTCGGGAAACGCAAAAAACCGAAAAGAAACACTACATTTTACTATATACAGAAACACTATATTAGAATGCTAGCAAGCAGCTGGCATTGCCAACTTAGCCAACAGAAATTATTGTACAATTTAAAAAAAATTCAACAATTTATCTTATTTGGTTCAAAAGTTATAATACAAAGCAGTATTTGTTTTCTTTGATGGGCTCCTTGAAGATTGGTGAAATTTCTGGTGTACTAGTAAATAAAAAAAATAATAATTTTGCTTCCTATACCCATAAGTTATATATCAAACTGTTCAGAAAGAGTTGAATTTTCATTCAAGAAAAAAATTCTTTTGCTTGCCCTGTCCCCTTTGTAACAAATCGAATGATGATTGCTATGTTCTGTGTTAAACAATCTTCCTTATGAATATAAATGTTTACATGTGTCAGTGTATATGAATTTATTTAAGTGTAATAATTCATTACGTACATGTAGAACAAACAAGTTAAATTCTCAATTACTTTATTATGAAATTTAACAATTTTTCAAGTATTTAACTTGTGAACTCAACTACTAATTTTTCTATCATAATGAATAAATGAATTCAATTTTTTCAGATTTTTTTGAAAAACTACTTTTACTTAAATTATAATTATGAGGCGCATTGGTAAATTAAGGGCCAATTGGTCATAAAAAAAATATTTGTCAGACAAATTTTTTATTGATGGTTTTAGTTGCCTATTTCACTTTTCTAATAGTCACCGTTCACTTCTAAACACTTTTCATAACGTTGCATAAGCTATTGTAACCTCTCACCACCTGGGAATTCAACCAGTTGACAATGGCAGTCTTGACTTCCTCATCGTTTTCAAACCATTGTCCACCAAGCCACTGGTACAAGTTCAAAAAGAGCAAATGGTATCTAGGTTCAAGGTCAGGACTGCACTGGGTAATCTAAAAGTTGCCAACCAAAATTTTGAATCTTCTCCTTGGTTCATGAAGTGGTGTGAAGAGGCGCATTGTCATGGAAGAGGACTATTCTGGATGATAGTTTCCCGTTGATTTTGGATTGTATCTCCCAGTTTGATGAAAATTTTGCAGTACACATCAGCTGTAATTGTTGATGCATATTCCATGAAGTTAATCAGAAGTATGCCCTTCTCGGATGCAACAACGAAGAGACTGGAAGCGTTCAAGTTATGGACTTGCAGAAGAATTCTTATAATATCGTCGGATGGATTTGGTAAAGAAAAGGAAATAATGCACACTATAAAAAGAAAAAAATTGAAATATCTAGGACACATCATTAGAAATAACAATAAGTACAAGTTGCTGAAATGCATTTTGTAAGGAAAGGTACGAGAGGCGTCGGAAGACAAAGAATATTCTGGCTTAAGAACTTGGGGACATGGTTTGCAACTTCCACTACAGGATTCTTTGAAACAGCAGCAAATAGAATTATCATTGCCAGAATGAGTACCAACATTTGGTGGCGGGTTGGCACCAGAAGAAGAAGAATGTGCCCTTCTCAGAAAATAGCACCCATCATTTTCCGACTTAAGTAAGGAGATTACTTGAATTTTTAGTTTTGGTACAGTTGAATGGTATTAACTGTTGTTTTTATCTGTACTGTTGTAAAATATCCATGGCTTGTGGCTTGTATGTATATGGGAAAATGTGGTATCTCCATCTTGTCAATAGGAGTCTGAAAACACTCCTCCACTGTTCTCTTTCTGTTGGTCAGCAAATATTTTCAGTTTTAACCTTCCACACAATTTGTGATGTTCGAGCTTTTCTGTAATAATTGTGTACCATAGTGGTGTATCCAACAAGAGAAAATTTACCAGATGGAGTGTAAATGTCAATTATCAATCATATGAAAGTTCTTCATCCACTTGTTAAATAATTTCATCAGTCTGATTACTGGGCCTGCCACTCCACTTTTCATTATGTACATTTGTGTGACTATTTTTGAAGTCTGAAAAACATTATTTTACCTTTCTGTCATTCATTACTGTAGATCCATAAATTAGGCACAACTCCCGTTGAATTTGGGCTGCTGATGATCTTTTCGCACACCAAAATCAAATCAGCACACACTTTACAACTGGCAGAAGCAATGATTTTCATGAAAATTATTATCTGCGTTTGATAACAACTAAATTTAAACAATAATTTTAGTGGTTTTGGAAACAATCAATAGATGGCACTGCATACATAAAACTTATTCTGAGCCGCAAATATTAAAAATGTAAGCAAATAGCCCTTACTTTATGAATATGCTTCAAATTTTGCATTCTTAACTTTAAATACTAGTTTGAATTTATTAATTTTTAAGTTTTCAGATTAAGTTCGTAAATATTTAATAGAGAAGTAAAAAATACAGTCAATACTCGATCTAACGGACTAGCCTACTATATAAATAAAACGGTTTGAAAATTACAAAAATGTAAGGAATGTTATTTTTATGAATAATATTTCCAATAGCAATAAGTGTTTATTTAATTTGTTTTTTGAAACAATGTGATGCAATTTAATAAATAATTAAAAAAAAGTCACCATTAGCTTCCTATTCAGTATTGGTAAAAGAATACAAAATAAAATCAGTGTTTTAGCTAGCAATTTATATTTTTTTATTGTACGACGCTTTGCAGTTCTTCCTGACAGGTACAGTTTGAAAGTAATGATAAGAATAAGGGTGTAAGCAAATCCAGTGTTTACTTTAACACATTATAGAAATATATTTGACCGATTGTGTTATAAATGAATGATTTTCGATTTAACGAACTTTCACAACAATGGACATCGGTATCCTCCAATTAGTCCGTTAAATCGAGCATTGGCTGTATTGACTATTGTATTACAGTATTTTTCTCCATACATTCCATTATCCTATTTGTTTGGTATGGATAGAGTTCAATAATATATTGTTAATAAAATTTAAGATGTGATATTATTTGTAATAATATTACAGTGTAATTCATAGTTAGTCAATTTGTTGAACATCACATCTACATAAATTATACAGTATAGTGTAAATTAATTATGTATATGTAAAGTGTATAAAATGTTGCGACATAATGTCATAAATTAATTAGTTGTATTAACCATGTTTTGTAGGATTAAGGTTATTATATTAGGCCTTAATATTACAATAATTATATTAATTGTAAAGAGCATTGATTATTATCTGAACTTTAGTGATCCTAATACATTTTATAAACATAATACAGTAAAGTAAAAATCGGCCTCAAAATTTCATTTGAAAAAACAAAATAATGACAACAGACCTGCTATGTGTAGACAAGGTCCAAATTAACGACCAATATATAGAACTCATAGATTCCTTTAAATACTTGGGAGAAATCATCACTTACAACAACAACGGAAAGGAAGCATGGGAGAAAAGAGCCAAGAAACTAACAACTTCACAACTAACCACGAAAGACACCTGCAATAAAAAATGCCTATCAATCAAAACCAAAATAAAACACTACAAAACGGTCATACAACCAAAGATAACATATGGGTGCGAAACTGTATTCAAATTAAACCAGGAAAACGGAATAAATAAAATCCAAAAACTTGAAAGGAGGATCCTTAGGACCTGCATAGGAAAGAGACACCAAGTAGATGTAGAATGGAGATTACTACCAAATGAGCAGGTCTACCTGGAGACCGAATTGGTAATAGATACAATGAGGAAAAAGTGAATGTCCTTCTTTGGACATATAATCAGAACACCCAAAGATAGAATCACAAACCAAATAGTCAGAAAACTCTACCAGAAAAAACAGAAGTAATGTGGTTAAGAGAAATCAAGAAAGATATGGAAGAATTAGGGATCACCTTCGAAGATCTAGAAAATAAAACTGAACAGCTGGAACTATTAAAAGATAAAAATATTAGATTCCAAGGAAAGGTACATAAAAGAGGAAGCAGGAAAGTGATCTTTTCGTAAGCAAAAAGGCAAAGAAGATCTGTCAGAATGAAAGAATACTGGAGGAAAATCAAAGAAAAGAACCAGAAGAGAATGTTCAGAAACTGACTCAAGTGATCCACTGCGGTCTCAAAAGAAAAAAACAGTAAACATCTGGTTATCCGAAAGGATTGAAAAATATATTTTATAAAATCAATTGAATGTAATAATTACTATAAAAGTTTTATTTGATGATGAATATAACAGCAAGCATTCTCAAATTTTAGTAATTTGGTGTTCGGAGTTGAAGATTCCTGTTTCAAATCCTAGTAAAAGTAGTTACTTTTTTATGGATTTGAATACTATACAGTGGTTACCAGTGTACTTTTATGGTTGGAGTTCAATTAACCATACTCTCCCAGGAATGGTCGGCCTGGATCTGTGCAAGACAACATCGTACACATCATCCGTATCTCATTGCGTCATGGGTTTGCTTATTGTTCTGAATTTAACAGATTGCAACGTACACACATTTGGGTAAAATAAAAATAAAAATGTAATTTAGTGGCCCTGTGAAAGGTCTTTTATGTGTTACACTATTTTGGGCAAGCAGATGAGTGGTGTCCTAAGAAGATTCTGTTTAGGGTTACGGAGTCGTGTCACCCAGCAAAAAATTATCTTCTTTCGATGAATCTTTGTCAAAGTTCACAAGCTTTAACATTTTTTCTCATTTTTGATGGTTTACTTACTTACTCCCATGGCCATCTATATCGGAGTTGATATTTAGCCGCACCAACAACAAGCCTCCATGTCACTCGATCTTCAGCATCTCTTTCTGTAGCTCCAAGTCTCTCCATGTCGGTCTTAACCTGCCTCCACCATCTTTGTCTAGGTCTTCCCCGGGGGCGCCTTCCTGTGGGGTTGGGGTCTAATATTTTCTTCAGGTTGGACTCTTCTCCTCTTCTTAGCACGTGCCCAGCCCATCGCATTCTCCTACATTTTATTTCGCTTACAATGTCTGGGTAACTGTAGAGGTCCCTAATTTCCTTGTTGTGTTTTCTTCTCCATTCTTCTTGTTCATATGTGGGCCCATATACCTTGCGCAGGACTTTATTTTCAAACACTATCAGCTTTTTTTCTTCCTTCTTGGTCATTCTCCACGTTTCAGAGCCATATAATAGAACTGGACATATGATTGTTTTATATAGTCTAATCTTTGTTTTGTGGGACAGGGACTTTGAAGATAGTAATTTTTTGCAGGCATACATACATTTGTTTGCTGAGTTTACCCTGTTTTGTATCTCCACAACATCAGAATTTTTATTTGAGATGGTTACTCCAAGGTATTTGAATTCATGGACTTGTTCAAATGGTAATATTAAATTAATACTTTAAGAAATTCAGGGAAAATGTTCCAAAATCAAATTTATGATGAATTCAGCTCGAAATAAGCAAATTACTTTCTACAAAAATGAGACAACATTAGTGCATAAATACACTCGAATTGAGCATTTCCAAAACGTTGTAAATACTATGTTTAACATTGGCGCATTAGATTGTCTGCCTACTGCTGATCCTAGTGACAAAAATTTAAACTTAAGAAACATCTGTGCTGGTATAGTTCATCCAATCTGAATTGGCGCACGTAGGTATAGCGTTGTGATCATTCCTCTCTTCGTACTTTCCCTACATGTACAAGTAACTCGCAAACAATGTGACCAAAAAATGAGTGATTGTTTATTTATTTTTCTCGCTAAAAAGGATGAAATGTTTGAACTGTGGTCTAAGAAACACTGTACTTGTATAGCTATTAAAGTTGATGTGCCAATTGAGTTTGGACATAGTGCAGATTTGTTTATTCAAAAATAAATCTTTATAATGCATCCTGCAGTTTGAAATATTTCTATTTCATATAATGAATTAATATAATAATTTCACTAACCTTCTTTTTAAACTGCGTCACCTTTATTTTATTCTTACTTACACGTGTTTCGGTGGATCCACCATCATCAGAGTAAATAAAAAATTGAAAATAAAAATTTTTTTCATTTATTTAAAATTTACAGAAGATGATACATCTTCTGTATAAAACTCTTTTATACAAGTGACTGAAGATGTATCATCTTCTGTAAATTTTAAATAAATGAAAAAAATTTTTAGTTTCAATTTTTTATTTACTCTGATGATGGTGGATCCACCGAAACACGTGTAAGTAAGAATAAAATAAAGGTGACGCAGTTTAAAAAGAAGGTTAGTGAAATTATTATATTAATTTGTTTATTCCTTCTGTAAAATTCTGGTTTTGGCACTTACAACGTTTTGTAAATGCACGATTCACTTATCTTGGTCTTAAAAACAAATAACCAAAACAACTAAATTTGAAAATGAATAACTCCTGAGTCACGTACGGAAAATTAAAGAAATCTTCAGAAGTGAACAATCAATCTGTCTAAAAAAAAATTATATTAATGTTCATCTACTAAGAAACTTAGAATAAAGCAGCGAAGAGTCAAAAGATTAGTTTAATGTGTCTTTATAAGACCATACTAAAAACAAATTTTACTGATGTTATTACGCAGATTGGTCTTTAGGAACTACTGTGGGTTTTGGTACAGAAACAGTTTCTGTACCAAAACCCACACAAAAAAAAACTTAGTAAATCTACAGTTACTGTAGATTTACTAAGTTTTTTTTTATAAAAAGAATTGCAGAATTTCTTAAATTATCTGTTTATACAGAGACAAAAAATCCTCAAGTTCAGATGTTTAATGCCCTATTGGTATTTCCATTTGTGGTTAAACCAACTAGTATTGTTATTTATAAAAGAAGGTTGTAATAATAATTTATCGTAAAAAATATCAACAGTAATTAATTTTCCAAATATCTTTCCAAAATATTTTTATGAATTTCGAACATAGAGTAGAATTTGTAAAAAGTAATTGAAAACACCTGTGCCTATGGATAAAATTGAGAAGCGAACATAAAATCGCAAGTTTTCTTTGTATTTCATCTCATCATCAGGTGGTTTTTGGGTGATATGAAGTGTGATCAGAAACTATGGGAACAATTTTATAATGAACTAAGTGTAATATGCTTTTATGAAATTTGGATTAATCTCCTTCAAAGTAAACTCCTTATCCCAACGTTGATTCCATGATTAAAAACATTTTTGGAAGGCTTCTTTCAGTAGGGCTTTTAGCTGCTCTGTCGTAGCCATCTTAATGTTGCGAATGGTGTCGAAATGTTTTCCTTTTAGCACGGATTTTATTTTTGGAAAGAGCCAGAAGTTGTATGTTGTCGAATCCGGAGAGTAAGGTGGATATGGACAGAGAAGATTCTTTTTTTTAGCCAGAAGTGAGGTGTAGTGGTGCATTGCGGTCAGTCAAAATTCTGGGAACAAATTTTGCACTCACTCATGTTATTTGCAAATTATTTGTTCAAATACTTTGCACGGACCTGTATGAGATATTCAGTTCTGCAGTAAGCTCTTGAATAGTCAATCCCCGGTTTGAATGAAGCAGTTTTGCCACTTTTTGCACATATTGTTTGAGTTCAGAAGAATTCCTGACTATTGCTCCTCTTCACCCGACTCATTTCCACTTGCAAACAACCTTCCGAGTCACCACATTATTGCCATACCCTGATTTTAACATTTCATAAGCTTTGACACTTTTGTGCAACTTAAAACAAAACTTAATGTCAATACATTCGTCAAAATCCATGAAGCTCGGCAGACACGGTAAACATGACCGGCTCTGGAAGCCAACTGACAAGTTGCCACTTGTTCTAACTTAACTCTGACTATCTCAAAGAGTCAGGCTTCCGGACTTACTTAAAATGTCTAAAAATGTCTTAATAAACTAGTATCAGCAATTTTTTCATAATAAAATTATTCTCATATTTTGATCACACCTCTTATATCATAAATTTTGAATTTGATTTGTGGTCAGTGTTTCGTACCGTTCCACTAAGTTTTCTTCGTTTTTTGATTATAAATAGAAGTTTATAACAAAGATAATTCAATGCTTCGTAATACATACATTTTTATAGTAGTTGAGTATATTTTTTTAACAGATATAATTACCAGAATTATTGTGTTGTATCCTATGTCTCGTCATGTTGTATCTGTAAATTGACAATGAATACAAATTCTGCTCCTCATTAAAAAAATTAATGTAAATCTCTATGAATTTTGGAATTGAAAAATTGGAAATATTTTTACATTTGTTTATAGTAACTGTTGTAATAAATTTTGATAATAAGTTTGTAACAAAACATTTGCTTTTGGCATTGTTCATTGTGTATTATAAAGAAATTTAGCTCACAATTAATTGAAATGTCTGGGAACATAACTTATGTATTCTGACTGTATTTAAATAAACTGAATATTTTCCTCTTCTTACATAGATTTTTAGTGTTATGTAATATTTATGCTGTGATTTTTATTGTATTTAGTAATAGTATTACTATATTTTGTATAGAATTAGTGAAAGCCTAACTGTATACAAAAATTTACTCAATATGGACTGTAATATGTTTGAATTTGTAATCTCAGATCTTGTTATATTGTAATAGAAACATTACAAAAAATAGAGCATGGTGCAGATTAATTTGATTTTTTAAGAGTTTCTTTTATTGGTTTGAATGTCTTTCCTATTTTCTTATCCTTTAATTAACTGTCTATGGTTAATGTACTTTAATTAAATGCAGTTATTTTAGTTTCTTTTAAGCCAAAAGTCTTTCTCTTCTGACTGACTGTACTTTCCACTGACTAGTTTTACTTGTGATTTACTCAGTAAGTTTTCTTTCCATAAGAATTTTTCATATTATTTACTTTCAATTATTATTTTTCTTTACAATCTTAGGCATTTTTTAATATAAGAACATAAACTCGATAGTGTGTCTATTGCAGTATAATTGGGGTAACAAACGACCAATTATGGCAGGGGATGACATTAGCAATCTATTCATTATAAATAGTCAATTTTCAGAATCGAAGGTTCCTTAGCTCAAATCCTGTTAAAGGTAATAGTTACTTTTCTACAGATTAGAATACTAGACAGTTAGTTACCAGTGTACTTTGATGGTTGGGGTTCAATTAACCATACTCTTTCAGGAATGTTCGGCCTGAGTCTGTTCAAACGTACATTTACACGTCATATATATCATCCTCATTTCATTGGTCACAGAGTTGCATATTGTTCTTAAATTGAACAGATGTTTATAAATTAAAGTTGTAGAACGTTTATTTGTAAGATTTTTTACAACGCTTAGTTTAGCAGCAATTAATGATTTTATGTTTTATTTTCATGAAAATCTGAAAAAATAAAGATTTCAGCCTTAGTATGCATTTTACAACAAAAGTATATACATATATATATACAGTCAATTCCAGATAATTGGGGCACATCGGGATCGGAGCATTTTGGCCCAATTAAATGGCTGGCCCTAATTAACGAATTCATAAAATGTGGTGTATACGATACTATATTTTATTAAAATGATCACATACATAAATTTTACATGCAAGTTCTATTCATATACACAAGAAATAAGAAACAAGCATTGGACCATTTACACTAACACCTTGTGAAGTTACAGTGGTGAACCATTCATTCAACACTTCTCAACAAGTGGATACTTCCTTCATGTTTTCTTTTCTGAGATGATTTATGATCTTTTAATGCCCACTCTTGGTGTATTTTCTTTTCTTGGAGCGCAATACAAGATATCGTAATTTTCGGTACACCAGTTAGTTCCGATAGTTTACATTGGCTTAAGTTAGGTGGATACATTTTTATTTTGTCGAGAAGCTTTATTCATTCACCAGTTATATCATTACACGGCACTTAACTCTCTAAGACGTTGATAGTAGGTACTGTACTGTAAGCCTTCGCATAAAAATATCAACAAAATGTGTGAAATGAATGGGAATTAAAAAAAAATAAAAAAGTATGCCTGCAGACAACAAAACAACCAGACTCAATAAACAGTGTGTTACAGTACACTCATGAAATCACAAAAACTAATGAGAAGCATGGAATTACGAATGTTCTATGTATGTATGACAAGTGACAAGTAACCATAAGTTGCAAGGAGGCTATACAGCTTGTAAAGTTGGGCATAACTAGTGGATATGACTCACTGAAATTTGTGCAATGATGATAATGTAGCCTACACATTGTACTGTAACTAACATCTCTGTTATGACTGATGTGTGATTACTGTTGTTTATCTGTCAAAATGTTTACTACCTCTATCCTTCCTATTATCTTATCTTGCCGCTTAGAACCACGTGTTGTTTGTCGCTGGCCTGTAATAGTTTTAATAAAACTTATTATTGTACATACATCAGATTAGCCCCAATAAGCGGCATTATGGACCGAATAAACGGAGTACTTATCGATGATGTACAATCCGGTTATGTTTTTGTTCTCAAAGAACTGTCGCAAAAACCGGCTGCCTCAATTAAGCAGTGGATCAATAATCCGAAATCGACTGTATAATATAATCAAGGTTTTAGAAAATAAAATTCGCCAAAATAAGATTCGACGATGATAATGTAAGTAGTATTAGCCGAGGCAAACAAAGAACTAGAGGATATCATAAATGGAATGAATGAGATCATGAGGAAGGATTACTTCATGAAAATTAATAAGAATAAAACGAAAATGTTGTGGAGCAGCAAGAGTGGTATAGAAGAGGTGGGAAATTTAGAAATAATAAGAAAATAACAAAGGATGGTAGAAGCGTAAGTGATATCAAAAGTAGAATTGCTCAACCTAGAAAAGCCTTTGAAATGAAAAACAGCTTACTGACTACAAAGATTGACTTACAGACTAGGAAAAATTTCTTAAAACATTATGTTTGGATGTATCATTGTATGGGAGTGAAACGTGGGTGATAGGTAGGGGCTGTAGAAAGGAAGCATCTTATTAGAAGAAGGGATAGGCTAGTGGGGCATATCTTAAGGCATCCAGGTATTGGTCTATCAATAATGGAGGGTAATATTGAGGGAGTGAATTGTAGGAGAGGCAAAGGTTAGAATATATAAAGCAAATTGCAAACGATGTAGGGTGCTACAGGTATGTAAATATGAAACGACTTGTGCAAGAATAGCTTGGAGAACTGCCTTAAACCAGTCGAGAGACTGATGACAAAAAAAATAAAAAACCTACAACTTTTATTTTAAGCATTTTCTAGTTTAGAGGCGATTATTGATTTTCCGTATTTTTAAGCTCTGCAAATGAATTTCATTTTGCCTCATTCACTCATGATTAAAATTAGGTTATTTTTTCATTTTACATTATATACTCATGATCAAACATTATTGGTTATATTGTTTATTATTTACACTCTCAAGAGAAAGTTCGTGTGAGTGTTTCACATCAGATATTTTAACTTTTATAACTACGGAAATAATTATAGCTACAGTAACCAAATCAGATTCTTACAATATATGCTTGATGATTTATGTACTAAAAACCCATAAAAAATATTTATTTTCAGTTAAAGAAACAGAAAGGCTGATGGAATTGTATTCTATTTCCAATATGTAACAGGAAGGAAATCATATTTTATTTCAAAATCAATAAAAATAAGAAAGGAAGCAGACTTCCTTTTCCATTCAGAGTAAGGGGCAATGAGTGAGTGATTTGTATATTATGATGGCGGTGAAGAGAGGGGGATGAGAGGCAAGAAGAGTTACTAAACAAACAAGTTACAAGTATGACTGCAATTTAAGAGAAAAACGAATTCAAAATAATAATTTACTACACTGCTTTTATCCCTCCCTCTCTCTTTATATTCTACCCTCTTTGTCCTCGCCTCAAGCAAAAAGTTTCTTTTTATTATAATGTTCACAGTATTAAATTTCAAATTGAACTTTTGTTCTCCTAGTCTCATGTAGGGTAAACGGTTTGATGTTCATAATGTTAATTTTATAAAAATTTAACTTTCATGTTCCATGATTTTTCTTAAATTTGTTCTGTTAAGGAAAGTACTAAAATTTATTATAAAATTTGGGTTTTTCATAAATATTCAATGTTTCTAGACCCTGAAAAAATTTATAAAGTTTTCAAAATTCTGTGTTTTTAAATACCATTGTTTATTGTCTATATGGTGGATTTCTGCCCGTAACAGGTAGGTGGAGTGTCAAATTATTTACTCAATCTGTTCATTGCAGGGCTAAAATAAATAGTTCTATTTCTTATCACATGGTCAGCCAATTAAATGACTGAATCATTTAAGAACAGAAGAAGTAGAGATGTAAAAGACACTAATCAGAGTTATCTCCTCTAAAAGTAATAAATTTTGATATATAGCCAGACCCTGTGGTGAATGAAGTGAAGGTGTCATTTGCAGAGTGGAAAATTTGTGCTTTTCAGCGGGCCCGGCATGCTGACAAGCGTACTTTTCCATTCAGTGAGAAAGGCAATGGTAAACCACCTCACTCCTCATTTTACTTAGTAAAGCTCTACAGTTCAAACCATCCTTTCGGCTGATGACCTAAACAACGGTGGATTTATGGATATGGTGGAGAACGGTTTGAAGACGATGAAAAATTCAACAATGCCATCATCAACTACCTGAATTTTAAGGCAGAAAACTTCATTCATATAGTTAAAAAGCTGGTGTAGCGAACAAAAAGTGTTTAGATAATGAACGACAACCGTAGAAAAGTGAAGTAGGTAAATATGAAACTAAAACGTTAGTTTTATTTTATTTATTATTATTTTATTTTTTACGAAGTTCTTGATGTTCTCAAAGCTCTTGAAGACCTGCATATACTAAGTAAGCCTAACCAGAATCATACATGAAGGAGTTTCCCCATGATAATTCTAGTCACAGAAAAAACTGTAGTTTACTGTTGCTTTCAGCTTTTTGGTTGGCAGACTGAGTGCCCCAAGCTACCGTCTGCCAGGGTGGAATTGGCAGTCCTTCCAGTTCCATTCACCATGAGATGGTCATGGTGCTGATGAGCGGTCACATGGATACTAACAGGCCACACAACGTGAATGTGTGAATAGGACACTAGCCTTCAAACCCGGCCGGTTCCCTTAAGCCTTTTATAAAAGGAATTAAGGGGTCTCCTTCCAGTTGACAACAGAAACCCTTTATAGTCCATTCCTTATGTATTCGACATAATAAACCAATAATATCAACGCTTTCACAGAAAATTAGCTAGACATAAAAACAGACTAATTAAGACGATTAGCTCATTTACGTTACCGGACAATCCTCCCAGAAGGCTAAAGAGAACTTGAAACAGCGTTGTTACCCTAATAAAAATTAAATAAAAAAAACAATTCAGATGACTGTAATATAACTAATACAGACTGATTCAGAATTCTATTAGTAAAATAAAACCAAGAAACTCCATCAATGGGTGGTCTGCTCCCTCATATAGTTCATGTTATCATTTGTTTCATTGTCACCTTCAGCACATTTGTTATTGTAATTCATTGTACAAAGAAGTAATATGTTTAAAAAAATCTGGTGTGAAACACACGACTTTCTCTTGCCAATGCAAATAATGAACAATATAACCTAACATTAGTGTTGTTAAAACATTAAAAAAAACAAAAACTAACCTCAAAAACATAACCTAATTTTAATCATGAGTGAATGATGCAAAATTTAAACCAACCTCAGTTTGGCTTAATAATACAGATAATCACTCTTTCATACTAAACTAGGCTCTGTAGAGAAAAATGCTTGAAATAAAAGTTGTAGATATTTTAATTTCCTATAAATTTGAGCATATATACTTTTGTCGTAAAATGTATTTTAAGGCCTCAATCTTAAAAAACCATTTTTTTGTACGAGAAAACAGCCTACCCAAGAATTTCAGTAGACATGACGCCTACCCGATCTTGTAGAGTAGTACAAAAAATATAGTACCTAATTGAGGCAATTTTTTTTTTAAATCGTAGGAGTCGTTTTTGAGAAAATCGCAAAAAAGTGAAAAATTATACGAATAAAATACTATTTCTGGTTGACCGATTTTGATGTTTGTGTCGGGTCCTCTATTGGTATCTAATTTAAGTTTCAAGTTTCAACTTCGTACATTGTTCCGTTCTTGAGGTATTCTGTTCACACACGAACCAATCACTAAGAAAAACATGTTTTTTTGGATTCAGGGTGTCTGAAAACGTGTAACCCGGTGAAAACTCAATTTCAAAAAATCGACATGAAAACAATACTTTCCTTCCTACATATTCATATAGACAAGAGAAAGTAAAAATGTGAACGAAAGAAGAAATCCGCACGGTTAAATAATGCTAACAATACGGGCTGAACAAAACAGACCTGGAAATTTGTTAAGTTACATACTTAATGCGATCTCTATTGATCCTAATAGATTATAAAAGGATATTTGATAGAAAGATTTGCAATTAGCTCAATTTTCCTTTTGGTACTGTTTATTGTAGGTTATTGGACATAGCCATAAAAAGAAAATTCGACACTTAACTGTGTAAGTTACCTTATATCCTTCGTCAGTTAATGGAAGGAAGATTGAAAGGTAAACGTGGTAGGGAAAAGCAATAAACTGTGGGGAGTACCTTACAAAAAACAAACAAGTGTAGTTCAGTAAATTTTTAGGATAAGGATTGTATAGTAGTATTGGGAATGAAGAAAATAGGTATAATCTCTTTGAAAAGAAATAATGTGTAAAAAGAACATATAGACCTAATACTACAGTGGAACGTCAGTTATCCGAACTAATTGGGACCAGAGCGGTTCTGATAATCAAATACACTAAACAGTACAATACACTCACAGTATAACTTCTTGATAGAGAGGCGCATCTTCGATATTTATGTAGTTTTATTGAAAAATAACCCAAAGTAAATTATTTATAAAATACATGTTATATTTCGTAGAAATACAAGTAAAATTTCAATGAGACACACATCAGTCTTTCACAGTAAAATTGATTTATTTAGTCTTATGTAGGCCTACCTGATCAGTCTCTCACCTAAAAAACAGCGCCAAAAAAATTTAACCTTTACAATACTCTAGACTTGAAAGAAAATTAATTAAAAAAGCAAAGGAAACCATAAAATAGTTATGGGGGTTTTTAAGCGAAATTGCAAAAATTGACTTGGGAGTCAACCTGTTAAAGAGTAGACACAGAAATCATTAGGTTTTAAAGTTTTGGTTTCGACCTGATGTAGAAGCATACATTCACCCATTTCAGGCGACATTTTAAAATGTGCTATTTTTTTTATCAAGAAACTACAAAAAACCAGGATTCGTGCAGCCTGTGTAAAAATTTATTTGTTTAATAGCGTATTGTTCTAAATGGTTTTACACACAAAAATGACTGTAATTTCCGTAACGTTACTACTAACTAATCACAGAAATTAAAAAAATTACGTTCGATAGTCTAGACACTTTGAGTAATCCGGCACCCTCTCATACCTATCGAATAATCAAGGGTCAACTGTGTATCTACTCGCGTTTAGTTTTGTAAAAGTGCTTGACGTGGAAGTAATTCTTCAACTCTTAAAATATAGTCGCCCGTTGATTTTTTTTTATCCGAGGCGGCGAGAAAAACTCATGTTCACTCCCTCACGATGGGGGAAGTAGTGTTGGACTCAATTGAGGCGTCCTCGTCCAGCCCCAAGGAGGCCGCAGCCGCCTTACCAACCAAAAACCCGCCGCCTGGCCACTTGATCCGACATCAGCAAACAACCCTCCACCTCCCTCGGATTAGTTAATGTTTTCTTTTTTCAAAACTAGTAGCTACGTTAGACATAACACCTTACTAGGGGCAAACCTTCGTTTTGATATTTGTAAATAACGAGAAAATAAATTTTACATTTTGAAAGAATGTGATTATAAGTCAAATTAAAGGCCAAAAAATAATAAATTGTTAACCCTAAACTAACGTTCAATGAATGTTCATTTGTATCATCATCTTAAAAGGTTTATTGTGTTTCTTAAGCATACTACAATATTCAGAACGCGTTACAATCGTGTAGATTTCATCATTATGTTTGTTAAATAATTAATATGTATCATGAATTAAACATTGCTATAGGCCTGTAAACGAAATTACGATTCAATGTACCTACTTCAAATCCAATGTAACCTTGTATTACACTTTACAACGTAACGTCCTGGTATTCCTTGACTTTGTATTTTAGACATCTAATCAATTTAACAAAAAAACGTCATAGTTAAAAACTATACTAATTTTTGAAGACTATATCACGTACCACATGGAGAACTGCTAAATGCAATAATAGAGGAAATGAGCATGGAAAATATAGATGTACATTATGAAGGCCATCTATGCACAGTATACCTTATTTAAATGCCCAATTTAATGCCCATAACAGGCAGTGTTAAATTATTTGTATTCGATCTGCAAGTTCCAGGGCTGCAAAAAATAGTTCTGTTTCTTATCACATGATCAGCAAAAAATTATATGGCATTTAAGAACAGAAGAGGTAGAGATTTAAAATACACCGTAATGCATTTTACGGTTGATGAGCTCTGCTGTTTCACGCGTTTAGACCAATCAGAACGTTTGCCAGCGTTGTCAGATTGTACGAATATTTGAGCCTAACAAACATTACGCGCTCATACGTATAAGAGCCGTAGTAGTTCACCCATGTGTTGCATCTCATACTGAACTCATCGATTATACGCTACGGCCGCACTGCAGCAGGCAAGTGTTGAAGCAAGATGGAAATGGCGCCTGGATGCTTCTTCCATCTAAAAAAAAAACACGTGTAATATGACGATGGCCACACTGGAGCCACTTAATAATTTTTGAAACCGGGCGACTCACTAGGCGTGCATCCTAGCTAACCAACTTATCGGTTCAGTAGGAGTCGAGGCTGGTGTCATACCCCTGGTAGCTATACTGTTTATTACCTCGACTGGCTTAGTTGCAATATGCCGGAGCTAGTTGCGCCGGGATCCCGGGTTCGATTCCCGGTCGGGTCTGGGATTTTTCATCACTTATCTTCATCGATCATCCTTATCACCGGTAATTGTCATTAAAAGACCAAAAAAAAAAAATGGCTGACAAAATATACAACAGAGCTACGAGAGCAAGTGTTGGCAACGTTGCTTGCAAGTCATTGGCTAGTTATGAAGTGGGTAGGAGGCGATGCGTACGTTCAAAGCTCGTCAGTCTTGAAAAATAGTATAGTCAGTGTTATTTCCTCTGAGAGTAATAAATTTCATTAGGCCTATACAGTCAAACCTTGTGGTGTATGAAGTGAAACTGTCATTTGCAGGGTAGAAAGTAGATGGTTTTCAGAGGCATGCTGATAAGCATACTTTTCCACTGAGTGAAGAAGGCTTTTGTAAACCACCTCACTCCAGGTTTTACTTAGTAAAACCTCTAAAGGTTCAAACCAGCCTTTCGTCTGATGACCTAAATAATCCCTCGTTTATCCGGACTTATCTGGAGCTGAAAAAATCTGGTGTAAAAAATACTCACACGTCTTTCTCTTGCCAATATAAATAATGAGCAATGTAACTTATGTTTGATCTACGTAGGCCTAACTTAGAAAAAAATTTAACAACCTAATTTTAATCATGAGTGAAAGACGTAAAATGAAAATCTACCTATGTAATACGGAAACCACTAATTGACGCGAAACTAGGCTTTGCAAAAAAATGCTTGAAATAATAATATTAATAATATTTATAAATACAAGTTATATAATATAATATATATAATAATAATCTATAAAATAATAAATAAATAAAAGTTTTAGGTTTTTCTATTTCCTTTAACTTTTATTAACTTATGTAATTTTGTCGTAAAATGCATACTCAGGACGCAATCTTAAAAAATTCAATTTTTTTACCGATTTCGATGAACAAAATAGCCTACAAAAAAAAATCACTGATTGATGCTAAACTAAGCTTGGTGAAAAAACGCTTGAAATAAAGGTCGTAAGTTTTTTTAATTTCCTACATTTTTATTCATATTCACTTTTTCCCTAAAATGCTTATTTACGCCGCAATCTTAACAAAACCATTTTTTACCACGAGAGCACACTCCTCCAAGAATTTCAGCAGACATGGCGCTTACCCTATCTAGTAGATCATAAAATTTAGTTAGTGAGGCAATTGTTTTAAAAAATCTTAGGAGCCGTTGTTGAGAAAATAAAAGAAAGTGAAATATTGCATGAACAAAATAAGGCCTACTCCCGGTTGATTGATTTTAATGAAAATCCTCGTGTCCAAATTCGGAAAATATTATATTCCAAATTTCAACTTCGTACGCTATTCCGTTCTTGAGATACGAGTATTTTGTTCATACAATGACAGACAAGAGGACACAATAATCGGTGAAAACATGTTTTTTTCTGGTTTAGGGGGCCTGAAAACGTGTACTTCTGGTGAAACTCGATTTCAAAAATCGACATGAAAACAATGTATACTATACTTTCCATCCCTATACAGTAGAGAGTCGAAGATCCAAACTAATTAACTATAGGTAGTTAGGATTACCGATTTGTTCGGATTTTCGAACATAACCTAGATATGCCGCTTAGGCCCATAGTTAAGTTTTTTAAAATGTTTAAAATAAATAAAACCAAACCCTCTGTACTTACAGTACGTATACATCTAGTTGCTTTTAATGAACTAATGTGTAGTACTGCAGAGGTTGAGTACTGTACTTTACTTTCACCAAAAAATTATTAATTTAAATAATAAAACTACAGTATGCTGTTTACTGTATACGCAGTAGATGCAGTATGTACTGTAAATTAAATTGAAAACAAAAAAAACTCTATGTAGAGTTAAAACCATGTTACACAGTGTAAACGGTGCTTACGAGTAACATTTTTTTAAAATCCCTAATGTGTGTACGTTGCAAACTGTTCAATTCAGAACAATAAGCAACCCCATCACCCAATGAGATGAGGATGTAGAAATGATGTGTCGTCTTGTACAGACCCAGGCCGACCAATCCTGCGAGAGTATGGTTAATTGAACCCCAATCATCAAAGTACACCGGTAACCACTGTCTAGTACTCAAATCCGTTTAAAAGTAACTAGTTTTACAAGGATTTGAACCAAGAATCTTCGTCTCCAAAATTCAGCTGTTAAACAGTTGACTCGCGACGACGACTTTATCTCTAGACCAACCCGGTGGTTCTGTAACATGTTACAATACCTTTTTTTTAAGTTTATAAAGCACGTTGCCCATAACAGACAGGTGGAGTGTCAAATTATTTACACTCAATCTGTTCGTTTCAGGGCTAAAATAAATAGTTCTGTTCCTTATCACGTGGTCAGCTATTAAATGACTGAATCATTTAAGAACAGAAGAGGTAAAGGTGTAAAAGACACTAATCAGAGTTATCTCCTCTGAAAGTAATGAATTTAATTACACAGCCCGACCCTGTGGTGAATGAAGTGAAGGTGTCATTTGCAGAGTGGAAAATATGTGCTTTTCAGAGGTCCCGGCATACTGATAAGCGTACTTTTCCATTCAGTGAGAAAGGCAATAGTAAACTACCTCACTCCTCGTTTTACTTAGTAAAACCTCTGCAGGTTCAAACCAGCCTTACGGCTGATGACCTTAACTACAAAACACGTTACATAGTGTAAACCGGGCTTTACTTTTGCCGTTCTCGCGAAAATTAATACATCGAAATAATCCTTGGATGGCGTTCGGATTATCGACACTTTACTGTCATATTCATAGTTTGGACAAGAGAAAGTAAATGTTACTCATAAAATCGCAAGTTAAGTTATTGCACGGTCATTATCGAAGGCAACTACCATGGTATAGTGGATTGTTTACGTTGCGTCTTTTTTATTCTTAAACGCCTTGTAGTACATTAAACACAACAAGACTCTGAAATATAATAATCTACGATTTTTTAAGAAGTGTTTTATTAATACATTAGATGATTTTACACTTTGTAAAAGTTTTTTACCTAAAAGCTATTTACCTTTACTTTTACTTGTATTTTCAATCAGAATTTAACAAATCGTAAGCGTAAACAGGCAATAAGGGATAAATTTTTATAAAACCTACATGACTTCTTTCACAAAAATATAATTTTTCTTGGATTTTTTCTCTCGCTGTTCTAGGTTTGCTGAAAAATAATTATAGTAATCTTAACTCTGACGCTACTTTTTGCTTGGCAAACTTTTAGTAGACATATTTTTACTTTCTTTTTCCATATTTGAATGTATAAGTTTTCATGTCGTTTTTTCGAAATCGAACTGCGTTCAGCAGTTAAGTGAAATAGGATACACTTTGCTCATGACTGATGTCGAACACCATCTCTGAAATTGTAGATCCAAGACCAAGCCGGAAGACAGTCGTGCACATTCACATAATCAACTGATAACTAATAACATTAATTTTAATATTTGATTTATTTAATTAGCAAAATTATTAGTATTTAATATTCAGATGAGGAAGTTGCAAGAGGAGTATGAAAGGTGGGGCCTCAGTATAAATGTAAACAAGACCGAACACCTTACTGCTGGTGAGCCAGAAAATGATATTCAGCAAACAGCTTCAGTAAACAGCAAGATTTCGCAAGGGCAAGGGGTTATAGGCAGTTAAATTCTGTCCTTTGGAATGATAAAATATGGAAGGAGACAAAGATGAATATTTGTCATGCTATCCTGGAGATATGTATCCTGGTGTGTGTACCTAAGCTGCGGAAGTATGGGTATTGACAAAGAGACAGAAGGATCGCCTAAAAGCGGTGGAGATGGATTTCTGGTGGTGGAGCTGTGGTGTGTCGCGGATCGATCGAATTCCGAATTCTGAAATTAGGAGAAGTATTAGCGTTCAAAGAAAATATCATGGACACCATATCTTGAAAGCAGTTAAAATGGTTTGGCCATTTGCTAAGGAGAGGTAGGCCGGAAGTGACATGGTTGGATGGGGTGCAGGAGGCAATGTCTTTGCGGCAACTCTCCAATGGGGACTGGCGAGACAGAGAGAGGTGATGCTTGGGAAAGCGAGATACGGCTGGGGCTGTACATCATCGCTTGAATATAATATTTTCCACACTTATAGTCTGTGTAAAACACAGAAGTAAAGTGACCGAACGTCCCGGAAATCCGAGATTGTCCCGGTTTACGGCGTCCCGAAGAACTGTTTCAGAACACTTTTGTCACGGAATTTTGTTATAACAATGTATTTTAAGAAATTTAAGTATTTTTTAAAATAAATTTTGCTCAGTTAAACCAAGCAGCATGGCAACTTCATTACAGATAGAAGAGAAATAAATGTAATTCAGAGTAATTAGCTTTTAATAATTTTTTCACTTGTAAGTTTTAAACACCATTTTGTCCATATTGTGTTAGGCCTACGTTAAACTATATGTAACAAAAAAGGGTTTAAGTCAGAATTTGAGAATATAGAATAAACTATTATTAATATAACCTTTACAAATTGTATCAAGTAAAAAAACTTCTTTAAAAAAAACTTTTGTATTTCACAGTTCGGAAGGCTTCAAAATCCCTGGAAAACCTTTAAAAAATCGACACCCACCGCTGCTATAAGGAGCGATGCTCGTCTTTCTAGACTCTCCAATCCATCATACTCTACAGACTTCAAATCACCCAGTAAGTTTGGAGTGTCCAGGACTACTTCAGAAATTATTTGATCAACATAGTTATGGCTTACGATTTTAATCAGTTTTAGATATTTGGGAAGTGACGTGCTTTTGCAAACAAGCAGGACGTGACAAATAAACTAAATAAGTTTATAAATACTTGCGAGACGATACATAAAACGCTGAAGCACAGGACCAGGAAAGTAAAAAGGTTTAAAGTAGTATAAGGCGGAGTTTTAAATTATTTGCACTCGATCTGCTAGTAACAGTGCTACAAAACATAGTTCTCTTGTTTATTACATGGTCAGGCAATTATATGACTGAAGCATTTAAGAATGGAAAAGGCAGAAGTGTAAAAGATACTAGTCAGTGTTATTTCCTTTGGGAGTAATGAATTTAATTATACAGTCAGACATTATGGTGAATAAAGTGAAACTTTCATTTGCAGGGTGGAAAATAGATGGTTTTCAGAGGTAAGCTGATAAGCATAGGCCTACTTTTACACTCAATGAGAAAGGAAATGGTAAAAAAACCTCACTCCTAGTTTTACTTAGTAAAGCTTCTAGAGGTTCAAACCAGCGTTTCGGCTGAGGTGGAGTTTTAAAGTATCTGCACTCGATCTGCTAGTTCCAGGGCTATACAAAAATAGTTCTGTTTCTTATCACATGATCAGTTATTTATACGACAAAAGCATTTAAGAACAGAAAAGGAAGAGGTGTAAAAGACACTAGTCTGTGTTATCTCCTCTGAGAAAATAATAAAAAAAATAGGGATAATACAATTCCACTTGTGAATAGCCTACCAAGACTTATAAAAAAACTATCATGAAATTCCTGCCTATGGGTGCGATTAATATAAATTTTATAATTTGTCCTATTACGATAGTGATGACAATTTTTTGTTACAATTTTTTCTTGTAATGAATTTTATTATACAGCCAGACATTGTGGTGAATAAAGTAAAATTGTTCTTTGCAGGGTGGAAAGTAGATGCTTTTCAGAGGCATGCTGATAAGCATACGTTTCCGCTCATTGAGGAAGACAATAGTTAACCACCCACTCCTCGTTTTACTTAGTAAAACCTCTAGAGGTTCAAACCAGCATTTTGGCTGATGACCTAAACTATCCCTCGTTTATACGGACCAATCTGGATCGGAAAAATTCTGGTGTGAAACATTCACACGACTTTGAAGAGTTATTTCTAGTGGCGTTTTCCTTTGAGAGTAATGAATTTTATTAGCTACACAGTCAGACCTTGTGGTAAATGAAGTGAAGGTGTCGTTTGCAGGGTGGAAAGTAGATGGTTTTCAGAGGCATACTTTTCCACTCAGTGAAGAAGGTAATGATAAACCACCTAAACTCGTCGTTTTATTTAGTAAAACCTCTAGAGATTCAAACCAGCCTTTCAGCTGATGACCTAAAAAACAACAGCAAATTAATAGCTAATATTATAAATCATCGAAGTGTACGAAGTTTATCGAGTCGAAAAAAAATCGATCAATAAAAAAAACGTAAATATTTGTTTATTTTACAAGTTAAAGAATAAAACCAAACAATTTTCATCGCTAGATGCCAAAATTGTTAAAATTATATGATTCGATATAGCTTAATCTTGACAGTAGCAAAGATTATACCTACATAATTCTTGTAGTTAAAAAAGATCATTATTTTTGTCAAGTTTACAAAAAAAGTATTATACGAATAAAGCGGAGAATTACACGCTATTATTATTTTTGTACAGTAGTAGCCTAAAAACCATTATTCCTTTTATGAAATTCCTGAACAAAAAAGAGTCAGTGACCTGAGCAATTTGAACTGTTTTAGTTAGTTTACAGAACCAATCTAGCTTACTATTTCACATTTACTAAAGTGTACTGCATTTTGTATAGAACATGTAGGTAATAGGCTTACGTACCGAGTACAAATGTCACAGTAGTTGTATTACTCCTATAATACACCGTAGTTTGTTTGCCTATAGGTTGTTCTAAAAAGTAGTTTACTAATTCTTTGCTTTATTTCAAAATTAATAACAATTTGTAAATACCGTATATCCTCAATTATAAGACGCCCTCGAATCTAAGACGCAGCTTATTTTGGTAGTACAAATTTTGGAAAAAAATAAAATCCAGAAAAATCATCAAAATCTTATTTCTAATATAAAGTGAAATTTTATAATCTGAAATGAGTGATGAAACAGAATTAAATATGCTACACGATATTGATAGAAATAATAACTTTCTTAAATTCACTTTTTTGATTGAGTATCAAATAAGGAGGAAATTTGTTTCCATCGGCTATTATGCATAAAATAACTGTTATTCCTGCCCATAACAGACAGGTGAATTGTCAAATTATTTACAATTAATCTGTTCGTTGCAAGGCTAAAATAAATAGTTCTGTTCTTATCACAAGTTCAGCCAGTTAAATGACTGAATCATTTCAGAACAGAAGAGGTAGAGGTGTAAAAGACACTAATCAGAGTTATCTCTCTGAAAGTAATGAATTTCATTATACAGCCAGACTCTGTGATGAATGAAGTGAAGGTGTCATTCGCGGTTCCGCTCAGTGAGGAAGGCAGTGGTAAACCACCTCACTCCTCGTTTTACTCAGTAAAACCTCTACAGGTTTAAACCAGCCTTTCGGTTCATGACCTAAACAGCAACAACTGTTATTCGCAGTTTCTCGTAACCAGTAGTTTTCTATTGTATTCTATTCTTTGGCACCTTTCACATCGACCGTGTAGTTTCTAGCCAAATCGAATAGATTGGAGTTTTATCTGTAATTCCTATTTGATCAAGAGTGTCAATATTTTCATTTCGTAAGTTGGAAAAACATGGCTTTGGAAATTCACAAGCTGCGTTTCAAAATCAAAAATTGCGTTTGTGTGCGTGTCGCTTCAACGAATTCCGATAATTATTTATAAATTTTATTTTAATATTAAAATATAATTTATTTTATCTTATCATGGACAGCAGATGTCTCATACGTAGTTTAGAGTGCTAATATACCGGTTCAAAGATAATAAGTGAATGTGACTGCAAGATACCCTCAAATGTAAGACGTACCTCGCTTTTCGAGGTATCAAATTGTGAAAAAAGGTGCGTCTTAGATTTGAGGAAATACATTAATCATCACGCATACCATTTTTGTAGATATTTTATCTAAATTTTATTTTCGCTTGCCCTATATGGATGAATATAGGAAAGAAAAGTATTTTGTTTTAATGTCATTTTTTGAAATCGAGTTTTCACCGGATATACAAGTTTTCAGACCCCCTGAATCCATAAAACATGTTTTTAACGATTGTTCTGTATATGAACGGAATATTACCCAAAGTTGAAATTTGTTGAAACTTAAGTTAGGAATCAATAAGGTACCTAACACGAATATTTTCATCAAAATCAGTCAACTGAAAGTAGTATATTCGTGTGAGTTTTCACTTTTTGCGGTTTTCTCTAAAACGACTACATTTTTTATGCTCTAGAAGATAGAGTAAGCGTCTGCTGAAATTCTTTGAGGGCCTTTGTTCTCGTGGTAAAAAAATGGATTTTTTTAAGATTGAGGTCTTAATATGCATTCTAGAGCAAACACATTTAAAAACCTACATTTTTATTTTAAACAGTTTTTCGTACAACGCTTAGTTCAGCGAAGAATAGTGATTATCTATATTTTTTCATCAAAATTGGTACGAAAATTAGATTTTTTAATATTGCGGCTTTAGTATGAATTTTACGATAAAAATTTAGGTATGTAAAAAGTTATAGGAAATTAAAAAATCTACAATAGTTATTTCAAAAAACTGTTTTTTCCACACCACTTAGTTTAGCGTCAAAATTAGTTATTTTCCGTATTATTATATTCTACAGAGGTTGATTTTCATTTGTGTCATTCACTAATGATTAAAATTACATTGTTTACTAATGATTAAACAAAGGTTATATGTTTTATTATTTACTTTGGCAAGAGAAAGTTATGTGAGTGTTTCACACTATTTCTTTAAAAATTCATCACTCTATTACGTAAAATTTTTAAATTGTAGGAATATCGTAAGAAAACCATCATAAAAAATAAAATTATTCGTAACAAAATATATTTATGAAGAAATAATAATTTTAATATTATTTTCGTTAATATTATTCTCTAGCACAATATGTGTACTCAATCTCTAAATTTAAATCCTTTTATCTTAACGGACCGGCCCATGGTGTAGTGGTCAGTGGTAGTTACCCATAACTATCTCATTAAGAGAGCTGACACCTAATTCTCGCGGTATATCCTCATTTCAGAACCGATCTAGTCTTCTACAGCCCTTTACGTTTTTCAAAAAGCGCAACTCCGCTGACTGGATGGAATTCTCATACTTCCTTTCCACACCCTGGCCTCACTACCAAATGTCAGTGTTGGGACAGCCATTGTCTTACAAAATCTCATCAAAGTGTCAGTCTGGGATTTTCCTTTCAAATGCCGACGTATATTGTACCACATGTTCTATTAAACTGTTCCACTTTTTTAGTACGTCATTGTCCTCTTCATACTTACATACCCAATACTTTACATCCCAAATTATGATACTTTACAAAATTGTGATACTTTACATCCCAAATAAACAAAAGACCTGCTCCAGAACTATACGTATTTTGTAAGTAGATTACTTAAACTGATAAATATGTTTAATTTTTTAATTTTTTGAAGTCGTATCAACACCTAGGTTTTTTATTTATTGATTGATTACTATATTGCTAATTAAAACTACTTATACAAACATTGATTTACACATTAGGAAAAATTTCTTAAAACACTATGTTTGAAGTGTAGCATTATACGGAATTTAAGTGAAACGTGGATAATTGGGGCTGTAGAAAAGAAGAGGATAGAAGCTTTTGAAACTTGGTGTTACAGGAAAATGCTAAAGATTAGGTGGGTGGACAAAATAAGTAATTTAGAGGTACCAGGCGAGTGGATGAAAAAAATGAAAGCATCTTAGCAGAAGAAGGTATAAGCTAATGGGGTATATCTTAAGACATCCTGGTATTGGTTTATCAATAATGGAGCACATATCAGAGTGCGTGAATTGTAGGGAAAGGAAAAGGTTAGAATATATAAAGAAAATTACAAAAGATGTAGGGTGTTACAGGTATGTAGATATGAAACGACTTGCGCAAGATCTAACAGCTTAGAGAACTGCATCAAACCAGTCGAGAGACTGACGACAAAAATATATTGCTAACCACAAAACTAAATTGTTTGAATAAAAACCTACTTATTCACATACAAAATACATCAATAAATGATCACAAACTTTAAAAAGTAGTAGGCAGTAATTTAAATTTATTTAAAAAAGCTGAAAAAACACATGATTAATGAAATAGTTTACAGTGTACACAAGTTCCTTTCTAAATACATTTTGGTTGAAAAATATAATAAACTTTTAAATAAACGCTGGGGCAAATTGTGTATTATTTGCTACAAATGAATGGATGCTTATTGAAGTAAGCAAGTAAGTAGTGGTAATAAATGAATTGGTAAGTAATGAATTTAACATAGTGTTAAAATTTAGGCTTATCAGTTTACTACCTATAGGCCTACCTGCATACCCGTACCCCCATCCCTATACCCTTCCTATATTACCTATACCCTCCATACTCTTACCTATATTCCCTTCTGGAGTCTCCTATAGCCTATATGGAATTACGAGGGGTCTCCAAAAAATAAGTTTCTCTTTTCAAGGAAAATAAAAAAAATTAAAAATTTAACAAAATATATTTAGCCTTATTCATTTTTGTAAGGAATTACCTATTTTTCTACAAAATCTCCTCCCTTTCCAAGCATTTCTGGTACCTTGGCAAGAGTTTTTTAATTCCAGCTTCATACCAATCTGCCACCATATTCTTAAGCCAGTTATCAACCTCGTTTTTCACATCGGCATCATTAGCGAAGCGACGACCACCGAGATGATTTTCGAGCTGAGGAGCAGTGACTATTTTCATTAGTGATTATTCTTGAAAAGAGAGCGTCGTCACTTTCATCTTCAAACAATTTTAGGACTGTTAACAAACTTTTTTAAGACTGTGCAGCTGTCAAGTGACACTGCTTATGACCATCAGATAATAAACGTGTCACCCACCTTGGATACACTTTTAAGACCTGAAGGTCTTTAACTATGATGTTATGAAGAGAGGACCGGATAATTTCAATATTTGTTGGCAGTTGAGTCCAAATTTCGTCGCCCGTGATCAGAGTCAATGATCTCACGTACAGCAGCAATGGCGTCGGCTTGGCGAGAAGTTGCTGGGCGGCCGGTACGCTGATCATCGTGAACATTTTCTCTGCCTTTAATAAAGATTATTCACCAGCGACGAACCATTTGGACAGACATGACCCATCTTTACCATAATCACTGCACAAACTGTCTATAAATTTCCACAGCCGATTCATTTTTTACAGTCAAAAAACGAATAACACTACGGATCTCACAACTCGTGGCAGAACGAAGGGGACCTCCATTTTATTCAGTTCGCTACTGACGCCTGGTCGGTTTATAGGTTACTGACCGAGTACAAGCGCTGCTACTACACCCAAACTAACTTCCCTCCGCGCGAAAACTTCCCGCTTTACTTCGATATACAACTTAGGGAAATTTACTTTTTGGATAACACTCGTATAAAATAGTCACAAGCGAATATATTGGGTAAAGGAACGGTGGGTTTGAATATTTAATCATTTTCCCCGGAAATTAAACCAGGGACTTTCCTGGTTTAACTATTCAGATAAAATATTTGATAAACAAATTCAATTACATGCAGATGTATATTTTTTCAAGATCTCGTATATTTATGAGCAAAGTGAGAACAGTAAAGTAATAATTATATTTTTGTATTAATTAGTAAAAACATTTACGGGTTCAGAGCTGCCCAGGCAACAAGCTTAAACGATTTCTGTTGTTGTTTAGGTCATCAGCCGAAATGGTGATTTAAACCTCTAGAGGCTTTACTAAGTAAAACGAGGATTTAGGTGGTTTACCATGCCTTCCTCACTGTGTGGAAAAGTAAGCTTTTCAGTATGTATTGTTAAATACAATATTCTCCCCTTACCGTCTCTTTTATATTAAATTTTAAAATTCGCGAAAAGGAACACAGTGTTATTTACAAAAAATAAGTACAATTTTATTGTAATTTTATGAAACTCGACATTATAATGACTTCAGAATTGAAAAATATAGAACTTCAAAGTTCTCGAAAGGAATTCACTACAATTCTGTTCGATTTTTCAAAAGATTATCATCTAAAATAAGACTCCTTAATTTAAAAAACTTTGACCGGGAAGAAAAAGGGGTTTTTAACAAAACTTGCAATTTATTCTGATCAGGAGTTCTTAAATTATCTTACAAGGAATGCTCTTTAAATGTAATGTGAGTAGAATTTAGAATTATGAAACATTGTTAGTGTAAATAAATAACAGAATTCCAATGTACAATTTAAGTAGTAGGCTAATTTAATGAACAACTTATTTTTGTTTTATTGAATACTGATAGTAGGCCTAAATTGTAAACAAAAATTATTTGGTAAAATAGATTTAAACGTAAGTACAAATGTATTTGACGATGTCTATTCCTTTTTCGTCGCTGATAAATAAAGATTTATTTATTTATTAAACCCAGTGAAAAAACATCACCTTAATATTGCAAATGACACCTTAATATTAATTCACCACAGGGTCTGGCTGTATAATGAAATTCATTACTTTCATAGGAAATAACTCTGATTACTGTCGTCTACATCTGTACCTCTTTTGTTCTTAAATGCTTTAGTTATATAATTGGCTGACCATGTGATAAGAAACAGAATTATTTTTTGTAGCCCTGGAACTAGCAGATCGAGTGCAAAAAATTTAACATTCCACTTGCCTGTTATGGAAAACTATTATTATTATTATAATTGTTATTAACATCTTGTTTTAATTGATAGTTTCAATCTTTTGTCAAAGGTTTAGTACATTTACTGAAATTTGTGATTAGGTAGCTTCGTCTTTTTATGTATTTTCCATGTTATTCTTCGATCAAGTTGTAATTAAAGGAACATCCTTCTAAGATCTGTGTGTTGTGTTCTATCAGTAAAGAATTGGTGGTCTTTTCTCATTGTAAATAACATTTTTTACGTTTTTTTAACTTATTTACGGAAGCCATTGTTTTAGATGTGATATGTTAGTAGATTATGTAGTAGTAAGATAAATTACAATGAAATCGTAAAAGTTTTTTCAAAAACACCCAGTATTACGCTATATTGTACTGTAGTGGTATTGAAGTGCAATTTAACGAGGTTTCTATTTGACCGAACGCTAACAAGGTTAGTGACCTCAACCAAATGATACTATCTCTCTTGAAAACGCTCTTTGCCTATTCGCTGTCTCTGTCTTTTAAATATTCTCCCTCCCAAATTCATCTTAAATATTTGCTATTAGATGTAAGTTAATACTGTTTACAAATATGATTACAACATATTCAAAAAGTCATAAATAAGTAGGTGATTACCGTTTCTGATCGTTAAATAATAATTTAAATGTATTCGTGTAATTGTTCTTAATAACGATTTCTTCATAATTCATTTCTGAATAAATTTAAACTTGTGTAGATAATTATTTGATTTCTTTTCGTAATTCAGCCTTCATTTTAAATTATTAATAATAATAATGACTCTTTAAATTATTACGTAATTTATAATGAATTTGAATCGAAGGTTGAACTTTTTTAAGTCAATCAAATATTAAGCAGATTGTTAAGTGTAATTTATTACATTTTACTCTTAAGACTCAGGGCGATGTTAAATTGGTAATTCTTTTATTTTTATTAAAAATGGTTTTTGAGAATAAAAAATCTGGTGTGAAACACTCACACCAATCCAATTCTCTTGCATTGCATTGGCAATTCTCTTGCCAATGTGAATAATGAACAATATAAACTATGTTTAATCATGAGTAAACAATGTAAAATTAAAAACAATTTAATTTGAATCACGAGTGAATAATGCAAAATGAAATCAACCTTAATTCAACTCTGTAGAAGAAAATGCTTGAAATAGAAGTTGTAGATTTTTTAAAATTTTCTATAACTTTACTATACATATACACTTTTGTTGTAAAATGCATACTACTAAGATCAAAATTTTAAAAAATCCCATCCTATCGGTTTTCATGAAAAAAAAAAAACAGAAAATCACTAATTATTGTTGAACTAAGCGTTGAACAAACAAAAATGTTTAAAATAAAAGTTGTAGGTTTTTAAATGTTCTACAACTTTGATTCAACATTTTTTTGTTGTAGAATGCGTATTAAGTCAATGTAAAAATAATGCAATCTTAAAAAAAATTACCACGAAAGCACAGACCCCTCAAGAATTTAAGGACGTAGCGCTTACCCTGTCTTGTAGAGCATAAACCATGTAGCTAGTAACTAAAGCGATTTTTAAAAAAATCGTACGAGCCGTTTTTTAAAAAAATCTCAAAAAGTGAAAAATTACCCGAATAAACTGCTACATCCGATTTACCGATTTTGATGAAAATTTTCGTGTCGAGTCCTCTATTGGTACCGAACTTAAGTTTAAGTTTCAATTTTGTACGATGTTCCGTTCTTGAGATATTTTGTTCACACACACAGACCAATCGCTAAAAACATGTTTTTGGGGTTCAGAGGGTCTGAAAACTTATATATCCGGTGAAAACTCGATTTCGAAAAATCGACATGAAACAATGCATTCCATCCTATGTATTCATATAGGCAAGAGAAAGTAAAAATCTGATGTGAAACACTTACACAACTTTCTCTAACCAATGTGAATAATGAACAATATAAACTATGTTTAATCGAGAGTAAACAATTGAAAATGAAAAACATAACCTAATTTTATTCACAAGTGAATGACGCTAACTGAAAATCATCTTCTGTTCTACCTAAAATAAACGGAAAATCACTAATTGACGCTAAACCAGGCTCTGTAAATGAAAATGCATGACGTTAAAGTTGTAGATTTTTAAATTTTCCATAACTTTAGTAATATAGGCTACACTTTTGGCGCAATAATCATGTTGTTTAGGTCATCAGCCAAAAGGGTAGTATGAACCTGTAGAGGTTTTTTAAAGTAAAATGAGGAGTGAGGTGGGTTTACCATTTCCTTCCTCACTGAGTGGAAAAGTACGCTTATCAGCATACCAGACCCTCTGAAAAGCACATATTTTCCACTCTACAAATGACACCTTTATTTCATTCACCACAGGGTCTGGCTTTATAATAAAATTCATTACTTTCAGAGGAGATAACTCTGATTAGTGTCTTTTACATCTATACCTCTTTTGTTCTTAAATGATTCAGAAACAGAACTATTTATTTTAGCCCTGCAACGAACAGAGTGAGTGTAAATAATTTGACACTCCACGTGTCTGTTATGGGCAGTCTTACACAGTACAACACTGAAACTATAATTATTATTAAATCCTCAAAAAATATTTAAATAAACAAAATATTGAAACTTATTGAAACCCCCTAGTAAACCCGGCAGACTACTGTAGCTTACATTATTACTCAATAGATGGCATGGGCTACTTAACTATAGCAATAATTATTGGTGCCGTAAGCTACGTAACTCTAGGCTTTTACCAAGGTTGGGGCAGGCTCGCGCCTTGTTTTTTTTTTAATGCTAATGAATACATTTCGCCAGTAGGCTTAATAATTGTTTTTAGACAGTAAAATCTATAATCTATTCTTGAGTATAATATTGAGAAGATGAGATTTTGTTTAATGTCATGATTGAAGAAAATCCCACAATGAAGGAACTTCGTGGATGTAACTCATGTATTGTGTTTTTACTCTAAAATAAGTCTGTAGGATGTCTTCGTTTCAATCGGTGAGTATCGTTTGAATTGTCTAACAGTGAGATGATTAGGTGATTTGTCAGTGATTCGTCTTCTTTGGTATTGTTTATTGGGCCTACTAGTATATGCGTTGATATCTTGTTGAACTGTAGGAATGTGTAAATCTTTGTGTAATACGAGGTAGGGTCAAAAAGTTCCCGGAATGGTCTTGTCCAGCCAAGCATTTGTTTGCTGGAAGTGAAATTTTTGTTTGAGAGGTTGGAATCACTACTAGGCAAGGTGTATCCTGTTCAGCAGGCAGTTGGAGTTGGTTTCCTGCGTACAGTGTATGATATTTTAGACGTAATTTTTTCTTTCGGCAGATTGTGTAATTTCGTTATCAGAGGAGAGTGTCAATATCAAATTCTATATGTTGCTAAATAAATCACCCTCGGAGACTTTTGAAATGCTGAAGAAAGCATACGCAAAAGGATACGACGAAGAAAACGGCAGTTAACGACTGGCGCAAGCGTTTTCGTGAAATAATGGTGAAATAATACCGTGCGAAGACTAATGTCACCACTCTGAAACACCCTTCATGTTCTCCGATATTGCACCACCGGATTTTTCCACGGCAGAAATGACATTGAAGGGACGTCGTTTTGCTAATTCGTCAGAGGTGATGGAAAATGCGACGAGCGGTTGATAAAACTTTCGAAAAACGGCTTTTAGAACTGCTTCCAACAATTAATTGTATGAACGGTGGAATAAGTGTGTAGATGCATGAGGAGAGTATTTTGAAGGAAAATAAAGCTAACATGTTATACATACTTTCAATAAATTTTTGTTAACCAATTCCAGGAACTGTTTGACCCTACCTCGTATATTGTTATATTGTTCGTTACGTACTAAGGCGATGGAGAGACTGTTCTGAATAGTTTTGATCGGAACCTTTACAGGATTTCTATGTTGGAATGACTTGCCAAGCCCCATAATGGATTCCATACATACCAATTGGTTTAAGAATTGCTTTTAGAACTGCAGGAATGTGTAAATATCTGTGTAATATGTAGTTCGTTATGTACCAAGGTGATGCTGTAACTGTTATAAGTAGTTTTCATTGGAACCTTTACTGGACTTCAATGTTAGAATGGCTTTCCGAGCCCCATAAGTGGATTCCATACGTACCAAGTGTTTTTTAAATTTGTAAGTTTGTTGTTTCAAACGCTTACCTAGTATCCAATAAAAATGTTTAAATTTTGTGTTCAGCTCTTTCCTAATAAATAGAACAAACATTTTACTGAATTTGAATAATAATGAACAAGAGGTTTCCACAGCACAAAACACCACTATAATGTCTGTGAGACTAAAATAATTAATTTTTTTAAAAATAAATATTTCTAATTTATGTGCCATTTTACTTTTTAAATTAATAATAGGATATTGGGCAACCAATGAATTTGTAAAAATTAATTCAAATTTTTATATTTCGTACGTTTCAACTTAAGAAAGAAACAAGAGGCGATTGTTTGCTAAAAAAAGTAATTCTGGTTCTTCTCTTAAAATGGTAGAAGTAGTTAAATAACTAATTAACTAGATTATTGTTATTGGGGACGTTCTACAGCATTAGGCTATTCTGCTACCCAAACGCCATTAATTTCTATTTCATGAGATACACCTTCATCCCTTAGTTTCCTTGTCTCCATCATTCTCATAACAACCATCACTCCTTTCTGAATGATTCTCACTTTCTATATCGAGCTGGCACCCACAGCAAAATCATCTGCAGCAATCTGTTCTCCTCCATTCATTGCAGATGAATCGAGTTGATTAACAATGACTATATTAACAATACATTACAATATATTGTCATAATTTTCCGTTGCTTTTGTCATACATTTTTTGTATGACATACGTTGCAATCTGTTCAATTTTAGAACAATAAGCAACCCATGACCCATGAGGTGTAGTCTTGTTCAGACAGACCATATAACAGTACAGCTGAGATAATTTAATATCGATATATCAAAGTTATTTATGTGACAATTTATTAATTTCATTTCATTTTTTATTTTAAATGAACTTTTATAATTATCTATGAGAGTTAAAAAATTTTAAAGACATTTTCTCTTATATGTTTAAATATTTCTTCCGTAATTATTTTTATTGTTACTACCTGTTGATTTATTAAAATAAAATAAAAATACTGGGATTTGAATTTATGGATGTCAAGCATCAACAAGGATTAATTTTATTTTTTTCAATATTTACGGGTTAAGGCCATAGCTATTTGTAATAAATATTTATGTTTCAATAATATAAACGACAATTTTATAATTATTTTAGTATTGTCAAACGAACGGATACCAAATCTGAGTTAAGTTATAACATCTTTTTAGATATTTATGTTCTGTAAGAACACCTTTTCAGAATACTAAATGTTAATTGAAGTAACAACAAAGTTGTAAATTACCATAACCATTCATGAGAGAGTATGGTTAATTTAACCCCAACCATCAAAGTACACCGGTAACTGCTGTTTAGCACTCAAATCTGTATAAAATTAACTACCTTTACTAGTATTTGAACCACGGAATCTTCGTCTCCGAAAATCAGATGTTTAAACGGCAGATTTTGGAAATGACTTTACCACTAGAACAATCCGGTGGTTTGAGAAAAAAATAAAATTAGTAAAATTAATGAACTAAATTGTTGATTTATTTTTCTAAATAACTTGATAAATTTTCTAAAATTATGAACACCTACCTAATGTTGTTTAGGTCATCCGCCGAAAGGCTGGTTTGAACCTGTAGAGGTTTTACTACGTAAAACGAGGAGAGAGGAGGTGGTTTACCATTGTCCTTCTCACTGAGTGGAAAAGTACGCTTATCAGCATGCCGGGCCCTCTGAAAAGCACATATTTTCCACTCTGCAAATGACACCTTCACTTCATTTACCACAGAGTCTGGCTGTATAATGAAATTCATTACTTTCAAAGGATATAACTCTGATTAGTGTCTTTTACACCTTTATCTCTTTTGTTCTTTAATGATTCAGTCATTTAATTGGCTGTCCATGTGATAAGAAACAGAACTATTTATTTTAGCCCTGCAACGAATAGATTGAGTGTAAATAATTTGACACTCCACCAGTCTGTTATGGGCAAAAGTACCTAATACTGACCTAATTTATATTATATTAAATCGTGTCCTGGTCCAACATAAAAGTTGCACACATAACCTCAAATTTAACAGCAAAGCCACAGTGAATGAAGAGCTATTACAAAATGAAGAGGTTATGAAGTCACCCAAAATACACAACAACGTGCAGCACATTTCAAACCTTCTATCTGTTCTGAAAACAGCGTTTTACCTCTAATAGACTAGTTAAAGCGGGACATCAAAAAATAAGATTTGGTGTCATCTAACCCCTGCTGTCAGAAAGTCACCCCGTTTGACGGTGTTGCTTTTGTAATTTCCTAAAGAGCTGTAATAATGAAAATTAATACAGTCCTAAGTGATACCGAGAAAACGTTAAGCGTGAAGTGAAACCGGGAACCACAATAATCCAGTTTATGTAATTCACCCCTCTGAGATTAACAGCAAGTCCGATGCGCAGCTCGGGCACAATCCAGTGATCATAGTAAAAATGTAAAAGTATTGTCATCATGAAAACATTAAATAACCAATTTTGATTGGTTCATGAGCTCCACAAGCCAAAAAAGTAGGTTTTAGTAGGATTTCCATCACTGATGTGTACACGCACACACAAATTTTTTATTAAGACTTGCGTAGAAACTGTAACGCTGATTATTATGCAAATGAAACTTGAATTTTCGGCTTTACCACGGTAGTGGTTGTAATATAATATTACAAATTATTTTATTATAATAACTAAATTTAATTGTAATTGAGAATATTTTTTCATATAGTTACAATTAAACGAAACAAGAAACACGTAACTATAGTAGAATCTAAAACTGCGTCAGTAATATGAATTCAGTAAACAAGTTGATATTCGTCAGTTATTCGTTTCAATGTTAACAAAATATATTTATTGTATTTTTCTATTGCCTAAAAATAAAATGAACACGTGACGAGTTTCTGACGTAATAAATACAAAAAAAAATAATTTAACTTGGTAAATGAACTGATCCATTCAACGTTTTAAAAAATTTAAAAGGTTTAATTAAGTAACTTTAGAATATTTTTTTAAACTTGGTAAAAAAATTCGATTCAATTTTTTTCAAAACTAATTTGATTTTGTTGGGAAAGCTTTGATTCGTCAACGAATTTTTGTACTTCCGTTTGATAATACGTTCCTCTTTTCCTTTTGAAATTAAATATTTTTCATTTTATAAGTAACTTCTTTGAATTTGTAATTTTTTAATATTCGAGGTTCATTCGGAAAGTAAAAAACGTTTTCTTTATTTCGAAATTTTTTGATTACAGCCAAACAGAACTTTTTTACAACATACCTGATACTTAAACTATTTTTCTACGTAATCACCATACAAATACACAATTCAACAATTTTGCTTAGCACTGCACAGTACTCAGTTGCCACCAAGTTATTTAACCACTCGCTTTCGTCAAAATTCGAAGGACCCATCTTGCACACACTTTTTTAACCCAAATCACCAAATTTCGTGAAATTTTAGGAAAGAACGAACTTAATAAATCTATCGTGAAAAGCCTGTCCGGTTGAATTTGTCCCTCTATCTTCGATTTGAGCTCGTTAGTCACAGCGGAAGGTCAGCCCGAGCGCTTTTCGTCATGAAATTCATCCGTCCACCATTAAACTTGATGTACTATTTTCAACTAAAGTTTCTTTCATCACATTACCATAAAGCTATTTATAAAAATAATAATAAAGCGTAATAATATAAAGTGTATTACTTGGCGGGATCGTTAATTTTGTCAAAAATTTTAAAGTCTACTAATAATCACACTAACCAAAAAGATGGAAGAATATACTATAAAGGTATCAATAAATAAGACAAAAGTCATGAAATTTTTTGGAAAGACGCTAGTAAGATCCAAAATATTCTTTAATGGTCACATAGTAATAGAGCAAGTAAGCTACTATAAATACCTTGGAACTGATGTCTCAAGTGAAGATGACTATGATGTGAAAAATAAACTATATAAATGTAATCAATTCATATGACATTGAGGCAAAAGGCAAGTCCCGAAACAAGGTTAAAATTTCAAAAAACGGAGGCAGTTCCAGCCTGACATACGACAGTGAAGCTTGGGTGATGAGGAAAAGGGAGGAAAGAAACATCCAAACTGTAGAAATGAAATTCTTAAAGGTCTGTCAAGAGTTTTACAAGACTAGACAGGATCAGGAATGAAGATATAAGGTTAAGAATTGGGAATTTTTCCACTCAACGAAAAAATAAAATTGTATGGTGCCCAATGGGTCGATCATTTAAATGGTATGCTAGAGAGGCGCTTGCCTAGTGTAGCGAGAAGATACAAACCAGTGGGAAGTAGAGATATTGGCAAGCCGAAGAAAAGATAACACCTTATCTCATGCAAGTTGTCCCACTCCTCACTGATAATGGTACCCAAATACAAAGAATGCAGGACTCGCGCTATCCAAGACTGATTAATATACACAAAAATGTACCCCACGGATTTTTTTCTGCTGATGATCATGAATTTTATCTTACTGGTGTTGATGTCCAGGCCATAATGCGTATTTATTTCAATTCTTTTATTCATCAGCTCTGAAGTTCCTCGAATACATCAGCGAACACGTTTGCATCATCTGCATATCCCAAATATGAGTGATTTAGTTAGCGATAAAATTTCGCTTTTATGTACATACTAGCAACTCTTGATGCTCTTCACAGTAAACTACTGTCTGTCTGTGACTTGATGGCCCCTCGCAGAGGGGAGCAATATGCGGATTGTAAAACCATTTCAGAAAACATATCTAATTTTTTTTTAGGTCACTGAAACTTTTCGGAAATGACGTATTTTTATAAAACAAAGTATTTCGCATGTTTTTTGTTCTATAAAATTATTTCGAAAAACACACGCCTAATGAGATAATGTATAATTTAGTAAAAGTTTTGTTTTTGAAGAAAAACCCGTATTTTTTCAAATACATCGTCATTGTTCAACAACTATTCCACGGATTAACGTAAAATTTGGCAGGCTTGTTCTGTAATAATTATGAATTAGTAGATCTAAAGTGTTTAACTTTTCTTATAAGCTTACACGGTGAAGCTGTCACACAACTGTACAACTAAAACCAGTCAGCAGTACTGGAAACAAGAATTTTGTTGGCATCAGTATGAATTACCTGTGGAGCGGAAGAAATACGACCTGAATATAATAGTGAATTTTCTGTATCAGAAAAAGCAGGTAAATTGGTTCATAAAAACATGGAATGATCTCTTAGATTTTTTGAAGATTTACAAAATTTTCTTTGCACATATTGTGACAATATTAAAATTAAAGAGTAAATTAGTGAGTCAAATTGTAGGATCCTACCTGACTGCATAATACAATAGGCCTATATTGTACACAAAAATGGTATAATACTGATATACAAAGAACTAAGCTTCTCAAATGAACTTACCCAAACAAATAAAATAAAACGTGACTTCATTTTACAAAATTAAAAGAAATACTTTTCATAATTTTAAAATTACGCAATAATAAATATTATTTTTTTATTTTTTTGGGAATAATTTTACAATAAGCCTATGTTACTCAGAAAGCTCTAGCTTCCTTGACAGTAATTGAAAATCGGTTGGGTAGTTTCTGAGATTATTTCGTACAAACAAAGAAACGTTACTTTTTTATTAACTTACATTAATTTTTGTATATATACGGATATGACAATAAACATAAATTTATCGTAGTAAGAAATGAACTACATACCTTACTATTTAAAGAACTTTAGTTTTAGTTTAAGGAATACTACTTAGTTTGACTGTTTCATCTGTACGATAGTTTATTTTCTTTCGTTGGTAGCAATGTTTTTTCTCGTATATAAAAATATATTTTATCTGTCCATAGAGAAGGTGAAACGATGGATGGATAAACTGAAATGAAATTTAAAAAAGTTTAGCGAAGCTATTTTTGTAGAACTATATATTACATTTATGAAGTTGGAAAACTTTCACACAGAATTTTTTATGTGAAAAGTGTGTTTGTGTCCTCTCTTATTTTCTTTTCAAAATATCCTTTTTTGATTTCGATTGTATGACACGTAATCTGTCTGGGTGGGTGTGTACCATTCATTTTCAGCTCGTCATTTTTTATTCTGAAACTTCATCTCGCATTTAAATAAGTCCGTTTTACTCCTTCGTGTTATTTACATAATTATATATAAATCATTTATGGAAATTTTACTTTAGTAATTTACGCCTTTTTATTTTTCACTTCTCCTCATTCTCCCACCCTACTTTTTTATTTATCTCTTGAAATTCATTATGTGTTATACTACAATGTTGTTTCTAGGACTAATGATGTACGAAATTTATTTAATATAAAGAAAATTACTAGATGAGAATAATAACAGAACAAATAATATTATATGGGACTGAACTGATTGAAAATTAATTTCGAAGGTACGAAGGCATGGGTATCCTAGTAAGAAACAAATATTGAGCTTTGCCGAGGACCATAATTGCACAAGATCAAAATAATCCAGTTTCTTGTTAAAAAAATTAGGGGAAGAATATTTTATAAACGGATTAGCAGTAGACTTCAACTAGTCTGAAAATTAGACAAAAAAATATGAAAGTGTGAAGGATTTAAAAGTAACTAAAAACCAGGAAATGAATGAAACGGACTAATTTATGTAGTAAATACCTAAAATTTGTACTACTATAGTCAAAAGGACAGTAAAAGATAAACTCAAACAAAATTACGATAATAACAGAACAAAATCAAACATTTCTAGTCATGTAATTAAACTATAGGCAATATTACAGGTGAGATTTATTTCTTATAAGGTTTATGAAGAAAACATTTCTCGGAATAACCACAGCTTACAAAATATATCTAGAAACTGCACGGTAGTGAGATGTACGAGTAGTGTCTCACTATTGAGGTTGGCAGCCCTGTCAAATTTTCGCTTCCCTTCCTCTCAGCCCATTTATACGCAAAAGGCAATCTCTTGACAAAAGTATCTATAGCGGGAACACTCTACTACGTCTACGAAAGGCGGCGCACTATCAGTCCGGTTAATTTTGGGCCCCCTCGTATTGAATTACGTTTTTATAGTGTGATTTTTTTTGCATGTAGTTTATAGTATTTTTCATTTAAGCTATGAGTATTTTCACATCTTGATAAATACATTTGTTTAAAATATACTATGGTGCGTTCAGTAAAGTTTTAAAGTGTTTTTGATTGTAATCTTTAAATAATTCCAGTACTGGATTTACTTACTAATCCCTACAACTGTTTGCCGTATGTTAGTATATTTAAATCGTCTAGTTACAAAACCAGATTCATCTAAAACTTTTAAATTTTATATTTTTGCATTTTCTAACAGCTTACATCCTTTCGAATGCACTGTAAAATGCATATGTTTCAAAACCATCTAAATCCTTAATAAAAACATGCATAAAGTTGCTGGTTACTTTCAAAAGCAGGTACGTCCATTCTCTAGTATTGACCTCGAAAAACATTATGTTAATGTCACACGGCTCGAACTTTAGTTTGAGGTTAAATTGTAATTTTACGAGTACGTAGATGCAAGCTGTATTTTAGGGGACGGTTTTCTTTATTTGTATAATTAGTGTTGTTGTTTTTCTTAGACAAATATTAAAATTAGTGATTTATTTTAATAATATTACGAAATGGGGTGTTATCCTGAAGAATGTAGTAAGTAATAAATCCCGGAAAAAATTATGAATTTTTTTTTCATAATTTATTAACCTGCACCTAACAGACAGCTGGAGTGGAAGAGGAAGAGGAGTAAAAGACACTAATCAGAGTTATCTTCTCTGAAAGTAATGAATTTCATTATACAGCCAGACCCTGTGGTGAATGAAGTGAAGGTGTTATTTGCAGTGTGGAAAATATGTGCTTTTGAGAGGACCCGGGATGCTTATAAGCGTACTTTTCCACTCAGTGAGGAAGGAATGGTAAACCACCTCACTCCTTGTTTTACTCAGTAAAACCTCTACAGAATCAAACTAGCCTTTCGGCTGATGACCTAAACAACAATTTATTAACATTATCGCACCTATTTTTTGTAGATTTTATTCCTAAAACACCAAAATTTGTGATTAATTATATTAAAAATTAAATAATCATACGCGTTATATATTTTGGTTTATAAGTTTATTTCAAAACCAGATAGATCCGAATTCCGTTTCAAAACCAGATACATCCACATATAGTATGTGAAATTTCTCTTAAGGTCATTAGAAAACTAAAAGTCAGTATGTAAAATCCTCTACCCTGACGCTCTTTCTCGAGTAAGTCACAATGTTGTATCATTTCTTGTTTTTGAGAGAAACGTTTTTCAGGTCTCCTGAAAATTTACATTTTTGGATGTATTTGCTATTGTAACTAGATGATTAATTTGAAAAATTATGCTGCATGTTAAAAAATGCTAACAATTGAACTTACAGTTTGCACGGTTACACAGAGTAAACAAATTTTTTTATGTCATAGCTATCAATTAAACTACGATCGCATATTAATCCGTCTATTTGACGTAACGTTAAAAAACTGTTATTTCAATATCAACTACAAGATAATTGGTTCAAAAAGCTTATTAAAATTTTTTTATACTCATTGAACACAATCTGCCTTATGAACAAAAAGGAGTAGATCTTTAACTCCACTTTTTTGAATTTAATCAAATGAATAACAAAAGAAATTTGCGGTTGTAATCATGCACGGATGAAATTTTTTAACGGTTTTTGTAAGAAAAAATCCAGGTTATGGTTAGGAGCAAATCTTTAAAAATTTAACACTCATTCAAAACATGTCACAAGGTATTGTAAAACCTAACTCTAGGTTCGTTCCAGATCTGGGTGTAATAAATAACAAACTTTCTTTAAACTTGACAATTATTTATCGACACCATTAATAATTTTATTGTTATCATGTTATTGTTAAATTGATATCATTATTACTTAAGTATTTGGCTTTATTGTAACGTTTATGCACTTTTTATAATGATGGGGTATAATTTAATTGTATATATAAGTATTTATTTATTTTATTAAATATTATTTTTCCTTTGTTTGCATACACTACTACATAACATATAATGAACAGTCATATAAATAACAATCACCTCAGAGTATTACATACTATTCAAGATCTTTCGCCTCTCTCTGAGACATCTTCAGGAATATACTACACTTTTGTGTTTAGTGTAGTACGTTCCTGAAGGTGTCTCCGAGAGAGACGAAAGCTCTTGAATAGTATTCAATACTCTGAGGTGAGTGTTATATATAATTTTTTTTTTTTTTTTTGGCTGTTCATTATATATTATATATATGTAAGTATATTTGCGGATTTATGTATGCATGGAATATTGTTTTAGTTTAATTTTATTATTGCTCATTAAAACCCACTAGCCTGATTAAAACCTATGAAAAATAACAGAAAAATTCATTAGAGTTTAACCCATTTGCCTATAATGGTAAAATTTTCATTTAATTTTAAACTCTTGATTTTCATTGTTTTTTATTTTGGAAACTGTATTTGTTCGTGCGCACTTAACCATTATGCATTTTTTGCAGACTCACTGCAGGGGCTTAAGTTTTTTTTACTTCTGCTTGCAGAGCCATTAAAAATTTATTCTATTTTTCTTTGTATTAATTAATTATCAATTGTTAAATAGTAATCAATTTTTAGTTTTGTATTAAATATTGGTATATGTAGGCTACTATTAAATATGGCAATAAATTTATTTAAAATAATATACTTACACTACTAACAAATACAATTAAATTACTTTTATTAAATTCATTACCAAAACATAAGCTTAACTAAACTTGAATATAATTAAGACACTGTCACTCAAAAAATCAAAACAATTGATTTAAATGTTAACAACGATTTTTTCTACCCGTACACACGCATTGTTAACTTAATTCAGAACCGGTCCCAAAACGACACTATTTTTCGAATGGCCCGATAATACTTTCCATTCACAATTCAGTTACTGATTAAATTACTACAAAGGCGATAACTATTTTTATACCTGCGATCTGATGGTTTCTTCAAATAATCCAGAACATTGTAGAAGGAATAAAAATAAAAATAAACGTTTCTACTAATTTAGATTTACGAAATTCCTATTCAAACTTTCCATTCATCGCAATTCATTATCCTTCTTCAATATTTATTAAAATTTAATTTTTTTAAATTAATATTTACAATTTACTTCTTTAACCATTTCTAGAGTATCGCTAAAAACCACTATAATATCAATAAACTAAAAAACTGGCATGTATCAAGATTAGTATACTTTGCTTACGCACAATCCATACTTAAATATGGAATCCTGGTTTGGGGAGGTTCTGTAAACTCACATTTTAATAAAGTTTTTATAGGGCAGAAAAATATAATAAAGGCTGCTTTGGGGAAACGAAGCCTGCACAGTTGTTTCAATATATCAAGATCTTAACAGTGAGGAAATTATTCATAAAAGAATTAATATTATACATAAATCGAAACAGGAATCTATTTGACATGAGGAACATAAATTACAATTTAAGACCATCAATACTGATATGGACGAATGGATTAAATTAAATGACAATATTATCGATATACTGTGTATTAACACCACTGTGTGAATCAAGTTTCTTTTTATGTTATATAATCATTGCAATTTTGTAATATTTTTTCCTTATATTTAACAATTGCTTTTCGAGTCGTATCATCCAGGGATGCTTCATATAAAAATTTTTATTTCCGCAACTCATGCCTGCGCACAGGTGGTTAAACCTTTGCAGGCATATTTACGGTAATTTATGTAACGTAAGAGAAGAAGAAGGGGAGAAGATTTTAATTTTTGTTTTTTTTTCTCTCTTTTGTTTCTTTTCTTGCTATTATTACTCTTACTATTATTCCTTTCTTACTTATATTTTTACTCTGTATCATTATTTGTAAAATAATTATTGTAACTTTGTATGGGAAAATAAAGTTAAATTTAAAATAATATATATCACTACACAATATATTTTTAACTTATAAAAATGTCCAGACCCTAGCCGGGAATCGAACCCGGAACATCAGCGTTATAAGCTACCACCACTACGCTCGAAAAAGGCGGTCGAAAAATTATAAATAATTTCGGATTAGCAGAGTTGTTTAATAACAAAAATAAAGAATTCAAAATAAGATTTCATAAAATTTAAGTTTTTCTAATAATTAGTAGACGACTATGAAGTACTTTCCTTATGTCATTCAACCAGTCAAACTTTTGAAATATTAAAAACTATAAATTGAAACGTACAGTACGACTTTACAAGTACGTAAGAAGTTGTAAAAAATGTAATTTAAATTGCTGTCTCACAACTTCTTCTGTTTATTCTTTTTTCTTTTATTATATCAAGGAACTTTCTGCGGGATAAAATCCCCCAACCTTCTTTTCTGAATCCTCTTCGTTTTCCCCAAACTTCCTTCCCCTTTATGTCATTCTCAGTATATGTCATCGACCTTTATAAGATTCTTTCTACCAGCGGTAGTAAGCGTATTACTCAAGAAATGAGAACGAAAGATAAGCTTGAAGCACTTTTTAAAGATTCACATTCCTGGCGGCCTTTTAGATAAGTTATATATTTTTTAAAGAAGAATTCCGATCTTAAAAAAACTTTATGAAATTTCTGTATTATATTTTCTTATTAAATAATACTTATTAAATTTTTGTCATCAGGCTCTCGACTGGTTTGATTCAGTTCTCCAAGCTGCTCTATCTTGCGCAAGTAATTTCATATCTACATACCTGTAACACCCTACATCTTTTGTAATTTGGTTTATATATTCTAACCTTTGCCTCCCCCTACAATTCACTCCCTCAATATTACCCTCCATTATTGATAGAAGAATACCTGGATGTCTTAGGATATGCCCCACTAGCCTATCCTTTCATTTGGTAAGATGCTTCCATATACTTCTTTTTTCATTCACTCGCCTAAGAACCTCTAAATAACTTATTTTGTCCATCCACCTAATCTTTAACATTTTCCTATAACAACACATTTGAAAAGCTTCTATCCTCTTTCTTTCTACAGCCCTTATCACTCACTTTTCACTCCCGTATAATGCTACACTCCAAACATAACGTTTTAAGAAATTTTTCCTAGTCTGTAAGTCATTGTTAGTAGTCAGTTAGCTGTTTTTCATTTCAAAGGCTTTTCTAGCTTGAGCAATTCTACTTGTGATATTACTTGTGCTTCTACCATCCTTTGTTATTTTATTCTCTAGATAGCAGAGTTCCCAACTTCTTGTATGTTTTCGTTGCTTACTTTTAAATTTACCATCTCTTCTAAACCACTCTTGCTGCTATCCAACACTTTCGTTTTGTTCTTATTAATTTTCATGATCTCCTTATATTGATAATATAATATGATAATCCTTTCTCATGATCTCATTCATTCCATTAAAGACATCCTCTAGTTCTTTCTTTGTCTCGGCTAATACTATTATATCATTGGCAAATCTCAGCATTATTATTGTTTCTCCTTGAATTTTGATGCGTGCCTCAAAATTTTCTTTTACTTCATTTATAGTCTCTTCTATATACAAGTTAAAAAGTAGTTGTTATAATGTACATCCTTGTCGTACATCTTTTCTTACAGCAGCCTCTTTTTCGTACCCTTCAATTCTCAAAACAGCCGTTTGATTCTTATACAGACCGTTGTTGTTTAGGTTAACAGCCGAAAGGCTGGTTTGAACCTCTAGAGGTTTTACTAAGTAAAAACGAGGAGTAAGGTGGTTTAAAATTGCCTTCCTCACTGAGTTGAAAGAGTATGCTTATCAGCATGCCAGGCCCTCCGAAAAGCACTCACTTTCCACCCTGCAAATGACACCTTCACTTCATTCACCACAGGGTCTGGCTGTATAGTGAAAGTCATTACTCTCAGAGGAGATAACTCTGACTATTGTTTTTTACATCTCTACCACTTCTGTTCTTAAATAGTTCAGTCATATAAGTGGCTGACTATGTGATAAGAAACAGAAATTTTTTTTTAGCCCTGGACCAAACAGATAGAGTGCAATTAAAATAACACTCCACCTGCCCGTTTTGGGCATTATACACACCGTAGATAACTTTCCTTTCTTTGTATCTAATTACTAGCCTTTTCAAAGTTTTAAACATTTTACTCGAGTTCATTTTGTCAAATGCTTTCATTACATCTACAAATGCCATATAAGTAGTTTTATTTTTCTTTATCCTTTTCTCAATAATCAATCTCAGAGCCAATATTATTAAATGCTATTAATTAATTTAATTTAATTTTTAATTTGTATTAATTAATACTTATTAAATGTCAGAATAAATCTAGTTTATCGCCGTCAATAATTTAAGATATTTTATAGAAATTTTTGGGAAAATTTATAATAGCCTATATACAATAGTACTTAATTTATCCGCACCCTGTTAATTTTGACTTCGCTTAATCCGGAAAGCCATTTCACAGCAGATCAAAAAAATTACTTACTACTACCTATGTTAGGAATGCGAGGCTGAAGAAGACGGAATTAGCAAGCCCAAGCCGAAACTCAGTGAAGTCAAAGACCACTTCGATTTCATTATTAAATACATGTTCCTGACAGTAAAAATGAGAACATATCTGGATATTATAAACATTTAAGGCACCTCCGTCAGTTGATTGTTCAAGAAATCAATTCCACAGGAAGACAACAGAAGATGAGCAGTTTCTAAACCTGTAAACGTGTCATGTGTAGTCAGTGAGGATGAGCCTGTATCTTCTGTTCTAAGCTGTAGGTACTAGTTTCAGGTCTCTGCATTTTTATAAATAAGTTACTGTTTGTTTTTAACTCAAAAATTCTCTTTCTTTCACGTACTTTTTAAAAATAAATTTTTTTTTGGAAGATCGTTTCTTTGCTGTTCCTGAAAGTAACATCTTATCATTCGCCCACCCTATCAAAGCTGAGAAGCGATTCTTACCACTTTTCAGTATAAAGTTTTCACGGCGAACATACCAGTTGTTCCTAATATCTTGACAGCAACTTTTGCTTATGACACTACCATTTTTGATAGCGCTCTAAAGACTTCCTAAAGCCCCCTCCCTAAAGGCTCCCTAAAGTTATTTAAATTTTTGTCAGTAAAACAGAAATTACCGAATGACACATTCAGGTACGTAGCCAGGGGTGAGGCTTGTTGGCTTTAGCTCCCGTCCCTTGAAGGGAGATTAAAATTTCATACCAAACTAATATGCTGCGGATCCCTGGTTCGATTCTCCTGACTTTGTCCCCCCTCCCGAACCAAAATCCTTATTTATTTATTTATTTATTTAAGGTCGCATAGACTACAAGGTCATTAGCGACCACGTCACATATAAATACATGTAGCACAAAATTTTAAAGACACAAAATATTTAACAGACACAAACAAATACAATAAGGTCATCGATAAAAACAGAATGAAAAATTAGATTCAATGAAAATTTAGGCAACATAAAAATAAAAAATGGAATGACACAATGAAAAATAACATATATGATTTTACAATTGTATAAAATCTAAAATTTTGTGAAATTTAAAAAAAAGTGTTTTGAACCGCTACTTTGTCTACCAAATTGAGTGCTAAATTGTTGTTAATTTAGCAAAATTTATTAATTTTGTCAAAATCCTTGGTTATGATTAGGTATGAAATATGGTTATGCATATAGGTATGTATATTAGTTATGAAAAGGTATTTTTAACGCAATTATTTCTTATGTACACAAAACTGTTACAAATCAGCAATTTCAAGTCAAATTTATTTCTGGCCTTCGGGCCAGCTCAGTCAACCAGCTGGTATAAAGCCGTTATTGTTTGTTAAGTAACATCAGTTGGTAAGCGACTTTGTATGGTGACCAGTTGACAGCCATCCGTGATTAAACTCTATTGGAGGTCCCAGTACAAATTTACGCCTAATCCACGTCAAACAATACAGCAAAAAAACAGCGATCAAAGTGGGTAGTTTTCAATACTGTAAAGTTCCCGATAACAAATACAAAAAAAAGTTATATCTTGTAACATCATGGTACGTTTATTAAACGCATAAAGTAGATTGTTAAAAGAGGTATTATTTTATTCGTTGAGTTTACAGCAAACGAAGCCTTCTTGATATTGTTTTTTTAAGCCGGAGAATAACCAATGACGCAGTTCAGGTGCATTTACGTCAACATAAAACCTCCATTTAATTTTAACAATGTTATAATGTAAGTTGTTCTTCTGTATTACTTTACGAAGTCGAAAAAATGTTTAATAGCTTTATCATGAACCCTAGTTTTAAATTGGCCACCTTTGAGATCTTTGAAAATAGATGCGCTACTCAAAAAAGAGAATCTTCTCTATCTTCTCTATCGTTTTGAGTGTATTTCTATGTTGGTATTGTCATTAGAAAGTACGATATCATAAAAAGAAGAAAATCTATTAAATATAACATTTTGTACTACTTTGCTCAGGAACGAGAAAACACGAGAACGCTCGTGTGTACGTTTACACACCCCTGGTGGAAATCCTACTGAAATCCTATTTTTACTTTTTCTCTATATCTTTTTACTCTTGCCTACATGAATATTATAGAAAGGAAAGTATTGTTTTCATGTCGATTTTTCGAAATCGAGTTTCAGCGTATCTACTCGTTTTCAGATCCCCTGAACCCAAAAAACATGTTTTTAGCGATTGGTCTGTGTGCGTGGGTGTGTGAATAGAATATCTCAAGATCGGAACATCGTACAAAGTTTTAACGTGAAACTTAAGTTAGATATCACTAGAGGACCCGACGTGAAAATTTTCATCAAAATCGGTCAACCGGTAGTAGTTTATTCTTGTCATTTTTCACTTTTTTGCGATTTTTTGAAAAACGGCTCATACGATTTGTTTTAAAATCGCCTCATTTACGTACTACATTTTTTATGCTTTACAAGTTAAGGTAGGCGCCAAGTTTGCTAAAATTCTTGGAAAGGTTGTTTTCTCGTACAAAAATTGTTCTTTTAAGATTGCGACTTAAATATACATTTAGCGCAAAAATGTATATAATAAATGTTGTAGACAATTTAAAACCCTACAACTTTTATTTGAAACATTTTTTGTATTACGCTTAGTTTAGCGGTAATTAGCGTTTTGCTGGTTTTTTCTCATAAAAAGTGTAAAAAAATAGATTTTTTAAAGATTTCAGCATTAGTATGGATTTTACGACGAAAGTATATATAATAAAATTTATAGAAAATTAAAAGATCTACAATTCTTACTTAGCATTTTTTTCTACAGAGCCTAGTTTAGGGTGAAAGAGTGATTTTCCGTATTTTTAAGCCAAACTGAGGTTGATTTTCATTTTGCGTCTTTCACTCTCAATTAAAATAAGATTATGTTTTTTGTTTATTTTTAATGTTTTATTATTAATGTTAGGTCATATTGTTCATTATTAGCATTGGCAAGAGAAAGTCGTGTGAGTGTTTCACATCAGATTTTTTTCGCTTGTAGATGTTATAAAATGTGAAAACCAATCGAGATTGGTTGTTGATTATTTTGATGACACAATATCTTCCCATATTTTACTACGATCTTTAGATTGCGCCCGAGCTATGCATCGGACTTGCTGTCAAACTCAGTCGGGTTAATTAAACTTCTAGATTATTGCGGTTCCCGGTTTTACTTCACACTTTACTTTTTCTATGTATCACTTACAGGACAGTATGAATTTTAATAAACACAGCTCTTTAGGAAGTTACAAAAGTAATATTCATTGATTTAGAAAAAATATAAAGTTATTTAGAAAAGTAAATCAATAATTTAAGTAGTTCATTAATTTCCTTCTATTTTTTTCTCAACCCACCTTGTTTGTCTAGTGGTAAAGTCATTGCCGTAGTAAGCTGTTTAACAACTGATTTTTTGAGCAGAAGGTTCCGTGTTCAAATCCTAGTAAAGGTTTTATACTTTGATACCGATTTGAATAATAGACCGTAGTTACCGGTGTACTTTGATGGTTGGGGTTCAATTAACCATGCTCTCTCAGATGCCATTCTCATCCCATTGGGTCATTGAGTTGCTTAATGTACATAAATGAACAGACTGCAACGTGCACACATTGAGGATTAAAAAAAATTCTCATTTTGACCCAAAATTCTCTATTATATACAGTACATTAATTATTAGGTATAAACAGATTAATTACATTTAATTTTGTTAATATAAATTTTACGTTATATAGGGTGATTCAAAAAGAGCGCCGGTTTTGATATATCAAATTAAGAGATTTATTTTATTGAAAAACTGAAAATAAATACATCAACAAGTTCATCTTACCTTCCGATTTCATGTATGAAAAATGATGTCATGCATGTGTCCTCCTCTACTGCGCTGGCACGCATCAACTCTGTCCATGAAATTGGATATTACTGCACGACAAGTTTCGACTTCCATTTGCCCGATAACCCGTCGAATTTCCTCCTTCAAGTCATTGATGTTTCGGGGTTTATTGGCATACACCAATGACTTCAGATGACCCCAAAGATGAAAGTCACAAGGCGTCAAGTCACACGACCTTGGTGGCCATTGATGGTCGGAATTACGAGAAATGATGCGATCTTGGAACCGTTCACGAAGCAACAACATTGTTTCTCGTGCAGCGTGACAGGTGGCACCATCCTGCTGAAACCACAACTCGTCAATGTCCATTCCATCCAAATGACGCCACAAAAACTCCCTAATCATCGTACGGTATCGGTCTCCATTTACTGTCACGGCTTGTCCTTCTTGATTTTCAAAAAAGTAAGGGCCGATGATACCGCCCGACCAAAAGCCGCACCAAACTGTCACTCGCTGTGCATACATTTCCCTTGCATTAACCACGTGAGGGTTTTCTAAACCCCACATACGGCAGTTCTGTTTATTAACAAAACCGTTTAAGTGGAAAAGCGCCTCATCACTGAAAATGATTTTGTTTGCGAAGGTGTCATCATCCTGCCGTTTTCTCAATACCCAGTCAACAAACTGTCGTCTCTTCTGGTGGTCTGCCACTTTCAAATGTTGCGTCAACTGAATTTTATACGGGTGATATTGGAGATCGTACCGAAGAATTCTCCGTACAGAAGAACATCGTAAACCCAATTGTTGAGAACGGCGACGTATTGATTTTGCTGGGCTAACAGCCACACTGTCACGAACCAACGCAACGTTCTGCTCAGTTCGGCCAGAACGACGACGTCCAGAACTTTTAAGGTCGACTGTTGAACCCGTCTCAAAAAACTTTTTCATGAGCCTGCGAACTGTTGATTCATTCGGTGCTTCATTACGTCCTAGAGTACCGCGAAGTCGCCTGACAGTAGCCGCATAACTTTCTCCACTCTGGTAAAATGTTTTAACGATTAACACTCGTGCAATAGTAAACTTCTCGATGGTTAGACACAGACTGCGAGAGTACTACACTGCGAACAAGAGAAACTACAACTGAATCGTCAATCGGAATGTTCTCCGAAATAGAAATGAGGTCTAACAATGTTGCCAACCGATAAACAAAAATTTACCAGCCGTTTATAAACCGGCGCTCTTTTTGAATCACCCGTTAATACAGTATAACATGTTAGGCCTAATTTCATGAATTATTTAAACGATGAAATTTATTATACGGTTAAGAAACCGTTTTATTAATGTCACCTCTATATTTAATTACAATTCCAACAGCTTCAATTTTTATCCCAAATGTGTGTACGTTGCAATATGTTCAATTTAAGAACATTACGCAATATGATGAACCAATGAGATGAGGATGATATATATGACGTGTGAAACAGGTGTAATTTTGTACAGACTCAGACCGACCATTTAAAATAGTGTATGGTTAATTGAACCCCAACCATCAAAGTGTATTGGTAATCATTGTCAGGTATTCAAATCCGTAAAAACGTAAAACTACGTTCACTAGGATTTGAACCACGGAAACTTCTCCGAAAATCAGCTGTTAAACAACTGACTCTCGGTGATATTTATCACGTATTCACATATTTATCACGATATTATTATAATATTATCACGGCATATTTTCATACGTCACAAAAAATCATTTCATCCTTCACCGTCTGCATTAGCTGTAATTGCAGAACAGTCGGACGTTAAACAAAAAAAAAATTCCTTTAAATTACCGAACACTAAAAGCTTTATCAAAATATTTCTGGATATTATAAAATGTATTTCATAGTAAACTAAGTGAAAACTCTGTGACATTGTCAATAACAGACTATTTTAACCGAGCGTGCAATTTTCATAAAATCATATAGTACAGAACAACATCAAAACAGGCTAATCAAAATGTGGCAATAGATTTCATGACACCATTGTAACAGATTGACAATTAACATGCATGTAATTTTATATTTAAAACCTGGGAACTGCGAAAATGAGATATGTGTGGTTTCGTCATGCGTTTATAAAGGTTTGTAGACCAACAAGGTAATTTAAAATCAAATTTTCTCCTGTCATAAATTGAAACTCGAGAGTTATTTGTTCAGATTATTATATACTAGCAATTTCGTTTACCCTCACAGAAGAGCATTAAATTTTCCGGTTTTAATTATTTTGTTCCTATCTCTAATACTATAATAATAATAGTTTCGTTTTTTCAGAATTTTAAATAATCATATTGTAACATTGTTTGTGATATTCTAGAAATAGCTAAGGGAATAAATTATGTATTGAATGAAGCGGTGTGTATTCAAAAAGGATAATGGATTGCCCATAACAGGCAAATGGAGTGTTAAATTATTTACAGTGTTAATTATGTATTATTATTTTGCTCGATCTGCAAGCTACAGGACTACAAAAATTAGTTTTGTTTCTTATCACATGGTCAGCCATTTATATGACTGAAGCATTTAAAAACAGAAGAGTTAGAGGTGTAAAAGATACTAGTCAGAGTTATCTACTCTGAGAGTACTGAATTTCATTTAATAGCCAAACCCTGTGGTGAATGAAGTGAAGGTGTCATTTGCAGGGTTGAAAGTAGGCGCTTTTCAGAGGACTTTGCATGCTGATAAGCACAAGTTACTTTTCCATTCAGTGAGGAAGGCAATTGTAAATCACCTTGTTTGTTGTCTTCCTAGAATAGGGTAGAATAGAGTAAAATAGGGTAGACCTATATTGCGGCTATTGTGTATTTATTTTAGTACATGCTATTTTATTTTGTTCTTTAAGCTGTTGTTTTCATTATTTTTCTAGAAATTTAAGGTAGGATTTATAAAAAAACTGGCTCTTTAGTCGGCCAGTGCAGCAATACCGAGGCATGTAAAGAATACCGGTCGAACGTTTGTAGTGAATCAGTTTTGTTACAAGTTCTAACAGAGTGTGTTAAAACCGTTGTGCGTATTGAGAAGTTATTCGTAGCGGCAAAATAGTATATGCATTTTAAAAAAAATTTAAGAGGTACAATCCATACAATTATTATTATTTGTAAATGACCATATTTTCTTTTAAGTTTAACTCTTCGATTTTTAATAATATTGCGTAATAAATTAAATTTATTTTATATTAAGTAATTTAATCGTAATTGACTAGTATTTATAACCGTAATAGTTTATTGTAATAAATAAATTCGTTAGTAAATATTTGTTTATAAGTTTAAAAAGAAGTTTTATCATTTATTAATAATTGTATCCCGAAAGAACCATGCAATTAACGATACAGTATTTTAAATAGTGATTCTGTTTGTCGTTAAATTCAGAGTTCTATGAACGGATTTAAAATATTTTTATGGTCGTAAAGAGGACATTTCATAAAATGTCCACAGAATTCATAAATTCTGTGAAAAATCAGAAAATGAAAATTATTAAAAGCGGTACCGAGATTTTACATAGCAGATAAAATAATTGAATTAGTTTCGATGGTGCTGCTATTCTGGCTGCAACGTTGCAAAGTTCTACTATGTCAGTTCAATTTGTTTTGCAGGATCGTTATAGTAGTGTTAGTGTTATTGTTATAGACTGTAAATATTGTAATCTAGAACTTAAAGACATATTAGAATATTTTAATGAACCATTAAAAGTGTTAATGTAATTGTGAAATTTGTTGTTAAGCATAAATTTAATAAAATTAAATAATAATAATTTAAACAATTAATAATATTATTGTACAAATTTATTTGCATGGACCAGCTAATAGGCCTATATAATATATTATTGTAATGTTATTCTTTCGGGACCTGGTTATTAATAACAAAACTTCCTTTTAAACTTACAAGTAGGCCTATTTATTTATTTACAAATTGATGAACTACAGGAAATAAAATTATTATTGTTTTTTTTTTTACAGAAAACGATGCAAGTTAGCAGTTTGCTCCAATTTATTTCAGGAACCTCTTAGGTCAAAATTCTCAATTTTATTTTACAAGTAACTTAATTTTAAAAAGACAAAAAAATACATTTAGTATTAAAGGGAACAACCCTCTGAACAAATTATATTTTTAATATTGTTTTTTATTGAAACGCAGTATATGATACCAATTTTTCAAAAGGTTAGGTTTTTTGACTTTCTGGAACCGATTCAAATAGTGATGACTGAGTCAGTCAATAGGGCTTTTCCATTTACATAAATAGAGATGACCAATAAAAAATCATCCTTAGATTCTACAAACAACATCAAATCATCAGCGAAAATATGAAAAATTAATTTAATAAATTTATTATTTTCTGCCTCGGTCTTATAAGGTTGAACTTTTTATTAATGTATTAATATACAAATTGATTTTACAACAACTAAATCAAGATGGCTTCTGTACATGTATTTCAGTAGAATTAAATTCTTTTGCTAGTATTATTAGCATATTGTCTTCATTTATCAGAGAAATAATCAACTTACTGAATATTCATTCCTGCCTGTCTAGTTGCGGTATACATGAAATTCAGGTAGGTAAGCAGAGGTTGCACGTCGTTCTATGTTAGTTGGATAAGGGTACATGTATGTATGTATAATACATACAAGAAGAGTGTAGGCTTACACATGCATGTATCTATCGCAGAACCGGATAGCGAGATTCGCTCTCAAACGGATGCTGTTTTAAACCAAACTAAACAAGCATCTTCAGTTATCTATTCACATCTTTAACCACTTTTATCTTTCTCTTTAAGTAGCGACTACATATCTAATCTTGCACGTCGTAAATTTACTTACAAATTTAATTCAAACCCTCTTTTTTAAGCATAACCTTTTTTCCATTTCACCATTTGTAAGTTAGAATATAATTATTACACACAATTACTTTGCTAATCCGAAATTTTGGTTTATCCGAAGTGATTTCTAATTTTTTAACACGATTTTTTTAGTATAAAACTTGTAAAGATCAGGTGTGAAACGTTCACACGAATTTTCGCATGCCAATGTAAATTATTAACCATAAATTTATGTTTAATTATGAGTAAACAATGTAAAAAAAAAACATAACGTAATTTTAATCATGAGTTAATGATGCTAACTGATAATCAACCTTTATTAAACTTTGATTTTGATGAGAAAAATACGAAAAATCACTAATCCAAATCCAAAAATCACTGAACGATAAAATGTAGAAAAACACACTTTAAATAAAAATCTTCGGTTTTTCAAATTTTAATTTTACAGGCTTTTGCCATAAAATTTATATTAAGGCTGCAATCTTTAATTTTTTGAACGTTTCAATGAGAAAAATATGGAAAATAACAAATTGATTTTATCTTAGGCTCTGTACAAAAAACCGACTGAAATTTTTAGTTTACGATTAATTTTTAAAATTTTTATAATATTGTTTTTTCTCAAATAAATGAGTATTAAGGCCGCAACCTTTAAAAAATCATTTTTTACCACTTAAACACAACCTTCCACGAATATCAGCAGACATACCGCTTACCCCATCTTGTAGAGTAAAAAAATGTAGTAAATGAGGTGATTTTTAACAATATCGTAAAAAGATTTCCTGGTAATACCATTTTTAGGAATATTACAATTGAAATATACATTTTATTTTAGTTTATTTTAAGTCGCATCAACATCTTGGTTATTAGCGACTACTTTGGCTTACAAAACATGGGTTTTGAAACATAATCATTTCTAGACCCTTACCCGGGAAACCCGAATCCGGGGCCTTCCGCTTGGTAGGCTAGTACTTTAACCAGACCAGCTACGGAAGCGGCCAAAAATATTTATTTTTATTCACAGAATTTACCACTTTTTTTAAATTTTGCTGTTATTAACACATACCTTACAACTTTTATTCAAACCTCTTTGTTTTTTTTTCTCCCGGACAGGGCAAATTTAGCCCACAAGAGAGGACTTCGACATTTCTGGAAGCGCTTTTTGCAGCTCATATTCTCAGAATTTTTTCACTGTATGTTTTTCTCCATTCTTCTGTTCATCCTGTGTTCTGTTTTTACTCTTCATGGAAGCTCTTAAAATCTAGAATTACTAGTCTGAATTTGGTTCGGTTCATTAAGTTTCCTAGCTTATTCCAATTTTCTCAAAATCATTTCTGACTTCTTTAATCCATTTATACGATACCTTGGGTCTATTGGTTAGTGTCTTAAAAACTAGTTTTGTCAACCGGTTTTCATCTAATCTATGCCCGTACAATTTAGTCTTCTTTTTCCAATCGTTTCCATTAATCGTTCATTTTCCCTGTACAGTTTTCTCGCCCTCGTAACTTTGTCCGTCTACTATCTACGGACCTATTATCTCTTGGAGGATCTTTCTCTCAAATTTCTCAGTTTCTCTTAGTCCAGCTATCTCGGTCATTCTAAAGCATTCGTGTACAGACACAGGTTTTATCACAGTATTATAATGTCTAATCTTGGCTTGTATAGTCATACAGTGAAGTTCCTAGGAGTATCTCTAGATAGACTTTTGTCTTGGGACTTCTATACCAATCAAGTTAGTAGTAAAATATCATCTGGGGTATTTGCACTAAAACAAATTGCTAGATTAAATGATAAAAATTTACTAATGGCTCCTTATCATGGCCTCATTCTGTCTCATATCCGTTATGGTATCTTAGTATGGGGTAATTCTAGCATGGGTAATATGAATAGGGTTTTTAAAATTTAAAAGAAAGCTATTAGGTGTATGGTGGGAGCTAACCAGCTAACCTCATGCAGGCCACTATTTAAAGAGCTTAAATTGCTTACAGTTCCCTCTCTACATTTTTGAGGTGATTATGTATGTTAGGCAAAATAATTTTATGCAGAATTTCAATGTTCGCATTCATAACACGAGAAACAGAATGATTATTATGAGGCTAATCACTCCACAAAATCGTTTGAACAAAAACCTACTTATGCAGGGAGAAAATTCATGAATAAATTACCCCAATTTTAAAAACGTAGTGATAATTTGCATTCCTTTAAAGAAATCTGAAAAATTACTTGATCGGTGAAACGTTTTATAGCGAACAAGAATTTCTTTCTTAATAGTAGTGATACATTGTTTGATTCTTATATGTATTTCAGGGGTTATAACTGACATGTCCTATACTCCTCTTGGAGTCTCCAGGACCCAAAAAAATCTCTTTGTATTAAACAATATTTCTAAAATTAAGTGGAATTAGAAATGCAAGTAGGCTTGGAGGTGTAATTAATAATTCGAAACACCAATTTCAAACCTTTCCTTTGTTTAAGACCTATTCTGTCAAATAACTAGAACAGTAACGCCTATGATATTGTAAAAGACGATGGATATTTTACAACTAACGGTTGTATCAAATTTGGCTGTCAGAGCAGAATCATTTTCATTTTATGAAAACAAATCCCGCTGTCAATCTAATAAGGTAGTTCCGGCATCATAGTGACGTTAGTGACGTGTATCAAAGTAACTTGCTGCTAAAATTGTCCCCATGTGTTACCCGTTGTATATCTACTCATTATTGTCTCTTTGTGTTAGCAACAGTAAAACGACGTGTACCAATTTGTTTTTGAACCTTTTGTGTGCATAGATGTCTCATTATTCATACACAATCATAAACATTAACTGGAATGGAATTTTATACACTAACTGAAATAATCCGTGTATTTCTTTCAACGTATCAATAACGACTTCTGTAATATCATGTTAAATAAATTCAAGGGTCTTTTCTGTTATTCCCCCCTCTGCATAATTTTGTGAATATTTCATATGCAACCTTACATTATTTTTAACGATAAAAACGGGAAAAATATTTTAAAAATCCTACACCAATATTCTTCAAGATAAAGTTAAATAGCCTATAGGTAGGGTAAATACATTGCTTTTTCTCAATATTGTTATTGTACCTAATAATGAAATATAAACTCATTGAGTACATGACATCAATAAATAAATTAATCATTAAGTTAATTTAACATAATATATTAAATATTATTAAATAATGTAATAACTTTCAATAAATAGTTAAGGTTAACTTGAAAAATATTGATATATATGATTTTTTCAAATATTTTTCTTGTTTTTATCGTTAAAAATACCGTAAGAATACCTACACACGAAATATCCACAAAATTTGACAAATTATGCTGCGGGGATATTAGAAAAGACCCAAATTTACTTTTTAACATATTGTGATTATATTTAAAGGGAGTGTTGTTCCAGAATTCTCTAGTAAGACTGAGATTTTAAAATATTAACGAAAATAAAAAGAGTTAATAAATAGGGTAACTCCAAGAAAATAATTAAAAATATAGCTGCTGCTACAATTTGGATTGTAATTTGTGTTGGATGACGCCATTTATTTGTAATTCATTTGTAAACTTGTTTTTGTATATATTTTTTATATAACAACTTTTACTTGATTTGGTGGTTACCTATTCCTAGTAGATAATATTATGATTTTTTCTGTTTATATACACTGGAATAAATAAATAAATATTATTATTATAGTGTACAAATGGTTAGGTCTAGTGTAGACCTATTGTTGTAACGGCTACCTGAAATAGTCGGGGTATCTGTTTAGATAATTAGCTCTTTTGTTATGGTTTTGTAATGTGTCCTTTGTTCAAATAAAATGTTTTTAACTTTTGTTAAGATTCATCCAGAACCGACAGAGAGACTTTGTATTTTTATTATTATTTAAAAAATCTCTGTTTTGTTTTTGGTTAATGTATGTGCAAAGATCACTTCATCATCTTCGTACTTGAAATAAGATGCTGTACATATAGAAATAAGTATAACATCACTGGTAAGGGGAATTTCTCACAAAATTTTGCATAAAAACTTATAAAATGTAGGTTCTTAAAACAGGTTGATTTTGATGAAATTGTTTCATTTTATTCGATTAGAAAGATTTATGAGTGGTTCAGATATCTGAAGAAAGAAACTGGAAAGGTACTGGCTTAAACCCAAATGGGTTTTCTTCAAAGTTCAGCTCTGAGACACGCTTCAGTGATTCAGTGTATTTATAATTAAATTAGGTTAAATAAATGTTTAAGAACTTTTTATGATTAATTTTTTGAAAATTTCCATTTTGAAGCAGGTGGGAAAATTTTAGTTGGTTAAATAATTTCATTATTTATAGTGCTTACATATTATAAAAATGAATTGTAATACAAAGTTAAATTCAAATTAAATTTAATTGAAGCTTCAATAATATTCAAGATCATTTTTAGATCATCCATTAAATCTTTTACGTACAACATAATGTGAACTTCACAAACAAAAACTAATTTAAGATCTATACGTAAAATATTAGGCTCACTTACTTTTGAGCAACTTTAAACACAATTGACTAATGTAACAATTTATACGTTGCTTGATTTAAAAATGATACAAAAATTTGGTAATTGCATTCATTCGTGTATTAAATGTTTGGCCTCCTCGCTACAGTCATTGTTACCTTTCATGAAATATTCTTTTCATGTCTCTGTATACTTATTAAATTTCATGTCTTTTTACAATTTAGTTCTTCAGACTAAGTACATTTCCTGATATATTCATTGAAAAGTGGTTAAAAACAGGGTACTTTATATGCGTAATTCGTTATAGTTAATACAATATTAATTTCCGAAAATGTTAATGTATATCTTGTAACCAACAATAAAACAAGCTTTAATTTGATATATTGTAATTGTCTTTCTATACAAGGGTTCAAAAGATATTGCTGTTTAAAGACAGGTGTTTTCTTTCGTGAATCGGACTACAGTCAGAGTTATCTCCTCTGAGAGTAATGAATTTCACTACACAGCCAGACCCTGTGGTGAATGAAGTGAAGGTATCATTTGCATGATGAAAAGTGGGTGCTTTTCGGAGGGCCTGGCATGCTGATAAGCATACTCTTTCAACTCAGTGAAGAAGGCAATCTTAAACGACCTAACTCCTCGTTTTTACTTAATAAAACCTCTAGAGGTTCAAATCAGTCTTTCAGCTGTTGACCTAAATAAATAAGTAATAAGCCTAAATAAATAAGAAAATAAGTTTTTGGCTCTGAAAAATCACAAAACTGGAGTTCGCATCTTTTAATTTTTAGGTATGGAATTGTACTCGTTATAAATAATATTTGTCATAAGATTGTAGGTTGGCGCATATGTAAGTTTCCCCATGAATGGGATATTTTATATCAATAAGTTTGCAACGGTGTTACGTTGGCAGCAACCACGTATAACAATAATTATTGTTCATTATAGTGAGGTGAATCTTTAAGGTGTATCGTCCATTTTAACTCCAAGCTCTTCACGAGGGTGATCCAGATAGGCGATTGGAATTCTGTGAGACAGTCGATATCTGTGTAGAAGTCGAACCAAATTTCTTGCGATCAATTTTGTAGTGCGGTGAGGCATATTTCAAACTCAATGGACGTGTAAATTGGCGTAACTGCATGTATTGGTCGGATGCAAATCCTCATTAGGTAATCCAAGAGCTCAGTGTGCTTGGTGTTATGATAGGGGAGGTATTTCGAGTACTGCTTTAATAGGTCCTTATGTTTTTGAGGAAAATGTTAACTCGGAAAGTTACTTACAGATGCTGTAAGAAGAAGTTTTTCCGGAACTTGAAAACAATCTTATTTACAATTTTTAAGCGCTAACCTAGCAACAAGATGGGGCTCCAGCACATTTCAGTATCAAAGTTCGAGAGATTTTGAATTCCAAATTTAATGAATGGATTGGTCACCGTAGTACAATTGATTGGCCTGTGCGCATGTCAGACTTAACCTCATGTGATTTTTCACTGTAGGGTATTGTAAAGAAATTGGGATTTCTTCAAAACCACAAAATCTAGACGAACTAAAAAGCAGAATAGAAAATGCATTTGACATCGTCAACGAAGATAAACTATTATTGTTGAAAATTTATCAGCCAGTTTTTATTCGTTGTATGAAGTGTATAAACAATAATGGTGGACATTTTGAACAACGCTATAACATAGGTATTAGAGGTAAATGTGACAGTTTTGCTTCACTAAGCAAACTTTTTAGCAGAGTAAAAAACTAAATTAGATCAAAAAATAACATTTTCAGTTTTTTTTTGTTGAAAATATTATTTATTAATTTCTGTGCATAAAAATAACCCAATTTTTTATTTTGAATTCCAAAACCTGATTAAATTTCCAAAAATAGACAGTACGTCAAATAGGGAAAATTAACCTTAGTTTTACCAATGTATTTCTTTATGGTGAAGTTAAGATCCCTTTTCTGTTTGATGCGTAAAAGAAAAACTAAAGTTCTGGCTCAAAACATAAAAAAGTAGAAAAGCACTTGCGAATATGCTTCCAAGAAAATAGTCCAAATTGGTGTCTCAACACTTATCAAGAAAATCAATAAAATTCTTAGAATGTAAATTAGGCCTATTTCCTCCAGAATTATTATCTTATTATTTATTTTATTTCTTATATTAGTTTCCTTAGTATTATTTCAATAATTACTAATGCAATTTGTTAAAGAAATAAAAATTATTTAGTAAAGTTTTATCCTTGTATGTTAAAATTACAAAAAAATTTCAATCTTTTGTCCGTCCGTGAATTTTTATATTTGACATGATCTCAGAAAATCTGCTACAGTATTTTTAATATTTCAAATATCAACCTGATTAAATTCCCAAAAATAGACAGTACGTCAAATAGGAAAAATGGACCTTAGCTTTACCAATGTATTTCTTAATGGTGAAGTTAAGATCCCTTTTATGTTTGATACGTAAAAGAAAAACTAAAGTTCTGGCTCAAAACATGAAAAAGTAGAAAAGCACTTGCGAATATCCTTCTATAATGTTTGAATACATCACTGGATTCAGCACAAAATTTTACAGACGTAAAACGTGACATCTGAAAAAGACAAGGAAAATAAATACTAATAGAAATACACTAATAAAACAATGTCACTAAAATATTAACCAACTTTAATTGCAATTTCCCAAAAACAAATGCGTTTCTTAAACTTCATCTTTAAAATTCTCTAACTTTTTTTATAAATAATTATATAAAAACGTAAAAATATCATTGTTTTCAGCATTAAATGCTCTGTAAGAAACACTCATAACCTCACTTTTGACTTGGGTGAAGGTAATATCCCTTTTCGTATTGACCATCACAAATACAGTTGAAATAATAAATCTCTTTTCTTGCTTGTTAGTTTCGTATTCCGTTAACTTTTAACGCCTTTCATTTTTACTTCTTCTGCTTATGTGTGAAACTGACATATGCGCCATCCGATGTCTAAGTAGACCTAAAACATGTGTTGTTCTTTAAATCAGAATAATAATCAGTCATAAAACCCCCATCTGAAAACTCTGGAAGACAAGTTCCAAGCAAAATATATTTCAAGCACATACAAAACATAGTTTCAAAAAACCCCAAAACAACTAAATTTAAATGAAGTATCTCTACAAGATAGTAGTTTCTGAACATATTCTGTTTAGAATATTTAGTAGTAGTGTAGTTGTAGTAATTTAAATGAAGTGTCTTGCTAATTTCGGTGAAAAGGCGAAAAATTGAATGTCATGTTTTTGCCTTTTATAGAGCTCAGGGTACTTTTTCATGGCTGGATTCGTAGTCTACGCCTCAGAAAGCATTAGAATCGACTATTAACAGAAAAAATTCAGCTGAAAAGCTAATTTGAACCTCTAGAGGTTTTACTAAGTAAAACGAGGGGTGAGTTGGTTTACAATTGCCTTCCTCACTGAGTGTAAAAGTATGCTTATCAACATGCCAGACCCTCCGAAAAGCATCTACTCTCCACCCTGCAAATGACACCGTTACTTCATTCACCACAGGGTCTGGCTGTATAGAAATTCATTACTTTCAGGGGATAAGAACACTGACTAATGTTTTTGCACCTCTACCTCTTCTGTTATTAAATAGTTCAGTCATATAATTGGCTGAACATGTGGTAAGAAACTGAACTTCTGTTGGAGCCTTGGAACTAGCAGATCGAGTCCAAGTAATTTAACGCTCCACCTGCCTGTTATGGGCCTTCTTAAAAAAAAATCATAATATCAGTAAAGATCATTAAAAAATTGTAATTTTTAGTATAACATAGTCTAATAGTATCTTCAGTATTGGTTCTTAGAATAATAGAAATCGTTAGGTAGTTTAGGAATGAAAAAGTTGTACTTTAGTACAAGATTAGGTACATAGAAATATTTAAATTTGATAATTTTAAATTCAAAACACATTTGGAAATTTAAAATGTAAAAATACACTAATATACATACGATGTATAGCATTACTTTAAGACAAAAGCTGCAACGGAATGACAATACCGAAAGTATATATTAAGTTTGTGTTAGTAGAAAATGTGCGTGTATATTAGAGTGAGAGGATAAAAGAGAGAAACAGACAAGTTGGAGAGAGATCGTTATCCCCAGGGATTGGAAGGGTTCCCCGCATTCCCTGGAGTCATTAGCCGTTCCTAGTCCCAGGCATTGTTAGTTCGCTCCTCAGCCCCCGCATACCACATATTCCCATACTATTTGTCTCTCTCACTTGTTATTTCTCTCAACGAGTATGATTTCAGTTTAAGAGTAAGGATGGATTGTTAAGTTCTACATCAACAGGAACAAATTACCCTGTCGTTTGTTTGAGATTAACACCATTTATTAGAATTTTATGAAATACTTTTTTCATTTTTGTTTTGTTTATTTATCATTGTATTTTCCATTTACATTAATTTTAGGATTCAAAATCTTATGAGATAAGCCTCTGTTTTTCTATATCCAAATTGACTATTATCCTAACATTTTCTCTTAATAATTCTCAAAGACTTTCCAAATACCCTAATACCCAATTATATTCGTAGTATTTCTAAATATACAGAATGTTTTCTTGTAAGTTTCATCCAGTTTCCCAAAAATTTAGAATGAATTTACAAAAAACTCTTCACTTTAGTCTATAACTGATGAAGCATTCAAGTAGAACATTTTTGTTTGTTTTATCTCCGACTTTTTTTAATGCAGATATTGAGGGGTTATGATGGTAATGAGTAATAAAAAGATGCCAGAGTTGACTGGAAATCAAAAACGGGACCCCTGGTACTAAAGCCAGATATAACATTCAAATCCTGCTTTAAAAACCTTTGCCAAATAAAACAAAATATCTGGTGTGAAACACTCACACTACTTTCTCTTGCCAATAAAAAATTTAACCTAACATTAGCAATAAACAAAAACATAACCTTATTTTAATCATAAGCGGATGATGCAAAATGAAAATCAACCTCAGTTTGGCTTAATAATATGAAAAATCACTCTTTGACGCTAAACAATGCTCTGTAGAAAAAAATGCGTAGATAAAAGTTGTAGGTCTTTTAATTTCCTATAAATTTTATTATATATACACCTTTGTAGTAAAATGCATACTAAGGCCGAAATCTTAAAAAATTAATTTTTTTACAGATTTTCATGAAAAAAAACGAAAATCACTAATTACCGCTAAACTAAGCGTTATACAAAGAAATGTTTAAATAAAAGTTGTACATTTTTAAATTGCCTACAGCTTTGTTTTTATACACTTTTTCCCTAAAAAGCATTTTAAGGCCGCAATCTGAAAAAAAAACATTTTTTCTACGAGTGAACAGCCTCTCCAAGAATTTAAACAGGCATGGCGCCTACTCTATCTTGTAGAGTAGGTATGAAAAATTTAGTAAATGATGCGATTTTTAAAAAAATCGTAGGCGCCATTTAAAGAACATCGCAAAAAGTGAAAAATGACACGAATAAAATACTACTTTTGGTTGACCGATTTTCATGAAAATGTTCGTGTCGGGTTCTCTAGTGGTACCTAACTTAAGTTTCAAGTTTTAATTCGTACGATGTTCCTTCTTGAAATTTTTTGTTCACACAGACACACACACACACCCAGACCAATCGCTAAAACATGTTAGAAACATGGTACGTGTTGTAAAACATGTCAGGGGGTCTGAAAACCTGTAGATCCGGTAAAACCTCGATTTCAAAAAATCGACCTGAAAACAATACTTTCCTTTCTATTATATTCGTATAGGCAAGAGAAAGTAAAAATGAAACTCTGTAACATCCATGAATGATATTAATAACAATCTTAATGAGTAGGTAAAAACAACGAATTACTTGGGCTACCAAATCAGTTTTGATATAAAACTTGATGTTGCGAAAAATTCATCGAGTTTAGCGAATATATGAAACAATTGCAACTGCATTAAGGAAAATGCCTAGAAACACTTCATATTTTGAATGGCAGTTTTGTAACCATTTTGTATTTAAGAACATCTTGGCCTGTTACAGTGGTGTAACGAACAAATTTTAAAAGCAATTTGTTTATGACAGTTCAAAAATTTTATCCATTCTCTGTTTACCTCTAACTGTCAAAACCATATTTTTTTATGTTGTTTATAAAAGTATGTTACAGCTGTACCAAAAATATTATTATCCCTTAGCAACTCAGTACACAATATATTGTTCTGTTTTTGTACAAAATTAATCTGATAAGCTATTTTTCAATGTCTTGAATTTCCAGATATATTTGGCCATAACATAATTGTATGTCGATAACAGACAGGCGGAGTGTTAAATTATTTGCAATCAAACTGTTAGTTTCAGGGCTAGAAGAAATAGTTCTGTTTCTTATCACAACATGGTCAGCCAATTAAATGACCGAATCATTTAAAAACAGTAGAGGTAGATGAGTAAAAGACACTACTCAGAGTTGTCTCCTCTGTAAGTAATGAATTTCATTATACAGCCAGACCCTGTGGTGAAGTAAAGGTGTAATTTGTAGGGTGGAAAATATGTGCTTTTCAGAGAGCCTGGCATGCTAATAAGCGTAGTTTTCCACTCAGTGAGGAAGGCAAGGTTTTTTTTTGTTTAACGTCCGACTCTTCTGCAATGACTGCTAATGCAGACGGTGAAGGATGAAATTATTTTTGTAACGTATGAAAATATGCTATGCCTGAATGGGATTCGAACCCAAGACCGCATGATGAGAGGCGAGCACGTTACCAACTACGCCAATGCGGCCGGCATTGGTTAACTACCTCAACCTCGTTTTATTTAGTAAAGCCTCCACAGTTTCAAACTTGCTTTTTGGCTGATGACCTAAACAACAACAACATAATTGTATTGCTATATTTATAAAAACAAGATTTACTTACTTTTAAATAAAACATGTGAAATGTTAAGAAGAATTTTATTAAAAAATAGGACTCAAGGATCCACATGACAACGAAAAATTGTATATTTTTATAATCAGGGTTTTGTGAACTATAAATTCATCTTCTTCTCCCAACCATGGATTAGGCTGCAGCCTGTTCCGAACTTGCAAACTATATCATCTATCTCCATCTTCTTCTAGGTCTACCGACATCCCTTTTACCTTCTAGAGCATACCAGTGGGCCTGATTAGGTATCTTCTTGTGATCTGACATTCTTGCCATGTGCTGTCTCCAAATTTGGTGATAATCCTTTATCTTTATCTTTATAAAGACTACAAGTACAAAATAATTTATTTAAACAACATTTTAAAAAGTATAGCTGCTAGTACAATATAGTTTTATATTGTTATTTCTTCTTCTTCTCACAATCAAGAATTAGGGTTCCGCCTGTTTCGACTCACAACGGCGAAAGCTATGATTAAAAGCTATAATTATTGCCATCTTTTGCAAATGTGCAGTGCGTGCTACAACTGGTAACCAGTGTCTAATATTCAAATCTGTTTAAAAGTAACTGCCTTTATTAGAATTTGAACCACGCAAACTTCCACTAGACCAAATGAACCACCAAAAAGAATTAGTGGAATTTACCACTAGACCAACCCGGTGGGTTAGCTTTCTAATAGAAAAAAATTGATGCCGGAACAGACTAGGTGACCTGCGGCAAACGAAGATAAGAAGAAGAAAGCGAAAACTTCTTTTTTTTAATCCCTAATGTGTGTACGTTGCAATCTGTTCAATTCAGAATAATAAGCAACCCCATGACCCAATGAGATGAGGATGATATGTATGACTTGTACATGAGGTGTAGTCTTGTACTGACTCAGGCCGACCATTCCTGAGAGGATATGGTTAATGGAACCCCAACCATCAAAGTACACACTTGTAACCACTATCTATGATTCAAATCCGTATAAAAGTAACTACCTTTACTAGGATTTGAACCAGGAACCTTCTCTTCGAAAATCAGCTGTGAAACAGCTGATTTTGGCGACGACTTTACCTCTAGACCAACCCGGTGGGTCAAACGAAAACTGAGAAACAAAACAGCATTGTGTTAAGAAATGACTACTTACAAGTATACCGGGCCTCCTGTTTAGCATTTATGTACTTTCTCACTCTGCAAGTGACAATTTCAATTCATTCGTCTTAAGATTTGACTTCACTTTTTGATAAATGGCATTTTCCGAGTAAAACCTACCTAATTTTTACGTTGAAGTCTGGTTTCATAAAATAATGGCAATGTTGATGATCAAAAAATACATAAAAACGAAAAATATTCATATGTAATTTCGTCTAACTGATAAAAAAATTCATATGATCTTTTCTATTCTAATTACTTCTTCAAGTTCTAGAGTTGTTTTAAAAAGTTCACTGCTATTCGAGTGATGAGCAGTCTTGCCAGAAACGCTACAACTTTGTCCCTTGTATGCAGTATAGTATATAAAAATCAGTTACTAGTGAGAAAAAAATAATTTCATTTTTTTAAATTTTTTAATATAAAAAATTGAGACACAAATATATTGAAATAACAATCTGTCTCGCAAATGTTAGCAAAGTAATTTTTGTTGTTAATTCATGCATAATTTTGAACAGCAAATTGTGCCTTTCCATATGAAAATATGGATTTTTATTTTAAGTTGTATCAATATTTTGGTTATTAGCGACTATTTTGAAATATGAAACAATGGATTTTGAGTGCAATTTCCAGACCCTATTCAAAAATCGAACCTGGGACCTTCCGTTAGTATGTAAGTGCGTAACCACTACATCTGGGAGCAGCCACAATGTTTCCTTTTTTTAAAAAGTCCACGAAATAATACAGAATACAAAATTAAATAACATCTGAGTGAGTAAAGCAAAGGACATTGCTGATGTCAGCGCAATTTTCACTAACAGAGTAAGTAAAAAACAACAGAAATGAGACATTGATATGTGTCTCGAAGCGTATCTGGCAATACGAACTGAGGCATAAAAATATGTCTCACAGCAGTTAACCTGTTAAATTGCATTATAGACATTTGGGTTTAACATTACAATTCACAAGGAAATAGAATATTTATCTATAAAACTTTTCCATTAGTACAACTCAACTTATAATCAATACTTCTATCGGTAAGTTAAAACTCGAACAGTGGGGGAGCAAACGAAATGAATTTGAAGTTTTAAACTTGGATTTACAGAAAGTAAGACTAACCAATATTAAAGAAGGCAATACTTTACTTTGTCGGTTCTATAATACTTCAGAGGCTTTAGTGCCTTTAATGTTTCTTACTGATAAGTTAACTTTAGGTGAGTAAAGTTCACTGAGACCTGCTTCGAAATTGGTTACAATGTCGTACATCATACTAATGATGTTTTAATGCTGAAGTTACTTAGGGCTAAAATATAAACGATCATAGGCTTTTAGATACACAGAATAATGCCAAATTTTACATAATTCCTCTATAAATTTATTTACTTAATTATCTATGACACAAAGAAATTTTCTTAAAATGAAACGATTTAAGTGCTGTAGTCAATTTACTAATATTATAAAGGAGTAACATTTGTTTGTTTCTAAAGGTAACCTCAGATACTACCCAATCGATTTCAAACATTTTTTTAATGATGGAAGCTTAGAGCTTCCTGAATAACATCAGTTTTATACAAAGTGTCAAAAAAACAACTGAGTGACGTTCGTATTAGCAGGCGGCATGGAGGCAGTTTAGATTTTTAGAGTAACTTATTAGCTACCGCTAGAGTGCTCACTGAGCTAATTTGGTAATCACTAACTAATTGGTAATATTTTTCGTGAATGGAGTTGAACAGCTTCTTCCAGATTTTAACATGATTTTATTTAACATTGGATAGTTACAAGTTGCTATTTCACAAGAAATGTACAAAAATCTATAGCAAACTTAAGTGGTTAACATTGTCGTCGTCATCCGAGGTCTCATGGTTATCTTTCACTTAGTATTGTCCATCATTTTGGATGTAACGGCGCAAGGGTTTCTCCCATTTTTAAGGATTATCTTGATCCTTTGAAACCATTCTCAAATTTTGGAAATAGCATCAAATCACTAGTGTACAGTATACATTTATAAAAAAATAAATAATATTCATATTTTCTACTTTATCCTAATAGTAGGGGAATTATGAGAAGTTACAAATGATCCATTTGGAAAATCTACACTGCGTTAGGCCAATCCTTAATATTAGAGAAGCCATCTTGTTTTACATTTTGAATAATAAAATGGAGTACATTTTATTATCAAGCCACGCCCACAATTCATTTGATCAGCAACAAATTAAACCTTGTCAAGTGACGTATTTATATAACGTATATTCTATTTTTACAAATTAAAACAAATAACGAATTGTTAATTAAGTTATACGATTTCCTTAATTAAATTCTGTTCTACTTGGATTGCTAATTTTAAAACCCACCGGGTTGGTCTAGGGGTAAAGTTGTTACCGTGAGTCAGCTGTTTAAAACAGGTTGACTCCCAAGGCAATTTTTGTAATTTTGCTTAAAAAACCCATATCTTTTTTATAGCTTCTTTGCTTTTTTTAATTAATTTTGTTTCAAGTCTAAAATATTGTGAGACTTAAATTTTTTGGCGCTGTTTTTTAGGTGAGGATTGGTCAGGTACTCACGAGTAAAATAATCAAACTTACTGTGAAAGACTGATGTGTGTCTCACTGAAATTTTACTTGCATTTCTATAATATATATGTATATATTTTATAAATAATTTACGTTGGGCTATTTTTCAATAAAACTACAACATAATTATCGATGATGCGTCTCTCTATCAAGCAGTTGTTCGACGAGTGGTAAACTTGAGTACCAATTTTCTACAAAGAGGCACCGACCAGAGTTAACTTTTACAATGCAAAACATATTATAATAAGAAAACCATAAAACATTAAAAGATAAAATGATTTTTCTTTATGTAATATCATTAAAACATGATTAATAATGCAATAATAAACTCTTAGTCAATATTATGTAATAGTAAATAATAAGCGGTCAAGTTTCCCCGACTCATTTTTGACTCGATCGGATCAAGAAAATCACGAACCATGACTGGGAAAATGTTTTTTGAACTCATTTCTAACAGTTCAGTATATTAATTCAATGCAAACGAGCATCTAATCTGTCTCACTATTCTATGAAAAACACTATTACGTGAGAAACGGATTAGTCTCTCAAAAGTAAATTTTACAGATCTGGCGAGAGACGTATAAGTGTTTCATGGGAGTCAACCTATTAACAGCTGGTTTTCGGAGACGAAGGTTCCTGGTTAAAATCCTAGTAAAGTTAGTTACTTTTATACGGATTTTAATACTAGGTAGTGGTCTATTTAAATGTTAAACCGATCCCACAAAACGATGAAGTTAAATACTCAGGTATGCATTTGGAGAGAAGGCTTATCTGGCAAACCACGTATGGACAAAAAGAAAAAAAATTGGTCTGAAATTACGGAGATAACTTTGGCTCTTAGGCAGTCGATTCCAAATTTCTTTGGAAAATAAGGTTCTGTAAATTAAATTGTATTAAAGCCGGTCTGGAGTTACGGGGTACAGCTAGTACAACCACCCTCGACATGATACAAAAATTTCAGTCAAAATGTCTCCGACTGATTACTGGAGCTCCATGGTATGTTACCAGCGAAACCACACATAAAGACTTAAACATCACTTTTCTAAAAGATGAAATTAAAACCTGCATAACAAAACATCTGGAAAATTGGAAAGACATAAAAATCTCTCCGCAATCAATTTTTTTGACAATAGCTATGACATTTACTGACTAAAACGTTCTAAAATATTGAATTTACCTACTCGATTCACTTAACCGACAATTATCACACTCATCCTTATCATCGTATTCACCATTGTCTCTTTTGTTAAAAAGATCAAAATTTAATTAAATATTACATTTGTTTTCATATATCTTTTTAATGCACCCTACTTGGGTGTTGTATTTGTGTAGGCTACTTTCAATGTAAATTCAAACTCTGTTATAATTTTTGCTTAAAATTTTTGTGTTTAATAATTAACCGATTGCAAAATAAATATACCTTTAAAAAAAGGCAGTGGTTACCGGTGTACTTTGATGGTTTGGGTTCAATTAACCATACTCTCTCAGGAATGGTCGGCCTGAGTCGATACAACACTACACCTCATTAACACGTCACACACACCATCCTCATCTTATTGGGTTATGGAGTTGCTTATTGTTCTGAATTGAACAGATTACAACGCACACACATTAGGGATTAAAAAAAATCAAAGGATATTAGAATAGATTTAAAAGTGAGACACCCTTCACAAAGACCTGAAAATACCAACGGTTCGAGACATTGTCAACGCAATATACAACTCATTACTCCAAAGACAATTGACCACATAAATCCAATGTCCAATCTCTTTCAACTAACGATTTCCCTGTTAACAGAACACTAAAACTAAGGTGGAGTAAGGATCTTCTCCGACCACCATAAAAAAAATTCAATTTAACTTGTCATGCCTGTGTTATTTCATAAAAAATCGTTTCATATAAAAAAATAAAAGAATCATCAATCATAGTTTATAAATCATTATCATTGAAAAATATTGGTACCACATTCTTTGCAAAATTCACGCCGAATTCGGTCACTGGATCAATTTTCATTCACGTCGCATTACCGCCATTCCTTATTCATTCCATCTCATTTACTAGTTGTGCTTTTAAAAAAATGTACCGTTGTAAATTAAAATAAAGTTGAAGCCAAAAAATTGATAAACATTAGATTATTTAAATAAAAGAAACATCAAGTAGCTTAAATGCCAGTTTTTTGAGATTTTCTTCAGTCTTTTATTTTGTACTACAACTTAAAAAGAGGACATAGATTTTATGAAAATTTTTATACATTTATGTTCCCATAGCCGATAATTTTACAACATTCTAATCTGACCTAACCTGACCCAAACTCTATTTTATAACGGTTAGTTATTTCAGATGTTTTAACAATATTCATTTTTAATGCTAAGAATAATAAATACCTATTTGTGTCAGTGAAAGGTGTTTCTTGATAATATAATGACAAGGAAGGTCAATAAAGGCCGCTAGAGCAAGTACAGTAAAATATTTTGTAATAAAAGACCCGGTGATCTAAAAGAAGATTGATAAATTTGTATCTTCTAATAACATCTAAAAGTCATTATCCAACCCGCCTCTGCGGCTTATTGATAGTATGATAGGCTACGAAACGGTAGGTTCTTTTTCAATCAAGATCTGAATATATTTTCGTCACATGATGTGAGTTACCTACTCATTCATGATGGAGCAGGTTCAGAAATATAATTACAGTATTTAGGAAATTGGATTACAGGAGATCTAGAAACAGCAGAGGAAGTAAGAACTATAAATAATAAATAACATTTTATGTACCTATACCTATACCTAATTTTATATATATTCATGCGAGGATTTACAGCCCCAGCCGTATCTTGCTTCCTAAGCACCACCTCTCTCTGTTTCACCAGTCCCCATCCGAGAGCCGCCGCAAAGACATTGCCTCCTACCCCCATCCAACCATGCCACTTCCGGCCTACCCATCCTTCTTCTACCGGCTGGCATCCACTCCCATACCCTCTTTGGACACCTACCACCTCCACCCTCTGAAAATGGCCAACCATTTTAACTGCTTCCGGGATATAGTATCCATGGTATTTCCTTGAACGCCGATTCTTCTCCTAATTTTACAATTCAGAATTCGATCGTTCTGTGACACAACCCAGCTCTACCTCCAGAAATTCATCTCCAAATAAAATTTGACATAAAGTTTTATGTCTTGTAAAATAATGAGCATCATAGGCCTACATGACATATCAAATTTTGGAACTGGGATTAGAAAAGTTATGCAACTGGATAGAACTTGAGAAGGGGGCGGCATGAAAAACGCAAGGACTCATACTGAATACGATAGCATTTTTTAACATAGAGGATTTGCTTGGTTGTTGAGGAGAAGGGAGGAAAGAAACATCCAAAATATGTAAATGAAATTCTCACGGTCTGTCAAGGGTTGTACAAGACTAGAGAGGATCAGAAATGAAGATATAAGACAAAATTGGGAATTTTTCCACTTAACGAAAAAATAAAATTATACCGTGCCCAGTGGGTGAATTTGTATGGAACATCTGAACAGAATACCAGAAAGCCGCTTACCTGGTTAATCAAGAAGGTTGCCTGCAATTCAATAGGAAGCAGATATATTGGAAGGCCGAAGAAAAGTTAGGTGCCAGAACAGCTAGAAATGCCTAACCATGAGGACGAGAGGAGCAGAAGAAGAAGAAGGAGAAGAAGAACAAGAAGGAGAAGAAGGAGGAGGAGAAGGAAGAAGAGAAGAAGAAGAAGGAGAAGAAGAACAAGAAGGAGAAGAAGGAGGAGGAGAAGGAAGAAGAGAAGAAGAAAAAAATCATTTAAATAGAATGTCAGAATGCCATTTACCTGGTTTATCAAGAAGGTAGCCTACAGTTCAATAGGAAGCAGATATATTGAAAGGCCAAAGAAGAGAAACTGCCGGAACAGGTAGAAATGCCTAAGCATGAGAAGGGAGAGCAGAAGAAGAACAAAAATCTTGTTAAAAATACAGTTCCACTTCCTGTAAGGTATAGGTTTTTCCAGACGTATATTTACTTTGTCTTGCTGTTGGGTGTGGAAACATGGACTGTGAGTATACAATTCATGAATCGTTTAGAAGCTTTCGAATTTGGGTATTAAAGAAAATGCTCAGGAATTCGTGAACCAGTCATGTTATCAACATTGACATTTTAAGATGTATGGGTGTAAACTATGAGTTAATAAGCATAATCAAAAGAAGGAAGACTGTCTATTTGGGTCACTTAAACAGGGATGATAACTGAGAATTTCTAAGAATTATTTTTGAGAATAAATTTGAGGGTGGCGAAGGAAATACTCATGGTTGAAGAATGTAAGAGACTGGACAAAATATTTGTGCGCACACTCATTTGAGGGTGATTTACGAGAGAAAGTGATTTACCAGAGTTAGAGTCAATCTTGACTAATTGAGTCGGCACTGTAAGGAGAAGATATATTATAATTTATTTCAGTTAAGATAACTATTCAAATAATCTGAAAAATTTAAGTGGGTTTCGGCTTAGAAGATTGTAGAGTTTGTAGAGATAGATATAAGGCTAAACAGAGAAAATTTACAGAACACATGTTATATATACTGTACACTTTGCTGTTTTACTTTTGTATCACTTTATGTTCTTTCTATTGTTATTTATTTTCTAGCTTTTAAATTATTTGTCTTTTCTACATTCTTTGTAATTATATTAGAGTGGTTGTTTCCGTAATTATATTCTTTAATTAGATTAAGGTAGTAGTAAATGAAATTGTGAAATGAGTCATATGTAAACAGCCAGTGTTTCTGGTTAAACAACGGTTGTGCGTACGGTATTGAAATATATTCTACGTACGGGTAAATAGTGTTATAATACAACTGTAAGAAAGGAATTAATTATATACTGTATTCTATTGTAAATTAATATATTTCGTTCTAATTAAGTTTAGTTTAAGTCTTAAGATTCTAAATATTTTGTAATAAATTTAGTTTGTTAATAGGTAAAGTAGTTCATTGTAATTTACAAGTATTTATAATATTCATAAGCAATATTTGTAATCAATTTTTAAAAAACACTTGTTATAATTATGCCTAAAAGTAAGTTTTATTATTCATAAACAGCCAGATCTCGAAAAAACCTGGAATAAACGTCGCAGTTATTTTCCTCTTTTAAATATCTTAATTAAAACTAATAACGTAATTTTTTTTTTACAATATTTGTTAAAAATAATAAAAAAAATTAAAAAAATTCATTACTTTATATCAACACATAATAAAATTTTATAATGAAACTTGTAATATAAGTACCGTGACGAACTTTGTGGCTTTATTACTGCAATGTGATTTTATAATGTACTTTGATTTTATGGTTACCCAGTCCTTTCAGGTAAATATCGTTGTATGTAGTTATTGTTATAGGGATAGATAGTCAACAGTTTTTTAAATCGCTGGAACTGTTTTTAGTATTATCTTGATTAACTATAATATATTCTACAAGTAATGAATTCCCACGTTATAATTCTGTCTCTTTTATACAAGTACTTTGTTTTATATTTTTTATTATAAATTGAGTAACGTGACAGTAATCATTAACTCTATCTTATAGGCTTGTGCAAATGAATTTCATCAAATGATTTTCATCTCGTATTTTATGTAAATTGAATTTATATCATGTAATTTCGATTTAAACATTCTTATTAATAATGATATTCTTTCACTTTCCCTTATTTCATCCAAACTGTCAAATACTAAAAAATAAATAGTGAATGACTTGAAGAAAATGAGTATAGTTTACATTATGGGTTGGTAAAAAACATCAATGAATAATTAAACTCCAAAGAAACGTTACTAATAGATTGCTGATTAAAATCGATGATTACGAAAATACAAAAAAGTAAAAATATTCAATGAGTTATGGGGCGGAGAGCTGGGTCATAATTAAAAGGAAGTGGGGTAAAATTAATGCACCGAGATTTAGTTCTGATGGCAAAACTGTGGGCTGACAAAAATGCATCAAGTTACCAATGAGGAATTACGAAGGAAAAAAGAGGTGGAGATGGATGTTTTGAGTTGTATTTTTAGAAAAAGAGGCTGATATGGTTTGGGCATTTGAGATTTTTGTGGTAGCGCGGATGTGTGGTTGGAGTTCAATGAAAAGTACAAGAGAGACAGATCCCGATGGTCCTTAACAGATGAGATGGTCGAGACCATGAAACGGAGGAGGACGTCGGGAGGTGGATTGGATGGATCAGGATAAACGTGGGAGAAGTTGAGAAAGGGGAGGCAGCCGAAATCGTAGGAAACCCCTAAAAAAAGAATGATTTTTACAATTATCAAAAACTAGACCTATTAAGGTCCCTGTTCCAAGAACGCCGGAAATGTCGAGGTAGTTTACCAGATAGGTTATTAGATAAAAAGTTATCTAGCTCGGTCATTAGTGACTATGGTGGCATTTGTAACGGTGGGTTTTAACTTGTGAAACGTTCCAGACCCTGGTCGTGACTCGAACTCGGAACCTCCGCGTAGTAGGCTAGCGCGCTAACATTACGCTATGGATGCGGTTTAATTTAATTCAATTAAACTACAGGGTAGCCCATATATCAACCCCTAATATTTACGGAAATCGGAAGAAAGGTTAATGGAATAAGAAACCTGTAGACAAAAAAAAACAAATTTATCATATGAACTGTACGTATACGTATTACCTTGAAAATGTTATTGCAGGTGTTCAAAATGTCCACCATGATTCTCTATATTCTTTATACAGCGACTTAAAACTGATTCATAAATTTTCAACAGTAACATTTTATCGTCATTTACATAGTCAAATGAAATTATTTCAATTGAACTTTTTAGTTCGTGCAGGTTTTGTGACTTGGAAAAAAACACTAGTTCCTTTACAATGCCACACAGTGAAAAAACCATTGCGTCTGGCGAGCGCGCAGGCCATTCGATTGTACCACGACGACTATTTATCAATTTATCAACGAATTTAAAGACTCACGAACGTCAATGCAGAAATGTGCTGGGGCGAAGGAAAAAGTAGCAACTACACGTAGACATACCTCACACTAGCCACTGTTACAGACAACTAATGAATGTTGTATGTGATGCTGTCAACATTACACTATCACCAACTTATCAAAATGAAATGTCCCAACTCATGGGGAAACTAACATATGGGCCACCCGGTATTTCCAATGAAGTTTGCGGGAAAATAAATATATTGGAAACCAATTTAAGGGGAGCACTATACCTCCTATCTAACACATGTTAAATTGACCTCTTTTTAGGCACACGTTTCTAAGAAACCGTTGAGAGTTAGGGCTTTAATATTTTTGTGCCTTTTCTATGACATCTTTTTTAGCTTTGGTACTAGAATTTTTCATATAGAACTAGCAATACCATTTCGAGAATTTTTTTTGAAAAATGCAAAAACAATTTAATATTTTTTGTAGAATTTTTTATTTTATTTCGAACTTAGTCATAATACTGCAATTATTTTAGTACCATATGTGACAATTATACTGGAAAACATGCTCAAAAAATTTCAACCTTCAAAGTCAAATAGTTTTTGAGAAAACTGTACCTTTATAGAAAAAAGTGAATTTGCGGGAAATGAGCTGTAAAGTTTTACTTACCCTAAAATCGGCCTGCACCATAATATTGATCCTCACCAAACTATTCTTTTCCTCAAATAATTTCATTTTTTTCTTGTTTTTCTTCTTTTGACACACTTTCCATTGCCTTCTCAGCTCTCTGTGTTCTTTGAATATCGCAATTCTTAATTGTTTCCACAGATTAACTCAATTGAAATAAATTCTGATCAAAACATTACTTAACAAAAATCTGCATAGCTTTCGTAATTTCCATGGTACAGTTATAATGTTTTTATGTAATTACACAGAAAAAGATACAGAAGGCAATGGCGCCAAAATTAGGAAAATCGATATTTTTCGATTTTCGAGGTATAGTGCTCCCCTTAAATGAGAAGGATAATTAAAATAGGAATGTAAAATAATTCATTTACCAAGCACTAACAATTTTTTATAAATATTTTACTAATAATACTTAATGTAAATAACATTTAGGACTTTGTATAGGAAATTTGAAAAGGAAAATATCCCCTCATTTTGTTCCATAACCAACGCGACCTGGTGTAAATTTTCTCACAGGTACTCCATATCAGAAAATAGGTTTCTTTCTTTTCGATCTCCCTCCTGCAAAAGAAAAATCAACTACAGAATAAAAAAAAACAATAAATTGTTTTATTTTACTTAATGCAGTTTATACGTCTGAGGCTACACCGTTCTAAATGACTGCAAAAGTTTTATGTAACTTATTGATTGCAATGCTTATTACTTTTAAAAGAATGTTTAATAATTACTTTACCCTAAAATAGTAATATTAAATTCGTATTTCTATTATTTTGTTAAGTCTAGTCTCTGTCTAGACGTTGTATTAAATTCTAGACATGAAGGCAATAATCGTTAAGTATTTTTATAAAAATGAGGTTTTCAAACAGTACGGAATTTTAGCAAATCGGTGTCCGAAGGTTACATAAAGGTTTACGTTCTTGTAAACTCTTTGTTTAAATAATTGTATTTGTTAATAATATTTTGTTAATAGTATTTGTTTAATACATGTATTTGTTAAAATAATTGTGTAAAATACTGGTAATTATATTTTGTTTATACCTCAAACTGTTTTTATACGGTAAATGTGAAAACCTTAACTTAGAGAACTAGAGTTTCACTGGTGTGAAACACTAAAACGTTTTTCTCTTGTCAATGTAAATAATGAAACATTATAACCTACGTTTAATCATTAGGTTACAATGTAAAATGAAAGACATAACCTAATTTTAATCACGAATGAATGACAAAAAGAGAAAATCAACCAGTGCAGGACTTAAACGTACAAAAATATTACTCATTGACGCTAAGCTAGGCTCTGGAAAAAATGTTTGAAATACTCGTAGAATTAGTAGGTTTTGTAATTTCTTATAACTTTAATTTTTACACTTTTTTTGTAAAATGCAATTTGTAAGGCCGCAATCTTTAAAAAACCTTATTTTTTACAGTTTGTGAGCAAAATACAGAAAATCCCCAATTGACGCTGAACTAAGGGTTGCAAAAAACTTGAAATATAAGTTGTAGGGTTTTCCATTTCCTACAATTTTATTGATGTTCACTTTTTTGTTAAAATGCATATTAAGGCCGCAATCTCAAAATAACTAATTTTTTCACCAAAGGAGCACATTCCCCATTAATTTCAGCAGACATGGCGCTTAACCTGTCTCGTAGAGCATAAGAAATGAGGCAATTTTAAAATACTGTAGAAGCCGTTTTAGGGAAAATCGCAAAAAGTTGAAACTAGCACGAACAAACTACCTATTATTATTATTATTATTATTACCGGCTGACCGATTTTGATAAAAATGTTCTCTTGTAGTACCTAACTTAAGTGCCAAGTTTCAACTCCGTACGATATTCCGTTCTTGAGATATTTTGTACACATACACCCACAGACCAATCGCTAAAAACATATGTTTTAGATTCAGGGTGCCTGAAAAGTGTATTTCCGGTGAAAACTCGATTTTTAATAATCGACATGAAGACAATACTTTCATTCCCATGTATTCATATAGAGGAATACAAGTAAAATATCTACATTTTACATACAGATCTTGGGAAATATTGCAAAACGTTAACATTAAGTCATGTAGGACGTTTGACTCTCTTTATGTTACTTTTATCCCGGTAGGTTCCGGATTCAATTCCGGACTAGGGTAGTGAAATTATTGTAGTATAACTCACATATTATATATTATTATTGTACTTACATATTCCGTATTATAACCTGTAGTATTCGATAATGATTAAATTAGTTAATGAAACTTTAAATAATTAAAACATCCCTTTCATAAGACGACGCGTCTCATGCATGGTGGCAATTTTTAAAAATGCTAAAGGCTTATCTTTGATTTCAGGCAAAACCCATTAGGTCTATAGTGATTTTCTGTAGAAATTTAAGAGGAATCAAATGACACTATTTCTGTTTCCAAATTCAGCTTTTGATTTATGACTTCCTGTTTTGGGCCACTTCCGATCGAACCGGATCTTCAAACCCAATTCAGGCCCTCTAACTTTTCGTGTAGATTACGAATCCAAAAATGGTCTGTTGCTGGCTATCGTAGTTTCTGACTTTGATATCTTGACTTTCGCTTTTGGGCCAATTTCAATCGAACCAGAACTTCAAACCCAATTCAGGCCCTCCTACGTTTTGTGTAGATTACGAATCCCAAAATAGTTTGTTATTGGTTATCGTAGTTTCTGACTTTGATATCTTAACGTTTGGTTTTGGCCACTTCCAATCGAATTGGAACTTCAAACCCAATTCAGGCTTTGTAACGTTTTGTGTAGATTACGAATTCGAAAATAGTTTGTTGTTATCTCTCGTAGTTGCTGACTTAGATAGGCCTATCTAATAGGCTAATTTCGGCCGAAACCGGAACTTTGAACCCAATTTAGGCTCACTAACGTTTTGTGTAGATTACGATCCGAAAATAGTTTGTTGCTATCTTTCGTAGTTCCTGACTTTGATATCTTGGCTTAAAGGCTTATCTTTTGGTATCTTTTGGTTTATCTTTTGGTTTTGGGCCACTTTCGGTTGAAACCGGAACTTTAAACTCAATTTACGCTCACTAACGTTTTGTGTAGATTACGAATCCGAAAATAGTTTGTTGCTATCTCTCGTAGTTTCTGACTTTGATATTTTGACTTTCGGTTTTGGGCCACTTCGGTCGAAACCGGAACTTTGAACCCAATTTAGGCTCACTAACTTTCTGTGTACATTACGATCTTAAAATAGTTTGTTGCTATTTGTTGTAGGTTTTGACAATTGGGGGTGACTGACGGACGGACAAAGGAAAATTATAGACGACAATTTTTAAATTATCACCAATAATCAATATTAAAACTTTGAAAAATTTTCCCAATCTTTTTCTACAAATTCCAATCATGTATTTAAAAAGAAATACTCGTAATTATAATCTGCACCACTCAGATAGTAATGTAATTCCTTTTGAGATTCTGTAAATAATTCAACTTTATAAAACAGATTTAAACAGAAAACATTTCTTTATTAAAATATCTGAGATTTTTTGTAGCGTTTAATCAATTTTTAAAACGTGGGTTGACATATATGCAGTTAAAAAAAGCTTTGTAATGTAATCAAATAACACATACTATGTACACATTAATGTTTAATTCGTTAAGGTGAATGAACTGTCTGTCTAAAAAAATTACAAAAAAGAAGAATTTTAAAACGCTGTAATTTATTTTATGCATTATTTTTTAAAGAAAAAAAAACACATTAAATTGTTTGTGTAGTATAATTTGCTTAAAGCGGTCCCTTTTACCAGAGATAGTGGATCAAATTTCTTGAAGGCACTTTCAATCAAACAGACCGTGTTGATTAAACAATTACAGTACTGCTGCTGGTCGATTTGGGATCCGTTGATAGATGTCAGTGAAGGAGGGGAGGAGATGTAAGAGGAGAAAGCATTTTGATGGAAGAGGAGGAGAATTTTATGGTTAGGTGTGTAGTGGAAAATGAGACGGAAAGACGATGAAGAAGGGTAGTCGGAAATTAGGAGCAGTTCTACCACTCTCCCGGAAACGGATCTGACGAACCTCTCATCCTCATCTATCACATTACTGTATATCCCCCTAACCCAAAACCATATATCTGTCTCACTCTTCAGAGAGAAACACAATGCTACCAACCTTACCATTATTATTTAACAATTACTTTATTGTATGGTAATACAAATTCATATCCGTACGTATAAATTTAAAGGGATTTTTAATATGAATGTTTGAAGGTTATTCCTATTCCTGTCAATTATCCGGGTCATTGACTGAATTATCAAAACCTAAAAATATTCAAAAAATATCATTACATCATTAAAATTTGAGAGAAAAATAAATATTATTTTGACTGTATTTGAGAAAAAACTAGTGTTACATTTTAACAGAACCTGCAGTTATTATAATATTTTTATAAACTAATACTTTTACAACTGCGCACATTACCGCTAAGACATCTTTATGTTTTAAAGTAATGGCAGTTTTTTTTTATAAAAGAAGTGGAAACTTAATTAGAAAAGTAAGTTCATATAATAATATATTAAGAAGTACACAATACACTATAGTTGCTAGACCATTTTTAACATTTTATAAGAAGTCATATGAATTTATTGCACCTAGAATATACAATTCTCTTCCACATGATTTAAAATAATAAAAAAGTTCAGTAAATTTAGAAAATATATAATTAAATACTTATTTACCATACATACTGTGGAGCCAATGATAAATATTTGATTTTTTCGATTAAAGCAAACTGGATAGTTACAATTTCACTTATCTGAAATTAGCACTACATTTAGGCCTATTTATTTGATATTATTGCTTATTTATATGTATTATTTTTGTATATGTATTTTTTGCATTATATGTATTTTTTATATATTTTTTGTATTTTTATATATTTTTATATATTTTCTTGTGTTATTTGTAGCTATTTATACGTATGATAGTTTTTTTTATCAGCCGCAGGGTAATAATATTATTGATGGAAGCTTTAAACAGGCATTGCCTTGGAGGCCCCATTTTTCCTTTTTGTAGACTAGTTTGTAGCTGTTTTTTTATTTTTTATTTAGAATTAAATGTGATCGTTTTATTGTTTACTTTAAGAATCTTTAAGATTTTTTATTAGTTTTTGTTCTATGTTATATTTTTATGTGTTAATGTATCTGTCTGCAACATGTGAAATAAATTTTCTTATACTTCTTATTCTTAATGTCAATAGTTTTATTAAATTGTCTTGTCACTTGTGCGAAGAAGTCGCCCATTGGCCCCTTAAGACGATTAAAAGGTCTCTACTCCATTTACAATCTTCTAGGTGGCTTGTTTGTGTGGTAGAAGAGAAGTGAACAGTGATCGAGTTTATGGAATTTTGTTATGTTGTAATTTGCTGTGAAAGCACGTGTATAGTGTTTATTTTGGTTAAGATCTCTGTCCAATGTTTTGTCGCTAACTTATGTTGAATCCACTGGGTTCATCTACCCGTAGAGTTGTTGCCGAAATCAACGTTTAACAGTTGATTTTCGAGGACCAAGGTTCAAATCCTAGTAAAGGGGGCTTTTATACAGATTTGAATACTAGACATGGTTACCAGTGTTCTTTGATGGTTAGAGTTTAGTTAACTTTACTCTCTCGGGAATGGTGGCCTGAGTCTATAGAAGACTACACCTCATTTACACGTCATATTTATGTAAGTTATATCATCCTCATTTCATTGGGTTGCTCATTATTCATAATTGAATAGATTGCAACGTAAACACATTAGGGATTTTAGAAAAACGTATGTGGACATCCTGTAATATTGTTCTGTTCTCTAATGTCTGAATAAGTTTTTTTATATTAGGTTTTTTTAACTGATCTGTAGACCACTGAACCGTAGGTTCAAATTGGACGAAGAAGTAATGTGTAACAGTTTATTTTCTGAGTAATTAGAAGAAGAGATTTATTGTAAATAAAACTAAAGATTTTTCAGTCGCGTGTTAAGAGATTGTCTTTAAAGTTGGATATGTGGGTTCCATGTCTTCTGTCTGGTGACAATACTAAGTATTTCAATGTAAAAATGAAATGCTATTACAGTAATCCCTTGGTATCCGCGGGTTTCGGTTATCCGCGGAATTTGTCCGTGGGCCTGAAACCTTAAAATACGTACGTAATCTCACGTTCTGTACACCGTACTTTGTGGGAGTAGGGACGTCATACAATTCCGAAAACGTGTCACCCTACATGTTTGAAATTTTATAAATTTCAAACCAGTGGAGGATTAAATTTTAGAAATCGTTCACAACGTGTAGGGTGAGGGTTTTGCTCAAATCGACCACCAGGACATAGAAGAAATGATCCAAAGCCATGACCAGGAACTAACAGTGGAGGAGTTGGAGGAACTTATGACACTCCAAAATGAGATAGCCAAGCAGCCTAAGAGGAAGACAAAGATCCTGACGTTCCTGAAACGAAGCCAAGCATTTCTCCACAAACCATCAACGAGATCCTCAGCATGGCAACGCAGCTCCCTGATTATGTGTTGGAGACGGATCCCATCATGGAAAGGGCTCTTCAATTTAAAAGAGGACTCCAGGAGCTGATGGTATCATAAGAAAGAAAGAAGTCCACAAGGAGTTTAAAAAGAAGAAGCAAACAGCCATAACTAACTATTTTAAAGCAACTTAAATTTTTTTATACGTACAGTACTGTATTTATTAAATATTTATAGATTATAATAATGGTAAAATGTTCCTAAAACTATTAAACACTTAAAACAACTACAGGACTTTTCCTTCAGAACCTACCCCCATCTTTTCTTTCATATAAGGTATAATTATCCGCGGTTTTACGAACCACGGTAACCCTCCAGAACGTAACCCCCGCAGATACCGAGGGATTATAGTATTAATCTTTATTTTTCTACTCCTACTGCTAATCATCGTCATCTCATAATCAGCGTCATTATCACCTCCAACATCGTCATCGTCATCTTCAGCTTCAACAACTTCATGTTTCAAGATATTAATACTCACAAAAAGTTTAGTTTTATATTTTGTTCGGTGTTAAGTATTTTTTGAAACACACTACTGAGCGTGATTTATATTTTCATTCTGTTGTTGTTTAGGTCATCAGCTGAAAGGCTGGTTTGAACCTCTAGAGGTTTTACTGAGTAAAACGAGGTGGTTTACCATTGCCTGCCTCAATGAGTGAAAAAGTATGCTTACCACCATGCCAGGCTCTTTAAAAAGCATCGATTTTCCACCCTGCAAATGACACAGTCTTCACTTCATTCACCACAGAGCCTGGTTGTATAGTGAAATTCATAACTCTCAGAGGAAATAACTCTGACTACTGTCTTTTGCAACTCTACCTCTTCTGTTCTTAAATGTTTCAGTCATATCATTGGCTACCCATGTGATTAGAAACATAACTACTTTTTTGTAGCTCTGGAACTAGCAAATCGAGTGCACAAAATTAACACTCCACCTACCTGTTTTGGGCATAATTTTCATTCTAAGAAGGTTTTAGTCAGATTTTTATCAAAAGATTACATTTACATTTAAAGAAACTGATTGCAAAAGAATTATACTTTTAAGAAAGTAAATAAAACACGTTTAAGTATAATTTTTACACATCTGTTCATCAAAAGTGTTGTTAAAACAAAATAATATATACGTAAAAACAAACAGTTGGGCAACTTAATGTAAAAGTAATGACCTAAGATGTTACTTCTTTTAAAATGCTATAATTATTGTAAGATCAATAACTAAATCTAATGAAATTCATTAGAAATGACAGACTATATAAAAAGTAAACTTCAAGTACATAGATCAGAAATAGATAAAATAACTAGATTTTAGATAAAATTACAAACATGTCTATATATTTTGCGCTGTAATATTATTTCTAGTTTTCTTTATAAATGGTTCGTATTATTTTAAGTCGTTACAGAACTTCCAGATGGTGTATAACTGTGTATGGTTTCTATTATAGTAATAACAGCATTGCAGTAGTTGAGTTAGATTTTAGTGATAGATATGAAATGGAATATAAAACATGGTTTATCTTATTTAGATCATTAAATGTATCTACTCAAATGTTAATATGAACTTACCACTAATATAATCTCTTCGATAAACGGTACTTTTTTACCTGGAAGCATTCACATTAGGCTACATATACTGTATTATCTTTCGTAATAAAACGGTCAGTTGGTTTTAAGGAAAACAAAATATAATTTTTATTCGGTATTTACTTTTTTAAAGCCACGTAGGACTACATAAGTTCATTAAAGAAGAAAAATCTTATTTCAATTTTTGTTGTGTTGCAGTGCTTTTCCTGATGTTTCTTTCTTCGATTCTTCTTCAGTATTCCTTCAATCTTTCTGATCTTTCCTGGCGTTCTTCCTGGGAATACACGATTTTTGTCGTTTGATCGGTCTCTTTTGTTCAAGTCTTTTGTTGTTCAGTTTGTGATAATTTTCGGATTTTCAGTAAGATTTGGATTTCGTTCATGTTCTGTTCAATTTCTTTGATCCAGTGGGTTTGAGATTTTCTATTTAGGAAAACGTTGATGATTTGTGCGGAGAATCTGACAGAGTCAATTCTCAAGAGATGTCCAAAAAAATCAATTTTCTTTTTACTCATCTGGTCTGCTAAAGATTCTGAATTTCTTCAGACTTCTTCGTTAGGGACGGATTTCAAGATCCCGTCAGAAAAACATCTTTTGTTCAGGCATTTCTGATGATCTGACTGCTTAATTTTGAGATTCTGTGTTTCACGTTGATTCTTCTGAGGTTGAAGTTTTTTTTTTTTTTGGTTTAACGTCCGACTGTTCTACAATTACTGCTAATGCAGACGGTGAAGGATGAAATGTTTTTTTTGTATCATATGAAAATATGCCGTGCCTGAATGGGATTCAAACCCAAGACCGCATGATGAGAGGTGAGCACGTTACCAATTACACCTATAGAAAATCTGAGGCTGAAGATCGTTTCACTGCAGTATATGATTTTCGGAAGAATCACGGTGTTGTAATGTTGGAGTTGTCGATTTATTGATAAGCAATTTTTTTGTCATAGACATGTTGTGTTTGTTTTAGGGATTTAGTAAGTTTACTTAATCTTTCTGTCCAGTTGATTTTTTGATTGTTATTTCCTGTGATGGTTTTTTCCACATATCTGAAGTTCGACCAGATCAATTTCATGGTCGCAAATTAAGAGTTTTGTTTTTGTATAAGAAATTTTCAGGCCAATTTCCGCTTCGAGTTTGCTGAGGCAAGTAATTTGTTTTCTCACTTCAGTATATTATTGTAAATATTTACATAATAAGAATTAATAAATGGAATTCGGGCAACTGAAAAGAAAAACGTTGAAAGCAGCAGGTAAATCTAATCGCGAGCCGGCTTTATACTAATGGTTTTTGCTAGAAAGAGCAAAGCAATCTGTAGTCAGTGGAGACATTCTCACTCAAAAAGCGAAAATTTCCTACAAGAAAATGACCAGGAAAGACGACTTTCAAGCCAGCATATGCTGGCTGGACAAATTCAAACAACGATACGGTATTAGACTCTTAACTGTTGCCGATGAAAAGAATTCTAGAGACATCGATGATTTTATGGACTTTAAAACAAAATTCCAGGATGAAGTAGAAATAAAGCTCAAGTTTACAGTGAAGATGAGTCCGCATTGCACTAGAAAATGTTTCCAGGAAAAACCTTAGTTCATAAGAGGAAAAAGACTGCCGCTGGATTCAAAGTTAAAAAAGATCGTATAACATTTTTCCCGTGGTGTAACGGCACTGGAAATTACAAGTTACCGTTGTTTATTTTAAAATGACATGAAAATAATACTGTAACAGATTTCAAATAAAGGTGTCATTTATAATTTTGTGTTCTCGTATTTTGTTAAATCTGTATTTTTTATCCTACAGTAGGCTATATCGAATTCGTAATTTGATTGCCGAAATACAAGATAGTAGATATCGATAATCCGCAAAGGTCGAACATCTTACGTGTTCGGATTACCGCCACAATACTGATTCTTTTTTGGAAATAAAGTATTATTATTATTTTATTATTATGTCTTGTTTAGATTTTAGCTGAAAAGTTGGTTTGGACCTCTAGAAGGCTTTACTAAGTAAAACGAAAAGTGAGGTGGTTTACCATACCTTCCTCTCACTGAGTAGAAAAGTATGATTATCAGCATGCCTCTGAAAAGCATCTACTTTCCACCCTGTAAATGACACCTTCACTTCAATCACCACAGGATCTAGCTGCATAATGAAATTCATTACTCTCAGAAGAGATAACTCTGACTAGTCTGTTTTACACCTCTACCTGTTCTGTTCTTAAATGTTTCAGTCATAAAATTGGCTGACCATGTGATAAGAAATAGAATTAGTTTTTTACCCCTGGAACTAGCAGATCGAGTGCAAAATATTTAACACTCCACCTGCCTATATTGGGCACATTATTATATTATTACATTACATTATTATTATTATTATTATTATTATTATTATTATTATATCAATTATTTTCCAAAAAGGCCTGAATAATGAGTTATGTTGACTGGGATATATGTAAAACTGAAGTGATTATTTATTTAAAAGAAGCTTTTATTATTTGTCTGTAAAAACGTACATTTTTTGAATGTTCAGAGATAAGAAAATCGAATATATTCAATAATTAATTTATAATAACTTAAAAACACAAAGCGTCTAACGTAAATAAAACATGTTATTGACAGTTATTTAACTCTTTCTTTAGTTCAACTTAAAATTTGTATTCAAAAAATGTTTTTATTCTGTTCTCGACATACTTGATAACTGGTTAAATATTAATGATTATGTACTAATCTTCAGCTTTATTTATAATTGGATACAATTTATTCATAAAATTTAGACATTGATTTAGCTTAATTTTCCCCCGATTCTCTTTAAGAATATTTTTTAACTTTACAACCTTTACTAAGATTTATTTATTGGCGGCCACTTTAACGACCACCATGAAGATTATCGGTTAAAGATATTATTATTCTTGCAAATACTTTTGTAGAAATGTTTGCTACAGTCTTTTACAAAATAAAGATCAATTTCATAACTTAGCAGATGGCGTGGTTGCCGTAATGATGTCACCATTTTGGCTTATCTAGTCGGGGGATTTATGCAGGGTGATATTTCTATACAGTTGCGGCAATAAAGTTAGGCTGTAAGAGACGTATTTATTTCTATTCGTAAAATATTGATACAATGTTTCACACATTTCTTGACTTACCAAGATAAAATTGGCGTCGTATATTTTTGTATAGTAATATTTAATATGAATAGATAAACCCCATTTAGAAAATAGTTGAAATTTCTTTTTTCATTTAATGTGTAATTTTTAGCCAAAACAGATTTTTTTTAAATAGTTACTTTTGTGTATTTTCTTCTTCTTTACGTACTAAATAACTTTTTCTTATTGCAACTAACATTATACACTTTTATATCGAATATTAATTGGCAAAGAAATAAGTTAAAATGTAGCAACTTACATGACCCAATTTTAAAGTATTCGAAGTTACGAGTTACGAAGTTACGATTACGTATAATGAAACTACATGTTTAATTTTTTATGAGGTAAGGTAATTGTTATGGAGTAATATTTTTGTTAAAAAATTTCCTGTTTATTGTTTAAAATTATATAATATAGAAAAAATAATTTTATAAAATATAAATATATACATACTACATTAATGTATGCACACTTTTGTCAGCTTGTCATGCCAATTTATAGTAGGCTATAATTTATAGGTTTTCCTAGGGTTAATTATTAAGGAGGTAGATTTAAATATTTTATCTAAATTATAATTATAAAAACCACGTCTGATTCATGTTACATTAAAAATGTTTTAATTTGTACGGCTTAATAAGGAAAAATATAAAATTATATTATGAAAACCAATCAAATAACATTCACATGTGGTTTTAATCATTAACCAAGTATGGGTGTTCTTAAAACGTCAGAAAACAGAATGCAATGAGTTTAGTTCTATATTTGGCAAGTCCAAATATAAAATAACTTACGTACACACAACATCAACGAACTTTACTGTTTGAAGAATTTCAAATTATAACGAAAACATTCCTATACTGCTGTATATAGGAATTGTTTTGTCTAGAAAAATCTGTAAAATGTAATGTAGGCTCTTTTTGCAGAATGTAGTACAACACGCTAACAGGAATATGGAATATTACTGCGTGAATGGCTGAGTTTATATTTGTACAGGAAGACCCAAAAAGTAAACTTTGTACTAAAACAAACATCAATTCATGATATATTATTTGTAAAAAATATGCTAGTAAATAAATTATTTTTGCATTAAAAAAAAAATACTTAATATTATTTGAATTTGTTGTTTTTTCACGAAAAAATATTATAACCTTGTCTAGATTTAGACAAGACTAGATTTAGACTTTTAGACTACTTAGATTTAGACTATTTGTCTATTTAGACTGAGTTAACTCAGCGTTAAATCGAATCAGGAGTTTTATATCTTCTCATAATAAGCTGACTGTCCTGGATTTTGTTTACATAAGATTATGATACCATTACTTTTATTATTTCCTTTGCTTTCAGTACTTTTAATTTTTATTAAAACTGTTAATAAATGTTAAATTTTTATTTTTAAGTTCTGGGTGTTCATAAAGTAGGAAGAATTTGAATTAGGCGCCGTTTTGTCATATGACGGTTGGTAGCCGTGTTTTTATAATTTTTGTCAACTTTTGTAATTTCCATTGGTAGCCTGATAGCGTTTATGTTTTTTTGTTGTTTAGGTTAATAATGGAGTCGATGACAACTGAACAACGCATCCAAGTGGTAAAAAGTTATTATAAAAACAATGGAAGTGCCACAGCAACCGTTCGTGTGGTACTCGGACGTAATGCCATTCCAACCGAATCATAAGTTTTGAAGTTGATGTGGAAGTTTGAGAATCACGGGTTCTGTGTTAAACGTTAAGGCCGCTCTCACACCGGTGAAACTCGACCTCGACGCGATTAAAATGACTCTGCCTCGACTCGACCGAAAAACGAGTCGCGTCGTGCATGTTTGCAAATCGAGGAGACTCGACCTCGACGCAACTGTTAACCTTTTCTTCGAATCCACCTGCAGTTTGCAAAATGTAAGTAATAAAGAAGACGTAGTCGTTGCTTATTATTATTTAAGAAGAAAACAGAAAAAAACCGCAGCTGTTGGATATCACCGTATATAAGTAATAATCGCAATAGAGGAGCTAATGTGCGTGCCCAGGAACTCTCCTGTGATGAAAACAAATTTTAGTATTTTTATCGGATGCCAAAGAAAGGTAATATCTCGCCTAGAATATTCTGTTAAATTGAAATTGAACTGACACGGTATTTTTTAACTTCAAGCACAAAGGCTGCGTTAGCTTCTTTGTCTGCCAAGGTTATACGCGACTAGTCGAGCAGATGTTGGACAAGCTCAGTCGCATGAGATCGGTTCGATCGAGGTTGCATCAAGATCGTTCTGGTGGGAGGGCGAACATATAAATGTAAGGGTAGGACTGGTATCGGACGTCGAGTTGCAGTCGAGTTTCACCGGTGTGAGAGCGGCTTAAGAAAACCGGGCGACCGCGTTCTGTTCGAACTGAAGAAAACATTGCAGTCGTGCGTGACAATTTTTTTTTTGCATCCAAGAGACTCCAAAAAAGAGTATAGGAAAAGTCTAGATAAAACTGATAAACAAAAAAAAGTCAATCACAATGATAAATTCATCACTTACCATCAAACATTTGTTTCTGCTACTGCTTATTTCAGTAGGCTTGTCATGAACCCCTATGTTTTAAATAGCACGAAAAATTGAAAAGTTAAACACAATGATAAATTCATCACTTGCCAATAATTTGTTACCGCTACTGCTTAACTCAGTAGGCTTGTCATGAACCTCTTTGTATCAAATAGTACACAATATTTGTTTAATTAGAAGTTATATACTTTTCAACTAAAAACTATTTAGAAAGGAATTCGTGCACACTGTAAAATGTTTCATCAATCAAGTATTGTTTTAGCTTTTTTTTTAAATGACTTAAAGTGTCCGTATGTACCGTAATTAATGTCAATGTGACCGTAAGCCCCGGAGAATCAGCCGCCGACGAGCTCAACAGTTGAGTTTATCACCAACTTCACTGCATGAAATCCTTTCAAAAGATCTGAAAATGCATGCGTACAAAATTCAAGTTACAGAAGAGTTGAAGCCTGCAGATCATCTTTCCCTCTGGTTTATAGCCTAGTGTTCGCTTAGGTATCCTATTTTTCCTCATTCTGCTCACATTTTCCAACCACTGCCTTCAGTTCTGAGATACTCTGTATTTATAGAGAAGATGTTGAGTTCCTTCCTTATTTCGGTATTCCTGTAGCGATCGTCTATACTACACCCGTATATATGTCGAAGAATTTTTTGTATTCTATTCGAAAATAAAGAATCGCAAAGTATATAAATATGGTATATACTATACTTATATAAAATAATACATATTATTTATTACTATGCTAATATAAATATAGTATAGGGCTATAGTAGGGCCTATAATATTGTGTATAAATTCAAGAAAGTTATTATTTCTATCAATATCGTGTTACATTTAATTCTATTTCATCGCCCATTTCAGATAATAAAATTTCACTTTATATTAGAAATAAGATTTTGATGATTTTCTAGATTTTATTATTTTCCAAAATTTGTACTACCAAAATAAGTTGCGTCTTATTTTCGAGAGCGTCTTAGAATCGAGGTTATAAGGTATGTTACTGTTTAGAAATAAAGCGTAGACTACTAGATTTTTGCATGCATTGGGGTTTGTTACGGACGAACTAAGAACAATAAAAATTTTATCCTTGTTTTTTATTTTTTATTTTTGTTTTGGAGCATAAAAAATATTAGTTAAAATTACTCAATTGTTGCTGTTGGTGAAAGGTATAAATCTAAATTTAATTATGATATAGGCCTTCGGACCAGCCGAATCAGTCAGCTGGTAGAAAGTCGCTATTATTTGTTCAGTAACACCGGTTGGGCAAGTGACTTTGTATGGTGACCATCTGACAGCCATCCATGAACAAACTCAATCGGGGGTTCCTGTTCAAACTCATACCTAATCCACGTCAAATAATACTGCAAAAAGCAGCGATCAAATTGGGTAGTTGTCGATAATGTGCAGTTCCCGATAACAAATCCAAAAAAAAGTTATGATGTTTTTAGCTGATAACATTCAGGCCTACAATCGATCTAATACGAGCTGAATGTTTGCAGAATACTAGTAGTTGTTTGCGTCAACTTACGTGCATACCCTCTAATTTAATTTTTATAAAAGTGTTTTTTACCCACCCTGTTTTAAGTAGTGACCAGCTCGTTGAGGTGCGTGTGTTTTACGCGCACACATATACATTTTTAGAGTACAGGCCAGAAATTCAATCACACCCAACTGACCACTAATGAGCAAAATTGCACTGCGCTTTCAACCCTCTTCTAAATTCCACCCTCTTTACCCATTTTCCCTTATTTGGGGGAATTGTGAGTGGTTTTTTGTAAGGACGTACAACTGAAAATGAAGAAGGGGAAATATTTGTTGGTAGGGCATATTGCGGAGGAAGGACAAATTCAATGTACCGCTGTCTCATCAACAAAAAATTATGAAAATTTTAATGGAAATTTCAACTCAGAATTTTCATTATTATTTTTTTTTATGTTTTGTTTTCATTTAAATGTGCATTACCGTTATATTGCTTCATTTGTATTACTGTAACAAAATGCTAATTTAAAACAAAATGAGAGAACAATATTTTTCTTTTCTGCAAAATATAGCTATCACAAAATACATTGTTTGCATAAAATAATTGAAAGTTCAAGGTCATAAAAAAGATCATCGTCAAGATTTATCAAAACTTAATATATAGCATTTTATTGTCAAGAAAACTTGCTTGAGCCATAAAGTGTTGTCAGAAAACTGTAGTTTCAAAGTATGATAAACAATTGTCTAGCTTTTGTACGGTAACCAGAATCACAATGATTAATCAATGAAATGGTTTTTTTTTTGTTTAACGACCGACTGTTATGCATTACTGCTAATGCAGACGGTGAAGGATGAAATGATTTTTTATAACGTATGAAAATATGCCGTGCCTGAATGGGATTCGAACCCAACACCTCATGATGAGAGGCGAGCACGTTACCAACTAAGCCAATGCGGCCGGCACTGAAATGATTGAATTTATATATTAAACTAAATTCATTATACAGAAGTCAAATTTTTCACACATTCATCTCACCAAAACAAAATGTTTTTAATGTTATAGGCCTATTGAAATTTTTCTGGGTAATTTATTACGGCTTTCAATAAATGTAGTTGTTTAGGTCATCTTCCGAAAGGCTGATGACCTAAACGTTGTTTGAACCTCGAGAGGCTTTACTAAGTAAAACGAAGAGTGAAGTGTTTACAATTGCCTTTCTTACTGAGTGGAAGCCCTCTGAAAAGCATCTACTTTCCACCCTGCAAAATTACACCTTCACTTCATTCATCACAGGGTCAACAAGGTCTAGCTGCATAATGAAATTCATTATTCTCAGAGGAGATAACTATGACTGGCGTCTTTACACCTCTACCTCTTCTGCTCTTAAATGCTTCAATCATATAATTGGCTGGCCATGTAATAAGAAACAGAATCATTTTTTGTAGCCCTGGAACTAGCAGATCGGGTGCAAAATTTTCACCGATCTGCTCACTCGGTGGAGTATTAATTATTTAATAATTTAACACTCCACCTGTCTTTTATGGCCACCAATGAATGCTAGCTACAATTAATCTTCTTCTTCTTCTTCTTCTGCCTTTCAAGGATAAGCATCTCTGCCTGTTCCGAACGTCTCAAATCTGCCCATCTCTTTCTCGGGCGTCCTCGTTCTCTCTTACGCCGTGGCTGTTGCTGGGTCTGCTATCGGGAGCCGCCCCTGGCGATGGGGACGCTCGTCAACTCTGTTGGAGAGTGCTAAGGAAATAAAATACTCAGGATGGACAAAAACCAGTGAAGATGGTCAACGGCTCCAAAGGCGGACATGGAAGACTTTTCTAACGGCGGAGGAGGCGGAAGAGCCAAGAGCGGCATCTCGAAGGAACTGTCCTGCAGGCTCATATGCAGTGATGTGGCTATCCTACTAATGAGCTTAATCTGCGCAGGGCTAGTAACGCGGCCAGACGATTTTCTTAAACGCTGGCAAACCTCATGATGCCTCAGATGATGGACCGGGATAAACGGATAATATAATCAGCTACAATTAATAAACTTTTGAATTCCCTATAACTTCTATTATATAGATTTTTGCGCTAAAATGCTTATTAAACCCGCAGTCTTAGAGAAAACGGTTTTTTCTTATTGAGAACAGCCTCCCCAAGAATTTCACCAGACATGGCGCCTACCCTATATTGAAGAGCATAAAAAATATAGTAAATGAAGCAAATTTAAAAAAATCGTAGGAGCCGTGTTTGAGAAAATCGCAAAACAGTGAAAAATGACACGAATATACAACTACTTCCGGTTGACTGATTTTGATTAAAATGTTCGTGTCAGATCCTCTAGTGGTATCTAACTTAAGTTTCAAGTTTCAACTTTGCACGATGTTCCGTTCTTGAGATATTCTGTTCAGACACAGACAGACAGACAGACAGGCAGACACACTCACACACACACACACCAATCGCTAAAAAAATTGTTTTTTGTGTTCAGGGGGTCTGAAAACGTGTAGCTCCGATGAAAACTAGATTTTATAAAATCGACATGAAAACAATACTTTCCTTCCTATATATTCATACAGGCAAGAGAAAGTAAAAAAACATTCTAGATTTTATCTACTATTCTTAAAAGTTATACTAAATAAGATCAATACAGTTTGTTACTCTAAGAAATTAATTGTAACTTTAAAACAAATTGACACATTTCATCAGTCTAACATTTTGTATTCGAATCAAATCACAAATTTTTAATGGTAGATTTCTAAAAGATAGTTATCCAACATACAATATTTTTGTAATTCATATTGAACTGAAAAATAAACTTAAATTTTTTTAACTCCAACAACTGTTGTTGCATTTGTTCAGTTGTACAAGTAAAGGCCGATCAATTTATGAATAATGTATATACAGTGCAGCAGAATGTAAAATATACAATTGAAATGCAGAGCAGTATTCTATATTTTCTAGTTCCAACAAGCCACCATCGCTTTGAGGAATTGATGAATTCACAGCAAGGCATAATTTAAATATAGGCTAGTTTTAGAAAAGGGTTACCATGAACAAGAGAGGAATATGATATTGAAGTACAAGATACCTCATAGCTCTGTGTAACGACAGGCGATACACTTGACATAAAATTACAATAGAGCTGTGGCTTTTCGAAAGATAACTATCAGGCCATAAATAAAATCCTAAATATACAGGTATATAATACGTAACTATTGTTAAACTAAAATTTTATAAAGTATTTATAATGTGTATTTTACTCATTTTGTCATTGATTTATATTCGTATTTTTCTTCCACCATGACTAAGCAACTATATTAATCCATACTGATCACAAAACAGATCTAATGATCTCCATAAAGACCACATCCCCATTTGCTTCTAGTCTGTATCTAAGTACTTCGAGCATGATCTTCTTGGGAGCATCCGTTGAAAATTATCTCTCCATTGTTCAAAGATTTGAGTTTTCAGTGCTGAAATTTCCAGCCCTACTCAAATATTTTCATCAAAACTAAGTAATTTTATAAGGAAGAAAAATTTTTGATAGTTTTTACTTTCTCTTGCCTATAGGAATATACAGGAAGAAAGTATTATTTTCATGTGAATGTTTCGAAATCAAGTTTTCACCGAATCTACACGTTTTCAGACCCCTGAACCCAAAAAACATGTTTTTAGCGATTGGTCTGTGTGTGTGTGTGCATGTGTGAGCAAAATATCTCAAGAACGAAACATCTGACGAACTTTAAACTTGAAACTTAGGTTAGATACTACTAGAGGACCCAACACAAACATTTTGATCAAAATCTATCAACAGGAAGTAGTAGTTTATTCGCGTCATTTTTCACTTTTTTGCGATTTTCTCAAAAACGGCTCATACGATTTTTGTAAAAATTGCCTCATTAACTACATTTTTTTAGCTCTACAAGATATGGTAGGCGCCATGTTTGCTGAAATTCTTGGGAAGGCTGTTTTCTCGTAAAAAAATTGTATTTTTAAGATTGTGGCTTTAATATACATTTAAGCGCAAAAATGTATAATAAAAGTTATAGACTATTAAAAACCTACACCTTTTAATTCAAACATGGTTTTGTATAACGCTTAGTTTAGCAGTAATTACGATTTTCTGTTTTCTTTTCATGAGAATCTATAAAAAATGGATTTTTAAAGATTTCGGCCTTAGTATGCATTTTACGACAAAAGTGTAGTCTATAATAAAATTTATAGAAAATTAAAAGATCTACAACTTTTATAATGAGCATATTTTCTACAGAGCCTAGTTAAGCGTGAAAGAGTGATTTTCCTTATTTTCAAGCCAAACTGAGGTTGATTTTCAATTTGCATCATTCACTCATGATTAAAATAAGGTTAGACTATGTTTATTGAGGTTAGTTTTTTGTTTATTTCTAATGTTTTATTACTAATATTAGGTTATATTGTTTTATATTTGCATTGGCAAGAGAAAGTTGTGTGAGTTTTTCATACCAGATTTTCTTAAACAAAAAGATGACATTTAATTGTAGTTGGGAATTGTAAGTTCTTAATACAAGATGTAGTCTACTTACATTATACATCAGTTACTGGGGAAAAATTTTCGTTTAGTTCATTAGTAATTACATTCTAACTTGCCCTTAACGGACCCTGGAAATAAGGGAATCCTGTCAACGAAAAATTCTGCAGGTCCCGCGAACTTACTATAGGAAATCACTGTAAATTTACCTGCACTTACCGGAAACTTTCCAACGCGGAAACGGAAAGAATATATAATGCAATAATAGAAAAGTTTTTATTAAAGGAATTGTTTAAAAGAAGAACGATGCACGGAAGGAAAACAATCCGAAAAGCAGCTCACAGTTTTTCTTTGTGGATTTATGTTGGGTGAACTTGAAAAACATTTAGTCATCTGAAAACCCGACAAACCGCGTGTGTTTCAAAAACGTGAATAAGAAAAATCTTCCAGTCGAGTTGAGATCAAATAAAAAGTCGTGAATGACTTCTTTGATCATGGAAGAGTGGCTAATAACATTTAATGCAAAAATAAAAAACCAAAATAGACATGTACTTCTATTTCTCGATAACGCAGTGTATTTAAATTTTTAAACTGTAGCAGTATTGTATTTTAAGTTGTAGACAATACAAAAATCTACAATTTTCATTCTAAACATTTTTCTGTACAACACTTAGTTTAGCGGTAATTATGATTTTCTGTATTTTTTTCATGAAAATCTGTAAAAGAAATCGATTTTTTAAGATTTCAGCCTTAGTATGCATTTTCCGACAAAAGTATATAATAAAGTTTATAGGAAATTAAAAGATCTACAACTTTTATTTGAAGCATTTTTCTCTACAGAGCCTAGTTTAGCGTGAAAGGGTGATTTTCCGTATTACACTGGTCTGCATCAAAAATTTCCTTTGAACTTTAATAGGTGATCTTAATGTATTTTGACTCCCTGAATCCAAATCTGAGCTCCGTTTTGGTCCATCACCCACCATTTTTAGGGGATGAGCCACTCCCCCTTATTTGGGAAATTTCAACTTTTTATCAGTCTGGTGTAACTATGATATGAAATTCTGCAGTTGTATCACGTTTTAATGGTTCTCCAAGGCCTAGCTAACACTGAAAGAGTACAATAAGAGAGTATTGATGTATTGATACATTTTGTGCATTTTTACTTATAAAATTTTTCTGGTTCAAGATACTTGTCATCGAACAGGCTACATATACTAAAAGAGAGTGGTTTTACTTGGAGGTAGCTTTTCTCTTGTACTGATCTCTGGGAGTTTCACGCAAGAGTGACCAGCAATAGTCTGCTAACATACTTGAGTTCCACTTCCCAGAGAACAGTTTTTCGAAGATTGTCGATGAAACCTTCTCCGTGTGCATCGTAAACTGCTACCAAGTTTTCTGGGAAAAAGTCCAAATGCGCGTATAAAAGGTGCAATTTTAATAACATGTTGCAACCCATCGACTCGTATGCAGATATCAATTCTTCGATGAGTTCAACATAATTTTCTCTAAGCTAAGCTTATCACTTGGTCCGGCTTCCCACCCTCCCACACCACTGAACTAACGGTGGTATCATCCCTCCCCCTTCGGTCTTCATGCATAAATGTGCGTGCACTGAGATACCATTTTCTATGGAGGGGAGGATGGGGTACTTATAACCTCCCCCCGCCTCTCGCTTTATTAGGAATAACCGCTTTTACGTGTTTTTTACGAGAATTTCGGGGGGCCTCAAAAACGGTGGATGATAGAGAGAAACGGAGGTCAGATTTGGATTCAAGATACCTAACGATCACCCATCAAAGTCCAAGGGGAAAAAACTTTCTTTTTTTTGCAGACCAGTGATATTAATCCTAACTAAGGTAGGTTTTCATTTTGCATCATTCACGTTTGATTATAATAAGATTATGTTTTTAAAGTTAGTTTTTTGTTTATTTCTAATGTTTTATTACTAATGTCAGATTATATTGATCATTATTTGAATTGGCAAAGAGAAAGTCGTGTGAATGTTTCACACCAGATTTTTTTAATTGATATAATTTTTCTGAACATTTTACAGTCCAAATAGGTCCCGTTCTCAATTAGTTCGGATTAGCGTTACGGTTTGGAATAAGATAGTACTTCGAAAGTGATAAGAGTTACCTCCATTTTATAGCACAAATCGATGTGAATTATCGATAGCAGCATCGCTTTGCCAAATCATCTCTGATATGGTTTATTAAATGTGGTTTCAAAAAATAAACTTAGAGAATCAATTAAGCTCACTCAACATGTCGATTGGTAGTTAACTAGAGTATTTACCGAGAAACTGTTGTTGGAATCTACGTATTTTAACTAAAATAACTGCATATTTCAAATTAAATTCTGCAACAGAATATTCTATTTATTCCAGATCCACTCACCAGGGGATTTATCTTGTGGTAATAAAAATGAATGGAGTCACGATAGATGATTCATTGATAAATAGTCTTAGCAGTACATGGTTTCTTCAGTTTAGCGAAAATTATAACAATTATTAAAGTTTAGACACCCAGATTTTAAATTCACGATATATCTGTTCTAATGTTTAAAGACCTCAAAATTAGAGGAATAATCTGTAATGATCGAAATCTCTAGTTATTACTTAAATTTCAATAATTTAGCGAGTTAACTGGATATCTAGTAAATTTGCAATTTGACACATGTCCAAACTCTGATCATATTAAGTTACGCTCGGCTGAATTAATTTTAATTGCCTGCTAATAAACTAGTTAATGTTATTGGTCATGAGTATATATATATATATATATATATATATATATATATATATATATATAAAACAAAACAAATTAAATATAAAACTCACCTCAGAGTATTAAGTTACATTTATTCGAGATCTTTCGTCTCTCTCGAAGACATAATCAGGAATTAATAAACACACTAATCACATAAAACAAAAAACATTAAAACAATAAAAATTATTGTCGAAGACCACGTCAATTATTTCCTATATCATAAACCATACCGCGCGCGGTTATTCGGCCGAATGATGGTATAATCATTTGTACCTAGTTTATGATACGTACATCATTTTAGATAAGGTGGGGTGTTACATTAATTGCACTCGATCTGTTAGTTCCAGGGCTACAAAAAATAGTTCTGTTTTTTATCATATAGTCAGCCAATTACATGACTGAACTAAAACAGAAGAGGTAGAAATGTAAAAGACACTAGTCAGAGTTATCTCCTCTGAAAGTAATAAATTTAACTATACAGCCAGACCCTGTGGTGAATAAAATGAAAGTGCCATTTGCATGGTGGAAAGTGAGTGCTTTTCGGAGGGCCTGGCATGCTGATAAGCTACTCTTTCAACTCAGTGAGGAAGGAAATAGTAAACAACTACTCTCTTCGTTTTTACATAGTAAAACCTCTAGCTAGAGGTTCAAACGAGCCTTTCAGCTGTTAACCTAAACAACATAACAAAGAATAAAATATATTTTTTAAAGTGACAAACAAGTTTATTTATTTATTTATTAACTGATGTGTTTAAATTAAAAGTTACGCTGGTAATCAAATTGACTAAAAACCAGAACTATGATTTAATATTGATTTACTGCTAATAGATATGTGTTCTATGTGGATATAGTTATTTAATATTACAGTAATAATTAAAATAGCATTAGTTCTGATTATTTATTGAGAGATGTGCTTCGCAGAATGAAACAGAAATTTTGTAAATGAAGTATAGTAGTTATTACAATGAATTAATAATAATTTGGGAAGTTGTGGTTGGGTTAAATGTTTTGTACTACACAAAATAGCTCTAATGCGGTTTACCTACATCTATTTTGGTTGAAACAAATTACACAACTGGATTATAGTTGTTTAGATGCATGATTGATATTGGTTATGCTAATAGAACCTAAACAGACAAAAATTAATATTGGTTATTTTAACCCAAATAATGGTAATTTGGATATGATTTTATAATATGTTATTTGAACCATTTCCGCTCATTTTCTCGGTTTCCGTTCTGCAATAATAGTATTGATTGTGTTAAGGGGAGATTGTTCTTTGTATCCCGTCAATGTTAAATTTGCTATTTTTAGGTAAATTTTTCATCGGATTAGTAAATGATAGGGAAATTAAACTTTACACACCAAAGGTGTCGGGTTTCTTCTCGAGCTACTGACATTTTTTTCAATTTAATCTTTGAACCATACCATTTTTTTAAAAATTACGAATAACATAAAATTCTTACAAATTGTTTTCTACGTTTTTTGCGTATTACTAATTTTTGGAGCACCTGAGGAAGTCATTAAAATGTCGGTATGTGTGGATATACAAGATAATTAACTGGTAAAAATTTTAGCCTGGTATGTTTATTGGTTTCTGAGAAAAATGTATTTTAGTGTTAAAAACCCACCGGGTTGGTCTAGAGGTAAAGTTGTCGCCAAAATCAGCTGTTTAACAGCTGATTTTCGGAGACGAAGGTTCCTGGTTCAAATCCTAGTAAAGGTAGTTACTTTTATACGGATTTGAATACTAGACAGTGGTTACCGGTGTACTTTGATGGTTGGGGTTTAATTAACCATACTCTCTCAGGAATGGTCGGCCTGGGTCTGTACAAGACTACACCTCATTTACACGTCATACACGTCATCCTTATCTCATTGGGTTGCTTATTGTTCTGGATTGAACAGATTGTAACGTACACAAATTAGGAACAAAAAAAAGTGTTAAAAATCTAAATTTACGGAAAAACGCAAGGGACAAGAAGCACAAATCAAAAACAAAAGGTACACAAGTAAATTTCCCAACAACAGTTGTTTAGAAAGCTGAACCAACAGCTGAGATTACAAAAAAAAACAGTGATGCAGATATTTTAAAAACTAAAATTTTCTTTGCACTAAAGCGAGCAGTATAAAATCGTGAAAAATATCGTTCTCGGTAACATAATTTTTCTGTGTAAACTTGATAAAAACTTAATTTTTTCAAAAAAAAATTGTTTTTTTTGACGTAATTTAATTTTTTTTCTGGTAGATCTAGATCTAGGCCTAAACTATTGAAAAACATAAACAAAAATCGAAATTTTGAGTTAAAACCATCGTGCCATCTCCCCTTTTATTGAAAAAAGATGTAGAGAAGGAGAAACTCAAAGAATTATCTGAAACTTCACTTCACTGGTCAGTTTATAATGATAATTAATTAAGAATGTAAAATGCAAAATGGTAGTAACCATTTTGCAAAATTCTTTCGTCTGATGCAGTCATTTTGTACGCCGATTCGTTTTTTGATTTTATCTTTTAATGAAGAAAGACGATTTTTTATCACTACCGACGTGGAATCACCCAGTGTCAAAAAATCAACAATAATTTTTACTCTCTCTTGCCTATATGAATATATAGATTTTAATTTAAATTTTTCGAAATCGAGTTTTCACCGGTTTACACGTTTCCAGACCCCCTGAACCCCAAAAAACATGTTTTTAGCGATTGGTCTGTGTGTGTGAACAAAATATCTCAAGAACGGAACATTGTAGGAAGTTGAAACTTAAAACTTAAGTTAGGTACTACTAGAGGACCCAACACGAACATTGTCATCAAAATCGTTTAACCGGAAGTAGTAGTTGATTCGTGTAAATTTTACTTTTTCGCGATTTTCTTAAAAACGGCTCTTATGATTTTTTTTAAAAATCACCTCATTTACTACATATTTTATGCTCTACAAGATAGAGTAGGCGCCATCTCCAATGAAATTCTTGGAAAGAGTGTACTCGTAAAAAAAATGTTTTTTTTTTTTTAAGATTGCGGCTTTAATATGCATTTTAGCACCAAAATGTATAAAAAAAGTTGTAGAGAATTTAAAATCTTACAACTTTTATTTCAAACATTTTTCTGTATAACAAAAAAATGTTATACAGAAAAACATTTAAGATTAAGATTAAGATTAAAATTTGATTTAAGATTACCGTTAAATCTTAGTTTAACGGTAATTACTGATTTTCAGTTTTTTTTTCATAAAAATTGTAAAAAATCGAGTTGTTTTAAAGATTTATAATAAAATTTTTAGGAAATTAAAAGATCTACAATTTTTATTATGAGCATTTTTCTCTACAGAGCCTAGTTTAGCGTGAAAGACTGGTTTTCCGTGATTTTAAGCCAAACTGAGGTTGATTTTCATTTTGCATCATTCAATCATTAAAATAAAGTTGTTTTATTACTAATGTTAGGTTATAATGATCATTATTTTCATTGACAAGAAAAAGTTGTGTGAGTGTTTTACACCAGATTTTTCCGAATATAACACGCACACCATTTTATCGGATCGATTTCGTTAGATAAAGGTGGGTGGTATATTCGAGTAAATACGGTATTACAAATATCACGTGTTAAACCGTTAAATATGAATTTTCTCTTGATTTTTTTACAAAATCGAATCCAGAGCTTCTGCAATATTTTTTACTCTAGCAATACTATTTCTACAAGAATGCTAAAAATAAAATATACTGCTGTTTACAAAACTAATGGAAAATACTACAAAGAAAAAATTTTAAATGAAACACAGTTGCAATAGACTCATTAACACATTAGCTTTAAATTTATCTTAATGCTGAAATATTAGAATATCTAATGATACAAGAACAAAAATAGAATTTTTTTCAGAACATCCGTTGTGACCCCTTTAACACACACTTATGCACATGGACACGCATGTGTACACGCTAGAATAAGAGAGACATCCATCTAAAACACGTACATGTTTGGATTGATACATCTTGAGGTTGACTTCTTAGTATTTAATTTTTGAAGTTAGGGGATCGAATTTTTTTCACGAAAACAGTTTTCTACGTAGTTACAAGAAAGTATAATGAAAACATAAAAATAAAATAACTTCGGTACCTGCAGGTTTATTTCTTTTCATGTTATAAAAAGAAATTAAATATAAACGATGATGGTGAAAAAATTGTACTTTTAGATGAAATGTATTCGTAAACAACACATGTATTATTGTATTTAGGTCAACAATTAAACCAATGTCATGTATATGTTGTTCACGTTCTATGATGTCAAATCTATTTTTATGTAATATAATAAATTTAAGATGTATTTTTGGTTTCCAGTTTGATTTTGACGAATTACACTTTTTATTTTTTGTCATTCTGATTAATGTAGGCTTGAAATTTGAAATGACGCTTTCAGAAAATATCATTTCTGATTTATTACTACTTTGACGTTTACAAATGGGAACGTCGGGAAATGATTTTATCAATAAAAATAACCCCGTGTCCTAAATAAATCTGAGACGATAACTGAAAAGAACGGAAAGCTGTTTGCTGTAGTGCGGGTAATTAGAACTCTGAACTCAGCTCAACTGTCATTTTGTTTTGCAATCTCTTTTCATTCTCCTGTTTTGTTGAATTGTTCGTTCTTTCTTTCACTCTAGAGAGAAAATATTTCACTGAAGTTGTCAAATACAGAAAAAAGTTTTCTTTAATTTCAAACAAATTCTACTAAGAAAATAATTAAATATTTGGTGAACATAATAATCATTAAACAATTCAGTTTTATATCTTAACTTTAAAACTGGTATTTTCTTAAATTTGGTAATGATTTTTATTTTATTCATTTACAAAATTTAATTTAACAAAATATTCAATTTTAAATAAGTATTTTTTCAAAAAATCTTTTCGTGGTTATTTAAGCCTTCATCACAAGACAAACGTTCAAGTTCCTTGTTATCAAAATATTGTAACATTATAATAGTGATGTTCTAGAAATATTTTTTACCCTAGAACCGCCAATCTTCGATTTTGAGACGATGTTACCGCTTCTTGAACCGGTCGCATCGCAAAATCGGATTTGCTTCATAGCATTACAATGTTGTCTTTTAGTTTTAAATTTATCTACAGGCAGAGTTGCTGTTTTGTACAATAGTTTAGTAATGGATAAAGTAAATTTTTACGTATAATACAATAGTTTTAGTTGCATATTGTGCCTTTGGTTCTCTGTTGAAACCACGCTATCCTAGAGCTGAATTTGATTATTTCTTGGTTTACATGATGTGTTTTTGTATAATATAGGGTAATTCAAAAAGCGCGCCGGTTTTGATATATCAAATTAAGAGATTTATTTTATTGAAAAACTAAAAATAAATACATCAACAAGTTCATCTTACCTTCCGATTTCATGTATGAAAAATGATGTCATGCATGTGTCCTCCTCTACTGCGCTGGCACGCATCAACTCTGTCCATGAAATTGGATATTACTGCACGACAAGTTTCGACTTCCATTTGCCCGATAACCCGTCGAATTTCCTCCTTCAAGTCATTGATGTTTCGGGGTTTACTGGCATACACCAATGACTTCAGATGACCCCAAAGATGAAAGTCACAAGGCGTCAAGTCACACGACCTTGGTGGCCATTGATGGTCGGAATTACGAGAAATGATGCGATCCTGGAACCGTTCACGGAGCAACAACATTGTTTCTCGTGCAGCGTGACAGATGGCACCATCCTGCTGAAACCACAACTCGTCAATGTCCATTCCATCCAAATGACGCCACAAAAACTCCCTAATCATCGTACGGTATCGGTCTCCATTTACTGTCACGGCTTGTCCTTCTTGATTTTCAAAAAAGTAAGGGCCGATGATACCGCCCGACCAAAAGCCACACCAAACTGTCACTCGCTGTGCATACATTTCCCTTTCATTAACCACGCGAGGGTTTTCTAAACCCCACATACGGCAGTTCTGTTTATTAACAAAACCGTTTAAGTGGAAGTGCGCCTCATCACTGAAAATGATTTTATTTGCGAAGGTGTCATCATCCTGCCGTTTTCTCAATACCCAGTCAACAAACTGTCGTCTCTTCTGGTGGTCTGCCACTTTCAAATGTTGCGTCAACTGAATTTTATACGGGTGATATTGGAGATCGTACCGAAGAATTCTCCGTACAGAAGAACATCGTAAACCCAATTGTTGAGAACGGCGACGTATTGATTTTGCTGGGCTAACAGCCACACTGTCACGAACCAACGCAACGTTCTGCTCAGTTCGGCCAGAACGACGACGTCCAGAACTTTTAAGGTCGACTGTTGAACCCGTCTCAAAAAACTTTTTCATGAGCCTGCGAACTGTTGATTCATTCGGTGCTTCATTACGTCCTAGAGTACCGCGAAGTCGCCTGACAGTAGCCGCATAACTCTCTCCACTCTGGTAAAATGTTTTGACGATTAACACTCGTTGTGAATAGTAAACTTCTCCATGGTTAGACACAGACTGCGAGAGTACTACACTGCGAACAAGAGAAACTACAACTGAATCGTCAATCGGAATGTTCTCCGAAATAGAAATGAGGTCTAACAATGTTGCCAACCGATAAACAAAAATTTACCAGCCGTTTAAAAACCGGCGCTCTTTTTGAATCACCCGTTATATTTTCTGCAGTTTTAAACATAGAATTTTTTTTATATTATTTTGAAATAAACATTATAAAGTAACGATTCGTTTGTAATGAATTTTGAAAGTAGAGCATAAGATAGTTTTAAACAGTATGTCATCTGAAATTTTAGAAAAATATTTGTCTAAAAATTATTTTCAAATAGCTTCAGCATCCGTAACTGTCAGATTAAAATTTCAATAATTTATTTATTCTATTTTTCTAAGTTTTCTTGTTACTTCGGTACATCACGTGATAAGGTTTGTGATTTATAGCAAATTTTTAGTGATTTCTTTGCGGTTCAGTGGCCCATATGCTAGAAATTCACTACCAGTCTAGAAAAATGTTATTGCCGGCTATAGGGTTAAAGTAATAAATAATTGATTTTATTGTAAGAAATTGTGCGTTGTATGAAGTGGTTAGTAAAGAAGTATAATGGATTTGGATGAATGAAGTGTTTTAAATAGGAATTCTCGGAAATCGAAACTAGTAGAATTGTTTGTTTTTATTTTCATTGCTTCTATTATTTTCCAGTCAAGCGAAGAAAAAAGTTAGAAGTGTCTCGATTGTTTGTGAAACAATCAGACCACACGTATAAAAAAAACGGTTTGCCCTTTTATAGTTAACTAGTTAGATCTTAAACCGTGAGTGGAATTATATTTGAAATGTAGATTCCTGTATTTTATTCATTCGTGTACCAGAACTGGCCGACGTAAAACCATAGAACGGATTTTAAGAAGATCGAAAGAGAATGCGAAAAAGTAAAAGCTACTGATACAGATAACGGACATTTTGGTGTTCTACAAAGAGTGTGAACAAAGAAAAAAACCTACGGGAAAAATGCTGAGTATGTGGTTTGCTTGCAAAACTTTCAGGAAATCTATTCAATGTGATAACTATTGGCACTAAACGATAAAAAATACTTGTCTGGATTTTATCAAACTTTTGTTTATAATGTCACCGGATGGCGACATTAAGTGGCAAGTTAAAACCTTTAATTTTTGGTGGCCCGGGAAATGACCGTTTAAGTGGTGGTCGTCTTGGAGAAGTCTTGGTCGTAGACGTCGTAGCGGTTGGAGGCTGGGCGACACGGCGTGTCATCGTCCAGCGGAGACGTCATCTTCTTCCCTCGCAGTAGTGCGTCGATGGCTGCTTCGTCAGATCCGTGGGCGTAAGGCTCGGTCGAGGGACCGCTGTGGGTATCGCTCGCGGCAGCGGGCGATGACGGTCCGGTTGACGGCTTACGCTGTTGGGTCGGCGAGTGGAAGCACTATCTTTTCTCTTGCTGGGTCGTCGATGAGTCTTTGTTGGAGTCCGGTAGCCGCGTGCTGATGGTGGACGTCTTGTCTGCAGTCTGGATCGGAATTGAATCTCTTGGCTCAGTTCAGCGCTCTTTTTATAGTCGCCGAGAGCGCTGTGGTATTAGTGTTGACCTTGGCGACAAAGGCTTCTGTCGGTACGCCGTCATAGGCCTACCGCCCCTTTCGGAACTATTAGCGGTTCCCTCTGTCGCTGGGTCAAAAGCTTTGTAGCCGGTAGCACTGTACTTAACCAAGAGTACGACGGTGACAATACAAACATTCATTTTTAGTGGCTATTTTTAAAATTAGTTATTCATCATTTTCCTTTGTTCGTCGTCCGTCCGTCATACCCAGATATCATAAACTACAAACGATAGCAACCTTTTTTCGGACTCGTAATTTACATAAAATTTTTGTAGGCTTACATTAGGTATAAAAATCCGGTTTCGACCGGAAGTGGCCCAAAACAGAAGTAAAAAAATCAAATTCGGAATTTGGAAACAAAAATAGTGTCATTCGATTTCTCTTAAAGAGTAGATAAAGGAAATCACTAATGGTTTTTGCCATAAATCCAAGTTAAACCTTTCTAAAATTACCATCAGCCATGGACGCGTCGATTCATAAAAAGGATTTTTTTAAATATAACTTATTTGAAGTAAAATACAATTTGGAAAAACATCTATTTTTAACACACAGTAATCTTATTTTTTAGGAGAATAACACTTGGCTGAAGTTGAATTAGGCATCGAGCTCTACACCTTTTGAACGAAAAACAAAATAATTATAGTTCATTCCACTTATCGTTGGACTGTTGTAAATAATTGAACTGCTCTGCTGTTGTCTGGATGCATATTAGTAGTTAAAAAATGCTTAGCGCAGGCCATCCCAATAACGAGAAAATCACATCTAATTGAAATCGTATTTAACCATGATATTTTTTTATGGTTGATCACGAAACTACACACAAGGAACACCAAAAAGCGTATTATTGTTTCTAAAACAGACATGAACATAAATATGTTGGTATAGCATGATTCGACTCGGTGCCTGGCCGTATAATACAGAACGTAGGTCAAGTTAGACTAATTTTTCCAACCGTACACTCATATGAAGCTCACATCAGTTTCATAAGTTAAGTGCAATAAATTGTAGAACGTAATTGATTCATACTAATAAACATGTAGAACGTAATTGATTCATACTAATAAACAATGTCAAAAACATTTACCATTCATAAAAACAGGTTTCAATGATTTTCTTATTGAATTTAAAACCTAATATTGAATAGTTAGACGTATCCAAGTACTGTAAATTTTATGGGGCGTTCCCCTGAAATGATATTTCTCTCTTTATACATAGAGAGTTTCGTAAGACCGATAATATTGAACACCTTTTCGGACAAAATATTGGTTAGGTCATCAGCCGGAAGGCTAGTTTGAACCTTTAGAGGATTTACAAAGTAAAACAACGAGTGAGGTGGTTTACCAAGCCTTCCTCACTGAGTGGAAAAGTAGCTTATGTTTATCAGCATGCCAAGCCCTCGAAAAAGCATTTACTTTCCACCCTTAAAATGACACCTTCATTTCATTCACCACAGAATCTGGCTGTATAATGAAATGCATTACTCTTACAGGAGATAACTCTGACTAGTGTCTTTTACACCTCAAACTCTCCTGTTCTTAAATGCTTTAGTCATATAACTGGCTGATAATGTGATAAGAAACAGAATTATTTTTTGTAGCTCTGGAACTAGCAGATCGAGTGCAAATAATTTAATTCTCTAACACTGCCTGTTATGGGCGTCACATAAAATATTAGGATTTAATTAAAGTTACAAATTTTAATGGAAACTTATATAGTCTACATTTTGTATTTTTGATAAAAATGACATTTTAAATAAATATTTATCAATTATTAAGTTATAGTGTATTTTTAAAATATCATTATTACTATTTTTTTTTAATCAAATAAGTATTTTCTTTAGTTGTTTGTCTCCGAAAATGTTAGATACCCCAACGATGAAAGTAGATCATACCAAATGAATCCCAGTGGTTTAAGTACTCAAAATTCAGGAAGGATTGTTAGGCTTTAATGTCCCAGTCCTAGTTTTAGGAAAAGCGAGAGGAACACGGTATGGTTGGGTTTTACGGTCGTAGGTTAATCGATAAAAACAGCCTCCTGCGCATCGTAAACTGCGCATTACGTCACTTTTGTAATAGCTACAACCATTAAAATGCCACTCAAGAAGACACGGCTTTAATTGATGTACTCTATTTTATATTTTATACTTATTACTTACTTCTACAAACCCCCCTCTCGGTCCATCAGTACTTCTTTCCCTTGATAGTAATAGTACTAGTAGTAACTTACTACTGCAAACGCATTTCGGAACTCGGTAAAGAAAATGTACTCATAAATATTTTGTTCGGTTCTTTTATGTATTACTCACAGAAAGAACGTAGCTTGATCAAATATTAAATACAATAAAAAATAAAGTACACTAATTACTTGGAGCAGTTGCTCGGACTTGATGAGAGTTTCGTCGAATTTTTGAGTGCCATTTTGATTGAAATGGTAGCCAATTTGTACTTTGGACTAAAAGGTAAAGAATTCTTGCATTAATTTTATAAATTAGTATAGGTTCATACGTGTCTCAGGAACGTATCCGTTTTCGCCAACATCTTTAAATGAGGAAAACCGGTTCCTTTAATACGAGACTTTACTTTAGAAATTTACAAGAAGTCAAAGGGAGCTAATTCAAGTGAATAAGGTAGATCCACCACAACAAAGATGCTTTTGCTGGCCAGAAACTGCTTCACAGATATGGCCTTGTGAGCTGATGCATTGTCCTGGTGCTAGAACCATCTAAAACTTCACAATTGTTGCCTATTTTCCTGATGTTTTCACGAACTCTTTTCAGTAGTCAAATGTCGTACAAAGCTGATTAAAAATTTGACCATTGGATCCATTTAATCATTACAATTCCTATACTACCGAAAAATGCAAGCGACAATGCCTTGTATTTTGACTTTGAAATGCTTGCTTCTTATGGTCTTGGAGATTCTGGACACTTTCACTGCATCGAATGGCACTTACTTTCAGAGTTGTAGGAAAGTTTCTGCGGCCAATTTCTTAAGGTTTACAAGAAATTCAATATTATTTTTGTTCAGTTTTCATACTAAACATTTATCCGGCAGAACTCAGCTGCTCGAGTTCACTTTTCGATGCAATACTCCCGACTGAGGGGACCGATCGAATCTAAACTCTCACCGTGGATAGAGCAAGGGTGCGGCATGACGTAAACAAAAGAGTTTTTACCAATTCCATTCTTGTTTTTCAAATTATGCATTAAATCCTGTTTTTTGTGTCACACCCCATATTCATTTAGTGAAGATTATATGAATTTCTTTTAGCTCATTTAACTTTATCGAACTCTGTAATCTCTGGATCAACAAATATAAACAAAGAATTTTTGTAATATAAAGTCCTGGACAAAATTAAAGCATCATGTAAAATTTTGGGCTACGTGCAAAAACAGTTATTTTCTTCAATGTACTAGGTTCATTTTTGTTACTGTTATTCTTCTTATTATAATTTTAAACAATATTTAATATTTTTTAACAAAAAATGAGAATTGTAAATTTTATTTATGGTAATTTAATGAAAAAACAAGATAAATTATCTTTAAAAATACAAAGTTTTATTCAACAAAAACGAAAGGGTTACTTACAGTATATTGAATGAAAGTTTTCTATATTTAGTTCATACTGTGATAATATCGGAGAGGAAAGAGTATTCGAGAATTTTCAAGGAGGACCAAGAGTTTAAAAATGTTAACGTAAATAATAAGAGAGTGAACAATAGGTTTCCAAGAAATAGTTATAAATGGTTGAATAGCACAGGTAGACCGCCTTTTGTTGAACGACTATCGTAAAGTCGGGTGGGTACCTATCTAGATAACTGGCCTTTTTAGAACACCTTATATTCAATCCTAATTTGTTTACGGTTATTAAGATTTATCCAGAAGCCGTCAGAAGGACTTTGTATTTTATTATTATATCGAACATCTCATTAGCCTACCTATTGTATAAGCGCCGGTTTGTTTACGGCCGAATTTCAGTTATGATTTGTTTGTGTTTGAGTGAGCGAATCGCGTAGTACTTACCGGTTACGTTAGAAAGATTAACGTTACTGTGCATTGTTTAACGTTTATTCTGTATAATTTTTGTTAAGTAACATTAAGTAAATTGGTTAAGTTATTGTAGTGATAGGTATAAAGGTCTTAAGTCAAAAATTTTAAAATTTGGGTTAAGTGTACTACCCAGTTTAGAAAAATGTTCTCTTTCAATTGCTGCAAAGGGCTTATGTGTAGCTAACTCCTGAAGTGAATTATGTTGACTGGCTTTATAAAAATTTTCTCTTCGCGTAACGGTATAAAAGTCTTAATTGTAAATGATACCTTTAGTTTCTCAGTCATTTTTAGTTGTACAAAAGGTCTTGAGTTGAGTTAAGACAGTTATACCAATAGTAGTTTATTATTTCACCCATATCAATTGATGAGATCAACTGGAAAAAAAATCAAATTGAAATGGTCGAAATGACAAGAAACCAAAGGCAAACTCGTGACTTAAGTAACTGTAGTAAAAATTTACTAGATCAAAAGGTATTAAGTTACACTATAAACAGTAAAGGTCTTAAGTCGTGAATTGCCCACCGAAAAAAGGGCCACAGCGTAGTCGTAAACAGAATTTTTATTTTCGTTGTTAAATAGAAAACAAAAGAAATGTATAACAAATTATAAAAACAACTTTTGGAAGAGACAATTGCAAAAACTATCCTTAAATAATAAAAAATATATAAATTAAACTGTCTCAAATTTTCATTTGCTTTTCCTGAAAAATGACTATTTTCAAGTTAAGACCTTTATACCTATCACTACAGATTTATTGTATTAGTTAATTATAATTAGTTTTTATTTATTAAATAATTTAATTGTAATATATATGTAGATTTCAGTCTTTTACATACTTGTAATTCTTAGTTGTAATAAATACTTGTAATTTTAAACTTAAGTGTGTTAATTATTTAATTTACCCAGATCCCGAAACGGATCTTAGAGATAAGTGCCACAATACGTAATGGAAAAAAGTAAATGATTATTATATGATTTATAATGAATTAGTAATTCAGTAACAAGTACAGTCCCCTCTTGCCTTAATTACAGCTAGCATTCGTCTCGGCATTCCTTGAATCAAGTTTTGGATTTCTTCCTGGTCGATTTTCTACGATTCTTCTTTCACCACATGACACAGCTTTTGAAGATTCACTGCATTACGTTAACGAACTCTTTTTTTAAGCATAACCAAAACGAGCTCAATAGGTTTTAAGTCTGGGCTGTTGGCTGGCAAGATCATACGGTTAATAGGCCTACATACTTCATCAAGATACTGTGAAACCATTTAAAATATTTAAAGTGATGCGTTGATTTTGTCCACGACTGTATAATTTTTTCGGTCCAGTGAAGGTTTTTCAAAACTTGGAAAAAATATATACAGGTATTTATGACAATATCTCTTTATTCGGAAAATGAAAATTTTTGAATTCGGGGTGATTGCGTTTACCGATATCAGAAAATTCATTTCATGTACTACCAGTCTGGAATTCAATGGTCGGGATGAGGAATACCAGTCTGACAGTTTATTCATGTAATATCAACCCATGTATCTATGACCAACATGAAGCATTTCCCTTGAGGTACATACCTATATAGTACTACATACTACAGTCGACAAATGCGATCAATATTTCTCCACAGGATGTTCAGTATACCTTTTATTTCAACTGGAAATTCTTACTCTTAACATTCTTTTTAGAAATATTAAATTTCTTAGAATTTTCTGTTGCAATACGAAGTTTTTCAATTACTAAGGGGTAAGTTATTTTTATTTAATAAAAACTTTTTACTATAGATTCGTTACTGTCGTCATCCAGTTTCCATTACTACAAACATGTTTCAACTTGAAGTTACTTCTGAATCAATTACGTATTTTCCCACTAAAGTTAAAAATATATATATTTCGATTCGAATTATTACTATATAAGTTCGTTTTTAAATTTTGTAAATCTTCTAAAATTTTTGGGTAAAACTTAAAAATTCTTGGTGCAGTGGTAGTTTTCATGACTATATAGCAAAATAACCTCTAATTCGATTTTTACCAAGTTTCTGGAAATTTTAACTTGTTCAGATCTGCAGTAATAGTTTAAAAATACTGTAGTTGCTTACAAAAAAAAATAGTTGAGGTAAAAATCAACATAATTCAAGTTATTAACAAAACACATTTTCCTTTTAACAGCAATAAATACTGGAAACCCCTCCTTCGTGATGTAATGGTAATGCTCTAGCCCAAAAAGCTAATGATCCTGAGTTCGACAACCGGCTAGTATCTTCAAATTATTTTAAGTCAATAGCGGAGGATCCACGTAAGGGGTAATCTCTCATAAAATAATCCCAACATTCTTTTTACAATTTCTCTACTTCAGCGCGAAAATGTTGAATACCAAATAAGTATTTAAGTTTTATTAAAAAAACAAAATTTTGTGACACATTTCTTTAAGGTAGGTTTCGGGATCTGGGTAAATCAAACAATTAACACAATAAAGTTTAGAATTAAAAGTAATTTTATCTATTACAACTAAAAACATTACAAAATTAAGTGACTAAAATCTATAAGTGAATTACAATTAAATTACTAATAATGAATAACAAACTTTATTATATTAGCTAATAACGATAAACAACTTAACCAATTCACTAAATAGCCTACTACTTACAAAAGATACAGAAATAACTTTTAACAATACACAGGAATTCACAGTAACGTCGACCTTTTCTAACGTACTGGTATGCACTATGGAGGTCGCTCACTCGATCGCAGACAAAACGTTAACTAACCTGCAACTGAATAACTCGCGTTTCTTATATAGATGGGTCAATGGAGATTTCGAGAAAGACAGAGAATTTCGACGTAACAATAAAAATACAAAATCCTTCTGACGGCTTCTGGATAAATCTCAACAACTGTAAACAAATTAGGATTGAATAGAAGGTGTAACAATAAGGCCAATTATCTAAATAGGTACCCGCTTTTTCACAATACCTGTACAACAAAAGCCAGGCCTACCTCTACTATAAAAACTGTTTATAACTATTTCTTGGAAAAATATTATTACTTTATTACTCTATTATTAGCCTCATTATTTACGTTAATATTTTTAAACTCTCGGTCTTTCTCTAAAGTCTCGAATGCTCTTTCCTTTTCGATATTGTTACAATATTAAAGTTATTGTCAAAAATCGCTTTTTAGTATGAATAAAAAATTAGGTACCGAAAGTTTCGTGCTTTGTGTGCTAAAAAAAATAGTACACACTCGGAAATTGCAATTCTTCAAATGCAGAAGATAGATGATGTAAATTTTCTTGCAAATGTTCGCATGTTTCAAAGTAAACGGCTAAAATAGGAATTGTTATATATACGAGGTGTGGCTATTAAATAACGAGACTGACGTTGTAAAAAATTTTATTTTTATTTTATACATAATCACTTATTGTCACCTACAATTTACACTCCTTGTCTATTCCTACAACGCTCCATGCAAATTTTCCATTGTTGGAAACAGTGTTGGAAGTTATCTTCTGTCAGCTCCTTCAGGACACTTGCCGCTCAAAAATGTTTGAAATGAAGCTCAAAAAAATGTTTGTACTGACACTTTGTACGCGATTGAAAATGACCCAAATTTTTTGGAAGCGATAATAACATGTGATGAAACGTGGTTTTTTACTTATGATCCGGAAAAGAAGCGCCAATCCATTTACTGGAAGAGCCGAACTTAACCTACAGCCAAACAAGCTCTAATGAGCAAGTCAAAATTTAAAGCAATGATGATTGTTTTTTCTTTTTGATATCCATGGAATTGTATACCTTCACTGGGTTCCTGAAGGTTAAACAATTAATCAATAGTACTACCTTGAAGTTTTTTTTAAACTACGTCAAAGAGTAAGGAAAATACGCCTCGAAATGTGGAAGGACAAATCATGGGTTCTCCACCAAGACAATGCGCCAGCTCATTCCGCGTTATCTGTCAAGAGGTTCCTAGCCAAGTACAGCATCTCAGTGTTAGAACATCCGCCTCATTCACCAGATCTTGCACCGTGTGACTTCTACCTGTTCCCTAATGTGAAATCTCTATTAAAAGGGACAAGGATTTGAGTCTGTGGAAGCTGTAAAACAGAAAACGGCACGTGTCCTGAAGGAGCTGACCGAAGATGACTTCCAGCACTGTTTCTAACAATGGAAAATTTGCATGGAGCGTTGTAGGGATAGAGAAGGAGTGTATATCGAAGGTGACAATAAGTGATATGTATAAAAAAAAATTTTACAACCTCAGTCTCGTAATTTAGTAGCCACACCTCGTATTCAAAAAATGTGTAACACCAGATGAACTGAGGATACTTAAATAGTATCTTATTATAATGTTGTTCAACTTTCTTGGTAAATGTCCAAATTTGAGTGTTGTCTAGAATTTTAGTTAAATTTGATTTAAATATTATAACAAACTTTATAATACAATATAATAAATTAACCTACAATATAATAAAACATGTAATTCTTTTCTTGATTAGAAATATTGCTCTGTGAGATAAATCTCAAGCTACAAATTAAAAATTCTTAATTTCTGACAAAACAAACTTCTGGAAAATATTTATACAAGTTACAATATATTATCGGGAAATACGACAAGTTTGCTCATTACAAATGTTTTCGTACAATTCCTGGCTAAGAGGATGTCGAGAAACAAATTTTCATTATAAGTTGTACTAAGTTACAGAACAGAGAAGTCTAAGAAAGTTTGAAGAAAGTTTAAAACGAAAGTTATAACAAACAGTTTGAGCTTAATTTATCTTTCATGTTTATCATTCATTACAAATAATTATTTATAAATACAATTATTGCTAATATAAAACGTAAGATAAATCTGTTGTTAATCCAGAAGTGTAGTGTTAGGGGAACAAAAAATATAAAGATTTGAATCGATACCAAAATGTTTTGGCTGTGCGTTTTAATCTTACAAGATTGGATGTTTAATGAATAAAGAGATATTATGAAAATGTTTAAAAATTGCAAGAAATAAATGTGTTAGATAATTTGTGTTTACCAAAAAACAAAAATCAGATAATCAGTCAATTTATCCGAAATCTCTGCTACACCTTCTGCGGGGTCGACGATTGGCGGTTACTTGGTAAATTTTAAATAGTTCACTTCGTAAATTACTGGGTTGACATTTAAAAGGAATTGAAATAAAACATACAAAATATATTTTGTTTTATACCTAAATACAAACACACTAACACATTTATACAAAAACAAATCTAATGATAACCAATTAATTTTCACTAAATTACTAAAAAGCATCAAAATAATAGTATTTTTTATTACATGGTACTGAATCGTTCTAATTATGAAAAGAATCCATTTTCCTCAAAAAAAGAAGAAATTAGTGAGTCACCAATTAAAGAAATTCATTAAAATCGTTTTTCTTTTCATTTCTCTAATCTTTAAATATCTTGTCACAGCCCAAAACTTTATATTTAAAATGCGGGCTGGTACAAGAGGTACAGAAGGAAGAATTTTATCACGTGTGTCACTTAAGATAGGAATACATTTTTTAAACTCAATCAATTAAACCTTTACATTCAACAATTTGAAGACAATCAAAATTTCCATTAATTGGGGAATAAAATATAATCGTTGTCTCTGTAGAATGTATGAATATAATTCAGTATTATGTATTTTATTTTTGTAAATATTAAAGCATTTCAAATATTCCATAAAAATTAAGTCTCTTACTAGATGCTTTTTACAAAAACATTATAGGCCTATATGTATTATAAAAATACTTCATTTTATTTTCAAAAATCTGGTGTGAAACACTCATACGGCTTTTTATGACCAAGGCAAATAATGAAAAATATAATTAATGTTTAATCATTAGTAATTAATGTAAAATGAAAACATAACCTAATTTTAATCATGAGTGAATGTCAAAAATTAAATTAAATTAAAAGTCCGGAAAATCATAAATTGTCTCTAAACTAGGCTCTGTAGAGAAAAATGATTGAAATAAAACATGTAATATTTTTTATTTCATATAAGTATATAACTTTGATTGTACACTTTTGTCGGTAAAGGCATAGTAATCCCGGAATTTTTGAAAAAATCCCTACTTTTTATCGATTTTAATGAGCAAAATGTGGAAAATCACTAATTGACGATGAACTTAGCGTTTTAGAGAGAACTGTTTGAAATAAAATTACGGTTATTAAATTTGTACAACTTTCGTTTGACACTTTTTACCCTAAAATGCAACTCGAGACCGCAATCTTAAAAAAATCATTTTTATTGTGAGAGCATAGCCTCCCTAAACATTTTACCAGACTTGGCGCTTCCCCTATAGAGCATAAAAAAATTAGTAAATGAGACTTTTTAAAAGAAAATTACAAAAAAGTAAAAAAATACACGTATAAACTACTATTTCCGGTTGATTTTAATGAAAATCTTTGCATCTGATCCCCTTGTAGTATCTAACTTAAGTTCCAAGTTTCAACTTCGTACGGTATTCCGTTCTAGAAATATTTTGTTCTCATACACACTAATCATTAAAAACCGGTTTTACGGGATTCAGGGGACTTGAAAACGTGTATTTCCGGTGAAAACTCGATTTCAAAAAAACGAAATGAAAATTACTTTTTTCCATAAAATCATGTACGGAAAGAGAAATTAAAAATATTAAAAATCGATGTAAAAATTTATTTAAAAAATCAATTGATAAGGGGAATGATTTTCGAATTTTTTTTTTGAAATTTGTTTGAATTTTTGTTTTGTGTAAAATAACGAATAAGAAGTTTGTAAATTGTTTATGTAATAATAATAATAATAATAATAATAATAATAATAATAATAATAATAATAATAATAATAAATTTAATCTATAATTTAAACTACTTAGCAGATACGCCCATTTTAAATATTATAAATAGATTCTAAATATATCTATAAAGCATCACATTTATATAAAACAATATAAAATACCCAAGTATTTTAGAAAACAGTAGGTTATAAAGATCCTTCAGTTTTAATCATCCACTTGTAGTTTCTTATTATGTCTATTAATACCGATGAATATTAAATCAGAGTTCACTTAATTGTTCAGGGTTGTTAAACAACCCGAAATTTTAAAACCCTTATTGAACAGTATTTAATTATAATAATAATGTTGTTTATCTGTAACACAATATAGGCCCTACGTGGGTGTTTAATGATTTTTGTTGTTACGTCGGTTCGGGTCGTATAATGCGTAGGAGTATAAAAGGATAACTAACGCCTCCACAATGAGAACTACCAGTTGTAATACTACATTAGTTTACTCAACTGAGAAAAATACACTTTATTATGTGAAGCAAAAGTAGATGTGAAAACACCGCTTTTGGAGAATACAAAAACAGAGCTGGGAGAAAAAAGAGTGCATACTAAATGATTCGGTGACTCTGTCACCTCACTTCAAAAGAAAACTAAAATGTTAAATACTTTTATTACTAGTAATTTGATAAATATGGTTTTTATTTTTATATTAAATTATCAAAATTATAAAAATTTACTTGTCTTTACTCCTCCTCCGGGACTATTGAAGGGTGTTTTGCATCAAATTATAAAATTTTGTTGTTGTTGTTTAGGTCAACAGCCGAAAGGCTGGTTTGAACCTCTAGAGGTTTTACTAAGTAAAAACGAGGAGTAAGGTGGTTTACCATTGCCTTCCTCACTGAGTTGAAAGAGTATGCTTATCAGCATGCCAGGCCCTCCGAAAAGCACTCACTTTCCACCCTGCAAATGACACCTTCACTTCATTCACCACAGGGTCTGGCTGCATAGTGAAATTCATTACTCTCAGAGGAGATAACTCTGACTAGTGTCTTTTACACCTCTACCTCTTCTGTTCTTAAATAGTTCAGTCATATAAGTGGCTGACTATGTGATAAGAAACAGAACTACTTTTTTTTAGCCCTGGACCAAACAGATAGAGTGCAATAAAATAACACTCCACCTGCCCGTTTTGGGCATCAAAATTTTTTTTTTTTTTTTTTTTTGTTAAAAGAGAAAATAAGTTTAATACTATCATATGAGAATCATTTTTTTAATATGGAGGTAAATTCTATTTTGAATTCTTCGTTCAGTTCAAATTTTAGATTGCAGTCCAGTTGTAACATTATATGTTAATATTATTTGTCACGTAGAAAAAAATCAGAATTTCGGCCCACATTTGTTACAAATGTGAAAAATATGAATTTGGCCCAGAAAGTCTATAAAAGTTATGAGACTGTGGAAGAAAAGATTATCTGTGCCATTTTTTTGTTTTTTTGGAATGTAAAACTTTTATAGAGTTTAGGCAGAGGTTCCTATCTAGTTATATAGATGAGCATTTTTACTCGTTGGAGAATATATTAGTTATAAATGGCGATTACCAAAAGTTGAACAATTTATTTTTGTCTATTATTTCAAGTTTGAAATTGAGAAAAGTATTATTTAACTTGTATTTTGGTACAGGGAATGCATTGATGTAACATACATTGAAATACGGTTTCGCATACTGCTGCTATACAGTAGAATCTGAGTAGTCCGGCCTGTTCGGGGCCGAGAGGGTGCCGGATTACTGGATGTGCTGGAATTTTGGAATTATAAATTTAAACAAAAAATGAATATGCATTGATTTCTATGTTTGTGATTTTAAAATAAATTAACTAATTAAAAAAGGTTTGCTGAATACTTCTGTACTTAGTCATTGTACTAAACATAATTATCGGCTATTAACATCGCCTAGTGCGGTGTGGGGGTGCCGTGTTCTGAGAATTACGTTTCGTTGTCAATTCATTATGAAGTATAGAGTATGACCCAGTTCTAGGTTTTGGATAAAAGGTCAAAAATTATTCCATTTAACAAAAATTAAGGTCTGCTTATTCATTTCTTTCATCAAATCCTAAACATACATGTTATATTAAATCTGCCGTAATTAGGTCAAGTTGATTTCCCTAATTTCAATTTAAATCTTTTACCAAATCTGTCCTGGGTGAGGTTTCGTACCTTTAGGCCTAATATTTTAAGGGCCGGATTACTGGAGGTGGCGGACTACTGCACGGCCAGACTACAGAGATTCTATTGTATTTCATACGCCTCATCTAATTGTAATTTTTGTTTGCAATGTTATATTTAATTGAAATATTGTATTTTGTTTTTTATTTATATTTAAATTTATGTGGTATTCAAAAATTTGTATTTTTTATGAGCCAACTCCATGCTCTAAGTTGTATTCTTATAGCAAGCAATATAGTAATTCTATTTTATTTAATTCTAATAACTGATAATAAAATATTTTGGTTACTATTTATATGTAGCAATTTTTATACAACTAAATAGTAAAAGAATAAGCTTAACAGTAGTAGCCTGAATACATTATTTTATTTTAATTCCTAATATGTGTACGTTGCAATCTGTTCAGTTCAGAACAATAAGCAACCCCATAACCCAATGAGATGAGGATGATGTGTATGACGTGTAAATGAGGTGTAGTCTTGTACAGAACCAGGTCGACCACTCCTGAGAGAGTATGGTTAATTGAACCCCAACCATCAAAGTACACCGGCAATCACTGTCTAGTATTCAAATCCGTATAAAAGTAACTACCTTTACTAGGATTTGAACCAGGAACCTTCGTCTCCGAAAATCAGCTGTTAAACAGCTGATATTGGCGACGACTTTACCTTTAGACCAACCCGGTGGGTTAGCCTGAATACAAGTTGAATATTTTTTTTTTCAAAAATAATAAAGACTACAAAATGATGTAATAGACTAGATGGAAAACTGACCTTACAGAACAAATAAAATTGAAAATGACTTTATTTTATCAATCTCCATTTATTTTTAAATTTAATAACGTAATGCCATATAGCCGATGTAACTCACGAGCTTTCGAACAGCGAAATAATTTTTGAAATCAGCTGGGTAATTTCTGAGATTGCCACAAAAACAAACAATCGTTATTTCTTTATAGTATACATCTTAAGATTTTAATTTTTACGGACACCCTGTATATAATGGATGACAACCGGTTGACAAAACCAATTTTTGAAGATACTAAACAATAAACTTAAGGTGTCGGTTAAATGGTTTAAAGAAGTTAGAAAGGATAAATTATTAAGAAAACCGGAATAAACCAAGAAAACTTAAGGTACCGAACCAAATTCAGACAACTAATAATTGACTTTAAGGGGTTCTGTGAAGAGGAAAAACAGAAAATCGGGTGGGCAGACGAAAGGACAAAAGCCTACAGGGAGCGAATGCTGAGAATGTGGGCTCCAAAAAGAACTTCAGAAATCCCTAAAGCACCTTACGAGGTCTAAAATTGGCCCCATACGAGAAAAAACTTAAGATTTAGTAATTTAGCAATAGTATTTCCCCTATTGATGTAATGCAGATTATAATAAACTTGGGTGTGGAGTTTGACGCATGGGCATCAGAACTCAAGGCTCGGTTGAAGTAGGTCGAAGGTTGAGGCTAATTAGATCGTCGTTCAACAAAACCCTTGTCGAGAGGATACGAAGAAGAAAAATATGTATGATATGAAATCCAATAAGTACATAAAAGAAAATATCCTGAAAGTAATTCGAGGTTGCAGGGATGAAACCTTTAAAATGTAAATTCATGAATGATTATTGACATTTTATATTCATTTCGTATAATTTTATCGAATTATTTTTCAGCTAACGATAGCTTAAAATATATTGAAATGTTCCTCTCATTTTTATATAAGCAGATACTATTACATTGTTATTTCATAATAATTCATTACAATAATAACAAAAGGAATTAAGAAAAAACTAAATTTATGTATTAAATCGAGGTAACGTTCAATAAACTTCCTTTATTTGTTGCCAAAGAAATAAAACTGATCAAAAGAAAGAAATAGAATATAGAATGTTATAATAAAATAGAAAAAGAGAGAATGTAATAAAAAGTTGTGGCAAGGACATGATGAGGAAAGTGCGATATTTGAGTTACGGCCAACACGGATTTACCTTACCGTTCTATAAACAAACACTAGGAGGTCAGAAACTAGGACAAAAGTTACTTTGTATGTGAACTATGTACTCTTTTCCATTGTAACATGCAATTATATGAAATTAATTAATTACTATAGATAAAATTATTAATTAGGTATCTTTCAATAATAAATACCATGAAAAGTTTATACAGGAATCGATTCACGACTAAGTTATTAAGTTCAAGTCGTAGCTAAATGTGAAACCATTTCTTTTCACAGAAACCTAGAACAGTAATTCTCAACCTTTTGCCACAATGTGGGGCCTATTTGCTGCAGAGAAGAGTGCCGTGGCACAAAGTGGATCGTTAAGAAGAGGCCTAAGACACTGCGATCCCGTTTTAAGGTTGAGATTATGCCGACCCTCTCTGAAATTGTAATCTTAAAGAAATAGTTAAATGTATAATAGTTGTAAATTTTAAATTAAGGATATGAGTGGATATTTATGGGAGTCAATCCGTTTAATGAGCGAGCTGTACAAAATACTGAGCTGTGTAGTATACATGATAAAACTGACCAAGTTATCTCTTAATATTTAAATTAACTTTCAATAACGCTTGTGCGGATGACTTCCAAAACCTGTTTTGGAAGAAGTAAAAGGTACAAATGGTACGTATTAAAAAAATATTTTATGAATAATTTTTGGTTTTTATTTTCGAAAATTAAATCTTCTTTCCATTTTTAAATAGTTGCATTAATTCAAAAATAACTTTGACGAGAGTATTTTCTTCCTGTTGAAAAGGGAGCTTAAAAAAAGTGTGTCCACAGTATTTAATTGTAGCAGGATTTTATTTATCCGTTTTTTATAATATATTTTGAAGTATTTATTGGACCACTTTTAGTTTACAGCATGGTAAACTCATTTCCTGCTTTAATCTTGGTGCACTTTTGCCCATAACGGGCAGGTGGAGTGATAAATTAATTGCACCCGATCTGTTGGTTCCAGGGCTACAAAATATAGTTCTGTTTCTTATCACATAACCATTCAATTATGAGACTGAACTATTTAATAACAGAAGGGGTAGAGTTGTAAAAGACCCTAATCAGAGTTATCTCCTCTGAGAGTAATGAATTTCACTGCACAGCCAGACCCTGTGGTGAAAGAAGCATAGGTGCCATTTACAGGGTGGAAAGTGGATGCTTTTCGGAGGGCCTGGCATGCTGATAAGCATACTGTTTCAACTCAGTGAGGAAGGCAAAAGTAAACTATCTGACTCCTCGTTTTTACTTAGTAAAACATCTAGAGGTTCAAACCAGCCTTCCGGCTGTTGATCTAAACAACACGCACTTTTGCAGTTCTTTAGCTTTTCCCTAGTTCAGCCAATATTGCTTTAAGGCTTCTGATCTTCTGAGCCTTCCTGCTTCAGAATACACTGCTTTCTTGCCATCTTTGATTTCAGTTGAAATCTGGTTATTGGGTTTTTGATTTTGTGATAGTTTCCTGATTTAGTTTTTAAGTCATTTATTGTGATATGTAGTTCTGTCATGTCCTTCTTGACCTCCTTGATCCATTCTGGTAGAGTATATAATTAATTTTTTTTCCAGAAAAACTCTAAGACTTGTTACTAATCTTGTGTCATAAACTCTGTTCAAGTGGCCCAGGAACGGTATTCTCGTTTTCCTGATCGTACCTGATAATATTAGTTTTATTGCACTCAAAAATCTTAGCAATTATTTACGCTCAGTACGGATTCATTCGATTCTTAAAATACAATAATATTGTTATTAGGGAGGACTCGTAAGAAATTGATTCACTTTTAAATTAAAAAAATTTGGTAACAAATGTCGTATTACTTGTTTAATTTATATGCCTTTCGAATGTTTTAATTGACAAATAGTCATACTGAATCATCTTTTTTTAAAGAATTTATGCTGTAGTAGTTGAAATAAAGTAAAATAAAATTAATTTGATGTGTAAAAAAATTTCCTCCGGGCCGGATTTGAACCAGCGACCTATGGATTTCTACGTACTTTGACACACTACAGTCCACCGCTCTACCAACTGAGCTACCAGAGGAGATGACGAGCCCGATGAATTTCTTGCTACATAAAATCTTTGCTATTACTTTAAATGTATTTTATGATCTAAATATAGGAAGTAAAAATATTTTCTTGAAATTTATAATTTACCATAATCATTAATTCGTACAGCACATTATATTTATAAATTATATTGTTTTAAAATTTAATCCAATTTATTATGTTAATTATACCAATCACACATTACGGCAAAAAAGAATAAAAACAAATTGCTGAATTTTTTTCCATATTACAAAATTTCTTCAACCGTACGAGTCAACTTTGCTCTTTATTCATGTATTAGATTAATTACAGTAAACCCAACCGTATGCGGTATGCACCATCAGTTCGTTCAGGAATTCCATTCTAGATCCCAGTAATGTTGCAAATATTTAATTAGTTCGTTATATTCATGTAAAGTAAGTATCTAAAATACATTGAAAGGTAACGTAGATTTATTATACATAATTCCGGCCCTTTGGTGCAGTGGTCAACACAACTGGTTTCTACGTCAGGGATCCTGGGTTCGATTCTCGGTCAGGTCTGGCTATTTTCATCTTTGTAACACCTTATATCATGACCAATGCACAACCAAGGCTTAAGTAGGTATTAACCAATAAATAAATATACCTGTTGATAAATATTAAAGACAATAGGTCAATTATTGTCATTGCATCTATCAGTTTCCTATGCCCGTCCGTCACACCCAGATGTCAGAAACTACAAGAGATTTGTTTTGTCCTACAAAAGGTTTTAGGATTCGTAATCTACACAAAAAGTTAGTGGGCCTGAATTGGGTTTGAAGTTCCCGTTTTGACCGTAAGTGGCACAAAACCGGAAGTCAATAAATCAAAGTCAGAATTTGGAATGAATAATAGTGTCATTCGACTCCTAAAAGCGTAGATGCAGAAATCAATGGGTTTAAAGTTTCTGTTCCGAACGGAAGTGGTTCAAAACCGAAAGTCAAGATATCTAAATCTGAATTTGGAAACAAAAAATAGTGTAATTTTACTCCTCTTAAAGAGTAGATACAGAAACCACTAATGGTTTTTCCCATAGGTCAAAGGTAAGCCTTTGTTAAAATTGCCACCAGCCGTAAGACGTGTTGCCTCATGAAAGGTTTTTTTTAGTTTACCGATAACTGGAATTGTCACACTGCGTTAGATACCACAGGAAGAATAACTCGAAAACAAAAAAGTTATTAATATACATAAGTTGGCTCTGTAAAAAATGTCTAAACCATAAACCTAACGGTGACAATTGAAGAAAAATTATTAAAACATTTTTTTAAAAAGGGGTGTGAACTACGTGACTTTGATTAAAATAGGGTGAAGAAACCAAAATGAACATCGGGAAAACTGTTTGTGAATTTGTTTTTCTCCTCAACGAGTTTTGTAAAGGAGGGACTGATGAATTACTGTGTGAAAAAATGAGTTTGAGTTTATTTTCATAGGCTTGTGATCAAAATATAAATTAATGCGCCTTTAGGTGGTATGAAACTTTGTGAAATTATTTTAAATATTCGTTTCTTTATTTAAATATTTCCGTTTTTACAACCAAAGCATGACTTTGGAATAATTTTTCATTAATTTCTGTACTTCAAATTCAATATGTAAGCCTATATGAAAAATTGATAGTCCTATTAGTATTTTTGAAGTTTTTAATTGAAGTCACGTCGACATCTGTGGTTATTAACGACTCCTGTTAAATTATAGAACTGGAACAGTGGGTTTTAACAGTACAGGAAAGTAATGTACATTTTCTGTGAAAAATAGATTTATTGTAAGATTTTAACAATTTGGAATCAATTAATTCACTCAGGCATTCAGCTTTGGAATAACGTATTCCTAAATTCATTGATGTACGCAGATGACACTGTTATTATATTTGACACAGAAGACAGGCTTCAATATACCATTTATAAGCTGCACAATATAGCGCAGAGTTTGGCATGAGAATGTCGGCGCAAAAATAAAAGATTATGGCATTCAAGGGAAGATGGTCTGTTTGCTCAAAAATTATAGCCTACTTGGCAACCGAACTATAGAACAAGTTCGAGATTTTAAATATTTAGGATGCAAGATTTCCTATGAAAAAGACGATGACGTGAGTGAAAACTGGCAAAATAATTAAGCGCTGTATAGGGTTCTATTCACAGGACAAGAGGAAAGAAAACGAGAAAAGTCACCAAATAAAAATTTGATAGAACAATAGCTGTACCACTCATAACATATCAAAGTGAAACATGGGTGTCATTACAGAGGAATGAATCTCGTATCCAGGCTGCTAAAATGAGATTTTTGAGGGGAGTCAAAGGTTGTACCCGGTTAGATCGAGTACGTAACGAAGCTTCTCGCGCCGAGTTAAATATTTAGTCACTGTTGGAAACGTTAAGAATATAATATAAGAGAAACAAGTCCAACCATTAACTTCGCATGCCAGCTCACAGACTCCTCTACGGGCATGGAAATATAAACGTAGTGGGAAGCGAGGTTTGGGAAGACCTAAAGAGAGATGAATGCCGGAACAGGCCATTGAGCATAATCCTTGACATATGATGATGAAATAGATTTATTGAACGTACTGGTACAAATGCTTAAAATTCATCGAAATACTATCCCCCTCCATCAATACACTTGCGGAGACGTGTCTGCCACGCCTGGAAGGCACCCTGAAACTCCTCGACAGGAATGTCTGTTAGGAACCTTGGAACATGCTTTTGGATATTTTCCACGGACTTCCAATTCTTTCCTTCCAGCTCTCTCTTCAGTCGGGGGAAACAAAAAACGTCGCAAGGAGCCAAGTCGGGACTGAAAGGGGGCTGGGGGACTACGAAGGGGTTGCTTTCGGCCAGGAAGTTGGTCTTCCGTCAACACTTTCGGAACAAGCTTCGCGCAATTGCAGATCTTCTATCCAGCCACCTGCTGGATGCTCAATCGACGGTCGGAACGCAAAACTTCGAACATCTAATTCACGTTGTCGTCAGTCCTGGCCGTTCTTGGGTTTCCAGAACGGGGTTCATCGGCGACCTCCTCCTGGCCCTCCATAAACGCCTTGTGCCACCTCCCGGACAGAGACCTTGAAATGCAGTCGTCCTTGAAGGCCTCTTAGAGCATCTGGAATCTTTCGGTTGCATTCTTTCCAAGCCGCAGGTAAAACTTGATGGCATATCGCTGTTCAAGCGAACGCTTCATCGCGCTTTGTTGCCAAGTCGAAAAACACATTTCACGCGGAGACGCTCAGACAGTTCGGAGCAAATTGGCGACCGGGTCCGTTGGAAGGGCAGACCCCCAACGACATTTCCCGACTGGTTTTACTGGGCTGGGATGGATAGTTGGGTCACAATAAAATCATTCGCATTGCTTTCATAATGGACCCTGTATTAATTTGCAGGCCCTAGCCGGGAATCTATCCTGGAACCTTCCTCTTTGTAGGCTGCCGCAATAATCAGTAGGCCTACGCCACGTGGCGTATCACGCATTCAGCGGTTATTTAAGAATTTATTTACAAATAATTAAAATTGCAGAGATTGTGTAGGTTAGCTGTTGTACTAGAGATTTCGGGCGAGGGTTTAGTCGGCTACAAAATGTTGAATACTTTGCTAGAGCAACTTCATTCACAACAAAAATGTTAAGATTGTTGTGAATGATAAAATTTTAAATGTAGTAAAAATTATTCGTACATTGCTCTTAAAATTTTTTATTGCTATGCTAGAATTTTTTAAATGTTACTTCTGCATCAAAGAGTTAAATTAAGTATAATTTTAAATGCACAATGAATATTTTTGATTGTAAGATGGTAGGTAAAGAGAGAAGGGAAGGCCAAGGAAATCGAACTTGGAAAGGTTAGTAAAAGGTACACCAAGCAATTTTGTAAGTGTATTAGTGAGAGGAACTCATGGCTGGAGTGTCAAGCTAAGTCTGTATATGAATTACGTGGCAGTCGCACGTAAACAAACAAAAGACGTCTTTTAAATACTAAATTACAGCTGTACCGATTTCTCGATAGAACCATCTCCTTTACCAATTTCTTCAAAATTACTCCTGTACAAATCATTATTTAAACAATTTTAAACTTAACGGAGTCCAGTTATTTGGCTCAGCAAAATCCAGTAATCTTAATCATCTACAGACGTTACAATCAAAATTTCGGGTCTTTTTTGTTTGTTTATAATTTTTCAAATTTTGTGAATATTTCGTTTGCAACCTTACAGCATTTTTAACGGTAAAAACGCGAAAAATATTTTAAAAAATCCTACACCAGTATTCTTCAAAGTAAGGTTAAATATAGGCGGAATAAATACATTACATTTTCTCAATATTGTTACAGTATCTAATATTGAAATATAGAGTACATGACATCATTACATAATTAAATTCTTATCAACATAATTAAATTTAATATTATTAAATAATTTAATAATTTTCAATAAATAAGGTTAACTTGAAAAAGAAAAAAACCGTTAACTTAAAAAATATTGATATTTAATTTTTTTTAAATACTTTTCCCGTTTAGATCGTTAAAAATACTATAAGAATACCTAAATACGAAATATCCACAAAATGTGACAATTAATTATGCTTAAGAGGGGGTATAACAGAAAAGACCCAAAATTTCTTCGTTTTTTGTCAAGAGCACCATACTACGTAAACAATGACACTCTACACTCCGATTTAGCGTTTCCTACCGTTACAGGTAGCTCAGTCCTATTTAAAAAAATGTTTTTCAAAATTACTACTAAATCCGAATCTAATCCAAAAACTTCATCACTTTTACCTTCCTGGGAATCCAGCCCGGCGCCTCAAAAGAAGATGGAATATAGATATTCTACGAGTTATACATAAAAAATAAAGTTATATCTAAAAAAACAATTAAATAGACTAATTATTATACAGAATGATTCAAAACTATACGGCAATCTCTTGGGATCTCATTCTATAGCTAAAAATAAGAAAAAAGCTCATATAAACATATGCCTAAAAACGCTTAGTTAGCGAGTTACGGCTAGCGAAAATTTTCAGCTAGAACTCTGTACCCTCGGTGAAGTAAGGCCGTATAAAAATGTTAAAGGTAGTTACAGATACAAATACGATTGTTTCTTATGTTTTTAAATCTAAAAAATTGAATAAAATTGGTTTCAGAGCTGTAAATGCAATACTTTCAGAGACATAAAACAAGAATTGTGTAGAGAAATAACACACTTTTGTGTTTAACGTTAGATTACTTCCATAAATGGTAAACAAAGGTGTATTTTTTCTTAAATAAATTTGTAGAAAATTCAATTCTGAAAAGATTCATGTGAATTACTCAGGAAAAGAATGAATAATAGATATTGAAATTTCGCTTTATTTAAAATCAAAACCGACGCACATAAAACGCACATTCTTAACTGCATAAAATATTAGGTTGGGAGTAACAGCTGATAATGATCAGCTGTTACTCCCAACCCAGATATTAGTTAATATTTTTTTAAGTGACGCACATAAAACGCACATTCTTAACTGCATAAAATATTAGGTTGGGAGTAACAGCTGATAATGATCAGCTGTTACTCCCAACCCAGATATTAGTTAATATTTTATGCAGTTAAGAATGTGCGTTTTATGTGCGCCTGTTTGGATTTTATTTTCTAGCCGTAACTCGCTAACTAAGTGTTTTCAGGCATATGTTTATATGAACTTTTTTCTTATTTTAGCTATAGAATGAGATTCCAAGAGATTGCCGTATAGTTTTGAATCACCCTATATTTTATACTTAATTATATACCCAAACCAATGAGTATCTTTGTCTTTTCTTTTTTCATGTTACTTTTTATGTACGTATGTAACATTTTCTAGTAATCGTATATTATTGTGTACTGTTGAAAATTTTAAATACAAGATAAAAAAATTGTGAATTTTTATAAATAAATACCGGATAAACATGGGAATTATGTACGATTTGATAACATATTGAAGTGCTCTCCAAAAACGAATGCAACTAAATCAATGGGTTGTAGAATGTAACACACAGTAAGTTATTGCATAAAAAAATTCAATATTTTAAAATAAAATACAATTTCTGAGAGACACTAATCCATTCTGATCCACTTCAAGTTCGAATATTTTTACGTAATTTATGTTTCAATTGATAAAAAATACCTTCGACAATTTATTTTCATTTCATTTCTAGTTGAAAAAAAAATTTAATTAACCTATCCGTCATAGCGTTCAATAAATCCTGAAATATTTTTGTTTGTAAAATTTTAATAAAATACATTTTAAGTATGATGTATTAAAAATTTTGTTTACTGTGAAAAAATTCTCAATGTAATACTAATTGAATTGGATATGAACGCAGAAAATGTAACTAACTTTACGTTTGCTACTTTGTAAATTAAAAATCTTTTTAATTTATGAAAGCATTTTATTAAAATAAAAATTTAATTACGTAAAAATTTCATTTTATATTCTTTCGAATTTAGTTATTGTTATATTTTTTATAATTTGAAGTAAAAAATCATTCTTCATTCTAATTGCATCAAAAAATATTTTTGAAGTGTACTTCAAAAGATAAAATTCCTTGATTATTTTACATTTTATTCGTATTATTATTACTATTATTATTTAAGTAACATAAAATACTAAAATAATAATAATAATAATAATAATAATAATAATAATAACATTTTATCATCCAACAAGTATAGTAGGAATTCCAATCAAATTTCTACGAATTATAACAAACACGCCATGGTACGTGACAAATGGTACGCTGCAAAAGGACATACTTGTTAACAACGTGGAAGAAGAAATTATGCAGCTCATTTCAAATATCGTTTTTTTTAGGTCAACAGCAGAAAAGCTGGTTTGAACCTCTAGAGGTTTTAGTAAGTAAAACAAGGAATGAGTTGGTTCACAATGCCTTCCTCACAGGGTCAAAAATAGTATTTATCAGCAAACCAAGCCCTCTGAAAAGCATCTACTATTTGTTTGTGGAAATAAGAGAGTTGGTGGAGAGGCGCAGAACTGGGTGTACACAACCATTTCAAAAAGCACACTTTTTTAATTCATAAAATTTATTGTAAATTCACTTATATAATAAAAAATGGACGAATATATTTTTTGTCCAGAGAAATTATTAGGTTTATGAAACCGTTAAAAATTTATTTCAAGTTTTTCTGAAAATTCCTTTTTTCTGAAATTTTTGATATTTTTTTGTTTACACCGTCGCGTCGTTTTGTTTTTTCTACCCAACAGAATGCAGGGGATTTTTGTAAGCGAGCTTTTTATAAATGTCAAGAAAACTAACGTTATGATTAAAGAAGAATTTTATTCACGCGTTTTAACAGATGTTTTCTTTCAAAAAAATGTAATCTACAATTGGCGTGAAATGAAAAATTTACTTTGGGAGAAAGTTACCGACGGTAAGTAATTTCTTAATATTTGTACCGTTTGAGTAACATACTTCACGAAATTCAGAAAATGGAATTTTCAGAAAAACTTAAAACATTTTTTTAACGATTCCATATACCTAAAAATTTCTCTTGACAAAAATATATGACTCCATATTTCTATTATGTAGGCCTAATATATTTATTATGAATTAAAAATAAAATATTTTTTTAAATGGCAGTATACACCCAGTTTCGTGCCTCTCTGCCAACTTTCTTCTTTCCACAGACAAATAACACTTTCATTTGCAAATAACGCTTCATTTCATTCACCACAGGGTCTGTCTGTATAATGAAATTCATTACTTTCAGAGGAGATAACACTGACTAATGTCTTTTACATCTCTATCTTTTCTGTACTTAAATGATTTCTTCATTTAATTGGTTGACCATGTGATAAGAAACAGATATATTTTTTGTAGCCCCGGAACTAACAGATTGAGTACAAATAATTTAACAGTCCATCTGCCTGTTATGGGCATAAAAATCAAATTATAAAAAAAATTAGATCAACCGAATTATTTGGCGCTTAATTTACTTGATAATTTAAAAAATAAGACCAAAAATAATAAAATTCATCCGAAAGGCTGGTTTGAACCTCTAGAGACTTTACTAAGTAAAACGAGTAGTGAGGTGGTTTACAATTCCCTTCCTCACTGAGTGGAAAAATACGGTCATCAGCATGCCAGGCCCTCTGGAAAGCATCTACTTTCTACTTTATAAATTACACTTTTATTTCATTCACCGCAGGGTCTGGCTGTATAATGAAAATCATTACTCTCAAAGGAAATAACTCTGATTATTAATAGTATCTTTTACATGTCAATCTCTTCTAGTAAAAATTTACAAATAACATCAAAAACACGAATTTCATGAAGATTTCACAGTGAAGAGCAGAAGAAAATATACAGAAGAACGACGGAAAGAACACAGTGAACGCATAAAAAAAATTTGGGAGGACGATCAGGAGAAACCGAAGAAAAAACGAAAGCATCAAGTTCTTACGCTCTCTTGAATGGAATAAACGCGAACAATTATAATAAATTAGCTTATCTGAAAATACCAGTTTAAACGTGATGTACTAATAAGCGTGTGCTTTACTTTTTACAGGATTTCTTCTACATCATGACCTTCTATTTGTTTTTTTATGGAAAGAAGAAAAAGTATTTCTTTACCACAGAGGTAAAGGGTGTTAACTAAAATTTCGGCAAAATTGAGTTAAAACTACCTTTAAAATTAGAAATAAATGCTATAAAGCTACACAATTAACTCCTTCGTGCCTAATTTGCAAATTTAGAGCTTGTATTAACCGTATCAAATTCAATTTTGTAGTTGATGTGCAATATTTTTAGTAAAATCACCATTGAATGTGTTTCATTGATAGTTCTCAAATTTTGCTTGAATTTTTATGGTACTTGGTATTTTATTCATCTGTTACTAAAAAATACTGAGTAATTTTGACATTTTTTTTTCAAACGTTGTGCACTATAAAATGCTGCTTCTTTATAGCACTAAGTATTACACTGAAGTTTTCATCTTACATTGGAGTTAACATTAATGTAGAACCTAAAAAAGTGATTAAACACAGAAAGTGGTTAAAGCATTAAGTCCTGCTCAGGAGGGAATGAGTATAGAAGCTGACAAGGTTCAAATAATAGATCTATAGCTAAAAAGCATTTTATGTCGAAATTGGGTGTAAATGTTTAGTTTTTAACACCTACCGAAACTTTCTTACAATAATGAAAAAAAATATTTCTTATTTTTGGCTTTCCTGAAAAATTACCAAAATGGAGTTAACCACTTTTACTTCTTAGATACATATTTACTCTAAGTGTTCATGCATAAGCTTACTTTGTACTCGCTTTGTACTTGTTTTGTACTTTGTACTCGATTTCGAGAAAACTTCGAAATTTTCGAAATCGAGTTTTCACCGGATCTACTCGTTTTCAGACCCCCTGAACAAAAAAAACATGAGTGTGTGGAAAAAGTATCTCAAGAATGGAACATCGTACGATGTTGAAACTTGAAACTTAAGCTAGATGATACTACGACTGGACCCGACACGAATATTTTTATCAAAATCGGTCAGCCGGATGTAGTACCTAATTTAATTGTGTAATTTTTCACGTTTTTACCATTTTCTCAAAAACGGGTTCTAAGATTTTTTAAAAATCGCCTTATTACTATATTTTTTATGCTCTACAAGATAGGATAGGCGCCATGTCTGCTAAAATTCTTGGGAATGCTGTTTCGTAGAGAAAAACTTTTTTTTTAAGATTGCAGCCTTTATATGCATTTTAACGCAAAGGTGTAGCCTATATAATAAAAATTGTAGACGATTTAAAAATCTACAACTTTCATTTCGAACATTTTTTTGTTTAACGCTCAGTTTAGCGGTAATTAGTGATTTCTGTTTCTTTTTCATGAAAATCTGTAAAAAAATCGATTTTTTTAAGATTCCGGCCGTAATATCCATTTTACGACAACAATGTATATAATCAAATTTATAGAAAATTAAAAGATCTACAACTTTTCTTTTAAACATTTTTCTCTACAGAGCCTAGTTTAGCATGAAAGAGTGATTTTCCGTATAATTAAGCCAAACTGACGTTGGGTTTCATTTTGCATCATTCATTCGTGATTGAAATTAGGTTATTTTTTGTTTATATCTAATGTTTTATTACTATTGTTAGGCTATATTGGTCATTATTGACAAGAGAAAGAGAAAGTCGTGTGAGTGTTTCACACCAGATTTGTTTTAAAAAGTGAAGAAGAAACATTTTCTCTGTCATATATAAACGGCCTTGTAATTTCCGCAATTGGACCGACAACATTATTCAAATATTAGCAGAGCTACATTACGTCTACTGTGTACAGAACATCACAACTTAAACTGTCTGGACATCGTCTCAGCAATGAACTCGTGTATACGTAAGCTACATTACTATTTATATTGTCAAGGAGTTTCCTGACGTCACGATGTAATTTAGCCAAAATATCCCGTGGGGATTAAATTCCGGTTAATGCACGATAACCACGTGATTATTGCGTATTCTCAATGCGGTTACAGTTTCTAAGTAGAAAAAATATCGATGCTGTCAGATTGAATCAAAATTTTATCACTATAACATAATATATGATTTTATTGTACAATATAACACAATGTGATTTGGTGTACTGTGCAATCAATAATTTAAAATCTACAAAAGAAAAACAATAACAAGAAAACACTACGTCATTTTAAAACCAACAGATTGCAATGTTAAAATTGCTATACAAAACTATATTATAGTAGAATACGTTGAATTAAATATTCAAAAAGAGAACAAACGTAAACATATGGTATGAAACTTTCAGACGACTTTTACTTGCCAATGTAAATATGATTTTATGAGGTTTAGTCTGTTATTCCCCGCCACGCATAATTTTTAACATTTTATGAGTATTTTTATTGATAAAACGGGAAAAATATTAAAAAAAATTCTACACCAATATTCTTCAAGTCAAGGTGCGCCATCATCAACTTCGACCGGTGGGCAAATACTTTAATGTGAAATAAAAAATAATTAATGAAAATTGTTGGGCGCCAGCTCTATCAGTAGAGCATGAAAAAAATGAAAAACGATATATATAAAAAAATAATTAAAAAATAAAATATAAAACGAAATATAAAAAAATAAAACGATTGTTTAGTAGAATACGAATTGTGGCTATTAAATAACGAGACTGACAATGTAAAAAACTTTATTTTTGTTTTATACATAATCACTTATTGTTATCTTCAATATACACTACTTCTCTATCCCTACAAAGCTTCATGCGAATTTCCCAAAGTTGGAAACAATGCTGGAAGTCATCTTCTGTCAGCTCCTTCAGGACACGTGCCGCTTTCTCTTTTACAGCTTCCACAGACTCAAATCTTGTCACTTCTAATGCAGATTTCACCTTAGGGAACAGGTAGAAGATAATAACATGTGATGAAACGTGGTTTTTACTTAAGAACCGGAAACGAAGGGCCAATCCATGCACTGGAAGAGCCAAACTTCACCGAGAGCCAAAAAAGCTCGAATGAGCAAGTCAAAATTTAAAGCAATGATGATTGTTTTGTTTTTAATATCCATGGGATTGTGTACCTTCACTGGGTTCCTGAAGGTCAAACAATTAATCAATATTACTACCTTGAGGTACTTTCTAAAGGTCAAACAATTAATCAATATAGCTACCTTGAGATACTTTCTAAACTACGTCAAAGAGTAAGGAAAAACGCCCCGAAATGTGGAAATACAAATCATGGTTTCTCCACCAAGACAATGCGCCAGCTCATTCCGCGTTATCTATCAAGAGGTTCCTAGCCAAGTACAGCATCTCAGTGTTAGAACATCCACCTTATTCACCAGATCTTGCACCATGTGACTTTTACCTGTTCCCTAAGGTGAAATTTGCATTAAAACGGACAAGATTTGAGTCTGTGGAAGAGAAAGCGGCACGTGTCGCGAAGGAGGTGACAGAAGATGACTTCCAGCACTGTTTCCAACAATATAAAATTCGCATGGAGCGTTGTAGGGATAGAGAAGGAGTGTATATTGAAGGTGATAATAAGTGATTATGTATAAAATAAAAATAAAAGTTTTTACAACCTCAGTCTCGTTATTTAATAGCCACACTTCGTAGACCTAAAATTTCAACAAATACTTCATTCAAAGTTGTTAAATCAATTTCCTGTAGATAGTACTTAGACTGTAGACAGTAAAATCGTAAACAGTAAACTGATGATCCGCTGAACTAAATTTAGGCGATTTAAGTACAGTAAATTACGACTGAACAATTTCTTATACACTAGCTAGACTATTGGCCAATTGAAAACTTACTAAAAAATGAAGTTCTTTTACTGTCGGATATTTGAAGTCATCGTGGACGGTTTTATAGCTTAAATAATAGGTTAATTGCAAAAATAGAGCACCAGATTCAAGTCTTAATAATTTTGACCAAAAAACCTGAGTCTACTGCAGATTACACTAGGATGATGCTCCAAAGAGTAGAATTCGTCCATATTGGTCACAAAAGAGTATTTTTAATACAAAATTTAGTATTTACAAAGATCATATTTTCAGTATATGTTATGAGAAAATATAGTTAAAAAAGCTCATAACAGGCAGGAGGAATGTTAAATTGTTTACACTCAATCTGTTAGTTCCAGGGCTACAAAATAATAGTTCTGTGTCTTATTACATGATCAGCCAATTAAATGACTGAATCATCTAAGAACCGAAGAGATAGAAGTGTAAAAGACTAATCTGAGTTATCTCCTGTGAAAATAATGAATTTCACTATACAGCCGGAACATGTGGTGAATGAAGTGACGGTTTCATTTGCAGGATGGAACGTAGATGGTATCAGAGGGCCCGGCATGCTGATAAGCATATTTTTCAAATCAGTGAGGAAGGTACGATGAACCACCTCACTCCTTGTTTATTTAATAAAACCTCTAGAGGTTCAAACCAGAATTTCGGCTGATGACCTAAACAACAAGTTTAAAAAGAAAATAAATTAGATAAGTTTATGATAAATGTTCAGTATTTAATTTTTGGGTAACAAACAAGTATTTTAAAATTAACTTATTTGCTTTAAATATAGTACGTTTAAAAATATATTATTTTTTGAACCAGACGAAGTTAATCTTGAGTATTTGTCATGAACTAATTAGATACGAAACATATTTTATAATTAAATTTTAATTAAATGTCAAATTTCATTAAAATAGGAGCCTATTTTTAAAATTTGACCTAAAAACATAGTGAAAATTTGTTACGTAATATAAGGCAGACGTTGGAACGATGGAATACATTAATTTGGAATGATTCCAAACAGAGTTCTCTTTTTATTGTAATTAGGTTAACGAACGTCACTCTGCCTGTATCAGGCCCTCTCACTAATTCTCCCTTGCACACGCTTTTAGGCAATCTTTTATTTTCTTCTATTTTTCACCTTTATTTTTTGTTTTTACTATAATTAATAAAATGTATCAAGATAAAATTATTATTTTCCTAATTGTACAAATTAATAATGATGAAACAATTGAAGCTGATGTAATTAAATATTAATTTAATGACTTTTCTAATTGATGTCTAATTAATACAATTAAAAACAAAAAATATAAGATAACTAAAATGTAATATTTAATTTTATATGAACGTTTTTAGGTGTTGTTCAAAAATTCTGACAATATAATGTTAGAGAATATTACATCATTTTGTGAACAAATTAACTGGCTTACACTATTAATGACAAAAAAATTAGTGCAAAATTTCAGATTTTATAATAAATTTACACATGTATCTTGAGAGTTAAAGAATATAATCGCATATTTTATTATTTTTGTTACAGGCTTCCTTGCCAGTCCATTCAGTCAACTGGTAACCATTCACTAACTGGTTTCTACGCCGAGGTCCCGCGTTCGATTCCCGGTCAGGTCAAGAATTTTTTCATCATTTATCATCATCTATCTTCCTTCTCACCGTCTGCATTAGCAGCGTTTTCAAAAATGCTGGACGTAAAACAAAACAAAAAAAAAACAGATGAGAAGCAGCTTTCAGTTATCTAGTAACATGGTTGTTTACACTTTATTGTAAAACTAACTGTATAACAACCAGATGACTGCTGTAAAAAAACAAATACTACCGGGTACCTTATTCAAATTTCCGTAAATGTTAACAAAGAATCCAGCAAAACCAGAGTAGGGTCGGTATTGCTATTTTTACTTTCTCTTGCCTACAATGAATTTATAGGAAGGAAAGTAGTCTATTGTTTTCATGTCGATTTTTCGAAATCGAGTTTTCACCGGATCTACCGTTTTCAGATCCCCTGAACCCCAAAAAAACATGTTTCTAGAGATTGGTATGTGTGTGCGCGCGCGCGTGTGCGCGCGCGCGTGCGTGCGTGTGTGTGTGTGTGTGTGTGAATAGAATATCTCAAGAACGGAACATAATACGAACTTAAAACTTGAAACTTAAGTTAGGTACCACTAGAAGACCCGCACGAACATTTTCATCAAAATCGGTCTACCGAAAGTAGTAGTTTATTCGTGTCATTTTTTTCACTTTTTTGCGAATTTCTCAAAAACGGCTTCTATGATTTTTTTACAAATCGCCATATTTACTACATTTTATATGTTCTACAATGGTATATAAGGTAGGCGTCATGTCTGCTGAAATTCTTGGGAAGGTTGTTTTCTCGTAAAAAATTGGTTTTTTTTAATATTACGGCTTTAATATGCATTTAGCGCAAAGATATAATTATAAAAGTTGTAGAGAATTTAAAATCCTACAACTTTTATTTCAAACATTTTTGTATAACGCTTAGTTTAGCGGTAATTAGCAATTTCCTGTTTTTTCTCACGAAAATGTGCAAAACATAGATTTTTTAAAGATTTTAGCTTTAGTATGGTTTTTACAACAAAAGTGTTTGATCAAATTTATTGGAAATTAAAAGATCTACAACTTTTATTTAGAGAATTTTTCATAAAATGTCAACCTCGTGTTTTTGCTGGTGCTATTTGTTTTTTGTGGGTACGATATGTATAGGAAATAATGAATTAATAAGCACTTATACGAAAAAATAAAGAATTGAACGATTAAAGTACAGTACAAGTATTTGTAGAGGATGCTGAATGAATATTTCAGAAAAGAAACTGAAACAGAAACTGAAATAGGAATAGTAAATAAAGGGTTTAACATTATTATAAATAATTATTTATTATTATATTTAGTTATTATTTATTATTATAAATAAAGACAATGTATTTTGAAATTATGTAGTATGTCGAAATTAAATCTCTGGCGGATAACAGAACAACATGGAGGCGAACATATGTATATTATGTACTTGGATGGAATTAAACCTAAAGAAACAATTAGTATAAGTAAAATGTTTTGTTCGGAGTGCAGATCTACTTTACGAATGTTAAACTTTAAGGGAAAATGAGAGACAAAAACTAAAAGTTGGTTATGGTGACCATTACAGGAAATGCAATAGACCGATGAAGTGAGAAAAATAGAATATTTTACCTAATGCGATAAGTGGAAGAAAAGATAAATTTCATGGAAACCATTTGCCGGAAGAAAGCTAATTGGCTAGGATACTTAATGAGAGGAGAAGATTTAATTAAAACTGTGTTAGAACGACCAATAGATGGCAAGAGGAACAGAGAATGTAGAAGAATAAAGGTTATAAACGATTTAAAAGCGGGTATTAAGAAATTAAGTCTCTGGCGGATAACAGAACAACATGGAGGCGAACATAGTGCAGGGACCTGCCTAAAACCGAAATCGAAGTTTGTAAACATCGATAAATAATCCACACAAATCAATAATCAGCATAGGTCGGACATCTCACGTGTTCGAACTTGTAATAAAAACAACTAAAAAGTTGTAGAGTGGAATTTTTAATTTCAAACAGAGAAATTGTTTAAAAAAAATATCCCCGAGTAGAAAAGATACTATCGAGTATCGTTATAATTTGAACAACTGTAGCTTTGTGGAATATTAGTTTCATATGAAGAAAAATTATGGCAATTAGCGTAAAGAATGCCCTTGTTAAAATTATGAATTTTTGGAGATGCAGTAAATTTTTACTTTCTTTTGCCTATATAAATATATAGAGAGGAAAGTATTGTGTTCATGTCGATTTTTTAAAATCAAGTTTTCATCGGATCTACACGTTTTCAGACCCCCTGAACCCAAAAACCATGTTATTAGGGATTGGTCTGTGTGTGTGTCGGTGTGTGTGTGTGTCGGTGTGTGTGTGTGTGAACAAAATATCTCAAGAACAGAACATCGTACAAAATTGAAACTTGAAACTTAAGTTAGGTACCACTAGAGAACCCGACATGAACATTTTCATCAAAATCGCTCAACCGGAAGTAGTAGTTTATTCGTGTCATTTTTCACTTTTTTGCGATTTTCTCAAAAACGACTCCTATGATTTGTTTTTAAATCGCCCCATTTACTAAATATTTTATGCTCTACAAAATAGGGTAGGCGCCATGTCTGCTGAAATTCTTGGGGTGGCTTTTTTCTCGTAAAAAAATTGTTTTTTTAAGATTGCGACTTTAATAATATGCATTTTAGCGTATAATATAATAAAATATAATAAAACTTGTAGGGAATTCAAAATCCTACAACTTTTATTTCAAACATTTTTTGTATAACGCTCAGTTTAGCGGTAATTAGCAATTTTCTGTTTTTTTCTCACGAAAAAGTGTAAAAAAATCGATTTTTTAAAGATTTCAGCCTTAGTGTGCAATTTACGTCAAAAGTGTATATAATAAATTTTATAGATAATTAAGAGATCTACATTTTTTATTGAAAGAATTTTTCTCTACAGAGCCTAGTTGAGCGTAAAAGAGGGATTTTCCATATTTTTAAGCCAAACTGAGGTTGATTTTCATTTAGCGTCTTTCACTCATGATTAAAATAAGGTTATGGTTTTTGAGGTTAATTTTTTGTTTATTTTTAATGTTTTATTACTATGTTAGGTTATATTATTCATTATTTGCATTGGAAAGAGAACGTCGTGTGAGTGTTTCACACCAGATTTTTACGAATGCACTACAAGAGTTTAGAATATGAAGACGTAATGTGGAGCGGAATTGCGTGATGAATTATTACAGGATCTGTAGAGAGATAACAATAAAATTTCATTGAAATACACGATGAAAGAGGGGGAGATTGGCAGATACAGTCCATAGCAGCCAGATAAGTGCATCATAATAATGCAATGGAATTGAATGCATCGTTGAGGTGCATTACTGAAAGCGAATTACGTTTAAACATGGTTAACATAGAATATTTAGCTCCATTATTGATAATGTCCGTAATACCGCAAACCAGACACTACTGTAGAATAATTGTATTACTGTATTATAATAGAAATCATTCTAACGACTATATTTTGTTTTTAATATTATAAACTAAATACAGTCAACCATTGATAATTCGGACTAATTGGGAACATTTTAACTTATGCGGATTTTCAAAATTACAGAAAACAACTTCATCGGGGAAATTTTTATTTTTTGTTTCTCACAGCATTAGATTTTATTCCCTAAAATGTGTCGTTGCAATCTGTTCAATTAAATAAGCTAACACTATTGCCCAATGAGATGATCAAGATTTGTATGACGTGTAAATTAGGTGTAGTCTTGTACAGACTCAGGCCGATACTTCTTGAGAAAGTATGGTTAAATAATTGATTTTTAAGGTAAATATCCCGTTCGTTTAACCCTAGAGCCTGCAATCGTCGATTTTGAGACGATGTTACCGCTTCTTGAACCGGTCGCGTCGCAAAATCGGATTTGCTTCATAGCATTGCAATGGTGTCATTTTAGTTTTAATTTCATCTACAGACAGAGTTGTTGTTTTGTAAAATAGTTTAGTAATGCATAAAGTAAATTTTTACGTATAATACAGTAGTTTTAGTTGCATATTCTGCTTGTGTTTCTCTGTTGAAACCACGCTGTCCTAGAGCTGAATTTGGTTATTTCTTGTTTACATGATAAGTTTTTGTATATATTTTCTTCAGTTTTGAACATAGATTCGTTTTTTTTTGTTTTATTTCGAATTAAAAATCAAAAGTAACGATTCGTATATAAAGAATTAGGAATGTAGAGCATAAGAAAGTTTAAAACAGTAGTGTCATCTGAAATTTTAGAAAAATATTTGTCTAAAAATTATTTTCAAATAGTTTCAGCATCCCTTACTGTCAGATTAAAAAATTTTAGTAATGTATTTATTCTATTTTACTAAGTTTTCTTGTTATTTTGATGTCACGGGAGAAGGTTTGTGATTTATAGCAAATTTTTAATGATTTCTTTACGGTTCGGTGACTAGAAATTCTCTGCCGGTCTAGAAAAATGTTATTGCTGGCTGTAGGGTTAAAAGTAGTTGTGAATAATACCGGCTTGGAGAGAGTATCTCACTTTCGTTATTTAGGGTGTGACGTGGGATTTGATTCTGATTTGGATATAAAGCAGAAATAGAGCAAATTCCAGAGGATATGCGGGACTATAAGCAGAACTTCGGTAATGGAGCGAGAATGGTCACAACACTTAAGTTCTATAAAGTTATTATAGCAGCTCCAGTTATTCTGTATGGAAGTGAGGCATGGACAACTAAAAACCCAAGAGCGGAGAATCCAGACGGCAGAGATGGCATACCCTCGCACATGATTTTTTAACCATAGTTGGTTGGATGTGTCTACCGCCTCGGTTATTAGAATGAATGTGTGTATAAAAATTAATATAAAATGTTAAGATAAAAATTGTATTCTTTTTTGGGAATAATGTATTACGTCTTCTACAACAACTGTGTATTACCTATTTTACAATATTGTTTTCTTTGAAGTTTTTTCCATTATGTTTTGTAACTGGAGCTTCAGTATTTTATCTAATATTTGCGGCTAGATAGAATATGAGTCATTAATTTAATTAACTTCAGTTTTCTGTAAATTTATTTTTATATTTTTAAACGGTTTTATTTAATTTGAATTGGTTCTGAAATCAATCCGCAATTGTCCATGTCTATGTTCCATGTTCTAGGAATCTTCTTCGTTAGTTGCTTGGTAAATTCGTGCATCTAAATCACGTATCACGGTTTTCATTGAAATGAAGTTTATTCTTAAAACGGCCATCAACTATTCACTATGCCGTCTTTATCACAGTTTATGATCGCCAATCCGGACGTAAGCGATCATGAACTGAAAGCAGCAGTAGAAGTTACTTCATCTACAATATTAATACTCCTTGTTTTGCTTTGGCTACAGTTTCGTTTCTTCTTAATTTGCTTCGTTTCTATGTTCTTACGCCACAACGTATTTCATACGTTTTTTTTAATTGATCATAATGGAAATCCTATTTTCCTGTCATACAATTCATATTTTTAACGCTTAACTGCATATTTTTATTTACAATATTGGCTTTCTATCTAAATTTGTACCCGGATGATTTTCCTAGAATTCTAATCCCTGTGTATATCCAGCAGTCCCGGGCTTCCCTGGGGTATTACCATAGCAACAGTATAAAAGTATACACTAGTTGTATTTTCATTATTAAATTGAGCTTTATATCATATCATATTGCACTTTACAATCCTTGTCCATAATACTGATTGGTAAAATTAATGTAATTAATTGTTACATTCTAAAGTTTTTTAATAAATTTATTTTTCATTTAAAATTTTTGTAATAGGGAAAAATAAATTTTCAGGTTTTCTTATTAGGTACAGGTAACCTTATCCTCTAAATTAATAAAATTTATTGGCTTGTAAATATTATAGGATATTATGTATTGTGTTTATAAAAGTCAAAATGTTTGGGATAGGAAATGGGAAGGTCCTTGTACCTACTGCATGAAAGGCAAAAAGGAGACGATCAGGTATTCATTCAAATGAAGTGGCCAAGGAAAACTGTTGAAAAACCTTGACCAGGACAGCCAAACATAATACTGTACTAATTAATTACAAATTCATTCCTGATAAATTTCCATTTTCACAATCTATTTTATTAATTTTCAAACACTTTGAGCATTAATTAACAAATACAGGTATATGGCATGAAACAGTAACAAAACTTTCTTTCTTTTTGTAAATAATAAAAAAATTATCTAATTTTAATCATGATGATGAGGCTAGATGAAAATCAATCTCGGTCGGAATTTGATTTTTATGAGTAAAATATGGAAAATCACTAATTAACGCTAAACTAAGCTCTGTAGAAATCAATTGCTTGAAATAAAACTTGTAGATTTTTAAAATTTTCTATACTTAAATTAGGTCTACATGCTTTTTTCTTTAAATGGCCCTAATTAAGGCCACAACCTGAAAAACTCCATTTTTTACATCCGTATTCCGATTTCAATGAACAAAATATGAAGAATCACTAATTCACGCTCTGTAGAAGAAAAGTGAGGGGTCTAGTGTCAAAACCAGCCACGTCCAAAAAAAACTTTTTTGATGTTTCTGTTCTTTTTTACAAGTTTTCAATGTTATGCATACATTAAATAGGTGAATCTACATCAAAACGATCCATATCCAATAAAATTGCTCAATAAAATTCGAAAGTTATTTTCAAACGAGCCACATCCATACTTAGAGAAATATCCAGTGGGTGCGCTAGTGCACTGCTGTGATGAACTAAATTATATTCTATCAAAAATAAAGTAGTTTCGTAGGTAATGCAGTAATTTTAAGACAGTTTTGTTACAACATTATTTAATGTTTAATGTTTGGTTTTAAAAAAATATGATTTTTCTAAAAAAAAAAACAGTAAACTTTTGTTTCAAAATTAGCCAATTCCCCGCATGAGTTTCAAAACCATACACATTCAAAAAAAATAGTTTTCCTGGATTTTGAAAAAACACATTTTTATTATTTATACACATTAATGTGGGATTTAATACTTATAACTTAAACTATTAACCAAAACAGTAGATACCGTAGCTTCAATTTAAACAGTTTTTTTGCTCTCCTGAAAATTTTATGAAATGGATATGGCTAATTTTGATACTACACCCCTCAAGAGTTCTGGAAACAAGATATTGGTTCTTTAATTTTTTATAACGTTGATCAAATACACTTTTGCAATGAAATGTACATTAAGGCCGCACTCTATAAAAAAAAACAATACGTATATTTACAGGAACACAATAAAATTCAGCAGACATGCCACCTACCCTATTTTATAGAGCACAAAACGTGTAGTAATTGAGACGTTTTAAAACAAAATCGTACAAGCCGTTTTTGATAAAATTGCAAACAAGTGAAAACTTGGACGACTAGAATACTTTTACCAATTGACCGATTTTCATTAAAATGCTCGTGTTGCGTCCTCTTGTTTGCTACAAAATTAAGTTTCATAATCTGACTTCTTGCCCATAAAAGCTAGGTGGAGGGGTAAATTACTTACACTCGACTTGCTAGTTCCAGGGCTAAAAAAATAGTTCTCTTTCTTATAAAAAAAATATATAAAAAATAGTTCTCTTTCTTATCTCTTTCTTTCTTTCACGGTCAGCCAATTATATGACTGAACCATTTAGAACAGAAGAGGTAGAGGTGTAAAACACACTAGTCAGAGTATCTCCTCTGAGAGTAATAAATTTCGTTATACAACAAGACCCTATGGTGAATGAAATGAAGTTGTCATTTGCAGGGTGGAAAGAAGATGCTTTCCAGAGAGCCTGGTGTGCTAATAAGCATACTTTTCCACTCAATAAGGAAGGTAATCGTATTACACCCTTACTCCTCGTTTTACCTAGTAAAGCGTCAAGAGATTCAAACCAGACTTTTGACTTATGACCTAAACAACAACAGCAACAGTCTGACTTCAGTGGAAGAAACTTCATGAAATAAATTTGTTGTCCTTATATTAGGTTCTTTGAGAACCAAATAAAAACCCGTTAAGCTTTTAGTTGGTATTTTCATCGGTATTTTCTATATCTATAACCATAAAACACATTTGGTGTGAAATACACACGATTTCTCTTGCCAGTGCAAATAATGAACAATATAATCTAATATTAGTTATAAAACATTAGAAATCAACAAAAAACTAACCTCAAAAACATAACCTAGTTTTAATCATGAGTGAAAGACGCATTGAAAATCAACCTCGGCTTGGCTTAACACGGACAATCACTCCTATATTGTTTCTTCCTCTGGTGATTCATTCTGATGTTAACAATATTCTTTTTCAGCACTAATTTGTTTAATATGCAAAGTGTTTATTTGCTTGCAACATGTAAGGTTGTATGAGGAGTTAAACGTATTAGGTTTAATTTGCCGTGAAGCGCAGCGGTGGAGGGTTGCTAATGCATAGTAAACATAAAATAATCTTATTAAATGATGCATAATAACACCATATATAATTATATTGTAGGTTTCCATTTTATAGTTTCATTACGGAAATGAAACTAAATAAACATTTTTACACTGCGCGTCTATATACAGAAAATGTAAATAAAATGGAATAGCCGATTTAGAAATAGTGCTGAAATTTTTCCAGTGCTTTCATGATCATATCAAACCATTAGAGTGAATGTGAAATGGTGCAAAAAGAGAAAAAAAATAAAAAATATAAAAAGAAGGAGAGTATTAAAAATGAGAGGTGAAATGGAAAAACAGAAGAAGGGGAATATCATAGAGTTTAGTGACCATTTACACTGGCAGTCATGGGGCCATGTAGCATCGAGCTATGGGCTGTAACCTAATTTTCCACTCAGCAAGGGAGAGAACCCAAAAACGTGAGAGAGTAAATGGTGTAAGAGAAACAGAGATAGATAGAAGTATGTGTGTGAGGGGAGAGTCCTAAAGGGGAGAGGGGCAATTGTATGTTAAGCCAGCTGAATCTAACAAGACATGTCTGGCCTAAATACGAACGAACGCAGGCGTATTATTTACGTTCTCTACAATAAATTTTGTACAGAAAATAAATTTTATAATGTGTTTAAATTTAAAAGCGTTTGAACTTTTCTTTTATTGAAATATAACTCTTTAATCCATTTTTTATTAAAAATTTAGTCCAGACCTACATGTACACACTAACAAGTATGTGGCCTGATTAACAATACATTTAAAAATTCACACTAAGCTTTGGTCATTGTATCTTTATTTTTGCTTAAGATCAAAATCGTCTAGTAGTTCTACAGCTCTTGTTGGAATTTGGCTCCTCTACAGTTCTTTCTCCTCCAATTCCCTCTGCTATTTTCAATTGTCCTCCACCCTCTTGCGCCTGCGGTGTAGTGGTCAGAACAACTGGCTTCTTTTTTAACACCATTCTTCCTCGTCTCCATTAACTAGAATTTGCAAGAGTCCGACGTAAGAGAAAACAAAACTTTCACACCCATCAAAATCAAATCATTTATGATATTATCCATTCACCTCTTTTAAGTACAGCTCTACCCTCTTCTCTTGTACAGACTTTCTTACGTATTACTTTAACCATCCTGTACCAGACAACTATACTATTGACATCTATCTGGATGCTTACTTCTTTCAACCACTTCCACTCCACTTTTTGAGTTAGAACAAATGCATGACGGTGGTGGGGTGGGGGGGGGGTTATAATGTTCATCAGTGTATGTCTGAAAGGACACCAGATAGATGCGTCCTGAATGGTACTAACTAATGACAATAACGTTAACGTACGCACGTCCTCAGCACCGTGTGCGGACAAGACGGGAATTGAGCTGTAGAGTAGGGATCGACCTATTTTTCTTTCATATGACAACAAACCTCCTCCCTGATATAGTTGACTCCATTCTTTTAATTTCCGCAACTATCTCAATCTTCGGGCCTTAATGAAGCGGACTATGTCTCCGCCTGCAGTGAGAGTATTCCTCATTTTTATCTACTGTTTAGGCATCTCTTCCCTTTACCGGTTCAAAAATTCTGCCTAAAATCCGTCTTTCAAACCTTCATGCATGTTACAATCCAACAAAGTTCACTTTCAAACCATAAGCGTCAACTGGGCGGGCTAAACACATACATATTTTCATTTTTGTGTTTCTATTTTAAAATAATTTTATATTCTGTATAGATAGACAATTTTTAATGGATGTTCTTTCTTCAGGTAACCAATAAGAAGGAAATTTTTTGTTAACCAACGCATTTATTACTAAAATTTACATTCTACCAGAACTACTCAATGATTTTCAATTTATTTTTCTACCGCTATGGTTTGATTATAATTCAATCTAGTTTATTTCTTGTATAGGGTCGTATAGGGTTTTAGATCACATGAGGTGATTTTAGACGTTTCTAAAAGCTCTTCTCTAATCCATATTCTCAAAATTGTTCACTGTACACTTTTCTCCTTTCTTCTGTTCACCCAGTGTTCTGTTCTTGCTCTTCACGAGAGCCCTTTAAGTCCGTTTTTTTTTTGTCATTAGTCTCTCGACTGAATTGATGCAGTTCTCCAAGCTGTTATATCTTGCGCAAGTCGTTTCATATCTACATACCTGTAACACAATACACCTTTTGTAATTTGCTTTATATATTGTAACCTTTGCCTCCCCCTACAATTCACTCCCTCAATATTATCCTCTATTATTGAAAGACCAATACATCTGGTAAGCATCTGGAAGCATCTGGTAAGATGCTTCCATATACTTATTTTTTCATTCACTCGCTTCTTCTTCTTAAAGTTCCATCTCCTATCGGAGGTTGGATATCATAATGGCTATGGTCACTTTGCTGGCTGCTGCTCTGAATAGTTGCAATGAACTACAGTTGAACCATTCTCTAAGATTCCTCAGCCAGGAGATGCGTCTTCTTCCTACGCCTCTTCTTCCTCGGATCCTTCCCTGCATAATAATTCTCAGCAACTCATATTTTTCTCCTCTGGTTATGTGACCCAAATATTCTAGTTTTCTTTTTTTTATACTCTTCATAACTTCCAACTCCTTATTTAAACGTCGTAGCACCTCAACATTGGTAACCTTTTGGACCCACTGAATTTTCAACATTCTCCTGTAACACCACATTTCGAACGCTTCTATCTTCATTATGTGTTGTTTCTTCAATGTCCAAGCTTCCATTCCATATAGTACGATGGAAAATACGTAACATCTTAGAGCCCTCAATCTGAGAGGCATGTGAAGGTCTTTGTTTGTTAGCATTGTCTTCAATTTTATGAATGCTTGCCTTGCAGTTTCAATTCTTACTTTAATTTCTTTGATTTGGTCATTCTTGTCATCAACCCAGGTTCCCAGATATTTGTATGCCTCTACTTTTTCTATTTGGGTTTGCTCTATTGTTAATGTTTCATTTCCATGTTCTGCTCTCGATACAATCATAAATTTAGTTTTTTTCTCATTTATTCTAAGTCCATATCCAATTCACTCGCTTAAGAACCTCTAAATTACTTATTTTTTCCACCAACTTAATCTTTAACATTTTCCTATAACTCCATATTTCAAAAGCTTATACCCGCTTCCTTTCTACAGCCGCTATCACCCACGTTTCACTACCGTATAATTCTACACTCCAAACATAGTGTTTAAGAAATTTTTCCTAATCTGTCCGTAATTGGTTGTCTGAATTTGGTTCGATTCATTAAGTTTTCTCGGTTTTGTCAAAATCCTTTATAACTTCTTTAAACCATTTATCTGATACCTTAGGTCTGTTTAGTGCCTTAAAAATTTGTTTTGTCAACCGGTTGTCATCCAATCTATACAGGTGTCCGTACAATTTTAGTCCTCTTTTTCTAATCGTTTCCATTAATTGATCATTTTCCTTGCACATTTCTTCTCGATTTCGTAACCTATATTTTCTGTATACTTTTTCGGACCCACTATCTTGCAGATGACCTTCTCAAATTTCTCTGCTTCTTTTAGACCAGCCTTCCCGGTCATTCTAAGGCACTCACTCGCGTACGGACATACAGGTCTGATATATTATAGAGGTATGTTAACAGGTAAATTAGTTTTTATACACAGTGTTCTACAACGTGATAAACAAATATAAAAGATTGATTCAGTTCATGTAAGGTAACGCATGTCCCTAAGTTACAAAATAAGAAACGTTTTCTAAAACACTTCTCAACCAATATCTTTTAAATCTTTACGGTACTTTTATTGAGGTTCTTCATGTAAGCTGAGCTTTACTGACATGATAAGTTTCACAAGAGCTTAATATTTTGTTATTTGAAGGTTTAAACATACAAAAACTTTGCTGGAAATATTTTATAAATCCATTTATATTCTAGTTTTCAACATAGTAAAAATTAGCATGTGTGCGTGGATGAGTTGAATTTTGTGTAAAATATCGGGAAAAAATTAACCCAGAACGTTACGATAAAATGTTTCTGATGTAATAAAAGATAATATTTTAGGACAAAGCTAACAGCAAAAACTATAATATAATATGACGAAACGAAAAATCCTTGTAAATGTGCACTTGCCTGTAATACATTACGTGTAATATATATTTTTTAAATTATTAGAAGTTGACTAATAATAAAATTTTTTTATTTATTTGTCGATCGCATGCGTGACTTGCAATTCTTCACTTTTTAATTTGCGTAGGACGTCGTCCAAGGTTATAATAAATTCTAATACAAAGAAAGTTCGCAAATACACTAAATCATAAAATGGAATGAGGTACTGAAAAAAGATTTGTGCAGAGGGAATATGGTGAGAAGAAAACAGCCTAAAGGAGCAATTTATCTTTGAAAATGTAACATATTTCACATTAACAGATATAAGGGTGATGGGATATCTCCTCCCTCTTCAACAGTTCTGCTACAAAATTGATGACGTATAAGAAATATTATGGGTATGTATGATGATATGCGAGTCAGCTTAACAAACGAAGGGAGCATGTTTACATGTAACGTACACTAACGGATGACAGGTAAAATGAATTTGATTATAATAAGACAATTCATGAACGCTTCTATTGCACAGTGGCAGAGTATTTGAGCTACAAATTGCAAAATTACAGGTTCAATTCATGGCATCGTTCAAACAGTTGAAGCGGGCCTACAATAAAAGAAAATTAAAAGTAAATAAGTCAAGATTAAAGATCGATTTGTACAAAATTTTGTATTGTTACAATCTTCACACGCAATCAAATTATTTTAGTCCCCCTCCACGGTGTAGTGGTCGGCCTCCTGGACTTCAAATTTGTTAATGACTAAAGAAAAGTAGAGCAATTATATTTTAAACCTGAAATAAAATTTAAGCGATAAACTTTATACTGCACAACCCTGTGCCAAAGTAGCCACGATACCACCAACAGGAAAAGGCACAAAATATTGAGCACAGTTTCATTAACCGAGTTCATTTAATTTCCCACGCGACCTATTTGAAATACTCTTTAGTTTACTCAGCGGTTAAAATGATACTTAATTTATCTTTACGTTAAATTTTAGTAATATAGTTTATTATTTAAACGTTTCTCTTAAAAATCGAGAAAAGGTGGCTGCTGTGCTCTGTAAAATCCAATTCGTATAAGGAAAATGTTTTGAGAGATACTAAGAACAGACATTAAAATACAGTAATAGTAAAATAAATATAGTAATTTATAGGATTTAAATGACTAGGGGAGATCTTTCTGAACACAATCTTGAAAAAGGGTGACCTGAAAGAAAGAAAAACGAAACTGGGTAAAGTCTTCCTGAAAGTTGGAACAGTGTGCAATAATAAACACCTCTGTATTCACACCAAACTAAGAGGCTATAACACCGTCATCAAATGTGAGGTACTGTATGGATGGCAAACTTGAACAACAATGGTTTGTGGAAAAAGTTTAAAAATTAATGCTGAGGATGAATATTGGAACTTTAGTGAGAAGGGAATATGGAGATTCAAACCAGTCAAGGAACTGTGTGTATATCAAGAGACTCTGTTAACCACCAAGATGAAAATAATATTTTTTTCAATGGAAACATTTAAAGAATAACTCACCAAAAGGGTCTTCGACTTCTTTGAAAAAATAAACAAAATGTGCGGTTCGAAAACCCAAAACTTGTCACAAAACCCCACCCAGAATGAAAGGGAAAACTAAACACAGGACAGAAATTTTCAACTTCTTTAAAAACAAAAAAATACCAAAATGTACGGTTCGAAAACACAAAACTTGGCAGAGAATTCTGCCGAGGATGAAAGGGAAAACTAAACATACGATAAAAATCAGTTTAGAAGTAAAATAAAGGAATTTGAGATAATAAATCCAAAAATTTGACTTACCATGACAAAGGATACTGATTAAGAAACTTCAAGGAAAAACTTTAACATGATCCAAAGTGATTAGTTCAAAAATATAATCTTCACAGCATTTCATGAATTCCAGTAGTGACAAGCTTTTATTTTGTCACGATTTAGGATAATGCAATAAGAGTCAACCAATTTTCTTCTGTATAATAAGAGTACTTAGTAAAATGTATAGTAAACTACTTATAAAGTTCTAGTACAGTTAAGTCCTTTCAAAGAAATCCGTTTAGATAATAAGTATCCATAAGATCGTTTTATTGAAAAATGCAAACATTAAAATATCAGTCGTTTCACCTGTAAGTGGAAAAAACAAGATGGCGGCGAAATGATTGCCAATAGAGAAATGCACGTAGAGTTATAGACAACTTGGTGAGATATTGATTGATAACGTTTCAACCCTAAGGACACAGAGAGCACACAACTTCCTCCCCCGATCTCTCTTTCAACCCATTTACTCTTTCTCTCTATCGCAACCCATTCTCTTATAAACACACATACACAAACACACACTCTGAAGAACACTACGGTTCATTCCACTTCCTTATTCCTTCAGTCCCTCACAAGAAGGCCTCCTTTTCCCACCCAATAAACTGAGCTCGATCGTACAAATTTCACCCGAATCCATCAAGGGACAACACCCTACATGAGAATAAGCCCTATATATATCAAGCTTCAGGCTTTGTTATCACAATAACAAAAAAAAGTCGCTGTCTATATACCTCGACTGACCATTATTTCTAAAAAAAAACAATGTATTTTGGGGAATCCATGTTTCCTATTATCTCACGCATAATCAAGCATTGTGAAAGGTTCTCCATTAAATATTACATATCTGCATAATAAAAGCTCAAGTAAAATCGGATTAACTTCACCAAATAAGTGTGAAAAGACTACCGTATTATTATTATTATTATTATTATTATTATTATTATTATTATTAACAATTTTACTATATAGAATAATTACACAGTAAAATTTACAAGGAAAAGTGGAACTATTGATGGAACATACCTGTATGCTAAAATTTCCATTAACATCAATGCAGAATAGATGATGAAGGATTAACAAAACAAATTTAAGGGCTGTCACCGGATGGCGACATTAAGTGGCAAACCTTATTTGTTTGGTGGCCCTGAAAAGGGCCGTTTAAGCGGTGGTCGTCTTGATGTGCAGCGTCGGTCGTAGTCGTCGTGGCGGTCGAGGAGCTGGACGACACGGCGTGTCGTCGACCAGCGGAGACATCATCTTCTTCCCTGACGGTCCGGTCGACGGCTTACGGTGACGGGTCGGCGAGCGGAAGCATCATTCTCTTTTGCGGGGTCGTCGATTAGCCTTCGCTGGAGTCTGGCAGCCGTGTGCCGTGGTGGACGTCTTGTCTGCTGCCTGGTTCGAAGTCAAACCCTCGGAGTCTTGATTGGAATTGGATCGCCCGGCTCAGTGCAGCACTCTTTATATAGTAGCCGAGAGCGCTGTGGTAGAGAGCGGCTACTGGCTTGGCCTTGATGACAAAAGCCTCTGTCAGTGCGGAGCCGAAAGGTTTGTCGGGACGCCGTCAAAGGGCCTACCGCGCCGACAAAGGCCGGAAGAAGTATTGAAGGCTGGCAGCACAGTAAATGATTAATTAGAAGAGGATGGCGGTGACGGGGCTTTAGACATGATTAGCGCGCGAGACCCTCTGCCGCTGATACTTCAAGTGAGACTGTTCCACCACACGTTCCAGTATTATATCATATAAGTAGTGGATTTAATAGTAAATTTAATAGCCTAAAACTTTTATTTAGCTTATTTTTTCAAAATATTCAGCCGTTTTTGTGTTATTTAAGTTTTAAACGAGTTCTAAAAAAACATTTTCGCAAAAATTTCAAATTTTTTTCGCACTTTTCTCCAAGGTTTTGCAATTTAGAAACTTTTTTTTATGTTTAAAATGTTTGGCACCTCTTTGTCTTTAGTGTATAGAAAGACTGCACGGTAATTAGAACGGATAAATCAAATGAACATTGGATATTTTTCACCAAGAGGTTGAAACGAACACGTTAATGTATGAGAAGTTGGAATGTGGGAGGGGGGAAGTTGCACGGTAACCCTATTTGGCTCACGGACTAATACTTTTAGCCGTTGATGAGCTCTGCTGTTCCACGCGTTTAGACCAATCAGAACGTTTGCCAGCGTTTTCAGATTGTACAAATGTGTCAGCCTGACAAGCATTACGTGCTCATGAGTATGAAAGCCGCAGTAGTTCACTCGTGTCTTGCATCTCGTACTAAACACATCGATTATAAAACGTATTAACATGCAATACATTACAATATAATCAGCTGGTTGTATGTTCATAGGTTATAATTGTTATTGCAAGACCAAAAAAATGGTTGATGAAATATATAAAAGAGCTACGAGAGCAAGTAGCCTATTGGCAACGTTGCTGGCAAGTCATTGGCTAGCTATAAAGTGGGTAGGGGGGAATGCGTATGTTCAGAGTACATCAACTTTGTAAAATAGTGAAGGTGTCTGACAAATGGTAAAGTGAGGTAAGCAACAGAAGATTATACAATAAATTTTAAGGGCGTCCATGAGGAGCAAATAAACAATGGATTATAGATGGATATAAAGAAAAACTTTCTTATACTTCTTCGTTGCCCTCATTCCCCTGCCCTATTTATTCTTACTTCTCCGCCTCCGCCTCCTCCTTTTCCTCTACCTTCTCCTCCTCCTTCTACTTCTCTTGCTTTTTTCGCAGTTCTGAGAAGGTTCACTGAAGAGCTACTGAACCACTTACTTAGTTTTCCAGTGAGAAAATCTTCCTACCGATATTATTCCTTCTATATTCCTTTGCATTACCAATTGAAATAGCCGATATTTGATGGCTCATTATAACGTTAAAAAAATATTATAAAGAGCATCGCTGACAATGTAGTTTCTGACAAAAAGCTTCGAAGAATGGATGATAAAGGATTAACAAAACAAATTTTTAGGGAAGTAGACATCAACCTAGGTGTCTGATAAACGGTATAATGAAATAAAGAACTCCTTAGAGTACCGGATTGAAATGGAAGATCGTACAACAGATTTATCTGACGTGTCCGTAATGGTAATACATTTTTATTAAAATACATAGATTATCGCTCATTTTTTTCATTATTGTCCTTTAATTTTTCCTAATTTATTTAATTAAAACAGAGCAATAAAGCCAATTTTTTGTAACCTATTAATACTATACTTGATATTTTGCCCATAACCGACAGGTGGAGTGTTAAATTATTTGCACTCGATCTGCTAGTTCCAGGGCTTCAAAAATAGTTCTCTTTCATATAACATGGTCAGCCAATTATATGACTGAAGCGTTTCAGAACAGAAGAGGTAGAGGAGTAAAAAACACTAATCAGAGTTATCTCCACTAAGAGTAATAAATTTCATTACACAGCCAGACCCTGTGGTGAATGAAGTGAATGTGTCATTTACAGGGTGAAAGTAAATCTTTTCGGAGGACCTGGCATGCTGATAAAAATAGGCTACTTTCCACACAGCGAGGATGGCAATAGTAAACCACTTCATTCCTCGTTTCGCTTAGTAAAGCCTCTAAAAATTAAAACATACGCACATACACACCAATTACTAAAAACATGTTTTTTGGGTACAGGTGGTCTGAAAACGTGTAGATCCGGTGAAAACTCGATTTCAAAAAAATCGACATGAAGCAATACTTTCCTTCTTATTTTTTTTTATTTTTATTTTTAACGTTAATTTTATTTAGAAACTATACAGTATAACCATCCAAAAGCTTAACTAAATTTTGAAAAAAAACAAATAACTTGATAAATAAACAGAAATATTTTTTTAAAGAATACATCCCAGTGGATAATTCAAAAGTATAGTGGATTTCAAAAAAATAAATTAATAAAAATATAGAACAATTAGATCAATAGATCTCTACTCCATTTTCTTCGTAGGCGTCGGTGTGGCAAGTTTCGTCTTGACATTTGCTGTATTAGGGGATTGATGTGATCTGTTAATTTTCTGTTAAATTTGGAATATTTTATTTTAGCAGTTTCTGTTACAAAAGGGATTTTCAAATCGGAATGCAATGTTAAATTTGTTACGTAATATGGGGCGTTCGTTATCATCCGAAGTATTTTTGACTGATGAGTTTGAATTTTTTGAATGTGAGTTTTCTTTGCGGTCCCAAAAATTTCAATACCGTAATTCCATATCGGTCGTAAATAGGCTTTGTATGTTAATAATTTAAATTTTAATGATAGAGTTGATTTTCTGTTAATGAATTTTGAAAGTAATTTTGTACGGTTATTTAGTTGCAAACGTTTTGTTTTGATATGATATCCCCAAGTCAGTCTACGGTCTAAATGGAGGCCCAGATATCGAACTTTATTTTCTTGCGGTATCTCATTGTTATCCAGGTAAACAGTTGGACAAGTTCTTCTTCTTAAAGTAAAAGTCACTTGCACAGATTTCAGCGGGTTAACTTTCATTCTCCAGTTTTTGAGCCATGACCTCATACAAGTGATTTTGGATGTTCATCGAAGTTTCTTCTGGAGATTCACTGCTGCATAACACAACGGTATCATCTGCGTACGCTGCTACTGTCGTGAAGTCATTTTCCGGGAAGTCAGACGTAAATATGGAGTACAAAGCAGGAGATAATATGGACCCTTGAGGAACTCCTGCTTCGATATGCCAGATATTAGAATATTCCAAACCTTGGCGCACAACAAAATATCTATCCTCTAAAAATGATCTCAGAATTCCATAATATGTATCAGAAAAAATGATTTTAATTTATACAAAAGCCCGGGATGCCAAACCTTATCGAACGCCGAACTAATATCCGGAAATACAGCCGATGTGTATAATTTTTGTTCTAACCCTACAGAAATTAAATCAACCACTCTGTGCAGCTGATGAGTTGTTGAATGCTGCCTTCTGAATCCAAACTGATAATTTGGAGTTGTAGCTTCAATTATCGGCGAAAGTCGATCTAACAAAACTCGTTCAAAAAGTTTAGACACGACTGAAAGAAGGCTAATGGGCCGGTAAGAGCTTACACAGTGAGATGGTTTTTCCGGCTTCTGAAATAAAACAATAGTTGACAATTTCCATTGTAAAGGAAAATGCGCAGTTCTGAGAATAGCATTAAATATGTTTCGTATAAAAATTATCCCTCTTTCTGGTAACTCCTTTAATATCTCTGCAGTTATTAAATCCAGACCGGGTGACTTGTGCAATGGAAGACGTTTAATAATATTCTTGACCTCGTTTAAACTCACAGGTTTAGGCGGCAACGATAGCGTAATTGGGCACGTTACGAATTCCTGTACATCCCTGTCAAACTCAATGTCTCCTGTTTGTACATGAGGTTTAAATACGTTGCTGAGATGTTCTCCAAATAAATCAGCTTTTTCTTGGTCAGACTTGGCCCAGGTTTGGTTCTCACGCCGAAGAGGAGTCGAAACTGGAACTTGCTTTAGAAGTCGCTTTGTTGCTCTCCATAACGAGCCATCTTCTGTGTCCAGGGAATTCAAGCGGCTTTCAAAGCGGTCGAGTTTGACTGCCCAGATTTCCTTTTTAAGTCTGTTGGATAGCCGATTGACAGTAGATTTATCGTCCGGAAGTCTTGTACGATGCCATCGACGACGTGCTGCTCGTTTTTGAGTAATTAATTCCCGTATGTATCTGGGATAATGAGGTCCATTGCGTTCATTTTTTGAAACAGTTATTGCAGAATCCCATGCAGCAGATTGAATGATAGAGGTAAAATCGTCTATGGCGTATTCTAAATCGTGAGCAGTTTTTAAAGGGACGTGGACATTTAAATTGTTATTTACAAGATTTTGAAATTTGACCCAATCCATCTTACCGGTTGGCGTTAGCGATGGTAGTTGCTGTTTATAAAGAGGAGTAGCACTTATAGTTAACAGAATCGGAGAATGGTCTGATCTAAAATCGTCTAAATTTTCAACCGCATGGTGAAATCGACTTATACCTCGTGTTATAAATATATCTAGTATATCAGGTAGCTTTGTGACGGCAGAAGGCCAATATGTCGGCATCCTGGGCGTTATTACTTCAAATCGATTGTAGTCAATTACATTTAGCAGTTGCCTGCCTCGTGGTGTATTGACTCTACATCCCCACTGAGTGTTCTTCGCATTATAATCACCACCTGCAATAAATGCTGGTCCCAACTCATCGAAAAAATTTTGAAACTCCTCCTCAGTTACTCGAAGTCGTGGCGGACAATAAACTGATGCTACATTAAATTTTAACTGGTTTAGGTATAAAGAAAGTACAGTTGCCTGAAGAAAATTTGTTGGATGTTCAGTGAAAAGGAAGTCATGTTTTAAACTCGCCTTGATGATAATTGCCGTGCCCCCTTGGCTCCGGTCGGCCGGGTGATCAGTCCGGTAAACGATGTAACCGGGAACGTAAAAACGAGAACGTGAAGTCAAGTGAGACTCCGAAATGAGGGCGATGTCTATTCTTTTCTCATGTAGTACATATTCTAGCTCATTGAAATGTTGTGAAATACCATTAGCATTCCACAACAAGACGACAAGGGAATTAGATGTCATATTATTTGGCATTATTTTTAGACATTAAGGCTTGTATAAGTTGAGTCATCAACGAAATCATTGGAAACAATAGAGTTTTCATTTCCGACAAAAAAGTATTAATTTGACTTGACGGCCCCAACGCAGCATTATATTCCGCAATTTGGGCAGATGAAAATATGGAAGGTGAATGTACCTGTAATAATGGAGTTTGTCCTGCTTGAATTTTATTTCCGGTGGATTTTGAAGGCAACGGTGGAAAAGATGAAGAGTTAATGCCAGGTACTGGGTGCTTTTGATTTTTTGAATTTTCACTTGTTTTATGAAGGGGTGCCCGACGTTTCTGGATTTCCTTGTATATAGCACACCCTTTGTAGTTAGCCGGGTGAGACTGGGAACAGAGCGCACACGTGGCTGGCGTATCGCGTGGTTTGGTACAACTGGAAGACTCATGATCCCCTGCACAACGCACGCATTTAGGAGCGTGATTACAATAACGTCTTGTATGTGAATATTGCTGGCACCTTAGACATTGAACTATATGGCGTTTTGGACGCGGCGGCTCAACTTTTATTTTAGAAAAAAATAAAGACGTTACATCAAATATTTGTTGATTATTTTCTGCCTTCTCTAGGTCTACAAACAACAGCGGCAAATACTGTTTTGTGCGATGGGACGTAACATTCGATACACTGCGTACTGTATGACCTTTCTCCTTCAGTTCTGAAGTTATCAGGCTATGATCCATTGACTGGTGCAACCCACGTATGACTACACTGAATGGTTTATCTTCAGAAAGCTGATAGCAGTGAAAGTCAGCATTATTTTCTCTCAAATATTTGACACACTTTCTGTAATCATCACCATTGGAAAGGTAAATAGTGATACCTTGAGTTGTCGAAGAACATTTGAAACTGTCTCCGACTAACTGTTTTAAAATGTTGCATAACGGAACGTAATTTACGTTTGACTAAGAAAATCGGCGGGGGCCGTTGAATGTTCAACTTAGTTTTATCGCTTTCTGAGTTGTCGTTCGAAATATCAGAAAGTAAGGAATATTTATTACTGACAGGAATTTTGTTTCCATATAAAATTGAATTTTTCGACCGTGGATCAGTCGGATGTATTTTTTTAATAGCATTTTCATCAATAGAAACGTCAGTAATTTTACGTTTGTTTATTACTTGCCTCCATTCCGTGTTATTGGAACCGTAATTATCTGAATTACTATTTTTGGTTACGTTATCCAAACTCAAACTAGTTTGGATAGTTTGGACAGTCTCCATAGTAGGACACGGGCCGTAACCAACGTTGTTACTCGGTTGCATAGCAACCTAACCTAAAACGAACAAATTTATGGTGTTCGTTGTATTTTCTTGGAACAGTTTTCAATATAAAGTAAATTAATTCTGAAAAACACTTACAATGAAACTGAAGACCAGACGATATTATTTTTACGAAAATGTTCAATAGTTCAGTACATTTAACATAAAAAATGACCAGCACAAAAACATAACAAACATCAGCTGATAAGTACTCTTTCCTTCTTATATTCATACAAACCCACTGGGTTGGTTTAGAGGTAAAGTCGTCGCCAAAGTCAGCTGTTTAACAGCTGATTTTCGGAGACGAAGGTTCCTGGTTCAAATCCTAGTAAAAGTAGTTACTTTTATACGGATTTGAATGCTAGACAGTGATTACTGGTGTACTTTGATGGTTGAGGTACAATTAACCATATTCCCTCAGGGATGGTCGGCTTGAGTCTGTACAAGACTAAACCTCATTTACACGTCATACATACCATCCTCATCTCATTGGGTCATGGGGTTGCTTTTTGTTCTGAATTTAACAGATCGCAACGAACACATACTAGGAATTAAAAAAATAAATAAATAAAAAAAATATTCATATAGGCAAGAGAAAGTAATATTTTATAAAGTAAATCAAATAAGATTAATGTTTGTTACGGAAAACTGACACATTTTGTTTAGGTAAAGAAGGAAACACAAGGTAATTGATATAAATTTAAAAAATTAAAGAACGAAAGTCTGATACATATGGACGCTGAGAAAGAAAACCAAAAAAGTCTAGGATTACAAACAACAACAAAGAAAATGGGTGTAAAAGTAAATGTGAATAGAAACGTAGGTCAAATACCATGAAGAAATAGGAGAGGCTGAAAAGAAAGTGATTAAAAAAAGCAGATATACGAGGAGAATGAACGAATACAAATGAAAAATAACTAAAAGAGTAAGAGAAAAGATAGAAAGCAAAATGTCAATGACTGATATTTATACTTACACGATAATATAGTAATACCTAAGTTATTGTGCTTGTATTACATTCAAAGCATTATTCACAAAACAATGAGAAGCATTGTTAATCATAATTATCCTTCAAGTTACTTTACATTGAATTTTATTCATACGTGGTAGCAATTATTCAAATTTTAATGCATTCATGTAACGAGATAAGGCACGAAATTGATATAGGAATTGTTTAAATTAAATTAATACTTTATGAGATATAAGACATTCCATCTTTCAAAAACTTGAGTATCATAAAAAAAAATATTTTAAGCTGGACACAGTTAAACAATAATTCTATCATCGTTTTCACAGAAAATTAGCTAGACATAAAAGCGAACTAAGGCGATTAGCTCAGTTTCTTTACCGAATAACCCTCCGAGAAGGCTAAGGAGAATTAAGAGCAGAAATTTGTTGTTACCCTAATAAAAAAAGAATTAATAAAAAACAATTCAGATAACTGAAGAGCTTAAGGGTACCGAGAACGGAGAAAATTGAAAATTTTCACATATCCACATAATGGGTTTTTTGCCCATTATTAAAATTCAGAGTTTTCTGCATCTAATGATGTATAATGTGTTGGGGTTTTTGTAGTTTTTATCTCCCAAAAAAAGTATGTTGAACCCTTACGTTATTTTCTAAACGTTACCTGTTTGCATAAACACATCTATTTTTTAAATGACAAACGAAAAATTCTAATTTTTTGTTTTAAAACTTTGCGTTGGCATTAGACCAGTTGTGAATATAACTAACAGTTGAGGAATTTCCAGATTATTATCCTGGAATGTATTAGAGGTAACTACTTTGCAGTATTTATGTGTTCTTTTTCAGTTTCTTCTTGTTTCCCGTCAATAGCAATTGTTGACACATAAGGAAATTTTCTCAGCCAACGGTGAACGGATTTTAATGACATTTTTGCACAGAGCTTTATACCATAATTGCAATGTACTGAGTTAATATTACAGTAAAATAATGTCTTTGAATATTTATTTTCCACTTAAAAAAGTTATGATTTTCAAAGTGGTAATTTCAAAAAACCATTTTATTAACTTCCTAACAATACATAAAGATGCTACTAATTCTGTGGGTGTAGAATACCCTGAAAAGTAACCAAAAAAACTTGGACAGGATAACTGTAATAGTTTTTGAGAAAATGTTCCTTACATTAACATTACGGAGATAGAGATTCGAGGTACCCTCAATCGATAATGGTGCTAAGTAACGAAAATTTAGTTTTGTGAAAATTGCTACAAAAGTACTACGGCCTATCCCTTCATGAAAATTTGGTTTTATGCAATTAAAAGTTCTTAAAATTTAACTTTTCATTGCCATGTTTTTATTAGATTTATCGAGCATTGACTACCATGGTCATGTAACACCTCACGACAATTTATTCTTACCCAAGCCACACTTTCGTCAGCGAAAAGTCTTTATTGTACACTGTATCATCTATAAATGGATAACCGGTAATTTATTAATAAAAAATGCTTGTGAAGATCTTCATACGAGACATTTTTAAAGGAAGACATAATGCATGTTAATGATGACGATAGGTGTTCATTACTACATTAACTGCTAGTATTCTAAAAAGATGTCTATTAGATTGTAGTGCATTCTGGTAGAAGAAGGTGTCATGATCTTAACATCTTAAAATTAAGCAGTACATGATCCGTTCATTCCCGAGTATTTCCGTAAACTATAGATTTTCACCCGTGCGGGGTTGCTAGTCCTCCATCGGGCGCCTCCCCAGGTGGCGGATAGGGAAATGCCTCCCAGATATGGGTGGTACCGGTGAAATCAAATAGCCGGGGTAGACCAAAACTAGCAACTCTGGCGGCCAACGGCTTTGGGCGGATGAGCTAACAGAGAGGGCACCCCTTTGCCCTGGAGTTTGGGAACAGGCTTCAAAGGCAGATGAACTACAGAAGGTAGTCAATGGCATAAGGATGAGGAAGAAATTTGGACTCAGCACCTAATTAAAGATCCTGAATATGGATATGTCCTAGTTTAATCAGCAAATATGGCAGCACTCACAGCTAAATTTAATTCCGGAGTTTCAAGTCCCCCATTCAGATCTCCGGGGGGGACAGTTTTGAGAGATGCCATCAGTACTGAGAAACATCAAGTCAGAGAGAAAATTAAGATTGGAACGTGGAATGTCAAAACTATGGCACAACAAGGAAACATCCATAATGCTATTAAAGAAATGAATAGAATGAAGGTTGATATAATGGGCATCAGTGAAATGAGGTGGCCGGGAGCAGGATCAATCAAGGTTGATGATTACATGGTATACTATTCAGGCACTCAAGACAATACATATCAGAATGGGGTAGCACTGATAGTGAACAAAACAATGGCAAAGTGTGTAATCAACTTTTTACCTTTCTCAGAGCGAATTATGCTGATTCAAATCAAAGGTCGACCCGTGAACCTGAACCTTATACAGACGTATGCACCCACTGCAGACAAAGAGGACACTGAAGCAGAAGAGTTCTATGAGGATATTGCCCAATTATACAGAAAACTACCCAAACAGGATACAAATATTATAATGGGAGATTTCAATGCAAAGTTGGGAGTTGGACAAAAGACAGAACTCATTGGGCAGTATGGTCTAGGAGAAAGGAACGACAGAGGAGACATGCTTGAAAGTTTTGTTGAACAGCATGGCCTGGTGGTACTCAACACTCAGTTCAAACATCATGCACGCCGTTTGTACACCTGGAAATCCCCACAAGACAAGCCTGGCAGAATAGTAAGAAACCAGATTGACTTCATTATGATCAACAAACGTTTCAGAAATAGCTGTACAAATATGAGAACATTTCCAGGAGCAGACATGAAGTCAGATCATGTCCCAGTAATTGGGCAGTTCAGAGTGGTCCTAAAAAAGGTAAAAAGAAAAGAAACAATCAGAATTAACCTTAGACTACTGAAAAATCAACAAATCAAGAATCATGTTAAAACAAAACTGAACACAGCCATGGAACAGATAAACAACAGCTCTCCCGTTGAGGATCAAATAACAGAAATAAAGGAGATAATAGAAGGTGTAAAGAGGACTTACTTGAGGGAGGGGAAAATGGAGAGAAAAACATGGATGACGCAGGAAATATTGGATCTGATGGAGCTAAGAAGGATAAATAAGGGAAATTCTTTGGAATACAATAGAATATACAAGGTCATCAGAAGAGAAATCAGAAAGGCAAAGGAAAATGAACACAAGGAAAAGTGCCAGAAAATAGAAGGATATCAAAGCAAATATGATGATTTTAATGTACACCGGAAGGTCAGAGAAGTAACAGGGCAAGGAAGAAGAAAAATTCATGGGAAACTTCTAAATCAGAAAGGTGAAATCATGGTGGATATTGCAGAGAAGAAAAATACTTGGATAACGTACCTTGAAAAGCTGTTTGAAGATGATAGGAGGCATTCAATGGGACAGACAAATGGAGGAAGTGGGCCAACCATCTTACTATCAGAGGTACAAGCAGCAATTAATGGAATGAAAGAAGGCAAAGCAGCAGGGCCAGACAACATTCATGTAGAGTTTGTCAAACTTTTGAATGAAAAAGGACTACAGAAGATCACAAACCTCTTCAACAAGATCTACTCTTCGGGCAATATACCACATGACTGGTTGGTCTCGGAATTCATTGCTCTTCCTAAAAAGCCTGGAGCCAAACAATGCGAAGATCACCGCACCATTAGTCTCATGAGCCATCTTTTAAAAGTTTTCCTCAAAATAATTCATAAGAGAATTTACAAGAGATGTGAAGAGCAAATATCTCGGAATCAGTTTGGTTTTGTCAATGCAGTTGGAACCAGAGAAGCGTTATTTGCTGTGCAAGTCTTGGTCCAGAGATGCAGAGATGTAAACTGTGATGTTTATTGCTGCCTAATTGATTACCAGAAGGCTTTCGACCGTGTACAACATGGAAAAATGGTTGAAATAATGAGACAAACTGGTATTGATGAAAAGGACATGAGAATAATCACAAACTTGTACTGGGGCCAAACAGCAAAAATGAGGGTAGTTGGCGAAACAACAGATGAGATAAGAATAAGAAGAGGAGTCCGACAGGGATGTGTCTTGTCGCCATAGCTGTTCAACTGCTATTCGGAACAGATCTTTAGAGAGGCATTGGATGGTGAAGAGGAGCATGGAATACCAATTCAAGGTGAGAGAATCAACAATATAAGGTATGCGGATGACACCATAGTACTTGCCGATAGTGAGGAAGGTCTACAGCATCTAGTGAGCAAAATAGCCACAGTAAGTTGCAAATATGGCCTTGATATCAACAGTAAGAAAACGAAGTTCATGTTGATCTCCAAGCACAGAAACGACAATGCCAAAATTTTCGTCAATAACCAGCAATTAGAACGTGTGAAACACACAATGTACCTGGGAACAATGATAAATGAAAATTGGGACATGGCACAGGAGATTAAATATCGCATAGTAAGGGCAACAGCTGCTTTCAATAAAATGAACAGAGTTTTCAGGAGCCATGATCTTACCATTGAAACGAAAATCAGACTTTTGAGGTGCTACATCTTCTCGATTTTGCTGTATGGAGCAGAGGCAGGGACATTGAACAAGAGTATGATTAAACGTATAGAAGCCTTTGAATTGTGGTTGTACCGGAGAATGCTTAAAATATCATGGACAGAGCATGTAACAAATGAAGAAGCTCTGAGACGGATGAAGAAATCCAGAGAATTATTGAACACCATCAAGATCCGTAAACTTCAGTATTTGGGTCACGTCATGCGGAATGAGTCCAGATACTCTTTGATACAGCTCACTGTGCAAGGGAAAATAGATGGAAGGAGAGGACCAGGAAGAAGAAGAATATCCTGGCTACACAACCTCAGGGAATGGACCGGAAAGACATCTGTTGAACTTTTCCGTATTGCTGTCAGCAAAGTGAAAATTGCCATGCTGGTCGCCAACATCTGAAACGGATAGCGCACTAAAAGAAGAAGATAGATTTTCAGCGTTCTATGTTAACTATGTAACTAGTATGCACTTAACACCTTCAGCAATCACAGAAAATAAATTTTTGAAAAAATGTTACATAGCACTTTTATCCACTCAACTCTTCAACTGTAATGTAACTAATACACACTGATTCAGAATTCCATTAGTAAAATAAAAAACCTAGAAGTTTCATCAATGGGTGCAGTCTTTCAATGGGTGGTCGGGAGACTGCGGAGGGAGGAGACATATGGAGATTAGCGGGATCGCCCTCTCCCACAGTGAATCAATCCTGTCACGATCTCAGTAGGTAAGGTAGGAACACTAATTTCCTGAGCTGGTGATGAAAGAGATGAATGAAAGTGAGAGAGTGAGTGTTGGTCAGTGACAGCGAGAGGGGAATAAAGGCTACGGTTCCCTTCCACGCCCCGCTGACAGTATGTAATTTTTTTTTAACCCGACATTTCTCTTGTAGTATTATATAAACAGTTCCGAGGGAGGTGGAGGGTTGTTTGTCGGATCAAGTGGCCAGGCGGGGGGTTTTTGGTTGGTAAGGCGGTTGCGGCCTCCTTGGGGCTGGACGAGGACGCCTCAATTGAGTCCAGCACTACTTTCCCCATCGTGAGGGAGTGAACATGAGTTTTCCTCGCCACCTCGGATAAAAAAAAAGTCTTTCATCAGTGGGTCTTTCTGGTACAATATGTAAAAAAAATCTGAGAATTTCATTCATTAAAATTAGACTGTTAATTCAAACTTGTTGCCGATATTAACATGTAGATGGAGATAACACTTTCTTTTTTACATAATACCTGTCGGTAATTTCATTGAAAATGCATAATTAATTCGATTATATAACAATTAGCAACAAAAATATAAAATAAATATGATATCTAAGTATATATTACATAATAGTCAATTATCATTAAAACTTGCCTATTGTAATAATAATTATTATTATACTTTCACTGCACCATGTACTTATGATTGATGACGTCACATATTTTTTAAATTATTAATTAAATAATATCATTTCCTGATTTAACTTGTATTCTGTTAATCCATTCTCCATAATGACCTCAGAGTCAATTTTTTTATTTTCTAACGTTTTGTAACAGTAGGTAGAATCTCAATTAGTTCTTGATTTTGAAATATCATAAAGTTTAAGCCACACAGTGAGCGCAGTTTTTGTTTTTGCTGGGAAAAGTTTCCGAATGGGATCCGAAGCACTTAAACTTAATTATTCTTCGACTAAACAATGAAGAGTACGTTTATTCCAGTTTGAGAATAGGTCTACAATCGAATTAGGCTGATATTAGGCTAATTACTAGTGTTTTTCGTCCTACAGGCCCGTCACGAAAAAAGACAGCTGTGTTTGAAGAGCTGTATTTCAAAACGACCGAATGGAAAAATTTAAACGCTACAGTAAATTAAAGCCTGTTCTTTTCTGCGTTTATTCATTTAACTTAAATTTTGTATTTAAAACTTTGCATTACAGTAATTTACGCATAAAAAGTACCCAGTTCTTAGTCGTTTCTCTGTTAGTGTAATGTTACTTTCTCCTGCCTATATGAATATTAGACTATATGTAAGTAGGCCTACTGTTTTCATGTCGATTTTTCGAAATCGAGTTTTCACCGGATCTACACGTTTTCAGACCCCCTGAACTCATAAAACATGTTTTTAGCAATTGGTCTGTGTGTGTGTGTGTGTGTGTGTGTGTGTGTGTGTGTGTGTGTGTGTGTGTGTGTGTGTGTGTGTGTGTGTGTGTTGTATATGTATATGTGTGAACAGAATATCTCAAGACGGAACATCGTACGAACTTGAAACTTAAGTTAGATACCACTAAAGGACCTTACGAGAACATTTTCATCAAAATCGGTCTACCGGAAGTAGTAGTTTTTACGTGTCATTTTTAACTTTTTTGTGATTTTCTCAATAACGGTTCCTACGATTTTTTTAAAAAATCGCCTCATTTACTACAATTTTTATGCTCTATAAGATAGGGTAGGCGCCATGTCTGCTAAAACTCTGAGGGAGGCTGTTCTCTCGTAGAAAAAACTTTTTTTTAAGATTTCAGCCTTAATATGCATTTTAGCGCAAATGTGTTTAAAATAGAAGTTTTAGTCAATGTAAAAATCTACAAATTTTATTTCAATTATTTGTTTGTATAACGCTTAGTTTAGAGATAATTAGCGATTTTACGTATTTTTTTCATGAAAATCTGTAAAGAAATCTATATTTTAAGATTTCGGCCTTAGTTTGCAATTTACGCCAAAAATCCTCATAATTAAATTTATAGGAAATTAAACGATCTACAACTTTTGTTTCAAGCATTCTTCTCTACAGAGCCTGGTTTAGCGGCAAAAAGTGATTTTCCGTGTTATTAAGCCGAACTAAGGTTGGTTTTCATTTTGCATCATTCACTCATGATTAAAATAAGGAGTGTTGTGAGGTTAGTTTTTTGTTTATTCTAATGTTTTGTTACTAATGTTAGGTTATATAGTTCATATTTTCATTGGCAAGAGAACGTCGTGTGAGTGTTTCACACCAGATTTTCGTATAATAAAACTAGTTCACTTCTGTATCTAGTCTATCACAAACTACTTCTATTATTATTGTTATTATATATTATATCTTACAGAATACAATAATTATAATGAATTTTTCATACAGATTTTTACTGTGTAATAGTTACCTCTTAATTAGAAATTTCAAATAGAAATTAGTTGGTCATAAAATCAAATAATTTCTCTTTGGTTAGTTACAATGGATCATAAATGTTTGTTTTCGAACAAAGAACTTAATGTAATTTAATTGTAAAATCCTGTTACATTTTAATAATTCTGTTTATTTAGAAATTACAATGCAATTATTTTCATATGTATATAATGAAGTACAATGAGACATTTATGCTTATACAACCATAATGTAGTATGAAAACTATGTAATAGTAATCCATGCAAAGGTAATAGGCCTACACATAAACTAAGTCCATAATAGACAACAATATTATTTTTGGTTATTACAACATAAGTTCATTATGTAAATTTACATATTTATTTTAGAAATTACAAAATTACAAAACATTTAATCATATTATTTATACATTTTATTATCATTCTGTGTTATAACACAGAAAGATAAAATTATGTTATGCATATTAACAAATTTGTTTATTAACTTACTCACCTAATGTTATTTCTGGTTTTACCTTCAGGTCTTTATAATATCCCTACGTTTTTCCATTAATAATTACGCGACTTAAATCTAGTAATTACTGTACTAGGAAAAAGTTAATATCCTACATGATCTATGGTTAAAAAAGGTGTAATTTAAACGAAATTGCTGTTTAGTTAAGTCTGTAATATTATTTTTATGTATATACACATTAAAGACCCCCATAAACGTTTAAAAAGTAAATAATTTTTAGATAATTTATAGGTTATTACTTACAATCTGTTTAAAGTAACTGAATTAATATATTATTTTAACAACTGGCAAAATAACGCTGGTATGCGAATGTGCTAGTCGCTGGCGGAGGATAGCTTCCCTCACCGTTTCTGATTTCGGTCTGTACCGTTGTTGTCTCTCTGTCTGTCTGCACTTAATAGGCAGGTGGATTGTTAAAGTTTTTGCGCTTGATTTTCTAGTTTCAAGGCTAAAAAAAATAATTCTGTTTCTTATCACATGGTCAGCCATTATATAACTGAAGCATTTAAGAACATAAGAGATAGAGGTGTAAAAGACAGTATAGCCCAAAAACTAAAAACTAGAGATGAGACATAGCCAATAACAGCTAAAGTTGGGTGAGGTTGCCCCTTCGCTAAGTCACACTCTGTTCCACCGAACTCCAGCTGACATTTTGTTAGGATGTCATCCACAGCGGGACCACTATGTGACAACGCAGGATACGATTAACGAAAGTCAATTGGTTCTGTGCAGTGATCTAGTTTATTATGGTCCGCCTTCATTTGCAGTCTCTAGTTCGTTAATCTATAGTCAGAGTTATCTCCTCTGAGAATAATGGAATTTTATTAACACGCAATCAAATTCGTGTAAAGGTGAAAAAATTTGAAACTGTATGCCAGTTTTATTTTTGCGTGCGATTTGTTAACTACAAAGTTTGTCAATAATTTTATTTTAACGTCAATAAACGTAGAATAAATAATCTAAAAATACGACTTAACTTCTCCTCCTCCTCCTCCTCCTCCTCCTCCTTCTTCTTCTCCTCCTCCTCATTCTTCACCTTTACGGATTAGACACATTGCCTGTTGCAGCTTCTCTCCATCTTCTTCGTGGTCTACCGAACGACCGACTCTGGCATGCGGCTTACATGTTGTAACCACCTCTCCCTATACTGTTTAATCCTCTGCTTCATAGTTTCTGTTCTACCCAAATCATGGCACGGACAGAGTGAGACAATAAGACTTAATGTTTTCTTTAATTGGCCAAATGGATCAGTTTTTTTTAAGTCTCAAATTCAAGTACACATAACAAATAAACGGAAAAAAAGCATAATTCATCTTTTTGCAAACAAAACATATCAGCAAAGCTAATCGTGTATGGTCCCCCAATAAAGTACACTTAGGTTCTTTATAAGTTTAAACAGGAGGAATTATTATTAGTGTTATTTATTGATACAATTTACTTTCACAATTTAACAGTTAGACCTATTTAGTTGATTAAAATATGAATAATTTATAAGTACTGTAATTTCAATATAATGATAATGAAATTATTTAGCCTACAGTTTAATTCCGCCAACAGAATTGGCAAATTATTTGTCTATTGAATGTTACATAAAAAAAATGCCTAGCAATTTATTAAGCCTTGTATGGAATTATAAATTATGAAAGCAGAAAATCGTTTTCTCGTTAATAAACTGAACTATTTTCCTTGTCTGTTTCTTCCTCCTTCTTCTCCTTTCCTTCCTTACTGATGTCTTCTTCTTCTCTTTCTCAATTCTTCATATTAAGCTTTTTATAATTCCGTTTTGTGTCCATAACCTTTTTGGCAAATAATAATTTAAATCTTCCATCGATATTTGACAAATGTATGAAAAAGTTCTTCAAAGTTACACAAAGTTGCGCTATACAAAGTTCTTTCCACATACAGTAAAACCTGTCACATCCGGACATCATAAGGTAAAAACCGCAAAAAACATAAACCGCTAAACGGCCAGAAATATTGGAAACATCGTTTATTGAATGTTATTTTAGACGTTTCTACTGCTGGCAGAGTAGAGCCAGCCTTCCACGGAGTTTGTTGCACGATGTCAATGATTAAAGCAGTTCCATAAGAAAACGGCATAAATAATTTTAAAATATGATCAAACATCCTTAACGTTCACCTGTTTTCCGCTAATATACACCCTGTATGACAATGTGTTTGAATATGTCCCTTATACAGTGTTGCTAGGTTTCCTCAATTTTTTAAACTTATTCGTTCATCTTTTACTTCTGCCTTTCAAGGATTAGGCACCTGTGCCTAATAGCACACTGTGCTATGTTCCGAACCACTCAAATCTGCCCATCTCTTTCACGGGCGTCATCGTTCTCTCTTTCCCTCTGGTTTATAGTCTAGTATTCGCTTAGGTATTCTAAACTCCCTTATTCTGCTCACATGCTCCAAGCTTTACATTCTGTTCTGAGATACCCTGTCGTTTATAGGGAAGATGTTGTGTGCGTTACTTATCTTGGTAGTCCTATAACGATCTTCTTTACTACACCAATACGTATGTAAAAAAATTTCATTTCAGTTACTTGCCATCTACTCTTCTCTCATTTTTGATAGCACCCAAGTTTGACTGTCGTAGAGTAGGGTCGGCACTGTTATTGTTTCATAAAAATCTCTACCTCCTGTTTTGGCTGGTGCTATTTTTTAAGTTTCTGTGGATAGTTCCGCATATTTGTTGAAATCAGTGCACCTAAATGTAACCTTCTTCATCATGTTGGTATGTAATGTTACAACCTAAATATCGAAAGTGGAAAATCTGTTGCAAAATATTATTCTCTATAACAATTTTGCTTCTGACTGGCTCATCCCCCTGAATTATTCGTTCATTTTAAGTTAAAATTGGACGGAAACACACCGGAAGAATCCGCACGGCACCTTTGAAGCCTATTCTGCCTTGCTAAGAAACAAGGCAGTAACTGCAAATTTCTCAATTTTGAGTTTTATATGTATTCTTATGTTTTGGAGCACGAGAAATCTAGTGAACTAACTAAAAAAGCCCTATCTACAACGGTTACTTAGATAACGAGGTATTCAAAAGCAGTATCTACCTGTTTTTGCCAGGCTTACGAAGGAAAAGAGCAGTACAAAAAAATATTAAGGGAAAAGGCAGTATCTGCACTGTAGTTACTGCCTTCTTTTTTGTATGCTACAGATACTGTTTTTTTACGTAGTAGAATTTGATACTGAATTCATTTACTGCTTTGTATATCATTGTTTTTGTATTTCTTGCATTCAACTGAAACATTTAATGCATCAATTACATACAAACTTATCGTTAAATTACTCTAACCTATTTTAAACATAGCCAACCTTTTACTGCCGCGACTTTAATAAAACACAGAACTTAGAAACCCCTTATTAGCCTATATACGAAATGAATTTACCTCAAGCTAAATATCTCTCCTCTTTCTTCTTCTTCTTCTCATCGTTCTCCTAGTCACCTCATCAAATAATTTCACCTTCTTAACCAACTGATTCAAACTGAATTCCCAATGAAACTGATTTCGGTCTCCGATATACGAAAGCAGAAAACCTCTGGTACACAAGCCTCTCTCCCCTACCAACCCCGTCCAACGAACCACGTATATTTGCTAAGCAAAAAAGCAGTATCTGCTTTTTTCCTTAGTATTATATAATTACTACTGCTTAGTATTAAAGCAGTTTCTGCTTTGTTAATTGTCCTAACTAATTTTTTTAATGTTTTAGTTAAAAAAAGTTAGAAAAACTTCCCTTTTTACCATATATCACAAAATCATGATGTTACATTAATGATTGTGTTACGGCTGTCGAAAAGACTTTAAAGCCATTTTCCCACACTTCAGTTTTTTACACTTACTGCCTTCTTTCTTAGTTGAGCAGTATTGCGCTGATTACTGCACTTACGGTTTCCTGAATACAACTAAAACACAACTACCTGGGTAAGCCAGGGAGTTTGAAGTCACAAGTGGAGTTCTACTAGGGTCAGTTTTAGGTCCATTTTTGTGGAACTTACAGTACGACGAGGCATTGAAGCTCAGGTTACCAGAGGGTCTACGTCTGGAGGGATACGCAGACAATCTAGCGCTGTTAGCTACGTCTAGGACAGAGGAAGAACTTGTAGGTAAAGTTAACACTGCAATGGACGATATAAGTCAGTGGCTTCGTAGGAGGAAATTACAACTAGCCCCTGAAAATACGGAAGCGGTGATAATGGCTGGAAGACGGAGTCTTAGTCCTATTATGTTCACGGTTGGTGATGTCGAGGTGGTGGCTGGAAAGATACTGAAGTACCTTGGAGTGTGGTTGGACGCTAGAAAAAACTTTCGGTTGCACACTATTGAGGCGTTGGCTAAAACCGAAAGAATCTGCAGCACCTTAAATATTGATTGATGCCTAATATTGGGGGCCCAAGGCAAGCAAAGAGATTGATGTTAGCGGCAGAGGCAACATCAGGAGTTTTGTATGGTGTACCTGCGTGAAGCAGAGCCCTAAGATTTAAAGGTTACTGAGGTAGGTTTCTAAGAACGCAGCGGAAACTGGCTCTGAAAATATGTAGTGCTTACAGAACTGTATCTACGGAGGCAGCTCTGGTAATTTCGGGGATGTCTCCATGGGATCTAGTGGCGTGCGGGAGGGAAGAGCAGCGAGCTGGTGCAGATAAAGAGGAATGTTGGAATCGATTACTCAGCAGGTGGTAGAGGAGATAGAGCGAAGCTAGGGTCGGGGAGTGGACAAGGAGGTTCATTCCGAATGTCGAGGTGTGGATAAGGAGGACATTTGGTGATACCACCCACGAATTGACGCAGTTGCTAACGGCATTGTTGCATTAGGGCATATTTGACAAGGTTCAAACTTAATGAAGTACCGAAATGTCGACTGTGCGACAGTGAAGAGGAGGAGTCCATTGCGCATATTTTTGAAGATGTCCCTATTTTGGTCTCGATAGATTGGAGACATCTAAGAAGATACGCTTTGCACAGTGGATCTCAGAGAGAGTAGGGGCAGCGATGCTGCGGGATGAGGAGAGCTGGAAGTTGGTCGCTCAGTTTGTGGAATGGTTGATCGGGAGACTGCGGAGAGAGGAGACATCTGGAGATATGCGGGATCACCCTCTCCCACAGTAAATCAATCCTGTCCCGATCTCAGAAAGTAGGCACACTAATTTCCTGAGCTGGTAATGAAAGAGATAAATGAAAGTGAGAGAGTGAGTGTTGTTCAGTGACAGCAAGAGGGGAATTAGGCTACGGTTCCCTTCCACGCCCCGCTGACAGTATGCAAATTTTTTAACCCGACATTTTCCTTATAGTATTATATAAATAGTTCCGAGGGAGGTGGAGAGTACTTTGCTGATGTCGGATCAAGTGGCCAGGCGGCGTGTTTTCAGTTGGTAGGCGGTTGCAGCCTCCTTGGGGCTGGACGAGGACGCCTCAATTGAGTCTAACACTACTTCCCCCGTCGTGAGGCAGTGAACGTGAGTTTTTCTCGCCTCCTCGGATAAAAAAACCACAACTACAAAGAAATTTTTATCAAGCCACTATTTAAAATATTATATCAGATAACAAAAGAATGAATGCATTATGCCTACAAATACCTACACACAGAGTTCAGTTCCGAGTTCTGCTAGGGTCAAATCCTACGCACGGATGTGTACGCAATCACACACACACATACGTGGTGTCTGTATTTACAATTAGGCCGACACAAACTATAAATAGATATAGAGAACAAAAGCTAAAGGAAGGAAGGAAGACTGTGTTCGTTATAGTAGTTGTACATTACACATTATTACACGTATAGATAACGAAGGGACATAAACCGCTCTACTTTATTATTTATGGCAAACAATTCGCCAAACTACAACTAAAGATAACGGGTTATTGAACCCCAGTTAATGTTACGTTACATGAACATAATTGTGTTACAATGCGTTTACGTAAATATATTATTCTATTAAATTTTTTTTGAAGTAGCGAACGGTTGAAGGAATGAACAAGTCTACAATCAAACTGGATACTACTTCTAAACCATCTAGTAATTTTGGAAATTTTAAAAACTATAAAAATAATCTGGTGTGAAAACTCACACAACTTTCTCTTCCCATTGCATATAATTAACAATATAACCTAACATTATTAATATAGCATTAAAAATAAACAAAAAACTAACCTCAAAAAACATAACCTACTTTTAATCATGAGTGAAAGACGCAAAATGAAAGTCAACCTTAGTTTGGCTGAAAAAAACGGAAAATCACTTTCACGCTAACTAAGTAGAGAAAAATTATTTAATAAAAATTGTACATCTTTTAATTTCATATAAATTTTATTACATACACTTTTGTCGTAAAATGCTGAAAAATCTTAAAAATACGTTTTACACATTTTCGTGAAACCAAAACAACAGAAAATCGCTAATTTACCGTTAAACTAAGCGTTATACAAAAAATGTTTGAAATGAAAGTTGTAGGATTTTAAATTTTCTACACTTTTATTATATACATTGTTGCACTAAAAATCATATTAAAGCTGCAATGTTAAAAAAACAACAATTTTTCTACAAGAAAACAGCTTCCCCATGAATTTCAACAGACATGGCGCCTATCCTATCTTGTAGAGCATAAAAAATGTAGTAAAAGAGGCGATTTTTAAAAACATCGTAGAAGCTGTTTATGAGAAAATCGCAAAAAAGTGAAAAATGGCACGATTAAACTACTACTTCCGGTTGACCGATTTTGATGAAAATAATCGTGTCGGGTCCTCTAGTGGTATCTAACGTAAGTTTCAAGTTTCAAGTTCGTACGATTTTCTGTTCTTGAGATATTTTGTTCACACACACACCAATCGCTAAAAACTTTTTTTGGGTACAGGGGGTCTGAAAACGTCCGGTGAAAACTCAATTTCGTAAAATCGACATGAAAACAATACTTTCCTTCCTTTATATTCATATAGGCAAGATAAAGTAATAATATTGTACTAAATTATCTGTTTATTTTGACTTCCGCTTGCTTTGTATGAAATATAGCTTAGGAAAAATATATTTTCATATCAAATTTTCAAATTGAATTTTTACCGGAAATACCCGTTTTCAGATCCCCTGAGACCAAAAAGACATGCTTTTACTGATGGGTTTGTGTAAGCGCGAGCGACGCATGTGTATACCCTATATGAAGCATAAATACGGCAATTTTACGGAAGTTAAATTAGTTTTGGATGAAATTACAACGTTTTGAAAAATCTGGTATAATAATAAATAATGTTTAATTTACCAATTACTACAATTCAATTCTAAAATATTACATGATTTAATTATATTTTTTAAGTGTTACAGCAGTTTAAATTTTACAAAAATATATTGAATAACATACATATATGTTGTTGTTAAGGTCATAAGCCGAATGGCTGGTTTGAAATTCTTAAGGTTTTACTAAGTAAAACGAGGAGTGAGGTGGTTTACAATAGCCTTCCTCACTGAGTTGAAAAGAATGCTTATCAGCATGCCAGACCTGAAAAGCATCCGATTTCCACCCTGTAAATGAGACCTTCACTTCATTCACCACAGGGTTCGGCTGCGTTATGAAATTGATTACTTTCAGATGAGATAATTCTGATTAGTGTCTTTTACACCTCTACCTCTTCTATTTTAAATAATTCATTTAATAAGGCAATGAATTTATTTAAATGAGTCATTTAATTGGCTGACCATGTGGTAAGAAACAGAACTACTTTTTGTAGCCCTGGAATTCGATAGGCCTTTATATAAAATTTTTTAATTAAACATTATTTCCCTTCGTCTGCATGTACTACGTAATTAATAGAATGAACAGCCAAACAAAAATTTTGTATAACTCACCTTAGAGTATTACATCATCAAGACATCTTTCGTCTCTACACGGACACATCCTCATGATGAACATTATACGTATCACACAAAGCACATAAGGTTGAAGACCACGTCAATACATGTAATGTAACCGTTGTAATTATATTACGCGCGACTTTTCGGCCGAATCGCTTTTGAAGCTTAATGACGCAATTGGTTCTACTGCATTGTTAAATTCTGTACTTTAATAAATAAAACTAGTTTTAAATTTTATTTGTAAGGTAAGTCTAAAAGTTCAATGCATTTAAGTCTGTACCCTTAGTAATTTTTTCCTAAGAAATTGATTTTCAAAAGGTTACTATGGGTTTCTATTATGTATTTTATTTATTTATTTTTAACTTATTCTATATTTCACCTCTAACCGAGTTTCTGTGCAAGCTGTGATGAATTATGTCATGCAACCACGTCGTAGGTTTCTTCTAATTGAACCCGTCTTTGTTAAATGGGTAAAAGTCATTTTTTTAACCTAAATTAAATATTTTTTATAATTGTAATATATAGACCCATTTATTTGTGTTAGAACATTTCTTGATCAACCCAAAGGGCCTCAGAAATTATTAAACTTCTTGGTTTGTGTTCGAAAGGTTAAATCAAATGTTGTTTCAAAAGGCGTGCGTCAGCTAGAAATACAAAACAAGAACCTAAGAATCTGATAGCTGAATTTACCGATGATGAAATTTAAATAGGCCCAGCTGTACATTTTATAATGTTTTCTTCTATTTTTACATTAAAATAATATGTTAATATTACTTTTCAAATCATGTAAAATTTGTATTGCTATTCATTAAATCCTAAATCTTCTTATTAATAACATGCTTTTTGTATATTTTCTAAATTATTCTGACCGAATTTTTTCCATTCTGTTTCAGATATCTGTTAAAAGGGAATTTTTTTGAAAACTGCTGTATTCATTTGTATCATTTATTATGCTTAAAAATCATATAAACTTTTTACTGTTTATTGAATACAATATTTACAACAAAAAACAAGTTTTTAATATTTATTTTAAAATCAATTAAAATAAATAGAAAGCAGGCCGCTTTCGTAGTGTAGTGATAGAACAACGCGGATGTCCCGGGTTCAATTCCCAGCTAGGATCTGGAATTTTTTCGAGTTAAAACCCACTATTCCATAACCACCGTAGTCACTAATAACCCACCTGTTAATGCGACTTTAGATAAACTACAATAAAAAAACAGAAAGCTTTTCTTAATTTTTCATAAATTTTACATGTATCAGACTTACTCATCTTTAACAAAAACCGATTCAGTTGACCAAAGAATCTCCCATTACATATATATTGTAAAAATGATGATGTTAGATATTCTTACTAATTCCATATTTTTAAATCAGTAAGGACTTTATTGTATATTATTTAACCAGAAAAGTTAATTTATTGAAGAAATAAATTATGTTTTAATAATGGTTGTCCCATTAAATTCGGAGTATTCGATTAAAACGCTTTTAAGAGTTCAAATAGCGTCTCATTCTATCAAATCTGATAATTAAATTTTACAGGATAATTTTTTATATTATCTTATATTACAAATTTTTGTGGTATGAATCTACTGTAACTTACTTGTGTATTTTGTAAGATTTACATTGTTTTTTTAATTTTAATGACGTAGATATTTTTGGTTACGTCAAGTGACATGTAGTAAACAAAAATACAAAACATATTTCAACATTTTAAACAAATAGGCCTAATTTATCGGGATTAAAAAATGTTTTTCAAAACTCAACTGAAATTACTTTAGGAATCAAGTTATGATATATAGGCTACATAAAAATCTAACTCGTAGATAAATTCAAACATATTTAAGAAGAAGTTAAAAAAGTAATAAAATCAAACTGGAAAATATTAGATTCATGAGGAGGTAAAAGTAGAAAAGTCAGTAAAAATTAATTAAATCGATAAACTTCAAATGTAGATTAGGACCGAAATTAAAGTAGGTACTAACTATAACAAAATACATTAAACTCTTATTTATCCGCGGTAATGGCTGGTGCAGTATTCGGGGATAATCCGCCAACACTAAAGGAGAATCGTAAATTACAAAATTAATCCTTAATAAGTAAAAGTTGCTGAAATACATTTTGCAAGGAAATGTACAAGGTGAGAGAGGCGTCGTAAGACGACGAATACTCTGACTAAAGAACATGAGGACCTGGTTTGCAACATCAGCAACAGGACTTTTCAAAGCAGCAGCGGATAAAATTATCATTACCAGAATGATTGCCAACATTCGTTAGCGGATTGGCACCAGAAGAAGAAGAAATAGGAGAAGAAGAAGGAGGAGGAGGAGGAGAAGAAGCAGGAGAATAAGAAGAAGCAGAAGAAGAAGAAGGAGGAGGTGGAGGAGGAGGAGGAGGAGGAGGAGAAGCAGGAGAAGAAGCAGAAGAAGAAAAAGAATCCTTGATACAAATAAAATTGTTTTATGTATAATAAAATATTGTTATTTGTAATAGAATCACAAACCAAATAGCCAAAAAACTCTACGAGAAAAAGACAGAAGTAATGTGGTTAAGAGAAATCAAGAAATCAAGAAAGATATGGAAGAAATAGGCATCACCTTCGACGATCTAGAAAATAAAACAGAACAGCTGAAACTTTTAAAAGACAAAAATATTAGATTATAAGGAAAAGTAGGTAAGAGAGGAAGCAGGAAAGTGATCTTTTCGAAAGCAGAAAGGCAAAGTAGATCTGCCAGAATGAAAGAATACTGGAGGAAAATCAAAAAAAGAACCAGAAGAGAGTGCCCAGAAATTGACTCAAGTGATTCACTGCCGTCTCAAAAGGAAAAAATTATTCATATAATCATGAGCCAATAATTAACTCAATGAAGAGGAAGAGAATAATGTTTTTCTTTGGCCACTTAATTAGAATACCGGAAGATAGAATAACCAACAGAATAATTAGGTATCTTTATGGCAAAAAAGCAGCACCAATTTGGATCAATGAGATTAAAGAGGGTACGGCAGAATTTGGAATAACATTGGAAGATCTAGAAAATAAGGCAGAAAAATTAAAAGATAGCCTAAATACATCACTTTCAAACCAAGGATAGACAATAGAGGAGTGAGTAGAGAAATTATTTCACATGAAGAAAGACAAGCACGATCAGTCAGAATGAAGAGATACTGAAAAAAATTAAAGAAAAGAACCGAAGAACTTCCAGTAAACTGACTTAAGTGATCCATTGCGGTCTCAAAAAATAAAAAAAGATATATTATTCAGTTTGAAATCAATAATACATTAGAAATGATCATTGAACTAGAAAAGTTAACGCTAACCAGTGAAAATTAAAAGAGTAAACTTTACTTTTAAAAAATATACAATTTATGACCAAATGATACATTTAAAAAATATTTAAATGTAGGCCTAATCCATTAATTGCATATGTTTATTCACTTAAAATATTGTGATTCCATTTTTTTATTGCAATTTTCAGTAGTCCATTGACGTGTGAAAGCTCTGTTTCGTGTGTCATCTTCGGTTGCGCAATGGGCTTTTCTTCTTAACTCTGTCTTTCACATTTTTAATGGCCCTTTTGTTCAAATAATGAATTAATCACTCAAGTGTCATATTGGTGCGTTGATGTCACAGTTTAGGCCTATTATTCAGAAATATCAATTTAACTTACATCTTCTCCACTGGCAATTGGTCTCGGTAAATAAACCACTTTAACAACCTCTCGCCCGGTAGGAGAAGAATATCCTGGCTTGGGAACTTGCGAACCTGGTTTGGTAGGAGCTCCATGCAATTGTTCCGGTTGGCAGCGGATAAAGTCAAAATAGCAATGATGGTCGCCCACATCCGTAGCGGATAGGCACTCAAAGAAGAAGAACAACAACCTCTCCAAATCTTCTCATTTAAGAAAACCCAGTTCTGTATTTGTGTCTGTGCGATCAGATGGTAACTCCCACGAAAATGTTTTAATAATTTTCTACTAGTGTCAGTTAAATTAGCCATAAAATAAACGCGAAACACCGATTAAATCGCAAGTTCCATCTGTTCGTTGAAACTATAAAAACTTTCCCCATTGGTTTTTTTCTCAATTTCAAGAGAGTAGAAGTTTTAACCAAATCCCAGGCAAAAATATCGGAAATGGCACCCAAAATTTTGTAGCCCTTCCAATTTCCTGAGGTTGTAACTTACTTCAATTTTTCTTAATTTTAATATTCATCGGTATACAGTTTGCCCATAACAGGCAGGTGGAGTGTTAAATTATTTGCACTCGATCTGTTAGTTCCAGGGCTTCAAAATATTTTTTTTTTATTTTGTTTGGCTTTTTTTTGGTTTTTCTTTTTATCACATAGTCAGCTTATTATATGACTGAAGCATTTAAAAACCGAAAAGGTAGAGATGTAAAAGACACTAGTCAGAGCTATCTCCTCTGAGACTAATGAATTTCATTATACAGCCAGACCCTGTGGTGAATGAAGCGAAGTTGACTTTTGCAGGTTAGAGATTAGATGCTGTTCAACTCTTATGAGGAAAGCACGGTAAATCATCCACTCTTCGTTTTACTTAGTAAAGCCTCTAGAAATTCGAATCAGCCTTTTGGCCGATAACCTGAACAGCATTGGGTACATCTTTATTTTTCATATTACTATAATTACTAAAATTTTTAAAATTCTGACAGCTTTTTTTGGTCATCAGTCTCTCGACTAGTTTGATGCAGTTCTCCAAGCTGTTCTATCTTGCGCAAGTCGTTCCATATCTGCATACCTGTAACACACTACATCTTTTGTAATTTGCTTTATATATTCTAACCTTTGCCTCCCCCTACAATTCACTCCCTCAGTATTACCCTCCATTATTGATAGATCTGTATGTCTTAAGATATCCCCCACTAGCCTATAAGTTCTTCTGGTAAAATGCTTTCATATACTTCTTTTTTCATCCACTATCTTATAACCTCTAAATTATTTATTTTGTTCACCCACCTAATAACACTACATTTGAAAAGCCTCCATCCTCTTTCTTTCTATAGCCCCTATCACCCACGTTTCACTCCCGTATAATGCAACACTCCAAACATAGTGTTTTAAGAAATTTTTCCTTATCTGTAAGTCAATGTTTGTAGTCAGTAAGCTGTATTTCGTTTCAAAGGCTTTTCTACCTTGAGCAATCCTACATTTGATATCACTTGTGCTTCTACAATCCTTTGTTATTGTACTCCTTAGATAGCAGAATTCCCCAACTTCCTGTATGTTTGCTCTGCCTACTTTAAATGTCTCATCTCTTCTAAACCACTCTTGCTGCTGCACAACACTTTCGTTTTGTGCACCGAAACGTTTTCTGACACCTGTCGCGGATAATCCTTAAATTGAATAACTCACTGGCAGATAATAGTTTCTTCTTCTCATTTTACTCCTCTTCCTCGTAGAAAAGTAAAAGAAATTTAAAAAAATTAAAGATATATAAGAAAAAGAGTAGACAAACTTTTATAACAAGAACAATTAAAGTTGTTTAAATATACAATGAAGCACTTGGTGTTGCATAAGCAATAAAAAGAGTAATTAAATGATTAAAAATAACGATACCATCTGAGTATTTGCCAATATTATCTCTGAAAGTAACGCAAAATTTAATTATAACGTGGATCTACCCATTTATAACTTGAAACTTAATTATGTTTACTTGTTTACTTAATGGAAACGTTATCGGGATGTTAGAAACATCTCTATAATTATTGAACGGTAATGATTTATTTACACACAAGCTTGTTCAACGGAACATCGAATTTATAATTAATTCTGATCTTCAATATGATATTTAAACACAAGAATTTATCAGTATTATCTATATGCAGTACCTACTCGTGAAAATTGCTTATTTCAACATTTTTTTAAATAATTTACAACCGCACAAAAGGGTTAAAACCTGTTGACCTCTTTATTATAATAACAAATAGGCTTCAAACAGTTGTTCAATAAACAAATAAAAAAGCATTCGCGAACTTTAACCTCCGTACATCTAAAGTAATTTAAATGTAAGAAAACATTTACAACAACTAGCTTCAATGGTTTTATAATGATTAATATTTCAACTTGTAACATAAACTTTGTTGTGTACTTTATTATTCGTTGATAAGATGATTTACATTTCAGGTACATGGTTTATAATTTCTTAAACAATATGCTTTTATTATATTACTTTCACTAACATTTTTTTTTTTTTTTTTTGGTTTAATGTCCGACTGTTCCGCAATTACTGCTAATGCAGACAATGAAAAATTAAATGATTTTTTTGTAACGTTTGAAAATATGCCTGAATGGGATTCGAACCCAAGACCGCATGATGAGAGGCGAGCACGTTACCAACTACGACAATGCGGCCGGGTATAACGGGAAAAATATTGTAGCATTGACTTCGAGTTCTTTCGGTATGTAGTTATTAATTTTTTTAACCCTAATATCTAATGGACCCCGGCGTAGAACTCAGTTGCGCTAACCACTACACCAACGGGATGGCAGGATCAACCAGTAAGTAATTAGTGTGATGAATTCGTAAAAACGGCCATTAAGCTAAACGTGCACAATTTTTTTCGAAATAATGAGCCTCTCACATTATCAAAAATTCTGTGCGCGGTAAATGATGACCCAGATTTTCCGAATTACAAAAGAAGAACTTTTCAAAGAGTTTTAAAATCTTAACTTTAAATATTTAAGAAGAAACGAGAAAATTATTGTTACTGAAAAACGAGATGTATAGGTACTAAATTAGAGTTATTTATCAGATGAAGAATGTTAAAAAAATTTAAGTATATCTTTTTAGTTTAATAAATAAACTACATTATGTACATTACATTTTAAAAATTTAGGTCAAAAAGATTAATCTAATTAAACATAGCCTACTAAACTTAATAGGAATACATCCATAAAGTTGTGGACTCTAGCGTACACCCTGTAGTAGCTGGTTTTGGTTTGTTGACAGATGGAGCAAAGTAAGGACAGCTGAAGTATAGCTGGTTTATCATGGACTGATTGAACAGGAGTATCGTCGGCAAAAGTGGATGTTTGTTTTAGTGTGTTTCTGTTAGTAAGTAAATAGGCAGTGTATAAGCTGTACAGGAACGGAGTAAGAACACAGCCTTGTATAACTCCTTTGTCTAAAGGATGTAATTGTTTCTGCTGTTCGGAATTTAACTGAAAAATATTTCGTCTTGATATAAATATAAATTAAAATATAAAAATATTTTATATATACTTGATATAAAAACATAAATGACTTAATCAATAAATATAGAGAATAAGAAATATTTTGCTTTAATTTACATAACAAACCATATGCCATACTTTATCAAAGGCTTAACGTATATCAAGGAATGCAACTAAAGAGAACTTCTTTTCTTTCAAAGTTCTGTTAATATTGCATCGGCGCAGGCAAAAATTTAAAAAAAAATCAATTTTTAGGTTTTAATGCTAAGCTCTGATAATATTGTATTTAAGAGCACCGGCGCAAGCAAAAATTAAAAAAAATCAATTTAAGGTTTTAATGCTAATATAAAGTTTGAAATTTCCTCTTTAAAATGGTGATAATATTGTGAAACTACTTGGATTAAAAGTTAAAAATTAATTTTTTCCTGAAGCGTTGCAAGTCTCCTGAACTCGCCGTTTTTACGATTTATTATTCTGCACTTTTCCTTACTTTCCTGATAAAATTTTTTGTAAATTTTTTATAGCGTTTGCTAAATATTATTTACCTCTTTGTACCTATTATTATTTGAGCTGGTTAACCTGACTTCAACATAATCTAAAGAAAGTATTGTGTTGGTTACTGTGAGCTTGTTTACATTTTGCGTATTATTACCATCAATTATAATGACCACCAATTTTTAATGCTCATTTCCCGTAAAACTACTATTCTCAACTTTAGGTACACATATATCAGTTACCATAAAAGATTTTTGCTTCAAATTTTCAGGGCTTAATGCATGTTTATATATATCTAACTTGTAACATATGCTCATTAAGAAATATCACATTTGGGGGAGGGAGAAAAAATTTTTGTTATTTTTTTCATTCTCAACAGGCATATATTACTTTAAAAATTCATGAAAAAATCTGTACTCAAGAAAGTCTGAAAATGATACGTTATTAGAAAAATTTATACAGATTCATTTAAAAAAAATATATTGAATCTATCATAATTAGTTCCAGAGATATGTGTACCTACATTAACATTACAGGTATAGGCTGCACAAGTACCCTTAATAACGATAAGTTAAACGAAATAAAATTTTGCAATACAGTACATTACGTATTGAAACAACTCAAACAATAAACAGTATGTACGAACACATTACGTACGCTACGCCATTGTAAAACTGAAACTGTGTTGATATAATGTTTATTGCAAAATTTAACGTATAATCAATACAGTGTCAGATATGAGAAAAAATTTGTCATTCGTTTTTGTTTTATGTTACTCTTGTCTTTGTCAGCTGCATAATCCCGCCATTTTCCAGGTTTAGAACATCGACTGGGGAGTTTGCTATCCAATTTTATATCGCAGGGACGTTTCAAGCATTTACTCTGCATAAAATCATACCTACTTGACCGCCTTAATAGCTCTGTTGGTTATCAGTTGATTACAATTCTAAGGTTCTGGGTTTCTTGATTGCCTGGTAGTTACTTTTTTATAACAAACAATAACATTAAAATCTGTTCAACCTGTGAACAATTAGTTACTCTTTTAAGAAATTTCCAATAGCCTGATGATAAACCATCAACAACCACTGATGTCAAATTATAATATTAAAAAATGTGATTTTCAACAGACTATAGCTCAATTTACACATGTAGGACTGTGCGCAGACTGTGCTGCTACCGTGTCTGTTTTAAATGAAAAATGGTCTAATCTATTTGAATTCTTAGGACAAGTCGTTTTTAATTTACACATGTAGGACTGTGTTGGTACCGTGCGCAGACCGTGCAGTCTTCGACTGCTCGCGAAAGGATTCATCAAGGTCATGATAGATAACAATCCGACACGGTTGGCGCACAGCACCCTACGTTTTAGAACAGTCTAGACCGTTATAGATCAACCAGAACCAGTTTAAACTGTTTATTTATCAGGTTGTGCGACTGTTCAACACCATTTGGTGTTGTTTCGTAAGCTCAGGTTTTAACAATTCCAGTAAATATTCAAATTTGTGAACACTCATTCGAAAATAGTTAACAAACTTGATAGAATCTTCTCTCAATTTATTAAATATTGTGTGAAATTCTTCTTCCTCTTCTCTAGCCCTATATAAATTATGAACCCAATAAGATTTCTTTTTCTTATTTTCTTCCGTTCTTCTTCTTGTACTAGTTCATATAAGCAGTAGGCAACAATTACGTCCTCTTCGTCTTGATCCATTAAACTACGAACAAGAGACTACTACTGCACGGTGTGCAGTTGACAACAGCATCGACGGTCGGAGGCGCACAGTATCATATTATGTGTAAATTGAAACGGTCGAACATAGTCGCGACACGGTAGCAGCAAGGTCCACGCACAGTCCTACATTTATAAATCCAGCTTAACGATTATAAGTAGCTTCTGTCAATTAACATTAAAAATGTTGTTGTTGTTGTTATTGTCAAGTCTAGAGGCTTTACTAAGTAAAACGAAGAGTGAGGTGGTTTACCATTACTTATTGAGTGGAAAAGTATGCTTATTAGCATCCCGGCCCACTGAAAAGCATCTACTTTCCACCTTGCAAATGACACCCTTCAATTCATTCACCACAGGGTATGGCTGTATAATGAAATTCATTACTCTCAAAGGAGATAACTCTGACTAGTATTTTTTACACCTCTACCTCTTCTATTCTTAAATCCTTCAGTCGTATAATTTGCTGACCATATGATATGAAACAGAACTATTTTTTGTAGCTGTGGAAGTAGTAGATAATTTAACACTCCCTGGCAGTTGTGGGCAAACATTAAAAAACCATAGTATACTTTCAGACTTTTAAAACTTATGTTCTTATATAGAATTTGTAGATTTAAGTAACATTTTAATTTGTAATTTTAAGTTTGTAAATAAATAATGTTTACTTACTATACTCTATGTATTACTGTACACTATAAAATATTAAACTAATTACAATAAATTAATGACATTAAATAAACTTAACCTATTAGGCCTACAAGATTTTATTGCATGTAATTTAACTAAATCTCACTTACGAGTACAACCTAATAATATTAAGTTTACAGAAAACGATGGACTTTTTCGTAAACGTAACTGCTACGCGGTATCAAATTGGTTTCAATTTTACACATCACTCGCTGTTGAAATTCTAAGATAAACTAACGGCCTAGGCCTTTATACATCTAACTCATCAAGGTTCTAAATTAACAGAGATTTCTCGATATTATAATAAAAATACAACGTTTTTCTGTCGGGTTCTGGAAGCCTTTAGAAAAGGTAAAAAAACACAACATGACACCATTGCAAAAGAGCTAATTGTCTAAATATATAAACCGACCCTCTAAGGCTGTTACAACAATAGGCCTATACTATACCTAACTATTTTTACACTATATTTCAAACCATTTCATAGAACTAACCCGATTTATCAACTATTATTATTTGTACTAAGACAGTCCGCACACGAGTCGTAATGCTGTCGTATTTTTTGCACACATAAAGCGAATGAAGTTATTAACAGCGTTTAAATATATTTTCTGTAAAATAATTATTCAAATTACATATGTCGTGTTCACAATTTTACAAAATTTATTAATGAAAATACCTCGTAACTTAAAAAGTAATGATTTTCTGCTAAATGTTATTGCATCGTCGTTTTTCATAATTATTACAGAACAAACCTGCCAAATATTATATTAGTCCGTGAAATAGTTGTTGATCAATGATGACGTATTTAAAAATACGGGATTTTCTTCAAAACTAAACGTTTACTAAATTATACATTATCTCATTAAGTGCGTGTTTTTCGAAATAATTTGATAGAAAAAAACATGCGAAATTCTTTGTTTTAAAAAAATACATCATATCCGACAAGTTTTAGTTACTTAAAAATATTAGAAATATTTTCTGAAATGGTTTTACAACCCGTATATTGCTCCCCTCTGCCGGAGGCCATCAAGTTTTAGACAGGCAGTAGAAAATCAACAACTATGGTACGATTACGCTTCGCATACACTACGATCCGTGTGCGGAGTCTCTAACACTTCTAAAATCTCAGTCCTGCTAGAAAATTCTGAAACAACACTTTCTTTTTAAATATTGTCACAATATTTTATAATTGCTAACCGTTCCCTAGAGTTGTATCTCGAGAGTCAATAGAGGTTTTAGAAATACAAATTAAGACGGGTAATGGAAATATCGGTTAAGAGAGAAGCAGTAATAAAAGAGATGAGACTACTGCAATTATTAACCATTACGTTATTTTTACTAGGATTTCTACAGTAGAAAAACTCAGTTTTGATTCATATGGTACAGGATTCTTATATCTGCTCAGAATTTGTGGTGCGGATAAAACGAATAGTCGTCCATAATTTGCTTTCGTTTGGGCGTAAAAAACTTTATTAGTGCTTACATGAGTTTTATCGTACGGAACGAAATCATATAAAACGAATAGGAGAGAGAATAAAGAAAAATAAAACAGCTTCAAGCGGAGAAGGAAAAAGTTAGACTAAAATAGACGAAGATGGAATGAAGGTGTTAACGCGTCACGTTTAGGTCGTCAAAAAATAAAGCACGTGGAAGGTTTGACCGTCATTATTATAATGCATTTAAACGTATGTGTACTTAAGTTTGTATAGAATGTTCCATAAATCAAAGCTCGTTTTTATTTTTTTTTAACGAAATAAAACAAAATTTTAGCATATGCTAAATGAGTGAATGGGTTAAAACATTTAGGTAGTAAAAAACCAAGAAATTTAAGAAAAAAATCAGTCCTTTCAATCTAAATTGCATAGCCATTTAATAAAATAGAAGTCTATAAAGATATAGAACCAGTCACAATCGCAATGAAGAAAAAGATAATTTTCTTCCTGGGACACATAGCCTACTGAGAGCTCCAGCAACACGCTTTCTAAGACGAATCACTGAAAAACTACTTACCGCTAAATCTGTAAAAGCTTTAGTAACCTGGCTCAGAGAAATTGAAAACGACATGCAAAAACTCGACCTAACCATGAAAGACCTAACGCAACGTACACCTTGGTATAAACACCAAATGGGAAGTCACAAAGTTCGATTAACCACCAAAACAGTTAATCGCACAATTGGGGTTTGTTCAGATGAACTAAGGAAAATAAGATCTGAAAATATGAAAAAGTTTTGGAACAGCAAGAAGAAGAAATGAAGTAGAACAATCCAAAATGACTCCTATGTGGTCATAAAAGAAAAAATATATAAGTAAAAGTTTAAATTAAACTTAAAAAATTGGTCTAACCTGCCCATTACATGTAGGTGGAGTGTTAAATTAGTTGCTAGTACCAGGGCTACAAAAATAGTTCTGTTTCTTATCACAAGGTCAGGCAGTTATATGACTGAAGAATTTAAGAACGAAAGAGTGTTTTACATAGTGTTGTTTAGGTCATCAGCCGAAAGGCTGGTTTGAACCTTTAGAGGCTTTACTAAATAAAACGAGGATTGAGGTGTTTTACAATTGCCTTCCTCACTGAGTGGAAATGTACGGTAATCAGCATGCCGGGTCCTTTGAAAAGCACATATTTTTCACCCTGCAAATGATACCTTCACTTCATTCATCACAGGGTCTGTCTGTATAATGATAATCATTACTTTCAGAGGAGATAACTCTGATTAGTGTCTTTTACACCTCTGCCACTTCTGTTCTTAAATTATTCAGTCATTTAATTGGCTGACCATGTGATAAGAAACAGAACTATTTATTTTAGCCCTGCAACTAACAGATTGAGTGTAAATAATTTGACACCACTTGTTTGTTACGGGCAGGTTTTAGAGAGAAGTGATTCAAAATACACTAGTCACAGTTATTTTCTTTAAAGTGATGAATTTCATTGTACAGCTAGGCCTTGTGGTGAATGAAGTGAAGGTGTTATTTGCATGGTAGAAAGTTGACGCTTTTCAGAGGGTCTGCCAAGCTGATAAGCATACATTTCCACTCAGTGAGGAAGACAAGTTAAACCATATTACTTCTAGTTTTACTTAGAGCAGTGATTCTCAACCTGGGATCGTGGTGATATTATAGTGGGGTCGCGAAACAATAATGAAATCATTTAATAATTTTATGAAAAAAATCATTTACTATAAACTTACTTATAAAAGCATACAGGCTATAATCGATATGCATGTTCAAACATTCTCTCACAGTGAGTATTATAGAATACAAAAAGCACGTACACATCAAGTTGGAATTTGTAAATTGCTCATGTATGTGCACGTCATACAAGCATGTTCATACACTTCGCTACTATAAAAGTATAAACGCAGCAATAGAAAATAATAGTAATATTTGTATTCCATTTTTTTACTGTCTGTAAGTTCTTTCGACAAAAATTAGTGCAGTTTGATTATATAATATTGAAAAAACATTTTACACATATAATTACAATGAAAATTCAATTATTAATAGTAAGGCTTACTATTATTGTCGGAGAGGGGGGTCGCGAAATATTAGTCTTATTAATTTTTATTATTTGGGGGTCGCGGAGCAAAAAAGGTTGAGAATCACTGCTCAAGATGTTCAAACCAGCCATCAGTCAACTAGCCATCGGGGGAAAAAATAAATTTGAAAATTGAATTAACCCTGATACAAAATGTAAAAACAAAATTATTCCTTTTAAAATTTTACCAAAAATCCCTCTAAATACAAATAAACTAAAAAATAAATAAAATAAAGTAATTTTCTTCAATAAAACAAACTATAAATAGAAATTCAATTTCTTAAAATTCAGAAATGATTGAATTGAATAACCGAAATTTTTATTTTGAATGAAAACAAAGGTTGATGCCTATATATTCACAGTGAACACTGCTAAACACTTACACACCAAGTTCTTTATCAAATTACATTATCAAAATCCGTTAGTTCAAGATACCTATGCAGGTAGATTTACTCACTAAAGGTAGAGTAGAGATCTTTTATGTAATGTTTTAAAAAAATTTATTCTTCAAAATTTAAGCTATAAAGTTCATATTTTCAAACAAAGGTTTGTATAATATTTTTTATACTTCTCAAAAAGTATGCTTTTAATACCAATTTTATTTTATTCCACGTTTTTGTAAATAGTAAAATTGTATCAAAGGACTTTAGTTTTAATTTACCCTACCTGTACCAAAATGTTATTTTGTATTTTTTAATAATTTTTTGTTCAACAGTTGCATTTTGACCTTTTTCATACTCTTTCAACAAAGAATAAAAATTGAAATATTGCCATAGAAAAACATTATTGTCGGTAAATTCAGGAAAATAACAAAAAATCCATCGTCACTATGTAGAAGATATTTTTTACTAGAAATTTTCATGATGTTTTGATAGATAGATAGACAATGTACTCTGTTCAGCGAAAATGAATTTATTTTTTTATTTAGTTACCATTGCTTTTAAATTTCGTTTGATTTTTACCTGCTTTTATTAGTTTTAGTTGTTTTTAGTTCAGTCGCATCAACAGTTTCGTTATTTGTGACTACGGTGGGTTGATCTAGAACAGCGGGTTTTGGTTTGTGAAAATTTTCAGACCCTAGCTGGGGCTTCCATGTTGTTTACCTGTATTTGTTAACCAAATTAGCGCATTTTTTAAACCAACTAACTTGAAAAGAGAAACTTTATTTGTTTAAAACAACTTTAGACCACGTAAAATAACTGCCGTAGGATTGTATGTACACACTGATTAAAAATCAGTAAACAAAAGTCTATAATAGATTTAAATCTGTGTGAATTTTTGTTATTTCATACACTGCACAAACATGGTGGACAAGACACAAAAATCCATATAAAAGAATGTTACTGAATATTGAATACTTGGTAAGAAATAAGGTTGTTTTACATAAAACTAAAATAATAGCAGTTAACAGCACGTGGTATTACTAAAATGCCGTTTGGCTGGACGCACAATCAAGCAGACAAATGATCCATGGAACACGGAAATTAAGCAGTGAAGGTTTTGGAAAAAGAGTTGGTTTTACTCAAAAAAAGGTGGAGTGATAACTCGAAACTGGTGGCCATTAGGTGGCAGGAAGGGTGCAGAACAAGGAACTGTGGAGGAAAATATGGAGGCCTAAATCCCCAACACTGAAAGATCAAGATGAAGAAAAAGAAATAAACGTTTCTGGTAGCTTTTTTACAGCTCACACTCTCAACATTCTTTCACTGTAGGCTTTTTTCCTTTTTCCCCACTATCTAGTCTTCTGCTGCTTTTGTTCAAGGATGCCCTTGATTTCAATAATCAGTAGTTTAAAACAAATTAGAACAATTAATTGTCTTCTCGGTCTGTTCAAATAACTTAAGAGAGACAGATAGGTACATAAATAAATAAACAGCGGATATTGCAAAATGTATAATATTTTTCATATTTTCAAACATATACCTACCGCTTTGTGAAGGTAACAGAAATAATAATTTCTTTAGTTATTGCTTTGTACCTTACTCCATACCTACACCTTAGACCGCTCTCACACCGGTGAAACTCGACCTCGACGCGGTTAAAATGACTCAACTTCGACTCGACCGAAAAACGAGTCGCGTCGTGCATCTTTGCACATCGAGGAGACTTTACCTCGACGCAACTGTTCAACCTTTTCTTCGAATCCTTCTGCAGTTTGTCAAATGTCAAGTGATGAAGAAGACGTAATCGTTCCTTATTACTATTTAAGAAGAAAACATGAAAAAACCCCAGCTGTTTGATATCACCGTATATAAATAATAATCGTAGAGGAGCGCGTGTGTGTGTGTGTGTGTGTGTGTGTGTGTGTGTGCCCAGGAACCGTGATGAAAACGAATTTAATTCTTTTTATCGGAAGCCAAAAGAAAGGTAATGTCTCGCTAGAATATTATAAAACTAATGTATAATATATTAATATATTACATTAGAATATTAATATATTCTGCTAAATTAAAATTGTACAGACACGGATATTTTTCAACTTCAAGCACAAAGGCTACGTTGGCTGCTTCGTCTGCCATGATTATACGCGACCGGTCGAGCAAATATTGGGCAAGCGGAGTCGCATGCGATCGGTTCGATCGAGGTTGTACTGGTGGGAGAGCGAAGATATAAATGTAAGGGTCGGACTCGTATCGGACGTCGAGTCGAAGTCGAGTTGCAGTCGAGTTTCACCGGTGTGAGTGCGGCCTTAGTAGGTGAAATTTTAGTCGATTTGAATGTTTTAGCTCTCTAGTTGGTCGGATATTTGCGTGATGAGTTTGAGAGTGTTTCAGCGAGATATTTCGCATTTAAGTACTACACTCAGTATAATTTTTACGAGAAATTTAAATAATTTTTATAGGGTCTACACACAGTTGTATTAATACCGCGTTAGTGGTGTAGTGGTTATCGCTCTACCATACAAAGAAGAAGGTACCCGGTTCGACTCCAGGCTAAGATCTTGACATTTTTACAAGTTAAAACACATTTTTTCAGTCCCATAACCCACCAATTACCATAATTGATGGATTTTTAGATAAACTGAAAAAAACAAAAACCAGATTGAAATTATTTATTTCTACTTTTTAGTTTTTAACTATTTTTCTGAAGGTTCGGAGACATCGATTACAGACTTAAGCCTGGATTTAATTCCGTCTTATTTCTCCTTCAAATGTTTGTTCCTTGCTGCGTAATTTGTTTTATTACGGTACACTCTAATTACTACCACGTAATTAGACTACAACACGAGTTGTTTTCTTTTCTAGGTCAACTAAGTTCAAAAACTAAATTATTCAACGCTATTATTTTTGCAGTAATACACACAATAAACCAACAATTATTTTCTTGTATTTATGCCCTAATATTTATATTTTTGTTAGTTGATTTAAAATAACATAAAAATCTTGGTTATATATATATTTTATTTAAAGTCGCACCAACTGCTTAGTCATTATTGACTACGGTTATGAAACATTAACTGTGGGATTGTCACATGAAAATTTCCAGACCCTGGCCGAGAATCAAACACGGAACCTCCGTGTGGTAGGCTAATATGCTAACCACTGCGCTACGGAGGCGGTCAAAATCTTGGTTATTAATAGACCTATTATTTGTGTCTATCTAGAGGAAACATTGCAATATCGAAAAACAAACGAATATAGGCTATAAACAATCAGTAAGGTGCAGGATATTGAATAAATAATCACTCAACAAAAATGGAAATGGGTGGGCCATTATGAAAAATATAGCTTAGTTTTATTCTAAAATGTAGATTATGGGCGTAAATAAGGGAACGCGGACGAACACTGGTGCGATGGAAAGGTGACATTAATAGATGGTAGGATTAAACCGGGAACTTCAAAACACTAAAACGTGGACAAATTTGGAGGAGGATTTTGTTAAATATTGGAAAAATGCGCTACATTAAAAAATAATTTATAATTTATAAGAATATAATCTGTTAAATAATAGATAAATATAAATAAAAGAAGACTGCCTCCGTGGAACAGTGGTTAGCGTGCTAAGTTATAAAGCGGTGGTCCCGGATTCGATTCCCGACTATGGACTGGAAAATTATTACACATTCAAATCCCCCACTATTAAATATAACCCAAAGTAGTTAGTCTAGAAATGATAGGTAAATAGACAATAAAAATAAAGTGTAGTCTAATACTAGAATAAAATAATTGTGATACATGAAAATTTGATTATTATTGAATATTTAATACTAAAAACCATTTAATTAAGCTTTGAGCTTTTTTGTAACTTACATTTACCACACAAATTTTGTGTGAAATTTGATTTCAATTAAGTTTGCGAAAAACAGACATTAAAATGTTGTTTAGGTCAACAGCCGAAAGGCTGGTTTGAACCTGTAGAGGTTTTACTAAGTAAAAACGAGGAGTAAGGTGGTTTACCATTGCCTTCCTCACTGAGTTGAAAGAGTATGCTTATCAGCATGCCAGGCCCTCCGAAAAGCACTCACTTTCCACCCTGCAAATGACACCTTCACTTCATTCACCACAGGGTCTGGCTGCATAGTGAAATTTATTACTCTCAGAGGAGATAACTCTGACTAGTGTCTTTTACACCTCTACCTCTTCTGTTCTTAAATAGTTCAGTCATATAAGTAGCTGACTATGTGATAAGAAACAGAACTATTTTTTTATTACTCTCAGTGAAATTTATTACTCTCAGAGGAGATAACTCTGACTAGTGTCTTTTACACCTCTACCTCTTCTGTTCTTAAATAGTTCAGTCATATAAGTAGCTGACTATGTGATAAGAAACAGAACTATTTTTTTTAGCCCTGGACCAAACAGATAGAATGCAATTAAAATAACAATCCACCTGCCCGTTTTGGGCAGAGACATTAAAATAAAAAACTTAATACAGGTGAATTTATGCTTATATATAACAGGAATCTTAATCTCAAAAATGATTCTATCATCGAAAAGATAGTTTGTGTTTTGCGTCATCCTGTACTTTGCCTACCATGGTACCATAACAATGTTTATTATTCCTACACGAACTACCTTATTATTATGCTATATGTACAACCAGTTATTTTTTCCTAAATTTGATTTTAAATGAGGCCTAAAAAATATTATTACAATTTTTTAATATTATTCTTGTCACAAAACGATAGCCACACACGCTGATTTTGAGAAACTCCATTTTTATAATCTCATAAAGTTTATATATAACTTTAGATTTTATTTTCCATTTTTTTTCTTAAAATAAGATTGGAGTTAACACAAATCAAATTTAATTTATCTGTAAATTGTCCCGATTAACCTGATTCTTCTGTATTTGTTTTATTTAATTAAATCGTCTAAATAAACTAACGGGTAGTTGTAAAAAAAGTGTACCTATAGTTCCAAAATTGAAATAAAGAATAAAAATCTGGTGTGAAACACTCACAGGACTTGCTAATGTAAATAATTAACAATATAACATTATGTTTAATTATAAGTAAACAATGTAATATGAAAAATATAACCTAATTTGTCAACATAATCAGTTATGTTCAATGTGTCTAAGGAAATAGACGTGTTTGTCAGCTGCCTTTGCTTTCTACCTGATCATATAGTATACCTGTGCTCTGTTCGTTACGTTAATCGAGTTGTTCAACTTTTAGCTTTCAATACTATATAGGTTATTATTATTCGTTTGAAATTTAATTTTTACAATTCGATTCTCTATCATGTCCGGAAAAAACATAACACACGTACCAACCAGGGTCAACAACAAAACAACACGCCGATGATACAGGAGACAATCAAAAAATGTATGCTAGACGACGCTTTCACAGAAAGCTTAATAAACAGTATTGCTGAGAGAGTAAGCATCATCGTGATTGCAAAGCTAGAAGGCAAGCTCAAAAGTCTTAGCGAAGATTGTCAGCAGCTTAAAGAAGAGCTGGCGGTGACAAAAACAGACCTTGGCCTTAAATGTGATGATCTGTCTCTCTTCTTCTTCTTCTTTTTCTTCTTTTTCTTACTATCAAGGATTAGGCGTAAGCTTGTTCCAAACTCACAAACAATCCTACACATATACATATTCAACCTGTACATTTCGACTACTGCATCTTCTCCGAGGTCTTCCCTCCTCCCTTCTTCCAACTGGAACGCATTCCGTCACTTTTAAAGGTATTCTCTCCTCTGCCATCAATGTTGCTTCATTGATTCCGGTACTCCTCCACTTTTTCATTCAAGCTAAATACCCCAAACTCAGATCTAATTTCCTCGTTATGTATTAGATCCAGCCTCGAGCAGCCTTTCACCCTTCTTAAAAACCTCATTTCAGCTGCTTGGATCATACTTTCTTGGCGTTTCGTGGTGGTCCATGTTTCACTTCCATAAAGGACTGGGGCTGCTATTACCTTGCAGAGCTTCACTACTGTCTCTGTTCTAGCTCTGTTACCCAGTGTCCTGTTAATGGCACCACAAAAGTAGCTTGGAATTTATTTATTTTATTTTCGACATACAAGTCCCTATCAAAGTTCACATTGCAGCCCAGATAGTTATAGTAAAAAATCTCTGTCTGCTCTCGAATTCTTCATTAGCCCTCCTATATATTCAGCCAGTTAGTTTACAGTCGAGTCAGTTTACGTTTTGTCTGTGATTGAGTGAGCATATTCCATAGTGCATACCAGTACGTTAGAAAAGGTCAACGTTACTGGGAATAACTATTTATTGTTTAACTTTCATTTATTTTGTATATATTTTGTAAGTAAAGTTAGTAAATTGTTTAAGTTATTTATTGTATTAGTTAATTTTAATTAGTTTGTTACTTATTAAGTAATTTAATTGTAATTTACTTGTAGATTTTGTTGCTCATTTAATTATTGTAATTTTTAGTTGTAATAAATACTTGTAATTTTAAACTTTAGTGTGTTAATTATTTAATTTACCCAAATCCCGAAACCGACCTTAGAAATACAATACTTTCTTTCCCTATAATTCTTATAGCACCAAGACAAAGTAAAAACCGTTACCCGTTAATATTCACACATTTGTACGATATTAAAAAAATATTATAATTCACAGAACTGGTAGATACTTCTGAAACACAGTAGTTTTAAAGCAGTTCAAACATCACACAGATTCATGCATATGTATTAATTTAACTTGTAATGTTATTCATCCTTGATCTGCATTTGTGTTAGTCACTATAATTATATTGCAACGTAGTGAATGAATACTGCACGTTAGTCACTGAATAGTGCATTAACCTGGTATCTATCACTCAGTTCAAACGGTTAACTTATATAATTATCGTTATCGTCATAATCTATCGATTTCACTTCAATTATAACTTTTACACAATTATATTCATCTAATAAGCCTGTTTACCACATTTATCTACAAAAAATATAAAATACATACTATGTATTTGTATTTCTTACATTAACCTTTGCGATTTCATAGTTTCATTTATCATGTTGATTAACGCAAAATCAATGCAACAATTAGTCCACTTTTTCATAATATATTGTGAAAAACAACTGAATGTTTATTAAGGTTTTTATAATAAACTTTAAGGAAATAAATACACCTGTAACGGTACACACATGTTAAAATGAACCTACTTATGACCCATTTTTTCAAAAACCATTTGAATATAGCTCACTGAAACTTAGCAGTCCTATCTCTATAAATAAAATTGTGATTTTGGCTGTACAATTTTCCAAAATGCCCCAAATTTTGTATCTACGCCAGATGTACCACGTAAACACCGAAAATAAGTTCAGCTGAATTTTTGTCTGTTTGTATGTTACGGCATCACACAAGAACCGCTGAAATAAATTCAATGAATTTCGGTATCTAGGTTCTGGACATAATCGAAATGAAAAGACTATAAACTTTTTTTAATATCACGAAGGGATCGCGGAGTTCAAAACGATGGGTAAAAAAAACTACGAATATCTCCGTTAAAAGTCAATGTATTAAAAATTTTATATAATCGAAATTATGAAACGTTGAAGAGAAATAAGTTATTATGTAAAGTTTTTCATTTTCATGCATAATAACGGAGATATTACCAATTTAAAAAATATAAACCAATGTTTTTAGAATATTATCTTACAAAATAAACAGGACAATAAACACAGGCTACGCGCCGGGAAACCCCGTATTCATTGAATCAGTTACCTACCTACCCAGTCCACCAGTACCTTAAAAGCCTACACCTTTTCTCGGACACATTGTCAAAAATGAATCAGTCGTCTTAATAGTGGTCACCATCGTGGTGTTCCTATTGTGATTTACCTTTCATTTATTATAAAAATAATAAAGCGCTGCATATCTTAATTTAAGACCACCAAGATCTCGCTTTTATTTTACGTTCAACTATTTTTTTTTTCATAAATAATAATGCTGATGTTGAAAGGAGGTAGATAACAATGAATAGTTAAAGAATATCAGACCTGACAGGAATCGAACACGGTACCCCAACCGACCTTCTACGGCACCAAGGAAACCGTTCGAAGAACGGGCACGTTAGCTAGTAATACATGTAATTTATAAGTAGGGTGGTAAAATCTATTCATTTCAATTACCTAAAGTTCATAAAGTACTAAAAAATATAATATGTATTTTTATCAATATTATTGTGACAATATCTAAAGGGAATGTGCGTTCGAGAGTTCTCGAGGAGGACAGAGAGAGAGTGAGAGAGTTAGAAAATGTTAACGTAAATAACGAGAGTGATGAATAGAGTTTCAATGAAATAGTTATTAAGGGTCTTGCATAGTCAGGTAGGCTTGCTTATTGTTGTATGGGTACTGTGAAAGAGTGGGTACCTATTTATTTAGATAATTGGCCTTTTTTAAACACCTTCTATTCAATTCTAATTTTTTTGCAGTTTGTTAAGATTTATCCTGAATACGTCATAAGGATTTTGTACTTTTATTGTTATATCAAAAATCTGTGCCCTTCTGGAGACTTCCGCAGCGTTATGTATATAAGAAGACCTGAGTTCGATCCTGATAGAGGTTTTGATCTATCTTCGACGAATGTACATTGCGTAGTACTTAACGGTTACGTTTGAATTAGACCAGCGTTACTGTGAAAATTACTCTCTATTGTTAAACGTTTATTAACTCTGTATCATTTTGTAAGTAGTATTTAGTAAATTAGTTAAGTTATTTATTCTATTAGTTAATTTTAATTAGTTTGGTATTTATTAAGTAATTTAATTGTAATTTTTAGTTGTAATAAATACTTGTAATATTAAATTTTAGTGTGGTAATTATTTAATTTACCCAGATCCTGGAACGGACCTTAGAGATAATTGCCACATTGTGTTTAATTCATTGGTAACATTTTTTATTAGTTTTAGTATAGTAATTTAGAATGAGTGTAATTATTATACTACCAAAGTTTTAGCTTAATAAATTGTAGTTGTTTTGTTTAGACTTTCTTCATTCTTCTGTATCATGATAAATTAAATGAATAAAATATATTTATATTTATTTTATATACTACAGCATCTATCGGAACTAATATCCGGATGGTATCACGGGGCGGAAAAAGTTCTTGTTCAAATAAAAGTTCTGTGTAATAACTTTTTCGTATTGGGCCAATTTTAGACTACGTAAGGTGATTAGACTTTTCTGGAAACTCTTTTTGCAGCCCATATTCTAAGCATTTTGTTCGGTGTAAGCTTTTCTCCTTTCTCTGTCCACTCGGTGTTTCTTGTTTTTGTTCTTCCTTCTTCTCTGGTTTTTGTTTTTCATGGAATCCTTAACGTCTATACAGTTGTCTGAATTTGGTTCGATTCATTAAGTTTTCTCGGTTTCTCAATATCTTTTCTAACTTTTTTAAACCATTTATCTGATACCTTAGGTCTATTGTTAATGCTTTTAAAATATGTTTTGTTAACCGGTTATCATCCATTCTTCACAGGTGTTCTGAAGTTCTTTTTTGTTTGTAATATAGTACTTCGTGGCCGTTCCTAGAAGCATTTTGTGCAGTTTTTTAAATTTAAATTCGAAGGTTATTTGAAAGAAACTCAGCGGGTTGGTCAAGTGATAAAGTAATTTTTAACAGCTGATTTTCGGAGACGAAAGTTATTGGTTTAAATCCTAGTAGAGTTAATTTTTATAAAGTCTAGTAAAAGTTTCCTTAGTATTAAAATTTAAAGTAACTTTTATACGGATTTGAATACTGGACAGTGGTTACCGACGAACTTTGATGGTTAGGATTTAATTAGCTATACTCTCTAAGGAATAGTCGGCCTGAGTCTGTATAAGGCTACACCTTATTTACATGTCATACATATCATCCTCATTTCATTGAGTCACAAGTTTACTTATTGTTCTTAAATTGAACAGATTGCAACGTACACATAACTTATTAAGTATTAAAAATTCAAGAAATATACTTATATATGGGAAAGCATTGCGAAGACGTGCATCATACTGAAAAAAACTAACGCATGCCCTCTGTGTGCAGCGAAATTTCTTCACTTTTAATTGGTTACACTGATGCTTCACCACGCTTAGCTGCTGTCATGCTCTTTGAATCTGAGACTTTAGTAAAACTAAATTTGTTAAAATATTTTCTCTGTTATTTGCTATCAGAGATAAGAAAAGTTATTCACAGAGAGGATGTAAAATTGTGAAGTCAGACATAGAGATTATATTAATCGATTTTCGTTTTCTGAAAATAAATAATAACAATAGTAACAATAATATTGAAAGGGGTGAATTAAAGAGGGAAGAGAAACTAAAGTAGAATAGGGCGATTAGTTGTTTAGGGGGAAGAGCTGAGGGGGAACTAGAATGGAATTCAACCAATTAATTACGGAGATGCTAATCAATGTCGTATTCCGTGAAACGACTACTGATTTCATGTGGATCCGTGTGTAACTAAATAAGCACATGCGTGCACACGTGCGTTCGTGTGAGATTCGGTGTATGTGTTTATGTATATGTAGCTTGTTAACTTGAACATTGCATCGTACATTGTTATGTGCAATGTTTGCACTCGAGTTAAGCTACTTAAATTTGTATTTCAGATTATGTAGTGAAGTAGCTTGTCCAGTGAAACGTGTTCGCTGATTTTATCCATAAAAATTATTTTATTTTTATATTTTAAAAATAAAAAATACATTTTTTTGAAAACCGCACTCATTTTCTGGCTAAATTAAGTAGTTGAAAATTAATTCACTTTTTGCTTTCTTTTGCCCTAACCTATATGCATAGGGAAGGAAAGTACGTATTGTTTTATTGTCGATTTTTCGAAATGGAATTTTCACCGGAAATACACTTTACAGACCCCCTGAACAAAAAAAAGGATAACAGTTCTTGAGGCTTCCTACTTTTGAATCGTCTGTACAGATTACGGACGTCTAACAGCAAGATTGCTATGGAAGCTATGCTGCCATCCCAATGGAGCTTTTCTGCAAATCTTCCAAAAATATATCAAAAATAGCCTATGTCTTTTCGCAAATCTGCCGATCTTCTTCAAGGCTGTTTCCATACCGAAGTTCCGGTAAATATCGGCGTTTTTTCATGTACAAAGGTGCTTCTACAATGTTCTGCAGTACTTTATTTTGAAACTTCGACGTAGTTAAAAAGTGTAAAACATAAGTCACAAAAATTTTTGTAAATGTACAATTCTTTCCGATATGGAAATTCACAAATGAAATTCAGTCATAAGAATCTTTAACAAAAAAACGAAACAGTTGAAAAATTGTTTTTAAATTCTGTAATATTTTTATGTCTTTCATAACAGATTGAGGGGAGAAATAATAACGAGTAAAAGAGACAGCAATATCAAATCATTACCAAAGTTGAAATCATAACATTCTTCAAAATATCACCCTAACACCTTATTTCATATCATCCCCTTTTACTTATTTCAACCCCTACCTTTTACACTAATAATCTATACAGATATTAGTAACTTAACACAACCCCTCCAATCAAATCTATGGTGTAATGTGATAAATACTCGATGTGTACTTTAGTTAAGTCTGCAAAGATACGCGTTGAACGTTAACAGCATCATGGTAAAAGAATCGTTTTGTACGAAACGTCGAGGGTGCAGTTGATAGTGTGAACGTTGATCCAATAACAAAGATATATCATTTACACTCTGTTAAATATTAAACTATAACGTACTGAGATAACTTATTATTAAAAGTGTACCGATATTGAAATAAAATTTTAATTTTTAGATCAAACGGTAACTTAACACCACATTGGTGTCTTTTCTTTTCTTTGTAAAGTATATAATATGTTATTTTATTGGTTAATAAAATAACTTTCTCACTCTTCCTTATTTCTTCTTTCTTCTTCTTTTTCTTCTCCTTCTTCTTACTCTTCTGCCACTTCTTGCTCTCCTTCTACACTTTATCATCCTCTTCATCACCTCCTTCACTTCCTGCTCCTCTTCTCCTTCTTCTCTTACTTCTTTTCTTCTTCTCTTTCTTTTTCTTCTTTTCTTCTACTTCTTGTTTGTCTTCTCTTTCTTCTCCTCCTCATTTCGACCTAGTATAGGTACCTAATTTCCATATTTCTATATTCATTCCACAGGTAGAGCGGACGCCAAAAGGGCTTGCCGGTGTAGCTGCGCGAACAGTTCGGATTCAGTCGGTAGATTTCGTGTTTTAGTACCAAACTGCCTATTAAATCACAGGCGCTGAACGATGTAAATTAACATCTATTAGCGACGTTAAAAACATTAAATTTGTAAACATTGTATGCAACAATTAACGCCTACCACATACAAAACATTACAGACAAATGTTTTCAGGTTAGCTGACATAACGTTGCGAGAGCGACGTTACTCTGATCACAGATATTACAGCACTGACCCCCACCACTCGCAGAGGCAACCGAGCGCGCCATAACCAAAATAAACCTTCTGTGCACTCAAGAAAACTGGTAAACTTATTTGGTGTCCGCTCTATCACCATTGTTTTATACAGCTTTAATTATACTTGTGACTTTTTTACTCCTTCGTCAACTTTTTTTATATCGTCCCGCAAATTTAACTTATTTATTTCTCACGTCCATCTTGTTTGCAAATTACACGTCACATCCGAAATATTTAAAACCCAATATCTACTCCAAAATGTTCCCATTAATTTCTATTTTTCTCCCCGGGAATTTTCCTAGAATTGTCATTACTTAAGTCTTTTCAGGAGATACTGTCAAATTTGAAATCCGCGCATTTGTTTTTTAGTGTAAACACTTCTCTTTGAAACCTTTATTCAGATTTTTCAATCAAACATTTTTGTACCTCTTGAGGGATATATTAATTTTGAAAACAATCATATTCTCGCTCTGAAAAACACTCAATAACATATGAACAACAGCTGATAATGCAAAAAGAGAGCAGTGCATTCAACAAAGGTTTTTGGCAACATAAATACGGTAATTGGGCGTCAAATTAGTTGAAAAATATCAAACTGTGGTGTTAGTGTCCACATATGTGTCAATGTGCTTTGAAAAGTATTGAAAAACTACATCCCGACCGCATTGGCGTAGTTGGTAACGGGCTCGCCTCTCATCATGCGGTCGTTGGTTCGAATTCCACTCAGGCACTGCATATTTTCATACGTTACAAAAAAAAATCATTTCATCCTCCATTGTACATAGTTACACCCCAACATTGTCGCTAATGACCTTTGTAGTTAATGCGACGTTAAATAAATAAATTTAAAAAAAATTACGTAAGGCCATACAGCCTGTTATCCAGAAATATCTAAGCTTTTCAGCAATGAAAGAACTTTTTAAATCGTTAGGGTAGTTATTGAAATTACCTCGTACGAACAAACAAGAAAACAAAGATTACATCTTTGCTAAAAAATAGGTACTAAAATTGATAAAATTCGTCCATAATTTTTTTTTAAATTAAGATGAATTGTCTTGTAAAACTTCCCTAAAAAGTCAAAAATTGAATTGTTCAGTGCCATTACATATAACGTATTATTCAAGAAGCACTTACTTAAATTTGTTGGGTGTCGTTTATGGTGTGGTGAGGAGTATAAAGGGTACCAAAGGATGATTCAATTTACGAATTACTGTACCAGTAACGCTGTCATACTCAAATACCGTAGGGCTGTATTTTAACAAAAAAAAACTGTATCTTTTACTTGATCTTTGTCACTTATTCTATTTATTTTCCACCTCTTTGTTGACAGTTCTTCTTAAGTATCATTTCATTCCCCTAAAGTTTCTTCTCGATCATTTGTTAATCCATTCATTCATGTCCTCATCTTCATTCCCTTTTATTCCTAATTTTCAACTTAGTTTAATTTCTGGTTTTTCTGTAATTTCCTTTGCCCTCTTAGTTATGCCACTTTCTTATTCCTTTATTAATTTCTCCATTTACTTTTCAATTACAACCTTTTTCATTTTTACTTTCTCTTAGGGTATATGAATATATAGGGAAGGAAAGTATTGTTTCATGACCTCAAACGAGGTCTTAGTTCACTGCGCATATTTCAAAAAAAGTTTAAAAAAATACGAGTAACCTGGGTATACGTAATTGGTATTTAATCAATTCTTCTTGTTCTTCTTTTTCTTCATTTTTTCATTTTCTCTCTTTTCTTCCCTTTCTTCTTGTTGTTTTTCTCTATCTTCTAGTACTTTTCATAAAATAAACCGTTTGGTTAATAGAACACTACAGTTCTTTTCCAAATGATTTTTCGTTTCAATAACGCATAAATTTTTAAATAAATTATGAGGTAAATTGTTCATTGGTAGGTAAAATTAGTAAATGATACATTTCTAAAGTAATGAACCCAAAAAGAAAATTAACTTCAGTAATAGAATTTGAGCAATGTATAAAATCAGTTGGATATTAATAAATTTAACGTAGTGTAAATATTTTGGTTTATCAGCTTAACACTTTTATTTTAACCATGTCTTTTATTCCCTTTTTTGAAGTCTCCTGGATTTAGTTAATAAAGAAAATTATTCTTTAGCCCATTTTCCTTTCTGATATTTCCTTTAGACGTTTTAAATTTATTTCCTTTTTACCTTTCCACTACAGTAAATTTTCTTAATTTTTATCGTTTTAACTCGGTTGTTTTTCTTTATTTATTTTTATTTTTAAATTTTAATCCATCTGACCTTCATAATTTATTTAAATTTTGAATTCTCCGTCATCCGTATTTATCATTTCTATTTTATTAGTATAGGGGATAAAAGAGAAAAGTCAGAAAATCACAAATGTTGACTATCATAGCATCTTGAAATAAATTTTATGATGTACTTTTCTCTTCATTGCTTCGAACGAGTGTTACGTAGAGATAAAATGAGTTAAAAATTTCCAAAAACTGATAAGAATGAAAAATTTCCGAATATCAGTACTACATATTAACTTCTTTTAGATTTCTTTCCCTTCTTCGTTCTATCCATTATCGACAGATTTCCCTCCATCTGTTTGACTTTCCTGTCTTTCCCCTCAATTTTATAAAAATAAAAGCGGATACAAATCATTCTCTCTTCTTATTGCACTATCACTTACACAAATGATATCCCGTCCATTGTAGACTTACTCTATTACTGGCGCAAGCGCACAAATATTTCTGTCACCATAGAATGAAATAAGAGAGGGAGTGATTGTGTATCATGTCTCAATCTAATCGTGTCCACTCTGTGGTCACTAACTTTCAGTTCAGGCGATCGACCCTTCCGTAAGTTTCTTTTGATTTTCTATTTACCCACTATCTAGGACCCTGCAACTATTATATCGATAAACATCCCCTTATCTGACAGCTGAAAGCTTTTAAAGAAACACATACCCTGTTTTCTTTATCACTACTATTACTACATTTTTACTTGGGTAAGAAATCAGCCTTAATCTTAAGGAAGCTAAGTTCGGATCATTTTCAAAGTTAGTTTTGCACAATGTCGGTAGAATATACGAGCTTAGTAACATTGTGCTATGATGTATATTTTACTACCTAATAGTATCTTCCATTACATTGAAACATACGTTGTCATGTTTTCTCAGCGTTACTGTACGGCGTGGAGTCATGGACTCTTAAACAGGAAACCATCAGGAATATTGAGGCGTTTGAGATGTGGTGCTATACCACAATGTGGAGAGTGTCATGGATGGAGAGAGAAAAAATGTGGATGTATTAGTTAGAATTCTGAGAATAGGCAAAAGCTATTCAAATTGATGGGTACATTTGGAATTGAGTCATTCTTTAAACTAGTTTGAATTCTGAGAATAGGCAAAAGCTATTCAAATTGATGGGTACATTTGGAATTGAGTCATTCTTTAAACTAGTTGGAATTTTGAGAATAGGCAAAAGATATTCAAATTTTTGGGTACATTTGGAATTGAGTCATTCTTTAAACTAGTTGGAATTCTGATAATAGGCAAAAGCTATTCAAATTTATGGGTACATAGGGAATTGAGTCATTCTTTAAACTTTGAGAATGGGTAAGGATTGTGAGTTCGGGAGGATTTTCAATAGAAGAAAATTGAAGCATCTGGGCCTTGTTATGAGAGGAGATAAGTACTCATTACTGTGGATTATTATACAAGGAAAGATTAAGAGAAATAAAATGTTGGGCGTAGAAGACTTTCCTGGCTGTGAAATCTAAGGGAGTGGTACGGGTGTAGTTCGGCGGAGCTGTTCAGAGCTGTGGTCGACAGGATCCAGATCGCTATGATGATTTCCAACCTCTGAGAGAGGATGGAACCAAAAGAAGGAGATGAAGTCTCTTCCATACCATTGTACTTCGTCAGTGATTTTTTTTTTGTTAGTTATCCTTTTAGATGTACCGCTCACCAAAATGATATAACAGTGACATAAAAGTTATACAATAGTGATCTGAAATAATTTGCAAGTTAGGCAAAGATTAGCATGTAAGTTAGCATTCACCGAAATGATACAACACACAAATGAAACGTCACAGCACTGTAATTCAAATTCAGCACACCTATATTTTTAAAATAAAATTATGTTTTTCTAAAAATATGAACTAGTGAGAATGTTTAGCCCCAAGGCAAAAAAATCATACAGTCAGTTTAAAAGAAGAAAAAATGCAGTAGTTACGAAATGTAATAAAAAATTAATTGACTTTATAAATTATGTGTTTAGGTCATTAGCCAAAAGTTTGGATTGACCCTACAGGGGCTTCACTAAGTAAAACAAAGAATGAGGTCCTTTACGATTGCCTTCCTAACTGTGTAAAAACGTATGCTTATCAGCATGCCAGGCCTTCTCTTCATTCACCACAGGGTCTGAATGTATAATGAAATTCATTACTCTCAGCCGAGATAACTCGTGACTATACTATACTATACTATATGTCATCTAAACTGAGACCTGGTTAAAACAGTTTGAAAGAAAAATATTACGTAGCGCAATCCATCCAAAAAAGATTACGTTCGTAATACAAAAAAAATTACAGTTGTTATTTTGTATAATAATTAATTTATATTCTTATTATAATTACAATTTTATTATTATAAACATTTATTTATGACTAATCTTGAGGTTGTTAATTGTAAAGAAAGTATTGTAATAGGTTACCTTATAAGTTTTCTACACACGACCAAACTTCATCAGACGATACATCATTCTCGTTATCACTGCTTGAATCATAATCCAAATTTACAATTTTTTCTACCTGAACTTAGCTCAAAGAATCTAAATCCCAGATCCATTTCTCCTACTTTTTCATGTGAACTATTCAGTTTTTCTACTTATTCACCGATATTTTAGTTTCTAACCAATTCCCTAAACTTTCCGTACTTCTTAGAAGAGCTTGTACCATTGTAAAAGTACAATATTGTACAAACAATGGAAGTTATGGTAGTTCGTAATTACTTTAACTTCCATTACTCAGTAACAACACTGATTGTAGAAGTACGCTTATCAGCATTCCAGGCCCTCTGAAAAGCACATATTTTCCACTCTGCAAATGACACCTTCACTTCATTCACCACAGGGTCTGGCTGTATAATGAAATTCATTACTTGCAGAGGAGACAAATCTTATTAGTGTCGTTTGCACTTCTACCTCTTCTGTTCTTTAATGATTCAGTCATTTAATTGGCTGATCATGTGGTAAGAAACAGAACTATTTATTTTAGCCTTGCAACAGATTAAGTGTAAATAATTTGACCTGTCTGTTATGGGCAAATAAAGCACGTAAAAAACTTAAAACGATCGTTTTTTTCAGATTTAATGTTCATAAATGGATAATTAATGTAGGAAGAGGCAATATAGAAATATTATCAAAATAAATTTGTTTGGCTTACTTATTTTTTATAGTTATTATTTTATAGATTATATTGTTTGGTTTTTTTAGATTTATTATAATTTAAGATCATCGTTTTTTAAACAAATGAATAAAACTTTTAATAGGTAATTGCATGATTTTGAAGCCCTTTATTCTTTAGTTTTTTAGATTTATTAGACTTTTGTGTTTTTTTTTTTGAAATTTTGTAGATATCGTACAATTTTCTAAATATTACAAATTTTAGTCCAAGGCTAGTTTTTCTGTTCTTTTAAATTATTCTAAAGCCTAGTTCTCTGTTGTACTATTTACTAAATAAAAAAAAGAGAACACCTACTCTAGGAAATGGCTTTTAATCATAGTTGGGTAAGTCTATTTCCTCCACATCGTTCTTTGTAAATTATTTAAAATTTATTAGAACTTTTAAATTTAAATTGTATGGGTTAGCCTAATATTGTAAAAAGTATATAGCAAATATAGAAAAATAAATAAAGTGTAAGCCTACTTGCGTGAAGAAAAAGAACACTTTTAAATTTGCTCCTGAAAATAAATCTGTACCTAAACAATATTAAAACCATTATAATTAATAAAGTAAAAAAAAGGAAACAAATTAATATTATACTTTATTTATTTGTATTTCATTTTATTAAATTCCAAGAATTGAAGAAGCTCTTTTTATTAAGATGTTCTCTTTACAAACCTTACAATAAGAATTTAGCTCTGTGCAGGAGTAACCAGTAACAATATAACGGATTATTCAAATAATAATAGCCTAATAATAATTATAAATTATATACAAAAATACAGAATTTCGAAGAATTATTTACTTCAATTTTAAAAATTAAGCAGCTTTTTTGGGAAGCACAATGTAATAGATTATTTAATAACGTTATTTTAAGAATTACTGCCGATTTGTATAGCTATTAAATATGTTTAAAAGTACAAAAACAAACTTTTCCTAAAAATTTTAATTCATCTTACTTAAGTTTTTAGGTCTCATCGTTTATATTTATTGTTATATTATGAACCTCGGTTTCTGATAAAACTCTTTTAAAAACCCATTCTTATTACGCGAAAACCTTTCATAATAATGTTGATTCTAAGAAAATGTTCAATTGTTTTTCATAGGTAGGTTTAAAGGCAATCTTATTGTTAATAATGAGAGTAATAATAAAATTTCTCCTATTAAATACTAAGAAAATGATATTTTCAGGAAATTTCGATTAATTTTTTTTTAATAGATCCAATTTTAGACCACTTGAGCTTACTTTAGACGTTTCTGGAAGCTCTTTCTCAGAATTCGTTCACTGTACGCTTTTTTCTATTCTTCTCTCCACCCAGTGTTGTGTTTTGCGCTTCATGGAAATCCTTAAAATCTGTAATTGTTGTTTAGGTCATCAGCCGAAAGGCTGGTTTGAACCTGTAGAGGTTTTACTAAGTAAAACGATGAGTGAGGTGGTTTACAATTGCCTTTCTCACTGAGTGGAAAAGTCCGCTTATCAGCACGCCAGCCCTCTGAAAAGGATATATTTTCTACTCTGCAAATGACACCTTCACTTCATTCACCACAGGGTCTGGCTGTATAATGAAATTCATTACTTTCAGAGGAGAGAACTCTGACTAGTGTCTTTTGCACCTCTACTTCTTCTGTTCTTAAATGATTCAGTCATTTAATTTGCTGACCATGTGATAAGAAACAGAACTATTTATTTTAGCCCTGCAACGAACAGATTAAGTGTAAATAATTTGACACTCCATCTAAAACCCTTAAAATCTGTAATTATTTGTCTGAATTTGGTTCGGTTTTTTAAATTTTCTTGATTTATTCTGATTTTCTCAATATCCTTTCTGACTTCTAAAACCATTTTCAAACCATTTATCCGACACATTAGGTCTATTGTTTAGCGACTTAAATTTTTTTTGTCAACCGGTGGTTATCCATTCAATACAGGTGTCTGTAAATTTTTTTTTCTTCTCGACCTCGGTGCCTAAATTATCCTTCTACTGTCTTAGGACGCATTATCTTGCGGAGGATCTTTCTCTCAAATTTCTCTGCTTCTCTTAGACCGGGTAAGGCCGGGCATTCTAAGGCACTCACTTGCGTATAGACACACAGGTTTTATCACAGTATTGTAATAAATAAATAAATCTTTATTTGTCAGCGACCAAAAAAGGAATAGAAATCGTCAAATACAGTTATACGTACGTTTAAATCTACTTTACCAAACAATATTTGATTAAAATTAAATATTAAATGAAACAAAACAAAGTAAATAATTCTTTAAATTACTACTACTTAAATTGTACATTGGAATTCTGTTATTTTTACACTATCATTGTTTCGTAACTCTAAAGTGAACACACAATACATTTAAAGAGCATTCATTCATTGTAAGATAATTTAAAAACTCCTGATCAGAATAAAATGCATGTTTTGTAAAAAAAAACCTTTTACTTCCCGATCTAAGTTTTCTAAATTAAGGAATCTTATTTTATATAGTAATTAGTTAAAAAACCGAACGGAATTGTAATGAATTTCTTTCGAGAACTTTGAAGTTCTATGTTTTTCAATTCTGAAGTCATCATTGCGTCGAGTTTCATAATTATGATTGTACGTACTTATTTTTTGTAAACAACACAGTGTTCCTTTTCGCGAATTTTAAAATTTCATATATATATATATATATATATACATACATATATATATATATATATATATATATATAGACGGTTAGGGGAGAATATTGTATTAACAAACAATCCTTTGCAAGAATAATGCTTTGGATGTTTGCAATAATTCTAATTGCGTATTTTGTATGCAAAAAATCTTAAGGTGTTCGGTTGAGTTGCCCCACTGGGTGACCCCATAGCTGAGTACAGAGTGAAATAACGCAAAATAAGTAATTACCATATCTTCTTCAGACAAGATTTTCCGGAGATTTCGCAAAATAAAACAAACTGAGCTAAGACGGTTCAATAGGTTCAATAGACGGTTCAATTTAGAGATATATGTGGTTAAAATGTCTATAATAGAACTACTGTAAGATTGCGGATGAGATCTAGCCAGTAACAGCCAAGGTCGGGTGTGAGGTTGCCGCTTTGCTGTCACACTCCGTTCCATTGACTCCAGCTGACTTTGTAACTTTGTAACTGTGGTTTAGTAACGCGAACAGCGGGAACACAACATGACACTGAAGATACGGTTGCCGAAAGTCAATTTGCTATGTGCTGTGTTCTAGGCCACTACGCTCCTCATTCATTTGCAGTCTTTCATTCGTCCGAATATAGTCTGGACTGTCTTGAGAGTGCTTTCTTCTTTTGTAAGTGGTGAGTTCCTCGAAGTGCAACGGCCATCTTTCCTCGTCTGTTATTGTTCGCTTCCTTTCCTCTGGTCTTTGGTTGTATTATCACCTCGAGGTTTCTGATACTATCAACTTTTCTAATTTTTTCGTATTGTGTTTTCCGGTGACACAATTAATTAATTATGTAAGAATCATTTCAATTTTAAATCTGAATCCGAAGTCAAAATAATTTATGACAGCATTGTATTTAAGATCTGATAAGACTAAAATCAAGCAATTCTTTTATATTCGTAACCAAAAGCATTTAAGTGTCAGAATATTTTCTTGACGTTAAAATGCCTTTAAACCTCAAAATCAATACCAAGAATTTCTAATGAAAAAAACAAAACACGGAATTGTTAAACAACGAAACAAAATATAGAAGTTACATTTCTTTTACGTTTTTACACTACTGTAGATATAAACTCACTTTTTATTATTCTTTTACAACAAAACCTATAAAACAGTGTTTTTGAGTCAGAGCGACCATCTTTTAGTGTTTTACATTCATTTCAACGTTTCTCTTTATCGCCATCATTGACGGTTCTTATCACAGTAAAGCATTTTTATCTAACTTTCTTTTTAAAATAACTTTTATTACTTTCTTTTAACACACGCGATCTTTGATCTACATTTAATGATAAAACTTATTATTAACGTTAAAAAATATTATTGCTGTAGTAATTTATTTTTAAAAATATGAGTGAATATGAATTGTTGTAAAAAGTGGTCTTTTTATTGCGTTTTAGCCCCTTAAGTATCTTTAATTTTCCTTGCACTAAACAATAACGAATGAAGTATATTTAAATACAAAAGAAGGACAGAGGTTAAAATTTTTCTTTCTCCTCGTCCTTTTCTTCCTTTCTTTCCTTGTTCCTTTTTCTTCCTCCTCTTCTGCCACTTTTTGCTCCACTACTTCCTTTTTCTCTTCTTTTTCTCGTTACTTTCTATACAGGGAAGGAAAATATTGTTTTCATGTCAATTTTTTGTAATTGAGTTTTCACCGGAAAGACACGTTTCCAGGTCCCTTGAACCCCAAAAACATGTTTTTAGCGATTGATGTGTGTGTGTGCGCGCGCGCGCGTATGTGTGTGTTTGTTTTTTGTTTGTGAAAAAATCTCAAAACTGAATATCGTACAAAGTTGATGGAACTTAAGAAAGGTACTTTAAAGAGACCCGACACAAACATTCTCATCAATATCGGTCAACCGGAAGTAGTAGTTTATTCGTGCAATTTTTCACTTTTTTGTTATTTTATCAAAAACCGCTCCGATATTTCTGAAAATCTCATTTACTAAATTTTATATTTTTAACTATCTACAAAAAAAGTAAACGCCATGTCTGCTGAAATTCGTAGGAGACTGTACTCATGTGGTAGAACATGTATTTTTTAAGATTACAGCCTTAAAGGACAAAAATGTTTACGGTATAATTAAAGTTGTAAGAAATTACAAAACTTTCAACTTTTAATTCAAATATTTTTTCTAAACCGCTTAGTTTAATGTAGTGACAAATTAATGATTTTCTGCACTATGCTCATTAAAAATTGAAAAAATGAGATTTCATGAAAAAAGTTTCTTTTTTAATTTTTCAGACGTGACTACTTCTTTCGGCGCGCCTAGACTGCGTTTTTTGCACTGGGAAAAATCTTTGGCTTGCCGCAAGTCAAGCTCGGCTATCAACAATTACTATGCAAACCATTACCATTAAATTATTAATTTACAAAAATATTTTTTTAATTTGTCAACTTAATTGAGTTGTCATTTCTGTCGGTCATTCTTGCCTTGCGACTTCTGATTTTTTTCTACAGAGTTTAGTTTAGCGTCAATTAATGATTTTTCATACTTTTAAGCCGAACAGAGGTTGATCTTCATTTTGCTTCATTCACTCATGATTACAATTAGGATATATATATTTAATTTTATATTGTTTACTCATGATTAAACGTAGGTTATATTGTTCATTATTTACATTGGCAAGAGAAATTCGTGTGAGTGTTTCACACAAGAGTTTTCTTTCTTGATTTAATTTATTTTCTCCTCCTCCTCTTCCTCCTGCTCCTCATCCTTCTGCTCCTCCTTCTTCTGCTTCTCCTCCTGCTCCTACACCTCTCTTCTCCTTCTCTTTCTTCTTCTTTTTCTCCTTCTACTCCTCTTCCAAAATCTTCTTCGTCATTATCTTCCTCTTGTATTTTTTTGTTGTATTTGTAGTAATTGTATTCAATTTGTTTATGATAGGAATAAGACTGTGCAATATGCTTAATCCTCCTGAACACTCTGTACATCATGTAAGATTTCTTTTAAAAAAGAGTAATACATATATTTTGCTCTAATGGTGATTAGGAGATAAAATCCAAACGAGTAATTATCATCGGTACACTAACATACAAATTTTTTCCTGCTAAATAGTTTTCGTAATATTTATCGCGTAAAATAATGTCACGGATCTATAGGCAAAAGTTTAGCCTATTTCTTGGCCAACTAACTTTAAAACGAATCTACAGATGGCAACATAAAAAGTTTGAAGAGATATAATCATAATTGCATCATTAAGAAACTAAATAACAGTTGTTATTTTCATTAAAGTGATATTATCTTATAACAGTAATAATTACTATAATAAAATAGCCGACAAGTTTTACTTATGGTAGTGGTAGGGAGAGAAACTTACTTTTTCTTTCTCTTTTTAACATTGCACGCGTTCTTTATGTGTTTGTTTGATGCGTGTTTTATTAACAGTTTAACCTAAATTCTTTCTAAATGTTAGTTATAAAATTAAAATAATGTTAACATTCTAAACATTTATAAACATTACAAAATATATTTAACAATTTTTTTTCCTCAAATTTATTTTTTTAAAACTTTAAAAATGATACAAAAAATATACTATTAATTGATAATGATATTGAAATGACATGATAGGCATAAGTGGGGTAGTAAAGCCAAAAATAAATAACTTAATAATAATACTGGGTGGGGCATAAATCGCACAACCCGGGTGGGAAGGGTCATAATAATTTGTGCAACCCAGCGCAAAAATTTAAAAACAATCGAAAAGAATTTATTTATTTTACTCAAATCATATAGTTACAAAAATTAATAAAACCTTACAATGAGTGATGAAATAGCCCCTTCCCACTCAGCAAAAGCGCAGTGTTTGATAAACCATATTTCTGACGACTGTTCTCAACATCTCTTGCGGGATATTCTCTATCTCTTCTGCAATTCGTTGCTTTAACTCTGCCAAATTGGCAGGCTATGTCTGGTAAACTTTGTCTTTGAGGTACTCCCGAAATTCGGTTTGAAATTCATTTTGAACTTGGCAGTAATAGTTTGTGCGACAATTCTCGGTGATTGGTGTGCATTTTTGATCTTTGGACTTTTTAATACCAACCGTTACAGAGAACGAACAGGGGTTGTACTAACGATTCCGCCCACTTTTATTTCGAACAAGAGGGATCAGCGTTGCCGTTCACGCGATTCCAATTACCCTTACTATTTTCTTTACATTTTGCTGCGCATAAGATTTTCGGGTGCGCGACTTATGCCCCACCCGGTACAATTCATGTGAGTTTGAACAAATTATCTCAAGAACAAAATACCGAACGAACTTAAAACTTGGAACTAAAGTTAGGTACCAAAGTAGGCCCTGACTCAAATATTTTCATAGAAATCGGTCAACCGGAAGTAGTTTGTTCGTGCAATTTTCATTTTTTTGGGATTTTTCAAACGGCACGTATGATTTTTTGTAAATCGCCTCATTTACTAAATTTTTTCTACTTTACAAGATAGGGTAAGCGCAATGTCTGCTGAAATTCTTCGGGATCTGTGCTTTCGTGGTAATTTTTTTAAGATTGCAATCAGATCAAAATCGGTAAAAAATTAGATTTTTAAATATTGCATCTCAGTATGCGCCCTACAAATAAAGACTAAAATGTATATGATTAAAGTTATAGGGAACAAAAAAAATTTACAACTTTCATTTCGAGCATAGTTTTCTACAGAGCTTAAATTTAACGTTAATTATTATACGAAAACAACTTTGTCCTCCAGTCTATTTGTATGGTGCGCCACTTCCTCAACATGACAGAATAAAGTAGCTTGGTCTCTACATCGACAAAATAAAAGGATGTGGAACCAACATGTTAACGAAACGTGAAAAACTTTGAATACTAGCCGTAAACAACTGTATTCGTTGATTTCCAGATCTTCTTAACTTCCACTTCATCTAAAACTACTAGTTTATAAGTGTTACTTTAGACTCGTTTGGGTGTATAGCAGCCAAATTTACTGTTGTGCCAAACCATCGGTCATTTTGAAAATATAACGCTTTCAGTCCTAACTGTTAAGACAAATAACTAAAGGGTGATTCAAAAAGAGCGCCGGTTTTTAAACGGCTGGTAAATTTTTGTTTATAGGTTGGCAACATTGTTTGACCTCATTTCTATTTCGGAGAACATTCCGATTGACGATTCAGTTGTAGTTTCTCTTGTTCGCAGTGTAGTACTCTCGCAGTCTGTGTCTAACCATGGAGAAGTTTACTATTGCGCAACGAATGTTAATCGTCAAAACATTTTACCAGAGTGGAGAGAGTTATGCGGCTACTGTCAGGCGACTTCGCGGTACTCTAGGACGTATGAAGCACCGAATGAATCTAACAGTTCGCAGGCTCATGAAAAAGTTTTTGAGACGGGTTTCAACAGTCGACCTTAAAAGTTCTGGACGTCGTCGTTCTGGCCAAACTGAGCAGAACGTTGCGTTGGTCCGTGACAGTGTGGCTGTTAGCCCAGCAAAATCAATACGTCGCCCGTTCTCAACAATTGGGGTTTAAGATGTTCTTCTGTACGGAGAATTCTTCGGTACGATCTCCAATATCACCCGTATAAAATTCAGTTGACGCAACATTTAAAAGTGGCAGACTACCAGAAGAGACGACAGTTTGTTGACTGGGGTATTGAGAAAACGGCAGGATGATGACACCTTCGCAAACAAAATCATTTTCAGTGATGAGGCGCACTTCCACTTAAACGGTTTTGTTAATAAACAGAACATCAATGACTTGAAGGAGGAAATTCGACGGGTTATCGGGCAAATGGAAGTCGAAACTTGTCGTGCAGTAATATCCAATTTCATGGACAGAGTTGATGCGTGCCAGCGCAGTAGAGGAGGACACATGCATGACATCATTTTTCATACATAAAATCGGAAGGAAAGATGAACTTGTTGATGTATTTATTTTCAGTTTTTCAATAAAATAAATCTCTTAATTTGATATATCAAAACCGGCGCTCTTTTGAATCACCCTATAGTGTTCCTTGTTACGTAACGAACGATACGCTACACACGGACTTAAACGTCCCATATATCAACGATGTGTTCCTACGCACATACACACGATTTATAAAGAAATTACACAATAATCCAAACCAGCTCATTGTTGACCTAGACACATCAGATTTACCTACTGCCCCTATACGAAGACTGAAACGGCTCTAGAGTAGGGATATCATGAGACGTCAAAAGTAAAGAAAAACAAAATAAAAATAAGTAAATAATCAACAAAATAATGAACTAACTTAATGATTACGGTTGAGTGCTGTCAAAGGCAGCGATCTCAATGTCTTAAAATTTGCCAATATTTGTATCCTTTGTAGTATGCCTTTTCAATTAAACTTATTTTATTTTATCATATTTTATTTTAATTAAATGTTTCGACAAATTTTTGGCATCTCTTTGTGGAAAATTAATATTTTAATTAATAGCCACGACAAAATTTTGCATCCCTTGTGGGGATCACTCGACACCTTTTTTGTCAAATTTGATTGTTATTTTATACAGTTGCAAATAAAAATATCTCGTATAGTCAAAAATAATTATTGATATTCATATTTTTAAGTTCTACAGAGGTTGATTTCTCGTCATTCACTCATGATTAAAATTAAGATTATTTTTCATTTTACGTTGTTTACTAATGCATAGTTTTTATTGTTCATTATTAACATTGGCAACAGAAAGTATTGTGAGTTTCGCATACCAGATTTTTTTTGTAATACACTGCATTCTTCCTTCAAGTACGGGTTATTAGAGGAAGTATATTTTGTAAAATATAAAAATAAACAAATTAAATTTTCTAGGAGGATCTAAAAAGGATCTAAACTATATAGGCCTACTGAACAGAAAATTAATACTGGAGTAATAATTGACAATCGTATAGGAAAACTTACAAAATAATTTAACTATGTCTAATTGAATTGGTAATACTGATGCGAAATAAATGCTAGCAAAACTTAATGTAAATTACTCGCTGTTAAGTCTGGGATAAGCCAATGAATGACACTATTAAATTTAGCAAAAATAATAAAATGATTGGAATTGACGTCAGTTTTATGTAAAATGTACTGTACAATACTATAAGATTGCATGCTAAAATAAAACAAATTAAAATGCTGTTTGCCCCGTAGATATTTTTTCAAATATTTTAAGGAAATACGAGCACTGTAGCAACCTTAAAATGATTTTTATTTTGGGATGTTTTGAACGAGAAAGGAGTGTTAAAACCATGTGGTTATTTAAAGGAACCCGTTCCTCAAAATAAATTTAATCATTTTCGTTGGTTTATTTAATTCTACTGGATTTTCTGAGTAAGCTGATTACAATAAGAGACCTTTTAATAAGGTTTTCAAATTTGTATTTATTTTTTAAATTAACACAATTACGAATTTTACACTCAGTTCAGGGACCTGACAAAAACTTTTGTTGGATAACTTTTAATCCTTCTTGTTTAGAAATTTGTTTTATATTTTAATAAAAATTATATAATAAATTATTATAAATTATAAACTTTGACAGAAAAAAGAAACAAAACCTAAAATAATTCTGAGAATTTTGAGCTTCAAAAAGAGCTTCCAGAACATCTAAAGTCACCTCACGTAGTCTAAAATTGGCTCTATACAACGGAAAAATTCCTGGTTGAAAATTCCCTTTGAAAAACCGAAAAGGTTTTAATATTTTAAGGCACTTTGAGGACATAGAGGAGGTTTTAGTAGGTACATTTCGTCAAAACCGACACCCCTGACAAAATTTTATCTACGCTACGGTCTGTATATAATTTTTGTTTACATCTCAAACATATTTACGAGGAAATGAGTTTTCCATATTATAAATTAGCGAAAAACCTAGAAAAAAACATTTAAAGATATCCCCACTGATGTATTTATTTGTTTTGAGTGCAGGACAACGTTTTTATAGAAAATAAAACATTAGGCCCTACGTAAAGGTTAATATTTTCATGTAAATGGAAAAGGGCGATAGAAATGTATACTATTTCACAACATTGCGACTATAGTAGGCTTTCTAAAAAAAAGTATTAATCGTCAGTATCCATGCAGAACTTCACCCTCTTTTTTAAAACGGTGACAGAAAGCCTTGTAATCCAATAATACTCCTATTCATAAATCTGTAATAGAACTTCCCCTTCTTTTTCATAAAATGGGACTACCCTTCAATTTGAATGAATTTGAGTTTTTAATTCAATTCTATGTTCTTTTACATCTTTTTTATAACGCTTTTATTTATAAACATAATTAAATACATATTTTATATTAATTAGTTATGATATCATTTAGAAATCGACTGATTTTCATAAAATTCTAGTATTCATTTCCAATAATTAGGCATATCTGTCACCGAAATAAAATAACTAAATTGTTTAAATGTCACGTTAATCTAACAACAGCTAAGCACACATTAAGTTTCAAACGTGCTTAGACGATCGATTTTTACAACTGAATATTAAAAATATCGTCACTATAATATTAATTTATTGGTGATTTATCTGAAATTTGGCAACAATGTTTTAGTTTTACGCAATCTTATGGATAATCTCATTGGAATTACGTTAAATTTTGGTTTCAAACATCACTGTGGTTGGTTGATACACACGAAAATAATTTTTATTCTTCTTTTTTATGTGTCATGTTCTTTCAAAACGTTGGTAACAATCACAGCAATTTTAGCATTGTTTGCAGTTAGTCTTAAAGCGCATATGTATCTGCACCATGCCAGTCCATTAAGATTTTTAGCCACAACGCTTTTCTTTGATCGAAACGACTTTTACCTTTATTTTTCCTGGGATGATAATCTGCAATAATTTTATTTGTTGTTGTTTAGGTCATCATATTTTGAAAGATTGCGATCTTAAGATACATTTCAGGCCGAAACCGTAATATTCAAGTTGTAGAAAATTAAAAATTTTACAACGTTAATTTTAAATATTTTTTCCTACAACGCTTAGCTTAGCGTCAATCAGTCATTTTCTATACTCTGCTCATCAAAATTGGTAAACAAAATGTGATTTTAAAATTTGCGTCCTTAGTACATTTATGCATTTTACGATAAAGTTCTATACAATCAAATTTAAAGGAAACAAATGAAATCTACAATATTTATTCCACGGATTTCTGCAGAACTTAGTAAATTAGAACGTCAATTAGTGATTTTCCGAATTTTTTCTTTCGCTTGCCTGTATGAATATATAAGAAGACAAGTATTGTTTTCATGTCGATTTTTCGAAATCGAGTTTTCACCCGATCTACACGTTTCCAGACCCCGTGAACCCAAAAAACTTGTTTTTAGCGATTGGTTTGTGTGTGCGTGTGTGTGAACAAAATATCTCAAGAACGGAACATTGTACAAACTTGAAACTTGAAACTTACGTTAGGTACTACTAGACGTTTTATAAACCTTAGGTACTATTAGGTACAAACATTTTCATCAAAATCGGTCAACCGGAAGTAGTAGTTTATTCGTGCCATTTTTCATTTTTTGTGATTTTCTCAAAAACGGCTCCAACGATTTTTTTAAAAATTGCCTCATTTACTACATTTTTTATGCTCTATAAGATAGGGTAGGTGCTATGTCTGCTGAAATTCTTGGGGAGGCTGTGCTCTCATAGAAAAAAATGGTGTTTTTAAGATTGCGGTTTAATATGCACTTAAGCGCAAAAATGTATGTAAAAAAAGTTGTAGAGAATATAAAACCTACAATTTTTATTTCAAACATTTTTCTGTATAACGCTTAGTTTAGTGGTAATTAACGATTTTTTGGTTTTTTTTTACGAAAATGTGTAAAAAAAGTCAATTTTTTTTATAAAGATTTCAGCCTAAGTGTGCATTTTACGAGAAAAGTAGCCTATATATAATCAAATTTATAGGAAATTTAATGATCTAGAGTTTTTATTTAAAACATTTTTCTCTTCAGAGCCTAGTTTAGCGTGAAAAAGTGATTTTCTTTATTTTTAAGACAAACTGAGGTTGATTTTCATTTAGCGTCTTTCACTTATGATTAAGATTAGGTTATGTTTATTGAGGTTAGTTTTTTGTTTATTTCTAATGTTTTATTACTAATTTTGGGTAATATTGTTAATTATTTGCATTGGCAAGAGAAATTAAATGAGTGTTTCGTACCAGATTTTTAAATCATCGTGGTTCATTTTCATTTTGCGTCATTCACTCATGATTAAAATTAAATTATGTTTATCATTTTTCATTGTTTACTCACGATTAAACAAGATTATATTGTTCATTATTTATATTGGCAAGAGAAATTCGTATAAGTGTTTTACACAAGATTTTTGTTTCTAGGTCTTATCTTTTGTTTCTTATTCTAGCCGTTATCAATAATATTTAAAATATCTATTCCCGGATATGAAATCCGGATTTATAATGTCCAAGCCATTGAAACTTTGCAAAAATAATGATCTTGTTTGTGAATCCAGTCAACCGTATTGTTGAAGAACTAAATAAAATTTGTGGTTTGTAATTTATCTTTGTTTCCACGACATTTAACTTTTGACCAATGAACTAGGTGTTGTCCGAAGTGTGTATAGTTTATCTGACCGATCATTATCGCTTGCATTCGTCGTATTACATCTTTGCGGTTATTGTGAGTCACTATAAAGTGTGTCCATGCTGTAGGGCCATTGACACTAAAGATAAGGTCGCTATGTTAAAAGAAAGAACAGACCACGTGACACTCAAGGAGAACGATAAAGATAAAATTAAACAGAGAACACAAGAAGAAAATAAGAAAGGAAACAATGACAGCCTGACACACGTTTATGACAAATGACAGTTTTCAGATAAAGAGGTGGGAAGTTATGTACGTCCTACTCTATTCCTATTTGCTACAGCACGCTGAAATTTTTCGTTGTTCTCTAACAATACGAATATTTTGTGACCTCCTTTTTATTTTTTCTTGCCAATAAAAATAAATAGGAAGGAAAGTATAGTTTTCATGTCGATTTTTCTAAATCGATTTTTCACCGGGTCTACACGTTTTCAGACCCCCTGAACCCCAAAAACATGTTTTTAGCAAAACATGTTTGTGCGCGCGCGCGCGTGTGTGTGTGTGTGTGTGTGTGTGTGTGAACAAAATATATCAAGAACAGAAAATCAAACAAACTTGAAACTTAAACCTTAGGTTAAGTAGCCCACTAATAGAGGACCCGACACGAACATTTTCATCAAAATCGGTCAACCGGAAGTAGTAGTTTATTCTTGTCATTTTTCACTTTTTTGCGTTCTCAGAAACGGCTCCAACGATTTTTTTTAAAAAATTGCCTTATTTACTACCTACATTTTTTATATTCTTCAAAATAGGGTAGGCGCTATGTCTGCTGAAATTCTTGGGGAGCCTTGGCTCTCGTAGAAAAAATGGTTTATTTTAAGATTGCGGCCTTAATATGATTTTAGCGCAAAAGTATATATAATAAAAGTTGTAGACAATTTAAATCCCTGCAACTTTTTTCAAACTTATTTTGCATATCGCTTTGTTTAACGGTAATTAGTAATTTTATCTGTTTTTTCATGAAAATCTGTAAAAATGGTTCATTTTAGATTTCAGCCTTAGTATGCATTTTACGGCAAAAGTGTATATAATCAAATTGATAGGAAATTAAAAGCTCTACCACTTTTATTATACGCATTTTTCTTTGCATAGCCTACTTAGCGTGAAAGAGTGATTTTTCGTGTTAAGCCAAACTAAGGTTGATTTTCATTCTGTGTCTTTCACTCATGATTAAAATTAGGTTACGTTTTTTGAGGTTAGTTTTTCTGTTTAGTTCTAATATTTTATTACTTATGTTAGCTATATTTGTCATTATTTGCATTGGCAAGAGAAAGTGGAGTGAGTGTTCACACCAGATTTTTTGTACATATTTTTGCCAGAATTATTTAAATTTTTTCTCAAATATGAAAACAAAAATTATCTTCTACTGAAATATTAAAATAAATTTACATTCCTGAATGTAAGGATCACTGTATATTACTGATTTTAATCTTAAGGGCACTGATGCAGGCAAAAATTTTAAAAAAAATTTTTAGGGGTTAATGCTAACATACAGTTTGAAATTTCCTTTTTAATATAGGGATAACATTATGAAACGACGTAGATTAATAGTATTAAAAATTTGTTTTTCCCGTAGCGTTGCAAGTCTCCTGAACTCGCCATTTTTCAATTTATAATTCAGTACTTTTTCTTAATTCTTGTGACAAAAGTTTTTGTAAATATTTCGATTGCGTTTGTTAAAAAATATTTTATTTATCTCGTTGCATTATTATTTAAGTTGGTTAAACTGATTTCAACATAATCTAAAGTGTATTATTTTTTTTAGTTTAACTTATTTATTTAAAGTCCCATCTACAACTCGGAGATTAGCGACTACAGTGGGTTATGGAACGTTAGGTTGTGACTTGTTATAATTTCCAGACTTTAGCCGGGAATCAATCCCGGGACCGATTGTGCGTTTGTGTTACTGTGCGTTTGTTTACATTTTGCGTATTATTACAATCTTTATGGTTGCCCATAACAGGCAGATGAAGTGTTAAAATTAACAAAATGTTAATTTAACAAAGTGTTAAAATTTAAATTGAAGTTTTAAATTATTTGTACTCGATCTGCTAGTTCCAAGAGTACAAAACATGTTCTGTTTCTTAAGACCTAATCCCATGATGCTAGTTACTAACAAGCTGCTAGTACTAGCAGCTTGTTAGCTTGTTAACTAGCAACGTTTCCAAATGTTCACACCGAGCTAGTTTACCAGTTCTAGTCTCACGTAACCTTTTATTCCCTACTAGCTCTAGTAAAATCAAAAATGTTCTAAGTCACTAACGCACGAGTGAATACCAAAGCTTTAACTAAACTAGCTGCTAGTTGTTCGTTACACGACGCTAGTACTAGGTCCTAGTCTACTAGCACCTAGTAAACTAGTGTCGAGGGGAAAGGCCTTCATAACATGGTCAGCTAATTATATGACTGAACTTTTTAAGAACAGAAGAGGTAGAGGTGTTAAAGACACTAGTCGAGTTATCTTCTCTGAGAGTAATGAATTTCATTATACAATCAAACCCTGCGATGAATGAAGTGAAGTTGTCATTTGCAGGGTGGAAAATAGCCTATGTGTTTTTCAGAGGGCCTGGTATGCTGATAAACATACTTTTCAACTCACTGAGGAAATCATGGTAAACCACCTCACTTCTTGTTTTACCTAGTAAAGCCTCTAGAGGTTCAAACCAGTCTTTCGGCTGATGACCTAAACAACACAACAATTATAATTGTATATATAATTATATCAGATATTTAACAGAATCTGTAATATCATAAGATTTTATTTTACTGAACCCTAACAGGTACATGATTAAAAAAAGCACATTTTGCATGGAAAAGATGAAAATTTTGTTTATTTCTAGTAATTCAATGTACTGTAACATTATACGTAATAGTGATATTCTTAAAAAAGTTTAATGTAAGAAATAGTATTCTATGAAGTGGTGTGTAGCGAGTGTGAATAAAATAATTTGAATATGAATTCTCGGAAATTTAAACTAGTAGAAGGTTGAGATTCGTTGAGAAAAGATTACGGTTTAGGGTTTTGAGGAACTAGTAGAAGGTTTCACTAGCCCGTAGATTTGAGGAGGTGGTTTATTGTTATCTCGGTGAATAAATCAGAAATATACAAGCTTCATGGATGAAGAAAGTTTAGAAAGATTTGCAAAAGATTGGAATCAAAAATAAAGATCTTTCTACCTTCATTTCTGCTGTTTCTGTTTATTCCTGGAGCTTATATACCAGCACCCGTTACACCATATAGTAATAGGCTGCAATACAGATGTACTTCTACATATTTTGTGTATTGTTTCCTCGGTAAGATATTCAACACAATGTCCTAACATACATATTTACATTTCTTTGGAAACGTTTATTTGCACAAGCATTTTCTGCGAATTTTTTAAAACATGACAATTGTAGCCTATTATTAAATTCTTACAATTTTAAATTGGGTTTCAAATTGGAGTACCGAATCAAACAAATAAACAATACTATTACACACTTAATACATTCTTTCATTTTCATTTTGTAACTAGGATTAGCAAAATACAAAATCTATTTTCATAACTTTATAATAACGTCCATATGTAAACATTATTTTGATTATTTTGTTATTTTAATTTCTAATATGTGTACGTTGCAATCTGTTCAATTTTAGAACAATAAGCAACCCCATGACCCAATGAGATGAGGATGATGTGTGTGACGTGTAAATGAGGTGTAGTCTTGTACAGACCCAGGTCGACTACTCCTGAGAGAGTATGGTTAATTGAGCCCCAACCATCAAAGTACACCGGCAACCACGGTCTAGTATTCAAATCCGTATAAAAGTAACTACCTTTACTAGGATTTGAACCAGGAACCTTCGTCTCCGAAAATCAGCTGTTAAATAGCTGATTTTGGCGACGACTTTACCTCTAGACCAACCCGGTGGGTTATATATGTAAACATAAAAAACATATTTTCAAAACAGCTGGTCTAATTGTTAGTAGAATAATTGGTAAATTCTCCAGGTCTGCTAAAGAAATTTTTTTATAATAGCCTATAGGTATTAATTGTAAATCTACGTAATATTTAATTAAATCAAATAAATATGTAATTAAATAAATAAACAAGCAATGAAATATAAAAATTAAAAAAATATCTGAAATACATGTTTTAATTAAATGAAAGTAAATTCATAATATGAAATAAAAAAATTTATGTACTGTGCCAATAGTCTATTTTTCTCCTAGTGATCAAAATGTGGAATAACAGAATCTAAAATCATCTATCAATTTTTTTTAGCTTTTACGACCTCTGGGATTTATTTAGTCCAATTTCTAGGGGAGTCCATTCTGTAATCGGTTCTTCTTATTCCCGAAGCGTATAAGTTGTTTTATTCTTGTTTCTTTCCTTTCCACCCACATCTTTTTGAGGCGTTCCGACCTTTGGCGCCTCTTTGTCTGTCTGTGTTCGACTACACCTTGTTGGATTCCTTTCTACTCTTAGCCTCAAATGTTAGGTATCATATTAGTTTTAATTAGCTCGTCGTATTTTCCAGATTTTGTAATTAGACCCTTCCTTGAAATTCTCAATTCTTCCATGTCCTGTTGGACTTTCTTTATCCATTTCGGTTTTGTTGTTCTTTCCCAGTAAAAGTTGATTATTTGGTTAGCAAGTCTGAAGGTTTCTGCTCTAAGTCCTTGCCTCAAGAACGAAATTCTATTTTCCTGACGAAATTTGTTACCGGGATAAATAGTTATCAATTATTGTAATGTAAGAAGAATTTATAATTAACTGTACATAACTAGATCCGAAACAAACCTGTTGGACAATAAACAAATAAAAAAAAATCTGTAAGATTTTCATCCAATTATATGATCTTGCATTATATTTAAAAATTACTCATATATACATTTTAATTATTGACTACTGCAAAATTTGTAAATAAATATGTACCTATTGAACCATTGGATAATTTTTTTTCTATTTATTTAATTAATATTTGAACTACTAACTCTACCTGTGTAATTTGTAGCTAGAGATGAATGATATTAACATTGGTTTTTAGTAAAATATATTCAAAATCACGTACTCTTTTACTACAGTAATCCATTAAATTTGTGTGACAACACGCACCAAGTCACTGTATAATTTTCTATGACACAGTACATAATTTTATTAAAATTATGAATTGTTTAACAAAAATAATATTATTTTTATTTAATTAATGGAGTTAATGTTTAATTACTTAATCAAGATAGAGTATCATGGTATCTGAAATAAAAAAAAATTAAATAATTCTTGGACGCGATAGATTATGTCAAAGTTATTCACTGTTTAACCTACCGCTTTAGTCTAGTAGTAAAGTCATCGCGAATGAGCTGATTTTCGGAGACAAAGGCTCCTGGTTCAAATCCAAATAAAGGTAGTAATTTTTATACGAATTTGAATAATAGACAGTGGTTATCAGTGTACTTTGATGGTTGCGGTTCAATTAACCATACTCTCACAGGACTGGTTAGCCTGAGTCAGTACCTATACAAGACTACGCCCAATTTCCATGTCATCCTCATAATTACTGAGAGTAATGAATTTAATTATATAGCCAGATCCTGTGTTGAATGAAGTAAAGTGGTCATTTGCAGGAGATATGTGTGTTTTTCAGAGGGCCTGGCATACTGATAAGCATTCCAAACCCTCGACTCAGTGAGGAAAGCAAATGTAAACCACCTCACTCCTCGTTTTACCTAGTAAAGTTTCTAGAGGTATAAACTAGCCTTTCAGCTGATGACCTAAACAACAACATGTACAAATAAATACACAAATTTGAATAATAGACAGTGGTTACCGGTGTACTTTGATGTTTGCGGTTCAATTAACCATACTCTCTCAGAACTGGTTGGCCGGAGTCTGTTTACAAGACTACGCCCAATTTTCACGTCGCGCACATCGTCCTTGTAATTACTGAGAGTAGTAAATTTAATTATACAGCCAGACATTGTGTTGCATTAGGTGAAGGTGTCATTTGTAGAAAACATATGTGTTTTTTTAGAGGGCCTGGTATGCTGATCAGCATTCCAAGACCTCAACTCAGCGAGGAAGGCAAATGTAAACCACCTCACTCCTCGTTTTACTTAGTAAAGTCCTGTAGAAGTTCAAACTAGCCTTTCAGCTGATGACCTAATCAACAACATGTTCAAATAAATCCACAAATTTTTAACAGTTGAACAAATTTATCATTATTGTACCTCTTCAACCAGGGGCAAACCTTGGCAAAAGAGTTCAATTGCATTACCAGCGTATCTCATACTATTTATATATGCCATTTATTATTATTATTCCAGTTCTCGTTATAATTCTACAATAATCATTTTAAATTATTATCAAAGATTCGTCTACAAATAAATTATTTAATTATTGAAATTAAAATTAATTTAAATGAAAAATCATTTAAATTATTGAAATCTCTTTTATGGAAGCACTTACGTCGTTCTACATTTTTAATATCGGATTTAATTTAATTTCAATCTTGTTTAATAAAAATAAAAGACCTTTCTTTATTTATTCACATAAAAAATATAAAAAACCTTTCAAAATTAAATATTAATAATAATTTTGTAAAAACTTTTAAGTTATTAATTTAGAGCATCTCTTCAGCACCGACGATGTTAAATCAATTATGAGGGTAGTACCCCTTCCAAATGGTTTCATTACGAATATTTTTATGGATTAAATGCACCAGACGGCGTTTTTAGAAGAGTATTAACTACACCACGCCCAATCAGCTCAACGGTCTATTTTACTACGCTTTTGAAAACTCCCATGCACACGCATGCCTAATACCAATATTCATATTACAGCTACCTACTCATTCAAACAGTTACAAGTATTAAAAACTCCATGAATAAATTATTTTAAACTAAAATTATTGAGTACTTGAATAGAAAATTCCATTTACTGTCTGTCGCAATTAATTTTTTACTTTCTCTTGCCTATGAATATATAGGAAGGAAAGTACTTTTTTCATATCGATTTTTCAAAATCGAGTTTTCACCGGGTCTACACGTTTTCAAACCCCCCTGAATCCAAAAAACAAGTTTTTAGTGATTGGTCTATGTGTGTGAACAAAATATCTCAAGAACGGAACACCGTAAGAACTTGAAACTTGAAACTTAAGTTACATAGGCCCTACTACTAGAGGCCCCAACAGAAACATTTTCATCAAAATCGGTCAACCGAACGTAGTAGTTTATTCGTGTCATTTTTCAATTTTTGCAGTTTTCTCAAAAACGCCTCCTACGATTTATTTTAAAAATTGCCTTATTTACTAAATTTTTTATGCTCTACAAGATAGGCTAGGGGCCATGTCTGCTGAAATTCTTGGTGAGGTTGTCTTCTCGTAATTTTTTTTTAAGATTGCGACTTTAATATGCATTTTAGCGCAAAAATATATCTTGTAAAGTTGTAGAGAATTTAAAGTCCTAAAACTTTTATTTCAAACATTTTTTGTATACCGCTTAGTTTAGCGTAATTAGTGATTTTCTGTTTTTTTTCTCACGTAAACTTGAAAAAAAATCAATTTTTTAAAGATTTCATCCTTATTATGCATTTTGCGACAAAAAAGTAGGCCTATAATCAAATTAATAGGAAATTAAAAGAACTAGGCTACAACTTTTATTTAGAGCGTTTTTCTTCTACAGAGCCTAGTTAAGCGTGAAAGAGTGATTTTCCGTATTTTTAAGCCAAACTGAGGTTGATTTTCATTTTGCGTCTTTCACTCAAGATGAAAATTAGGTTATGTTAATTTAGGTTAGTTTTTCTTTATTTCTATTGTTTTATTACTGATGTTAGGTTTATGGTTAATTATTTGTATTGGCAAGAGAAAGTTGTGTGAGTGTTTCACACCAGATTTTTTTGTTTTAAATTATTATCGAGTAAGAAAAATTACAATCTGTTCTTACATTCAATAAAATAAGTAAAATAAATAATATAGATAATGCAAAAAATACAAAATTCATTCATAATAAATGTTACAGATCAAATGAAAATATCAAGTGGCCGCCTCCGTAGCGTATGGTTAGCGCGCTAGCCTACAACGTGGAGGTCCTCGGTTCGATTCCCAGCTAAGATCTAGATATTTTTAGAAGTCAAAACTCATAGTTCTAGTTGCATAACCTACCATAGTCGCTAATAAACAAGATGTTGATGCGACTTTAAATAAACTAAGAAAAATTAATTACTTACATTTAAAAAAAATTGTAAATAAAATAAATTTTATTTGTAATAAAGTTCAAAGGTTCATCATCAAATCTGCAACTGAAATCAAACACAATCGTATTTATTCAGTCGTGCAAAAGTACAGTCCCTGTTGTTCAGTAAGTTGATCGCGAAATAATTTGAATGTCCGGTCAGTCTTTGTTCGTATGTTCTACTAAATAATGTCATTTCCTGTCTTACTGAGATAAGCCCAATGTTGTTATAAATATATTTGTTTCGTATAAACCATGGTGTCCTAAGAGCTGTTCGTAAAGCCTTTGTCTGAAAACGATGTACAATTTAATTGTTATTGTTATTCTTAATTTTTTTAAATTTGTTTCTTTCTTATTGGACAACTGCAGTAATACTTTCATTAATGGATGAAGTTATATACACGTAAATAAACACATATTATAGTTACTACGTATTATAATTAAATACTCAGGAGCGTTGATTATTTGAACGTCAGTCATCCGAACCGTAAATTATCCGAACCACCATTGATGGAAAAAATACATATTTACTCACACAGAGGCCTTTACTGCCCTAAAAACTGCAATGCTATGGTGCGAAAAACAGCATGAATTTAGTGCTGCTGAAGCATTGTTACTAAAATGAATGAGAGATATTGCTGCCATAAAAATAAGTTCAGTCTTAGTTCAAATTAAAATTTAAAATGTTTTTAATATTACTGTATAGTATGAACGAGGTTTGATCGAAAAGTGATGAGAATTTTAGTTTTTCTTAAAAAATCTTTATTTATTCATCTATATCAATTTTGTCCCCTTCAAAGTTATCCCTTTCAGATATAATGCAATTGTGCTAGAGCTTTTCCAATTTTGGAAGCATTTTTGGAACTCACTTTTTGGTATAGCTTTCAGTTCCTTTAGTGATTTTGGTTTTATGTCATCAATGCTAAACGTCATCCTTTCATGGTTCTCTTCAGCTTCGGAAATAGAAAGAAGTCGCCGGGGGCCGCATCCGGTGAATATGGTAGCTGAAGTAACATAATGGTGTTGTTGTTTGCCAAAAAATTACGGACAAGCAATGAAGTGTGAGCGTGAGCATTATCGTGATGCAATTACTACGAGCGGTTTTGGCACAATTCTGAACATTTTCGGCGGATTGCTTCACGCAAATCATGCATAACTCCCAAGAAGTATTCCTTATTGACCAATCCACCACTGGCATGAACACTCGTACAAGTGTGTTAAAAAATATTTTCTATCGCATTTTACCGTAGTTTACTTCGTTAATTATTCAATTTTAACATTCTGTATTTTCCCTTTATTTTTATGATCTTATTGATTGTATTCTACAATTGCAATAAATTACTACAATTGCAATTAATAAATTGCAATAAATTGCATTAATTAGTGGTTTCTTTAAATCAAAGTTTATATTATAGCCTTTATTAACCTGTTAAACATTTAAATTTAGGTTATATTGAGTTTGTTGCAGTATATAGTATCAAATTTCTGTATTTAGTGTATTTGATTATCCGAACTATTTGATTATCAGAACCGCTCTGGTCCCAATTATTTCGGATAACTGACGCTTCATTGTATTATAATTATTGTTCAATTTAATGCGAACAGATTTAAATGTTCTTGATTGGAAAAAAGAACAATATTATAGTGTTGCCCTTAAACATTTAACAAACGTAAAAAAATATAAAAATTAATCTCCGCGTCAAAAATAACAGGAACTTGAGTTTGAAGCTCAATTGTTAAAATGATATACGATCGATTTTACGTATTTAAAGGTGTAGTCAAAAAATATGGTGAATAATATCTGTACCTGAGAAGTAAAAGGTGTTAACTCCATTTTGGTGGTTTTTCATAAGAGCCAATAAGTAGCAGTATTATATTTTCATTATTGTAACAACATTTCAGTAGGTGTTAGAAACTTGAAATTTACACCCAGTTTCTACAAAAAATGTCTAAAATTATCTACAAATTTATTATTTCATAACTTTGTCAACTTCTGTACTTCTTCCCACCCAAACAGGAATTAAAACCTTAACGGCTCTGTGTTTTGTTACTTTTTTACATTTTACGTTAGTGTTAACTCCAATGTACAATAAGTGAAAATAAACTTCAGTGAAATACCTACTATCGGTTTCATAATCATAGACACCCCACCCGAGTTTGAACCTTTGCGTCTCCAAAAATAAGAGTTGGATTTTAACATACTTTACATCAAAATTTAGCTCATTTTATTCTGCATTGTCCTTTACTAGTCCTATATTTGTAATGTTGTTTAAAAATTGCCATATCGAGGTTAAAAGACAAAAGAACCAGTTTTTTTGCTACCACAACAAATTTCATGCGTTTAGAGGCGTGTAAATCGATAACAATTTGACCGAAAAGTTTCAACTTTAAACACAACGTAGACAATTATATTCTTACAGCGTGTACGAAATTTCAAATTCGTACGTTATTTAAATTTTGATTTATTAACAATATTCTGAACTTTTTCTATCTCGGTAACCGCTTGATCGTTCGGTACGGGCAAACTATCGATTTATTCAGCGTAAAAAACTTAATACAAATATATTATTAACATGAAATATTGATTGGCCAATGTTGTGGTAGAATTTTTAAAATTTTGAAAAATAGACTGGGTATTGCGGGAGTGGGCGCTACTATCCGTGTTGTCAGTTTGTGTACGTGACATCCTGTCGGACTGTCTACCTGAATCGACGACTGCATTGTCAATTCAGATAGACAGTCATAATCAGGCGAGATGGATAGTAGCGCTCACCCAGCATTACCTAGTCTATTTTTCAAATTTTAAAAGTTTTACCACACTATTGGCCAATCAATATTTCATGTTATTAACATATTTGAACTAAGTTTTTACGCTGAATAAATCGATAGTTTGCCCGTACTGAACAATCAAGCGGTTACCGAGCAAGGGTTCAGAATATTGTTAATAAATAAAAATTTAAATAACGTAAGAATTTGAAATTTCGCACACGCTGTAAGAATATAATTGTCTATGTTGTTTAAAATTACAAACTTTTCGGTCTAATAATTATCGAGTTATATAGCTCTAAACCCATGAAATTCGTTGCGGTAGCAACAAAACCGGGTGTTTTTAACTTCCAACCTCGATATGACACTTTTTAAACAACATTAAAAATGAAGGTTTACTAACGCAGAATGAAATAAGCTAAATTTTGATGTAAAATATGTTGAAATCTGACTCATAGTTTTGGAGATGCAAGGGTTCAAACTCGGGTTTCTATAATTATGAAACCGATAGTAGTCTTAACACTAGGCCTACTTTTATAAAGACGCAAAATTTTATACACAAAGTATGAAAAAATTTCAAAATTTACCAGTAGCCTACTGTTTAGTAACGGACACTAAATTCAAGCAAAATTTACTTGGCTATCAGTAAAACACATTCAATAACGATTTTACAAAAAAAAATCTTGTACATCAACTACAAAATTGAAGCATTAGAGCGTTTCTTTCTGATTTTAAAGGCAATTTTAACTAAATTTGGCCAAAATTTGAGTTAACACTCTTTACTCTTTGGTACAGATTTGAAGTAATCCATCTGAAGTAATACGTCCAATAGCCTGATTCTTTTAGATAGTCCGTGTCAAGTTTGAACAAGTTGTGCTTGTCAGTCGGCTTCCAGAGCCTTAAGAGGTCTTGCTTATCGTGTCTGTCGCGCATCATGAATTTCAGACAACCTGTTAACATTAAGTTTTATTTTAAGTTGCTAAAAAGTGGAAAATAAGCTCATAAAATGTTAAAATTAGTGTATGGCCATAATGTGTTAGCTCTGAAGACTGTTTACAAGTGGTATGAGCGATTTAAAAGCGGAAATGAATCGATTGAAGACGGGCAACGGTCGGGACGTCCTTCGACTTCAAAAACAGACCAAAAAGTGCCAAAATTGGTTCGTTCAAATAGGCGATTGACTAATCGAAAGCTTAGCGAAGAACTGCTCTTGTCCGGGTTCGTACAAAGAACTTTAACCGATCTTTCGTAAATGTGACTAGTGAGTGCAAAAATATCCCGGACTTTTGTCGCCCCTTGCCACTCATCGCTTCTGATCTGGAAGTTTTTGGCCGAGAAAACATTTCTGTCAGTCCACATCCCCCTTACTAGCCGGATTTAGTGCCATGTGACTTTTGGCTTTTCTTAAAAATAAAAACTGTGCTGAAAGGTAAACTTTTTGACACTATTCCCAACATTAAGAGGGTCATGTAAAGCTAAAAGCCCTTCCGAAAGAAGGCTTCCAGAAATGCTTCCAATCACGTAATTAACTTTGGATTAAGTGCATCGCTAGCCATGAAAACATGAAATTTTTATGCATTTCTTGAAGAGTGATATTGACATTAGAACAAAAAAATTCCCGTTTTTGAAGACATTTTATGGATTATTCAAACTTGTCGGGTTTTAACTCTGTAAATACTTATCCGATTTTAGTGAAATTTCGTCAGAGTATAGGTAAGAGTGTTTCTACTATGAACACTGAACAAAATTTCACTAAAGTTGTATTTACGGAGATAAGTTTACATAATCCGTAAAATGCCTTTAGCAAGGGCACGTTTTTGATCTGATGTCAATATCACTTTTTTAAAGAAATAGATAAAAATGTTTTCACAGTTCAATGTAGAATTAAACAGGCATTAATTTGAAATATAGAAATTTAAAATCGATCCCATATTTTTTTTTAAATTGAGCTTCAAATTAAGTTCCTATAATTTTTGAATCAGACATTAATCGCTACCATTCTAACTTCATAAAACATGCTAATCCCCTAAATCAGATACTTTCCATTTAATTCACGTAGAAGGCTAAAGAGAAGTTAGCGTATGGACACTGTTTAATACCCTTCGGGTTTAAAATTTTTGAGTGAGGCTCAATAAATCCTCTTGAAGAGTTAAAGCGAGTTTCGAACACAGAATTAAAAACCATTTTTTTATTGAGTTTTAAATTTCATATTTCTTCGTTGCATTAACTTCATTTTGTCTTATACATTATTGACTCATGTTATGCACAAACACATAGGCTATCACGCTTACAGTATTCTGCATACAACCTTGATATTTACATTCGTTGGAGTATGTTTTAATTTAATTACCAAAACAATAAAGAATAAGTTAGAACTAGTACGTAAATAAAAATATGTTACACACATTATATTTTGTTAAGAATATTGTTGTTAAGGTCATCAGCCGAAAGGCTGGTTTGTATCTCTAGAGACTATACTAAGTAAAATGACGCGTAAAGTGGTTTTCCATGCCTTCCTCACTGTAGAAAATTATGGTTATCTTCATGCCGGGCCCTCCGATAAGCATTTACTTTTCTCTCTGTGAATGACACCTTCACTTCTTTTACCACAGGATCTGGCTGTATAATGAAATCCTAACTCTCAAAGGACATAACTCTGACTAATATTTTTTATACCTCTTCTGTCCTTAAATGCTTTAGTCACATAATTGGCTGACCATGTGATGAGAAGGGAAGGAAATGGTAAATTCTCCTGTCACCGGATGGTGTACATGGTGGTGCGGGAAATTGTTTGAAAGCCCTGAAAAGAGCCGTTTAGGTTTGTGTGTCTAAATAGGAAGAGTCGGGTGTGGTGGGTGTAGTCGTCGTGACGGTCAAAAGAAAGTGGACGACACGGCGTCTCGTCTTCCAGCGGAGACATAATTTTCTTTCCTCGCAGTAGAACGTCAATAGCGGCTAGTCAGGACCCAGTGGGCATAACACTTGGTTGAAGAACCACTGTGGACATCCCTCGCAGCAGCGGTTGATGACGTTTGGATTGAAGGCGGTTACAGTGTCGGCTCGGCGAGTGGAAGCATCATCTTATCTCTTGAGAGGTCGTCGATGGGTCTTGGTCGGAGTTTTGAAGCCGTGTGCCGATGGTTGGACTCTGGTAGGAGCAATAGAGTAGAGTGGACTGACGATCGAGTTCAAATCCAGGGCGTCTTATATAGTAACTAAAAGGGCGGTTACTTGCCCTCTGAATTGCCGACAAAGCCTGTCGGCCGGCAGCACAGTAGCTTATAAAAGGGGGCGACGGTGACATTTTATTCCTTATTTTAGTCAAAAATGTAAAAGAAACGATGTCTACGTAGAGTCAGATCTTATTTGTTTTTCAAAAAGTGAGGAACACGCTATAATAAAGTCAAAAAAATTTGGTTAGATCCAATAGTATGGTCCTGGTCCTAATTCGATTCCTAACAAGGATGAAAAAGGGAATACTTCCCATGTATTTCTAAAAAGCATATACCATTATTGAGGTGGGGTTTATTTTAGGTCAGTTTATTGATAATTCTATTAGTGAATGTGAATTTTTGGAGCGTAAATTTTAGGAAAAAATTATAATCCATTGCATTTTGTTGTCCTATCTTTGTCACACACATACACATATTCCCCGGTCAATCAATCTCTTTCTTTCTTTCCCTCCCACTTACTCTTTTCACTCTCTATCATTCTCTCTCTCACTCTGATTAAATCTTGACACAAATGTATTAGATTAAACCTCAAACATAACATTTGTTTAAATTGAACGTTGGCGGTTATCGTGTGTTTTTTCTGTTAATTTAATTAAATAGATTTAAACAAGTGATGTATTTATTGTTTACATTAGGGTAGAAATTGTATTGATTTTCATTATCCATTTTCCCCACAAATTTCGCCAAAGGTTCATACCACACTATCAAGTTCTGTTAAAAAGTTTTTTTAATTAAATATTACCAGATTGTAAAACTACATTTCCTATCCAACTAATTAATTATACGATACATTAGTGACGTGGAAAACCCCAAATGTACATAATAAAAGTGAGTTTTCTACAGCTATATGCCATCTCTCGCATTAAAACTCCACAGCTTTGTATCACGCCGTTATCTTCAAACCTCGTCTTGGAATCGCCTCAATCAATCCCATCATCCATTCTCTTGGAGGCCGGCCAAACTCCTTCTTTCGTGCTGACTCCTTTCCTACACTCTTCTAGGCCATATAAATATTCCTCCATTCTTCTAATAAGAACATAACACAATCTACTCCCCTCCATGCCTCAATTACGATCCTTGTACCTCCCATTCTTCACCTTTTCATACTTCTTAATTTCTTACGTTTTACAGCTCAGAAATTTTACAGCTTCTGCGCTACGCATCCATCTCCATAGCCAGCACTCCTCCTCGTCTCTCTTTTTCAAATCCCACGTGTCCGATCCAAACGAAGTTTACTACTTACGAAGCCCCTGTAATTTCGGTATTTTGTTTCCATGCGCAGATATTCTGACCACCATAATAAGTTTGAGATCCAAAAAACAAAACAACCGATTTCTTCCCTACAAACATTTGCTTTGTCGCCGACTGCCCTACCAACATTAGCTCCTGCAGACGGTCCCAGTACCTGCCTGCCACGCGGAGCGCTAACGACATGCGGAGCCAGTAGTGTCTCCCCTCCACTATAAAGTTGACTCGCCGGAGGGGTATTTAAGCAGTCGCACTGAACCGCGAGGAATGGTTAATGGTTATGGAAAAATAACAACAAAGCAGTTATTCAAAAATAACAAAAACAGAATTGCTCATAGGCTAATACGGTGGCCTATAACATGTTAAATATAATTATAAGCCAACTGCACATGCGTAATTTCGTAATACAGTACTGTACGTTGCATTTAGCTTAGCTATTGGCAACAGTGTTAAGTACCGTACATATTGTATACATTATTCAAAAATTACGCTATTTTAAGCACGCAGTAGATGCTGAATGTGGTACATTGTACCGACAGAGTATGGTTCTATTGTTCTGTGGTCGATCAAAGATTTGTCGATTCAAAGAAATTCATTGTTTTGGTTTACGTCAGTTAGGCTTGTTCAAAGGCAACCATATGACTTAGAGGGTCTGTACCCTTTTATGGTCGAACATTTTCTCTTTTAATGAAAGAAACAGCACTGTACCTACATTTTTAAAAGACCAAAAACTGTTTTGAGAACTTATACACATATTTTTGTCAAAAATAAACAAAATAAATTGTTCGACTTAAAGAAAAAGGCGGAATTCGAGTTTTAAATGGATTTTTACATGGTAAATGCATGGATGATTGAAGGAAACTGAAATTCAATTCGAGTTATAGAAGTTCGACTGTAATTACAAACAATAATTTTTCACAACTACTGTAGGCTACATACTGCGTTTAAAATTACATTACGTACTTTTTGATACGTGTTAAGATTAAACAACATTACACAAAATACTATTATGTAAGTTACCTGAATGCATACCTACTCGAAATACAAATAAAATATTGAGTTGTCAAGAATCTCTTCTCAGTTCAATACATCCTACTTAAGATGCGGGTCACGACAGAATTTTCTGTGTTACAATAAATCAATATTTGTTTTCCATCATACACACACCAACGCATACCCAATTTATAACAGAAAAAAGAATCTTGAGTCAAAAGGATCAGTTACATAGAAATGTTAAAATTTATGCACAGAGTAAAACTTTTCTCTAGAGTACTGTAACACATAAGCCTAGGTTTTTCAGGATCTAGGTATAATAAATAATAAACAAACTTTCTTAAAACTTATAACAATTATTTATTGCCACAATTAATAATTATTAAATTTTACTAATAAAATACAATTAGATTATTTCAATTACCTAAATTAATTAATAAAAAACTTAAAGCTTAAATTAAACTCGATATAATAAGACACGGCCTCTTAACAATCAAAAATATTATTTACCCGTCAAAAAACTTACGGCAATCACCCTTACGCACACGCACTGTTAACGTAATTTAATCAAATCCGGTCCCTAACGACGACATAATTTCATTCACAGTGACCAACTTCCATATCAAACTGACCAACTACAAAGCTGCTACCTGTTTTTATACCTACAGTCTGGTAGTCTTCTCAAACAATTTAGAGCTCTCTAACACTTGATTCGTTTGACTTGAATGTGGTAGAAGGAACCAAAATAAAAACAAACGTTTCTATTTCCAAATTATTATTATTAATTATTAATTTAAAACATTCCATTCATCGCAATCCGTTATCCTTGTTCAATATACAACACGTCGCAATGATTTGTGATCATAGTTTTGTTTATTATAAATTTAGTTGAAACCTGGTGGATCATTTGTTTAGATAAGCTACGACAAACGTTAGGCCAAAAAAGAGACAGGCAGTTCCTACGGAATGGTGGGAGCAGGTTCACAAGCCATAAGAAATAACACTATCAAAATATGGAGATCATTTACTATATTCTTTTTCCCTCATTTTTTTACCTGAACTTTATTTGAAATGAAAAGCTACTAATGAAAAGCTTAGATAACAGGCACTTATTTTTAACGAATGTTTTTAGTCAGTTTGTAACTAGCAGCTTTAATATTAACATTTTGTGAATACCAGATGGTTTTCTTCTTTGAACCTAAATAAAACGCGTAACTGAACGAACTTCTTGGACATTGATAGAGGAATAGTCATTTTTGACAACGTTCCCTCGAATGAAAATTTTTTTCGGTTGATATTAATTAATTTTGACAATATTATAATTTTTTGTTCTATGAGTTACACAAGTGATTAATTTTTATTATAATAAATTTGATGTTGCTACGCATTTAATGAAGTACTGAACTTCTATTATAGCTACGTATTTATTAAAGACACAGATTATATTGATAGCCATTAATTGAAATATGGAAATAAAAAAAAAATGGTGTGAACCACTTTCTCAACGAATTTCTCTTCCCAATGTAGATAATGAAAACCTTAACCTAATTTTAAACATGAGTGAATAGTAGTAAATAAAAATCAACCTAGGTTGGACTTTGATTCTGGTACGTAAAATAAAAAAAATCACTATAATTGACGATAAACTAAGCTTTGTAGGAAAAAAGTATGAAATCAAAGTTGTAGATTTTGTAATTTAACTTTAATAACATACGAATTTGTCTTAAAATACATGTTGTAGTTGCAATCTTTAAAAAAACATTTTTTACCACGAGACCACAGCTTTTTCACCAATTTCAGCAGAATGTAGTTTACCTCAACTTCCAAAATACAAAAAATGTAGTAAATAAGGCGATTTTAAATAAAATTATACGAGCCTTTAAGAAAATTGCAAAAAAGTAAAAAAATAACATGAATAAACAAATACTTTTAGTTGACCGATTTTGATGAAAATTTTCGTGGTGGGTTCACTTGTGGTACTTAACTCAGTTTTAACTTCATACCGTTCTTGAGTTATTTTGTTAATACACACACACTCACACACAGGTTTTCCTCGGGTACGTTCCGAGGTCAAAAGTCCGAACCACACGTTCCGAGGACATCATTAATTAATCAGTTTTTCTGGAAAATATATGCATCACTGTGTTGTAAAAATTTTTTTATGCGTCCCGAATAGTCAAATTTTGAGCTATCGCAACTTTTTAAGTTTTTTGAAACTACCATACCATCTGAGGACCATAACATTTAGTCATCGAAGTGAGGACACACACAAAAAACCGTTAAAAATGATTTTCATTCACTATTTGAGGACCATAGTATTTAGCCATCGAAGTGAGGACACACACCAAAAAACCGTTAAAAATGATTTTCATTCACTATCTGAGGACCATAGTATTTGGCCATCTAAGTGAGGACACACACCAAAAACCCGTTAAAAATGATTTTCATTCACTATCTGAGGACCATAGTATTTAGCCATCGAAGTGAGGACACACACCAAAAAACCGTTAAAATGATTTTCATTCACTGTTAGAGGACCTTGTACTTCTTCCATCTCACCGAGGACACACACGAATTGCATTCCCGGCTACAAACCGAGGACCATAGTATTTAGCCATCGAAGTGAAGACACACACCGAAAATCTGTTAAAAATAATTTTCATTCACTATCTGAGGACCTTGTATTTCTTCCATCTCACCGAGGACACACGCAAATTGCCATTATAAAATTGCCTCCAGGCTACAAACCCTGGACCATAGTTCTACACCATTGTTTTGAGTAGGCCTACTTTAATTGTAGCAACCCACACATCGGCATTTGGTAGCGATCAGAGAAAGAAGATGACCTTGTAATGACCTTCCCGCGAATTTTAATTGTAATTTTTTAATACAAGCATTTGCGACTGTGTTTCATCCAACGTACATAAGTCTACTACATTCATGTATAGCCCTCTGATGTTCGCCCTTCGTTACAGAATTTTATTTTCATTTCATGTTACATCTTTTAAAGGACATAAAACTAGGAACTACAAGATTTAAAAGACAAAATCTGTTAAACTCTCTATTAACTTAATTAATGTACTTAAAAGAAAATACATGTATTAAAATAAATTAATTAGTTACTTACTGATTATTTTTATCAAGTAAACATTTTTAACAACTATAAATTTTCATACATCAAAAAAGTAACAGTTGCCATAAAAAATAACCACGTCACAATAGATGTTCAAAATACAAGCATCCAGCCGTTTTCTCATGGACTGGTAAACTCTTTCTAAGATCCCAGGTGTCTCACGTATCCTCTGAATCCCATTAATAATCCTTGTGAGCAACTCTTCTTTGGTATCCACAGGCGAGTCGTAGACAAGCAACTTTAAAAGTCCCCATGAGAAAAGTCTAGAGGATTGAGGTCAGGTGACCTTGCAGGCCATGCTACTAGGGCTCCTCGTCCAATCCATCTGTTAGGGTATGCTTAATTTAAAAATTCTTTAACTCGTAATATGTAATGAGCCGGAGCCCCATCCTGTATAAACCTCATTTTGTTGCGTGTGTTTAGAGGCACATCTTCGAGTAACTCGTGCAGATTATTAATCAATAAATGTAAATAATTTTCGCCATTGAGCGTAGCAGGTAAAAAATGGATAAAAATTTTGTCACCCAGAATAGCAGCCCATACGTTTACAGAAAACTGATATTGGTGACGGTTCTCTGAAATAGCACGTGAGTTTTCAATTGGCCACATGTGAGTATTGTGGATGTTAACAATAGCCAATCTTGAAAATTTTGCTTCATCAGTAAAAAAAATGTTGCTTAAGAAATTTGGACTGGTGCACCTTTCGATAAGCCATTGGCATAGCTGAACACGGGGAAAGTAATCTTTAGGCATAAGAGCCTGAACCTTTTGATAGTGACAGGAATGCAACTGCTGCTCATGCAAAACCTTTCAGACAATTGAATGACTAACACCGAAATCCATAGCTAGCTCTCTTACTTCTTCCAGGATGATTCTCTATTTCATCCAATTCGGCTGTACACGTTGTACGTGGCCATCCTGATCTACCAACTTTTTTTGGTTGTAAGGTTCCTGTCTCTCTTAACCTTCTATGAATGGAAGAAAACATTTTGTGAGACGGTAACTGTCTATTAAGAAAATGTTCCTGATAGAGGCGTCTAGCCTCTAGACTGTTGCAACGTGCGGGACAGTACATTAAATGCATATCTGCCATCTCACTTTTAGTGTAAATAATATTCATATTACCCGCCATGGTGAATGAGATGTTTTCTGCATCAAAAATTAACTGCAACAGCACACTAACTTGTATTACAGTACAGATATTTACTTAATGAGGAATGGAAAAATAACTGCTTGTAATATTTATTTAGATTATTTACAACAATGTATTTTTTGTTATATCATATGTTTCATATTAAATAAAACATATGATTTATTTTCTTAAATCATGTTTTAATACAAGTGTTTTCTTTTAAGTATTACATTAATTTTTTTTTGACTTTAAACTTTATTTTTATTCACACTGTACAGAACTTAACAACTAGTGAATGAGATGAAAGGTTTATGATAGTGGAGCCAGCCCAATGGCCAATTTCGACAACATTAATTAAGTTAGTAGAGAGTTCAACAGATTTTGTCTATTTATCATGCGTTTTTTTTATTTAATTAAAAAATAATTTTTTTTAAAATAACGTTTGTCTATTATTGACTTATTTACATCATTCTCTTCGGATTTAAATTCTCTACAAGTTTTGTATAAGAATTTCTTGAGTTTATTATCCATTTAACAAAGTTCATCTACTTCAAACCTAAAAGAAACTTGTTTTTCGGGACCAAGTTTTGCGTATTTCATCAGATATCTTAAAAATTACTGCAGCTACAGGTCTGAAACCTGTTTTGTTCAATTTTTCTGTTCATTTTACATACGATACGGTAAAATTTATGCCTAATTTAACGCCCAACAAATATCTATAGGGCTTCGTTTCAACGGGGTAATTGAAATTCTGACGAAATCTTTCACCCTGTATAACTCGGTAACTGATGATTTTTGGACCTACGTTAATTTGAACTTTTTTTCTTCTTTTGTTGTGGTGAATCACGCCTTGAATTCTTGGACCTTTTTCAGAACGCCCTGTATATGTGTGTGTGTGCGCGCGCGCGCGTGTTTTTGGAGTATACAGTCGACTAGCAGCTAATTTTTGTTACAATTTGTTATTTACATTATTGCTATTTTATTTACAGTTATATTTTGTTATTGTACATTAGGCCTAAACATGTTTCCCGTGCGAAGCCGCGCGGGGTATGTATGCTAGTTAATAATATTAATATTTAATAATTTGTAGGGTTCTTAATAATAATTTTATTATACCTATTGAACTGGTATAGAAATTATGTAACTTTTACGTTTCACTTCAAAATAAGTCTTTGTACCATAATTCATATTAAACTTTACGTAATATTATTTAGTTTATTTCAATTCACAATAAACTTTGTAGTTTGGCAAAACAGAATGTCTCTAATCATTTAAGAATGTGGGTTGCAGAAGGAAAATAAGCTGATCTTACGCAATGGGACAACTGTAAATATCCGCTAAACTCTAAACGAACCGTATATTTTACTTCCTTTCTGTAGAAGCTAAATTACATTATGTTTTATTAATTATAAATTAAAACCAAATAAGGCAACAATGTTTTAGTAAGTACTAATCAAAGCGATTTAGGGTGCTGCAATTAATTAAAGTACTTTAAAATCCGTACTATGTACGCTTTGATTAGTACTTATACGCCATAGAATAGTTTATTCACAAATTTAGGAATCGTTTGAATCACAAAAAAAAAACAATAGGTAGAGCAATAAACAATATGGTAAGTTTACAATTATAATACCGATAAAACAAAAGGGAAATGCAAATGCGCCAACAGTTCCCACTATTCTGAATGAAGTGATTTGCAAAGACAGAACATTATGCTTCTCCTGTATACATTACAGACTAACAGTGTTGTACGAAACTTGGCATCAGTGTACTGCTAATACACACAAGGCTACATTGTACGGTTGTAACAGACGGTTCAACTGAGGACTTATTTTGAATTTTTTGTTATCTATGAGAATGGCTCGTGAGTCCTCACTTATACGACTTAAGGCAATACAATGTGTGTATGAAACTTGGCATCAGTGTACTGCTAATACACACAAGGCTACATTGTACGGTTGTAACAGACGGTTCAACTGAGGACTTATTTTGAATTTTTTGTTAACTTTGAGAATGGCTCGAGAGTCCTCGGTTATGCGGTTTAGAACAAGAACTTGTGTGTTTGGTGTGTATGACTCTCAAGTGTCAGCGCTACGTGGGAGACACACTTGGAACTAACTGTCCCTGCACACCATACTAACAGGGGACATTTTTTTTTTCTTAAAAATATATACTTTTCTGAATCGTAGGAGGCCGTAGAAGCCGAATTTCAACGTTTTACGTTCCGAGGACCATGTGTGTGTCCTCAGTCCGTTTTTAGTCCTCAGTACGTCAATGAAAATCAATACCAATGTCCCCCAATAGCCCTATTGCCAAACACACACTCACACACACACACACACACACATTAATTTATAAAAACTTGTCTTTTTGGGTTCAGGGGACCTGAAAACGTGTATTTCCAGTGAAAACTCGATTTCGGTAATCCGACATGAAAAAATAACTTTCATTCCTGTATTTCGTATAGGGCAAGAGAAAGTAATGAGTGCGAATAACATGGATTAAATTAACCATATGAATTCTTGAAAGAGGCAGACAACTCATTTAAAATTATTTAGATACAAGGTACATACAAGTTAATAGATCTTTTTACAGATGATAAAATATTAACGACTAAGGTATGTTAGGTCTAACACACATACAACAGTCCTAAAGGACTAAATTTTAAATTGGCTGAAGTTTTAAGACAGCTGCATTTGGCAGACTGCTACAATATTCTACCTTAGAAGAAAATTTACACTACATTTTGCCAAATATTTTATTGCTTGCTTTAAATTATATATGTTACAAGCTTGTTTCCTGGTTCTTCTTAATTATTAATATTATGGACTAAGAATAAACATACATAATTTAAAATAATCTTCTAAAGGCGGAAGTTAATAAATTAATAATCATGATTTGTTAAAAGAAATATACTTACCAACCTTTATAAGATCAATTTCTTGGAGACATAAGTGTGTGTAAATATTAAAAAACAACATGGTATTCAGCCGTCTCCGTAGTGTAGTGGTTAGCGCGCTAGCCAACAACGCGGAGGTCCCGGGTTCGATTCCCGGCCAGGGTCTGGAAATTTTTACAGGTCAAAACCCACTCTCCTAGACTCATAACCCACCGTAGTCCCTAATAACCAAGCAGTTGATACGACTTTAAATAAACTAAAAAAATATAGTACACATTGCTACACACTACTTAAAATCACAGGTAGGCTATGTAGCTATGGAACGACTTGCGCAAGATAGAACAGCTTAGACAACTGCACCAAACCAGTCGAAAGACTGATGACAAAAAAAAGTTGTGAGAAGTTTTTAGTACTTGATTGCTGTCCTCCTCAATACGTGTTCCAGGTATCCAATAATGACGTTATTCAAATTGTTATCGTTTAGGTCATCAGCCGAAAGACTGGTTTCAACCTCTTGAGGCTTTACTAAGTAAAACAAGGAGTGAGGTACCTTACTTTCCTTCCTCACTGAGTGGAAAAATATGCTTACCAGCATTCTAGGCCCTCCGAAAGCATCAACTTTCCAACCTGCACTTCATTCACCAACTGGCTGTATAATGAAATTCATTACTCTCAGAGGAGTTAACGCTGACTAGTGTCTTTTAAACTTCTATCTCTTCTGTTCTTAAATGCTTCAAACATATAATTGGGTGAACATGTGACAAGAAACAGAACTAGTTTTTGTAGCCCTGGAACTAGTAGATTGAGTGCAAATAATTTAACACTCCATTTTCCTGTTATGGGCACATTAATCAATTATAAACAATTAATAATTATACTATTTTTTATTATTAATAAAGCAGCAATTACCCCACATTGTAACAACAATATAAAAACATTAAAACTTTCCCATAAAGTTGATCAAACAAGGTAACAATTGGTACACAATCTAATAAAAAAAAATAGCATAACTATAATAATGTTAAATTAAATAATTAGTCTACTTTATTTTTAAAATTGAGAATTTAACGCCCTCAGCGCCAAAGAAATAACAACTTCGTGATTATTGAACCAAAAGCCATCACTATGAACAAAGATAATAAAAGATAGGATTACAACATCATAAATTGGTTGTGATCAGTATAAAATATAACCTTTATTCTAAATTTGGAATTAATAATTACACTGAATAACCATAAATAATAACCGGTTTTTCTTAAGAAAATACATTCTCTTGTATTATGCTTTTTGAATTTAATTTCTTCCAACTCTTCGTTATAATGTGAGAAAATATTATGATAGGTTGATGCATGTATCAACAGCAAAAATGGTAGTTTGAAACACCTAAAATTTTACTGAATAATATTTAGTTAACATTCACACAGAACAAAATTCTTATACAGTCTAATTGTTAGACATTCTTAGACCTTTATCAAAGGACTTAAAGTTGTATCATTACTTTCTGAAACCGATCTGGACGTATGGTTTACATTTATGGGTCTAAACCAAGCGATATAGGTCAATTGCAGTCCAAAGTTGCCCATAACGGGCAGGTGGAGTGTTACATTAATTGCAGTCGATCTGTTGGTTCCAGGGCTATAAAAAGTAGTTTTGTTTTTTATCACATAGTCAGCCAATTATATGCCTGAATTATTTAAGAACAGAAGAAGTAGAGGTATAAAAGACACTAGTCACAGTATCTCCTTGGAGAGTAATGAATTTCACTATACAGCCTGGCCTTGTGGTGAATGAAGTGAAGGTGTCATTTACAGGGTGGAAAGTGGGTGCTTTTCGGAGGGCCCGGCATGCTGATAAGCATACTCTTTCAACTCAGTGAGGAAGGCAATAGCAGACCACCTCACTCTTCGGTTTTACTTAGTAAAAACCTCTAGAGGTTTTTTAATCTTATCCTCTAGAGGTTTTTTAATCCTCTAGTTTATAATTGAACCTCTAGAGGTTCAAACCAGCCTTTTGGCTGTTAACCTAAACAAAAAAAAACAGTCCAAAGATATTGAATTATAAGGAAATCCTCAAAGTATGAAAAAATGCTTTACTCTCAGTAAAGATAACTTTAATAAAATCCTTTTCATATGACGATGCGTCTCATGGCTGTTGGCAATTTTTTAAAAGACTTAGCCTACCTTTGGTTCATAGTAAACACCATTAGTGATTCTTGTATCTACTTTAAAAGGAATCGAATAACACTAATTTTGTTTCCAAATACAGAATTTGATTTCTGGACTTCCGGTTTTGGGCCCCTTCCGGTCAAAACCGGAATTTAAAACCTAATGATTTTTACATGTACTGCTTAAGAAGAATCGAATAACACTATTTTTGTTTCCAAATTCCGACTTTGATTTCTTGACTTCCAGTTTTGCACAACTTCGGTTAAAACCGAAACTTCAAACCCAATCCAGGCCCAATCATTTTTGTGTAGATTACGAATCTGAAAACAACCTACCTATTGCTACCTCATGTAAATTCTGACTTTGTTTACTTAACTTCCGGTTTTGAATCATTTCCGGTCGAAACCGGAACTTCAAACTCATTGAGTTCTGTATCTACTGTTTAATAGGAATCGAATAACACTTTTTTTTTGTTTCCAAATTCCGAATTTGATATCTGACTTCCAGTTTTGGGTCACTTCCGGTCAAAACCTGAACAAACCGGAACTTCAAACCCAATTCAGACTTACTAACTTTTTGTGCAAATTACGATTCTGAAAACTGTTTGTTGCTCTCTCTTGTAGTTTCTGACATCTGGGTGTAACGGGAGGACGGACGTACAAGAGAAAATGATAGTTGATAATTTTAAAAATTCACACCAGTAATGATCATATACAGTACACCATTATCTTATTTCTTCTAGAATGCATATATTAATGTATAATGAATACATGAACGTCATTATCATCCTTTTCCTCTTCCTTCATGTTTTATCTTTCCAAGTTTCCTCATGTCGGGTCCAAAAAAAGCCCTTCCACACCTCTCTCTATCGCCGAACCATCTCATATCCATTTCTCTCTTGGCATTGCATATTTTTTCCAATTAATCCATAACTAAACTCATTCACTTTACTCCAAGTTTACCCATTATTTTATTCCCGTCATCTTCTCGAACAGCTTTCTTTTAGGCAATCTACCCTCCTCCATCCTACTGCATGACCAAATAATCGTATCTTTATCCTGGTTTCCTTGCAGGCTCCAATTATTCCCTAATTACAAGCTTTCTCACTCTATCTGTTATTGCATTTCCTAAAATACTCCTATATTTTATACTTTATTTCTGATGCCTTCATTATACTCTTTGACTTTATTCAAACCGTTCATGTGACTTCTGCATCAGTCAGTAGTTGAATACAATATACGATATAGGTACATACTTTTTACTTTCTTTTGCTCTTTATTAAAATATATAGAGCAGAAAAGTATTATTTTCATGTCAATTTTTTGAAGTCAAGTTTCCACCGGAAGTACACGATTTCAGATCCTCTGAACCCAAAAGAAACATGTTTTTAACAATTAGTCTGTGGCGTATGTGTGAGAACGAATGTTAACTTGTAACTTGAGTTAAGTACAACAAGGGGACCCAACACGAGTATTTTAGTCAAAATCGGCCAAATGGAAGCAGTAGTTTATTCGTACCATTGTTTTTTAAATTGTCTCATTTACTTAATTTGTTGTGCGCTACAAGATAGGTTAAGGATCATGTACGTTGAAATTCTTGTGGAGATTGTGCTCTGGTGGTAATTTTTTTTTAAATTTCCGCCTTAAAATGCATTTTAAAGCAAAAGCATTTAATAATTTAATCAAAGTTGTAGAAAATTACAAAACCTACCATTTTCAATTGAAATATTTGTTTCTACAACGCTTAGTCTAGCGTCAATTAGTGATTTTTTTTGTTTTTTTTCATTAAAATGAATAAAAAAATGGAATCTTTCAAAATTCCGGCTTTAGTATGCATTTTACAACAAAAGTGTAGCTATAGTATAATTAAAATTATAAAAAATCAAAAACCTACAACAACATTCATGTATGATTAAAATTAGATTGTTTTCATTTTACATTTACTCATAATTAAACATAGGTTATATTGTTCATTATTTACATTGGTAAGAGAAAGTCATGTAACTGTTTCACACAAAAAAATTTTAAATAAGAAGTTTTTGCTCCCAAATTAAGCTTCTCATACTTTGAAAGATACCCCTTGCTTAGCAACTACAGTAATTTATCAACGCTGTCTTCTTCAATGTACACCTAAAGTATCAATATATGTTTTTAAATAATTTTTTAAGTTATAATAACATTAGAGTTGGCCCCCTCCGTAGCGTAGTGGTAGTGCGCTTGGTTACGACGCGGAGGTTCCGGGTTCTATTACCGGCTAGAATCTGAAAATTTCACAAGTTAAAACCCACTGTTTCATAGCCCACCGTAGTCGTTAATAACCTAGCTGTTGATGCGATTTAAAAAAAACAATAGAAATATCTGGTGGCTGAAATTCTATTACTACCAAACCTACATTTAGAAAAATTTTAAATAAAAAAATTGCAGATATAACGAATTCAACGAATGATTGAATGAATGGATGATGGTACTGAATCATTAAAAATTAAGTGAATTTTTATATTAAAAAACCAATAAATTTATAATATCTCCATAGTTTTTAAAATAGATATTCCATTTTATCTTACTTTACAATTCAGTAGCTTAAAATTAGGTCTTAACATGAAATAAAACTGTATTAATTTCATCCAATCTATTATGTATGACGTATAATCTATTTTAAAAAGCACTCTTTCATTTATCTACGTATAAGACTGGGCAAACCATTGTTTAGCCAGTGGTAAAAAATGATCCCTCAATCAGGCTTTATTTCAATGAAAAAGTTTACTTTTTAATAAATTATTACTATATATACTTCTATTTAAAACGTTAGGGGTTTTCCACTTTTGTTCGTAAATTTTTTACAAAGTATCTAATGTAAAATTTATTCATTGCTTCTCCAAAGGACAGATAGGTGGATTTGCGATAAAATGAATAAATATTTTAAAGTACTGTATAAAAATAAATGATAAAAACCATAAATCACGTTAAGACTTTATCCAAATCTACTACATTTTTATTACAAATGTTTAAAAAGTTAGATCTATTCGCATTTAGATCATAAATTTAATCCCACCCAAAATATAGGTTGTTTCAAAAAGGATGCTTTCGTTTTTAGATGACATGAATGTAGCCCTAGAAATTTATTCACCACAGAGTCTGGCTATATAATAAAATTCATTAGGTCCTACTCTCAGAGGAAAGAACTCTAGTGTTTTTACACTTCTACCTTTTCTGTTCTTCAATGCATCAGTCATACCGGGTGTCCAACAAGTCAGAGCACGGCAAAATATTTCGCGAACTAGTGATCTTATTTTTCAAATCACAATATAATCTTATGGATGTGATTAAAAACTACTGAAAATCATGTTCGTACATTTTTTAAATACTAAGGTGGTAATGTGGAACATCATTTCCATATAGTATTTTGCAAAAAATCCACTGGTGAAACCCGTTTTCAAATATATCTTACCGTTTTGAAGTTACAGCCAGTCAAACTCGGTAACACAGTAAAAGTGGTCTGTCTTGGATGTTAGTAATATCTTCCTTAACCGTCACTAAGAGTTAATTCACTGATCAATTTGAGTTTAATTTTAACAAATCAGTGCAAATCTTTATTAAGGCCGGGCGTATACTGGAGCGCAGGTGACGCAGTTCAGGACAGGCAGGACAGGAGCGAAAACTGTGTACCCATTGTTGCCTGTAGCGTACCGTATATTGGGAGGCAGACATGTGTGGCACAGCAACGTGTCTAAGTCGAGCAGCCATAGTTTGTAGTCGAGGCACAGTTTTAGTACACGTTTTGAGCAGAAAACATGTTGGTCTAAGAGAAGCTAATAAAATTTGTGCGAACCGAAACCTTATTGTATGATACCAATCATCTTGATTACATGAAAAACTCTTCAGTTGTAAACCTAGTATAATTCTTAAATGTAGTATCGTCAGACTTGTGTTAACTTGAACTTACCATGCGTTTTACGTATTTTTATGAAGTCACTTTGCCATAAAATGTTCTCCCTTCGCTTTAAAATACAATGCAAGTAATTAATTCTTCTATACCGGAATCGGACGAATCCGATACTAACATATCACTCTCACTAAAATGATCCAACGCGCTAAATGGCCAAACAGGAGCTAATTTCTGAACCTGAAAAAAATATTCGCCTGTCCTACGTCTCCAGTATACGCTGGGAGAAATATCTGCTCTGCCCCTGCCCTGCCCTGCTCGTGTCTATACCGAACGCACTGTGCCACCGGCGCTCCAGTATACGCGTTTCTTTTTAATGTTTGTACAATGCAAAATTTAAATCAAGTAAAAAACTCAACAAGCCATTTCTTATTGTAGACTATGTTACAGCTGACTTTAAATAATTTTTGATGAGTCATTGAAAAACAAAAACAAAATAAACAAAGTGTTTGAAATAATTTTTTGCTTTGTATTTGAACTTTTAATTACTGAGTGTTTGGTAGTACTGCAGTTCGTAAAGCTATAGAAAAATTCGTCCATTGACATGGCTCTAAATGAAAAGGAAAGAATAACAATACTACTTATGATGCGAGGTAATATGATCAGATCATACGACCAGATTGTGCACTTATTTAATAATGAATTTGCTAATCGTCCTCCAATTTCAAAAACCATAATCCGAAATACAATAAAACGTTTTGAAGAAACTGGGAACGTTAAAGACAGACCTCGTGCTGGACAGCCTTCTGCCCTGGAGGATAACCAGAAACTAAATATTTTACAGTCATTCAGAGAGGATCCTAAGATATCTATTCGTGAAGTAGCTAGTCACTTTGATTTAAATAAAATTTCAAATAAAAACAGCTGTTTTTCAGTGATTCATCAAAAATTACTTAAATTCAGCTGTAACATAGTCAACAATAAGAAATGGCTTGTTGAAATTTACCTTATTTAAATTTTGCATTGTACAAGCATTAAAAATTAAGGGTTAATAAAGATTTGCACTGATTTGTTAAAATTGAACTCAAATTGATCAGTGAATTAACTCTTTGTGACGGTTAAGGAAGATAATACTAACATCCAAGATAAGCCATTTTCACTGTGTTCCCGAGTTTGACGGGCTATAACTTCAAAACGGTAAGAGATATTTTTGAAAACGGGTTTCACCAGTATATTTTTCGCGAAATCCTACATGGAAGTGATGTACCACATGATCACCTTCGTATTTAAAAAAAACTTACACTCAAGATGGCGGAAAAAATGTACGAATATGATTTTCAGTAGGTTTTATTCATATTCATAAGATTATACTGTGTTTTGAAGAATAATATCACCAGTTCGGGAAGTATTTTGCCGTGCTTGGACTTTTGGGCACCCGGTAGAATTGGCTGACCATGTGATAAGAAACAGAACTATTTTTTTATAGCCCTGGAACTAGTGGATTAAAAGCAAATAATTTAACACTCCACCTGCCTGTTATTGGCATTATATAGATCATTCTTTAAGCCCCAAAACATTTTTTATAATTAAACCAATAATATGTACGCACCTAAGGTAATTCTAAAATCTATAAGTAGGCTACTATATAACATAAATTAGAGAGAACGAAAAATCTTTAATTTAAATTGTTGCAGTACGGTAAAGTCATAGAGTACGTTACACACGGTGTGAGAAAGAGGTCATTTAAAGGTCATACGATTACAATGTAGTAAATTGCTGCAGGGCGTGACCTAATCAGGGATGACTCAGCAGTAAAGCCTGCTCGGACTCAGAGCAAACAGTAAAACACACAACAAGGCTTAAGTAAGAAAAAACAATATTTTTTTATTCTGTTTACTTCTCTCTATTTTATTTTTGTTTTGTACTTTGTTTTACCAAAAATAGTAAGCATGAAAAATGAAACACAAAACCTAATATTACAAGTACGTATAATTTTTTATAAGATTGTTAAATACTGTTAAATTATTTTATAATATCATTATAAATCTTGATATAGAAATAAAACTTTTCAGTTTGTAGAATAAATACTATGTGTACCCTAAACGCAGCTGCTTTGGTTTGGCAGCGGTGAACACCAAAGAGAAAGTCCTTATTTCAATTCCTGTAAAAATCTATAATTTTTTTTCATATTTAAGATAAGTAAATAGAATTAATGCCTATATCATCATGTGGTGTTAAATTATTTGCACTGATCTGCTAGTTCCAGGGCTACAAAAGATAGTTCTGTTTCTTATCACTCAACTAAACTATTACTATCTGTTTCGTAATCATTGACACCCGAGTTTGAACCCTGGCATCTCCAAAACTGTGAATAAGATTTCAACATACTTAACATCAAAATTGATCTTATTTTATTCTGCGTTGACCCATAAAAGTCCTATATTTTTAGTGTTGATTAAAAATTCCCATATCGAGGTTGGAAGACAAAAAGACCCGGTTTTCTTGCTACCGCAATAAATTTCATGCGTTTAGAGGCGTGTAACTCGATAATTATTAGACCGAAAAGTTTTTAATTTAAAAAAATATATAGACAATTATATTTTTACAGCGTGTACAAAAATTTAAATTCGTACGTTATTTAAATTTGGATTTATTAACAATATTCTGAACCCCTGCCATCTCGGTAAACGCTCGATCGTTCGGTACGGGCAGACTACCAATTTATTCAGCGTAAAACAACTTGGAACAAATATTTTAATAACATGAAATATTGATTGGTCAATATTGTGGTAGAATTTTTAAATTTTGAAAAATAGACTGGGTAATGCGGGATGGGCGCTACTATCCATGTTGTCTGACTCTGACTGACTAGGTGAATTGACAATACAGTCTGTCAATTCAGGTAGACAGTCCGACAGGATGTCACGTACACAACCTGGTAACATGGATAGTAGCGCCCATCCCCGCATTACCCAATCTATTCTTAAAAATTTTTAAATTTCTACCACAACATTGGCGAATCAATAATTTACGTTATTAACATATTTGTTCCAAGTTTTTTACGCTGAATAAAACGATAGTTTGCCAGTGCTGAACGATCGAGCTGTTACCGAGATAGCAAGGGTTCAGAATATCGTTAATAAATCCAAATTTAAATAACGTACAAATTTGAAATTTCGTACATGGTGTAAGAATATAATTGTCCATGTTGTGTTAAAATTTCAAACTTATCAGTCGAATAAATTATCGAGTTACACGCCTCTTAACGCATGAAATTTGTTGCGGTAGCAAAAAAACGGGTCTTTTTGTCTTCCAACCTCGATATAGCAATTTATAAACAATATTAAAAATGTAGGACTATTAAAGATCAACGTAGAATAAAATTAGCTAAATTTTGATGGAACGTATGTTGAAATCTGATAAATAGTTTTTGAGATGCAAGGGTTCAAACTCGGGTGTCTATGATTATGAAACCAATAGTAGTTGTTTGTTATGTCGGAGGCGATTTTAGCAGGAAGAGAAAATAACACATCCGATTAAAAGACGTGGCAACATGGTTCCATCCCCATTATTAAAATATTTAAAAAATTCTGCCGAATAACTAGTCAATCGCTGTTCATAATATTACCTATTGAACTTTTTTTGTATTTAACTTCGCATCAACGCCAAGGTCATTAGCGACGACGTTGGTACGTAACTGTGCGTAATGAGGATAAAAATGATTTTTTTGTAACAAATATGAAAATATGCCGTGCCTGAGTGGGTTTCAAACCCAGGAATTATTAAATTTGTATTAATTTTTTTATACTGAATATAATGAATTTTTGAAATTACCGAATAAACAAGCGGTTACGGAGTTAACTGGGGTTCAGAATTTTACTAATAACTCAAAATTTAAATATGCTAAAAAATCTTAAATTTCGTAGGTACAATAACAACATACAAGTTTTTATTCCAGCGTAATCTCAAATAACTCGGTCGAGCGGTGTTTAAGTTATAAGCCTCTGAATGGATCCAATGTGTTGCAGAAACAAAAAACCCGGCTTTTATTTTCTTCTCATCCTGATTTCGGAATATTAATAAACGCTAAAAATATGAAACTAACATGTAACAACGCAGAATAAAATCAGCTAAATTTTGGTGTATAGTACGTTAAAATTGAGCAAGCGGTTTTGAAGAAATAAAGCTCCGAATTCGGGTATCTATAATAAAAAAATCGACAGTATATTTTTTTTCCGTGAACTACATGTTAACAGAATTTACAAAAAAATCTTCTTGTAGTTTCTGGTCTCTGGGTATAATTTTATTTATCACAATAATAAATTAGGTTGACATTAAGCTATATTGTTTGCTCCAACTACGTAATCTGCTTTATTAATAACATTTGTGTTTTTTTTTAACGACGCACATTCTAAATTTAGGTTACCATACAGTTACAAAATTAATAATTTTTTTTAAATTACGAAATGTGTTTGTTCAGTTCTTATAAAAGTAATGGTTAAAATTAGACTATTAATAACTTATTTATTCTTATTTTGTAGGGCTACGTGTATCTATCTTTTCCCGAATTAACTTCCTGAGGATTAACTTCACGATTAGTTATTGATATATCTTCACTGAACAGAACTGACTACAGGCGAAATTTTATTAAGTTGCGTCAACAACTAGATCATCAGAGACTTCTGTGGATTTTACAGCAGCTGTTCGTTTTAAGCTGTTAAAATATATAGAACCTAGCCGGAATCGAATCTGGGACCTTCCGCTTAGTGGCCTAGCGCGCTGAACACTACGCTATGAATTTAATAATTTATATTTTTTAAATAACCAGGAATTATTTCAGACACTGACTATTGATTAGCATATAAAGTATATGATTCCATTTTTTTTTGATACGTAAACCGTTTGTGGTGAATCTTTAACCTGATAGAAAAATGTTATAAAAATCTGAACTATCTTTAAATAACAGTTGTTTTCTTTTTCTTGCTCTATATAAGGGAAGAAAACTCCACCAAGAGAAAACACACCTAACAAACACTAACAGAAGAGTTTAGAAAAAGGAGATCCGAGAGAAGGTTGAAATGAAGAAACTGACAAAAAAGAAAAAAGACTAAGTGATTACATGTGATCCACTTTTGGTCTAAACCTAGCAAAAAAACAGGGAAAAAAGTATTGTTTGAATACCGATTTTTCAAAATCGCGTTTTCAGGCCCCATGAACCCAAAAACATGTTTTAGTGTAGTAGACGCTACGTGTGTATCACAAGAACGAAATGACCCACCGGGTTGGTTAAGAGGTAAAGTCGTCGCCGTGAGTCAGCTGCTTAACAGGTGATTTTCAGAGACGATGGTTCCTGGTTCAAATTCTAGTAAAGGTAGTTACTTTTATAAGGATTTGAATATTAGACAGAGGTTACTGGTGTACTTTGATGGTTGGAATTCAATTAACCATACTCTCTCAGGAATAGTCGGCCTGGATCAGCACAAGACTACACCTCATTTACACGCAAGACACATCATCCTTATCTCATTGTGTCATGGGGTTGCTTATTGTTCTGAGTTGAACACATTGCAACGTACACCCATTATAGAAAAAAAACAAGAACGGAATGTCATAGGAAGTTGAAACTTCGGAGTTAGGTATCTCAAGGGAACCCGATTCGTACTTTTTCATCAAAATCAGTCAATCGGCAGTAGTAGTTTATTCGTGCAATTTTATATTTTTTTATTTTAATTTCTTCAAAAACGGCTTCTACAATTTTCTTAAAAAAATCGCTTTATTTACTACACTTTTTATGTTGTACAAATATAGGGTGATTCAAAAAGAGCGCCGGTTTTGATATATCAAATTAAGAGATTTATTTTATTGAAAAACTGAAAATAAATACATCAACAAGTTCATCTTACCTTCCGATTTCATGTATGAAAAATGATGTCATGCATGTGTCTTCCTCTACTGCGCTGGCACGCATCAACTCTGTCCATGAAATTGGATATTACTGCACGACAAGTTTCGACTTCCATTTGCCCGATAACCCGTCGAATTTCCTCCTTCAAGTCATTGATGTTTCGGGGTTTATTCATACACCAATGACTTCAGATGACCCCAAAGATAAAAGTCACAAGGCGTCAAGTCACACGACCTTGGTGGCCATTGATGGTCGGAATTACGAGAAATGATGCGATCCTGGAACCGTTCACGGAGCAATAACATTGTTTCTCGTGCAGAAACTGAATTTTATACGGGTGATATTGGAGATCGTACCGAAGAATTCTCCGTACAGAAGAACATCGTAAACCCAATTATTGAGAACGGCGACGTATTGATTTTGCTGGGCTAACAGCCACACTGTCACGAACCAACGCAACGTTCTGCTCAGTTCGGCCAGAACGACGACGTCCAGAACTTTTAAGGTCGACTGTTGAACCCGTCTCAAAAAACTTTTTCATGAGCCTGCGAACTGTTGATTCATTCGGTGCTTCATACGTCCTAGAGTACCGCGAAGTCGCCTGACAGTAGCCGCATAACTCTCTCCACTCTGGTAAAATGTTTTGACGATTAACACTCGTTGTGCAATAGTAAACTTCTCCATGGTTAGACACAGACTGCGAGAGTACTACACTGCGAACAAGAGAAACTACAACTGAATCGTCAATCGGAATGTTCTCCGAAATAGAGGTCTAACAATGTTGCCAACCGATAAACAAAAATTTACCAGCCGTTTAAAAACCGGCGCTCTTTTTGAATCACCCGTTAGTAGAGTAAGCGGCATTTCTGTTGAAACTCTTGCTCTCTTGGTAAAAAATTTTTTTAATTGCAGCCTTAAATGCATTTTAGGGCAAAGTTGTAAGAAATTCGAATTCCACAACTTCTATTGAAAAAAATATTTTCTACTGTTCTTAGTGTAGCTTCAAATAGTAATATTCTGTATTGCTCCCATTTAAAACGGTCAAAAATGGGACTTTTGAATATTGCAGCTTCAGTATTTACGAGGTGTGGCTTTTAAATAACGAGACTGCCGTAAAAAAAATTATTTTTATTTTATACATAATCACTTATTATCACCTTCAATATACACTCCTTCTCTATCCCTACAACACTCCATTCGACTTTTCCATAGTTGGAAACAGTGCTGGACGTCAACTTCTGTCAGCTCCTTCAGGACAAGTACCTCTTTCTCTTTTGGAGCTTCCACAGACTCACTCTTGTCCCTTTTAATGCAAATTTTACCTTAGGGAACAGGTAGAAGTCACATGGTGTAAGATCTGGTGAATAAGTTGGATGTTCTGACACTGAGCTACTGTAATTGGCTAGGAACCTCTTGACAGATTACGCGGAATGAGCTGGCGCATTGTCTTGGTGGAGAACCCATGAATTGTCCTTCCACATTTTGGGGCGTTTTTTCCTTACTCTTTGACGTAGTTTAGAAAGTACCTCAAGGTAGTAATATTGATTAATTGTTTGACCTTCAGGAACCCAGTGAAGGTACACAATCCCATGGATATCAAAAAAAAAACAATCATCATTGCTTTACGTAAATTTTGACTTGCTCATTCGAGCTTTTTTGGCTCTCGGTGAAGTTTGGCTCTTCCAGTGCATGGATTGGCGCTTCGTTTCCGAATCATAAGTAAAACACCACGTTAAATCCCATGTTGTTATCGTTTCCAAATAATTTGGGTTATTTTCAATCGCGTGCAAAGTGTCAGTACAAACGTTTTTGCGAGCTTCATTTCAAACATTTTTGAGCTGCACGTGTCCTGAAGGAGCTGACAGAAGATAACTTCCAGCACTGTTTCCAACACTGGAAAATTCGCATGCAGCGTCGTAGGGATAGAGGAGTGTATATTGAAGGTGACAATAAGTGATTATGTATAAAATAAAAATAAATTTTTTTACAACATCAGTCTCGTTATTTAATAGCCACACCTCGTATTTACGACAAAAGTATAGGCTATATGATTTAGCCACAGTTATCAAAGTCGTCTTTACGACCATAGTAATCCATTGGCTATAAACTTATTGAACAATTTGAATACTATAAAGAGGTTGCAAAGGATCCATGTTTTAGTTGAAAGAGATTTTTTTTACTCCTTTAGAGCTAAGTTGTATGTAATACAAGTTGTACATAACAAGTATAATATTTTAACTATACCATCATAAGCCGTAATTTTTCAATTAATTATACATGTATACATTTTTTCTAGTTACCATTAAAATGAAAATAATCTTAGTTTATAGTTATTAAGTTGTTATTTAATTATTAATTTATTAATTTGTTAATTTTTGTTTTGTTTTCTAATTTCATTTAATGTTTGTTTATATTTCTCTGTAAATAATTTTATGTTTTCTTTAATTTTCATAACTGCGGTTATCAATATTTTTTTGTGTTTAATTTGTAGAGAAGGGTCAGTGGACACTTTCCTACTCATGTCAGTGTTATTAATTTTTATCAGACTATTTACTAAAATTTTGTCAAATAAATAAAAAAGTGTATTATAAAAGTTATAGAAAAGTAAAAAACCTAAAACTTTTATTTCAAGTATTTTTTCTACAGAGCCTAATATTACTACGTCAATTAGTGATTTTCTGTATTTTAAGTTCGACGGAGGTCGATTTTCATTTAGCGTCACTCATGTTTAAAATTAGGTTATGTTTGTCATTTTACACTGTTCATGTTATGAACAGTGTTCATGATTAAACATAAATTATCTATTTCAATTTTTACAATTGGCAAGAAAATTTGTGTAAGTGTTTCACACCAAATTTTTTGAACATATTTCATTTTCTTACAAACCTTTTTTCTAATGGATAATTTAAGCAACTCACATCCAGTAACTGGTGTACTACATATCTCATGTCAATTAATTAACACGTAGGCCTAGGTAATTATAATAGACATGTGGCTGACACAATCGTATACAATTTAACTCCGTCCAATCCAATTTGATTTCAATTACGTTTAATTAATTGAAAGTTGCCACCTAAATGTACATAATATTACAATAGATCTTCATTGTATTCAGCGTCTGAATTTTACGGCTAAATTTTAATTGTAGATCTAATTTTCCTTCTCATGCATTTTAAATATATAAAAAATTTGGTGTTAACACTCACTCGGCTTTCTCTTGCCAATGAAAATAATGAACAATAACAAAAAATTAGTACTATTAAAACATTAGATATAAACAAAAAGCTAACCTCAAAAAACATAACCTTATTTTAATCATGAGGGAAAGACGCAAAATGAAAATCAATCTCAGTTTGGCTTAAATATACGGAAAATTACTCTTTCACGCTAAACAGGTTCTGTAGAGAGAAACGCTCTAAACAAAAGTTGTGGATATTTTAATTTTTTATAAATTTGATTATACATTTTTGTCGTAAAATGGCTAAGGCTTAAATCTTAAAAAAAAATCAATTTTTTACACGTTTTCGTGATAAAAAAACAGAAAATCGCTAATTACCGCTAAAATAGCGTTATAAAAAAGTGTTTGAAATAAAAGTTGTAGGGTTTTTAACTTTCTATAACTTTAATTATACACGTTTTTGCGCTAAAATGCATATTAAAGTCGCAATCTTTAAAAAAAACAATGTTTTTACCCGAAAACAACCTCCTCAAGAATTTCAGCAGACATGGCGCCTACCCTATCTTGTAGAGCATAAAAAATTTAGTAAATGAAGCGATTTAAAAAAAAAATCGTATGAGCTGTTTTTGAGAAAATCGCAAAAAGTGAAAAGCTACACGAATAAACTACTACTTCCGGTTAACCGATTTGGATTAAAATGTTTGTGTCGGGTCCTCCAGTAGTATCTAACTTAAGTTTCAAGTTCGTACGATGTTCCGTTCTTGAGATATTTTGTCCACACACACACACACACACACCAATCGCTAAAAACATGTTTTTGGGGTTCAGGGGTCTGAAAACGTGTAGATCCGGTGAAACTCGATTTCTTAAAATCGATATGAAAACAATATATTCCTTCCTATATATTCATATAGGCAAGAGAAAGTAAAAAATAACAATACCCTAAATGGATAATTTTAGTGAAATCTTCACACTGATATTCATTATATGATTTCAATACTGTTGCTCTGGTGGGACAAGTAGTCAATTAATAGAAAATATACAGAGATAAATAAATGAATTTGCCCATAACAAACAGGTAGAGTGTTAAATTTTATTTGCACTCGATCTGTTAGTTCCAGGGCAATAAAAAATAGTTCTGTTTCTTATCACGTGGTCAGCCAATCATATGACTGAAGCATTTAAGAACAAAACAGGTGTAAAAGACAAAAATCAGAATTATCTCCTCTGAGAGTAATGAACTTCATTATACAGCCAGACCCCTGAGGTGAATAAAGTGAAGATGTAATTTGCAGGGTGGAAAGAATAGATGCTTTTTGGAGGGCTTGTCATGCTGATAGTATAAGTTTCTACTTAATGAGAAAGGCAACGGTAAATCACCTCACTCCTCGTTTTACTTAGTGAAGCCTCTAGAGCAGTGATTCTCAACCTGGGGGTCGTGGTGATGTTATAAGGGGGTCGCGAAACAATAATCAATTCATTTAATCATTTTATGAGAAAAAAATTATTTATTATAAACTTACGTATTAAAGGTTTACATGCAATAAGTAAACTTACTTGTAAAGAAAAGAAATTAATCATTAATTAATTATTAATGTGATGGTTGCATTTGTTTTTCATTTTCTTCATGAGTGGTTCTTCGTTAGACACATATACAAGTAAATTGTTCTCGAATGATAAAATTAGTGCAATTTGATTATATAATATTTAAAAAAAAACATTTGACATTTATACTACAGTCAAAATTCAATTATTAATAGTAAGGTTTACTATTATTATCGGGGGTGGGGGGGTCGCGAAATATTTATTTTACTTATTTTTACTATTTGGGGGTCGCGGAGCAAAAATGATCGAGAATCACTGCTCTAGAGGTTCAAACCTGTTTTTTGGCTGATGATGTAACAAAAACGAATAAATGAATGCAAAAAAATTATAAAGAATCATTAACCAGAACTTACTTTTATTGTTTTTTTTTAATTTCTAGCAGTAAATCAATTACAAAAAAATTTAATTTAATAAAATGAACAGCCAAAAAGATTATTTTAACGTCAAGAGATGTTATTCTCTAAAATAAATAGTGGATTGTTTTTCAATTGTATTTTTTCAAGATGCTGAAAATTTCAGTACAATCTTCTAAACAACACAAACTTTTTCCACTTTGTAAATGAGAGTTAAATTTAATTTAACAAAGAGTATGTCTACAATAAAAATCAAGTTACCTACAGCGTACAGTAATCAAGAAGACCTGGTCCTAGAAAAAGCAGAAAGGAATGTGACATTAAATTTCTTAAAACGTATGATCAGTATAAACCAAAACATGTCGAGTAAGAAAACAATTTTGGAAATTTCTGATATATGAAAATTAAACAAATAGAGTTACCCAATGTAGATGATTTAAGATTGATAACCTTAAAACTATTATTATGTCCCAAAGTAAAATAAATCCAAAGTAAAAGACATAACTTCTAAACAGATTTATTATACTATGTTGCTGTAAGCAAAAAACAGAGAAACTGGACTGATGAAGAAATGCGAGTTTTAAAATGTTGAAACATACGAAAGAAAGAACTACAATGAAATGATCTTTCCCGAGTGTACCTTTTTGTATCGGAAAGATATATCGTATTTGAAGAAATTTATATTCAAAGGATTTTGAATAAATTTAAAGATTCATATTTTTAACAATTAGAAATTTATTCACACTTTTTATTGTATTTTTGGTATTAGAGCAAGTGTCTACATTCAGTAATTTGGTTGCACTCCAACCTATAAAAAGTAACTTACATTTAGAATCAAGAAACAAATCTGCGGTAGTGTGTGAACATATAAACCGTAATTTGAAACAGATGGTAAGAAAAAATACGTAGTTAAATTTTTATAAGACATGGGTTGTTCCTTTGTTGGCTTTGACTAGTAAATTCTGGACTGAGAGTTCAAGAGAGGAAAACAGAATGCAGGCAATAGAAATGAGATTCCATTTGGGAAGACTTTGAAACGACGGTATTCGAGCAAAACTGGGAGTCCAAGCATTGAATACTGAAAATACTGAAATCAATTAGGACAGAAGAAGATGGAATCCTATTCAACGAATACTCATAAGAAAAATTCCCCTCAAAGCACTGAAGTACAAATCTAAGGAAAGAAGGAGTTGAAAGAAGGACCTTGATCGGTCTGGACCGAAACAAGCATGTTTCCCTTACCTTGGTGAAAGAAAAAGAGAGAAATTTAATTTTTAAAAAATATTATATTATATTGTTTTTCAGTGCATCCGGGTAACTTGACCAATCCTTCTTCAAAGGAAATTTATAAAACATTTTCAGGTTTGAGCCCAATTTACCCAGAAACCTTTGCTCAAGCATTTCGTAAATCATCTATTCAGTATTAGTATACACAGAATTATTTATCTGATAATTTCTGTGAATCATTTAAAAAATTATAGCTAAAAATAATACATTTATAAATGTCGACTAAAAAATAAGATATGCAGTGTGTATATCTAAAATTCTGAATAATATTACGTTGGTTTATATAAACTGTATGGTTTATAATATACCTATATATACTGTATATATTTTCTGTACTTAGAGGCTCTGTATAGCCTACATATTCTTATCACAATCATAAAAAGAAGAAATTAACTAATCATATTGTTTAGAAAACACAAAACACTTTAAATAGTTTATAGCTTAAGAAGATTTTCTACGAAAAAGACGATTGTCATTCTTCAGCCACTTAATCTGTATTCCAGAAACAAGGGTTGTCAAGAAATTTTTCAATCAGCTCATGCAATACAAATCATAGAAAGGTTGGCTACAGGAGATAAACAACGATCTTAACACCCTGGGGATAACGTACAATGATTTTAAGACGAGAAGATGAACCATAATTCAAGGACCCAAAAATTTAATTGTCACTAATAATCAGAAAAGCTCAGCAATATAACATAACTGACGAGCAGAGGAGTGCCAGATCTGAGAATATGAAGCAGATGTGGGATAGAAGAAAAAAATAAAACGATCCGCTAAAGACTGATAGTTGACTATAGTGCTCCAATTGGGGCTTAAAATAAGGCATTTCCTGAGTTTACCCTTTTACATCGAAAATATACATTGCATTCAAAAAAAAGTTATATTCAAAGGAGTGTGATTCATATTTTTGAAAAAAAGAAATTTAATCACACTTTTGAGTGTTTTTGAGCAAGTGTCTACTATCAGTTATTTGGTTGCACTCTAACCTACAAAAAGTAACTCACATAGATTTTAGAATCAAGATAAACAAACCTGCGGTACTCTATCAACCCAGTAATTTGAAACAAAAAATAGGAAAGAATACGGAATTAAATTTTATAAGACATGGGTTGCTCCCCTATTGGATTTTGTTAGTGAAATCTGGATTGCGGGTTCAAGAGAGGAAGCAGACTGCAGGTAGTAGAAATGAGATTCCATTTACAAAGGCTTTGAAAAGTCGATATTCGAGCAAAACTGGGAGTCCAAGCATTGAATACTGAAATCATTGAGTATACTGAAGGAGATGGAATCCTACCCAACGAATACTCACGAGAAAAATTTACCTCTTAAGCACTGAAGTATAGATCAATAAGTATAGTTATAGTTTGCACAGATCTCACTGAAGTACAGATGTCTTTAGTTAAATTGTCGTCGATTGGAGTTGTGTTGTCGTCGAAACGAACTGCTCTTCGACTACATTTTTGCCATCGGGTATACGCTGCTTGAAGTCCGTTCAAGTGACAGAACAACGACAGCTGAACGACAACTACAATTATATTAGGTCTATACTAAAACTATTAAACTTTTTCAGTACTAAATTGGATTTTGAATAGTACGCTTATTTGTTACTTTTATTGTGTTGTAGAAATAGATTGTTTTGGGTTCATCCCATAATAGAAGATAAAAATGAGAGCCAATTTAAGTGACTGTTTCTTTCTTTAAGTAAATATGACGACAAATTTTTTTAATATTTTAGAATGAATAAAAGCACTTTTGACTAGGTATTATGTTCTGACATTTTAGCAATGCAGGTATAACACAACTAAAATACAAGTGCACGTACCGTAAAATACAATTGATTACTGATCGGACTTGAACGTAATAGCTGGCCACAGACGTAAAGATTTTTATCGGCAGACTTAACCGTTACGGTTAAATCTGAACAGTTAAGCTTGTACGAATTAAATGTTGACACACACTAACATGTAAAGGTAAGTCTGTGGATAATTCGTCGCGGTTAAGTCTGCACGGACATCGCGCCAGTCCAAACCCGTGGCACTCCACTAACTAGTGAATCAAAAAGCCTGCGATCAAGTCCGTGCGGCCACATCTGCACAAACTTAACCACTCATTGATGGGCAAAAACTGCGCGTAAATCCGCAAACTTGGCAAGTCCTTGGACTGTTGGGCAAACCAACGGTCCAGAAGATAAGTTTCACAGAGTGTAGTTTATGTCCAGTCTTGTTTTATGCGGTCAAAGTGTACAAGTGGTTTTGTAATATGCTTAGTAATATGCTAGACAGAAACAGGCTTTATGTTACGCTATGCTGAATATTTTGTATTTTACTAAAAATGCACCAAGAGAACGATCTCAGTGGGTTAAAAACTGATTAAATATGAGAAATTGTATTGGCCACATGATGCTACTAAAAAAAAATTAAGACGTAATCAGCTAGACGATTTTCAAAATTATTTACAAATGGATGCAAACACTTTTGATTTTTTGTTATCGCTGCTGAGAAATAGTCTTACAAAGAAAGATACAATTATGAGAAAAGCAATTACCCCTGAGGAACGTTTAACAGTAAAATTAAGAATCCTTAATGATGAAAAAATATTTTTTTTATTAATCCTTATTCTTGTTTGTTTTAATAGAAAAGAAATTTAATTTCTTTTAAGTAAATTCTATTATTTTTCATGATACCCGGGTATGTAACACACACACTGCAACGTTTGTTCCAACATAGTTAATACATAAAAATTTCAGAGCACAGGTAAGCCAAAAGTTATTTATTGTTCTAATACATAGGCCTAATAATCAACTTATCCGTTCCCTGGTATGACACGGATAAAAAATGTACATTGTTGGTGCAATGTCAATTGTAATTTAGTTATTTGAAAATTTTTAAAATACAATTATTTTGAGAATGATTTAGAAAAATGAATAAAACATTATAACTTAGCAATACTCTTTTGAATTAGCTTAGAGTTCGAAATTAAATGAATATGTAGGGTTTCGAGATTATAAATATTATTTACAGTACTGCCTTCTGAATCAATATAAAGTTATTCGTTGATTTTAAATAGTATCTATCTAAATAGTTGTTTTGTCAGAGTTACGAAAATCTATAAACACCTTAATAAATTTTAACTGGATTGAACTGAAATTTTTGAAAAGCATGTAGGTATAGATATTGAAGTCACGGATTGCCTTTTGCGTATGCATGGGCTGTGAGGAAGGGAAGTGAAACATTTGCAGTGCTGCCAACCTCAACAGTGATACACTACTCGTACATTTGACTACCGTGCAGTTTCTAGATAGCCTACATTTTGTAAGCTGTGCTTTATTCCGAGAAAATGTTTTCTTCATAAACCTTATAAGAAATAAATCACCTGTAATATTGCCTATAGCTTAATTACATGACTAGAAATGTTTGATTTAGGCCTACTGTAATTACGAATGAATCGCCTTCTTTACTATTGCTGTCATCGGCGTTTTCATTATCAATCTCCTAGTATCTACCTAACCGTTTTCCTTTTTTGCCAGGTGTCAACAAAACTGTTAAAGAATAGCTTCTTCACGTCCTTAATTTCCTTTTTTATTTTTCGAATTGTAAAAAGAGAAACATCACAGTAGTTAGCCGTTCGCTCACCGCTGTTTTTAAGAGGCACGGATATGTAATTTTTTTTTAGCTTCAACTTCACAACATTTTATTACATTGCGTTCAGCACTGTGAATAGTTCGACCACGTATTCGAGAAACCGACATTGTTTTACGGTAACAAACAGTAATATTCAGTTAACAGTTATATTCGTACAGTTAACCTACAAAAGGTTCCGCGATAAAAAAAATATATATATATATATATTATCTGGGTATAGTATAAGTTGTTATGTTTGTCGTACTGAAATTAAAGCAGTCGTGCATGCGCACTGATGCTTTCCCCCTTTACCCCTCGTTGCAAACAAGGGCAAACTCGTGACTCAAATGACTATAGTAATATAATTTATTTTAGTTCATTTTAAAGTCGCATCAACAGCTCGGTCATTAGCGACTACGGTGGGTTTTTAACTTGTGGAAGTTTCCATATCCTGACCGGGAATCGAATCCGGGACCTCCGCGTGATAGTCCAGCGCGCTACCACTACGCTGCGGAGGTATTTAAAATAATTACGTTATAGACATTGGTTAAGTAGTATTTTACTTAGAAAATTATAAATCAGCTGTTCATATTTTTTTAAATGAGTTCATAATGTAATTATGAATTATTTAATTTTAGGATTTTAGGGATTAATTAATTAATGTTAGATTTTAGGTATATGTTAGTGGGGCATATCTTAAGACATCCAGGTATTGGTCTATCAATAATGGAGGGTAATATTGAGGGAGTGAATTGTAGGGGGAGGCAAAGGTTAGAGTTTATAAAGCAAATCACAAATGATGTAGGGTATTACATGTATCTAGATATGTAACGACTCGCGCAGGATAGAACGGCTTGGAGAACTGCATCAAACCACTCGAGAGACTGATGACAAAAAAATGTAATTAACTGCCACATACTTGACCAACCACTTTGAGAGAAATTTATGAAACATTTTCAGGTTTGAGCCCAATTTGAACAGTAATATTTGCTCAAGCATTTCGTAAACCATCTACTCACTATTAATTCACAGATTCATTTATCTGATAATCTCTGTGAATGATTTATAAGGTTGTAGCTAAAAATAATACATTTATAAATGTCGATTACAAAAATAAGATATGCAGTGTGTATAACTAAAATTCTGAGCAATATTACGTTGCTTTTAATACTGTATATTTATTGCAAGTAAAGACTCTATATACATATTCCTATCACAGTCATAAAAAAGTAGAAATTAACTTATCAAATTGTTTAGAAAACATAAAACACTTTAAGTAGTTTATAGCTTAAGAAGATATGTGGTATTTAATTAAAACAAATCGAAAAAGAACATTGAAAAACTTTTCTCTTTAAGAGCCTCTATGATTTATTAACTTTTTACGACGCGTTTTTTTTCTAGTCTGGTTTAATAATTCTATTTAATTATAATTTTAATTGATTATTTTTATTATTGACGTTGTAACTATTTATCTTGTAGATTTTTCTGTTTGTATATTTTTTATTCCAAAAAAATTCTTAATTACAAGAGTTTATGATTTCTGTAATATTATTTTAATCTTTATTACGTTATTAATCAAGAAAATTTATTTTATGAGTTCATTTGGGCAGGCCCGATACAAATTTAGTTTTACTGCGTAGTATTTAATGAGGCCAGTTATTTATTTTTCTCGTTTAATTTTTAAAATCTAACCAAAAAAGCAATTCAGTAACGTTCACTCTGTATTTTCATTTTTAATAATTTGAGAAATGTTTCATAATTTACCGTTTTTTGAAACTTCATTACTGTTAAATATTTTACACTGCTGACATTCCTACAAATACTTTTAGCTTCGTTTACTAGCAACACGGTAACAATTTCTTCAACCCTTTCTGCAGCTGACGTAACGTTCAATCCGCCACTACCTTGGAGTCATGGTGCTTTTTTCTATCCTGTATACGGTCAATTTAAGACTATGTGAGTAACTTTAGACATTTCTAGACGCAGCCTACATTCTCAGCATTCGCTTACTATATATTTTTCTCCTGTCTTCTGTCCATCCGGTGTTCTGTTTTTGCTCTTCATGGAATTCCTTAAAGTCCGTAATTAGTTGTCTGAATCTGGTTCAGTTCATTACGTTTTCTTCGTTTATTTCTCGATATTCTTTCTGACTTCTTTAAACCAGTTATCCGATATTTTATGTTTATTGTTTAGTGTCTCAGAATAATGTTTTACAAAGTGGAGAATTAAAATTAACTTGATGAATCAAAACATGTTACTTTTACCCTCAGAGGACAAACCTGCCCAAAATTATTTTTATATAACTCCTATAAAACAAGCTAACAGAATTCGCTATCTCGGAGTTCTTATGGACAGAAAGCATACGAGGAAAACACAAATAAGAAAAAACCTAAAACTTTAGATATTGTATGCAAACAGCTAAAATATCTTATATCTCGACGATCAGATTTACCTACTCATCTGAAAGTACTTCTTAAGTATTTATGAACAACCAGATCCCAAAAGAATCTGACATAAATGTCACAACACAATGAAAATTTAACACGGTAAATTTTTTTGAACAGTAGAAGACACAACGAAAAGCTTCTTAAAATCATCAAAATTTAGATGTTACAGATCTGACAAATAGAACGATATAAAAAATACAATAAGTAATTACCTATAAAGTCATCCCAACCAACTAGCTCATGATCCAGCCAAAAAGAATTTCCCAACTGTACGACATCTAAAGCAAAAATGGAGCAGAGACCTCTCTGTCTAAATAACGGATAACATCCGTAGTTCTAAACGGAGTATTATTGCCACTGGATACCACTTCTGAAAGTTTTCTCGCCCGTATCCGGGGGATTGCACGGACCATGCAACTCTCGGACCGTGTGCCAACCCCAATGCTTCTCCATGTACTGCTACTTGTCCGTGCAAACGCACGGACATATCCGTGCGTCACACGGACCATGTGAACCTGTCCTGAAATTCCCCGCTGCCCGATAAATTAAATATCATACGGAATTGAGTCGCTCATTGTGCATTTGTTTAGATCATCAGCCGAAAGGCTGGTTTGAACCTCTAAAGTATTAGGTACTAAGTAAAACGAAGAGTAGGGTGGTTTGCCTTCCTTACTGAGTTCAAAATTAAGCTTATCAGCATGCCAGGTCTTCCGAAAAGCACCTACATTCCACTCTGTAAATGATATCTTCACAACATTCACCGCAGGGTCTGGCTGTATAATGAAATTCATTACTTTCAAGGGCGATAACTCTGACTAGTATCTTTTACACCTCTACCTTTTCTGTTCTTTAATAATTCAGTCATTTAATTGGTTGAATATGTGATAAGAACCAGAACTATTTTTTGTAGTCTTGGTACTAACAGATTGAGAGCAAATAATTTAACACTCCATCTTTCAGTTATGAGCATCATTGTACAGTACTATAATAAAAATTAATGATAAAAAATTTCTGTTAAAATTTTTCCATGAAAAATTGGAAAACATTTACAGTTATAATGAGTCACATACAGTCGTATATAAGTCATAAAATCTGATAGAAAAATTACATTTACTATCATGACATTTCGTGTTTTTAATGCTGAATGCATGTTTAAAGATAATTTCTTACATACTGTACATAGTAATTCGGTTAGATTTGCAAAACACTCATTTGTCCCTTCCCTCGCCGTATTTATGTAAGGAACTTATCAACCTTATGAAATTAGACGAATACATTCGTGTTATTTTATCCTTGTAGACTTGCACGACATTGTAGACTAAGCACCGTTTAAAAGAAATTAATATCTTATATGTAATTATTTGCTTGTACTACTTTTAATTCCTGCACGAATTTATCTCAAAATTGAAATGAATTATTAATATTTTATGAATTACAATTATTGTTTTGTTTTACTAATTCGTTCATTAAATAATTCTTCCCCGTGTCAAGGTGTTTACAAACAGCAAAAGGAAGGAATAAGTCATTCCTGAATTAACTTTCAGACTCCGCTTACAATGTCTTACCAAAGTATTTGTATAAAAGTACTTTTTTTACTTTTGAGACCTCATAGGATCGCTCTAGTTCAAGTTTAGGTCAGTTCCAGTGTTGGGTTTCTTTGAAAAGCGCGCTCTCCTAAGCGTGGCTTCATATCGTTTGGCCCACATTTTCTGAAAACGTTCCGATCTCTGTTTCCGGTCTTCGTCGGTAAACACCCTGTTGTACACTCTTCTGGTTTTTGGTTCGAATGTCACCATATTAGTCTTGACTAGTTGGTTGTACTTAGCTGATTTTGTTAGCAGGTCTTGTTTAGTGATTCCAAGTTCCTCCACATCACGCTGTACATCCTTCAGCCACCCAGGTCTTGACACCTTATTCCAAAAATGTGTGATCAGCCGGTTCACAAGTCCGGACTTTTCGGCTCTGAGTATGTGTCCTAGGAATGATATTCTTTTCTTTCTAAAGTTATGTGTTAGTGGAGGAATTAGTTTGTAGATTTCTTTGTTTGGGATTAACCGCCACTGTCCTTCCTCCATGTGCCTTTTGTTCATGCACTTCCTAAGTATTTTTCTTTCTATCGTCTCAATTCTATCGGTGTCTCCTAAGCGATATGGCCCGAATAACGTTTCGCTCGAAAAGTGGATGTCTGGGAGAAGCACTGTTTGATAGTATCTTAGTTTAATTTTGGTTGACAGACATTTCTTGTTGTAGATTTTTTGAGCGGTTATCAGAGATTTCTTGAGTTTATTAATTTTTTCTTGCCATATGGGTCTTTCATTGAGACAATTGACTTTTATATAAATAGAATAAATAAGTAGGTCTACTTTATATTTTACCAGAAATATTGTGACGAAGTTAATTTTTACAATATTGATGTTCAATCTTTTCGATTCTATTACCGTTTCTAAAGTTTTTTTTTTGTAATTACAACTGAATAAAATTCTGTTATAAATAACCTGTAATAAACCTTTTCATTACCCCTTTTCTATGTGTTGGCGGATTATCCGCGAATTCCGCAACAGTAATTACTGCAAATAATTGAGAGTTTACTGTACTAATTTAATTTAATATATTATAATTTAAGAAATTTGATTGAAATCCCTAATAATCCTTCAAAATATATCGGTTATAATAAATTCAAAAAGAGAAACGTAAAGATGCTTTTGAAATCGAAATTTCACATACACAAATCTGTTCCCAAAGGAAAAAGGATTTGTATTCTTTGTCAAGAAAATGTCCTTTGCAGATTTGAAAAGATCAAAGTATGTTTTTTTTATTTCTTGGAACGTTACCTATTCCGACAACCTCGATAATAAATTAATACATAAACTATATTGAAATGGAACAATGCCAACTTAAATTTGTATCAATTATGTATTTATATAACTATAAATATAATTTATGCACTATATTATATAATTGATAAATTGAAGGAAAACAATGATTTCATGTTATAAGTTTATGTGGTATATATTTTATTTCGTGTCACATTTATAGAATATCTTAATATGTTTTATATGTTTTACAAAACGTGAAATGTTTGTGTAATTGGTTTTTGGTTTATTGTATTTTCCGATACAGGAAATGATAAAAATATAATTTATTGGTTCAATGTCATGTGATCAGTTAAATTAAGTTTTTATTTTAGTAGTATAACCTATTAAGTAATGAAATACTGGAGTTAAGTTTTAACAGGAAATAAAATAAGTTTCTGTTAAAAAACAATAGTGGCGGTCGAACGGAGATAAAATTAAAGATTTTGTGTGAACACTCACGCGACTTTCTCTTGACAATGTAAATAATGAATAATATAACTTATGTTAAGGGGAGTCCGAAGGGCATTTTGGAAAAAAGTCGTTTATGCGAAAAAAATAATATTACCCGGAATTTTCCCTTTAAAATGATGATAATTTAAAAAATCTGATGGATAGAAATTGTGTAATTTTTTCGTGTAACTGTATCGACTGAAATGTACATACTTTGATATTTCGTATTTATTTTCTTGCATTTTCTTTACAGGAAAAAAAGTTTTAGTAGGTTATTTGTTTTCCTTAGGTTAGGAAAAAGTGTAATAGAGTTAGGAATTTTTAAAAAAACTGAATGAAGTAATTAGTAAAAATGTGAAATAACCACCTATACTCTGAATTGCAGTACAGCTCTTATGAGAACCCGTTGTATTATCAGGCGTACGGAAAACGTTAGGCACTGCAAAAACAATAACTCTCCTCCAACGACACCATCCGAAGGTCACTGACAAAAATATTTAGAGTTTCGCTTACCACGCTCTAACAAGCTAATTTTTTATTAAAAAATTTTGAAAAATATACTTTTGCTTCCAAATGAATTGTATTTTATTACGCTATAAATGTTATTAGTATACTCTGATATTTAGATAAAATACGCTCGTACAAAGTTTGACGTTTAAATCTCGTCACATTTTCTGCGTTTCATACCATATAACTTTTTCTTTCAATGACGGCAAAAGTGTTTTATTATTTCCGTATAAAATATAGAATTTTCTTAGTATTTTGATACATGATAAGTCATATATTGGACGAAAACAAAAATAATAAACGAGTTTAAAAATCACTGATTCGAAAACAGGTCAAAGGTAAATAATGGGTTGCGTTTCGTATTCCGAGAATCTCTGAGTCATTTTGATACCTGTAAATCTATACCAAACGTACAGTCTATTTTCTAATTCCGACAGTAAAAGAGGATATTCAAACAAGAAATAATTGTTGTTGTTTATTTATAATTGTCTACGATATTTGAACAACAACTATTCTTTACTTTAAAATAATTACAAAAGGCAAATTGATAAACAATTATTCATTACCGCCGGCCGCATTGGCGCAGTTGGTAACGTGCTCGCCTCTCATCATGCGGTCTTGGGTTCGAATCCAATTCAGGCACGGCATCTTTTCATACGTTACAAAAAAAAATCATTTCATCCTTCACCGTCTGCATTAGCAGTAATTGCAGAACAGTCGGACGTTAAACCAAAAAAAAAAAAAAAAAAAAAAAAAAAAAAAATTACTGCAATAATTGTTAGTACCTGATCTTTAAAATGATACAATATTAAGTATTTTTCGTATTACATTCGTATCATTACGTATCAGTCAGTATATACGTATTCAGTATTACATGTCAAATCATACTACACAGGTTGATAGTGATACATATTGTGGAATTTCAGTGAAGAATTTTCGTTAAGATAAATATTTAAGTCTTAGAGCATGTGCCCTAAAATTTAAAATTAGATATTTCTTAGTTCTCTGTGCCAGAAAGTAAAAAAAAGTTTTAATGACTAATTTTCAATCAGTTTTGTGTTCGGAGAAATGATTAATTGTTTTAATAGGTAAATTATTGTTTGGGTAAAAAAGTTCAAAAAGAAACTCAGTTGAAGTTTTACAAGAAATATTTTGGCTGTGACTCGTGGGTACTTGGGAGGAAAACGATCCAGGCACCGGACACGCGGTTCTTGAGAAGCGTTCAGAGGTGTAGTCTGATAGATAATATTAAAAATTAGGAAGTTCGGGCGTATTTAAATGGTTTTTCTCTTTTATAAGTAGTGTGTAAATACAGAGAAAAATAAAAGAACATTTGGTTCGAAAAAGTGAGGATAAAATTGGTGAAACGAGCATTCAACTCTATTCCTGATGGACGAGAGATATGGGTAGGCCACGAAAAAGATAGACAAATAAGTCGGAACAGATCGAAAGACCTAATACATGACAGGAAGAAAAGAAGAAATAGAAGAATAAGATAATTGTTTTAACATTCCTATAATTTATAGATAATTTAATAGATTATTGAACTTAGTTTTTCTAATAAATACAATTTTTTAATGATCAGTTTGTAAACAAGTTGCAAACAATTTTTTCTTAAAAACTAGATTTCTATTACAGTTGGGCTTGTTAACTTTATTTTTAAAATTATTGTAGGGCATACAAATCATTAATTTTAGATATTATATGAAATATCAACTCACTAAAAAATTTGATGACAAATTGTCTTCGAACCAATTTGAACATAATGCAAGTCAAATATACGGTTTAGTACGAGTAAATTCCAATTAGGCCTAACGTTATGGTTTGTGGTATGTATTTTGAATCTTGGTTTCTCGGCTCGTAACGGAATTTTCTTGGTCGGTAACAATTAGATAGCTACATCACTTCGACCTGACAGTACCAACCATACGGAACGTCATAAAATATTTTTATAAAAATTTCACTTAATTTAGGGAGACATAAAACTTTTTAGCATTCAGAGACTTATTCAGGATACTCCCTGACAACTAAAGAGAGCGTAGAGGTGAGACCTCATCAGCATTTTATATTACATAATATAGGCTACTTTATTTAATACCTTTTAAATAACTATAACTAATAATATTTTTATTACTTTATTGTTAGATGCAACAATAAAGGATGATGCTTCTTTAAGTCATTTGTATAATTCATTCGTCACTTTTGTTATATTTTATTGCACAAAAATAAGTACCTACCTAATTTCTTTTGAAAATAGCTATTTCAAATTGTTTTTTGTACTGAATTTTCGTAACTCCGAAGAACTTATGAAACGCCCTGTATTAAAAGATACGAGAGCAAGCATTGGCAACGTTGCTTGCAAGTGATTGGCTAGCTATGAAATGGGTAGGGGGCAATGCGTACGCTCAGAGCTCATCAACTTTGAAACATAGTATAGACAGTGGTTACCGATATACTTTTATGGTTGAGGTTTAATTAACTATACTCTCTCAGGAATGGTCGGCCTGATTCTGTACAAGAATACACCTCCTTTACACGGCATAAATATCACACTCATCTCCTTGGGTCGTGTCTTTCCTTATTATTCTTTTATAGAACAGATAAGGGACACATGTTAGGGATTCAAACGAAAAATAACGTCTGATCTTTGTTGAAACAAGCAAATTAATGAAGAGGAAAAGATTGGAACTGGTTTTAGAGTGTATAACCAGGAGTCAATTTGACAGAATACTATAAAGCTCAGATCACACGAACGACAATGTAAATACAAAATTCCGGATAGTAACAAAATTTAATGGAAGTAACAAGAAAAGTATGAGAGTGCACACACGGGCGACAGCAACAGAGCGACAGTCGGCGGCTGTCGCTTTGTGTACACTTCGGTATTGTCCGTAAGCAAGCGACAAAACTTTCGTTGTTCGCAGTCAGAACCAACTTACACATGACTACAATCCAACAACGACAATCCAACAACTCCCTAGCGCTGACTTCACTCTTTCAACTCCCAGTACGTTACGGCACAAGTATTGTGAAACTTCTATAACTATAACTTCGTTCAAGTCCGAACAGGTGTCAATTGTATTCTACCGTGTGTCCACTTGTTTTTTATAACAGAACGCACGAAAATGGTCCGATGGTAGTTGAAGCATTGTTGCCAGATTGCTGCCCGCACATTTATTAGAGTCGGCAAGAATTTTAAGACATCTCCCTAACTAGCAGTCTTAACCTTTTTTTTTAATCAAAAATAAATCCGGAAAAAATACTATGGGTTCCTATGGTGTGACCTTTGGGTCAGTTGTGCGCGCACAAAGTTAGATAACATAAATTTTGCGACATTTTTCGCTTTTGACAACGATTAACTTTTTTTGAAATCGACTACATATATTTTTTTATTATATCGTTATAAAATGCAAAATTTTAGCTTTAATTTCATATATTATTTGTCATAGGTTACAGAGGGGGAAAATAGTTATTTGACTTTAAAATATGACTAAAAACATAAGATTGACTCCATAACTTACCCAACTCGGTGATCCTTTCGTTTGCGCTCTGTCGGTCTAGAATTCTCATTCCAAGAAGCTTTTTTAGAAATGATACAAAACATTCAAACTACCATACGTAGTTTTTGTTTCGAAAATGGACCTATTCCGTTATTTCACATCACATAATCTTAACTTTAAAGTCGTCTCATGTAAACGCATCTTTACTATTATTACTGATTACTCCCACTCACTATAGTTAATTGTAGATATTGTTTGCACGTTTATTAATACACATTCGTTGCTTGTTTGCTTCGCAAGTGTTCTGTTCAATACATAATGAATCTTTTGGAATTGGCTCCTATTATATCTACTAAGAAAAGAGCTATGTTTCCTTTAAGAGAAAGGAACATTGCATAATCCGCGAATTTGTTTAAATGGACACGATATGATACTGAACACCACTGGCCAGGATCGTTGGGTGTGTAATAAAGCAATCTGCAGAATTAGTAAACCTCTAAGCAGCGACACATTTCTCGCTAATACGCAGTTGGATTAACGAACAATCATTTTCTTCATTTATAGTTGGTGCAGAGTTCGCATCAAAATTGGTGCGAAGATGTAATTTTTAATAAATTTTTGTTATTTTTTTGTATTTTTAAGTTTTAATGTTTTATAATTGTTTGATCTTAATTGTTTCGTAATTTGTTAAATAAAGCTTGTAAGTAATTTGTGAAACTTGTAAAAGAACAAAGGAAAAAACAACCAAAAATAAAATAAAAATGAAAACAACCGAAAATAAAAGAAACAGGCGATTGCTGGTCGACGGTACCGAGCACTTGCTGGCGATTGCTGGGTCGAACCGTAAAGGTGCATTCACACGATCTTTTGATGATGTGAAAATAACGGAATAAGTATGTCCTCGAAAATATCACTGGAACAGGGTTTTATTTATTGCCCAGAAACACGAATATGGCATTCTACGAGGTGTGGCTATTAAATAACGAGACTGACGTAAAAAATTTTATTTTTATTTTATACATAATCACGTATTGTCACCTTCAATATATACTCCTTCTCTATTCCTCCATGCAAATTTTCCATTGTTGGAAACCGTAGTGGAAGTCATCTTCCGTCAGCTCCTTCAGGATACATGCCGCTTTCTCTTTTGCAGCTTTTACAGACTCAAATCTTGTCCCTTTTAATGCAGATTTCACCGTAGGGAACAGGTAGAAGATAACATGTGATGAAACGTGGTTTTTTACTTATGATCCGGAAACGAAGCGCCAATCCATACACTGGAAGAGCCGAACTTCACCGAGAACCAAAAAAGCTCGAATGAGCAAGTCAAAATTTAAAGCAATGATGATTGTTTTTTTTATATCCATGGGGTTTTGTACCTTCACTGGATTCCTGAAGGTCAAACAATTAATCAATATAACTTCCTTGAGGTACTTTCTAAACTACGTCAAAGTGTAAGGAAAAACCGCCCCGAAATATGGAAGGACAAATCATGGGTTCTTCACCAAGACAATGCGCCAGCTCATTCCGCGTTATCTGTCAACAGGTTCCTAGCCAATTACAGCATCTCAGTGTTAGAATATCCAACTTATTCACCAGATCTTGCACCATGTGACTTCTACCTGTTCCCTAAGGTGAAATCTACTTTAAAAGGGACAAGATTTGAGTCTGTGGAAGCTGTAAAAGAGAAAGCGGCACGTGTCCTGAAGGAGCTGTCAGAAGATGACTTCCAGCACTGTTTCTATCAATGGAAAATTAGCATGGAGCGTTGTAGGGATAGAGAAGGAGTGTATATTGAAGGTGACAATAAGAGATTTTGTATAAAATTAAAATTAAACTTTTTACAACGTCAGTCTCGTTAATTAATAGCCAAACCTCGTATAATTACACGATACTTTGTTATATTTTAAAATTTTTACAAACTTATGTAACAATGGTAAGTAGTGAATACCTGACTCGAACTACACTTAATGTCCAACTGAAGGAAGCACAGAGACAGCACAATAATGAATCGCTCACTGACTACTGCACGTGGCAACTTTTCAGTTTGCGTGCGGGGAGTGGAAATGCTTCATCTACATAGCCACCATCGGACCATTTTCGTGCGTCCTGTTATAGTTGTGTTATTCCTTCATTACTAAAATGGCAAGACATAATTTGTAGTCACAAGTATTTTTATTCACTCTAAAATATTCAAAAAATTTGTCTTCATATTTTCTTAAAGAATGAAACTAAATGGCTCTCATTTTTATTTTCCATCATGGAATAACCCAAAACAATCTATTTCTACAACCCAATACAAGCAGCAATAAAGCTTTCCTCTTTAAAATCCATTGTAGTACTCAACAAATTTAATGATTTAGTATAATAAGTGCAAGAGTAGTTCAGCTGTCGTTGTACTGTCGATTGAACGGATTTCAAGCCGCGTCTCTTCAACGACAAAAAAGTAGTCAAAGCGTAGTCCGTTTCGATGATAACACAACTACAATCGGCGATAATTTTGTAGTTGAACTGTCGCTGGATTGTCGCTAGTGTGAGTTGAGTTTTAAACTTTATTGTTTTTATTCGTATTACAGATGCTATTTTTTTGCTCATCGTGTACAAGATAAACTTTCAAATGATATTTTAGTAAAATGTTTAAATTTAATTTATAATGTCGTGTATAAAAACAGTAATATGAACGTGTTATTGCTAATGTTAAACCAGTAATACAGTACAATATAATGTTATTTTTATGATTATTATCTTAGGTTATTTTTGTAATGATCATGTTATTCTATCATAAAAGATGAGAAAAACTGTAGAAAATTTCATCATGAAATTTGTTGCCGTTATTTACGTATATATTTATATTTATATATAAATATTATTAAATAACAACATTAATATGTACATTATTTATTACAAATGTAGTAATTAATGTAATACTTGTTGGTATTCAATAGTAAATGAACACCTGATAATGTTAGCACTGACATAAACTGTTTAATTTAATGGGTTTTTTATGATTTTTTACTATTATTTTTATTTCTTTGGTTAATGTCAAAGAAGTATTTAATATTGTACTTCAACACACTGAAAGTAACCTTTGTTTTTTTTTTTGACTCATTGTCTTCTTCTCACAATCAAGGTTTAGGCTTCCGCTAGTTACGACTCACAACAGCGATAAATATTGGATATTGTCATCTTTTGCGTGGCCTCCCAACATCTCTCCTCCCCTCCGGCTTACATCGAAATCGATATTCTACAATCTTCCCATTCATGTTTTAAACATACTATTCCGTTCTTAGTCCTCATTTCTTCGTTGGTCCCTTAGGTTACAACCCTTTGTTCTCAACAAGAATCGCATGTCTGCTGCCTGTACTCTACTCTCTTGTGGTCTTGTATTGATCTTTGACTCATTCTTTTAAAATTCATTATGAGAAAAGCTTTGAAGAGGTATGTTTTCTCTTCACTTATGCAAGTGCCTTCAGGATATAAGCTAAACAAAATACTGTAACATTTTTTTGGGAGTAGTTGATGCAGTTGATTGTTTATTGTAAGAAATAATGTATTGTATCGGGTGAAGTGTGTTGGATAAGGATATTAGTTCACTATAAATGAGATATTTTGAATGGGAATTCTAAGAAATCAAAAATAGTAAAAATGTTTGTTTTTGTTTTGTTTCTTTATACGGGGTTCGAGTATAACAGCGGTTAAGTTAGACAGACCTCATAATTGATCGAAGATTCTGTATTAACTAACAGACCACAGGTATAAAAACAGTTAACGTCTTTGTAATAAGTCAGTCATGGTTGAGTTGGGAGAAACAGTGTTATCGGGCTGTTTTGAAATATTGTCGTTATGGACCGGTTCTGAACTACGTTAAAAGTGGTTGAACGTACGGGTAGTAGCAAGTCGTTGTGGAAGAAAAATCGATCGTTTCATTGTTACTATGCCTTAATTAAAGTCTTTAAGTTTAAGCTTAAGTTCTGTAATTGATTTAATTTTTGGAATTTAATTGTATTTGATAGTAGGTTAAGTTTATTCATTAATTGTAGAAAAAATATTTAGTTATTATAAGTTTATTATTATTTAATAAATCCAGATCCCGAACGAACATAGCCTTACGTCTTACAATTCTGTTACATACGCAGGCTCGGAGAAAAAACATAATTGCTTCATCTGTTTCTGTTCAGGAGATACACGTTTTTGTAATGAAGTGTTGTATTGCGCTTTTTCCATAGATTGCTCCTAATTTATTCTTAAATGTTCCTTTGAGTGCTCATAAAGTATTACAGAAATAAAAGATGCAAATGTATTATACTCTGTCAACAAGGCTTTAAATATTCTATTAACTGCTTCAGAGTATAATTCTACTAGAGAGTAATCATCATTCTATTTGATGAACAATATTATATTAAACTTTTTCAGAAGTTTTGTTAAAACTAACGGTTCGCAACATTGCCCTTATTGCAAATTACTCCTCAATTGTGTTTTGACTAGGCAGCGCTTGTATATAAATAACCTTCAAGTTTAACACACTTCAATTACAATTAACTTTTTCTAACGCCGCTAGTCTACCTTTCACTCGTTTTTTTACCAGCATTAAGTACAATGATCAATTGCTTATTTATTTTTTAGATTTTTCTGTTGTATTCTTTATCCTTCGAGAACGTTCAATGATTTTTATTATTAATTTTTTTTAATAAAATCGGCTACCCTTTTCTTGGTTATTTGGTTTTATGTAAAAAGTGGTAAAATTATTTATAAATGTTTCTACGTAACGCGTTGCGTACTGAAGTAGTTTCTTCGTGACGGGCAGTTAGTGTGCAATTGATATCAGGTTATAAGTAGGAGTCAATTTATTATTTGAATGTAAATGTCCATATGTATTTTTAGTTTAATTTCGTTTAAATCTTGGTTAATTTTTAAAAAATTTTGTGTAATAAATTAAGTCTGTTGTTAATTTATGTAGTTTAAATTTTTTGCACTCGATCTGCAAGTTCCAGGGCTACAAGAAATAGTTCTGTTTCTTATCACATGGTCAACCAATTATATGACCGAAGCATTAAAGAACAGAAGAGGTAGAGATGTAAAAGACACTAATCAGAGTAATTACCCCACTCTGAGAGTAATGAGTTTCATTTTATAGCCAGACTCTGTGGTAAATGAAGTGCAGATGTCATTTGCAGGGTAGAAAAAAGATGATTTTGAGAGGCCTGGCATGCTGATAAGCAGACTTTTCCACTCAGTGAGGAAAGCAGTTGTAAACCACCTCACTCCTCAATATAAAGTAAAATTTATTATTTATTATTAATTTTATTGTAAAACTTCTAGGGGTTCAAACCAGCCCTTCGGCTGATGACCTAACTAACAACAACAATTTGTGAATAAATATTTTTATAGGAAAATTTTTTAGGAGTTTTTTGTTATTTAAAAAAATAACAAGATTCTGAAAGAGAATATTTATGTTCAAAGTTACAACAAAAGAAACAAACCGATTACTATGTTGCAAAACACTAATTTATTTGAACATCCTACTTATCTTACTTATTCAGGGAAAAATGTACGCCTATCAATAAATTACCGCAATCTAAATAAAGTTATGCTAATTTGCGTTTGTTTAACAAAAAAAACTGAAAAATTATTTGATGGATGATATGTTTTACGGTGACAACAATTTCTTTTTAATTATTGTTTTATTTAAAAAATAAATTTCAAGGAAAATCTGAAGATAGGCTAATATTTTGCGATTATAACAAATTTTATTAATTTATAAAAAAGCCTAACAAGGAAATATGTAAGTTACAAAAAACATATTATAAAGCTCTTGGGTTTCCTAACAACAAATGGGAGGGATAATGTGTATCAACTTGAAAAAGCATCTTTTTCATCAATCGTTGCCCTAAATTACATTATAACAAAACCAAAATGTAAATGGCAATGACAGCATTGAGTACGTACTAGAAAACCGCTTGAACTGACAAAAACACTACAATACGCTGTGATAATAAAGGACAGAAAACAAAGAAGAGATTTACTATTATAAGAGTTGTAATGAAAATGTGAATAAAGAGGGATTGAGAAAAGTAGGACAGAAACAGAAGAGATCCTTCAACTTTTTCTGTCTGTTTGGTACAAGTACAAACATACATATACAAAATCTGGTGGGCACACTCACACGACTTTTTTTCCAATGCAAATAAAGAAAAATATGACGTATGTTTAATCATGGTGAACGAAGAAAAATAAAAATCAAACTTCTGTTCGACTTAAAAATGCGGAAATTCTGTAATTTCCTTTAAACTAAGCTCTACAGTGAAAAATACCCACTTAAAATTAAAGTTTAAGGTTTTTTCATTTTCTATAACTTTGATTTTATACAATTTCTTATAAAATGCATACTATTTATTTATTTTTTTATTTATTTATTAATGATACACACTTTTTTCAATTTAACAGAATACATAATTTAGTACAGTATGGTCGCGGTAATCCGAACCCCTGATACACCGAAACCTCCAGTAATCCGAACTGTCACTTATTACCATATTTTTAATTATTTTTACACCATTTTGAAACCCGTACCAATGAACACCAACTTCGCGATACTTAATTCAGCAGATTTAAAACACCTAAAATGACTAACATAAATTACTAGATAATAATATATTACGCTGCTTATAAACTGATAAATATCACCAAGTTTCTGATAAAATCTCCAACAAATCCGATCCCACAAAGGTTATCTTGCTCTTAAAATGATTAAAAAATGGGTACCAGAAAATGTACATTTTGATTTAAATTTTCTAGAACCTACCTAATAATTTAAATAATTTAAATTTTCTAGAACGACCTTCCTGAAAATAAAAAACATTATTAAAGTCAACTTCTAATTCTCTTATTGAATCACTCTGTACAATATATGTTTATTTGTAATAGTTTATTTTTGTTTCTGATATTGCGCTAATATTATGTATTATGTGTTGTATTTGTGTATGAAGAAATAGTTAAATTCAAGGGAGTTAGTTAACGTTAATTTTTTTTTTCATTTTTTTCTCTAAAATAATGTAAAGTATATTATTGGTAGAGGTTTTATCATTTATTATTAACATTTTAGTTTTGTTATCATAAGTTGTAATTTTTACTTACATTTCTATTTTGTCTGTTTTTTATTTTTTTTTATTTTATACAGTACTAACGTGTTTTTTTATGTTATTTGATCATTTCCCCTTTTGTGTGACTTATTTTTTTATGTAATGAGTGATGTGATATTGGTATTAACTGTTTTTAATCAGTGCTATTATTTTTATCAGTGCTATTATTGTTGTAACGTAGTTTTATTTTTGTGCTACGTATTTTTTGTAATTAGAGTAATCCTCCTCCAAGCACGGGCTTTGCTCTTTTGGAGGTGTAATAAAAGAAATAAATAAATAAATAAATACGAGTATAAAGTTTTTACAGGTGACTGAAATAACAACATTCTGTAAATTTAATAAAGTTTTATTTTAATTTGTGAACTCTGATGATGGTGGATCCCCCGAACCATGCTAATATAAAGTAGGATTTTATATAAAAAGGTAAAAAAACCAAGTAATATAGCAGCTGTCAGTGAAAAATTAAATATTTTTACAGTATGATTTTTAGTTTTAGTAAATTGATTTGTATTCGAAGAATTAATTACGTAACTTCTGTAACAAAAAATTTTATAACATCAAAGTATGAATTATAAATGAATAGCTAACTGAAGCTGTACTTTATCCCACGTACTTTTTATTTTGTGGGTTTCAGTTGTATTATTCTCTTTGAATTGAATTGTATTCAATTTGATGAAATATAAATTATTATTATTATGATTAATTACAACTCGCCATTGGCGAAGGATCACAGCGGTTTTTAATTTTCAAATAATAATTTTTTGTTGTCTCGTAAAAAAAAATATTTTCATATGCGACAAATGATAAATTTAGACCAAGGAATTAAGAAGGCATGTTAATCAATGGTAATCAAAAAGAACTAGTACATGATTACCCCAGGAAAGATCAACGAAGACCATAAAAAAATCTGTCAGGAAACGATACGACTTTAAAATAATTAAAATAAAATATAATTAAAATTATATAATTTATATAATAATCTAATTAAAATAAAACATTATTTGTTTTTGTGACCCCTAACGTATGTACGTTGCTCTCTGTGCAATTTCGAACAGTAAGCAACCCCTTGACGCAATGCGATGAAGATGATCTGTATGACGTGTAAATAAGGTACATCACTCAGGCCAACCATTCCTAAGAAAGTGTAGTTAATTGAAACCCAACCATTAAAGTACACCGGTGACCAACGTCTAGTATTCAAATCTGTAATATAAAAAAATTAATAATAAACATAGTAAATAAGAAATATTGTAATTTTAAAAAAAGATAACTTAAAATAAAGATTAAGCTACTTTATCATCCTTTATCTTACTTGCATGTCAGACATCCTTGATAGTTACTGTAATCATTACGCCTCTATAGGAATAAAAAAAGCCTGAAATCTATATTTCAGGCATTTATGAAACCTAATAATAGATTATTCGTACGCACTTAAAAATATATAGTACATAATTTTAGACTGCCCTTTCTGTTTTTAAAAATAAACATAACAAAGAAACACTTGATTAACTGAAGTACTGACTTTTTAAGTAGTGAGTAAAGTGTGAATTCAAAAGAGTGTTTAATAAATTAACTTCACTTTAGTGGCGCCATTAATCATGGCATGGAAAATTTTAATTTAGATTACAGACTACTTATGATTTATATCTAAAGAAATTAAATATAATTTTAAAGAGGAATATGGATGATTCGTATGGAATACCCAGAACGTGTACACTTAGATTGATGTTAAGTAGAAGGAATAATACATAAATATACTTTTATGAATAATTACTTTAAGTTTAAACACATAAGTAGATCTCCGAGATAGCCGGGTCCATCAGCTGTTAAAACCTCTCCTTAATTTGTTAAGTAACAACGATTGAAATAGCGAATTGTTATGGTAGCCAATTGAGAGCCAGACATGAACAAGACTAGGTATATGTACGCTTTTTTAGTTATATCCCAACTGTGAAGGCAATTTACAACGCAATTAACATGTTTTCTCTCCGTTACTGTTGTTTCAATTGTTCGCGCCTTGCGCTTCTTAGTTTCACATCAACTTAGTTCAAATATGTTCTCTTTTGCCCGCTTGATACAGTATTACGTCATTTTACTTCCTTTTCGCCCCACCTTACCCCTACTTATCATTCCTGTTATCTGGGTCTTTCTTCCTTTGTTTCACTCTCTGCGTGTCGTGGCTTGTGACTGAATGCAATGGTTGCTTCACTCGTAGCGCCTTCCAATGGCCAATAGTTGGAAGTGCAAGGCTTTATGTACTTTGTTGTTCTATATTCATGTTGTGTTTATGTGTGCTAATAGTGTTTATGCTAGCTAAACTACACTTACGTTTTATTCAGACTTTGCAATCGTTACCGGTGCTTCAACCATCGACTTCACTGCTGCGCTTCTTGCTGTACAACTTTTTGCTTCGCGTATTCGATAGGAGATTACGAGCGGTAACATAGGAGGTGCATTCGCCGTCAAGAATATGACTGGCGCCATTTATGTTGCAGGTGCTCTCGATTATGAAGCTAGAAAACGGTATGAGTTGCGTCTTGCTGCTTCAGATAACTTGAAAGAAACTACACAATTCTTGTTATTGACGTTAAAGATATGAATGACAACCTTCCAGTTTTTGAACGACCAACTTATCGAACTTAAATCACAGAAGAAGATGACCGAAACCTTCCAAAACGTGTTCTTCAGGTGACTGGAACAGATGAGGACATAAATACACCTCAGAATATAGTTTATATTCTAAGTGGACAAGGTATTGACCCAGACTATCCAGCAAATAGTAAATTTTATATAAATAGAACTACAGGAGAAATATTTGTTCTCAAACCTCTTGACAGAGATCAACCCAATGGTCGGCCACAAAGAAGGTCTACTGCCTTCGCTCAAGATGAAGGTGGTGAAGGCCTTGTAGGTTATGCTGGTGTTCAAGTAAATTTTAAGAAGTCAACGACAATGCTCCAGTGTTTCCACAAGGTTTTTATTTTGGAAATGTTACAGAAAATGGAACAGCTGGTACGGTAGTGATGACCATGACTGCTGTAGATTACGATGATCCTACAGTAGGTACAAATGCTCGTTTAATATATATATAAAGAAAAATGTTATTGAAGAGGAAACAGGATCACCTATTTTTGAAATTGAATCAGGATGGGCTAAACACCTACCGTTATTCTCACCCCAGCATTTTCCCTTCCATTGGTGACTCATAATGATATAAACAAAATCTATTTTCAGCACTAAGGTTTCATTTGTACAGCGTGTTTTGCTTTCAACGTGTAAAGTTGTACAGGAAATTAAATGCTTTAGTTTAGCTGTGAAGCGCGCAGCTAGTATCTGAAGTTGGCTAGTTGGTAACGTATGGAATTTTATATAAATTTTACAACTATCAATTAATTAAAAGACAATTATAAACAACCATATTTTTGTTTTAACATAAATAATGAAAATTAATTAAGTAAAATAAATACCTTGATACATACTATTTACATAATTTCTTAATTACTTAAGAAAATATTTATTTGCTCAATATTTTATGTAGCGTAGAAATTATTCCTCTGTAAGTTAGTTATTAAGTTAAAGAAATCAATACAAATAAGGAGTAGAATTAATTTTCATTATTTTATGTAAATTTTAATATACTGTATTAATTTTAATGTATGCAAGATGTATTCAAACGTACAGTCCGTGCCATAAACAACAATCATATAACACAAGCAAACAGATAGTCATTTATAGCAACAACAACCATGAACAGAAAAAATTTTGTTCGTATTATATCAAGTAATAAATGGCAGATAAAAAATATTTTATTCTGCTACTTAAAACAATTAAAGATTTAGTTAAGAAACATTCGTTTTCTAAAGTACGTTCAAATTATTTATTATTAAATCAAATTTCTCAGCAATCTTATTGGTGGTGTAGTGATAAATTTCCAGACTACAAACCTAAAGATCTCTAGTTCGGTCACTAGCTAGGATCTGGAAGGAACTTATTACTCCGTTTAGCAGTTACTAAAAAATTCAAATAAGTTACTATTGCATTCATCTCAATAAGTTGTAAAAATTATTAAATGATAAAAAATTGGCAACATGAGCATACCATTTAAATTAAACATAAAAGTTTAATTCTACCTCATATCCAATATGCGACATTAGTTTCCGTTATTTCATCACACAATAATATGAAAAGTGTTTTTAAATTCAGGAAAAGTAATTACGTATATGATATGAGAAAACTTGCTAACTCTAGAACTAATTATTTAGCATTAACATAAATTCTGGTTAGTATAGTACTGTATAATAATTAGGAAAACTAAAAGAATATTAATGTAAAAGTGTAAATGCATTTTAATTTAAACATCTCTATATTGTTTTGGAAGTTATTTTTTAAGGTCTCGTTGGAAGGTCTTCAGGTAAATGTGTGTTAGCCAATGAAGTCGTTTTAGAAGATGGTTTTACCAATTTTACAGTTTACTTTGAAATAATTTTTGTAAAATTGTTTTAAAATTCCCTAATGTGTGTACGTTGCAATCAGTTCAATTCAGAACAATAAGCAACCCCATGACCCAATGAGATGAGGATGATGTGTGTGATATGTAAATGAGGTGTAGCCTTGTGCAGACCCAGGCCGACTATTCCTAAGAGGCTGTGGTTACTTGAACCCCAATCATCAAAGTAGATCGGTAATCACTGTTTAGTGTTCAAATCCGAATAAAGGATATAAAATAAAAGATATACCTTTATACTAGTATTTGAACAAGGAACATTTGTCTCCGAAAAGCAACTGTTAAATAGCTGACTCGCGGCGACGATTTTGAAATTGTAACATACAAAAATTCATTGATATTGTTTACAAATAATCATATATTGACACATTTTTATTATTTGATATTCTCGTACAAAATCTTATTGTTATTTACTAAAATAAATAAAATAATTTTGATGTTTATATTTTTACTAAGTGGTTATTTATCTAACATGTTCAATCAGGGAAAAATACTAACATCATTATACAATAAGACGTAGTTTTTGATAACAACGTGGATGAAACTAAAGTTAATAAATACACTTTAGGTTACAATAAAATATCAAGGAATGAGACAAATTTAAAGGAATTTCAATTATCGTAGAAAAATTATTAGCTAATAATTGAATATAATCATTAATTTAATCGTATAAAATGATCGATAGGTAGTTTGGTTTATTAAACATAATCATATCAGTCATGGGTTAAACCTAACCTAGTTTTTAATCTCTGTTGTACAATTTACTGAATAAAAGAAAGAATAAATACACTAGGACATGGCTTTTATCCATAGCTGGGTAGGTCAATTTCCTCCACTTCGTACATCATAAATTGTTACAAATGATTTATTGCTTTTGGAAAGAATGTGTATAGGTTACTTTTGTAAAAAAAATGTAAATGAATAAAGTATAGGTTTACTTGTGTGAAGAAAAGAGAACGCTTTTCAGTTAATTCCTAAAAAGAAATCTAAACGAAGAGGACTAAATCCACCTTCAGCATCGTGTTGAATGTTTAGAATTTCTTAGATTAATCAATATGATTAATTAAAAACTGTTAATATAACAGTTTTTATAAATTCTTGATACTAACAGTTCAGCTACACTGCGGAAAAGCTTACCCGACTCACAATCTCCAGGAAACATAGTCTTTGTGAAAATTTATTTTAATTAACTGTAACAGAAACCATTTTTAATTAGATATTTTCAATTTTTTGTAACGCAATAGTGATTTCTTATTTTTGAACTACTTTAATTTAATATCAAGGCACCTTTTAGTATACAGCGTTTTTTTTAGTTCTATAGTTAGCTAAACAAATTTTTTTTATTTTTTTTGGAACAGCAGAGGAAAGTCTAAAAGAAACAGATTACTCTTAACATAACAATAAATTATTGATTTTCAAAAATATCAGATCTCTACTGTATGTATGTATGGAACTGAGTAACTCATTAAGAGAATTATGCCAAACCTACATCGACGAATAACTAGATAATATATTTTAAGTTAGCTTGTATGGCGTCACAAATAGATTTTACGTAAGCGACCACGTAGTTGTGGCTTATGTATTTATTTATTTTAAGCTGAAACAACTTAAAATGTATCAAAATTATTTTTTTTAAAAGGTTTAACCATTTTCTTATGATTCCTGATAATAACAAGTCTTCATTCATTCGTGGGAAGGAAATATTAACAAACTAATGAAAATCAATGCTACTTTGTTACAAACGACCACGGCCATAATCGAAGTCAGGACCAGAGCGGCAAATCGATCAGCAAAGAAATCTAGGTCGAGAAGAATGGAGCTTGTAAAAACGAGACGTAAATGAGATAAAAGTCAAAATGTATAATTTTCTGGTTAGCGACCAAATTCGATAACGCTGTTTTTACTGATGCGTAGTATCAGAGGTGTCAGGTCGCTATTTATCACGAAAACTCTCGTCTTTATTTCATGTATCATGTATCATTTTCTGGTCACCGACCAAAGCTGCAGTCGCTATCGCTAAACTGTTGCTGATGTGTAGTAACAGAGGTACCAGGTCACTATTTATCACGAAAACTCTTGTCATTATCTCATGCTCATTTAGTATATTATCAGCAATCTGATACGCATGAATCCATTTCTGTTGATAAAATAATTCACCGTGGTACTGGAATTAGGTTTAGAGTAAATTCTTCTCGGAGTATCTTCTAATTAATATTGGCAATCGTAATGGCAATTTTAACCTGGGCACCTCTACTTTGAACAGATAAAGAAGCAGCTGCACCATTTTCTTAAGTCCTTTAGCCACGAGGCTAGTAATCTTTCTTCATATCTTTTCCCAGATAGTTTACCTTGCATAATCAATTGAAACTGACTGAATCGTTCTACTCTTACTCGCACAAAATTACAGAGGTATTAAATTTTTCTTGTTTTTGCCTTAATGAATATTCTTTCTGCATTCATCTGACAGGACTTTTTTGTTTAGTTTCTTCTCCGTCCACGATACTTGAATCAGTCCCTCCATTAACGGCAACTGACTCACCACTCAATCCAAAAATGTTTTAGGTCTGTGACAGGAAATTTTTACAAGGATTGAACATTTTAAGAGGTCAAAATAATGCAAAAGAACATTAGACTTTTATTAGAACTTTTATCCATTAAAAGATGTATTTATTATTATAGAATCCATATTCGGACTTAACTCAAAACCTTAAAAAAATGACTAGCACCTTTTTGCTTACAGCAAGCTGTACAGTAAATGCATAACATTTTTTTCTGTAATGTCACTAAAACGGCTACCTGCCGAAGTCACTAATAGTTTAGATAAATCATCACTGATCATTTCCAAAAACCTTTATTATATGTGCATAGTATACCGGGTGTCCACGGAATTTGAAACATAGGGAAATAGCATTGATTTTCATTAGTTTGTTAATATTTCCTTCTCACGAATAAACGAAGACTTGTTATTAACAGGAATCATTAGAAAATGTTTAAACCTTTTAGAAATAACAATTTTGATGCATTTTAAGTTGTATTTTAGCTTAAAATAGATAAATACATAAATTTGTAGCCATTTTCTATTTAAGTACTGAACATTTTATGACTACGTTATATTGTATGTTTGTAGTAGTGTTAACATTGTTACGTGGAGATGTAGAGATGGTGTCAGCGGAAAAAAAATTGTTTTGTTAAAAAATATTGTAAATATTTTAAACAATTATTTATCTTTTAATTTTGGTAATTTGTTTTATCTCCTAAAAAAATATTATTTACTAAACTTTTTTTGTAAGCAAATTCGGTATTATTTTAAATACCTAATAATATATTTTCTTTAGTAACATTTAATTTTTAGACTGCTGATTGATGCAACAATTGATAAAACAATTGTCAAAAATAAAAAATTAAAAAATATTTAATTTTTTTTTAATATTTCCAATATTTTATTAACAATAAAAAATTTTCCTCTGATGGATTCGACCCACCATCTCTACACTTCCACTCAACAACGTTTCAATTACACCGAACATACAATGTGACGTAGTCATAAAATTTACAATAACTAAATATAAAACGGTTACAAATTTATGTAGTTATCTGTTTTAAGCTAAAATACAACTTAAAATGTATCAAAATTGATATTGTTTTAAAGGTCTAAACGTTTTCTAATGATTCCTGGTTATAACAAGTTTTCATTCATTTGTGGGATGAAAATATTAACAAACTAATGAAAATTAATGCTATTCCCTATGTTCAAATTCCGTGAGACACCGAGTATAAGGGCTCAATAGTGAGGCAAAGTGTGGAGTTCTCTGTAGATGGAAGGACGGATAATCTGACCGAAGACGCCTGATTATTGTATGTTGTTGAAAGCATAGAACAAAGGTTTGGTATGGCTTGCCGTCATTAAACATACAATCTGATTCCTTCCGAGGCATGGGTATTGATTTATTACTCGAAATTTTGGCTTGAGAGCTTGTGGGCTCTGCCTAGTAGCACATTCAAAGCGCACCTTGCTGGAGAAGAGATTGTTTTCTCCAGTTCCTTGGAGATCTCGTTAGATCGTGAGCAGTACACAGCTGCTTGGAAATTGTTTTAGGCTTGCTGTCAGACTAGAGAGGCGCCTCTGAGCTGTCCTCAGTATGCATCAACAGTCTCTTTCTACCTCTGTGGTGGACGGATTCGCAGTGCATTCCCTGCACTACGAGTTGTAGATCCCTGCACTCGTATGTAGAGTTTTTGCAAAGTTGATCTTAACCCAATCCTGAACTCTAGAGGTTATGATCATTTATCACTCTTACCTGGAAATTGAGGAACAAAAGGTCCTCAGTTACTGTATATGGCATACGGGAACATGATTCACGTGGACTGTAGTGAACATAAAATCTGCTAATGAGAACCTACGGTAAAATTTTAAAATTATGAAATTTGATCACAAACCACCAATAGTTTTAGTATTAAAGTTTAGACAAAAGTGATCAATAAAATAACAACAAAACCTTTAGGTAACGAGAGAAAAACATTTTAATCTATTCTTCTTTGCATAGAAAAATTATTTTTTTTAATAAAGTTTCTGTAATGATCGAGATTTAAACTTAAAAATTTTGATAATGTAGACCTGTATGCACTCAAACTATAATATGATTTAATAAATCATAAATAATATTAAATAAAAATTGTAGAAGCTACTTCGTGACAAATTATTACATTCTGTTTTCTAATAATCTGCTTTTAAATTATTGTTTTATGTCATGTGACAAAGCCTAACAGAATAACTAATTCTTATCGTGCTTTAAATTGACGTCAAATACAATAGTATTTTTTTATAAACATTACATGTGTTGCAAATTTAATGTAATTGTTTAAACTGTAAGTAACTTTACAGCTAGAACTACTTTGATTCTTTAGAAATAATTTTATTCGTTTGTTTAAAAAGAAACTCTGAAATATATCTTACTGTACTTTGATAGATAAAAAACGTATTGTCAAATATTAAAATGATTTGACCCACCGGGTTGGTCTAGAGGTAAAGTCGTCGCCAAAATCAGCTTTTAACAGTTAATTTTGGAGACGAAGGTTCCCGGTTCAAATTCTAGTAAAAGTAGTTACTTTTATACGGATTTGATTACTAGACAGTGGTATCGGTGTACTTTGATGGTTTGGGTTCAATTAACCATACCCTCTCAGGAATGGTCGGCCTGGGTCTGTACAAGACTACACCTCATGTACACTTCATACATGTGTATATGAAGTCATCCTCATTTCATTGGTTCATGGGGTTGCTTATTGTTCTGAATTGAACAGATTGCAACGTACACATCATTAGGGAATAAAAAAAGAAAATATTAAAATAACTTCTACTCCGTTGGTGTAGTGGTCAGTACAACTGTCTTCTGCAGTAGGGTTACCAGGTTCGATTCCCAGTCAGGTCTGACATTTTTCATCACATATTGTCATCTATCACCGTCGGCATAATCGTAATAAGTAATCCGTAATCCGTAATAAATCTATCCGGCTGCATAATATTAATAAATAGAACATATAAGGAAGAAACTATCGTTTTGAAGTAGATTTTTCGACACCGAGTTTTCATCGAATATATACGTTTCCAGGGCCTCCAAACATGTTTTTAGCGATTCATCGATGTGTATGTGTGTCTGAGTCTTTGTGTATGTGAACAAAATATCTAAAGAACGGAATATTGTACGAAATTCAAACTTGAAATTTAATTTAGGTTAAAGTAATTTAGGCTAAGTAACCCGACACAAACCTTTTCGTCAAAATCAGTCCACCGAATTTAGTATAGTTTATTTGTGCAATTTTTAAATTTTCACGATTTTCAAAAAACCAGCTCCTACGATTTATTTTTGAATCGTGTTATTTACTACATTTTTTATGCAATACAAGTCAGGGTATGCGCCAAGAGAACTGAAATCCTTGGGGGCTGTGCTCTCGTGGTAAAAAATATTTCTTTTAAGACTCCGGCCAAAATATTCATTTAACGACAAAAGTGTACTAAATAATTAAGTTGTTGTTGTTTAGGTGAACAGCCGAAAGGCTGAATTGAACCTTTGGAGGTTTTAATAAGTAAAAACGAGGAGTGAGGTGGTTTACTATTGTCTTCCTCACTGAGTTGAAAGAGTATGTTTATCAGCAAGCCAGGCCCACCGAAAAGCATCCACTTTCCATCCTGCAAATGACATTTTCATTTCATTCACCACAGGGTCTAGCTGTATAGGGAAATTCATTACTCTCAGAGGAGACTCCGACTAATGTTTTTACACCTCTACCTCTTCGGTTCTTAAATAGTTCAGACACATAATTGGTTGACTATGTGATAAGAAACAGAATTATTTTTGTACCCCTGAACGAACAGATCGAGTGCATTAATTTAACACTCCACCTTCCCCTTATGGGCAATATATAACGTTATAGGAAATTAACAAACCTGCAACTTATATTTCAAAACTTTTTTCACAGAGCCCCCAGTTAGCGTCAGTGATTATCCGTATTTTTAAGTTCTACATAGGTTGATTTTCATTTTGCGTCATTCCCTCACGACTAAAATTAGGTTATGTATTTCATATTACATTGTTTACTGACTAGACATATGTTATATTTTTCTTTATTTGCATTGGCAAGAGAAGTCGTGTATGGGGTTTCACTCAGTTTATATTTGCTACTGTACAACTTGTAGGTTCATAGGAGTAGAATAAATAAAGTTACCAAGACAAAAATAAATAATAAATCTGTCTTTTTTTCTTAAATTCAGAAGCTTAAATTCATAAAAATTTCATCATCACTAATTACTTTTCTATCTGTTTTTAAAAATGAATCTTCTTAGCTATAAGCTGTTGTTTATGTAAACGTAAACATTATCTAATATAATATTAATGAAATAAAAGACCAGAATAAAAGCTACAAATCTCTTTGTAATAAAAAATAAATAACCTATACAATTTATAAAACGTTTGCGATAATGCATTTTGTTAGAATAATATTTTTTTTCAAGTAAAATATTTTTTATTTAAAAAAAATTAATGTTTATAGTATTATAATTATGAAGTGGTGTTTTAAGATAATTTACTTGTAACTTGTTTTAAATTTCATTAAAACCACTTTAATTTTTTATGCAGCATTGTAAAAATTAATGTAGACTAAAATTAACCTTGACTTAGGCAAATAAATAATACGCTTTTGAATTGCGTTCAACTTTATTTTATTACTAATGCATTATGCAGGAAATTACATAAATTGTGTAAAATGATCACAAGTTTTGTTCACATAGTATTTCTAGTTTTTATTAAATTTTCTTTTGCTAGCAATTTTCAATATAACCGGTTCTTTAATGTAAATATTTATTTTCCACCACAAGAATGACAACAAGCTAAATTATTAATCAAGGTAACAATGTTGCTGTATTCTTGATTATGTCATCAGCCAGAAGGCTGGTTTGAACTTTTAGAGCAGTGGTTCCCAAAGTGGGGGGCGCGCCCCCTAAGGGAAGCGTGAAAACAAGTCAAGGGGCGCAGGACCTACAGATAGCTTTGCTGTCCGCACATCTACAGCTGTTCAAATCTGTGAGTCGAGTTTAAAAAAAGTGTGCTTTTAAAAAGTGTACCCTAATATATCCCAGCAAGCGATACGATTGTGTTTTACCTTTTTCAAGCGCCTGTTTTTGCTGAAAGCGTTTTCAGCACTTATTACAATAAAGCCAAAGTACCGGAAAAAACTTGATCTTGCTAATGATTTAAGTTGTGCGCTTTCTAATAATCTACCAAGAATAGGGAATCTTGTAAAAATAATGCAAGGTCATCCATCTTACTGATTTATTTTGTTTCTTACTTGTTCAATGTAAATTTTAATTTGTAATATCATAAACAAACGGTAGAAAATAAATGTATGGTAATTCAATGTAATACTTGTTTTTTTTTTTTTTTGACTTTACCATATAAAATTGTGGAAGGGCGTGAGAAGTTTTTTTCTCAACAAAAGACGTGGTAAAAAAGGTTTGGAAATCGCTGCTATAGAGGCTTTTCTAAGTAAAATGAGGAATGAGGTGGTTTACAATTGTCTTCCTCACTGAGTGGAAAAGTATGCTTATCAGGATGCTTCTGAAAAACATTTACTTTTCACCCTGTAAATGACACCTTCATTTCATTCACCACAGGGTCTGGCCGTATAATAAAATTCATTACTTTCAGAGGAGACTAGTGTCTTTCACACCTCTACCTCTTTTGTTCTTAAATGTTTCCATCATATAATTAGTTGACCATGTGATAAGAAACAGAACTATTCTTTTTTACCCCTGGAACTAGCAGATCAAGTGCAAATAAATTAACACTTCACCTGCCTGTTATGGGTAAAATCTGTGGTTATGGAGCTCTGACGAGATAACTTATTTTGAAAATAGATTGCTGACGATCATAATTTATTAAGGCTTTTAACTAAGGATTTTATTCATCTTCTTTTTCTCATAATCAAGGGTTAGGCTTCCGCCTGTTCCGATTCACAACGTTAAAGCAAAATTTTAGTTAGTCTTACTCTAGTCACAATAAATATCAGAATGTAGAAAAAAAGTCAGTCCTGTTAGAAAATTCTGGAACCAACACTATATGAATATATAGGCCTATATATGTGAATATATTGCCTATATGAATAAATAGGAAGGAAAGTATTGTTTTCATGTTTACACCGGATCTGCACGTTTTCAGACCCCTGAACCCAAAAAATATATTTTTAGTGATTGGTGTGTGTGTGTGTGTGTGCGCGCGCACCCGCGCGCGGTTCTGTGTGTGTGTGTGAACAGAATATCTCAGGGACGGAACATCGTACGAACTTGAAACTTGAAACTTAAGTTAGGTATTACTAGAGGACCCGACACGAACATTTTCATCAAAATCAGTCAACCGGAAGTAGTAGTTTATTCGTGTCATTTTTCACTTTTTTGCGATTTTCTCAAAAACTGGTCCTACGATTTTTTTTAAATCGCGCGATTTACTCAATAGTTTATACTCTACAAGGTAGGGTCGGCGCCATGTCTGCTGAAATTCTTGGGAAAGCTGTTTTTGCGTAAAACAATTGCTTTTTTAAGTTAGCGACTTTATTATGCATTTTAGCGCAAAAATGTATTATATAATAAAAGTTGTAGAGAATCAAAAAACCTACAACTTTTATTTTAAACCTTTTTGTATAACGCTTGGTTTAGCAGTAATTAGCGATTTTCTTTTTTTTTCTCATAAAAACGTGTAAAAAACCTATTTTTTTTAAATATTTCAGCGTTATTGTGCATTTTACGACAAAAGTGTATGTAATCAAATTTATAGGAAATTAAAAGGTCTACAACTTTTATATAATGCATTTTTCTCTACAGAGCCTAGTTCTACGATAAAATTTTTGCATTTTACCATAGTAACTTATAAAGAAGGGTAACTCAAAATGAGTGTTTTAACGAAAATTGCATTAATTCCGAACAACGTGCTTTCTATCTGCCCCGCCACAATAACAATATTGTATTCCCTTATCGAACCATTATGAAGGCCCTTTCTACTAAAAGTCATGCTTTCCTTTTCTCCGTCTCTTCCTCTTTCTCCTTTGGACCACCATTAGATAGGAAACCATTAGCCTAATGACTAACGGTTAGGGTAGATGTACAAATAAAGTAAAAGCGAGACAAATTGAAGACTTTTGTCAATAATTTGAAGGACATACTAAATCGATAACTGGAATATCTACGCAGTATTTAAATTTCACGCATAATTATCTTTCTTAAAAAATCATTTTGATATTGTTTATTATTAAAGAGAATCTTATTAAATACAGATTTGGTAGTCTTGCATCCCTAGGCTAAATTCACCGTTACAACTTCCCCATTTTTATTGAAGTAAATCAACGAACAACTCTTTACTAAATATAATTTTGCCTTCTAGGCCTAGTTGGAAAATTCGTAAAACCGCTTTTGATAAATCATTATTAATTAAATATTTAATAAACTTCGTGTATCTATAATTTATTCAATTAGAAATTATTAACATGTATAATTATTTTTGTTTTGTTTTACATCTAACTATTCAGCAATTTCTGCTAATTCAGACGGTGGATAATTATGATAATGAAAATGAGTGATGAAAAATGCCAGACCTGACCGGGAATCGAACCCTGGACCCCGGGGTAGAAGCCAGTTGCACTAACCACTACGCCAACAAGCCGGCTTAACATGTATAAGTACGGGAAACCAGTTCATAGACGACTGTGTAAAAGTCAACCTACTTTTTGGTACATATTACTCTAACTTTTATTATGAGTTATTTCGGAATTTGGTTATTTATAAATAATAACTGCCCATAACAGACAGGTGGAGTGTCAAATGTTTTACACTGAATCTGTTCGTTGCAGGGCTAAAATAAATAGTTCTGTTTCTTAACACATGGTCAGCCAATTAAATGACTGAAACATTTAAGAACAGAAGAGGTAGAGGTGTAAAAGACACTAATCAGAGTTATCTCCTCTGAAAGTAATGAATTTCATTATACAGACAGACCCTGTGGTGAATGAAGTGAAGGTGTCATTTGTAGAGTGGAAAATATGTGCTTTTCAGAGGGCCCGGCATGCTGATAAGCATACTTTTCCACTCAGTGAGGAAGGCAATGGTAAACCACCTCACTCCTCGTTTTACTTAGTAAAACCTCTACAGGTTCAAACCAGCCTTTCGGCTGATGACCTAAACAACATAAATAATAAAACTGTCCTTAAAATCTAAAAAAAACTCCCCTAACAGTAGACTGAATATACTAAAAAAATGTTGTGATAACTGAGATTTAACTAAATTTAACTAAAATAGAAAATATGATCATTTACAATTAAATAATTAATTGATTTATCGTTACAGTTATACACAATTATAAAAGTAGTAAACTATTTATTTTTTACGGATCAACAAACTGTTAAAATACGCAACGTTTTACACACAAACCGGTTAACAACTTACTTCATTTAATATTAACTTCACAAACGGTTCAACTGACACTCACTTTATAATGGTTCACATAATACCAACTAATTAATTTACTGGTGTAAAACAAATGAAAACGAAATGTAGTATAACATTAAGTGAGCGTATATTCGCATTTCGAGAGTATTACATGGTAATCTCAAGAACACAAGAACAACTGAAGCAAAGCATGAACATTCATAAATAAAGGTTTGAGAAGTCCGAAAATACAAATATTTGGGAATTTTTTTCCGAAATAAAGATTGCACTGGCGAAATCAAAGCTAGAATTGAATGAACAAGACCTGCTTTCAATGAAATTAGAAAAGTCCTTTGCCCATAACAGGCAGTTAGAGTGTTAAATGATTGCACTCGATCTGTTGGTTCTAGGGCTACAAAAAAAGTTCTGTTTGTTATCAAATAGTCAACCAATTATATGACTGAACTATTTAAGAACAGAAGAGGTAGAGGTATAAAAGACACTAGTCAGAGTTATCTTCTATGCGAGTAATGAATTTCACTATAGAGCCAACCCCTGTGGTGAATGAAGTAAAGGTGTCATTTTCAGGGTGGAAAGTAGGTGCTTTTTGGAAGGCATGGCATGCTGATAAGCATACTCTTTCAACTCAGTGAGGAAGGCAATAGCAAATCACCTCACTCCTCGTTTTTGCTTAGTAAAACATCTAGAGGTTCAAACCAGCCTTTCGGCTGTTGACCTGAACAATAACAGAAAAGTTCTCTACAGTAGAGATCTTACAATAAAGTTAAGAATTCGACTTCGTAGATGTAATGTGTTACGGAGGCCTGGGAACATTACCTACAGATTGGACACATTCTAACTATGGTCGTATTGAAGAATTTCGAGATTAAGCTGGACTGATCTATATTCCGATTCACGAAAAGAACACCTGTATTTTAACAGCAATATCTTTTAAACCGCTTTATGTAAAAACAATTACGATACATCAAATTAAAGCTTGTTTTATTGTTGGTTACAGGATATATATTACAATGCTTTTCACGGTTGATGAGTTCTGCTGTTCCACGCGTTTAGACCAATCGGAAAGTTTGTCAGCGTTGTCAGATTGTGCCTGATAATCATTACTCACGCATGCCTACAAGAGCCGCAGTAGTTCACTTATGTCTTGCTTTTCATACTAAACACATCGGTTATAGAGCACGTTAACATGCAATACATTATTATATAATCAACTCTTTGTATGTTTATAGGTTATAATTGTTATTGAAAGACCAAAATAATGGTTGACAAAATATATGACGGATCTACGAGAGCAAGTATTGGCAACGTTGCTGACATATCATTGGCTGGCTATGAAGAGGGTAGGGGACAATGCTTACGTTCAGAGCTCATCAGCTTTGAAAAATAGTATATTTTTTCAAATCAACAGTTTATTACATATAACAAATTACGCATTAAAAGTACCCGGTTATTAAACACTTTACCAATACCCAACTTCAAGGTACTATTACTTTGTTCAAGCGTACTTTAACATGTATTATAATATAAAGGGTTCTACGTGTAATGCATATTTTTGTTTTATTTTTGTGTGACTGGTTTTAAAATGGCGGCGGTTTTTAAAAAAAAGTTATTTCGGCTACCAGTAATGATACGGAAATAATTTTTGTACTAACGGTTACATATTAAAAACAGATTGGAAAACGTGACATAATTTTTCATTATTAATGTGTTTTATGCGGGGATGAAGTTGTTAAAAACCAATGATAAAACAAGCTTAAATTTTATGTATCCTAATTGTTTTTAGACATAACGGTTCAGAAGATATTTCTGTTAAAAGACAGGTGTTTTCTTTCTTGAATCAGGCTAGTCACTAACGAGAGCGATAACGTACTTGGGACATATGTGATTATAAGAAAGAAGTACAGCTTATTCCATGTAAAAATTCAAGGGAAAATTATGAGCACAAGAATTTTGGGGAGAAGACAAATTAATTTGAGTGTGCATGATGTAGTCAATGACAGGATATAATCCAAGAAGAAGTATAAAATCAGGGAAAAAGTTTTCGTTAGGAATTGTAATAGTTCTGTTTCTTATCACATGGTCAGCCAATTTAATGACTGAATCGTTTAAGAACAGAAGAGGTAGAGGTGTAAAAGACACTAATCAGAATTATCTCCTCTGAAAGTAATGAATTTCATTATACAGCCAGACCCTGCGGTGAATGAAGTGAAGGTGTCATTTGCAGAGTGGAAAATATATGCTTTTCAGAGGGCCCGGCATACAGATAAGCGTACTTTTCCACTCAGTGAGGAAGGCAATGGTAAACCACTTCACTCGTCGTTTTACTTAGTAAAACCTCTACAGGTTCAAACCAGCCTTTCGGCTGATGACCTAAACAACAACACAGGAATTGTAAAATAAAATAACTAATGTGTTATGTAGGTAAAGATTAGATTTTCCGAAAACCTCTAGGAACCGCAAGTATAAGATGTAAATAAAGTCTCAAGAGAAAAGCTTTTGATAACAAATTTTATTTAATTTTAAAATGTATTTCAACATCTTAAGTGTTTAACTTAAGAGTTAAATGAATAAGGTTGAGAATTTAACAGTAACAAAAATATTTATATTTTAAATCGATAAACCAACATACCTAATAAACGGAGTTTTACAATTCAATACAATAGATAACAAAAATATACTTCAATGTTGTTTCTTGGAATTAATATTTATTTAAGAGATGAAGACATATAACTACGAAGTAAATCGACCAATTGGTTTTTGATAGGGTTACTATTCGTCGATCAGTAACAACATAAAAAATTTGGAATGAAACACTCACACAACTTTCTCTTGCCAATTCAAATAATTAACAATATAACCTAACATTAGTAGCCATTTTCATCGCGCGATTTAACACGCGTTGTCGTTCGATAGCGCCGACGCCCGCTCGCGCGATTATTCTCCAGTTAGGCCTTAGGTACTTCAAAACTTCAATTTGTGGTAAATCAACAACTCCATGTTTTACTTGTGGACAAGTTTTTCTCCGCATTGTACTTTTCAAAATGAGTGTAAAAATATAATTATCCAAACATTAACATGAAACCGCATTGTATTTGCCCAAGGAGAAAGGTACTGATTGAAACCATAAATAAATACTACATAGAGTTTATAAAGTATAAAAAAAACAATGGATTGGACAAAGCAAGAAAGATAAAGTTTATTACTTGTTTCCCCTTTTTCAATTGTGCTCACGTAGTCTTTACTTAATTATCTCTAAGGGAGGTGGCGGGAGCGGACTCGTTCCCCTGTCCTCTTCCACGCCTGCCTTTTGTTCTTATTCCCATGGAAAATGTGACGTCACATAACGATGGAACTGTAGTAGGAGATATATTATATAACAATGTTGTAATACGAATTACAGGAAACATTAAAAAAGGATAACCAATCTATTCTATTTTATTTTACCCCCACTTTTGCATTTGTTAACTAAATCATTCTTCTAATTCCAATTTCTCTTTCTCCAATATCCTTTCACAAAACGTTATTTTTTCCGATTACGCTAAAATTAATTAAAAAATTAATTGTCATCGACTTGTCAAAAAGTGTACGTCAAAGTGAAAGTTTTGCAAAAAACAAAAATCCCGTTTAAACGGGAAAATTCAACTGCAACGAGAACAAAACGTAAGGACAATGACAATGAACTTCGGTTATACGGAATGGGTGTACCCCTTATTTGGGACAGGCAAATGTCATGCGTTAAAAGAAATTGTGACTCACCCCTACAAGAAGAAGATATATAAGGGAATTGATAGCTGCAAAATGTACAGAATGGGGACGTCCCATAAAGTAAAATGTGACGAAAGTAAAAGAAGACTAAAGATCCGAACGTTGAAGAAGTTTAAAGTGACTACCTGTAATTTTTAAATGTGCCTGCGCCTACGTTCAAGTTAAAAGCAGAGGAATTTGAGTAAAAATTAAACCATGCTGAACTCAAGGTAACAGATGGATAGTTATCACGTTGGGAATTCCGACATTGGATTAAATTCAAAAAACTCTCACGGGGAAAATGGTAGAGCTAATGTTGAAGGTGGAGGAAAGTGGAAAACATGGTAAACAATGTGATGCAGTAGTTTTTAAATGACTCTTTCATATGAAGTTATGTATGCAGTGTGAAACACTGACACGGTATTCTCTAGGCAATGTAAATAATGAAAACTATAATATATGTTTAGCATGGGAAAGCATGGGACAGAGGAGTTACTGGAGTGGATTTGTAAGATATTTAATAAATGTTTTTTGGAAGGCGAGGACCTACCAAAAGAATGGAATATCGGGTATGTAAGCCCTTTATATAAGAAAGGCAATAAAACAGATTGCAATAATTACAGAGGTATTTGTGTCACCAGTTCGCTGGCAAGATTGTATGGCCGTATTCTAAAGACGAGAATTGAAAGGGATGTTATTGATATGGAAGAGCAGAGTGATTTTAGGGTTGGTCGATCGTGCTTGGATAATATCTTTGTTTTGAGACAATTAATTGAGAAGAGGAGGGAGAGAAATATGGCAGTTCATTTGCTGTTCGTTGATTTGGAGAAAGCCTATGACAACATCCCGATAAATAAACTATTGGAGGTTCTGGAGAAGTCGGATTTAAGTAAGGCATATGTAAGGGCAATTTATAACATGTACAAAGATTATGAATGTCAAGTGAAAATAGGAAGTAATGTCTCCACCAGTTTTACGGTGACCAAGGGTTTGAAACAGGGTTGCTGTTTATCTCCCACTCTTTATAAATTATACGTGCAGGAGGCACTCAGGATATGGAGGAGGAAGTGTCAAGGGATGGGAATAGACACAGGAGAGGATAATTTGTACACCCTCTTCTTTGCAGATGATCAGGTAGTGTTGGCAAATGATGAGGAGGATATGGCTTACATGTTTAGGAAGTTAAAGGAGGAGTGCATTAAGTGGGGAATGAAGATAAATATTAATAAGACAGCTTATGTGGTAATAGGAGAGCGGGGAGGAGATTTAGTACTTGAGGCAGAGGTAGTGAGGAAATATGACAAGTTCAAGTACTTAGGAACAATCTTTTCTGAAGATGGAGGATGTGAGGAGGACATCAGATCTAGGGTCGGTCAGGGAAGGGCGGCAATTTGAAAGCTGAACAGTATATTGTGGTCTCCAAAAATAAGTTTAAGAACAAAAAAAGTTATGTATAATGCAGTGGTTGAGCCAATTACAACTTATGGAGCAGAGTGTTGGCAAATCAGCAGCCGAAATATTCATTATTTGGAGGCTTTGGAGATGGATTTTTTCCGCAGAGCTTGTCGGCTTTCGAGAATGGACCGAGTTAGGAATGAGGTAATAAGGGACAGAGTTGGAAGACCTCATTCTATTGTGGATAAGATTGAAGGAAGGCAACTGGAGTGGTATGGGCATGTACAACGCATGAGTGGGGAGAGGTGGCCAAAAAAGATTTTGGAGTACTGTCCAGCAGCAAGACGAAGGAGAGGTAGGCCTAGAGGAACAAGGAGAGAGGGAGTGCGAAGGGCGATGGAAGAAAGAGATTTAGGAGAACAGGACTGGATGGACAGGAGGAGGTGGAGATCGAGATGCGGGATGCGGAGTAATCTGTAGGAACCCCGCATAAAGTAAAGTAATATATGTTTAATCATTAGTAATCAATGTGAAATTAAAAACATAACCGAATTTTAATCATGAAAGAAGGATGCAAAATGATCAACCTCAGTAGAACTTAAACATACGGGAAATCACTAATTGACGCTATAAATTAGGCTATGTTGAAAAAGTCCTTGAAATTAAAGTCGTAGATTTTTAATTTCCTATATATATATTTTTTTTTTGCTAGGTTAGGACCAACAATGGATCACATGTAATCACTTAGTTTGTTTTTTTCCTTTTCCAGTTCCTTCATTTGATGGTATTTTCACATTCTCTCGGATCTCCGTTTACTCAACTCTTCTGTTAGTGTTTGTTGAGTGTGTTTCCTCTTGGAGGGGTTTAATCTGCCGTCTTCTTTTTTTAATTATTTGTTGTTCTCTATTCAAGATTTGTTGTTTCGTGATACCTAATTCATGAAAATCTTGTTTAATTTTAGCCGGTTGTTAGGGTTCCTGAATTTTCCATCCAATTTTATGATTCCTATAACTTTTATTATAATTTATACTTTTTTGTCTTAAAATGGATACTAAGCCGCAACTTTGCAAAACCCCATTTTTCTGATTTTAATGAGCCAGTTACAAAAAAAATACTAATTGACTCTGAACTAAGCATTGTAGAAAAAAATTATGGAAGGAAAAGTATTAAGTGTTTTTTAATTTCCTGCAACTTTAAATACACTTTTGCCCACTTTTAGTTTCACGAGGTCTTCATTGGATATTTTGTTTACCCATTCATCACTGCTCTACCTCAAACATGTCCAACCACATAAGACCCGCGATAAATTCCATAACATCAGTTTCCTTTAAACTTGTATTGGATTAATTATTTTTTTCATTCTGTCTCAAAAAGTAATCCATAACGTACTTATTTCCATTGATCTATGAACACATCTTACTTAGTCTGTCTCTAACTTTCTTTGACAATATCATCTTTTGCACGTACGTAAATACTGGAAGGATGTTACACATTTAACAAATGTTGTTGGTTAGGTCATCAGCCGAAAGGCTATTTTGAATCTCAGAGTCTCTAGGCCTTTTAAGTAACTCGAGGAGTGAAGTGTTTTACCATTACTTTCCTCCCTGAGTGGAAACGTATGGTTATCAGCATACCCGGCACTCTAAAAAGCATTTACTAATCGTTTTTTCATCTTAATTTTAATTTCATCCTAATTTTTTTCACCTAAGGGTCTGATTGTATAATGAAGATTAATTTATTATTCTCAGAAGATTTAACTCTGACTATACTCTTTATCAGATAAGCTGAGACATGGTCAAAACAGTTTTAAGGAAAAATATTACGTAGCGCGATCCATCCAAAAAAGTTTACGTCCGTTAAACAGGAAATTTACAATTGTTAATTTTGTATAGTTCTAAATAATTTACATTCTTATTATTATAAATATTTATTTGTAACTAAGCTTGAAGTTATTAATTGTTAACAAAGTACTGTAATAAGTTATCTTATTGCAATTCTACACCCGATAAATTTCATCAGGTGACACAACATCCTCGTTGTTACTACTTGAATCAAGTTCAAAATTTACAAGTTTTTCTATCTGAACTTTGCTCAAAGAATCCAAATTTTACGTGTGTAGCTCCTTTTCTACGTGAGCTATTCAGTTTTTCCACTTATTCACCGATACTTTAGAAAACCCCAATTTCCAAAAGTTTCTTTATCTCTTAGAGCTTAGATGTCTTATTATTTAAGGCCACTTAATCCTTCTCCTGAGTCCACACTAACTCAAAAAGATTTAGGTAACAAATGATACATTGGTTGTGAATGGTATATAAAAATGAAAGCGGGCGACGGGAGCAGCCATCCGGTTACACGTAGCGTAGACATAACAGATCCAACCTTACTTCCCAAAACGTTGTTTACAGTAAGTCTCAGCTTAAAAGAAATATACTATAGTATCTTTTACACCTCAACCTCTTCTGTTCTTAAATGTTTTAATCATAATTGGCTGACCATGTGATAAGAACAGAACTATTTTTTTTAACCCTGGAACTAGCAGATCGAGTGCAAATAATTTAACACTCCACCTGCCTGTTATTGGCAAATTTTACATACCTATATACTGCTTATATTAATTTATATTGTAGTTACTTTATTTAAAATTAAAGAAAAGAATGAATAAATGAATTTTGTTAATCTAAAATTTTTTCATTTTTCTAGCAAATGATTTCTACGCTAAACGAAATTGTGAATAGGGTTGCGTATTTTAAAGAATTTACCAAGTAAAATAATGAATCAACTTTATTTGCCACACGATGTATACAGTCATATTCATTTGTGATATTAGTATTTTATTTGAAGTAAATAATGTGAATAAATTCTTTCAATACGTCAAAATATTATATTTTTTCGTTTTATATTTTTATTATATATGTAATACTATAATTCAATTCATTCAATCTTAAAGCTAATGCTGAAGCACTGTAACTTCTTGACAACTTAAACCTTGAAGATAAGACTTAAGTCCCAGAAATCATTCGATTTGGTTTTATTTAACTCAGCAATACGTATAACAACTTGAATTGACTGAATTCAACTAACTGACCGACAAAAAGAAGTTAACTTATGTAAACCCTTTTATAGTTCTCTAGAAGGGAAATAGAAAGATGAAGTAGTAAACAAATAATACAAGTACAAAGGTTTTCTTCCGAATTCTGGGGATTAAAAGGTAGATTGTTCGAGAACGAGTGAATTAACGAGATTCTGAGAAATTTTGTAAATTGACGAATTTTTCATATAATTTTACATTTTCGTTGCATTAACACCTGCATTATTTTATTTAAATTTCTGGTGAGGAGTTATTTTGAATATTCTTCTGTTTTATGGAACAGGAATAGAGATCTATAACAGAAGCTCTTGAGCAATCCGGAATAAGTTTCTCATGGCTAAAATTTAAATTCATTTCACCTAATCAAGGTTTACCGACGAAAGAGTTTTCCAGTTTCCTTCTCTATTGCATAAAATATATCTTCTTTCTTTGATCGTATATTTCACTAGACATATTCACAGAACGTTCTAATAATACTATGAAACTGCGTGTATCAATGGTAGCCGCAGAAGGGTGAACGTGGTTCCTGTCGCTTATCGATTGATGCAGTAAACTGGAAAATAAGTTTGATATTGATTTCTCGAAATATGATGAGAGATATATTAGCGAACTAAAAATCTGGTGTGAAACTTTCACACGACTTTATCTTGCCAATGTAAATAATGCCCCATATAACGTATGTTTAATCATGAGTAAACAATGTAGTATGAAAAATAACCTAATTTTAATCATGAGTGAATGACGAAAAATGAAAATCAACCTCTTTTCAACTTGCCATAAAATGCTTATTAAGGCCAAAATCTCAGAAAAAACATTTTTTACCACAAGAGCGCGCTTCCCCAAGAATTTTAGCAGACATGGCTTTGAACCTAGGCTATCATGTAAAAATAAAATAATGAGGTGATTTGAAAAACATTGTACGTAGCAGCCGTTTTTTGAGAAAACCGCTAAAAATTACACGAATAAACCACTATTGGTTGACCGATTTTGATTAAAATATTCGTATCGTGTCTCCTAGAGCTCGGTAGCTTAGAAGCCTAGGACGTATCTCTTGAAAACTTAAACTCAACTCGATTTCGAAAAAGCGACATAAAAACAAGACTTTCTTTCTCTACTTATATTCAAATAGGGCAAATAAAGTAAGAACCTGTTATAAAACCGCAGATAACCTTTTTTTATTTTTCCGCTGAAAATAAATGCCAAGTATTATTTTGCTTTGATCGTTGTTATTTAGGATTTTTAACGATTTTATTTAAATGATTGCTTTATTTTATATTTCATATTGTGAGCACAGTATGATTTAAGACCATGACTTCAGGTTATTGTATTGTCCTTTCCTAATTCTGTTGCCGTTCCCTTCTTACTCTTATCTATTGTTAGAGACAATGGTCTGTGGGTTGTTATTTTACTGAGTCTTCGATCTCTTGATAACGCCAAACTCTCCAGAAGCCCAGGTTTTTAGAAGATCCAGTGGCGGAATTTTTAAAATTCATCCCAAAATAGTAATAAACTTTTTTTTTAAATAGAGAGAAAAAATTTGATTTTAGGTATCTTTCGGAGTATTAAATTTTCATTTATTTTACGTATCAATAAAATTAAAATTGTGCAATTGAAATTTGTCAGTTCTGTTGCTTTTAGGTCATCATCCGAAAGGCTGGTTGAACCTCTTGAGGCTTTACTGAGTATAACGAGAAGTGGGATATTTACAATTGCCTTCCTCACTGAGCTGAAAAGTATCCTATGCTCATCAGCATTCCAGACTCTCCAAAAAGCATCTACTTTCCACCCTGCAAATGACGCATTCACTTCATTCACCACAGGGTCTGGTTGTATAATTAAATTAATACTCTCATAGGAGATGACTTTGACTAGTGTCTCCTACACCTCTACCTCTTTTGTTCTTCAATGCTTCAGTCATATATTTGGCTGACCATGTTGAAAGAAACAGAACAATTTTTTGTACCCTGGAACTAGCAGATAGAGTGCAAATAATTCAACACTCTAACTGCCTGTAATGGGCATATTATGGAGATCTAACCGAACTTAAAAATGCAGAAAGGTTTTTCCATTGAAGAAAAAATACCATAAATTCAAGTAAAATTTGAATTTTAAATAATAAATAACAATTATGTCAGAAAAATTTTAATTCGTCGGTTTTAATTTTACAATTAAGTTTAAAAATGGATTTTAATAAATAATTCTTAATAAATCATAAGAAATTTATGGGATTAAAACTAAATTAAGTCTATTGATCAATTTCAAATTTAACTTCTATTTTTATCAATAAAAATGGTTATTTTAATTAAACGATATTGAAGCAAATAACCACAGTAAAAGTAATCTATATTTCATCGTAAAAAATAGAGTTAAGAATGATTAAATATTAAAGGCCTAAATTAAACGTCCTTCAGAATTTTCCATGATGTTGTTCTAATAATGAAACCAAGAAAAACACCAGTTAGGCAGTGTTGTTTAGTTGTAGCTTTTTTTATAAAGGGAATTGACTATAAAATTAAATTATTAACATAAAATAATTTAACAAATATTCTTTTAATCTTATTGGTTTCTAATTGATTTGTAATTCAAGTATAATGGCATTTATAAACTGGAATTTTTTTTTTAAATAAATAAATATCAATTTTATTCAAGGTTAATCGTATTATAAAGTCAATAAAAAAAAGAAAACTGTTGTTTTTAGACTAATTCCTTTAACGTGGTGTACCCTAGGCTACTTAATGGCGAATAAGATTTTTCATAGATTTCCATGAACTGCTAATGTTAATATTGTTACTTTCTCTTTTACAGTACAGAGTAACATTGCTCATAACTTCAGTAAGTCCAGAATATAGGTCCCGTACTCTGATTCCAGAAACGACAGGTAGAAAAATTGAGAAGTATATTTTATCTTACTATAAACATTAGATAAAAATATATAAAATTGGAGAAGGAATTAATAAGAAAACAAGAATTAAAATAGACTTATAGCCCTGGTTTGTGATATGAAAAGAAGGCGATAGACTTTTTGACGTAAATTAGATTAATTAATCAGTGCCGAAACAATATTTGAAAGTTTGATCTTTAGTGCCATTTATTCTGAATAAGGGTGCACAAAAAGTGCCAGCCCTTATTTCGAAAACTTGTAAGCGTAAGCCACTGCCGACCAAAATTTCAACGTTACAGAAAAATAAAATTTCTTGTGAAAAATTAATTTTTATTGTGTTAAAAAAACAGAAATCGTTCTAACACTAAAAATATTCAAAATATGTTTTTTAGTTTATTTAAAGTCGCATCGGCCGTTTGGTCGTTAGCAACTACTGTGGGTTTTGGTACCTTAACGGAGGTTTTAACGTGTTAAAATTTCCAGACCCTAGCCAGGAATCGAACCCGGGACATTTCACTTTGTAGGCTAGCGCACTAGTCACCACGCCACTGAGGTGATTTCAAAATACATGTTTCCATTAATTTTTGTTTAAAAGTTTTTTTCGAAACGTTCGGTTAACCGGACGTTGGTAATTAATGAGCGTCCGGTAAACCGGATGTTATAACTACGACGTCCTGTTTTCCGGACGTTGCCACTGAAAAGGTTAATAATATTTGATATAATACCTCAACCTAGGTTTGTTCGGGAACTGGGTTTAATAAATAATAAACAGACATAACTACTTATTAAAAATTATTTATTGACAAAATTATTGTTTACAATTAATGATGAACTTTGCCTACTAATTAGTACAATTACATAAATTAAACAGATTACATTAAATAAATAAATTACAAAAACTTATGCTTCAACCAACTTGACTAAAAATCGATTACTACAATCGATTTGGTTCTTAAGATCCAAAACCATTACCTTTTTTACAAACACGCACAATTAATGTCACATAGAATCGGTCCTGTAACGACACTGTCCATTCACCAATTCAGCTAGAAATTGACTTGCTGAAAGGCGCTAAATTGTTTATCCCTGCGGTCTAATAGTTTCCTAATCATTTAGGACCTTCAGCGCTATTCTGGCACTTTCCTCGTACAAGGAATCAGAGTAAAAAACACATTTTTACTACATTCGATTTCTTAGAATTCCTTTTTAAAATATCTCATTCATCGCAATTCACTATTCTTTAAAATTGCTAAACTGTTTATGCCTGCGGTCTAATAGTTTCCTAATATTTTAAGACCCTTCGGCGCTATTCTGGCACTTTCCTCGTAGTACAAGGAATCAGAGTAAAAACAAATTTTTCTACTACATTAAATTTCTTAGAATTCCTTTTTAAAATATCTCATTCATCGCAATTCACCATTCTTCTTCAGCATATTTTACGTCATAAAATACACACTTTCTTAACAATGAAGGTAACCTTTACAAAAATAAACAACTTATTACATTAACCAATCTCGATTACATTTGGACTAACATCGAACTGTTACAATATATTAGGAACTCGCGTTTAACCCACTGGGTTGGTCTACTGGTAAATTTGTTGTCGCTAGTCAGCTGTTTATTTGAGTTTGATTTTCGGAGACTTAAGCACCATTGTTCAAATCCGTTAAAGATAGTTACTTTTATACGGATTTCAATGCTAGGAAGTGGTTACTAGTGTACTTTGATGGTTGAAGTTCAATTAACTATACTCTCTCAGGTATGGTCAGCCTGAGTCTGTACAAGACTACACCTAATGAAACACGTCGTAAACATCATCTTCATCTCATTTGGTTCGTTTGACCCCGAAAGCGGATGTAGAGCGTAGAGCCCCATATCCGTAGAACCATGTCCAGAGCTAACACTGCACTCAGACGTTATGTAAAAGGAATAGCTAATAAAAGATAGAATAGCATAGGTTTTGCGCATGACCGATGGCGAAGACCATCTCTAACAATCGTTGGTTCAAGACCGAGCTGGAAATAAATTTCCTTGTTTTAATATTTAAATATTTTGTTAATTATTGATAACACTGACTTTAATATTTTTTACTTTTTTAAGTACAAAAATGATTTAATATTTAACATTTCATGCTTATATGTGGGTCATAAAAGGCTTATGTCATTAACTGGAAGGAGACCTCTTAAATCCTTTTACATAAAGGCTTAAGGGAACCACTGGAATAGAAGGCTAGTATCTTACCCGTACATTCATGTTGTATGGTCTGTTAGTAGTCGTGTGACCGCTCATCAGCATGATGACCTTCTCATGGTGAAAGGAACTGGAAAGGCTGCCCATCCCAACCTGGCAGTCGGTGGCTTGGGGCATTTAGGCTGCCAGGCAAAAAGCTGAAAGCAACAGTAAACTACAGCTTTTTCCTCTGACTAGAATTATCGTGGGAAAACTCCCTCATGTATGATTCTGGTTAGGCTTACGTAGTATAGCAGGTCTTCAATAGCTTCGAGAACTTCAGAGTATAAAAACAATATGATAGAACAGCTTGGAGATCTGCTTCACACCAGTCAACAAACTGATGACAAAAAAACCTTTATCTAGTAAACAGAGGTTATAGTTCATGATCGAAATTCTTATTGGAGGGGATCTTTATGTTATAAATGATTATCCATTATTTGGATCCACCCTCTGCACCTGGTAACTACTTATTTAAAGTTTTTACTCCAACAATCTACTAGGATTTTTGCAAGATTAAGATACCTCCACAAAGATTATTTCATTATTTGATATATTTAATATCGTACATCGGTATCATTTGCGTATTACTTGTTATCGGTTTCAATGCAATTGCGTCAATAAATGAAAAAATTAAAACAAGAAACTAATGGCAGAGATGAAGACAGGTATGAACCATGAATATCTCAAACGTATAATTACGATATAGAAACATACAGATGATTTTAAAAGTATTTAGCAAATCAGTTGACATAGCGAATACTCAGTTATTAATTTAATAAATTAAAATATGGTTCATTTCAGGCGTTTTAAATTTAATTAATCTACATTAAAAATCAAAAAAACCCGTGAAGAACATGAAGTGTAGTACGTAAATCAGTTTTTCACGACTGAGAAGGAGAAGATTTATACAAACTGTAATTTTGTTATTTTCTTTTTAGATTTTGAGGCCACATTTGACCACTAAGCCAATCACTTTCTAGTGTTCTTCGGATAACGTATTGGTCCAGCCTTTTGGTTTTGCCAGTACTTTTTGAGACGGTCCGATCTTTGTTTCCGTATCTCGTCTGTGACCTCCACCGTCCGTCTTTCTGCTTTTCCCCAACAAAATCTGTGTGTTTTGAGAGTACTATTTATTTTTTCTTGTCAAACGCGTCTTCAATTGCCAGTCCAATTTCATTGAAATCCCTCTTAATCTCTTCGATGTATCTTTCATTAATCTTCCTGTTCAAGTTCCTGAGGTCAGTTGTTTCAATATTCAATTATTCGGCATTCTTAAAATGTGGAAAACGTAAGAAATCCCCCTTTTTTCATCACGCTAATAATCGGATCAATTTCCTTATAAACAGTTTCATTAGAAGGAATTCACCATACCCAATTTTTTGATAATTCTTGTTAAGGCAGGTTCTGATAATTCTGCGTTCTGTTTTAAGAAGTTGGTCAGTTCATTCTTAATTTGGAAAATAGTTTCACTGGCGTAAAGCGCCTCTAGAAGAAAAACTGTTTTGTAGTGGCGGATTTTGCCACGCATTGAAAGGCATTTTTTTGTACGTTTGCCAGGTTATTTTAATTGTGGAAGTTCTGTTTTGCCAAGTGGATTTTTCTCTTGGATTGCAGTTGAAGATTTCTCCTAGGTATTTGAACTGTTGAGATAAACTAATTTCTTTGCCATTAATTCTCACTTTATTTATGCATAGTAAGTTGATAACCACGATTTCAGTCTTTTCATAGGAAAGTTTTAACCCAATTTTTTGGGCTATATTTTTAAGGCTAGCAATGTGTAATTGTATTTAAATAAACAAAATCCAGCAACTTTGATTAAATTTCATGAAAAATATCGAAATTCTTTTTATTTCTCTCACAATCAAGGATTAGGCTCCCGCCTGTTCTGACTCTCAACAGTGACAAACCCATTGAATCATTGTAATCTCTAGCTTGGCCTTCCAAACCTTCTCCTCCCCTCCAGCCAGCATTTCAAAACGTTACGGAGATCCTTGCCTTAGGCATTCTCTCTATGTGCTCCCTCCATTGATTTCTACAGTAATAATAATAATACTTAGTTTCCAAAAATACAAATTAAATATTTCGGTCCTGATCCGAGGCTAACTTTTGATACTTCCCAGTAATAAAGTTTTCCCCAGGCCGAGTTACGAGACCTGCGCTGGATATTCCAGTGGTGGGGCTGTCACCTTAGAGCCTCTAGACGGACCCTGGGTTTCATTTGGAGACCCACCTTCTAGGTTCGTCCACCCTCTCCACCGTTGGGAAAATTCCTCCTCCGCCTTCGAAACCGTTGATCATCTTCCGGGCTCAAATGCCCTGGATTTTTTTTGGGTTGACTCTTTAGGCTCTTCCGCCGTCCACGCCACTAGGAATCCTCCATCTTCGCCGAGAAGACCCTTGGCCAGTTTTAACCTTAGTTGATCAGCGGATACCTATTTGGTTATGCCTTATTCGTACCTGCCTGCATATCTACAGGACGTTCCTTATCAGCCATTGGGATACGCCGTGTCGGGGTTGAGTCCCCCATCTTAGTGTCTCATACAAGGTTAAATTTAGCCCCTACTCGATTCAAAGCATAAACCTCTCATGAGCCGACCGAGCACGGAGCATGAGTACAGAGGAATGAATCTTGTATCCAGGCCGCTGAAATGAGATTTTTGCGGGGAGTCAAAGGTTTTACCCGGTTAGAGTACGTAATGAAGCTATCCGCGCCGAGTTAAATGTCCAGTCACAGTTGGAAACGTTAAGAATATATAAGAGAAAATGGTCCAAACATTTACTTGGCATGCTAGCTCACAGACTTCCTCTGCAAGCATGTAAATATAAATCTAGAGGCAACCGAGGCTTGGGAAAACCTAAAAATAGATGTATGCCGGTATAGGCCATTGAGCTTAATCCTTGACAGATGATGATCTGTGAATCCTTGACATAACTTATGATGAATCATTCCAATAACCGAGGTGGTGGAAATTCACATATCCAACTATGGTTAAAACACCATGTGCCAGGATATGTAAAAAAACATTATTTCACTAATTATTTAAACTGTTTACCACAAAAAATATGGTAATTGAGCTCACCGTTAACTTTGCATTTTACCTAACATCACTTTCATGTTTTCCCGTCGTCGTCGTCGTCGTCGTCTTCATGGATTAGGCTATTCAAGCCTGTTCCGGCGTCCATCTTTTCCTCGGCCTACCAACATTTCTCTTTCCGATTGGTTTATAGAGCAGCGCAGATCGAGGGAGGCGGTCTTGTGACATTCTTACAACATGATCTGACCAATTTTTCCTGTAGGTTCTCAATATGCTCAAGAGTGGCTGGGCATCACACTCTCTCCTTATCTCCTCATTTCGGATTCTATCCTCTCTTGTACAACCTTTCACCTGCCTCAGGAATCGCATTTCTGCTGCCTGAATTTTTGATTCTTGTTTCTTTGTAAGGACCCATGTCTCGCTTCCATAAGCCAATGCTGGGATCGCCATTACTTTATAAAATTTGAGCAGGGTGTTCTTTCTAGCTCTACTCCTGAGGGATCGGTTTATTGCCCCACATATCATGTTGAACCTCGATATTTTTTGTTGAGGATCCCGGTCATAATCATGCGTTATGTCACATCCCAAGTATTTAAAATTTGACACTTATTTGACACTTGGAGCAAGTGTCATGTTTTCCCTTACGATATTAATTATCCATTTCTGTATTTCATTCTTAAATTTAATTTCATTCTGTTCAGTTATGTGTTTCGGTGATTATAAAATTTGGAGGCTAAGTGAGAGAAGTGTCGCTCATAAAACGCACTTCTTGCTTTATCTGGAAGAAGTAGTACCTTCAATAATCTTCCTATTCAGGTTGTAAACGTCTGATTCCGTTCTTGTATTCTCATTTTTTAGTTGGTACATATGATTCCAACCCTTCGTTCATCACAGGAACCCATATCTTCCACCTGTACTATACTCTCTTGTGGTTTTGTACTAATCTACAACTTACTTCCATAGAGGACTGGGGCAGTCATCGCCTTGTAAATTTTATTTTAGTTGATTTCCTTTTTTCTGTCTAGTGTTCTGCTAATAATTTCGTTCACAGCTCAAACGGCGGCAATAAACTTAGTTGTTTAATACCTTAACTCTTACCTACTTTTCTACTGATAAATACCTTCTTATGTCATTTCACATTTCACAAATTTATTAATTGTTTTGTAAAGAACAAATTGTAGACAATTTCGGTTGATAAAATTTATAAATAACTTACAGTTTTTTAATAGCCCTAATTAATACTATTCATTTTATCGTAAATTAAAAATTTAACTACGTCTCCTAAAAAAATAAGTTGAAATTGTTTCAGAGTGTAAAGAATTATGTCTTAAATAAAAATTTTGGAACATTTTGATTTTTGTTTCAGCCAATTTAGGACTTCGGTAATCATGCACCCTTTAGTTCACTTGCTCGATTTCTTATTTTAGAGACTGAATTTTCTTCCTTACAATTTTTTCATAATTAATTTTCTGAAAATGCTTTCTTTCTTCGATTCGTCTGTATTAGTAGCAATTGCAAAACAGTCCGACGTAAAACAAAAAAAAAATTTTCACTTCAGAATGTTATCTTTCTTAAAATTTTCCTTTGCAAAACTCTTAAGTTCTTCAATTGTTTTTCTGAATATATTTTTATTACACCTTTATCTAGGCCTATGTTTAGGTCTTTATCCGGTTTTTGAAACTACCTTCGTTTGTTGTTATATTCTTTCAGCTTTTCTAATGTTTTTTTGAAGTCTAAGTTTTTTTGGTTCACACTTACCTGATGTTCGAAGATCTCATTATTCTTTTTCTTATTTCATCCGTTATTTTTTTATAAATCTCTTTGTTCTTTGCTCAATATTTTTCTCTTTCATGTAGTTTTAATTTGTTGTATAGGTCATCAACCAAAAGATTGGTTAGAACCTCTAGAGGTTTTACTAATTAAAAACGAGGAGTGAGGTGGTTTATTATTACCTTCCTCACTGAGTTTAACGAGTATACTTATCAGCATGCCAGGACCTCCGAAAAGCACCTACATTCCACCCTGTAAATGACATCTTTACTTCATTCACCACAAGGTCTGGATGTATACTGAAATTCATTACTCTCAGTGGAGATAACTCTGATCAGTGTCTTTTACACCTCTACTTCTCATGTTCTTAAATGCTTCAGTCATATAATGACCATGTGATAAGAAACAGAACTATTTTTTCTAGTTCTAGAACCAGCAGATCGAGTGCAATTAATTTAACACTCCACCTGCCCGTTATGGGAAAATATTATTAGTAAGAAAAAGAAAAATTAATAGTTTCAACTATAGATGCAGCCTTATACAAAAAAAATTAGATAGACAATTATTTTTGAAAATAACTCAATACATACTTTACACAACAATATTGTACATTAATGAAAGTCTGTAAATTCAATCGGGATGGATAAATTACCTAACGAGACAGTCTTGCGGAGAATGGAAACAGAAAAGGAATTTGTTTACACCATGGAATATCTGGGTCACATTATGCGTGAACCAAGATATGAAATGCTTTGTTTGATATTACAAGGCAAGATTCAGGGGAAAACAGATCTGGGAAGAAGAATATCTTGGTTGAAGAATATTTGCGACTAGTTACGTTGTACCTCAGTGGAGCTGTTCAGAGCTACAGTGCCCAAGATCCGAATAGCCATCTTGATTACCAACCTCCAGTCGAAGAGGGCACGACAAGAAGAAGAAATTCAAGTACTGGAATTCTCACACAATTTTACATATATTTGATAGTAAAACAAATTAATTCATCTATTTTTGGCATCTAATTTATACTAAAGCTACTGCATAGCAAGCCAAGTAACCTTGTGCCTTTTAGCCTACCGATAAGGGTAGATTAAAAATGGTAGAAAATTTCTACCATTAAAAACTAATTAACAGAATATTTTCGATTGCTCTTTGTTGTTTTAAAAAATAACTTTGTGATATACTTCATATTTCAAACCATTACTGTTGACCAAAAGTTTTATTTTACAAATCACGAAAATAAATTTAGCCTATTTTTGATTCTGTTCTCCACAGGTAATTAAATTAGATCCCATAAAAAAATATATTTACTGCAAAAAAATTACATAAGCCAAATAACAAACCACTTCACATTTATTTTTTACGCCAATTTCAATAAACAGTTGGCGGTTGAACTACTGAATGTAATTTTTAACTGAAAATTTAGCTTTTTAAAAGTTTTTATTAGTTTATTTGAAATCGCATTGCCACTTGGTAATTAGCGACTACTGTCGGTTGTAATTACCTAACGGTGGGTTTTAACATGTTAAAATGCTCATACCCTAGCCGGGAATCGAACCCGAGACCTTTAGTTTTGTAGGCTAGCGCGCTAGTCACTACGCCACTTTTTAAAAATCCAATCTAATACTTTGAAAGTAAAAAAGTAAAACAATAGGCTATATTACATACTAAATTCCTAGTCGACTATGCGTAAAAACTATATTTATCCTGGTTTTTTGGCTCACCGTGAGCTAAATTCTAAAAATAGAATTTCTTAAGTTTTTTTTAGTAAATTTATTTACTATTATTACTGTAGTAATATGTATCTTTAGTTCCGTTGTGTTTATTTAGTAACAATTATACCTACAAATTATATTCATACAACCAGTAGTATTTATGATGTAATTGACGTGTTTAATGTCCTTTTTTTGTCTTAATTGAGGAAATCATCCAGCGGCACACTGTTGTAACTGTTTCAGATAAGCTATTTCAGCATCTTTTAAATCTTCTTTGTGGATTTTGTGGTAGGTGTGGGAGTGACAATGTTTGTATCTCTGGATTCATTATGATTTATTAATTTTGAATGGAAACGAGTGTATAATTCAATTTGAAATGAGTGTTGAGATCTCGATGTATGACAGAGTTTCGTACGTAGTAGGGACTACATTAATTAAATGTAAATCACATACGAGGTGTGATCAAAAAATGAACGGTGAATGATTTTACTACGAATGAACTGTAGACGCTACGTCCATTTGAAGTAAAAAGTTCAATAGCCTGGTTCTTAGAGACAATCAGTATCAAGTTTCAACAAGTTGTGACTTGTCAGCGGCTTCCAGAGCCGAAAGAACGTGGTCATGTTTACAGCGTCTGTCATGCATCATGGATTTCAAACATCGCGTTAACATTAATTTTGTTTTAAGTTCCAAAAAAGTGCAATAGAAGCTCATGAAATGTTAAAATTAGTGTATGGTGATAATATGATAACTTTGAAGACAAGTGGTGTAAGCGATTCAATTAAATATACTCAGAAATGAGTCTATTGAAGACGAGGAATGATCGGGATGTCCTTCGACCTCAAAAACAGACGAAAACATGCAAAAAAAGATAAAACTGGTTCTTTAAAACATCCGATTGACTATTTAAGAGCTTACTGAAAAATTAAATATCTCGTACGAGCCCGAACAAAGCATTTTAATCGATAATTTTCAAATGAGACGAGCAAGTGCGAAATTCGCTCCCCGATTTTTGACGCCCTTGCCACACCTCACTTTTTGATCCAGAGTTTTCGGCTAATAAAAGATTCCTGTCTGTCCACATCCGCCTTACTCTCCAGATTTATCACCATGCAACTTCTGGCCCTTCCCAAAAATAAAACCTGTGCTGAAAGGAAAACATTTTGATACCTTTCCCGACATTGAGAGGGTTTCCACAGATCAGCTAAAGGCCTTCCTTCCGAAAGAAGCGTACCAGAAATGCTTCCAATCATGGAATCAACATTCAGATAAGTGCATTGCTAGCCAAGGAGAGTACTTTGAAGGAGAGCAATTCAAATTTGATGTAAGCTTTTACTAATTTGATCAGTAAATATAATTTAAAAACTAAATTTTAAAAATTATTGTATTTAAATCTCTATAAACCCTGTAATAATGAAATATTTTTAAATCTCGTGATATTCGAGATAATTAATATCAATTTGCGAGTCACCTAATCATCATGTTTATCTTAATTATTGACAGTGAAAATTTTTTTTAAATATCTTTACTTAATTTTACATAATTTACATAATTTTACATTACATAATTTTCTAGCTGCTCAGAGCTACAAAATAATATTTCAGATTTATTTGAGACCTCAGAATACCATGATATAAAAAGTAATATCTTTAATATTCGTAGAACTCGAGATTTAAAATTTTGAATCCAATCACTAAGAATTTGTATTCATTTCAGAGCAAAGTTTTACGAAGTGCACACCATAAGTCATTTTTGTAGTCAACGTCATCTTTACCCATCTCCTAAGTTTCTTCGGTTCGAACCTTCAACTAACACTAACCTGGCGTGGGGGTTTTCCTAATTATCAAAACAGTTCTTCCAGGGTGAGACTTTACCTAAACACCACAGTTTACCTGACTCCTGCGAATGTGGATAAGTTATATTGACCCGTAATTTACACGTCTCCCTCTCTGCAAACGTTTCTAATTTATCCAGAACTGCGTTCGTCATATCATTCTCTTGGTTCCTTGCTTTTCTCCTTCAAGTATGAGATTTTTGAAGTTTAAAAAAATTTCACTGAAACATTTTAGTTCTGTGATTGTAGTTTTTTTTATTAAGATTGAGTATTTTTATTTTATTTTTAATCGCATCAACTGCTTTAATTGTTTAATAGTTAACAGTTAATAGTTAATAGTTTGTGTCTGGGAATAGTTAAAGGAATTAATTGTGTATTGTGTGAAAAGGTATGTACCTATTGAAGAAGAATAATGAATTTCGTTGAATAAATTTTTTGTGTAGAAATTCCCGGAACTCGAACAAGTAGAAACGATTGTTTTTTTTTATTCTATTTATCATTTTCTAGTAAAACGGAGGAAGTGTTGTAAGATTGTTTAGAGAATCTATCACACTGTAGGTATAAAAACAGTTAGCCTCTTTGTAGTATGAATGAGTGAGTGGTACTATAGTCGATTTCACGTGCAGAATGCAGTACGGGAAGTCCATAAGCAATGTATTTCATATGGGAGTTTGAGCGCTACTACACTAAGCAAAAATATCGACTCCGCGCCACATAACCTCCTCATTTACAAACTCCTGTTGAATAACGTAATACGAAACATACTTAATATTTGTATCGTTTGAAAGATCATTTACAAACAAGTATTACAGTAATGGTAGATTTACCAATTTTATTGTCTTTTTAATTATTTTAAACCAAAAAATAGTTATTGTTAAAACTAATGGCAATAGTTATTGGGAAGAAAATATATTGTTCTCCAAATAAGAGTGATGTTTTTACAAATCAATTGTCGGTAATTCTGTAAGGGTTATAATAAATATCTTTTCATAGGACTACGACGACAAGAATGTCGTAATTATTGTGATAAATAGTTTTATAGGTTTACATAACGGATAAACAAAGTTATTAACTGGTGAAATAAAGAAAAAAAGACATAATTTACATCCGAGATTAATTTTCTGGCATGACACAATGATAATTCCTTTTGAATGGGCCGTTGTTAAGAAAAAATGTAATTATTTCAAACTAGTTTATTATTTCTGTTCCCGTCCAACATCTGACTATATCATATATGTGGGATTTGAATGGATGAAAATAAAACTCGTCACACGTCAATTTAACAAATTATTATTTAAACATGAAAATGAACATTATTACATCAGAATAAAAGGAATACAACATAAGAAAACAGTCTCTCGTCACTCGACACTTTCTCTTTACACACACACACTGGTTACTTCTTCTTGCGTCGACCGTTATCCAGCTGTTGCGAGCTCACGTGCCATCTGAATCTCACCGGCGGGAAAACCAGCAAATTCGGTTTCCGATTCCTACACTCGGCCGTCCTGAAGTTCATCCGACTCGGATGAGGAATACCCGTCCAGCCAGGGCTTCATGTACTCAGCACAAGTACTTGTCAGCCGTGGTCCATCTTGGTCTTCGCCTTCCTTGTAGACATCGTAGGTGTTATTCAGCTTGGCCTTCATCACTCGGTATGGTCCTAAGTACTTTGTCTTCAACTTAAGGTTCGGTCCTAGCTGGGTGCGTTTGATGGCAACCAGATCACCGACCTTATACTTTGCAGCTTCCTTTCGTCGTCGATTGAAGTTGCTCCGATTTTCAGCTTGCACCTTCTGGATCTGCAACTTGGCATCTTCTCTCATCTGGTCACGTTTCTCGTCGAATGAGGTAACCAACTCTTCTTCGATGAGTTCGACGATGTGAAGATCGTCCTTGTTGCGCATCTTGGTTCCCATCAACAATTCAAACGGTGATCTTCCGATGCTCCTCTGGAACGCGGAGTTGATCGCTCGTTGCACGGCAGGTACCACCTTGTACCACTTCGTCGGGTCGTCGATGCTCAGCTTGGAGATGATCGTTCCAACAGTTGCGTTGACTCTTTCAACTTGACCATTTGCTCTGGGTAGTCCTGTCGTCACCTCGATGTGTTTGATGCCTTCTGCTTCACAGTAGTCCTCAAACTCTCGGGAAGTGAACGATGTCCCCTTGTCGGTGATCACTTGCACCGGGTTTCCAAAGTTCGTCTTTTGCAATTCCATCTTTCCAATCGTCTCAGCCGTTTTCGTCGTTTTCACTGGATATAACCAGACAAACTTCGTGAAGGCGTCAACTACACAAAGGATGTGGTTATACCCCTTGTTGGTAGATGCGAGTGGTCCAATGTGATCCATGTGGTAGGTGTGCAACGGTTCACTCTCCTTGAACAGAGGGTGAAGAAGGCCTTCCTTCTTGCCCACCTTCCTGTTTACCACCAGACATTTCACACAGTTGGCGATCACTCGTTTCGCCTTGTTGGCCAGGTCAGGAATGTAGTATTCCTGCTTCACGTCTTCTTCCGTCCTCTTGACAGCATAGTGTCCTCTCTCGTGTGCCGCTCGGATGATCTCCTGGTGCATCGCTCGTGGAACCACCAAGACCTCCTGACCGTCGACAAATTTGAACAGAAGTCCATCTCTCACTATGAAGTCCTCGTATGGTTTCTCTTCCAAGATCTTTTTAATCGCTACCAGTCCGTCATCTTTTTCCTGTGCGTTCTTGATCCTCGATGTTAGACCATCAGGGAAGCCAAACATCACTGCTAAACATCTGCTTAGAGCGTCGACGTGTTTCATTCTGCTACCAGCTCGGTGTTGGATGGTATAGTCAAACTCTTCCAAGCTCATCGCCCATCTGGCCACACGCGCTGCTAGGTCTGTCTTCTGCATCGTCTTTTGGAACGCCTCACAGTCAGGTACGATCTTGAATGCCAGTCCAAGCAAGTACACTCTGTACTTCTTCAGTGCTTTTACTACAGCCAAGATCTCCAGCTCGTAACTGCTGTATTTTTCTTCCTGAACGGTCGTCTTTTTGCTCATATATGAGACCGGATGTAGCTTCTCGTCGTCTGGACACTTCTGCAACAACACTGCTCCATATCCATACTTGCTGGCGTCGGTGTGAAGCTCCGTCTCAAATTTCGGGTTGTAAATTCTCAAAACTGGTTCTGAAGAAAGGATATCCTTGAGCTCGTTAAATGCACGTCGCTGCTCATCGTCAAATTTGAACTCAGGTTTTCCTCTCAACAGGTCACTCAGCGGTTTAGCCACGACAGAGAAGTTTGGAATGAACTTCCTGAAGTAGCTTGCCAGTCCCAAAAAGCTCTGCATCGCTGCAATCGTCTTCGGCTCTGGAAAGTCACGAACGGCTAGAACCTTCTCTTCAGATGGTTGGATCTGTCCACCTTGGGTAGTGTATCCCAGGAACTGTACCTTCGTCTTCAGGAATTGGCACTTCGCAAAGTTGATTTCTAACCCGTACTCTGCAGCTATCCCCAAGACACGTCCCAATCGTTGAATCGCTTCAACAAAGTTCTTCGCTGGGATGATTAGGTCGTCCATATAGATGAACACCAGGTTCTCCCTGATCAACACCCAGAACACGGCGTTGATATAACGTTGGAACACTGCAGGTGAATTGGTAAATCCGAAAGGTACTCGTTTGAACTGGTACTGTCCCGTGTGCGTCACAAAAGCCAGGTATCGTCGGCTGTCCTCTTCAACTTCTACGTGAAAGAATCCATCCTTGAGGTCCAATGTACAAAATACAGCTGCATCCTGTAGTTTGTCCAAGACATCCTCGATCAGCGGCATGGGATAGCGATCCTTGACCACTATTCGATTTACTCTTCGATAGTCCACGCAAACTCGATGTGCACCGTTCTTCTTTTTGACCACTACCACCTGACTCGAATACTCCGACGAACTTGGTTCGATGACATCCTTCTCTAGCCACTCCTCGACTTGATCATCAACGACCTTCTTCTCCTTTGGTGATAGTCGTCTAGGTTTGCAAAACGTTGGTTGCTCTTCCTTCACTGCGATCCTCATCTTCACGTCAGTTGACTTCGTTTTTTCTGGAACATAACCTTCCACTAGGTCTTCTACCTGCTTCTTCGTCTTTTTGTCAACACAATTCTCGATGTCCAACTCTGGTTCATTGGTTACTTGGATGCACATGATCGATACTTCCTGTTTCCTGATGGTTACTCCCTTCTTGCTCAAGATGACCTCACCCTGGTCCAGAAGATCGTTACCTATCACCATGTCTATCTTCATAGCATCTCCAGACACTACATAGACGTTCGTCACAAACTCATCCTCATCGACCTCAATGACTGTTTGGAAATAACCTTGAGGAGACACCTTGCTTCCTCCGAACCCTGACAGAACAACAGTCGTCTCTCGCAATCCTGGAGCTTCCATCGTCTCGTATATATTCTGTCTCAAAAGGTTGTAGTGACTTCCACAGTCAATAAGGGCGTTGATTTCCTGATCGCACAGCTTGACTTCCTTGAATTTCAGGTTGCTATTCGAAGTCGCCAGGTTGTGCATGTTTGAACCATCCCTTGCAGTACCTCTTCTGTCTCGCTTCCTCTCTTTTGTGCACTCACTGGAGATGTGCCCAAAGTCGTTACAGTTGAAGCATCTTCTACCCTTGTCCTTGTGCATACAGTTCCTCGAATTATGTCCAGCATCACCACAATTATAGCACTTCTTTTCTCCTTCGCCGCTTCTGTCCTTCTTCCTTGCACCGTCGTTGCGTCTTCCATCCTTCTCGTTGTTGTGCTTGGAACCTCCTTGCGAATTGCCGTTGTTAGAGTTCTTGGAGCTCTTCTTTGGCATCGACTTCACTGCCAACTCGTAGCTCTTCATCTTGTCCTTGAACTCCCTAGAACTCGTCGCCCCGTACAAAAGAAGTTTTGCTCCTGTCTCGTCGTCGATACCATCAATCACATATTGAAACACTGAAACTAATTCAATGTCACCACGGCTGGCTATCTCCTTCATCACTAGGAAATATTCCTGGAGGGATTCGTCCTGCTTCTTCCGTCGTTGAGTTAGCAGCTTATGAATTTCCACACTGCTCGTCGCTGTATCGAACTCGTCCCTCAGTGCTTTCTTCAAAGCTGACCAAGACGTCAATCCTCGCTCACCTTGAACAAAAAGCTTAGCCAAACCTTCAAGTGATTTTTTTGCAAACACAAACTTTTGCAGCTCACTCCATCCCATCAAGACTGCTGTTTCTTCGAAATCAGTGATCCACTTCTTCACCGGATATCCGTCCTTGCCATTGAATGTTTTCAAAGCGCCCTCTATGTCACGAAACGTCAACGAAAATTTATGCTGCTCTTCATACCTCCTATTTTGTAACTCCATCGCAGCCAAATTTCGCCTTATTTCCTCCGACACATCTTTGTCCTGCTCCTCATCAGAACTGTTGCCTTTCTTCTCGTCCTTTTTTATCTTCATTTTCTTTTTATCGTCCTCATCATCCTCCTCTTCTTCGTCGTCTTCTTCTTCCTGTTTGATATCGTCGTTTATTTTTGCTTGAAGTGCGTCCAAATTTGTCAGGTAATAACAAATGTCATCAATCATCTCCCCTTTAGTGCCAGCGTCAACACACAAAATTCCTATCACAACACACAACTCCGACACCGAAAACGTCTCCTCCATAAATTTCTTTTGCTGTTCTTCCTCAATCGAACCTGCTGTAAACTCGAATCCTGTAAACTCCCGCAGTCGTTTTCTATTTTTCCTGTCAGTTGGAATTGTCCCAAAAATAAGGTGATGTAAAACCTTGATTGCTTTCGTTGGTGAGTTGTTTATGTTGTTCAGAATTGAGGTTATGTCACCTAGTGTCGCCATCTCGTCGTTTTATTCAAAAGTCGGTAAAGTAGTTTCCAGTTTTATCGACCGTCGGTAACTGTGTAATCTTCTTTTCGTCGCACCGGTTTATAGGTTAGGTTGTCGATACCTTTTCGTCGTTTCCTTTATTTTTCTGATGAGCCTTCGTCCTTTTCTCACCACATCCAAAATCCCTCGTCGTCGTCACAATTTATACCTCTCGTCGTCACTTGTACCACCAAAAAATGCTGCAGCCAAAATGCCCAAAATCCAAAAAGCACGTTTTGTTAATCAAATGAATCCTCGTCTTAGATCCAAACGTCGTCAATTCACAAAACTGCACGTCGTTTCGTCGTCAGCGTCGTAAGCAACAGCAAAGAAGATAGTTCGTTTTAAGCGTCGTAAAAATGGCGTCCTATATTGCGTCGTGTGTTTCGTGTCGAAACTCGTTACTCAGTTCATCCCGGACGGGCCCCCAATTTGTGGGATTTGAATGGATGAAAATAAAACTCGTCACACGTCAATTTAACAAATTATTATTTAAACATGAAAATGAACATTATTACATCAGAATAAAAGGAATACAACATAAGAAAACAGTCTCTCGTCACTCGACACTTTCTCTTTACACACACACACACACTGGTTACTTCTTCTTGCGTCGACCGTTATCCAGCTGTTGCGAGCTCACGTGCCATCTGAATCTCACCGGCGGGAAAACCAGCAAATTCGGTTTCCGATTCCTACATATATATATATATATATATATATATATATATATATATATATATATATATATATATCATAATATATCAAATTACAGATAAAATTCTATATTTTTTAACAAAATAATAAATTTAATGTGAAACGCAAAAAAATATGTCGAGATTTAAACGTCTAACTTTGTACGAGCGTATGTTATTTAAATATCAGAGTATAATAATAACATTTATAGCATAATAAAATACGTTTCATTAGGAAGCAATAGCAATTTTTTCAGAATTTTTTGATTAAAAATTAGCTTGTTGGAGCGTGTTAAGCGAAGCTCTAAATATTTTTGCCCGTGACCTTCGGATGGTGTCGGTAGAGGAGAGTTATTGTATTGGCTGTGCCTGATGTTTTCCGTACGCCTGATAACACAGCGGGTTCTCATAAGAGCTGTACTGTATGAATCTGAGCTTTGCGCAGTTGCGGGATGAAGGGGACAGACGAAGTACCAGACTGCTGTTACGTCATAACACTGTACTAATCATCTCATTGCTATTTGCTAGGCAGTAGGCTGCCTAGTGCGGTGACATACGTGGGTGTTGTTTTGACCATTCGCTGTAGACGGCGACACCGAATATATGTAGTTTGGATAGTACGCGTGACTACTACAAACATAGTACTAGTAAAACGTTACTACTACTAACGCAAACTCTCACAGTAGTAGTGACGTAATGCATTCCTCTCAGCTGCACAAAGCTTAGGAACAGGCAGTACTGTATTCTGAACGTGAAATAGAGTATAGAAAGTGTTAGTGTGTATCGTAACAAGTACGTTAGAAAAAGGTTTTCGTACTATGATTTGGTTCTAAGTAAGAATATTTGTGTAATCACTGTTATTGTTAGTTAAGTTAGTTTAAGCTTTAAGTTCAGTAGTTAACTTAATTTAAATAATTCGATTTCAATTTGTCAGTAATGTAAGCACAATAATTAATAAAAATGTATAATTTTGTGAATAAATACTTGTTATAAGTTTAAAGAAGTCTGTTTATTATTTATTTTCCCATATCTCGAACGAGCCTAGATTGAGATGTTTGAATATTCTTAAAATATGAACTGATTTAATTCTGTGGGAAAAATAACATGAAACAATTCTTTTATTACATGAAGTCCGTCGCTTGTTCGTGTTCACCTTTAAGTGCATTATTATAATTCTTATCATTTTTACTACTTGTTAAATTTTACAGTAATGCATTTTCAATTAATAAAATTTTAAAAAAAATCTGGTGAACAATTTTATTATAAATAGCTTTTAATGATTTTTTTACATAAGAAATTAATGAAAAACGATAACAGCCTAAACTAAAACCTAAATTGAGCCTCAACGATTAATTTCCTGTTGCATTATTTATGTACTGAGTTGGCCTAAGTGAGTAGCCTGCACTAGACAAAGGTCTAACTTAAATAATAAAACAATATAAATACTTCGCTTCAGGCTATTGTCACATTCATAAAATCATAATTAAAAATTCTTCTGTAGTCTACGTGTGGGAATATTGACATATGTATTTTTAATCACTACATTATAGTTGACCGACTACGACTCTTTATTTAGAAACATACAGTAAAATCTCGGAAGTCCGGCCGTGCAGTAGTCCGGTACCTCCAGTAATCCGGCCCTTAAAATATTAGGTCTAAAAGTATGAAACCTCGCCCAGGACAGATTTTGGTAAGAGATTTAAATTGAATTACGGAAATCAACTCGACCTAATTACGGCGGATTTATTATAACATGTATGTTTAGGATTTGATTAAAGAAATGAATAAGCAGACCTTAATTATTGTTAAATGGAATAATATTTGGCCTTTTATCCAAAACCCAGAACTGGGTCATACTCTATATTTCATGCTGAATTGACAACGAAACGTAATTCTCAAAACACGAGCAACCCCACACCGCACTAGGCGATGTCAATAGCCGATAATTATGTTTAGTACAATGACTACAGAAGTACTCAGCAAACCTTTTTTAATTAGTTAATTTAATTTAGAATCACATAGAAATCAATGTATATTCTTTTTTTGTTTAACTTTATAATTTATAGTTCCCAAATTCTAACAAATCCAGTAATCCAGCACCCTCTCGGTCCCGAACAGGCCGGACTACTGAGATTCTACTGTATATCCATATTAAAAATTGAATTTGGTGTTTATTGAGAAATTATTTTAAAATGATCGAATTGTTATTACTTTATCAAGCCATTTTATAGGTCACTAAAAGTCGCTTAAATTAAAGCTTAAAGCTCCCGTCACAGAGATCTGACGAAATGGTTTATGAAAGAACCCCATTAAAAAAAGTTAGCTCCTGTCTTTGTTCTAGCTCCTTATTGCTCCTGTCTTTGTCAACTGGAAGGTGGGTGGCTCAGAGAGACGAGGTGCGCGAAGTCAAAGATGTTGCTACTAGGCCTACTCGAACGTAAAGCATGCACATTTATGATTTCATACAACTCAGCAATTACATGTTCTATCACACCCTATTTTTTTTTAAAACAGGTAATTTTAATAATGATTATGCTTGAGAATTAGACTACCAAGGTATTCAAGATTAATTCTTAATAATAAATAAAGTCTTCTGTCCTGCTCTGATTCTATTATAAATAAATAAATAAATAAAAATTTTACTGTCGCATTAAAATAACATAATAATGTAACATTATAATAGTGATTTTCTAGAAATAGTTAAGGGAATAAATCGTTTATTGTCAGAAATTGTGTATTGTATGAAGTGGTGTGTATTGAACAAGAAAAATAGATTGCAATGAATAAAATGTTTTGAAATAAATTCTCGGAAATCGAAAATAGTAGAAACGTCTTTTTTTATTCCATGTTCCAGTAAAGCGAAGTAACTATTAAAAGGGTTTCAATTTTTTAAGAATCTATCGAGAACTATTTAAGAATTACATTGTTCATTATTTACATTGAGAAGAGAAAGTCTTGTTGGTGTTTCAAGCCAGATTTTGTTCTCCCCTTTCTACCCTACAAGCTTTTATTGTTTTACGCATACAATTCTTATTGTAACTCAATACATATTAAATACAAACATTTTCCCATTATATCTCTCATTGTTTTGTTAAATTATTTATGTTTGTAGTGTTTGTAATGTTTGTGAAGTGTTAAATTCTTAGCACTCGATCTGCTAGTTCCAGGGCTACAAAAAATAATTCGGTTTCTTATCACATGGTCAGCCTATTATATGACTGAAGAATTTAAGAACAGAAGAGGTAGAGGTGTAAATGACACTAGTCAGAGTAAATTTCTGTGAGAGTAATGAATTTCATTATACAGCCAGACCCTGTGATGAATGAAGTGAAGGTGTCGTTTGCAGGGTGGAAAGTAGGTGCTTTTCGGAGGGCCTGGCATGCTGGTAAGCATAGACTACTTTTCCACTCGGTGAGGAAGGTAATTTTAAACCACCTCACTCCTCGTTTTACTTAGTAAAACCTCGAAATTCAAACCAGCCTTTTGGCTGATGACCTAAACAACAACCACAAGGGGACTAATGAATTACGTTATACACCCAGACCCCTGTGGTGAATGAAATGAAGGTCTCATTAGGAGGGTGGAAAATAAATTGACTTTCAGAGGGCCTGGTATGCTAATAAGCATACTTTTCTACTCGATGATTTATGATTAATTGATTGATGATTTATGATGAGGGTGATTTATGTATGACGTATAAATGAGATGTAATCTTTTACAAACTCAGGCCGATCATTCCTGAAAAATTATGGTTAATTGACTCCCAACCATCAAATTGCTTTTGTAGCCGCTGCCTAGTATTCAAATTCTTATATAAGTAATTAAATTGAAAAAACCATGTACTCAATGAGCTTACATTTCATAATTATTACCAACAGTAACAATATAGGCTATTACTGAGAAAAGCAATGTATTACCCTACTTATATTTTACCTTTTAACTTGAAGAATATATTAGTGTAGGATTTTTTTAAATATTTTTCCGTTTTTATCGTTAAAATTTCTATAAGGTTACATGTACGAAAATGCACAATATATGACACATTATACTGGGGGGGGGGGGGGATAACAGAAAAGAACGATAAAACTTAGTTACAGCCAAAAACATTTATCGATCAAAAAACTTATTTTTAAATTCAGTGAAACTACACAGAAAACAAATATTTGAATTTACACAGCTCCAGTCATAATTCTGACGGTTCATGATTCGTGGAATGAGCTTTAACGTAATTTATTATAATAAATGTACAACGAAAATTATTTATTTTAAATTTAGTGTAGTTGACAGGCATATAATTGAATTGGTTTCACCTAACCAAAAACTCTTTGTTATACTTCTAAGGGTTCAATATTCGTGGAAAGAAGCACTATAAAAGTGGTAGTCAAGGGTTAGGATTATGCAAAAGTGTTTGCATAAAAGAGAAAAGACGTACTAAAATAAAATGATGTATATTTTTTTAGAGGGTAAAGAGAGGTTTTGTAAGCGCAGGTGGTGTGTACGTAGGCCCGTATTAGGGCCAAACCCAGCAAAGCAAGCAATCCCCAGACTAAACAAAACCAGCCGGGTCCAAGGTTCCAATTCTTTTTTACCTTTTTCGTCACAATTCTTTCTTTTGTTCCACACCTCTTTCATCTTCTTTCTTTTTCTTTCTTTAAAATGACGTCGCATTCCCACAAAACGTTAAGTTTTTTTATAAAGTATTTATTTACTCTTTCATAAAATGTTATAGTAAACACAATTTTCTGCATAGTAAATTTGTTTTTGGTTTCATTTTCTTCTTTTGTTTTTACTAAACTGAGCAATAAAATTTATATGGTTGTTACTTTGGAATGTAACAAAACGTGATAATTCTTCAGTCTAGCTTAGCAAAATGTGTGCTCAATACTAAAATAGGCCGTACTAGACTGAAATTGCAAAAATATTATATTACGCACCCTAAATACTTGGAAGAAATTCAACTACTTCTTCTAATTTCCCCTAAAAAAAACTGTAGAAGTTTGTTCCAAACCACAAAACATTTGGAGTGGAAGTGAGTGTTGTAGCAGAAGGATCAAAAAGCGAAATAGGTGAAATGGCAAGTCAAGTACTAATTTATGTAGTTTTTATATTGTATGGTACTGCAGAACTGGTTACTTAGCCACATCTCCTTTGCTTTTTGAGTCTTCTCTTATTGGACTTATTTCGCCTCCAAATGTTTTGGCGTTTGCAACAAACCCTATCATTATGTAGGCCTACAATCCATTCCAAATTCGACGAAGGACGGGTTGTTATCTGATATCTATGAACAACGGGAATAAAATTTATCGGAATTGCAAAACATATTTTTGACTGCCTCTTTGGCGCAGTGGTTAGCGTGCTACATTGCAGAGTAGAGGATCCTGGGTTCGATTCCTCGCCGGGATCTGAAATTGAATAGATTATCCCTTTATGGATAGTACTGTAACATAGCTCGATATTATTCTGGAAATGGTTAACAAAATAGGTTGTTTATTTTTGTACAGATTGCCTTTATTATTATTATTATTATTATTATTATAATTATTATTATTATTAATGCTTTTAAGGCCTTATTGGACCACTTTAGTTCATAGCCTGGTAAGCTCATTTTCTACTTTTAATCTTCTTGCTGCACTTTTGCAGTTCTTTCGCTTATCTCTTGTTCCGAAAATATTTCTTCGAGGCTTCTGATCTTCTGAGCCTTTCTGCTTCGGAAAACACTGTTTTTCTTGCTACCTTTGCTTTCTGTTGGAATCTGGTTACTGGGCTTTTGATTTTGCGATGGTTTCCTGATTTAGTTTTTAAGTAATTTGTTATGATATTGTTCTTTCAAGTCCTTGTTGACCTCCTTGATTCATTTTGGTGTAGGTACTTTGTTCCAGAAAATCTTTATCAGTCTTCTTACTAATATTGTGTCGTCAACTCTGTTCAAGTGGCTCAGGAACGATATTCTCTTTTTACTGATTGTACTTGTTAGCGGTTCAATCATCTTGAAAAGTTCACTGTTTGATTGCCTTTGTTGTATTGTATGGGGTTAAGTGTGTTGAACAACGATAGTAAATTGCGATGATAAGATGTTTTGAAAAGGAATTCTAAGAAATCGAATCAAGTAGAAAAGTTTGTTTTTATTTTTATTCCTCCTGCAATGTTCCATTATAATGGAGACAATGTTCGAAAGATCTAGATTTAATTAATGGACCGATGGTATATAAAACGTTAGCGCCTTTGTAGTCGGCAGTCAATAGTGAACTTGTGAATGAACGTGTCGGATCGTTCGAAATAGTGCTGTTACGGGACTGGTTCTAAGTTATGTTAACTGCGAACCTATCTTAGGTGTTATAATACATTTCTTTACATTATGATCAGAGCAAATTACCCATAGTTTTTGGGTGCTATGGCCTAATTCTATCTAAAAATCCTTAAGGGACTCTGAAACTACCAAAAGCTAGGATTTACCAAAATTTTCGAACTGTTTTTGATGACGTTTTCTAGTTACAGGTTTACGTACCATCAGATTCACGAACAAAATCCCAAAAACCAATTGTCTTTTTTCCTGTAATTAGATTGTAGCGATTTTCCAAAAAAGAAAAAAGAGAATCGATAGTATTTACATGTTTTATTAAAAAGTCTTTCGTTTCGACGTTCTGGACGGTAAGAACTTATGAAAATATTTGGTTAATATTGAGGATGTTCCTATTTATTGAAAATTAACCTATCCAGCAGTTTTAGGAATTTAGGATGTTGGTTTACATTAGATTTAGAGCCTGTAGTGTTCGTATTTAATTAACGAGTAGCAGCTCGTATTTAAATAGCTAGGCTAGCGTTACTTAGCATGAAGAATCTACTTGTAAATAATACAATTTCACTTAGAAGTATTTTGCGATGCGGTAATCAAATGGTATTATGATTCCTACATCTGCTTGATTCGTTAAGGTGGTGGAATCGATTTCCACCGGGAAACAAAAGACGCGATGTGACTTCGACGCGCACATTAGGCGTAACGCTTTGCTTGTTAAGGAATAGGGAGGTTTGGCGGATAGACAGGAACATATACAGGGAATAACACTGCAATTATTAATGAGCTTAACAGTACTTACTCGATTTTGAGTGCGTAGATTTCCCAGGATGCTTCAATTCGTTGACGCCGTTGTAGAAAGCACTAAATGTTCGATTAGATCTGTACAGATTTCACACAATAAACAAAGGCACGTTAAGAATACACATAAAGCACTGCTAACACTCGGATAACTGCAGTTAGGATAACGGTTTACAAGTTCGAGAGACGAGATAACACAGATTGCACAAAGTCCGGTAATTAATTGAATAAATACCATGAATCGTTCGTTACATAACTATAAGTGCGTTCACAATGAAAAGCTTCGTTGCTTGGAGCCGTAATTAATGCATTACCGGCGACTTGAAGTTGGTATGTCCAACGCGTTAAATGCAGGTGACGCCAGCTCTCGTGGCTGCGAGCGTCCGCTGAAACGCGACCGGATCGTTAGCGGGTTTGACTGGAAGTGAAGGAGAAATTTAGGAAGAAGGAACAATGGCGAAGCGAGCACGGAAAATTAGTCTAATTTTGCTATTGGCGGAGGGCGGGCCACGTGATCAAGAATCACACATGCGTAGAACTAATTAATGAAGTAATCGATGCAGAATCAATATTACGGATGTAATCGCGCGGGAAAGATTTATTCTGGAAGGTTCGACGGCGCGCGGTATTTGAATCTATTGTAATACTGAACAAGTATATATACCCTCATCTGTTCTGCTATATGGTATGGAAACATGGACTTTGAATCTACAGTCCATGGGTTGTTACGAACGTCAATGTTTCGATCGAGACTTATGAGTATGGACCGTGAGTTAATAAACAAAAAGACTGCCAACCACCTTGATCATTTATTACAGAAGTGATAAATATGAGCTTCTCGTAGTTATTCTAGAAGGTGTACCGTAAAAGTACAATATTGTACAAACAAAGGAAGTTAAGGTAATTCCTAATTACCGTAACTTCTATTACTGAAGTAAAAACCCATTTAATAGTGTACGGGGAGAAACCCCATTGTTAGAATTAGTTACATTATAATAGTAGTTAAGACAATAAGTAGTAATGTAGCCAACTGTCAGTCATCTGATACCGGGGAGTATTCTTTAAACGGATGTATTTCCCCCCTCTGTGTTTGTGGGCCTTTCTTTTACCTGCCAACTTACAGGTAATCATTGGGATGGTTCTTCTTCTTTTTGGCCCTCCAGGTTGGTTAAACGGGATGGGTAGGAGAGGAAGGCCTGTCGAACAGAGGTTTCCTGATTTCGGATGTAGAAAACCGAAATCAGTTCCCTTGGGACTTAAATTTGAAACAGTTGGTTAAGAAGGAGTAGTACTTAAAGAAGTAACTAGGATAGTGAGGAGTGACCAGAAGAACGAGGAGAAGAAGAAGAAGAAGAAGAAAGAGGGAAAATATTTAACTGAGGTAAATTCATTTCGTATTTATTAAGTAAGGGTTTGTTAAGTTTCTTTTTTATATTAAAGTCAAGGTAAAAAAACATTGGCTATGTGTAGTAAAATAGGTTAGGGTAATTTAAGAATAAGGTTGTTAGTATGTAGTTTATACATTTAATATTGTAGCTGAATGCAAAGAAACGTAGTTTTATTTATTTATTTTTCTCATGCTCTACTTAGACTATGCTTAACTTAGAGCTAGCGCCCAATTTTTACTTTCACTTGCATATATGAATACATAGGAAGGAAAGTATTGCTTTCATGTCAATTTTTCGAAATCGAGTTTTCACCGAATCTGCACGTTTTCATACCGCCTGAAACCCAAAAAAAAAACATGTTTTTAGCGATTCGTCTCTGTGTGCGCGCGCGCGCGCGCGCGTGTGTGTGTGTGTGTGTGTGTGTGTGTGTTTATGTGAACAGAATATCTCAAGAACGGAACATTGTACGAACTTGAAACTTAAGTTAGAAAAAACTAGAGGACCCGACACGAACATTTTCATCAAAATCGGTCAACCGGAAGTAGTAGTTTATTCGTGTAATTTTTCACTTTTTGCGATTTTCTCAAAAACTGCTATTCCGATTTTTTTTTAAAACGGCTCAGTTACTACATTTTTTATGGTCTACATGATGAAATAGGCGCCATGTCTGCTGAAATTCTTGGGGAGGCTGCTTTCTCGTAAAAACATTTTATTTTAATTTCGGCTTTAATATGCATTTTAGCGCAAACATGTATGGTAGTACCTATAATCAAAAATGTAGAATTTAAAATCCTACAACTTTTAGCATTTTTTTATAACGCTTAGTTTAGCGGTAATAAGCGATTTTATGGATTTATTTTTTATGAATATGTGTAAAAAATCAATTTTTTAAAGATTTCAGCCTTAGTATGTATTTTACGCCAAAGTGTATGTAATCAAATTTATAAAAATTTAAGAGATCTACCACCACTTTTATTCAGAGCATTTTTCTCTACAGAACCTAGTTTACCGTGAAAGAGTGATTTTCCGTATTTTTAAGCCAAACAAGTTGATTTTCATTTTGCGTCTTTCAGTCATGATTAAAATTAGGTTATGTTTATTAAGGTTATTTTTTTGTTTATTTTAGTGGTTTATTACCAATGTTAGGTCATATTGTTAATTATTTGCATAGGCAACATAAAGCTGTGTGAGTTTTCACGCCAGTTTTTTTTAAATAGGCACAACACTAGGCCATATGTTTTTGCTTAGTTTGAGTTGTAAACTTAAATTATTTAATCAACATATAAAAGTATTTGTAAACCATACATACTGCTTTTAACAATATTGCTAAAGCTTATAAATTACAGAGATGTTTAGAATAAGTAGAGTAACGATACAATAAATATAAAATTATAATTTCGTCCTATTTTTGTATGAGCTTAGCTCATAAAAATTCCCGGAAAAATCTTGTTTAAAACTTATTAAATGTAAGGGAAGTATAAAGAAAACACAGTTGAAAAAGTATATTTAAATATTTTAAATTAACTTTTTAAAAATTTCTTAGAATATAACTTATATTAAAAAAAGAATACCAGGCCTTATACGTCATAACAGTGTAACGCCCGTTCCCATTTTTCGTGGCGTTTTAAAGGGAGTTAGGACAGGAAGGAGAAGGATGAAAGAGAATTTGAGAGAGTTGTATAGAATGAGAAGGAAGAAATTGTGAGAGAAAGCCTAGAGTTGGTAGACTGCAGACGACGTTTCGCGCAGGAATCAATATAAAGGGAAGGGAGAACTGAGAACAGGGGTAGACCGGATATTGGCCAGAATAACTGCAATCGATTCTGCTGTCAGGAACCGGGGCACGGCCTAGAGAGCTGGACTTTGGGTGACCCCCCTCTTTGTTGTACCCCCTTAAACAACCTCATGCCATTCCTCTTAATGAGCAAAAAAAGAGAAAAATTCACGAGGGAGAGAGAATAAGAGAGATAGTCATACAGAGCTTGGCTACCTTTTTTAATTTTCTGTATAATTAAAAAAAAAGTTTAAATATGTTCATATTAAATGAAATTTTAAAACGCAGCAGTAAAAAACGTGAATTTGTTTTAATAAAGTTCATTGTTGCGTATAAAAAATATTGAAATCCTTGTTTTTAATTAAAAATATTTACTAATACGAAATAACATTTAAAAAATAAATTTATTATAAGATATTTTATTATATGAAATTTATTATATTTGAAATTGTTTTGTACCAAGGTAACTTACATCAAGTTACTGGTTACCTATAACTAGCAGGTGGAGTGCTAAATTATTTGCACTCGATCTGCTAGTTTCAGGAATACAAAAAATATTTCTATTTCTTATCACATGGTCAGCCATATGACTATCATATGTCATATGACTATCATATGGCTTATATGACTGAAGCATTTAAGAGCAGAAGAATTGGTATAGGTGTAAAAGACACTAAAACTTTAAGAACGAGAGACTGCAGCTGAAGGCGGAGAATAGTGAACTAGATCACAGCACAGAGCCAGTTGACTTTCGTTAATCGTGTCCTGCGTTGTCACGTTGTAATCCCGCTGTGGATGACAGCTTAACGAAATGTCAGCTGGAGTTCGGTGAAACAGAGTGTGACTTAACAAAGGGGCAACCTCACACCCGACCTTGGCTGTTATTCGCTAGATCTCATCTGCAGTCTTTAGTTCGTTGGGGTATAGTGTCTTTTATACCTCTACTTTTTCTGTTCTTAAATGCTTCAGTCATATAATTAGCTGTGGTCCTGCTGTGGATGACAACTTAACAAAATGTCAGCTGGGGTTCGGTGGAACAGAGTGTGACTTAGCGAAGGGGCAATCTCACATCCGATCTTGGTTGTTATGGGCTAGATCTCATCTGCAGTCTTTAGTTCGTTGGGATTTAGTCAACGTTAACTTCAATGAGAGTATCGAATTTCATCATTATACAGCCAGACCCTGAGTTAAATGAAGTGAAGGTATCATTTACAGAGTGAAAAATAGATGCTTTTTGGAGGGCCTGGCATGCTGAAAAGCATAATTTTCCACTCAGTGAGGAACGCAAAGGTAAACCACCTCACAATTCTTTACTTAGTAAAGCCTCTAAAGGTTCAAACTAGCCTTTCGGCTGATAACCTAAGCCACAACATTACTGGTAATTTGTTTGTAAAATTTATCTGAAATTAAGTAAGGGGCACGAGTAATTTCTACTTATTTATTTATGTATTAAGCCTGCATAGTAAGCCTTAGCTTGTGTGCAGCTAATGATATCAGATGCTATAAAGATGAAAAAACTGATCTAATCGGTAATCGAACTCGGTAATTATGAATTCGGTGATGTGTCAATCAATTGCACTAGCAGGTGGACTTAAGAAACTTGTGCAAAATAAAAAATTGAATTAATAATCCATCTAAAATATTTTGGAATTTTTGAAAAAAGCCTTAAAAATTTTATGCTAATGAATTCTTTACATTCAGAATGAAAGAAAGTTCAGGAATATCAATGGTTTTCAAAATATAAAGCGTACAGTACTGATAAAACGAGATAAAAAGTTCAGTGATTAGCTGAAATATTTGCTTTAAAAAGAATGTGTAAGAAGAGCTTTACGATTCCTAAAAATGTAAATTAAGCCTACAGAAGCCTTATTAATTTTATTGTTAGTTATATAGACAGCTCCTATATAATACAGTAATCCATAAAATTCAGAGAATTGTTTAGTCATCCAATGAGGTTTCATGTCGTAAACTACGTAAGGCCTACATTTTTTGTGATTATAAAGCAAAATTATCAGGTATTTTCTGTGAAAATAGAAAGTAAACTTAATGCTCTTTAACCTTCAATCATAATGTGGATAAAGATATATAGTTCATTCAACCAGAGATAACAGTAATGCAGGCGACGGCGTTAGAATTGGAGTGCCGGTTCACAGGTGGCTGTGTTAAACAATCTATTTGTACTAATACTTTATAAGTTGAATGATATCACTATGATAATCTACATGTGAACCGGCATGCTGGCAATCAGTCGATCACGTGAACAGTGCCACAGTCATTGGCTGAAACAGTTTGTTCACGTGAACCTCTCACTTTCAACATTCAGTGAATAGTGTATAATAATGAAAACAAACTGAAACCGTGAATCACGGAGTTTATAATCAATATTTATAAAATATAGTGCCAACAATTATACCAAACATGAGGTTGATCAGAGCTTTGTTTGATTCCTCTTTAATGGTGAATTTAGGGGGTGATAGGTGGTACATCCCAAAGGCATATGATGCTTGCTAATATAATTAAATACATATTTGTGTGTAAATACTACATTATAAATAATAAAATTTGAAAGAAATTTGGTAGAACTACCGTCGAATTAAGGGAATTTATAAATCAGAGGGTAGTAGTGCGGGCGAACCCCAAATCTTCCCTCTCTATCAAAAGAAATCCTACATCTAAAACGTTTTCTCTTATACATTCATATTTTTACTCTCTGTAACTATACTTGCTATCCCATATTAGCACTTGATATGTGACTCACCTACCAACAAGTATCTTTGCCACAAGTAATTTTTTTGTTCACCAGATTTCTGTATTCATTTATGTATACACTTGTATCAGTGTCTTTGACCAGGAAAAAGACAATAACTGCCATCGGAATGATGTTAAGAAATGTGTTGATTATTTTTAATAATACTAAGTGTTTCGCAAATACTTGTATTTTGCAAAGTTCCACATAGATTTCTTACTACGTACTGTAATATTTATAAAAACTTCTACTCTAGACTTCTACTCTATGCAGTAACCACTAAGTAAGTCAAATTTTTCAGAGATTTAGGGAATTACTTACTCAAAATTCATTTTTTATTTTTACATATTTGTCTCAAAAATAAATAAAACCTAAATACATAACGAACATCAAAACAGCCCCGAGTCACGTAAAGGCACAATAGGGAAAAATTGGAAAAGTTTATAGCTTCGAGTACCTCGAGGAGATAATAAAAACGAAGACCAGCGAAAAGGAAGCGAACAACATAAGTCGATTGTCAGTGCAGTCTGAGGAATTTATCACTTGTATAAGAAGAAAAACGATATTTCATGACAAACCAAAATTAGAGATTATAATACTGTGATAAGTCTGTGTGTCTGTACGCGAGTGAATGCATTAGACCGGGGAGGCTGATCTAAGCGAAATTCTAGAAAAAGATCCTCCGCAGAATAATTGGTCCAATGATCGTAGATGGACAATATAGGATTATGAGGACGAGACGAACTGTACAAGAAAAATGAACAATTAATGGAAACGATAAGAAAAAGAAGTCTAAAATTTTAAGGGTGCCTGAATAGAAGGGATGGTAAACGGTTTACAAAATAAATTTTTAAGACACTAAACAATAGACCTAAGGTGTCGGATAAATGAATCAAAAATTCAGAAAGGAAATTAAGAAAACTAAATGAACCGAACAAAATTCAGACAATTAATTAACGTTAAGGGCTTCCATGAAGAGCCAAAACAGAACACCGAGTGGGCATAAGAAAGGAGAAAAGCGTACAGTAAACAAATGCTGAGAAAATATGCTGCAAAAAATTTCAGAAATATCTAGTCACCTCACCTGGCCTAAAATTGGCCCTGTACGAAAAACTCTTTTGTCGCAAAAGAACCATCTATGAGTTGTCAGGTTGTTTCAGCAGGTTTTGTACTAGAAAATATTTTATCTCTGTCTTATAGATAGTTATCCCATACCATAGATAGTCTTTATTAATCCCCTTACTTCGGTAGAAACTTACTTAAGCTACCATTAAATAACCTGTATAAGATATGCAACTGAACATCGGCATCTACACAGCTATCATTAGATCTGTCCTTCTTTACGGTGCACCAGTTTGGTGGCCCGTCCTCTCCTCCGTCAACAAAAGAAAACTCTCCTCCCTTTACAACCGCATAGTCAGACAAATTTCCACTACCTCATCAATAATAAAACTGTCCACTACTACGTTCTCACCCCCACCCTGGAGGAGTTCATACACCGAACTTCAAGAGTCCTTCACGACGCCGGTCAACGCTCTGTACAGCTAGCTGTAAGAGAAATCTACACGATACCTCGCCCGCCACATGTAAAGATTAAACAGCCATTCCACGATTTTCTATAGAGTCCCTATCATTATTTCCTACTAGAAAAGAACACTCCCGACTAAGGAAAGCTTCCCTTCCCAAGGGAAGTTTCTCGCTGTTATTCCGATTCCGAGCCCGTCTTTCCCCCTATTAATTATCTGTAATTCCAAATAAAGAAAAATTCCAAAAAAGTTCCTTTCGTCCAATTCTCCGAACGACAAGGTAGCCTAGCTACGACGTCGTCATGCCGAGCGCAAGCTCACTTTTTTCAGGACTCGACTTGAACATCGAGGCACTGAATAACCGGATTTGTTTAAAAACGTAGAAACTGGTCGAATTGTATCGGTAGTAAAAGAGACATATTTCAAAAAAGATCTTGAATTGACCAAACAGAAGGAAATTTTTGGTAAGTTCAGGGATGCGATGGATCGACCAGAAGGATTTTGAAGTTTGCGACGGGAATTTTATTCACGGTTTAGAATAGTAAGAAAATAAAATATATTGAATTAATTTTAACCTTAAACTGATTTAGATTTTCAGGACATAAATTTAGTATATTCTTCATAAATTATGAAGTGACTATTGGTGAAATAGGTTTGTAAAAGATTTTTGTGATATTGAACATTATATGAAAATTATTCTAAATTTTTTTTGTATTTCCATTAAATGCAAATTCAGACTCCTTAGCGTTATATAAATCAAAATAAGTAATGAAGTAATGATAAGACCTAAGGATTAGCATGCAAATCAATTCGTTCTAATTTAAATACCCAATGACCAGAAATAAATATATAAGGCAGGGTACATTTATAAACAATACTAACTAAAACAGAAAAAAAATAAATCTAATAGAAAATATTGTGAATGTAGGTACAAAGTTAATAAAATATTAAGTAAAGAAATAACAGTAGCAAACTATATACAAAATCAGTTAGAAACAACTTTGATTTCTCCATAATGCATAAGTTTCATTAGTTAATTGAAGAAATTCCCTGATTTATAGAAAAATAACTTCCATATCCGTTACAGACTAGAGTTAAAACGCATATTATTATTTATTTAAGAGCTGAACCGGCAGACCGTTCAGTCAAAACGAATAGTTTATAACACAGTGCTTCTTTCTATTTTTGTACCCATAAGTGTCAGTCTTTTCAAGGTCTTTTCCCCTCTGAACCCCTCTAGAGCCATGCAGTAAGAACTTCGTTATGTTAATGCATGTATAACAAAATAATCGTACAATATTTCAAACCAAACAACGTATTGTTAGTGCTTCCATAGTATGAAAATAACCTAGGTTGGTACAAATTACTTTTGTGTTGAATTGTACTCAAAAAAAAAACAGTGTATGCGACAAGGTTATCAAATAAATTTCAGGTTTTTAGGCGGGAATTTTAATTAAGTTTTTTTTAAATGATATACTACATAAAAATATAGAATCCACATTTAAGAGGATTTTTTCATAGCATCGTCGGAAAATATGAATTTTCGGAGCATGTGTCTTTTTAGCAAATATATGCAAATGTTCACATTAAAGTAAATTTCCAACATGCAGCAAGAATGAACAATAGCAGATTTATAAAATAATAAATCTGAAAACCAAACCAACATGGTTGACAGCAACATTAAATGGCCTTAAAGATGCAAAAAACGACTGAGAAGATATATACAAAATAAGGAAATATTTTGAAAGAAAGGAAAGAATGAAAAGAAGAGACATGAACCAACAATATTGAACAACTTAAAAAGGAAAAATTTGAAAGAATGAAAATTGTGGGAGAAAAGAAACGTGAGCAAAACATGAAGAAATAATGAAAGTATTGATATGGCGTGCTCTCTCTAAAGGGGAAAAAATCTCTATTCGAAAAAATTAATTTTTCAGTTAATTTTAAAATAAGTCTACCAACCTCACCGAAAATTTTAGGACAAGTTATCTCGTGGATGAAACTTAGACGATAGAGCCAAGAAATAAAATAAATATTTTTATTATTTATATAAAATTTTATATACCAAAAACATAACGAACATAAAGACACCCCTGCGTAACCTGAAGACACAATACAGAAAAATTGGGAAAGTTGATAGCTTTTAGTACCTCGGGGAGATAATACAACCGAATTTGTTAATCTAAATTGTAGTCTATTATTTGTAAATTGTATTGACGCATTCTATTCTGTGTTATAATAAGCACGATAATTTTAAGCGGGTGGGAGTTTGCTGTGTTTTTCACCACTTCCTCATCTCGCCACTTCCACCAGTCGAGCAATTTTTCCTCTCTTACCTGAAACTTATACCTCATTTCAAATTTACTTCACCCTTTACGCTCAAAAAATTTACTCCGCCTATAATATCTAATACACATCAAGTGATAAGGTTATTATATTTGCGACGTTATGCTTTAAAAAAAATTCAAATTAAAGAAAAATTTCTAACTGTTCTATTTTTATGTTTAGCAATATTGTGTTATCGTATTTGATTGTACCCGACTACTGCACGTAGCTATGTTTTAGAAAAAAGTTTCTATTTCGTAAGAAAATTAAAAAAAGATGTACATAAATCAGTACATTTTGTTTCACTCCTTACGATTAATAATATAACTTTTTAAAATAAATAATTCATTTGCGTGGATAGAAGTCTAGTGTCCTATCCATGCATTCACGTTGTGTGGCCTGTTAGTAACCGTGTGATCGCTCATCAGCACGATGACCGTTTCATGGTGAACAGAACTGGAAGGGCTGCCCATCCCACCCTGGCAGACGATGGCTTGGAGCACTCAGTCTGCCAATCAAAAAGCTGAAAGCAACAGTAAACTACAGTTTTTTCTATCTGACTAGAATTATCGTGAGGAAACTCCTTCATGTATGATTCTGGTTAAGCTTACTTATTATATGCAGGTTTACAAGAGCTTCGAGAACTTCAAAATATGAAACATGGATGATAGGGGCTGTAGAAAGGAAGAGGATAGAAGCTTTTGAAGTGTGGTGTTATAGGAAAATGTTAAAGATTAGGTGGGTGGACAAGATAAGTAATTTAGAGGTTCTTAGGCGAATGGATGAAGAAAGAAGTATATGGAAGCATCTTACCAGAAGAAGGGATAGGCTAGTGGGGCATGTCTTAAGACATCCAGGTATTGTACTATCAATAATGGAGGGTAATATTGAGGGAGTGAATTGTAGGGGGAGGCAAAGGTTAGAGTTTATAAAGCAAATCACAAATGATGTAGGGTGTTTCAAGTGTGTAGATATGAAACGACTTGTGCAAGGTAGAACAGCTTGGAGAACTGCATCAAATCAGTCGAGAGACTGATGACAAAAAAAAACAATATATTATCCAACTGCAGTAAATAAATACAATAAATTTAATACAATAATGAAAAGTGCAGTGAATAAACTATTTTTATTTAAGCTAACACGTAAAAACAGCGAAAAGAGCGTAAGGGGAATCTAGAGTACGTAAGAGGTTGTGGAAGGGATACACGAGCGAGAACTCGACCCGTCTAAATCTTTCGTTCTCAGTATAACAGTTGAAGAGATATTTAAATGTTCCCCATGAGGGATGGACAATTTAAAGAGTAAATTATATTATCTCTTCACGATAAAATTCTCCAAATTCCATGTATAATAACTTCCTCCACGAGGGCATGCCAGATTTGTTTTCAATAGATGAAATCATAAATCAGTTACCTTGTCCCTTATTTTATTTTAATGAAATATTATTCACAGTAAATGATTATAAGTTTTATTCAATTAATATATATATATTTTTATATTTACAGTCTTAGTTATTTCTTATCTTAGTTAATCAATTTTCCATTAAACGAATGATTATTGTTGTTGTTTACCTATGTTTGCCATTGAACAGCTATCAGATAATCACTATTAATATAAAGTTTAATAATTTGTGTCTCTTTTCATAAGTTGAACATTATATGTACTATTACTTATTTGTACTTACTATTTACTACATATTTAATGTTATTTTTTAAAACTGAATGAGGGACACCCGTTTGGTTCGCCATCTTGTCCCTCACTGAAAATAATTTTGTACAAAATCTATCTTATTCTTCTCTAGTCGCCTAGCAACTGGAATAAATAACTTTTTATTAAAATAATTTTGTTAATGTGAAATAATTTTAAATAATTCTTAAATAATAATCAGCTGGAGATGTTTATCATTTTAATAGATTCAAAAAATAAACAATTCCAGATGTTCAGTAAATTTGGTACACTACAAATATCCCCACAATTCAATTTTGAAAACAAAAATAAATTTTTATGATAATCTAAATTTTGAATTTGTTTGATAAATTTAATTCCAAAATGTTTTAAAAATTGTTACTAAGCGACCTTACAATTCCATTAATCAAATAAACTATAAACTATAAGCTTATAAACTAACTATAAACAAACTATAAACAAACTATAACCAAACTATAACCCAACATAATGTTCATCAAAAAACTTTTACACTTATTGTGATTAAACAAAAAATTAATAGAACAAAACTTAATAAACTGATAAATAGGAACTGTGAATTACCAAATATACATACACATAAAATAAATAAAAGTTCAAATAAACATCGTACACACACAACAAACCTCATACATACATAACAAACCTCCACCTTCATCACGACCGTCACTTTCTATACTATAGAGTATATTTTTAAATAGAATTTCAGATTCGATTTCTTCTGTTAATCCAGGCATTTGTTTAACTTTTACGGTACCTCTCTCCTCCTTGTTTTGCACATCACTCCTGGCTGAATGGCTGCTTCCCTTCCCCGTCACATCAGAATCATAATTTGAACCGCTGCTGGTACCAACCTGTGCTGGTATTTCTTCATCATCCTCTGCTTCATCCAAAGTTGACACCCTTCGATTTACACCACTTCTCTCTCCTTCCGGCAATCTTAAAACATTCTGACTGGCACTGGCACAACTACCCGTTTCTACTACAACATTATCTTCATCTGGTTTAATATTTTCAGTTAATATTTTATCATCTTTACTACTTACTGATCCACTTTTTAATATACTTTTCTTTGTTTCTACTACATCATTATCTTCATCTGGTTTAATATTTTCAGTCAATATTTTATCATCTTTACTACTTACTGATATATCTATTGTTAATCTATCCACTTTATTGATTAAATTTTCTACCTGTTCATCAAATTTGCTGTTTAAATTTTCTACCTGTTCATCAAATTTGCTGTTTAAATTTTCTACTAACAACATGAGTTGTTGTAACATGTTTATCGATATATTATCATTATTATTATTCTTGCTATTATTATTCATATTTGTTTCCCTATTCTCTAATCCGAAAGGCATGGATACTTCCCCGCCAGGGATGCCAATTTGAAGAGTAAATTATATCTCTACGAGGGATTCGCCAAATTCGTGGTGTTTTATTTTATAGTTCATTATTATAAACTGTATAAAAATTAGTAAACTGAACTAAATAACAACAATCTGTTAACACAAACAGCAATCAACACATTACAATACATTACGTACATTTACATTATTTGAATCAATACATTATTTACTATTTACTATCATTTATTAACTATTTTTTTAAGACTGAATGAGGGACCCGCCTACTCGCTCCGCCATCTTGTCCCTCACTGAAAATAATTTTGTACAAAATCTATCTTATTCTTCTCTAGTCGCCTAGCAACTGGAATAAATAACTTTTTATTAAAATAATTTTGTTAATGTGAAATAATTTTAAATAATTCTTAAATAATAATCAGCTGGAGATGTTTATCATTTTAATAGATTCAAAAAATAAACAATTCCAGATGTTCAGTAAATTTGGTACACTACACAGTCATTGGATAAGAGTTATTATTATTATTATTATTATTATTAATTTAGGAGATGAAGTTCTCCACTGAATCGGAAGATTAGAAGATAGTATAAGGAAATACAACGTCACCATGAGACGCAGCCGAAAATTACGACGTTCTTTTCTTCTTGACATTGATATTATCCATGGTAATGTATAAAATTTTGACAATGCGCTTTAAGTAGACCCAGACTGTATTATTTGTTTAAAATTTCTTTTAGTTAGCTTTAAGTTTGTAGTAGACTATATAATTGATTTATGCATATACTGTATTGTATGTAAGTATTGTTTTATTTCGGTGATAAAACACAGTTAAAAACATATAAGTTAGTATGTAGAATGGTTTTGTAACTACGTATAATTTTTAGTCAAAGTCCAAGTAACATTGTAATTTAAAATTTCGTTAATTTGAATTTTTTCAGCAGTGCTTTCGGTTTCGAATTACTGAGGTTTCACTGTAGTAAATTTTGGAGAATTCGAGTAAAATATAAAGTTGTTTATTATCTGTATATATGTGTATGAAGTGGGCGTATCATATTAGTTTAGAAGCGGGAGGCGAAGTTCGTGTGTGTGTGCGTGTGTGTGTGTGTGTGTTTGTGCGTGTGTGTGTGTGTGTGTGCTTGTAAGTAAGTGAGAGAGTGGTTGGCGAGCGGTAGTAGGGAAAGAGAGAGAGTGAGAATGAGAGAGAGAAACGGGCAGAGAGGGAGGGGAGAAAGAGGGCGAGTGAGGGTGAGAGGAGAGAGTGAAAGGGTGAGAGGGTGTGTGTGTGTGTGTGTGTGTGTGTGTGTGTGTTATTAGCAGAGTGAGGTGAGCCTATTATAATTACTTGTAGAAACATTTAGATTTTGTATTAAATAATTAATTAATAACAGATTGTTCTAGAAATGATATTGTATTATAATCAATTACATGTAGTTTTTTTAAGTTAGCTAGGTTTTTAGTTGGTTTATTGGTATCTGTCTGTCTGTTTAGTTTGTGCTTGTAACACTTGTTAAAAAGTGTTGTGGTTAACAATTCTGTACTTACTTCCACTGTGTTTTATTTATTTGTCCTTTACCATATCCAGGCATGAACTTATATATACCACGAGTGATATCAACTATTTGGAAATAGAAATATTAGTGTTATAGTAATTTTTTGCGGGTTTTAGATGATCGAACACTGAAACAAGTGTTTACTTACAAGCCAACATTATACTTACGTTAAATCGGGCAACGTGGTATTGGACGCTCTCAGAAGAGATGGGTATCCAAATTTCTTTAAAAAATTTTAAAAATTACTAAATTTGAACTTGGACAGGAGCCCTAATGCGTATCGTTGATGATGAAGATGATGATTATGACGACTAAGGAACAATAACCGTTTTAAGAATGACAGAAAAAGTAGCAGGAAAATGGAAAAATAAACGAGCTTCTACAGCCTTGGGATAGTGTGCAAAGAAATAAAAATATAACCACGATCAATAAAATAAACAAATCATGTATTCAATATTAATGTATTTGCACTAGAGCTGTTCGTGCACAATTTATTATAGTACAGTAATAAAATGCAATAAAATCAATAAACTGGAGATGAAGAAAAGAGATAAAAATAAGATATAATTTACTAGATATACCGGTAAAGTGTGAAGGAATAGTATTGAATACTCAGGCATTTTGTACAATACCAGAATTTTTTTTATAAACATCAGAAATAGCATTTTATTAGTTCCTACTTACTCTATACTTTGCCTAGACTTTCTGTGTAGAATGTCTGTGAGTCAGTACAGTCAAAATTATACTAATAGTTTATTACAAAACCAAATTAGTTTAATTTAACAAAAAATAAAACTATTTGTTGCTTCATGAAATAAGATAGTATTTTTTTTAGATAGACTATTATCAGTTATTTATAAATTTCTTTAGATAACGTAAAAAAGTTTTCATCAATTTTTTTAGGTATTTCTTTCGTTCAGGGCAATTTTACATAACTTTAGACATTTCTGGAAGCTTTTGTTTTAGCGTACACTCTTACCATTCGTTAAATTGGGTAGCTTTACTAACAGGGTACTTTCTTCCGTCCATCCGGTATTCTGTTTCTGTTCTTTGTAGAAGCCCTTAAAGTTAATAATCAGTAGTATGAATTTTGATCAGTCCATTATGTTTTTCGATTTATTCCAATTGTCTTAATATCCTTTTTGAATTCATTTACCAACTTATCCGACATTTTTGGGTTCGTACAGACAGAAAACTAACTGAAAGGTTCGGGAACACATTGTGAATCAGTTTTTTGTTACATTTGGAAGGCAAACATTCGTGTCAAACTATTTCCAGTCGGTTTTCCTGTCGAACATAAAGGTGTTCGCAGTTCACATAGTTTTGCAGCGTTGTGACAGATTCGTTGCTTTTTCCGTACCTCCAGTAACCTAATCTATCGTTTTTGTTAATATTTTAATTTTTTTTTATATTTTCCAAAACCTTATTTTGTTCCCCCCGTTTTTATTTTTTTATTTTATGTAGTGGTCAAAGGAAAAGTTAACAAAATCATTGACATTGATAAAACCAAATTATTATTATTATTGGATCCTAAACATAACGTTTGTAGAAGGATTGGTAGTTCTACATTTATTTTAATATTTAAAAAAATCATATATTGATAATTCTTAATAAATACTTTATTCTTTAATAATTATATGTGTGTAGGGTTGTACATCTCCTTTCTTCAGTCAGGTTTTGTAAATCAACTGTTTAACAATATTTAAAAAAATACTCTTCTTATAAAATTAAATATTTATTAATTGTTTTTAAAAATTTAATTAATTTAAATGATTTTAAAAAATTTAAATAGTCGTTTTTAAAATGTTTATTTATTTATTTAAGGTCACATCGACTACAAGGTCATTAGCGACCACGTTACACATAAATACCTGTAGTAGGCCCTACGAAATTTTCAAAGAAGACACAAAATACATAACAGACACAAACACAATAAGGTCATTAAAAAAAACAGAATGAAAAATTAGTTAGGTTCAATGAAAATTTAGACAATAAAAATAAAAAAAATGGAATGACACAATGAAAAAGAACATTTATATGATTTTACAATTATATCAAATTTGAAATTTTGTGAAAGTTTAAAAAATTTATTGTGTTTTGAACCGCTTTTTTGTCTACCAAATTGAGTGTTAAATTATTGTTACTTTTAAATAGTGTTCGTGTGGAATGCGTAGTTAGGCAGTCTGTGATGATGTGTTTGGTTAAAAGTAGTGTGTTGCAATGTGTACAATGTTGTGCTTCATCTTTCTTCAGTAAATATTTGTGTGTAAGTGTAGAGTGTTCAATGCGTAATCGTGTAAGTAGTACTTGATTCCTTCGAAGCTCCAAGTGAGGCTGTGGGTTTTCAAAAATATGTTTTTGAATTATCTTATATGATAACGTAGACATATATCTATCTTCTATAAATTTATTACGAAAAAAGATTAAAAAACGATTCCTGGAGGGAAGTAATCTACGTGAAAGATGGACATATTTGCGGACCAATGCAAAAAGATGGCATTAGGCTACTTCTTACGGGCGGTGTGAAAAAAGTACATAGCAGCAAAAGTACAGGAAAAGACTAGTTACAAAATATAAAAATAATATATATTATAAACTTTTAAACTATATTTATAAATTTAAGTCATACAAACTTTTGTAATTATTATTTATTTTAGTCGCGTATAAATTTGTTGTGCACAGAGTAGCCTACATCACATTAAAGAGATGAAATTCACAAAAGTGTTACTACGTAACAGATGTTTAAGTATTGTTCTTTTGAAAATGAATTACAATAGTTCATCTTAAATGTTCAAGACTTATAGAACTTATGGCTTTGTAATACCGTAATTTTAAACGTGGATAATTATAAGTGAAAGAGTGTATTTGGCAGCTTAGCAAGCTCACTTCTCTGTAAAATGACAAGACTTGAATTTTTCTACCAGGTTTCCTTTGATAATTTAATTAAATTATGTAATAGCTTTATCTGTAGATAAACGCTGCAACTAATGTTGAATCAGCAAGAAATTTTCTTTGCTCAAAATGACTTAGGGAATATTACTTACAGGAAATAATTTATTAGTTTGACATGATTTTAGATACGTTTCCAGTTTTACATGAAATAATTATATAATATAGAATATTTGGTTTATCGTCTAGTTTATATAGATTTAATTGAAATTTTGCCTCTAATGAATTAATTTACTAATTCAATAATTTTAATTAAATATTTGTTGCAATAATTTTAAACTATAAAAGCGATTGCGTTGGCGCGTTGCGTCGACTTATTACTTGCCTCATAGGGGGACAAGCAGATTTATTGACATAAATTAATCTAAAATTGTTTAAGCGTTATAACAGTCGTATACCAAGGATTATAACAGTAGTATGACAGTTGCCTGTCACGGATCTTTTCTCATGCGCGACAAACCGATTTTCAACTAACATAGTTGACACAACACTCAAATAATATTGGTTCACTTCACCAACTATTAACTACTAACTAGTCGACAAAAAAGAGCCGGAAGTTTTTATATACGAGCAAGTAAATTATTGTAGATAAATAAATGCACAAATGAGTAATAGGATAATCTAGAAATAAATAACATAGTCATTTGACAGACGACTAACTTGGAAGCATCATCTGCATACAAAATATTTAGAACTTAACCGCCACCTGAAGCTAATCTTCAGCTTAAATAACCCTCAATCAGAAAACAACTCCTGTTCCAAAATTTTAATTTACAAAACCTTTTTGAGACCAATCTGGGACTTATGGTGTCCAGCTCTTTAGCTCAGCGACAAAGAGTAACTTGAAGTCGACCGAGGCCTATCAGTCAAATTTCTTAAGAATTACTTCTGGTGCTCCTTTTTATGAAGGGATTTTAGAAAACCCTCCAAGTCAATTCAAATTTCCGACCCTAAATGAACTACCCGAGTCCTTCTGTAGTAAATTTCGTGATCGACTAGATGACCATTCCAACCAACTAGCCTCCGTGCCCTAGCTACAAGAAATTTTCTAAATGTTCGACGACGTCTAAAGGATAAATGGACCAGAGACCTCTTGGACTGAATAATTGACAACATTCATTGTTCTAAATGAAGAATGAACCCCTGGGCACCTTTTCTCCTGAACTTAAAATTACCTGCCACCAGTTAAATTGAATATAATTAACGGAAATTGCGGTATACAGTACCGTAATCAAAATTAAGGACAAAAAATTGTCGAAGATAAAATTCCAATAGAAGAAACATATTAAACCTTTCTGAAATCTTCCACTCTTTATTAGAGAAATTATTAAGTGAATTAGTACCGGCAGGTAATAGATTACAACTGTGACACAAAATACAATGGACAAACGTAATAACCGGCTAGTTGGAAAAATGCCACAATTTACTTCAAAATTCATATAATATGTGTTTTAGATTTATAAATTTCATATTCTTTATTTTTATTCCTAATGTGTGTACGTTGCAATCTGTTTAATTCAAAACAATAAGTAACCCCATGACCCAATGAGATAAAGGTAATGTGAATGACGTGTAAATGAGGTGGTCTTGTACAGACCCCGGCCGAACATTCCTTAGAGAGTATGGCTAATTAAACCCCAACCATCAAAGTACATCGGTAACCACTGTGTAGTTTTCAAATTTGTATAAAAGTAAATTTTAAAAAACCAACCTTTACTTGGATTTGAACCAAAAAAAAAAATACATATTAAACTATATTTTTTTAGATAAATTTTCACAAAAAACGAATGTTTAATAACTTTTATCTTTATTTTTCGTTTTATTAATAGAAGAATTGTGTCAGTGTACTCTAGTTTAAATTTAACAATGTCTTGTTATTTATTTGTTTAAAAATTTAGTAGTTGTACACTTATTTTTGTACAGTTCCAAGTTATAAAAATTAAAAAATGTATTTATATTTTACACTCGTTTACTATTAAATCCAACCATTGTTAAATAAAAGGAGTTGTTTTTTCTTTTATTTGTTATAAATTTTTGTTGCATAAAGAATATTTTTATCCTATTATTTATCAATTCAAACAATTTTTAAGATTTGTAGTTTTTATTTTTAATAAAGTTCAAAAAATGTCTTAGTACATAATTCAATTTCTCAGCTTGTGTAAAACCTTTAAGTTAAAATGTGTAACACTACGAAAGAAAATTTATGCAACAGAAGAGTGGTTTCAATCCTAATGCAAAAACTTTAAACTTTTAAGAAAAGGAAAACTTATTTACTTAAAAAAACTTAGTCTTATTAAGGATGTTTAAAAACTGTAAGGAATAAGAAAGTGTTTTCTTACTAATAGGAGTTTTACTTGTCGATTTTGTAACGATAATGTTTAACACAGAACAAATTTGCAACTTCTAGTAAGTAATGGAATTTCTGTACAGCTAAAAAGATTTATTTAAAACTTTATTTTTTAAATAACTATAATAACAAAATGTATTTCTGATTTGGGTTACATTATTTATATAATTATGTTTTTTTACCATTTTATTCGAAGTTCATAATCCGTTAAAGACATGTCACATCCCAAAAATTTAAAATTGGATACCGGTTCCAAAATTTTCCCATTAATTTATATTTTTGACTTCACCGAGAATTTTACTAAGCTAATTATTTAACCAAAGAAGAATTGGAAAAAGGATGGGATTAACTGTAGTCAAATTTACGTACTTATGCAAACAAGTATTGGTTATAAATTTTAAAGGAAGTCTTTTATTTTATATATATGCACATCCTGAAAAGAATTCAAAATGTACGTCTCAATATTTTCACTATAGCGCAAATGTTTATCGGTAACATTATACCAAAACAAGTTATAGTATACATTGTTCAGTACTTGATGTTTTAGTCATACTTCCGCGATTATACAGTACGAGGAAATTGGCGCATGTGCAGTAAACCTACATTCCGATATCAAGTATAACAGTGATGAGGGAATTCCATAAATGGTATAAGCCTCTATCGACAATTATGATCGGTAAAATTCTTTAATTCAATGGAATGAAAATTGTTTAATCGAGGTTGCTTATACGAATGAAATATTCGGATTTATGTATAGGCCTACCTGAGATTCTTTATTATAACTTGTGCAACTTTAACAGGCACGCAGAGATTTCTGTAGTTCACTTGTTAGCATTTTGAGTATAGTCTCTGAGTCATTTATTTTTATTTAATATTCAAAACTAAATTTGATTCTTTTATTAGGTTTACACTTATTTATTTATTTTTTAAGTTTATTTAAAGTTGCATCAACAGCTCGGGTCTTAGCGACTACAGTGGGTTATGTTAAAGTTGGTTTTCTTCGCTTCTGAAAATTTCCAGACCGTAGCCGAGAATCGAACCTGGGATCTCTGCGTTGTAGGGTAGCGCACTAATCACTAAGCTACAGAGGCATCCCTCTTCAGGGTTTTACTACTACGCAGCATATTTATTAACTTTATAAGAAATATCCACATCGGTTAGTAGATGTGGATAAGAAAATAGAGAGATCTAATAGGTTGAATGGAATATTTAACTGTATCCTAAGAAATTAGGTGAGAAGGGAGACTTTGTTGAAGTTTTATAAGGTGATATCCATCCCAGGCTGTTAGCATGGTAACGAGACATGGACACTTACACGTCCACACAAGGTGAGATTGCAGGAAGCGGAGATGCGGTTTCTGAGGTCGGTGGCTGGCTAAACCAGATGGAATATGAGGAGGAATTATGATGTTCGGTGGGAGTTGAGCCTTTGATCGGTGAATGAGATGGTGCGGGAATATAGACAGAATTGGTGAGATCACGTGAGACGAATGGAGGAAATGAGACTCCCACGATAAAGTAAAGAGTGTCAGCCTGAGGGTAGAAGGGATCTAGGTTGAGCAAAGAAAAGGTGGAAAGACCAACAGTGGAGGAGGAGGAGGAGGAGGAGGAGGAGGAGGAGGAGGAGGAGGAGGAGCAGGAGGAGGAGTAGGAAGAGGAGCATGAGGAGGAGGAGAAATATACACTAATATATAAATGTTTACAAAATCAATTCACATCTAACATGCGGTCTATCCGAACACTTGAACCTCAACTATATAATGTTGTTTAAAATATACACACATACAAATACTAGATTGTACGCTAAATACTTTATTTCAAAATGAATAATATAGGCTAGACTTACTTGCGGATGTGTGCCCAGTCAGCTTGCACAAGTTGTATCCGTCGAAGAGAAATCGATGCATTTTTTAACAAATTTAATTCTAAGGTCACAGTCGGAATAAGAATTGAGTTATAATATGTATGATTCATATTTTTTCGTATATTTTTTATTAATTTTTACTTGTTAATCCAAGTATTCCTACAAAGGAGAGATTAACATATTTTAATCGTTATAAATGTCATTTTTAAAACAAGATTAAAAATTAATTAAGATGTTTAATTTTAAAACAACCCCCAGACATATTAACAAAATTTGCAGTATAATTTATTTATGTAAACAGGAATTATAATTTTAATTAGAGATTCTAACGTTCAGTTATTACGTTCGTTTGAAACAGAATATGAATTTTCGGTAAAGCTTAAGGACCTCTTGTAAAATAATAGGTATTAGTTTTGCATACCCACCAATTCTGCGCTGTTCTACGTTCAAAAGTATACTCGAAAATATACGAGTAGTAAATGAAGTGTTTATTTCAACAGGTGAATTGATATTTTCATTAAATATACGGTACTTTGCACAAAAAAAAGAATAATAACAATGTATGTTATCATGTACAAATATAAATACTTCATCTGTTGATAATTCAAAATTTTGTTTGCTTTTGATAATGTGTGTTTGTTGGAGAACAGGATTAAAACTCGGTAAAAACATTTAATCTCAACAAATTTTTATAAGTTATTATTGTTTATTTATAAAAAAAAGCTTAATGTTTGTCAACAGTCTAAAACAAAGTTCAAGATAATCAAGGTAAGCACAGAGCATGAATGGAACTCACTTTTTTATCAAACATACCTGAATATAGAAAGTAAAGCAGTATTATGACGTGAAAATCATGATGAACGAGCAATGGGAAAGTACACAGGAAATAAAATTTCGAATTGTTAAGGCTGTTATTGTACAGGATGGAGGCGTGGACACTTAAGAAGATCCATTTAGAGACGATATAGACCTATGAGATGTGGTACTACTTCAAAATGTGGCGCATTCCGTGGACAAACAGAATTTTAAATAGTGTTGTGCTCGTTAAAGTAAGTAAAGAATGTGAGAAAGCTGGACAGTGAAGAAAATAAAACTTTAATATCTTGGACATGTGATTAGAGGTCCTTAATATTACATCTTACAATTAATCATGTAGGAGAAGATAAAGGGCAAGCAGAACGTTGGCAGAAGTCGGGCATCCTGGTTGAAGAACCTGAGGGACCGGTTTGGTTGCAGTAATACAGAACTGTTCCGTGTAGCAGGAAATAAGGTCCGCATAATGATGATGATTTCCGACCTCTGATAAGATAGGGTCTTAAAGAAGAAACTTAAGAAATTGATTGGTTTAGAGAGTCATGCCGGGTCTCTAGAATGACTCATAAATAAAACGCTATATTGGATTTATTCAGGGCCTCTAGATGGCATGATTTAAATTAAAAAGGAAACGATTCGGCTTACAAAAGACCATAGTTGACAGAATAGAAACCAGACAGTTGATATAGTAAGAGTATGTCCAAAGAATAGCAGCAAATTCTTTGACCAAAGAGCCTTTTCTTTCCGGAAAATAAAAAGAGAAGAGGTCGCCGTGGAGAACGTGGATACAAGGAGTTCAAGAGAGCTATAGTATCAAAGAATCTCAGGAAGGGTTATTGCGAAAACAAAAGACGACAGGTTGTAGGATGCGGGAAACAAATAAAACTATAAAAACCCCACAAAATTAATAATATCAAGATTGATTATCCGAAAACCTTAAGTTAAGAATAGTATTTAATAAAATGAGCCCAAAATTCAAGAGCCACAACCTTACTTTTGGAAACAAAATTGAGATAACTAAGGTATGTCTTCTTTGTGCTCCCGATTAGTGTAGAATCCTTAACATTCGATAAGTGATCATAATGAAACTGAAGGCAATTTAGATGTCGCTTTACAGATGAATTTTGAGAATATCATTGACTGCTCGGATGATGAATGTACAAGTTCTCAGGAGAATGAAGAAAGTGAATGAAGACGTGGTAATCATTTAAGCCAAAAAATTACAAAATATACGGATATTTTATTATTAGCCTCTAGAAAGTATTCAATTTATTATTATTATCATGAACTCTTAAACTGGATAACACAATGGTTATATCTAAATGAATTTCGCTTTGAATACACATCTTTAAGCTTCTCTAGTAAACAGATAAGGAATCCAGGAAATGTCAGTCGTCTCCGATTATTATAGTGAATAAATCGTAGAGTATTGAATTCATTTCTGTTATAGATAATTAAAGCTATTCATTTAAAATAACGATACTAATTCATTCCGCTTTGTAATTATACACTGATTAATAGCTAGCACACTCTTTCTTCTCGCACAGACGAGGCGACCTTTTGTAGATAATTGCAGCATGTTATGTGTGTACGAGTAACAATATATTCTTGATGGTTTTTCCAATAAAAATAGAACACGAGCTCTACTTTAATATTCTACCTTTTACTACAAATAACGTAAGAATAGAAAAGGTAACATACGTTTGGAGGAAGAATAAGAATATGTTTTGCTTTTCCAATTTATCTGGTACATTTGTCTAGTAACTTACATGTGGACATAATAGATTTATATGAAGGATATATATATATTCATGCGAGGATTTACAGTCCCAGCCGTATCTCGCTTCCTAAGCACCATCTCTCTCTGTCTTGCCAGCCCCCATCGGAGAGCCGCCGCAAGGATCATTGCCTCCTGCACCCCATCCAACCACGTCACTTCCGGCCTACCCTTCTTTTTGTACCGGTTGGCGTCCGCTCCCATAACCTCTTTGGCCACCTTCCATCCTCCATCCTATGCAAATGGCCAAACCATTTTAACTGCTTCCGGGATATGGTATCCATGATATATCCTTGAACGCCGATTCTTCTAATTTCAGAATTCGGAATTCGATCGATCCGTGACACATTACAGCTCCACCTCCAGAAATCCATCTCCACCGCTTTTAGGCGATTCTTCTGTCTCTTTGCCAATACCCACACTTCCGCAGTATAGGTACACACGCTCTCCAGGATAGCATGATAAATATTTTTCTTTCTCGCCTTCCATATTTTATCATTTCAAAGGACAGAATTTAACTGCTCTATAACCCTTCACCCTTGCGAAATCTTGCTTTTTACTTTCGTTGCACTTGTTCCTATCAAAGATGACTCTCAGGTATTTACAACTTTCACAGCTTTTCACTAGACTCGTTCCCAGCTGAATATAATTTCCTGGCTCACCAAAAGTAAGGTGTTCAGTCATGTTTACACTTATACTGAGGCCCCATCTTTCATACTCCTCTTGCAACTTCCTCATCATATAGCTTATATGTGTATTCATACTTTTTCTTAAATTATATCTAAAAACTTAAAAAGAACGTATTACATAACAGCGATTGACCCGTTCGCAGCGTGGATACCTAGCCTAAGAAAGGTGCATTAAATAATTTATTGATTTTTTTAGGTTTGACTCTACACTTTACATTTTCCATCCATTAATTTAAGAATTCTATTGGTGAATTTCAAAATTACAGTAACGTGTTAAAGACATACGAATGAAGTTCTATGACACTATTTCTGTCCTGCCCTCATATGGGAGTGAATCCTGGGTACACGCAGAAAAGATTGATAGCAAATTGATATTCTGGCCGCTAAAATCAAGTTTCCCCGAAATTTTTATGAATGTACCAAAAGAAACAGAATTAAAACTTAAGAAGTCAGAAACACATAATTACATTTTTGGATAACGAAATCAAGCTTTTTTCGTCCGACTGTTCTGCAATTACTGCTATAATAAGCACGATAAATTTCGGTGGGAGTTTGCTGCGAACTTCGCCACTTCCTCACCACGCCACTCTCACTATTTGACCAATTTCTCCTCTCTTACTGCTCCTGTTGACTTAAAACTTATACCTCATTTTAAAGTTTATTTCACAATTTACGCTCAAAAAATATACTCCGCCTATAATATCTTAAGTTATAGCTAAACATCAAGTGATAATTTATCATATTTGCGACGTATGCGTTCAAAAACAATTTTAACTGTTCTATTTCCGTGTTTAAAAATTAGCATATCGTATTTGATTGTACAGTACTACTGCTCGTATGTTTTATTACCTATAAAGTTTATATTTCGTAAGAAAATTAAAACGAGATGTAAATTATATTTTGTAAGCTGTATTTATATTAATATTATATTATCCAAATGCAGTAAATAAATAGAATAAATAATAAATACAGTAAATGAAAAAGTACAGTGAATAAACTTCTATTTAATCTAACACGTAAAAACAGTTTACGTCTTGTAACACTGTAAAGAGCGTAAGAGGAGTCTATGAGTACGTATGGGGTTGTGGAAAGGATACTCGAGTGAGAACTTGACCCGCCTAAATCTTTTGTTCTTAGTATAATGCAGACGGTGAAGGATAAAATTATTTTTTGTAACGTATGAATATGCCGTGCCTGAATGGGATTCGAACCCAAGACCGCACGATGAGAGGCGAGCAACAAATTCAAGCAAAAAAAAAAAAATGGTGGTATAGTCACTTGGGAAGAATGACAATAGAAAGAATAGTAGTAGTTGCACTCAATTATAAACCCATAGGTAGGAAAGATGTGGGAAGACCGAGAAAAATATAAGCTCTGGAACATGTTCAGGAATTCTAATCCTTGAAGTAAAGAAGAAGAAGAAGAAGAGAATAGTTACTCTTGAAAGTTCAGCAACAATATTCATTGTTTTAGAAGCGTTAAACCTCTTTTTTACCCATTAGGAGAAAATGATCAACTTTTTTTAAAAATTACTGTTCGTACGTATCGTTTGAGAAAGCGCATCGACGTTTAGATTAATAAGCTACTTTAGCTGGGAATCGAAACTAAAAGTTTTTAATTTTATGATTTAATTCTATCAATTATTTACTACCACCCATGGATGGTGGTATTAATAGATATACCAATAAAAATAATAAATTAAGAATTTAAAAGACTAAACCCTTACTGAATAATTCAGAAAATTGAACTTATATTCCACAAAAGAATAATAAAACCTAATTATTTTTTTAAAACATTATATTCGTTTGTGTTCCTTTTTCCTTTCATGTACAGAATTTTCCAATTCGTGAGTAATATTTTCTGTTAAAAACTATATTTTCTTGTTAAAAATTGTGTATCCTTCTCGAAGAAAATATTTACAGTATTTAAAGTAATATACCTGTGGGAATTCCTTTACAAACTCAAGTGTTTTCGCATTTTAAATCATGTAAACCTATTATTTACATAACGTTCTTAATATAAAATACTTAAATATTTATCTTTTGTATTTGATAACGAAATACGGATTATTTAGGCCTAAGTTATAGTAACCGATGAGTCACAATGTTGTTGGTCATCATTATTATCGTTTAACTGGTGATATTATTATCACCTTTTTTAAACATAATTAGAGATAATAAAACATGTTAATTCTATCATCAACACATTAATTTTAATATATTACTCATTTGATAGTTATTTTAAAAAATATCCATAGCATAGGACCTAATATTACAATTTGTTCTTCTCCTTCTCTCCTAACATCCTCCCCCACTCCTTCTCTTTCCCCACCTCCTCTTTCCTCTGTCCTCCTCCTTCATCTAAAGCGAAAAGTAAGGGCGCTCTCTCAGAAGGTGTGATTTTCTTGCATGACCTCCCCCCACCACTTAGAGAGCGAGAGAAACACTCAAGAAGTTGGTTTGGGAGTTGTTGTTTCATCCTTCTTACAGCCCAGATTTCGCCCCGTACGATTTTCATTTGTTCGGCTCGCTCAGTCTTTTTATCCGGCAAGAAGTTCGGCGACAATGAAGCGCGTTGCACACACTGCAACGTTTTTGTACTGCATGGATAATACACGAAAATTCCGGAACACAGTTTATCTAAATATTATGTATTTTATTAATATATTTTAACTGTTCCGTTCGTTGGTATGACCGGACAGAAGCTGTCGTACATTGTTCGTGGAAAGCTAATATAATTTAAAAAATTTTAAATACAAAGTTTTTGAGAATGACTTAAAAAAATGAATAAAACATGATAACATAATAATACTCTTATGAAATAGCTTCAAATTTGAAATTAAATTAATATTTAGGGTTTTGAGATTATAAATATTAGTACGAGTTGAAACTTAAAATTTAAGTTAGGTACCTATGGGACCTGACCGAACATTTTCATCAAAATTTGTCAAGCGGAAGTAGTAGTTTTTCACTTTTTTGCGACTTTGTCAATAACGGCTCTTACGATTTTAAAAAAAAATGGCCTCATTTACTTCAATATCTATGTTCAGTAAAATAGAGTAAGCGCCATTCAGATCTGCTGAAATCCTTGGAAGGTCTGTGCTCTAGAAGGAAACATTTTTTTAAGTTTGCGGCCTTAATTTGAATTTTAGGGCTTAAAATAGAGTAAGCGCCATTCAGATCTGCTGAAATCCTTGGAAGGTCTGTGCTCTAGAAGGAAACATTTTTTTAAGTTTGCGGCCTTAATTTGAATTTTAGGGCTTAAAAGTATAAAATAAAGTTGTAGAACGCTTAAAATCTACAACTTTTACTTCAAACATGGTTTTGTACAACTCTTTGTTTAGATTTAGTGTCAACTCTTTGTTTACAATTAGTGGTTTTCTGTAATTTTTCATCAAAGTCGGTAAAAAATGTTTGAGTGCAGCCTTAAAATACATTTAACGACAGAAGTGTATACAATCAAAGTTTTAGGAAATTAAAAAAATCTACAACTTTTATTTCAAGCATTTTTCTTTACAGATCCTAGTTTAGCGACAATTACTAATTTTCTTTATTTTTACATTCTACGGAGGTTGATTTTCATTTTGCACATTCATGATTAAAATAAGGTTATGTTTTCCATTTTACATTGTTTACTCACTATGAAACAAAGGTTATATTGTTCGTTTACTGCACTGGCAAACAATATTTGGTTTCACAATCGATTTTTCAATATTTTTTCCTGTGGTTAATTTGATAGTATGAAGATTGTAAATTAAGAAACCTTAGAATATATTTTAATTACGAAACCTATTGTTTTATTTTAGCTTTAAAGAAAGACAAATATTTACTTTATCAGTGTGTAAGCACAGTGCTGTCATAAGCGCAGTGCAATAAATTTTATCAACCTTGTGTTAACAAAAGGGAAGTTACGTATCACAATTGATCAATCAATCCTTTCCCCTCTCCACCTCACGTCACCAAGCCAGGACTTGTTCTCTCTAAATCACTCTTTCTCTCTCATTCTTTTACATTCTCTGTTCCTCTCTAATTATATTTTCTCCCCTGCCACCGTCGTCAACGATACGATCATTCTTTTTTTGTTTTTCAACATTTCGCGGCATTAAAAAATATCGCTAAACTTTTTTATTTTAATATTAAATTACTTACTAAATTAACTTGCAAAACTTCACTTCTAGATGGGTCGGTTTTAAGATATTTGTAAACAGCATCCGGGTGACTCTCGGATAGACATAAATAAAGATAAATTTTGACAAGTCAAAACCACCTTAATATTATTTTAAATTCATTACATACCAATTAATTTAGTAATTTGTAATTCTAATTACCTCCTATCTACTTACGCACTTCAATGGCTGGATTCTGGTATAGTGGTCGGTGCAACTGACGCTCGGAGTCCCGAGTTTCATTGCCGGTCAGGTCTGGCATTTATTCATCATTCATTTTCATCTATCCCTCTTCATTATCTGCTTTAGCATATGTGTAAAACAGTCAGATGTAGAACAAAAAAACTTATGTCAACTGGACGGTGACATTAAGCGGCGTGGAGACACCTTAAATGTTTGGAGCTCTGAAAAGGGCCTTCGGGTCTTTTCCGTTTTCTGTATGCCCCTATCAAATCCGAATTCCCTGAAGGATTGCACACTTGTTAATTTCTCTCACTCCCTGCCTTACTGAATACTCATACTGAGATAGACACACTCACGCACGCGTACAATTGTCCTTTCCAGTCCCAGCAATAATACTATGTTACACGTTCTGTTGTTTTATTTCTTATTTTGTTTTATTTTGCTATTACTACGTTATTATTACGTTATATTTTGTAATTATTTACATTGGGAAGAGAAAGTCGTGTGAGTGTTCACAAAGGAATTATGCAATAACCCCCTTTCCTGAAGGAACTCTACAACATCTTCCTCCGTCCGAATATTATTGAATAACTCTACAAAATTCACAGTAGACTGACTGTGTAGGAACTAACTGTAAAATGGGAGTTGAGTTGACATTACGCAGGAATTTGGCTCGTCAGATTGGCGCGTGTGGGAGAAGTGTGCAACCTTTCAGGGCATTCGGATTTTATAGTGACATACAGAAAACGAAAAAGATCCAGGCCTCTTAAGGTATGGTCGTCTAGGCGGGAAGAGTTGGTCGTAGTCGTCGTGACGGCCGAAAAGGTGATCAACACGGCGTCTCGTCGTCTAGCGGAGACGTAATCTTCTTCTCTTGCAGTACTGTGTCGGTGGCTGTTTCGTCGGGACCTGGTGGGCACAACGATCGGTTGAGGGACCGCTGTGAGCATCGCTCGCGGCAGCGGTTAGTTGTTGGGTCGGTGAGCGGATGCAGCAACTTCCCCCTTGCGAAGTCGTCGATGGGTCTTCGTCGGAGTCCGGTAGCCATGTGCCGATGGTGGATGTCTGGTCGAAGCTGTACAGTGGAATGGAATGATGATCGGGCTCAGTGGAGTAACCAAAGAGGCGGTAAATAGCCCTCTGCAGTACCAACAAAGGTCTGCCGGCCCTAGTCGGAAGTATTGTCGGCTTCCATCTGTCGGTATGTCGGAAGCTTGTCGGCCCGGAGCACAGTACCTAATCAAAGGGGGTGAGGTGACACTTACTGCAATAAACGTGCCATACATTTTATACTAATTTTAATGTACACTTTTCCATTCCTATTAACACATTCATTCCAATAACCGACGGGGTTCTGCCCATAGCAGGGTGGAGTGTCAAATTATTTACACTTAATCTGTTGTAGCAGGTCTAAAATAAATAAATCTGTTTCTTATCACATGGTCAGCCAATAACTGTAGCATTTATAAACAGAAGAGGTAGAGGTATAAAAGACTAGTCAGCGTTATCTCCTCTTAGAGTAATGAATTTCATTATACAGCCAGACCCTGGGGTGAATGAAGTGAAGGTATCATTTGCAGAGTGGAGATTATGTGCTTTTCAGAGGGTCGGCATGCTGATAAGCGTACTTTTCCACTCAGTGAGGAAGGCAATTGTAAACCGCCTCACTCCTCGTTTTACTTTTTAAAACCTCACCAGGTTCAAACCAGCCTTTCGGCTAATAACCTAAACAACAACCGACGGGGTAGAAATTAACACATCCAAATATGGTGAATAAATCATGTGACAGGATAGGTAAAAACCATTATTTCACTAATCTTAAAAAATGTTTACCGCAAAAATATGGTACTTGAGATCACAGTTAACTTTGTGTTTTACTTACCACCACTTCCATATTGCACTTCCAACATTAATTATTATTCATTTCTGCATTTTATTCTTAAATTTAATTTCATTCTGTTCAGTTATAGGATATGTTTAGGTAGCAGGTTATAAAATTGTAGGGCCAAGTGACAGAAGTTCGCTTATACAGCACGTTTCTCGTTTTTCCTCGAAGAAGTAGGGGTTTGTTTCTTGTATCGTACTTATGGGATCTATTTTGGACGTTCGATATTACTCTTTGTAGCGTTCTTAATGTCTTTAACACAACGTTGTCTGAAACTCATCTATTGAAATTCTGCAAAAAGTTGGCCTGAAAGATAGCGAGACGGTTTTCTACTTATATTTTTTTAAATTAATTCTGAATTATAGTTACATGAGTCTGCCTTTTTTGCAACGAGGGGGTAACAGGCGAAAAGCATCAGCGCGAAATTTGGCAGCTTCAATTTTAGTACAACAAACACAACAATTTATAATATACCCAAATCATATATTTTGCGGAACGTTTTGTAGGTTAACTGTACGAATATAACTGTTTCTTACCGTAAACAGAAATGTGCGTTTCTAATTAACGTGGGTAGACTATTCGCAGTGCTAAACGAAATCTAATTTGCAGTGTAATGAAATGCTGTGAAGTTGAAGCTAAACAAAAACACCTTACCCCTGCCTCTTAACAAAAGCCATAAGCAAGTGGCTAACGACTGTGATGTCTCTCTTTTCACAATTCGAAAAATAAAGAAGGAAATTAAAGACGTGAAAAAGCTATTCTTCAACCGATTTGTTGACACCTGGTAGAAAAAGGAAACGGTTAGGTTGATACTAATGAGACTGATAGTGAAGACGCCGGTGACAGCGATAGTAATGAAGGCGATTCCTTCATAGAAAATTTTGTTCCAATGGAATAAGGTAACTGGTAATTATAGTAAATCAAACATTTCTAGTCATGTAATTAAGCTATAGGCAATATTACAGGTCACATTAATCTCTTATGAGGTTTATAAAGACATTTTTTGGAATAAACCACAGCTTAGAAAATGTTTGTAGAAACTGCACGTTAGTGAAATGTACGAGTAGTGTCTCAATGTTGAGGTTGGCAGCACTGCAAATTTTCAATTCCCTTCCTCACAGCCCATCCTTACGCAAAAGGCAACCTCGTGACTTCAGTACCTATACTAACAGGGTACTGAAATAGCAATTCGAAGCACCTTCCGAACCCACAAAACCGTAAGTCAAGAGTGATTGCATCGTAGAGAAGTAACGTTTTCAGGATTTTAATTTAAAGGACACTTCTTAAATGCTACAGCAATTTCAAATTAAATTTGATTATAAAAATAATCGATTTATTTTTATTTAAATTCGTGACGGGCGACTTTTCAGTAAAATTTACATTTTCTTTAAGTATTGAATATATTTTAGATTTAAATTTGGTGAATTTGTTCGAAAAAGGTATTCAGATCTTTAAAAGCTTTTATTTTACGGTAATAAGATAGTTATAGCAAAAATGTACAGTGGTTCATAGAAAAGGTTTAGATCGTTAGTTATCTGCTTTAAAGCTGGTAGCTTCTAGTGATATCCCCTTTAAGTTCTTTACCACCCTTTTGCCTAGCCTTGTCTGACCCAGCCCCGGCCAAGCCCAACCCTAAAAAAAAATTCCTAAATCTCTTTACAAACGTCAGTGGGCCCCAAGGGGAAAACGCTCTTCTACAAAAAGGAAATCCGCCCTCATCCGCAAAAAAGTTAGCTAGTTTTCGAAATGGGAATATTAGGCAATATGTTTAACTTCTTTCTTTTTTGTATACTTAAAAAGTTTTTTTTGAAAAGGGTGATAATATATTTAAATATCAAGGAATAATTTTCCAGTGGTGCTTCGTTCTAAGTCGCCCATCTGGAATCATGGTGTTACGTTTTATTATATTCGAAGGTTTACTGTTTTAATTGATGCCACGAATTTAAAACGGGAATTCATTAAAAGTAATTTTTAATTTATGTTTTATCCCTTTTTTCCTTTTATTAAAATATTGACAGCATTTGGCAATTATTAAAGCTACCAGTAGTATGCCTACTTTTTTATTTATTCGTATAAACTGCTCGGTAATTAGTGACTACGGTGGAGTATGTAACTGTGGGATTTGACACGTGAAAATTTCCAGACCCTGGCCGGGAATTGAATCCGGGACCTCCACGTGACAGGGCAATGCGCTAACCACTACGCTACGGAGGCGGCCTATAATTCTTTTAAATATTAGTACCTCCACGAAGCTCTGACCAAATAATTAATTATTTTCAGTGTTTTATTTATATCAGTACCAAAGAGGTAAAGAGTGTTTACTCCAATTTTGGTAAAATTGAGTTAAAACTGCCTTTAAAATCAGAAAGAAATACTCTAATGCTTCAAATTTGTAGTTGATATACGAGATTTTTTTGTAAAATCGTTATTGAATGTTTTTTACTGATAGTCAAGTAAATAACAATAGTCAAGTAAGTACTGATAGTAAGTATTTTGCTTCAATTTTTGTTGAATTTAGTGTTTTATTCGTCTGTTACTAAACAGTACTACTGGTACTTGCAGGCTACTGGTAAATTTTGAAATTTTTTCAAACGTTGTGTATAAAATACTGCTTCTTTGTAAAAGTAGTGTTAGCACTAGGTATTTAACTTGTTTTTTCAACTTATTGTACACTGGAGTTAACACTAATGTAGAACGTAAAATGTAACAAAAACTCAGAAAGCCGTTTAGGTTATAAGTCCTGTTTGGGTGGGAAGGAGTATAGGAGTTGACAAAATTATGAAATAATAAATTTGTAGATAAGAAGCTTTTCTGTAGAAACTGGGTGCAATATTCAAGTTTCTAACATCTACTGAAATTTTATTACAATAATGAAAAGATAATACTGCTACTTATTGTCTCTTCCGAAAAATCACCTAAATGGAGTTAACACCTTTTACTTCTCAGGTACAGATATATATATATTTATTTATTTATTTATTATTCGGAAAAACCAAAATTACATTAAGAATTCTCTTAAGCATTGGGGTCATGTATCTTTCAAAAAATATCTTAGGCTACCCAAATACTTTGCCAAAACAATTATGTTAAAATAGCTGCTCGTTCCAGGTTCACCCGGGTAAAACTTTTTTTTATTTCAATAGTTTTTAAATTACGATTATAAATAAATCAAAAATAAGATTTTCTGATCTGGAAAAACTTATAGTATACTGTATAATTGGACACCTCCACCAATCTTTAGCCATCTACCTCGTCCAGAACATAATAAACAAAAAATATTAGTTTAAGGTTTGAACACCGTTTTCAACCCCTTACGGGTACATTTTTGTATTTGTTAAGGAATACTTTGTTTGGTGAACTCCAATATTTCCACCAAATTTCAGTCATCTAGCTCATCAGTAACAGAGTAAACTGAAAATATTGATTTCAGAGTTGCCTTTTTCAACCCGTTAGGGTAAATTTTTAAAAATGTTGAAGTGAAATCTTTCATCGTCACTATAGAGTAGACCAATTTGGAAATTGCCTGAGCTCTAGATGTAGGTTATACGAGGGTACGTCAAAAAGTAAAGTGAAATTGAAAGAATCTTTGTATTTATTGTTCTTACATTAATGATACATTACTTTTCAACGTAATCCCCTCCTACTTCAACGCTCTTAGTCCATCTTCTAATGAGCATTTGAATTCCTTCCTGGAAGAAGGTTTTCGACCTGATGTTCAGAAAATTTCGTACCACTTCAATGGTCTCTTCATAAGATCGATTACGATTCCCTGCGAGCACTGACTTTTCGAAAGTTTAAAGCATTATGGATGATTGAATATGCTGAACCATGGCTTACATTCAACTTATTTGCAATGTCTCATCGAGAATCATTTGTTTAACCGCTTCAATATTGTCATTAGTCTTTGAAGTGGAAGGCTTACCAGGATGCTGTTCATCATACAGAGAAATCTTACCACTTTTAAAGCGATCAATCCATTCGTGGATCTTGCGTTTACTCAAACAACTCTCTCCATATTGCATTCGACGAATAATCTCAGTTGCTATCGCACTTTCTGAATTGAGGAAACGTATCATTGCTCGCATTTCTTACTTGGTGCAATCAGACTAAGGAGAACTTATTTTGAACAGACTTTTAAACACAATCACAAGTAGCTATAGTTCCCGCCATGAAAGAAGTCCATTGTGTTTGAAGAGCTCTATTTCAAAAATGATCAAACGGAATTTTGTTTTTGTTTTGAATTTAAAGAAATCGTATGTAACGCTGCAGTATTAAATACTACAGAAACTAATACATCCAACAGAGATAAATCATTAGACTCGACCGAACACCGACTTTTACATACCACATTTATGAGTAATTAAATTTAATGAAGATAATTGTACAGGAGTAATTAACCCTCCAATTGAATAATAGCAGGTGGTTGTCTTTGAAAATGTTTTCGATAGCTTTAATCAATTGTGATGAGCTGTTTATAGACGCTTGTTATTTGGTGGTAAGTATCTGTTATTTGTTATTTAGTGCATACGTGTATTTGGTTGTAATTTGGTTTGTTGGAATTCATAATGTGCATTTTAATTAGACAGCAGCACTTTACTTTAACAGTAATATAATGTGAATGTAATAGAGACATGATCGGGGGTGATATTTTATTAAATGTAAAATACATTTTATCATGTTCTTTCTGTTGATTTATAACAACTGCGTGCGTGCTTAATTTGTTTTTTCCTAAGAGCGGTTGCATTAAAATTGTGCTTGCAACGTCATACATGACTAAAAATGTGGTGTGTAACACTCACACTTCTTTCTCTTGCCAACGTACACAATAAAGAATTAACCTATGTTTAATCATTACTAAACAATGTAAAATAAAAATATAACCTAATTTTAATCATGAGTAAATGACGCAAAATGAAAATCAACCTTTATAGGACTTAAAATACAGAGAATCACTAATTGACACTAAACTAGGTAGAAGAAAATGTTTGAAATAAAAGTAGTAATTTTTTTATTTCCTATAACTTTGATTTTGTAAACTGTTTTCATAATATGAATAATAGGGCTGTAATCTTTAAGAATTCCATTTTTAATCGATTTTGATAAGCAAAATACAGACATTCACTGAAAAAATTAAACGTTTGAAATGAAACGTGTAGGTTTATTATTTTCCTACAATTTTAATTATCCTATATACCCTTTTGCCATAAAATAAATATTAAGACAGCAATCTTAAAAACATTTTTTACCACGAGAGAACAACTCCCCAAGAATTTCAGCTGACATTGAGCCTATTCCATCTTTTAAAGCCCAAAAAATTTAGTAAATGCGGCTAACTAATTTAAGATTTAGATTTAAAAGCCACCTATGATTTTTCTTAAATCGTAGGAGCCCCTTGTACCTGACTTCAGTTAAAATTACAACTTCGTAATTTATTCACTCCTTGAAATATGTTGCTTCACACAAAAAAAATCGGTAGAAACATGGTTTTGTGATTAAAAAAAAATTAACATGAAAACAAATCGCCTCATTTGTTACATTTTTATGCTCTACAAGAAAGGGTAAGCACCAAGTCTCCTAAAATTTTGGGGAGGCTGTGCTCTTGTAGAAAAAGTGGGTTTTTTTTAAGATATGCGACCTTATTAAGGATTTTAGAGCAAAAGTGTAATAACCAATGGGGTAAAAAATTTAAAAACCTACAACTTTTATTTTAAAATTTTTTGTACAACCTTTAGTCTAGCTGCAATTAGTGATTTTTGTTTTTTTTCATCATCAGTAAAAAACTGGGATTTTTTTAAGATTGCGGCCTTAGAATGCATTTTACGACAAAAGTGTATGCATGATATTAGTTATAGGTTAAAAAACACACAACTTTTCTTTTAAGTTCTTTTCTCTACAAAATTTTGAAGCAATTACTGATTTTCCGTATTTTAAAGTTCTACAGATGATGGTTTTCATTTTGCGTCATTCACTCATGATTAAATTAGGTTGTGTTTTTCATTTTACATTGTTTACTCATGATTAAACATAGGTTACATTGTTCATAATCTACATTGACTTTGCTCAATACAGGCAGGTAGAGTTTCAAATTTAAATTTAAATTTAAATTTTTTTAAATTAAAATATTTCTGTTCTTATCACATGGTTAGCTAATTATATGACTGAAGCATTTAAGAACAGAAGAGGTAGAGGTGTAAAAGGCACTAGTCAGAGTTATCTCTTCTGAGAATAATGAATTTCGTTAAACAGCCAGACCCTGTGGTAAATAAAGTAAAGGTGTAATTTACAGGATGGAAAGTAGATAATTTCAGATGGGCTGGTATGCTGATAAGCTTACTTTTCATTCAGTGAGGAAGGGAATGGTAAACCACCTCACTCCTAAGTAAGGTTTTACTTAGTAAAGCCTTTACAGGTTTAAACCAGCCTTTCGGCTGACGACCTAAACAACAACAACAACATCTACCGTAGCAAGAGAAAGTCTGGTGAGTGTTTCACATCAGATTTTTATTAATTTTTTGTTAATAAACACTTGTTATAAGTACAACTGAGGACGTTTTGTTTTGATTATTTATAACCAGATTCTTAAAGAATCTGTATTTAACGTTACAATATTTTTTTTATAACAGTGCAGTATATCTTTTGCAATCAGTAAATAAATACAATAACTTTAAGGAAATATGAGAAAATCTGAGTAATATCCTTAGAATTAAAATATAAACTATACTCAGTAGTGTGTTTCAAAAAGACTAAACTGTGAAAAAAATATATATACAAAATCAAACTTGATGAACTGTGAATCAACATCTTGAAACACAAAGTTGTTGAAGTTGGAGATGACGATGATAGAGATGAAAACGACGCCGATTATGAGATGACGATGATTAGGAGTTGAAGTGGAAAAAATAAAAAAAAATTTTAATGATTAACAAAATCGTAGAGGAAAGTCTAATGGTTTACAACGTTTCAGTCTGTGAGTATCTTCGCTGTTGTCAAGGAGGTTAATCGCTAATGGATTATGATGGTCTTCTAACTTTTGTAAATGTTTTTCTCTATAATGTTTAATTTCTTCTTTTATGAAGGGCAGGTTTAGGTCATTGTGTAGTATTTCATTGGTTACGTACCATGGGGCTGCGTTACAATATAATAATATTTGATATAATGTTTTATCTAACTAAAAAAATATTTATTGTTGTGAAAAACATTTTACTGAAATTAATGAAATTAAATTTAGATAATAATTTACATCCCAATATACATTTTATTAATTCAAATTGAATAGAAGAGACAATGCATAACTTTAGAAGACTGGTAAGTTATTAAAAATGTAGGCTATCATTAAAATTAATTAATAATTTAAACAAACTAAATTAATTAACCTTTCCGATTGAAACTTGATTACAATCATATCTTTTAATAACGCCTGAACTTGGTGCAGAGATGATAAGCTAAAAGCATTACAGAATTAATATAAAGCTAGTAGAATGAACAGTAGTCTGGGTTGTAACCCACGGGCACCGCAGGGAAGCTATTATTTTATCTAGCCACCCGTCTGGCTTCAGATTAAAGCATTTATAGCTTCCTCGCTAACATATCTATGTAATCAATCGGGAGTATTTGCAAATATTGTAGAAGTTGTTGCCTAATATAATGATATTTTACATCAAAAGTAATTAGAGTATTCTGTCGTATTGAATTTTTTTATTGAATTTCTCTTTTATAAATTCTACACTTTGAATTGGCACTGGACAAAATGGCACTAATATAACTCGTATAACACATTTAAAAGTATATACAGTCGAACTTCTATGATTCGAATTTTCTATATCTCGAATTGAATTTCAGTTCCCTTCAACCTTCCATGCATTTACTGTATAAACATCCATCTGAAACTCGAATTCCGTCATTTCTCTAATTCGAACGATTTACTTTTTTTTAACGAAATTATGTACATAGTTCACGAAATACCATTTTTGGTCTTTTGAAAACTGTAGGTACAGTGCTGCTTCTTTCATTTTAAGAGGAAATGTTCGACCATAATAGGGTACAGACTCTCAAAGTCATCTGGTTGCCTTTGTAAGCCTAACAAGCGTAAACCAAAACAATGAATTTTGTTGAATCTTTGGTGGACCGCAGAACAATAATCTGTCAGTACAATGTATCATAATTCAGCATGTACTGTAATTAAAATAGCGTAATTTTGGAATTACGAACTCGATTTTTTCCTCATCCCTTGAGGATTCGAGTTATAAAAGTTTGACTGTAATTACGTATCTGTTTAATTGTTCTGTCTCTTATGATATGGTCAGTCAATTATATGACAAGCATTTAATAACAGAAGAGGTAGAGGTACAAAAGACACTATATATACTCTATCCCATTTAAACGTGCAGCACGTCAAAACATAAACTGACTTCGATATAACGAAATCGAGAACCCTGGAGAAAAATTCGTTAAATCGAGGTATTCGTTATATCGAAGTAACAAGAATTTCCAAGCTAATTTATATTAACGAATTTTTTTCACGTTGTATGATGAATTTAATACAGTTAATTTTCTTAATAGACACGTTTAACTAGTGAATTAATTTTTTAATAGATCATGTTTTACGTAATTACGGTGATTAATAGTAAAAAAGTATGCATTGATTTTAAATAGGAACTTACCTCGTACATAGATCTTGGTTATATTTAAAAGCATCTGAAATTCATTTGTAGCTTAACACTGTGTTTTTATTTTTAGTACATATTTTTTCAAAACACTAACATAAAAGGTAAACACTAACTTTATCTAAATCGTTTATAAAAACACTAATCCTAAATGCAATTTTAGTTTTTGATTTTGACAGGTATTGGTTAGAATACTTTATAGTATTTTAAATGTTAATTTACGCCTCGAAAAAATGAGTAATTAAAAAAAAGTTTCAAATTTATTTAAATTTTCAAAAATACTGTCAGGTACTTCATCCTTGAGCTGTAGCCCAAGCCTAATTATTTTAAATGACTGTAAAATCTCGTCGTCGGTAGGTTTTTTCTCCTGCTGCTGGTCTTCGCCGTTTTCATCATCATCTTCTTCTTCTTCATCATCCCGGTTAGCGGACTTACTTACACTATGAAGTATGTCGTCATTGTTCGGAAAATCACTAACTGTAATCTGTTCATCAACCGTAATGAAATCTCTAGAGAAACTTCGTTACTGCCGTTTCCAGTTGACGGAAATCAAAAGAATCTACTTTAAAACTCACAGGGAAATCATAAAACAGCGTGTCACTTCGTACTTATTGCATAACACTATTTCGTTATTTCAAGGTACTAATTCGTTAAATCGAGGTAAATTTACATATAGTTTAATTATAATGTCACGGTGCAGGAAAAATTCGTATAGGCCTAAACAAGGTTTTCGTTATATCGAAGTTCGCTATATCGAAGTTTGACTGTATTATTCTTCTTATAGTGCCGACTGCATTGCAGCAGAAGATTAACTACAAAACTCATAAAACACTCTCTATCATGAGCCACCTTCAAAAGGTGGTATAGGCTACTCAAGTTTGTCCAGTCTAACCCTTCTGCTACGGGAGGCAATCTCAGTTGCCTTGGTAGTTACCAGCTTTAAAAACCTATAGAAAACCTATTTATAAAGCGATTTGTTCAATTCATACATCAAATTACGCGCCTTGAATGGCTCTATAATTTCATTTAAAACACAATGCAAATAAATTGATAGCAAGGTTGAAATGATGGTTGTAAGTTGTCAAGTTACTTTTGAAGTCGTCCTATCTTCAAGACAATGTAACTTATAGAATATTTCATTTATAACGTTCGTAAAACTACCTATCAAATCAGATTAATTGGTTTGAACCTCTAGAGGCTTTACTAGGTTTAACGAGAAGCGAGTTGGTTTACCATTGCCTTCCTCATTAAGTAGATACATGCCTTTACAAACTTATATCTTACACGAAATGAAATTGTATTGCTACGAAGCAGATGCTTCATGTTAAGGAATACCAACGGCGCTATTAACATGAACAATTTTAATAGGAATATATGACTTTAATTAAAAACCCCATATGTTTTTATCATAGAATAATTTTTTTAATTATTTTCCAAAAATAATACATGAAAAATACCACGTGAAAAAACTCGATGATATAAAATGTAGCCTAATGTATCCATACTATATTTCGAAAATTCAGTAATAAATGTTAAAATACACAGTTAGCATCTAAACTGTATGTTGTTGTTTCATCCAAAAACAAATATTATTATAACATCAAAGGAAATTTCAATTTGACAAACAAGATTATATTGCTTTGTAATGTGGGGGGAATATTCTGAGAAATACTGAAACAGAAATTCATTCATTTGTTCACATGTATTTTTTCAAATATTCATACAGAGTGGAATACTGTATGTTATATTAACAAAACAATCTAACCTTGGACGAAAAATTTTATTTATTTTTAAGTGTATTTATACACTTAAAAAGACACGAATAAACTACTACTTCTGGTTGACCGATTTTGATGAAAATGTTCGTGTCGGGTCCGGTAGTAGTATCTAACTTAAGTTTCAAGTTTCAAGTTCGTACGATGTTCCGTTCTTGAGATATTCTGTTCACACACACACACACACACACACACACACACACACACACACACACACACACACAGACCAATCGCTAACAACATGTTTTTGGGTTTAGGGGTTTGAAAACGTGCAGATCCGGTGAATACTCGATTTTGAAAAATCTACATGAAAACAATACTTTCCTTCCTATATAGCCTATTCATATAGGCAAGAGAAAGTAAATGTAGTAAATGTGGCGATTTAAAAAAATCGTAGAACCCGTTTTTGAGAAAATTGAAAAAGAGTAAAAAATTTCACGAGCAAACTATTACTTCCGGTTGACCGATTTTAATGAAAATTTTCTTGTAGTCTCCTCTCATGGTACTTAACTTAAGTTTAAAGTTTCAACTTCGTACAATGTACCGTTCTTGAGATCTTGAGACACTTTTTTCGCACACATACACACACACACAGACCTACCGCTAAAAACATATTTTTGGGTTCAGAAGGCCTGAAAACGTGTACATCTGGCGAAACTCGATTTCGAAAAATCGACATGTAAATAATAGGGTACTTTCCTTCCCTACTTATTTAGATACCTACGCCAGGAGAAAGTAACAATTAGAAAAAACTTGTTTACGTCGTTATTCGAATGTTTTACTTACGTCAAAAATATACATCTAGCTGCAATGGAAGTTTGAGTTTTACATAAAACAGTTCAAGATATTTTAATAATCCAAAAGCTCCGAAAACCTGCGTAAATTAGTTTTTGTCGATCAAATTGAAAGAACTATATTGATTCCTCAAAAAATTGAGTAAACAAAAACAACTTTAATTACCACTGGCGCCAGTAAAGCAACATCAATAATTTATTTCTATGTTTAAATTACTTTTAGTCGTAAAATATAAAAACAAATTAAATAAATTTCAAGTCATAATAAGACCATTAAAAAATAAATGTAAGTCAATTAATTTATGCTGAAATTTTATCGTGAAGTTTAAAATTAGTTTCAATATAGCTTAATGAACAAGCTGCCGAGTAAGTCGGGACCTTTAATTGACTGCCTTGATAACTTAATTACACTGAAATTTCAGTCCCCGTTTCCTCCATATTATTAAGTTTGTAGGTAGACAGTATCTAAGCAATACAGCCCAGTAGCAAATAATATTACGCTTATCATAAAGTACAAAGTTTCGTATAAAATGTAATAAAAAAAGTTTCATAATGAAAAATCAGATATTTTTTATTGCATTCTGAGTATTTTTTACTTATTTTTTCATATAATTTCATTTAGCCTATCTTTTGGAGATTTGTTATCAATCTTAATTAAATTTTAGTGACGTAGGAGTTTTTTTATTTAGCTAGCGAATAAAATTTCATTTTTTCTTTTTAGTTAATTAATTTTAAGTGTTTCAAAGCGGCATTCACTTTGAGTAAAACCCTTGCCGCATCAAAAATTTGGATGGATAGATAGCTAACGTGGGATCACCTCGCTGACTCAAAATGAAAACTATTAAAATCACGATTTAAGACAATCTTCACGTTACGTTCCCGTTTTTCCCTTTCATTCAAAATTAATAATTCCTATACTAAACTCTTCACTTTTTCTGGGCAACCGGTTGTCAATTTTTAGTTCGGGTAAGCCCAACATCACAATAAAATTACAATGTTTTCATTGAAAATGTTAAGAAATCATGTAGCATATAATGCGGCACTCGAGCTATGGTATGCGCAAACACTGGTGCAAGGAGGATGCAAACGAAACAGAGGGAAGCGAAGGCGCCTGCCTAACTGTTTCTTATACTCAATTCACAAGTACTATTCTAATTAAAAAGCATTCGTTCTTTTAAATGGGACTTGTAGTAAAAACTACATTAATGACTCGAACTATAAATAAAAAACCAGTGTTTAAACGCACAAAATAATACATAAATATTAGAAATATAATATGACTGTTGAAATCAATAAAATTTATAGGAACCAAAAAACACTACTTCGTAAACAGGCTGGCGAATGTTTTCGCAAATCACGATAATTCAAAATAATTACCGATTGACTTTCGTACCAAACTGGTTACTTCCTAAACCCCACCTCATTACTTTTCATCAGAAACAATATGCTTCTAAAAAGTATAGTTCATCTCTAAGCAACCTAAAAAAACAAAGCACTATTTATTCTGCATAAAAAATTGACTGTCAATAAGCACTGTAGACTCAATGCATGAGAGTAGTGTCAGTATTATTTCTGTAGAATGGAGGGGCAAGTTCACGCGCCATATGAATGGCACTACCTATACTTGTGAATCACTTTAAGTCGTTCTATGGAATTTATAGAGAATAATAGTAATACTAATATTGATAATTAATTTTTAAAATTACGGTATTGTACGTGCAGTTAACAAAATAAATATTTTTTTTTTTGCTTGTAAGTTTCTTTTCTGGTTCACTTTCACAATTTCCATTTTCGTAATGAAACGTGACATAAACGCCACCTTTAGATTAAGTATCTACAGTAAAACCCTGATCATCCAAAACCCGCTTAACCGTAGCCCGCCTTAACCGAAACGGATTCGAAAAACTTGTTTAATTTGGTGATACTCATATTTAATATAGTGTAAACGCACAACACGGCATTTAAATACGTAGCGTCGTTAAAGTACAGAACAGTATCCAATGAAATAAATCGATATTTCGTATTATTGACATATCTGTACTGTTTCTTATGCTGAATAAAACGATAGTTTGGCCGTGCCGAACGATCGAGCGGTTACCGAGATAGCAAGGGTTCAGAATATTGTTAATAAATGAAAATTTAAATAACTTACAATTTTGAAATTTTGTAGACGCTGTGAGAATATAATTTTCTATGTTGTGTTAAAATTTCAAACTTTTCGGTCAAATACTTATCGAGTTACACGCCTCTAAACGCATGAAGTTTGTTGCGGTATCAAGAAAACCGGGTCTTTTTGTCTTCCAACCTCGATTAGGCAATTTTTAAACAACATTAAAAATATAAGACTATTATAGGTAAATGTAGAATAAAATGAGCTAAATTGTGATGTAAAGTATATTAAAATCCAACTCATAGTTTTGGTGATGCAAGGGTTTAAACTCGGGTGTCTAAGATTATGAAGCCGATAGCAGTGTCTTTTACATTTCTACCTCTTCTGTTCTTAAATGCTTCATTTATAATTGGCTAACCATGCGATAAGGAAAACTATTAAGAACAACTAACTATTTTTGGATAACTATTTTTGGTAGCCCTGCAACTAGCAGATCGAGTGCAAATAATGTAACACTCCACCTGCCTGTTATGAACAGTACTCTACGATATTAAAGAATAATGATTTAAATTTCTTCGCAATGATATAACAATTTTAATAAGTTAATAATAATCGTAAATAATCAAACCAGTGACAAGCGTATTTTTATATATCTATTTTTATTACATCGTTTAACTCATTAGTGACCTAAATAATTGTGACAGACAATTTCATCAGTAAATAATATGAAAAAGATTTAAGCTAAATTCACATTCTCATTTTTTTCTATATGAATAAATAACTGTTATTCGAAAAATTTGATAAAATATCATTCTCACTGAGAAACATTCAATGAATTTCATCACATTTTATTTTATTCTTTATTAAGAATGTCGTCGATGGAAGAATGTCAACTAGCATAGAATTTTTTTTAACAAGATGAATTTCACAAAAAAATATGGAAGTTTTTTATAATCTATTGTTAAAAAGAATGTTAAATAAATACACGACCATAAAATGTAGTTAAGTCAATGGTTACTTTAGTACAGTAGATAACAAAAGCAAAAAAATAAAAACGGAATGTGGGAGTTTGTAAAGAAGGGGTAAGAATGTACAACTTTAGTATTTTATAATACATATCTTTTGTATTATGTACGTGGGAGTAGAGTTAAAAATGAAATAACATGAAGAAACAACGTTAAGTAGATTGAGAAATAAAATATAAAAACCTGCCTTACTTTACAAAAAATGAAGATCGTACATATTACACATCAGCTGTGTAAGTAAAAAATAAATCTAAAAAATTGGTGAATTGTTTTGTGTGGGTGTTGTTCTTAACAAGCATTCAATGAAAGAAAAATAAAAAAAACTTTTAATACATTTTATTTTATTGTTTTTAGTTTATTTGTTTATACGGGCATAAGTTACAGTAGGCTATGTATTCTCGACAACGCCTACATAAGGTGGTTGAAAATTTCTTTATCCGTTGCAGTAAACTGTTAAATTTTAATTCATCATCACAGCAAATATTTTTGCCTTCTCTTGTTCTATATGAAATTTAGGAAGGAAAGGTATGTTTCTTGTCGAATTTTAAAAATCAAGTTTTACTGGAAATATTCGTTTTCAAGTCCCCTAAGATCAAAAACGTGTTTTTACTAATTTGGAGGTTTCCACATCAAAATTTAAGTCGAACGGATTTTATTTACAGATCATCCACTTATGACTAAATTTAAGTCATAGTTTTCATTATTCGCATTGACAAGAGAAAGTTGTGTGAGTGTTTTGCACCAGATTTTTCGATATTTTTTAGATATAACGGCCCGGCCTTTTGGCGTAGTGGTTAGCGCAACTGGCTTCTACGCCGGAACCCCGGGTTCGATTCCTGGTCAGGTCTGGCATTTTTTCATCACTCAGTTTCATCTATCACCCTTCACACCGTCTGCATTAGCAGTAATTGCAAAACAGTCGGACGTTAAACCAAAAAAAAAAGATTTAACCGGCTCAGTAGAATAAATAATTCCATTTAAAATTTGTAAATTCCATCCATTTCTTTCAAAGGTGAAAAAAATCGAGGAAAACTTATCACCGCCATAATTATCAAAAAGATTTAGGTGAAATTTTTATTTTTTGTTCGATTGGTGGGTAGCGTTTCGTCTGGAACAGCCGTAAACCAATCTTTTTAATACAGTACTGCACTCAGCTTTGACATCTGTAGTAATTGCTACTCAATTGTTCTAATTGCATCTGAGGACTTCCTAAAATCCTTTTCCCAGGCATCTTTCCTCATGAAATGTTTAACGCAAAATTATTTTTCTCAATCATATCCCACGAAACGAACATCATCTGTCAACGACATTTTCATGTCGGCCATACAACAGCTGCACTTTGAGTTAGTTGTTTTGAAATTTTTTTTTATTTGAACCCTTCGCGGACTATTGACGGAAATTTCCGCTTAAAAATCTTTCCACAGGTAGTTTTTTTTTAGATATAACCGCATACGGTTTTAAATGGCAACGGTTGCTACTATACAGTAGTAATTCGAAGAACAAATATTTTTTAATCAGTTTAATTTACTGATACCAATATTTGCATATTCACGTAACTCAGGACTAAAGACAGATGTATGCGCATCCATTAATATTGGGTAAACGGCAAGAGAAAAATATCTGTTGAAATTTGTGTGGATTCTGAGCCTTTAACAATAGTTTTCCATGCAGGAAAACAAATTTTTCGGTATTTCATTCTATATTTGTTTCTCGTATACCCTATGGGGCCAATTTTACACCACGTGAGGTGATTTTAAACGTTTGAAGGTCTTTTTGCAGTCCAAATTTTAAACATTCCCTCACTGTAGGGTATTCTCCTTTCTTCTGTCTACCCAGATTTTTGTTTTTGCTCTTCATGAAAGTCCTTAAAGTCCGTTATTAGTTGTCTGAATGTGTTTCGGTTCATTAAGTTTCCTCGGTTTATTCTGGTTTTCTCAATATCCTTTCTGATTTCTTTAACCCATTTATCCGACACGTTAGTTCTATTGTTTAGTGTCTTAAATTTGTTTTTGTCAACCGGTTGTCATCCATTTTATACAGTTGTCCGAAAAATTTAGTCTTCTTTTTCTAATCGATTTCATTACAATTATGAGCCATTCCATCATGTGGTCTTAAGTCATCTGAGGAATAAAAATGGTGGGATAGACTAACCTCGCTCTACCCGATTTAGCACTATGGTTATAAGACTCTCCTCTTTAGTTCAGTAGAGGAGGTACTCTATTTATCCAAGGCCACCTATTCGGAGGACGCATCTCGAACTCTGGACATTACCAACCATCCGCGGTCGATGCATGGGCCAGTTTTCATCGATTCAAATTTTTTTCGGTAAACAAGCTTCGGTTCTTCGGAGAACAAGCTTTTTCAAAGTAATTTATGAAAACCGAACTTTTCAACTAGGTATATTAACAGTTAAATAGTAAAATTATCTCTCATGAAAACAAATTAACTCTCTATCTCTTGCAATTTCTGAGACAAAAGTACAAACGTTAACAAAAAATAAGATAGGGATGAGGATTCCCCTTAAAGTAGCATCAGTTGCTTGCTTATTAGCAAATACAATGAGTTCTAGAACAGTGCCATTACTGGTGGACCTCTTACTTTCTGATCACCTTGTAAACATACAAGTTTAGTGAGATAAAACTGCAGTCTTGCCAACTGAAAAAGCAGTTTGTTTCATCCCACGTTACTTCTGCCAATTACCGTTGCATGGATGCACACGAGAGGTGTGGGCACAAATTGCTGCTGGGCATAAATTCTTATTGAATTAATTAACTGAAGAGAGTATTAATTCGAATTTAATTAATAAAATTCGTTTCAGTTGAATGAAACCCTGTTAAAGGAAATAGATGAGCCCATAAAAGTGACTCTTCCATAAGCTTAATTAAATTTGTTTTTATTTTATAAATATCCTTTATAATCATACAGGCCTAGGTTCGGAATATCACGGTTTAATCATGTTCTACGAGAATAGAAGTCGTAGATTAAATTACTGCACGATCATTTTGTAGTAATAAATAATTTGTCAGTAAGTAAAAATAAAATATGCAGTAGAGTTAAAACAATGACTATTTTAGGGCTGTTGAAGGTTTAGAAGTTTCATAATCTTTGTAAATCGATGTTCTCAACATGTGATACTGAAGTAACATAATAATTCATCGATAATTTCTAAAATAATCTAATGTAAAAAACTTACACAACTTTATTTTTCCAATGCAAATAATGAACAATATAACATAACATTACTAATAAGACATTAGAAATAAACAAAAAACTTACCTCACAAAACATAACTTTATTTTGATCATGAGTGAATGATGCAAAATGAAAACTACCCTTAGTTAGGCTTAATAATACGGAAATCATTCTTTGACGCAAAATTAGACCCTGTAGAGAAAAATGCTTATTATAAAACTTGTAAATCTTTTAATTTCCTTTAAATTTGATTATATACACTTTTGTCGTGAAATGCATATGAAAGGCCGAAATATTAAAAAATTCATTTTTTTACAGATTTTCCTGAAAAAAAATAAACAGAAAATCACTAAATACCACTAAACTAAGCGTTATACAAAGAATTTTTAGAATGAAATTTGTAGATTTTTAAATTTTCTATAACTTTTATTATTCACACTTTTGCGCAAAAATATCCATATTAAGGCCGCAATTTTAAAAAACATTTTTTTCTTCTAGAGCACAGCCTCCCCTAGAATTTCAGTAGACATGACGCCTACCATACCATGTAGAGGAGGAAATGAGGCGATTTTTTAAAAAGTCGTAGAACCGTTTTTGAGAAAAAATTGAAAATTACATGAAATAACTACAACTTCCGGTTGACCAATTTTGATGAAAATGTTCGTATCGTGTTCTCTAGTAGTGCCTAATTTAAGTTTCAAGTTTCAATTTCGAACGATGCTCTTTTCTTGAAATATTTTGTTCACACACCGACCAATCGCTAAAACATTTATTTTGGGTTCACGGGGTCTGAAAAAGAATATATCAGATGAAAATTCAATTTCAAAAAATCGACATGAAAAGAATACTTTTCTTCCTATGTATTCATATTGGCAAGAGAAAGTAAAAATAAAAAACATTCTTGTTAATATCCAGGCCAACTGGATGAAATGAATTCCTGCATAGAATATCTATAAAATATAGTATCAAATCAGATGACAATCAATCCCCAGTTTTCCAAGCTGTTCTATCTTGCAGAAGTCGTTTAATATCTACATACTTGCAACACCCTAAATCTTTAATTTCTTTTGAAATGTGTTTTAAATATTCTAACCTTTGCCTCCTCCTACAATTCACGCTCTCAATATTATCCTCCATTATTGATAGAGTAATATCGGGATGTCTTAAGATATGCCCAACTGGCCTATTCCTTCTTCTGGTAAGATGTTTCCATATACTTTGTTCATACACTTACCTAAGAACCTCTAAATTACTTATTTTGTCCACTTAATCTTTAACATTTTCCTATAACACCACATTTAAAATGCTTCTAACCTCTTTCTTTCACCAGCCCCTATCACTCACGTTTCACTTCCGTATAATCCTACACTCCAAACATAGTGTTTTAAGAAATTTTTCCCAATTTCTAAATCAATTTTTGTAGCCAGTAAGCTGTTTTTCATTTCAAAGTCCCTTCTAGCCTGAGCAATCCTACATATGATATCACTTGTGCCTCTACTATCCTTTGTTATTTTACCCCCAAGAAAGTAGAATTCCCCAACTTCCTGTATGTTTTCGTCACCTACTTTTAAATTTCCCATCTCTTTTAAACCACTCTTGCAGCTGCACAACACTTTCGGTTTGTTCTTATCAATTTTAAAGAAGTAATCCTTTCTCATGATCTCATTCATTACATTTCAGGTGATCCTATCAAAAGAATAATGTGTATCTGGAAACCATCGCCGTCAGTGCACATGTCTTAAAAGTACAGAGTTCTGTATAGTATAATATTTATTATAAATTTAATACAGATCTTCTTCGAAGCCAATTTGGCACCCAATTTTATTTTGATGGAGAGCGTCTTGTTGAAACAGATACATCGTTTATAGATAATAATGTGGAACATTTGCAACCACACTGAGGAATAGAATTTACAAATATATTGTGATAATATCGAAAAGGTAAGAGTGTTCGAGATGACAGTGTTCAAAAATGATAGTATAATTAATTAATATAATTTGAATAGAAGGTGTTACAAAAAGACCAACTATTTAAGTAGGTACCCGCTCTTTAACAACACCTGTACAACAATAGCCAGGCCTACCTGTACTATAAAAAACGTTTAAAGTACCCATACGATTTCTAACTATTTCTTGGAACCCTATTTATTACTCTTCTTATTTACGTTAAAAATTTTAGAATCTCGGTCCCCCTAGAAAATTCTCGAACACACATTCCCTTTAGATATTGTTACAGTATGTTTGTTAGAATACAAGGGTCTATGAAAAGCACATATTTTCTACCAACCAAATGACACCTTCACTTCATTCACCACAGGGTCTAGTTGTATAATGAAATTCATTACTCTCAGAGGAGATAATTCTGACTAATGTCTTTTACACCTCAACCTCTTCTGTTTTTAAATTCTTCATCATCATCATCATCATCATCTTCACTTCCAAGGATTAGGTTACATGAACCTGTTCCGGTACCCATCTCCCTCTCGGCCTCCCTACATCTCTTCTGCCAACTGGTTGATAATTTAAAGCTGCCACTGGCATCCTTTCGTTTGGCATTCTGTTCAGGTGACTACACCATCTTTGTCTATTTTTTATTATCTTTTCATGCAAAGACTGAACTGATAGTGCGCTTCTAATATCCACGTTCCTTATTCTATCCATTCTGGTACATCCATGCACACTTCGTAAAAACTTCATTTCCGCAGCTTGAATTCTACTATCGCTTTTAGCAGTATGCACCCAAGACTCACTGCCATATAGGAGTGTTGGAACCGCAATATTGTTGAAAAATTTGAGGCGTGTTTCCTTCCTCGTTTTATTCTTCAGATGTCTGTGAATATTTCCACAAATATTCTGAAATTTGGCCAGTTTAACTGTTATGTCTTTATCAAAATCGTATGAAACATCACTCCCAAGATATTGAAAATGTTTAACCTGTTCTATTGCCCTTCTATTCATCTTTATTCTCGTCCTTATTGTATATTTACCTTTAAAAGCCATAGTTTTAGATTTTGTGGATGATATTTCCAGATTGTTAAATTCTTCACTCATATAATTAACATGAGATAAGAAACATAATTTTTTTGTAGCCCTGAAACTAACAGATCGAGTGCAAATAATTTAACACTATATACGGATATGGGCAATTTTACCTTATATTTCTGTTATAATGTTGATAATAATTCTGTAAGTAGGGTAAAATAACTACAATTTTATATATCCGTATAAGGCAGAAGAATTTATGTTACATTATGCAATTTAATTGCATATGCAACCTATAAAAATTATAAAATAGTTTCTACTGTTAGTACAAAGGTAGAAGTGACAGGTAACCATGTTTGGATTTGTTTATTGCATTAATTAAAACAATAATTATCATATTAGGCCCTCTATTATATGATTAATCAATATGAAATGCATTGTTTGGCCTTTTATAATAACTTTATCATTATTACTACAATATATATTTTAATTTTATCATTATGTTTTATGTAAGTAATAACGTAAGTAGATAATGTAATTTATGTATTGTCTATATTAATAATATTGTTGGTTATATTGTTCAAGGTATGCATTTGATATAGTTTTTGTAGCATATAAACAGAATATTAATCTGCCTAGCATAAGTTTAAAAAGAAAACTGTAAATCAACTCTGATCAAACAAAAATTCAGTCAGTAAGTCTAAACATAAAGTGAAGTATGAAAGAATCGAGGAACCAACTCCATTTACTTCTGTTATACATAACCGTAAAGAAATAAAGCGAAGTGTAGCTTTAACTGACTTTAACAGGTTGACTCCCATGAGACACCTTTACGTCTTTCACCAGATCTGTAAAATTTACTTTTGGGAGACTGATCAGTCTCCCACGCAATAGTGTTTTTAATAGAATCGTGAGACGGATTGATTGCTCGTTTGCATTGAAGCATTATACTGGCTGTTAGAAATGAGTTCAAAAAACACTTCCCCTGTCATGGTTCGTGATTTACTTGATTCAATCGAGTCAATAATGACTCTGTGAAACTTGACGGCTTATTATTACTATTATAAATAACATTGACTATAATTACGTGAAGAGCTGAGTGGACGAAAGTGCTATGTGACTTTTTTTTTAAAACGTAGTTTTCATGATTGATGAATATTACATGCATATTTAGTTACTTAGGTGGCATAAGATGGTCTATTTAACAGTTTAAGGAATTACTAGAGGATCAAGGAGGCATGTACCATATAATTTTGTGTTTTGTACTGAATAAAGGGGTAAAGATCACCTTTTTCCTCTAGAATAGAAGATATTATCATTTTAGAGTAGCCTAACAGTTAACTCTAGTAATAAACATTAAATGTCATCGATAAAAGCTGTTATTAAGAATTACTTTAAAAAATTCTCTAATGAAAACTTCCTCTTGTATTATTGAAATAGCCTACTGATCATTCATTCTCAAAGGAAACAGAATTTTTGTGTATAAAGGAGTTATATGCAGAGAAAAGTTATTAAAAAATCTTATAGAAGAATAATGTTGAAAAGCAAAATTTGAAAAATTTTTAGATTTATGTACAATTTTTCGTGAAGGGACAATAAGAACGTAAGTAAAATCAAACAGTTTTTTAACAAACTCATTAAGTTGGTAGCCTTAGATTTTTGATCTTATTTTCCTCAAGACTTTAATATTGTACCATAGCACCTTCATCCGCTAATGTCTTCAATTGTAGTTTATTATTGAATTTTTAATCATGTTTTAATAATATTGTACAATGAAAAATCATTTTATCTTTTAAATTTTTATGGTTTTCATATTACAATGTGTTATGCATTGTAAAAGTTGACTCTGGTCCGGTACCTTTATGTAGACAACTGCTACTCAAGTTTACCACTCGCCGAACAACTGCTTGATAGAGAGAAGCATCATCTATGTTAATGTAGTTTTATTGAAAAATAGCTCAAAGCAAATTATTTATAAAATACATATAATATTTTACAAAAAAAAACAAGTAAAATTTCAGTGAGACACCATCAGTCTTTCACAGTGAATTTGATTTTTTACTCTTGAGTACCTGATCAGTGGGGTATAACACGAACCCCTGCCCAGGGATACGGGTGAAGACCACAACGGCAGACATGGCGAAGGAGAGTGTCTCCAGAAACGGCTTGAATGGCGGAAGTGGCAGCCCAGATTTTAGGGTTAGTATAAAGTCACCATTGCATGTGTCTGTATGCGAACACCGATTGATTGCCGGTATAAGCAATCTTCCATTTACTGACCAACGGCTTAGGGCGGACGAGTTGGTAAATAGTAGGGCACCCTTTTGTCCTAGGGTTAAGAAATTGGCCCTGAAGCCAGATGAACCAATGAAGTGGTCAAAGGCATAAGGATACGGAAGGGAACGGAAAACCACCGTATTAAAGGTCTCAAATGACATTCCTAGAAAATCAAAATGGCATTTACAAAAACTGATCGACACCTTACTGATCATGGGAGTCGGAAACCAAGATCCGGCAGGGGAGGTACACTTGAAGATTATGAGGCCTCTCAGGTCGTCAGCAAGCGAAATCCTCATAAGCAGAAAGAAACCAGGAAAACCATTGGTTTAGAAAAAATAGAAAAAGGACGAACCCTAAGACTGGCCACATGGAACGTGAAGAGTTTATATCAACCGGGTAAGCTAGATAACCTAATAGCTGAAATGGATCGCCTTAAGATAAATATACTCGGTATCAGCGATGTTCAATGGCCGGATTCAGGAAAACTAGCCACAAACAATGGCATGATGTATTATTTTGGTAACAATGATCCAAGACATCGATATGGAGTTCCTATACTTGTGGACCAAGAGACAAATAAATTTGTTGTTGGTTATACCCCCTACTCGGAGAGATTAATGATGATCCAGCTGCAGACATTCTCTAAAAAGATAAACGTTGTCCAAATATACGCACCTACTGCCGACAAAGATGAGACCGAGATAGAAAGGTTCTATCTGCAATTGAACGAAATCATAAGATCCACAAAAAAAGATGACATATTGTTGGTAATGGGTGATTTCAACGCCAAGATTGGAAGAGGAAAAGTGGATGGATGTGTGGGGGAGTTTGGCTTGGGAGAAAGAAATGAGAGGGGGGGCAGACTTGTCGAATTCTGCCAAAGTGAGGAGCTGGTAGTAATGAATACAATATTTAAATTGCCTAACAGAAGACTTTATACTTGGAAATCACCTGCGGATGCAGAGAATCACATTGTTAGAAATCAGATAGACTACATTTTAATAAAATCCAGATATAAAAACATGATAAAGTCTGTGAGAACATACCCCGGAGCTGACATAAATTCAGATCATAATCCATTAGTAAGTGTTAAGCGGATAAAATTGAAGAAGATTCGAAAACAATCAAATATACCACGGTTCGATGTCTCAAGGATAAAAAAGAACCTATACGCCAGAGTTTGAAAAAAGAAATAAATGGTAACTTAAAGGAAAGAAAACAAGATGTGATAAAGGCGACAGATGTTGATGACAAATGGAGCATTATACAGAAGACCTTGGTAGAGGCAGGCAAGAAGATATTGCAGACACAAATAAGAAAAAAACAGAGATGGATGACTTCAGAAATCCTAGAGCTAATGGGGAAAGAAGGAAGTATAAAGGCAGGAATAAGGCAGAATACAAGGAAACACAGAGATTGATAAGAGAGAAAATAAAAGAGACAAAATCCACCTGGCTTACAAATCAGTGCAGTGAAATAGAGGAATATGCTAAAAAGTATGATAGCTTCAACATGCATAAGAAAATAAAGGAAATGACAAATACACAGAGAAAAAGGAAAGATGGTCTTCTTAAAGACAATAATGGAAAAATTATTATAGAAGTCAAAGAGAAATTGAATAAGTGGAAGACATACATAACAGAGCTGTTTGAGGATAATCGTCAAGAACCGGAAGAAATTGACAGTGAAACGGGACCGGAAATCATGATGGAGGAAATCAAACAGGCAATACGAAATGCAAAAAACGGAAAAGCTGTAGGTTCAGACGAAATACCTGCGGAATTATTGAAATGCCTGGATGATGAAACTCTACATATACTGCTGGATCTGTTTAATGAAGTCTATAAAACCGGACAAATACCACAGGAATGGTTGGTGTCTACCTTTGTAGCAATACCAAAGACAATATATGCCAAAGATTGTTCAGACTATAGGACAATATCACTAATAAGCCATGCCCTTAAAATATTTCTGAAGGTAATTCATGGAAGATTATATAGAAAACTAGAAGATGATATGGACGATACTCAATTTGGGTTCCGCAAAGGACTGGGAACAAGAGAGGCATTGTTTGCTTTTAATGTCCTTTCTCAAAGATGCTTAGATATGAACATCGATATATATGCCTGTTTCATTGATTTTGAAAAAGCATTTGACAGGGTCCGACATGAAAAACTAATAGAATTATTGAAAAACAAAAATATAGACAGACGAGATTTGCGAATCATCATCAATCTGTATTGGAATCAAAAGGCCAATATAAAGGTCGAAGAACAAAAGTCCGAGAATATTGATGTAAAGAGAGGAGTAAGACAGGGTTGTGTTCTGTCGCCACTACTGTTCAACATGTATAGTAAAGCCATATTTCAAGAAGCCATAACAGAACTGAGTGATGGAATCTCTGTGGGTGGAAGGATAGTAAATAACATAAGATTCGCTGATGACACCGTTGTGATGGCAGACACCCTGGAATTGCTGCAAGAATTGGTGAATAGAATTAACGATCATTGCATTGGATATAGACTTAGAATAAATGAGAAAAAGACTAAATTTATGATTGTCTCGAAAGCAGAACATGGAAATGAAACAACAATAGAGCAAACCCAAATAGAAAAAGTAGAGACATACAAATATCTGGGAACATGGGTTGATGACAAGAATGGCCAAAGCAAAGAAATTAAAGTACGAATTAAAACTGCAAGGCAAGCATTCATAAAATTGAAGACAATGCTAACAAACAAAGATCTTCAGATGCCTCTCAGATTGAGGGCTCTAAGATTTTATGTATTTTCTATCGTACTATATGGAATGGAAGCTTGGACATTGAAGAAACAACACATAAAGAAGATAGAAGCGTTCGAAATGTGGTGTTACAGGAGAATAATTGAAAATTCAGTGGGTCCAAAAGGTTACCAATGTTGAGGTGCTACGACGTTTAAATAAGGAGTTAGAGGTTATGAAGAGTATAAAAACAAGAAAACTAGAATATTTGGGTCACATAACCAGAGGAGAAAAATATGAGTTGCTGAGAATTATTATGCAGGGAAGGATCCGAGGAAGAAGAGGCGTAGGAAGAAGACGCATCTCCTGGCTGAGGAATCTTAGAGAATGGTTCAACTGTAGTTCATTGCAATTATTCAGAGCAGCAGCCAGCAAAGTGACCATAGCCATTATGATATCCAACCTCCGATAGGAAATGGAACTTTAAGAAGAAGACCTGATCAGTTTCTCACCTAAAAAAACAGCGCTAAAAAATGTAAGCCTTACAATACTTTAAACTTGAAAAAAAAATCAAAAAAAATCAAAGAAACCATAAAATAGGTATGGTGGTTTTTGAGCAAAATTGCAAAATTTGCCTTGAGAGTCAACCTGTTAAAGTAAAACTCTTGAGTTTTCAACTGACTAAAAATTAACTCTAAGCAAACAAAAATTCAGTCAGAACCATCAGTCTTACGATAAAGAAAATATTAAACTGAAGTATGAAATAATTTAAGAACTAACCTCAGTTGTATGTTATAAATGAAGTTTCATGAGTGTAAAGAAATAAAGTAAAGTGTTCCTTTAACTTTAAGATTTCAAGTAAAAAATTTGATAGTGAATAGTTAACAATAAAATTACTGAAATCCGGACTGAATATTTTTTTTCATACAACTTTTTTTAATGCATAATCTGTTCTATAACAATAAATACAACTTATCGATTAGAATTAACACGTGAAAAAATTACAACCCACTGGTATAATTAACTAATTATATCATTAGTTCATATTATACTGTTCTTAAATATTATTTACAATAAAATTAGATAGTGTTTTTTAAAAAATAAATAAAAATTAAAAATAACCAAAACCTCCTTTAAAACGAAAAAAAATAAAACGAGAAGTAATAAATAATAAGCACATGATACTGAAATACTCGCATATGTCCACCGAACTTTACTGGAGATAATTAAAAATGTTCATTCGTTTATTTACAACATTTACGTTCAGACACGCCAGTCATTTACACAATATTAATATTATATTATTTACAATTTAAAATCACACTATCAGAATCGCCCTGGGAGATCCAGTACTGTAGCACGTTTTAGTCTATGAACATCATTGCGGTTGTCTAAGAGATTCAATGCTAAGTGATTTACGTGGTTGTTTAGACGTTTGATTTTTTTTACTACTGAAACTTCGTATTTCTTCTCGTGCTGTCTGCACATCCATATAACGATGTATATCGGCGTTGGTAATACACCACGGTGCATTTAGTATGGTTTGCAGAGCTTTTGATTGAAACAGTTGCAGAATCTTGATGTTTGAAGTCGATGCTGTGCCCCATAACTGAATTCCGTAGGTCCAAACCGGCTTCAGCATGGATTTGTACAAAAGTAGTTTGTTGTCAATTGAAAGCTGGGAACGCCTACCAACGAGCTAATATACATCTTCCTAAATGTGAAATCCAACTGTTTCCTTTTCATTTGAATGTGTTCGCACCAAGTCAGACCTTTATCTAAGTACATTCCTAAATATTTTACATCCCTTGCCTGTTGAGTTTTCTTGCCATTCAGTTGGACAGGAGGACAAGTTACCCTTCTCGTGGTAAACGTTACATGCGTAGATTTGTCCTCGTTCTCCTTGATCTTCCACTTCTTCAGCCAGATTTCCAGCTCACTTAGATACATCTGTATTCTGCGTATCGCAACAGTTGGGTCTGCATCACATGACATACTTGCCGTACGTCAACAAAGGTGGCAATGATTACATTTTCAAGAACAGGCAAATCAGCTGTAAACAGAACATATAAAATTGGTCCCAGAACGCTTTCTTGCGGAACACCAGTCTTGATCTCTTTCAAACCCGTTAAGTAATTTCCAACCCGGACTTGAAGTAATCGTTTGTTAAGATACGATAACAGAACACTGAACAGGACTGAATATGACACGAGCTTTTCCTGATTAGAAGAAGTCTGGATTAATGTTAATATTTTGAAGTTAGAATTTAATATATAAAAACTCGAAATTATTTTTTTATATTACATTTTTTTACGATCTGTACAAAGTGCACACCATGCAGTGGGGAATACTTTCAGGAGAAGAGATACTCAGTGGAACATTCTTCGTTTAGAACTATGGATGTTGTCCGTTATTCAGACCAAAAGGTCTCTGTTCCATTTTCGTTTGAAACATCGTACAATTGGGAAAATCATTGTAGCTAGGTCACGGACTAGTTGATTGGAATGGTTATCTAGTCGTTCGCGAAATTTACTATAGAAGAACGCAGTTAGTTCCTTTATTGTCGATTTTGAAATCGTAGTGGAAGATGTAATTGCTTAAACAAAAACGAGCGTTAGGAGGTAGTCTTAAGACTGAAAATCCTGGATCGAAATTTTTAATATCTGTATTTATTGTAATTTGTTTAGTACACAGCTTAATAAGATAGTATGCATGATATTTATGATTATTTACAGCGTGTAATTTGTTTTTAAACATTATACTAAAAGTAATTGATTACAAATTATTTTTGATAGTTTTTAATCTTTTTAACTCACAAGGCAACTTACTAATTATCCACTTTATTTGTTTATACATTCATTAACAAAAAGCACAACAGATAAATACGTAATTATTATGTCATAATAATGCAAAGTATATACCTAATAATTTTAATGTGTTGTTTAGGTCATCACCCGAAAGGCTGGTTTGAACCTGTAGAGGTTTTACTAAGTAAAACGAGGAGTGAGGTGGTTTACAATTGCCTTTCTCACTGAGTGGAAAAGTACGCTTATCAGCATGCCGGACCCTCTAAAAAGCACATATTTTCCACTCTGCAAATGACACCTTCATTCACTTCATTCACCACAGGATCTGGCTGTATAATGAAATTTATTACTTTCAGAGGAGATAACTCTGATTAGTGTCGTTTACACCTCTACCTCTTCTGTTCTTAAATCATTCAGTCATTTAATTAGCTGTCCATAATATAAGAAACAGAACTATTTATTTAAGCCCTGCAACGAACAGATTGAGTGTAAATAATTTGACACTCGACCTGTCTGTTATGGGCGGAATATTTTAATAACAAATTAAAAAACTTTTGTAGCTACACATTATTTAACATTAATTTGAATAAGTTTGAACATAAATTCATGGACCTTTTGATATTGAATATAATTTAAACAATTGACTTCTCTTTGAAAATAAGTTTTTCATAAAACTTATTGTATTTGAAATAGTTTCAAAATCTCACTGTAGGAATAATATTATAATAAATCAACAGATTAAGACAAATTCAGATTAACGATTCCCAGATGAACGAGATTTTGTTTTAAAAGTTAGGGAATCAAACATTTGCGGAAATCGGTTCCAAAAGAAAACTCATTGTAAGCTTAAATAGAAGGATTTTCACCATGAAAAAAATCGAAACAAGAACTCATTCAAATAGATCATCAAATTTCGAGACGAAATATCAAAAAGTAGGTACATGAGTTTAAAAATGCACGATTTTTTTTTTGGCAAACAATTACAGAAACAGATTGATGATATTTATTAAATCATTTTAGATTAAATTGAAAATTGGGGTTCAGCGAATATCTCTCCAGTAGTTTTTCGCTCACATTCTTCAATCTAGGATTCAGTCAACTTATGTAAATTTTTCTTTCTTGGTGTCAACCTTCGCTCATACCACGTACTTTTTGACGACTTTTCAATTTTCTTTCCTCTTTCCATGTCGTATCAGCTATTTTCTTCATTCGAACTTGGTTTATTAACCCCCCATACACACGACGAATTTGGTTCGCCCGCTAACCGAGATCGAAACCAGGTTCCCATGTATTTAGGCCGTTTAAGTCTCAAAGCACTGTTTTATGATAAGAGTTAATACTACACCAAGAGAGTATTAAGAGTATTTCCAGAATGTAGATTAACGAGTATGTCTTTTTACTTTCTCTTGCCTGTCTGAATAAATAGGAAGGAAGTCGATTTTTTGAAATCGAGTTTTCACGGGATCTACACGTTTTCAGATCCCCTGAACCCAAAAAACATGTTTTTAGCGATTGGTCTGTGTTATGTGAACAGAATATCCCAAGAACGGAACATCGTACGAACTTGAAACTTAAGTTAGACACCACTACCGGCACTACATTTTCATCAAAATCTGTCAACCGGAAGTAGTAGTTTATTCGCTTCATTTTTCACTTTTTTGCGATTTTCTCAAAAACGGCTCCAACGATTTTTTTAAAAATCGCCTCATTTACTACATTTTTATGCTCTATAAGATACGGTACGTGCCATATCTGCTGAAATTCATGGGAAGGTTGTGCTATAAAAAAATAGCTTTTTTAAGATTGCGACTTAAATACGCATTTTAGCGCAAAAATGTATATAGACTAATGAAAGTTGTAGAAAATTTAAAATTCTATAACTTTTATTTCAAACATTTGTTAGTAGAATGCTTAGTTTAGCGGTAATAAGCGATTTTCTGTTTTAGTTTTCACGAAAATGTGGAAAAAGCCGATTTTTTTAAGATTTAGCCTTAGTATACATTTTACGACTAAAGTGTATAATCAAATTTTTAGGAAATTAAAAGATCTACAACTTTTATTTAGATCATTTTTCTCTACAGAGTCTAGTTTAGCGTGGAAGAGTGATTTTCCGTAGTTTTAAGCCAAACTGAGGTTGATTTTCGATTGGTATCATTCACTCATGATTAAAATAAGGTTATTTTTTTGTTTATTTCTAATGTTTTATTACTAATATTAAATTATATTGTTCATTATTTGCATTGGCAAGAGAAAGTCTTGTGAGTGTTTCACACCAGATTTTTTTTTTTTATCTTCTATTAGGGGTACCATTGTCATCTATAATGTTCCTTAATAACTTATAAACTTATAGTTATCTACATAAGTTATCTACATATGGAGTTTTATACATAGTTAATGACAAAACCCACGTGGACGGCGGTATTTTACTAGAATATTATTGTAAGAGTGACGGCGTCATTCACTTATTCTTTTGATCGATTTGCTAATCGATTTGACATGGAACTGTAGAAAATCCACTTCCTCCGGAAGTCCTGATTCGTCTTACCCCTCTATTCTGTAGTATGCAACTAATGATTTGACATAATAACAATAACATCTGCAAAAACTCCACATGTGAAATGTGTGCACGCCAAAATATATTTAGTAAATTTATTGGTTAGAGTTTTGTAAATGCAATAAAATTAAATTGTAACCCATTCACTAGCATTGGTTACAGTTAAATTTATTACTAAATTTATGTTGACATAAATGTATGTTATACTAGCAAATGCGCCTGCGTTGAACGCTGCTTTATTTTCAAATGGGAAGGGGCATTAAATGTTCATCTTACTAAAATATTTATCTTTTTCTTCTTTTTCTTCTTATCTTGGGTTAGGCATTTCTACCTGTTCCTGCACCCATCTTTTCTTTGGCCTGCCAATATATTTACTTCCCACTTTTTGTATCTTCTCGCTACACTAGGCAAGCAGCTTTCTGGTATTCTATTTAAATGATCGACCCATTGGGCACGATACAATTTTATTTTTTCGTTGAGTGGAAAAATTCCCACAGTCCTTATTAAGTATTTCTTAATAATAAATATTTTATTGAAATAAAATATGTATTATTCAGAAATACTAAAGACAGTTCAGCCAGACCAAGAATTTACTCTAGATACTTACTCTATTTCCTAAATTTAAAATTCTAACAGTATGACACTTATATATTGTTATCTATTGTTAAATAATGTCATTATTACACGAGGACCGCATTTTTTTCAAATTCCGATAGGCCATAAATCATAATTAAATGAATTGTTACCGTCGTCCCTTTTAATTAAGTAATGTGCTGCCGGATACAAAGCTTCCGGCGTAGCGACAGGGGGAACCGCCAATAGTTCCGAAAAGGGCGGTAGGCCTGTGGCGGCGCATTGACAGAGGCCTTGGTCGCCAAGGTCAATACAATACCACAGCGCTCTCGGCGACTGTAAAAAGAAAACGTTACGTACATTCATGACTACTTTTCGGCGTAATCAACTTTGATTAAGCCATTTGTCGTACCTGTGAACAAGCTTTCCAATACAAATTTTGTACACAGGCCTACAGAAGGTGAAACAGTTGTTATATATTATAAACTGTTAGCTAAATACATAGCTGAACAGAATTAAATGCAGAAATGGAAAAATTAATGCCAAAAAGGAAAATATGGAAGAGTGCTAGATAAAAAACAAAGTTAACTGTGAGCTCATTTACCACATTTGTTTATTGGAAATAGTTAAAAAAATTTGTGAATTTTTTTGTACATATAGTGGCCAAATGGTTATTTTTTTAAATATTTGGATCTATCAATTTCCACCGTCTCAGTTATTGGAAGGAATGTGGTAATAGGGATGGACGACTGTATAAAAAATTAATTTAAAAATGCCCGTAACAGGCAGGTGGAGTGTTAAATTATTTGCAGTCGATCTACTAGTTCCAGGGGAACAAAAATAGTCCTGTTAATTATCACTTGGTCACCCAATTATATGATTGAAGCATATAAGAACAGAAGAGGTGGAGGTGTACTGTGACACTAGTCAGAGTTATCTACATTGAGTCATTTCATTATACACCCTACCCCTGTGGTGAATGAGGTGAAGGTATCATTTACAGGGTGGAAAGTAGGTGCCTTTCGGAGCGCCTGGTGTGCTGATAAGCCTAGGTAGCTATCAACACAGTGAGGGAGGCATAGTAAACCAACTTACTCCTTATTTTACTTAGTAAAGCCTATAGAGGTTAAAACCAGTCTTTCCACTGATGACCTACAGAAAAACAACAAGATAAAAATTGTATCGTTTTTGTTTTTTGAAAATAAAGTAGGTAGGCCTATAGCTTATGCATTTTCCTGAGAGCTGTAAAACAGACATTGCGAGTCACACCGCTAAATGCAGTACAGTGTGGCTCGTGCTAAACTAGACCTCATGCGTTATTTGGATTTATTGTTTACGCGGAAATTAGTACTATTTTTATAATTCTTATTCTATATTAGTTACATTGTTGTATTATTGTATACCTGAAGTATAACATAATATTTCAATAATTATACACATTTATGGTGACTATATATATATATATATATATATATATATATATATACGTATAATAATATATATGTATATATATATATATAATAATAATATACGTATTATTTCGGAAATATAAATATAAAAAACAAATACACTATTCGACGAAAATATCACATCCAAAGAAAAGTATTACAAACGTTAAACCAATTACAGTTTCAAATTGTACACTAAGTAGACATGCAATATGCTTTAGTAAGCCACCACGGGTAACTAAAAATATAGTTTAAAAAACAGACGCTATTACTGAAATGGCATCATGAGTATCAGTCATTCGACTTTGGAAACAATCAAGGGGTTTAGTAAATACTGATGTGCATGATTCAGCACAGAATTGTTTTCTTATGCCTACGTGGCAGAACGTGATGGGAAAGACGATAAACGGAACGTTCGACTGCTAGTGCGCATGTCTGTTCCGCGACTCTCAACAAAATGCGCGAGTTCTATTATTATTTTATCGTTGAAACCTTTTAAAAAGCAACATTTTTTATCCCTAGTGGTACTTTGCACTGTTCAATTTAAGAACAATAAACAACCCATGAGCCAATGAGATGAGAATGTTATTATGTAAATAAGGTGTAGTATTTTACAGACTCAGGCCGACCATTCCTGGGAGAGTATAGTTAATCGAACCCCAATCATCACCACCATCTAGTATTCAAATTCGTATAAAAGTAACCTTACAAGAATTTTAACCATGGAACCATCGTCTCCGAAATCAGCTGTTAAACAGCTAACTTGTAACGATGACTTTACCACTAGACCAATCCGATGGGTTAAAATCAATAATTAGTATTAAGATTTTAGAAGAATGCTATAATATCTTAATTTTTACAGTCGGCATGGTACGTATAAGTAAAAATTTGCTGGATCGTGGCAGTCTCATCAAAATTTCAAACGGACCTTGATCAAATTTAGTGTTGAAGACTACTGTACTAGAATAATTAACAAACTACGTAATAGAAAATCACATTAATAAAAAAACTATAATTTTTTTAATAACTTCAATTGATTACATTCAATAGAAAATTGAATTACATACGTCATAAAATGACGAAGTCGTTTTTTGTAATTAATTAAACTCCTTTAATTTAGTTTTGTAATTACAGTACTTCATTTTAGTTGCGTAGGCTACACAGTTGACGCCTTAGTAATTTTTTATATTTTTCTCTTTCTATTTTACCCCGGTTCCTGTGTTTAATGACAATCTATTTAATGAGTCTGACGATGAAGTCTGTCGTTCAATTTTAATTGTATTTATTCATTTTTTAAGTTCATTTTAGTTGACGTCATTTACCGTGACGTGGGCGTAAATAGATACTACTAACTCATCGTCTTGTTAACTTTTGTTTATATGCAAAATGATAATAAACACTTATATGTTTCATTCATCCAGCATAAATATCGGTTGTAAATTTAATGTAAACACTTTAATTTGGTTATGACATAAATAGAAAAATGTATTTATATGTATTTTTTATTTGGACGTTATTAATTTTACGAAAATTGTTGTTTAGGTCATCAGCCGAAAGGCTGATTTAAACTATAGAGGATTTACTAAGTAAAACGAGGAGTGAGGTGGTTTACCATTGCCTTCCTCACTGATTGAAAAAGTACGCTTATCAGCATGCCGAGCCTTCTGAAAAGCACATATTTTCCACTCTGCAAATGACACCTTCATTTCATTCACCACAGGGTCTGGTTGTATAATGAAATTCATTACTTTCAGAGGAGACAACTCTGATTAGTGTCTTTTACACCTCTACCTCTTCTGTTCTTAAATGATTCAGTCATTTAATTAACTGACCATGTGATAAGAAACAGACCTATTTATTTTAGCCCTGCAACGAACTGATTGAGTGTAAATAAATTGACACTCACCTGTCTGTTATGGGCATGATTACGAAAATTATACATTGATTAATAAAACAAATTTTGTTTTATATTCTTTGGCTATAAAATTCCTTCGTACTTCTCACTGGATTCGTGATAGCAATTTTATTTTTACTCTACTTAGCTCTAGGAAATCCACTTAAAGAATACCAAAATATGTTTGAAATAAGTTTGAATAAAGATGAATAGATAAAATAAATTATTAATTTGTTGAAAATTGTAGCAGATATCCATCATGTAGAATAGTAGTCTATGTTCCAGTACGTCGTTGATCGATGATCTAATTCAATAACTAATTGCTGTAAATTTTAGAAGTAATTTAAAATAATCATAAATAATATTCAAAATTAAACAATTTCTAATCTAAAATTTAAATTTTCTAAAAAGTAATTAAATATATAAAGATGGATTGTTGTTGTTGTTAAGGTCAACAGCCGAAAGGCTGGTTTGAACCTCTAGAGGTTTTACTAAGTAAACACGAGAAGTAAGGTGGTTTACCATTGCCTTCCTCACTGAGTTGAAAGAGTATGCTTATCAGCAAGCCAGGCCCTCCGAAAAGCACTCACTTTCCACCCTGCAAATGACACATTCACTTTATTCACCACAGGGTCTGGCTGCATAGTGAAATTCATTACTCTCAGAGGAGATAACTCTGACTAGTGTCTTTTACACCTCTACCTCTTCTGTTCTTAAATAGTTCAGTCATATAAGTGGCTGACTATGTAATAAGAAACAGAACTATTTTTTTTAGCCCTGGACCAAACAGATAGAGTGCAATTAAAATAACACTCCACCTGCCCGTTTTGGGCATAAAGATGGATTATAAGAAGAAAATAAAATATTCAAAGAATTTAATTCCAGAAACCATATACTTCAAATTTAAGCGAGAAAAACAAGATATAGTAAAATTTAATTAAATAATTTGACAAAATAAGGAAATAAGTAGGCCTAAAGAAAAATAGTAAAACATCAATAACCTAATTAATTATGGAACAAATTAAAATGAATTTGACATTTTAAAAATATTAAGAAAATATTCAATTAAAATTTATGCATGTCTATAAAACCAACTGCAACAATGTCTCGACGCCCCCCATTTGATCCCGGTCAATGGATGGACTAGCAGCAAGAGGAAGACACCTAGGTCAATTCAAATCGTAATTATTAAATATTTAATTTTTGAGCTCATAGCTAGAATATATGTTAACATTTGATTTAATATTGCAATAAATATTTATATATCTTAATTAACATAAAATACTTAATTCTATAAACCAGTGTCATCAATAAATAAGAACCAACATTTATAATTTGTAACACATTTTTCTTAGTCAATTTTAAATTTTTTTACGTTTTCATTTTATTAAAATTATTCGTTTTCAATTTTGCGTTATGATTTTTATTCATTAAATTAACATTCTTTACAACCATTTAATGAATTTTTATTTTATTTTATTTTGTTTTACGCCCACACATTGGAGCACTTGTATCAGTCCACACGCATTTAAATCATCGAAGTACGAGCTAAAGATTTGGCTTTTAGGTTCTTCTTCTGCTCCCAAAACATTTTCATCCTGAACGATCTGGCCGCCCTTTGTTCACCAGTTATGGTATATTGTATTCATTCAAATGTTTTTAGTTCCAGTCTTATGTCTCTGTTACTCAGAATCCTCTTCTCTCTGTCTGCAATTTGTTGCATCGTTATACTTAACTCCTGTAAATCATCGTGGACTTCCTTAAACCAATCGTTCTTGGTTTTACTTTTCCAAAAATAGTTGAAGAGCTGTTTCACTAGCCTGGTATCAGATAATCTTTGTATATGACAGAAAAATGGCTATTCTCCTTTTTTGCATTGTATCTACAATTGGCTTATTTTCCCGATGTACAATTTTGTTTAGCAGCAGTTTCCATTCTCCATCCACTTGGTGTTTATGTTGATGATTATTTGATTATCTGATCTTGGGATCGAGATATTTCTGACCGAGGTTAGGATTTACAATTCCAGATGTAATCTGGAAAGGCGATTAATGAAGTATGGATTGGTGATTAATGAATTTGTAAGATGAGGTGTGTTTGGTCCGCAAAAGCTATTTTATTTTTCTCAAGTCCGCTGGCAAGCAAGTAAGGACCCCCCTCTCCCCCACCTGGGACACGCCATGTGGCATTATTATTTTATATTATAAATAAAACTACTGAAAACCACCAGAAACGGCCAAAGAATGAGTAAGAACACTTACCAGTTGAATAGTACTTTTGTGACTCTACCAAATCATCAGCCATCACAATACTTGAAATTACAAAATTATAAAATTTATTTTATCAGAGATGTAAATCTCCTTTGTATGTCATGACAATTACAGGAGCCTGTAATTGACAATTACAGGCCCCTGTAATTGTCATCCTGTAATTGTCATGTCTGATAAAATAAATGTTAATTGTATAATTTTAAGTATTGGGAAGAGCTGACGATGTGGTAAAGCCACAAAAGTAGGCCTAGTACTCAATTTTTACTCATTCTTTGATCGTTTCTGGTGTATTTAATAATAGTATTATTAATAAAATAAAAATATAGTTTAGGTAGGCTATATACAAAATTTTTCTTTGGAAAAGTAGACAATTAATAGCAGGCGTATTTTTTTTTAGCGTACAATATGTTTTTGCAAAAATGTTTCATAAAAAGATTTACATGATTAAACGTGAAAATATACCTGTATCTTCATTTTCACTATTTCACATACTGTTTTGGACCTATAACTTACTTGTTCAATTTCATCTTCATTATTTTCGTTGCATTATTGAATAGTTCGAATTAGTTTGTTCCGACAAAAATCAATATATAAAATGTGTAACGGGTAGTAATCTAAATACAGTAATTGTTCGGACAGCGGTTTATAAGACTTAATGAAAAATCGGCTTTTATCAGTGCGGTTCACCTTCGTTCTTTATCTTCACTAGATGTTAAAAAAACAAATATGTAGTCTATATTATGGCGTCAACAAGGATTTTGTTGGCTTTACTGCACCGACAATATGTTTAGAGATAACAGAGATAACTCAGGAGTGTCTGAACAAATGATTAAAAGGGATACCAACTAAAAAAATTTAGGTAGATTATGGAGATATCTACTATAGCTGGACTTTTCAGACTTGATAAAATAAGGTATACTTCTGTTAGATAATTCAGCTGTTAAATAAATAAATTCCCTGTTTATCTACATAAAGTATATGTTTTTATTTCATTAAAATCTTAGTTATTAAGGGAATTTAGAGGGTATGATATACACTCTCCTGTAACTTATATTGTTATAGACATCCTTTGATTTACGCGGTTAAATCGTTCCGAAAAATTGGCGTGTAATTCAAAACCACGTAAATCATGAGCACATTTCCGATAAGTTTACATTGCAGCATACTAAAGACGCTTTCATTCGGAATGCGTTTATCCGAAAGTCCAGCTTATCCGAAACAGGTAAAATATTTTATTTTTTTTGTTTTTGATTCAAATTTAAATAATAAATACCGTGCCAGAATAAAAATCTGTTATTTGACTTTGCCTGTTTAGTAATATTGTTTCTTAAATTCCGGTTCTGATCCGAGGCTAACTTTCGATGTTTTCCAGTAATAAATTTTTTCCCAGGCTGAGTTACGAGCCCTTCGCTGGACATATATTTTTGTCGCAGAAGACAGGCTCCAGTATGCCATTTATAAATTGTACAACATTAGCGCACAGTTTGGCATGAGAATATTGGCGCAAAAATCAAAGGTTATGGCATTCAAGGGAAGATGGCCGGTTAGCTCAAAAATTATACTTGGCAACCCAACTATAGAACAAGTTCGAGATTTTAAATAATTAGGATGCAAGATTTCCTATGACAAAGATGATGACGTAAGTGAAACACTGGCAAAATTTAGCGCTGTATTCGGTTCTATTTGCCAGACAATAGGAAAGAAAACGAGAAAGACACCTAAATGAATTTTATAGAGCAATGGCAACCACTCATAATACATGGGAGTGAAACATCGGTGTCATTACAGAGGATTGAATCCCGTATTCAGGCTGCTGAAATGAGATTTTTGCGGAGAGTCGAAGGTTGTACCCGGTTAAATAGAGTAGCTTACGAAATGAAGCAATCCGCGCCGAGTTAAATGATCAGTTATTGTGGGAAACGTTAAGAATACCTATATAAGAGAAACTGATACAACCATTTACTTCGCATGCCGCACACAGCCTTCCTCTGCGAGACTTGGGAAGACCTAAAAAGAGATTAAAGAAAAGAGACCTAAAAAGAGAAGAGGCCGGAACAGGCCATTGAGCCCAATCCTTGACAGATGATGATGAGAATAAAAATCATATAAGAATGCTGTGTAAAGTTTTGCAACTACAGACTGTATTGTACTGTAAAATAAACGTACATCAAATAGTCCTACTGTATAAGTTTAGTTTACAGTATATTTAAAGATGTAAGTATCTGGTAGGGTAACCTACAGTTATTGTAAAGTACAGTATACTGTACTGTTCTGCACTGTATGTTAGTGATAGGGCTGCTCAATAGATCTTAAAGTCCAAGATCTTCAAGAATGAAGCAGAAGTGTGTGACAGACTATTTAAAAAAAGAATAGGCCTACAGAAGGCCTAGACTGTTCTGTACATTGTTATAGAATTTTAAAGGAAAAGACTTCATACTGTAGGCCTACTATATTCCATACGTAGATAATTTCTTACAGTAAATACCGTTTCTGTTATTTTTTTTTAATTTAAATTAAATTTCTGTTCTTTAAAAAGTAAATTTTGTATTTTAATGTAGTCTACAGTATAATTTAGATTTTTAATTTAAAATGCATTCACCTAAAAATAAATAAATACCGACAGTAAAAGTAAAGTACATTACTGTACAGTAAGGTTAACAATACTCAGGTTGCAGGTTACAAATTTTTAATTAGCTCCAGGTTATCCGAAATTTTATTCATCCGGAAAGGACTTAATCCCATCAATTTCGGATAAATGCGATTCTTCTGTACTCTACCAATATTGTAAAGACCCGTTTCACAGAAAAAAAAATTATTTGGCTTCAACATGATGTAGTTTAAACTAATATGACAAAAATGTTACAGATCAATCACAAATAATAATAAAAATAGTTTTAAGTTGCACCTACAAAAATTAAGTACTGTACAGTTTTTGTATCATTAGTTTTCAAAAATATTTACATAGGATATCTTTATTCTAGTCTTGGTTGTTTAAAGAAATCATCCAGATTTGTCTGATTAGCAGACAACTTAAATTCAAGCGATATTCTATAACAATTAACCTTACTTTTAATACCGTTGATAACTTTATTACTTCGTTCAGTTTCAGGATAATTTTTATTTATATATATTCACAGATTTTTTCTAAATGTTCGAAAGCTTCAAGGTGCTACGTTTCTCCACAAGGGTATAGCAATTTTTAAATGTTATGTATGTCCCAAATTATGATGATTTATAATATTCAATACAAAGTAATAGAAACACTGATTATTCTGATAGATGAATGTTTTTTATTGAGTTAGTATCACTAATTTTTCTTTATTTTAATGCATTATTATCTAGTTGACAAATTTCACTTTTTTTTAATTTATGGCTTCTTAAATTGTATTACTATTTAACATATTCTAATAGTGCACCATTTTATACTTATATATTTTATAAATTTATTTTGTGTTAATGTACATTTTGTTTTAAATTATCAAAGAAATTTACTTGAGTTTAATGTAGGACTTTCTGCTTCGTTGGCCTCCAGCCCCACACTGAAGAAATAATTTTTATAAAATATCCTCTTATTCACAGTCGCTTAGCAACAAGACTTTTGTTGATTAAATATATTAATTTTTAAATATTTTTTAATATCTAATTTCAACCAGCTGTTTTTATTTACATATCATACTTTAACACCAAAACATAAACACAGCTACCTGTCAATTCATTTTGGTTCACTACAAATTACCCCCGACTTAAATTTTGAAAAACAAAGAGAAATTTAATTATAATTTGAATTTTGAATTTGTTTTGATAAATTTAAATTTCATAAAATTTGACCAAAATGTTTTAAACATATCTTGCTAAGCAACTTTACAATATTTTTTTTTTTTTTTACTATACAAACATTAACAGAACAAAACTTAATAGTTTTATTTAAACTTTCCTATAAACTGTATAACAATAACAACAATAACTAATTCTCTTTTTTTTTATAAACTATCTTTAAAATTACATAACAATGTAATTGAACATAACCCTATCAAACATTAAAGTGTGTAACCATTACTGATAAACATTATGTTTATCGGTTCTCAACTAATAAAATATAAAATAAAACCTTAACAACAAACATAACCAACATATATACTAATTATTCACATTTATCATGATTAGTGTACCTAGCATCGATATTTATCACAGGCATATTATCTTTAACAAAACTCATTAGTAATTCATTAAGTTTACCAAGGTTGTTAATTCCTTTGGTTTGGAAATTTCTACCAATATTAACTTTATTAATTACATTGTTTTTAACAACATTTTTCAAAGATGTTTTAGGCTTAAATTAATTGCACTGTCCACTATTGTTATTATTATTATTATTATTATTATTATTATTATTATTATTATTATTATTATTATTATTATATGTTATCCTATCATTTGCTTTTATTTCATATTCATTTAAAATTTTCTCAATTATTTCATTACTGCTGTCAATTGAAATTTGTTTTACTTTCATCTGGGTACAATTATTACTATTTACAACACTTTTTATTGTATTATCAAAAGTTACTTCATTGTCTTCTACAGTATTAGTAGTTTTACCTATATTTACAGTACTATTTTTACTCATATCCTTATATTTTTCAAAATAATTAACATTTCCTTTCGCTTTACTTTTATTTCTATCCTCTAAATCTTTCCTAATTTCTGACCTAAGTTTATCAATTATTTTAAGATTATCATTTCTTATTTCTTCCCTAATCTTTCTAATATTCTTTTCCTGTCTATCTAACCTACAATCCAGACTATCTATTTTATTACCTAATTTTTCTCCCTGTTGCGTTAAAAATTTCTCATCCCTCCTTGTTCTTTTCCCTGTTGCGTTAATAAATTTCTCATCTCTCCCTGTTCTTTTCCCTATTGCATTATCAAATCTATCAGTTGTTGGAACATATTCATGGTTATATTTTCTTTATTATTACTATTATTATTGTTATTATTATTTATACTTATACCTCTCTCATCACGTGATGCATCTACTAAACCTGCATCCAGACCTATATCGACGTTGTCAACAATGGCTCTGTCTTCATCTTCATCTTCCGACGAATCGTTTCCTTCATCTTCATCATCTTCATTCTCTCTCTTTGATGGAGTCATTTTCTTTTCAGCTGTAGAAGAATCAACCTCGAACAGATATGAATCCGGATTATGGCCCTCATCAATTAAAGCTTTATGAAGTCGCTCCATGAGTACTGCTTTTATTCCTTTATCTTCCATGCCACGTTTTTTTAGTTCCAATTTTAGATCTGCAACGCGAAGATCTTTGAATTTCTTTATGTTAACCTCTGACATGATTTCTTTAAATTCTTGAATTTTTAGTTAATTTAATCTATAGATCTTCTTTTTTTTTAATTTGTATACCTCATTCCAGTTTGTAGAACCGTTTTCATGAGTTTTCCCCACATTAGGGTGCCAATTTGCTACGTTTCTCCACAAGGGTACAGCAATTTTTAAATGTTATGTATGTCCCAAATTATGATGATTTATAATATTCAATACAAAGTAATAGAAACACTGATTATTCTGATAGATGAATGTTTTTTATTGAGTTATTATCATTAATGTTTCTTTATTTTAATGCATTATTATCTAGTTGACAAATTTCACTTTTTTTTAATTTATGGCTTCTTAAATTGTATTACTATTTAACATATTCTAATAGTGCACCATTTTATACTTATATATTTTATAAATTTATTTTGTGTTAATGTACATTTTGTTTTAAATTATCAAAGAAATTTACTTGAGTTTAATGTAGGACTTTCTGCTTCGTTGGCCTCCAGCCCCACACTGAAGAAATAATTTTTATAAAATATCCTCTTATTCACAGTCGCTTAGCAACAAAACTTTTGTTGATTAAATATATTAATTTTTAAATATTTTTTAATATCTAATTTCAACCAGCTGTTTTTATTTACATATCATACTTTAACATCAAAACATAAACACAGCTACCTGTCAATTCATTTTGGTTCACTACAGCGGAAACCTTTCACACCCAGGGCTGGCGGCAACGTGGGGATAGAACAAAATGGTTGTGGTATCAAATCATTGCCTGTCTGTGTGTTTCACATATTCCTGTTCTGCTAACAGTATAAGGTGAGATATCAACTTCTGTCCTATCGCTATGAGATCTTTATTATCCAATCACTGTTTATCACATTTAATTCTTTTTCGATGTATTTTTATTCGCTTACGTCTATCGCGTAATTTTGAAACCGGAACCGCGTATATGTAAAAAAAGGGTGCTAAAATGACGACCGCGTAACTTCAAAACAATAATAATATTTATTTATTTCACTTTATACAAATACAAAATTATATCTTATCTACTAGGAATAAATAACCACCAACTAAAGTAAACGGTGGTTATATATAAAAAAAAAACACAAAATGTATAAGAACAAGTTTACAAATGAATTACAAATCAATGTCGTCATCCACTACAAATGACAATCCAAATTGTAGCGACAGCTACAGCGTATGTTAACTATATTATTTTTAACACTAAACATTAACCAAGCCGTTAGTCTTCAGATCAGATATTCACCTGTACATGACTAACACTAAAATTAGTTATAATTGTTATATTATTTACCAAGATCAGTAAATTCCTACAAGTACTGAATAGCAAGCACTGCAAGCCAGGAACGGTAAAATACCAACACCAACCAACAATTCTTGCAAGTGAATCAACATCAGTTATGTCATTGAGCCAATCTTCAAACTTTCTTGAAAATATTAACATGTTTAAGCTATTACTTTCTCTTGCCTATATGAATATATAGGAAGGAAAGTATTGTTTTCATGTCGATTTTTAGAAATCGAGTTTTCACCGGATCTATACGTTTTCAGACCCCCTGAACCCAAAAAACATGTTTTTAGCGATTGGTCTGTGTGTGTGTCTGTGTGTGTGTGTGTGTGTCTGTGTGTGTGTGTGTCTGTGTGTGAACAGAATATCTCAAGAACGGAACATCGTACGAACTTGAAACTTGAAACTTAAGTTACATACCACTACCGGACGCGACACGAACATTTTCATCAAAATCGGTCAACCGGAAGTAGTAGTTTATTCGTATAATTTTTCAGTTTTTTGCGATTTTCTCAAAAACTGGTCCTACTATTTTTTTTTAAATCGCCTATATTACTCAATTTTTTATTCTCTACAAGATAGGGTAGGCGCCATGTTTGCTGAAATTCTCGGTGAGGCTGTTTTCACGTAAAAACGTTGTTTTTTTAAGATTACGGCTTTAATATAAATTTTAGCGCAAAAACTTATATAATAAAAGTTGTAGAAAATTTAAAAACCTACAACTTCTGTTTCAAACATTTTTTTGTATAACGCTTAGTTTAGCGGTAATTTGCGATTTTCTGTTTTTTTTCTCACGAAAACGTGAGAAAAATCGATTTTTTTAACATTTCGGTCTTGTATGCATTTTACGACAAAAGTGTATATAATTAAATTTATAGAAAATTAAAAGATCTACAACTTTTGTTTAGAGCATTTTTCTCTACAGAGCCTAGTTTAGCGTGAATGCGTGATTTTCCGTATTTTTAAGCCAAACTGAGTTCGATTGTCATTTTGCGTCATTCACTCATGATTAAAATAAGGTTATGTTTTTGAGGTTAGTTTTTGTTCATTTCTAATGTTTTAATACTAATGTTAGGTTTATTATTAATTATTTTCATTGGCAAGAGAAAGTTGTGTGAGTGTTTCACACCAGATTTTTTTTAATTTCAATAGCCAACAGATTAAAACACTTCGGACTTAAATAAACAAAAGTTTTAGCAAAAAAGGATTTATTAACTTTCGGTCTCACAAAAAGTTGTTGGCTTGAACCTCTAGTTCTGTGATATAAGTTTTCAGTACCTCTGTTGCCACTTTTTTTATAAAACACTTTTTTATAAATTTGGGAGAGTCTGGCTATACAGACTCTCCCAAACAATCCAATAAGACGTCTAAAACGTCGATGGAGTCGAGACCTCATCAATTAACGTAGTACTGTAATTGACTATCCATTACAGTATTTTAAATGCTGCAATTAATGCTAAACTTATCTTTTCACATCGGAGTTCTTTCACTGGACTGTGTCTCCACTAACGTTTATTTATCATGTAATTTTTTTCCAAATTCTGTGTTATCACATTCACTGATTGTTTCCAACAGATTGTGAATTTCCTAAATAGAGAGAAAAAAAGAAAGAAAAATAAATAAGTTTTTAATGGGCAAGATACGTAATTTTTTTAAATTATTAACAATTCTGTCTCTCTGACGTTTAAATAATAATATTTTAATGAAGTATTTTTGAGTTACAAACAATTTATTTATTAGTTTATCATAAGTACCCCCCCCCCCAAATGTAATATAGTATACTGAAGTGAGACTGAACCAAAGAAAAAAATAAAGATCTTATTAGATTTAAAAAACAAAGGTTTCTTAGAAAATAAAATGTGAAATTGATTTACAATAGCAAAATTTACACATAACATGATTTATAAATGAGACCTCTCATCAAGAACCACTCCTAAATGTTTTATTTCTTTTAACTGTTCAATTACTTCGAAGTTTCAGCTGACCGGATTGGAACAAACGTGATATTTAATATCACGATCGAAATTGAAGCCGACAAAGTCAAAATTAACTATTTTTAAATCGTGTAAATCAAAGTGTGTAATTTTAAATGAATGCCTGTTTATTGTTTAGTATATTAATTGATAATTTTTATCCAAAATATTTGAATAACCGTTTTAATTCTGCTCCCTGGAGCCTTGGATAATTGAGACTTTTATACACTAATAAGTTTTAAATCTTTGATGGGTTAATGAAGTTGATGGACCTGTTTCAATTGAAATAATATGTAAAAACGATTTCAGGTCCTCATAAAAATGCAACGATAATGAATATTCTTGGCTGTTATAAGTAGCTCATACCAATATGCTATTTAAAAATCTGTAGACCGAAATATAACAACTTTTTCTTTTTTAAAAAAAAGTTCTTTAAAAAGGATAAACAAAATTAGTTTTGCCCCCAGTAAAGAAATTTTTAGTCGTAAATTTAGAATCCGTTTATTAAAGTTGGATAGAGTCCAACAAGATTCACTGCTACTTCCCTTCCCTTCATGACATTCCCACTTTAATTCTTTATCTCACTTACTCTAATGGTTTGTAATGTTTTGTCCTTTTTATCTGGTGTACCATTCAATGTTAATTTTGGGGCCTTTGCTTACGTCCATGTTTTTAACTAAGTTCGTTTGCATGTAGGCCGTTACTTAAACCAATTTACGTTTCTACACTACGTGGATTCGTTAAAATGCATTCACTGATCTCTTGTAATGTACTTTGTGATAATTACAAAGTTGGGTTTTTTTGTTATTTTATTTCACTTTTCTTTTGTCACTTATTCCCGAGTTGTCTCTTCATTAGACTTTTCTTTATTCAAATGTTGTCACGTTTTTAGATAATTTAAAAAAAATTTAGTTGTTTAGTTTACAAAATTATGTTTTATTTTTCTTTATCAGTCGCAAGGAATATAGCAAAAAAATGCTTGCTTTTTAAGAGTCAGTCACCCAACCAGTTAATCAGTATATACCGTGACATCGATTCCAGGTTTTTTCTGTATCTGGTTTTTTAATAAATAACAAAACTTCCTTTTAAACTTTTAACGAATATTTATTACAAATCAACATTGCTTACAATAGTTACGTAATAATTATAAAAACTAAAATTGACAATAAACTACTTAACTAAATTTAATACAAAATTATATGAAACTTATCCAAAGCTTAGACTAAACATAATTAGAAAGCAGTATGGCCATCTACAACCAAACAATTAATGAATGAGTATTACTTACAAAACAAACTATAATGACTGTCCGTTACAAAAAACAGTACTACAATTACAGCGTATTAAGGGGAGATGGCACGATGGTTTTAACTAAAAATTTCAATTTTTGGTTTTTTATATGTTTTTCAATAGTTTAGGCCAAGATCTACCAGAAAAAACATTAAATTACGTCAAAAAAATAATTTTTCTAATGAAAATATTAAGTTTACACAGAAAAATTATGTTACAAAGAACGAATATTTTTCACAATTTTATACTGCTCGTTTTAGTGCAAAGAGAATTTTAGTTTTTAAAATATCTGCATCACTGTTTTTTGCATTCTCAGCTGTTGGTTCATCTTTTAAAACAACTGTTGATGGAAATTTTACTTGTTTTTGTACATTTTGTTTTTGATTTGTGCCTTTTCGTTTCTTGCGCTTTCCCGTAAATTTAGATTTTTAACACTAGGTACATTTTTCTCAGAAACCAATGAACCTACCAGGCTGAAATTTTTACCAGTTAATTATTTTGTATATCCACACATACCGACATTTTTATGACTTCCTCAGGTGCTCCAAATTAGTAATACGCAAAAAAAGTCGAAAACAATTTGTAAAAATTTTGTTATTCGTAACATTTTTAAAAAATTGTGTAGTCCAAAGATTTAATTGAAAAAATGTCAGTAGCTCGAGAAGGGACCCGACACCTATGGCGTGTAAAGTTTAATTTCCCTATCTTTTACCAATCCTATGGAAAAATTTACCTAAAAATAGAAAATTTAACATTGGCAGGATACAAAGTGCAGTCTCCTCTTAAGTACAAAACTGACTTAAGGGGGTCACGTATCAAACAATTTGAAAATTTATGATGTTTTTTATGGTTTTTTTACATAATTTGGTTTGAAATTTCCTTTAAAATATGGTGTAGGCCTAAATGTTATACAGAGTGGTCCATATGTTGTTTTCCCAATATTGTAGTTTAATTATTCTAAAGGTTTTTTATTTTATTCTAAACTTTTATATGGATTCGAATACTAGACAGTGTTTACCGATGTACCTTGACGGTTGGAGTTCAATTAACCTCATTTTCTCAGGAATGAGAAACATCATCTCTCAGATTGCAACGTGTACACATCAGGGTAAAAAAGGATAGCATAAAATTTATTAGTAAGCTTACACGAGATGTAAAAAAGAGATTTAATAAACAAACATACGAAAATTCTTCAAAAGATCCAATATATCGTAAAAAATAAATTTCAAAATATTTTCTTCATTGAAATGCAGGGCGTACAGGTGCTACAAATCAGCAAAATCAATTTATAAAATGAATTTAGTGAAAATATTCGCTGTAGCGATAATTGTATTTCATATCTCATCAATTGTAACAAATGTTCAGTGTACAACATATTTCAATTCTACATTCCATCCCAATAAATCAAATTTATACATTTATATTAACGATGCTCGAATAAGTAGACTACAATCAGAGTTCAAATTTTCCATTGAATAAATTTTTGGAACATTTATTTCTTATAAAAATTTGTTTTACGTGAAATTACCATAAAATTTGTCGATTTTTACCTGGGTTCTCTCGAAATAATATGTATTGAATTTGAATAACCAATAACGTGATCATGGTCGACGGTACTCTGGTTACTTTAACAAACTGTTTACTCAACCGGTGGAGCTTTAAACAGATATGTTTACCACCTTACGTCGGGCCACGTAGTTGTTACCTCTACTTACATCTACTTTAAGCATTTTGCACGTAGGACGCTGGTACTTTTGATTGGTAAGCCTTTACCTCTTTAGTAGTCATTCAACCCTCTAGCACCATCAGGTACTTATGATATTTTTATCTTCCATAATTATTTTTCTGTGATTCTACAATCACGGTCAAACTAATTCTGGCAATGTGTAGTTGTTGTTGTTTAGGTCAGATACCGAAAGGCTGGTCCGAACCTCTAGAGATTTTACTAAGTAAAAATGAGGAATAAGGTGGTTTGCTATTGCCTTCCCCACTGAGTTAATCGGAATATTAATAAGCGCTAAAAATATGAAACTGACATGTAACAACGCAGATTGAAATTAGGTAAATTTTGGTGTATAGAACATTTTATATTGATCAAGCGGTTTTGAAGAAACAAAGCTCCAAACTCGGGTATCTATAATAAAGAAATCGACCGTAGTTGGTGTTAGATGGTTGTACAGTTGTGAATTGCGATTAAAAAACAATAATCGAAAACAACCTCTAAGTTGTAGCTTACTTGTTCAGTAAAATGAATGTGTTTACTAGTAGTAGTCTACTTTATTTTTCGCTTACTACGTTTAAATATTTAGCAGCACTCATCCCTTGGACTACCATGTTATTAAATTGAATAAGCTTTTGACGCAATAATAAGGCCTAATTGAAATATGTAAGTATCACAAGAAGTATTCGCGTTCATGCCTAATGTTAATAAAGGGTTCACTTAATTCAAAATTTTTAAGCAGAAAATTTATTGATACCTCTAAAACCTTTTAAAAATTTCATTTTCAAATAAATAATAGGCCTACTATAATAATTTTTTTTAATATAGAGCTATTCATCGAATTTTTTGTGAGGAAACTCCTACGAAATTTTTCTATAATAAGCTCGATAAATTTAGGCGGGTGGGAGTTTTCTGTGTACTTCTCCACTTCCTCACACCGCCGCTCCCACCAGTCGAACAATTTCTCCTCTCTTACTGCTCCTATTGACTTGAAAATTATACCTTATTTTAAAGTTTACTTCACCCTTTACGCTCAAAAAATGTACTCCGCGTTTAATATATAATACACATCAAGTGATAAATTTATCATATTTGCGACGTATGCGTTCAAAAAAAAGTCAAACTGTTCTATTTTCGTGTTTAAAAATTAGCTTATCGTATTTGATTGTACAGGACTACTCCACGTATGTTTTATTACCTGTAACGTTTATATTTCGTACGAAAATTTAAAAAAAATGTAAATTACATTACAATTATATGAAAATACATTACAATTCTATTTCTACTTTATTTATATTATTAATATTATATTATCCAACTGTAGTAAATAAATACAATTTATAACAAATACAGTAAATGAAAAAGTACAGTAGATAAACTACTTTTATTTAATCTAACACGTAAAAACAGTGTAGGACAACTTCTTGTAACACTCCAAAGAGCGTAAGGGGAATACTACGAGTACATAGGAGGTTGTGGAAGGGATACACGAGCGAGAACTTGACCCGCCTAAATCTTTCGTTCTTAGTATAATGTTTAATACACGAATGTTCCTTTCTTAAAAATATTCTTACTTTTTTTCGAGTTCTTTCAAGATCTGGTTATTTCTAAGAGATAAAACCTCCTTTTAGATTTATAAAAAATATTTATTTACAAATAAATACATAGGTAGACCTATAACTTAAATTAAATTGTTACAGTTATAACGAGTTGAATTTACATTAAGTTTTACATTGAGTTTAACTTAATTACAGACTAAATTTAATACAAAATTTTCTAAAACTTAACTAAGACTTAAATGAAATTTAACTAAAAACAGATATGTTGATTTACATTTAAATAAGTAATTGATTTGTAGGAACATCACGAAGAAACTGCTTCAATACGCAACGTTTTATGTTCAAACCGTTTTTAATAAACTCACTTTACAACTGGTTTTAAAATAAAACAATCATCGAACTTTCTCGAAGGATAAAAAACATTTATAGAACAAACCAGAGAAATAAATAAACAACAGAACATTCTATTCTATACTAGAAAAGCAAATTGTGAGGTTGTCGACTGGTGCCTCTCACACAAGTGCCGCATAGACAAAACACAATAGTCCTCCTAGCGTAGTTCTTAATACTGTATAATATTTAACAAGAGATTAATATTATGGTATATTTCAGTTGTTTAGTTAATCACCTTAAATAATTTATACTATATTTTAATGTTATTATTATACAGAGTGGCCCATATGTCGGTCTCCAATGTTTACGGAAATCGGCAGAAAGGTAAATAAAATATGAAACCTATAGACAAAAAAAATTATTTTATGAACTGTACATATATATATTACCTTAAAAATGTCGTAGCAAGTGTTCAAAGTGTCCACCATTATTCTCTATATACACTTTATACGGCGACTTAAAAGTGATTCACAAATTTTTAACAGTAACATTTTATCGTCATTTACATAGTCAAATGCAATTTCAATTGAACACTTTGGAGCGTTTAATACGCTTTCTGTGTTTTAAAATTCTTATTTAACTTTCATAAATGTTGCCGAGTCGGTAACGACACACCTGGATACTTATCACTAAATTCTTCCAGTACCTTAGCAGTAGGGTATTTTTATGATGCTTCCACCACAACTGAAGCATATAAACTAGTTGTTCAGTTGTAAACACTTTAAAAGTACTGTTACTAAGGGAAAAAATAGTAACTACATGGAGACGTACCTCACACTAGACACTGTTACAGATAACTAATGTTGTACATGATGCTGCCAACATTACACTATTACCAACTTGTCAAAGTGAAATATCCCATCTCATGGGGAACCGATATGTGGGCCATCCGGTAGTATAATGAACTGCTAGTATTAGACTACTATCGTGCGAATAAATTTACACTAAAGATATTACGTTCCATCATTATCTTTAAAACAAATTTTTGCTGTAATAAACTTAGCCTATATCGATCAGCCTGTTTCAACGGTTTCCTAAACTGTTAGCAAAAGTTTTTTCTGTCAATAAATTTTAAATTTAAATATTCCATGTTTATTGTTTCCGAAGATTTTTCAATTTATTTTAGTTTCTTAAGTTTTCATGTATGGAAGTAAGGCATTAACGACTACGAAATCACATGAACGGAAAATCCAGACAGCAGAAATAAAGTTTCTGCGAATGACGAAAAGGTGTACTCGGTTGGATAGAATAAGAAATGAAGATTTAGGTTGAAATTGGATATCTTCAACTTGAATGAGAAGTAAAAGAGTATCGTGAACGTTGGAGACACCTCATAGAAACGAATTTCAGCTCAAAAGATACCTCTCCAAGTACAATGGTAGAAAATGATCAGGAAAGGAAACGAGCACGTTGTGAGCACCGTCCAAATATTATGTTGTTTAGGTCATCACCCGAAAGGCTGGTTTGAACCTCTAGAGGCTGTACTAAGTAAAACAAGGAGTGAGGTGGTTTACAATTTCCTTCCTCTCTGCGTAGATAAGTATGCTTATCAGCATACCTGGCCCTCTGAAAAGCATCGACTTTCCACCCTGCAAAAAAAAGTAAAAAATATGTCATGTAATTATGCCAATGAAAAATTTTAAATTCATTAAATGTACCAATATTTTTCTTATTTTACTACGGTATTAATTGAACACAACATTAAATTTTGCAATTCCTTTGTTTTCATACTGTAAGACGTGTTAGTATAATTTCATCAACTATTATTTGTTTTTAATTGGCATAATTTATATGATATTTTTGAGCATTAAATTTTTTACAAGTTTTGTTTTAAAATTGTGGGTGTCTATTACCTATCTAACAAAATTATTGTACCTCAAACGTAAAAAAGTTTTTTCTCAGCCCATCTTTTTTTGTCTTTCACGTAATGTATAATAACAACTAAAAAATATACAGTTGTGGGACCAATTTGATTCAATTTATCACGTTTAAAACCATAAGAAATAACTGAATTTTCCCCTTAATTTATTTTTCAAGAATTCCAACAAGTCTTCATTTCACCCATGGTACTAAATTCTGGTCAAAATCTTTTCCTAGCCATAACTCGTTAACAAAGCATTTTTGGACCTATGTTCATAAGAACTTTTTTCATTGTTATTGCTAGTACAATGAGCTCAGAAAGCGTCGGTAACAATATGCGAAACACAATACATAGTTTCTTAAAAGGTTGTTAGGGAGGACAACTTTTCGCATCTAAGCTTGATGGTCCATCAGCTCAGTTTTGTATCCTGAAGATGTCATCAGGTTTAACCTGAAATCACCAAAAAGTAAAGTTGCATTTTATAAACCTATTAAATATTTAGTAGCATTTGTATGCTCAATACATGCTTCTCAACTAAACTTCTGAACGTGTAACTGTGATACGTATTAAGCAAATGAATATTGCTATAATTAGCCCGAATACTTGCTATGAATAAGCTAATATTTTTTTTTATTTTTCAGTAGCAAATAATTGATGAATGCAAGGTAAGAAAACAGAATAGCACATTATTGAACCGTTCCCTGCGACCATGGCAAAATCGAACAAGTCTTTAAAAGCGTTTTGAAAATGACCTAGTCCAGCAAAATAAATTATGATTTATACATCTCGCAACAATTAGAGTTAAGGGGCGGTGATCCTCTTCTAAATTGCAAAAATTAAATATTTATTTAATTTTATTGCTGCCTTAAGCACTCTCAAGACAAGCCAAGATTAGATATTATAATACCGAAATAAAACCGGTCTGTAGGCCTAATGTAAGACAAAATATATATCTAGAGAAAAAATAATCTCCAGGATAAAACACATTCTGTTCGTAACACGACCGGAAAAGGCACAAAATTTTACACAGTTCAAGGAGAATCAACTCACATTGCCGTATCTATACCGGTTGGTTAGGGTTACCAACTTCGTGTCACAAAACAAAATTTCCCTTTCTTAGAAAAAAATTACCAGACATTAACAATTGAATAACAGGACTAAAAAAATCACTCTGTACTTTTAACGCAAATCTGTTCAGCAAAACTTTATATTTAAGGTCCTACAGAATCTCTATTTAAAATACTGTAACCTTATTCCAGAAATAGTCGATGGGATAAGTTATTTATTGTAAGAATTGTTTATTGTATGGGCGGAGTGTGTTTAACAATGATCGTAGATTACGATGAATGATATATTTTGAAAAGGAATTGAAAGTAATAGAAATGTTTGTTTAATTCCTTCAATGGGATTCGAGAGTAACGTCACTATTTTTAGAAAGATCTCGGAATTTTTTAAATGATCTAGATTAAATATCAGATCGCAGGTACAGAAACAGCTAGGGCCTTTGTAGCCAAAACCTGAATAGTGAATGGACAGTGTCGGGTAGTTCGAAATGGCGTCGTTATGAGACTGTTTATAAACTACGTTAAGAGTGTTTGTGCGTGCGGGCGGTAGCAAGTGTTTGTGGACAGGTAATCTTTCTGGTTCTTAAGATTATTGTTAGTAAAGTTTATTTAAGCTTAAATGTTTAACAGATTAATTTTATTTAATCTAATAGTATTTTTTAGTAGGTTAAGTTGAATTATTAATTGTACTAACTATTAATTATTTTTATTTTCTTATTACACATTATCATTCCTGTCGAATGGTGGGAGCAAGTTCAAAGCCATATGAAATGGCAATATCTATACTTTAAGAATATTACTTGTAGAATCTGATTTTTTATACCTTACTCGTATATGCAAAATAAACAATAATTATTTTACAATTTAAAAAATGGAAAACTTGCTCTACTTTTACTAATTTCGCCTCTCCCACTCCTGTGCATCGATACTATTCCCCTACTGTCAATGCAACTGTTAATCATCACTGACGCTAATCCAACTATCACAAAGTGGCAGTTAGAGGGAAAACTCGTCTCCAGTCTTCAGTCGGCACATGCACATACAGTATGCGCCTAAGCAGAAGCGGAGTCTGAGCTTAAGCGGGGAACAGTGAGGTTATCGGTCGTTGCCTTGACAACAAACGTATGACAAGTTAATATCACGCACGATAGTTGAAACTGCTGGAATTCCTTTTGCTCCGCTTCTCCTTAGACTCTTACTGTAGGAATTATTTTACTACGAGTATGTTGTTCTGTTATACTAATTGGAATACGTTTGAAGTAAGTCTGTTATTTATTTATCATACCCAGGTCCCAAACGGCCTAGGTTAGGGTATTACAATATATTGGACCAGATTTTGTATTTTTTTAAATGATTTTTTTTTGATTGCATCATAAATGAACAGTGTACTAAACCAATTGACAAAACAAAAAAATTGACACTGAATAATGGTTTTGTTTATGATAAATCTAGTTAGAGACAGGTGATTCGTCTGTAAAGATAAACTACAACAAAGGTAAGCCAATAAACAGACTGTACGCTCAAAGCGAGATGGTTAGTAACAATACATTTTGCCTGCGGAATGGTGGGAGCAAGTTCAAAGCCATATGAAATGGCAGTAATATCTAATATCTCAGGAATATTACCCTACTAGTTGAATCTGATTTTTTTAATCCCTAATGTGTGTACGTTGCAATCCGTACAATTTAGAGCAAAAAGCAACCCCATAACCAAATGAGATAAGGATGAAATTAATAACTTGTAAATAAGTGTAGTCTTGTACATACTCAGGCCGACCATTCCTGACAAGTGTCGTTAATAGAATACCAGGCATCAAAGTACACTGGTAACCACTATCTATAATGCTTTTCACAGTTGATGAGCTCTGCTGTTCCACGCGTTTAGACCAATCAGAACTGTTGCCAGCGTTGTCAGATTGTACCTGATAAATATTACGCGTGCATGCGTATAAGAGCTGCAGTAGTTCACTCGTGTCTTGCATCTCGTACGAACACATCGATTATAGAATGCGTTACATCCAATACTTTATAATATAATCAGCTGGTTGTATGTTCATAGGTTATAATTTTAATTGAAACATAAAAAAAATGGCTGATGAAATATATAACAGAGCTACGAGAGCAAGCGTTGGCAACGTTGGTGGCAAGTCATGGGCTAGCTATGAAATGGGTAGGGAGAAATGCGTACGTTCAGAGCTCATCAGCCCTGAAAAATAGTATAGTACTCAAATCTTTATAAAAATTGCTATCTTTACTAGATTTGAACCACGGAACGTATGTCTCCGAAATCAGTTATTAAATAGCTGACTCGCAGCGATGATATAATCACTATACCAACCCAGTGGATTTGACTCTGATATTGCAAAGATAATAAATCAAGAAGCTAAACAGTCGCAGCAGCTTCTTCAAAAAAAATTTTATTAATGATTGATGCAGTCTCCTCATCAGACATATTGTATGATTCGGTGAAGTGCAGATGTTTAATAATAATAGAATCTGTGGAGTTCTAAAAATATACATAATACTATTTTAATTCGTAGTGATGAAAGCCTAAGTTACCTTACCTACCGTATAACCTTATTTATATTTATTACAAAAATACGCAGTAGCTACAGAAAGAAATCGATTTATAATCATTTTATTGGCTAAAAGTCTACATACGTATTTCTTTCTGTATCAACGCCAATATAAGTATTTCAACTGATATGTTACTTTACTTTAAAATCTGCTATTATTCACGATAATGAATTTACTATGAAATTAAGAAATTCCGCCATTACGTTTACTAATTCCAGTCACCCAATGTGGATCCATCTTTTCGATCACTAGTAGTCAATAACAGTTGGCCAAGGTATAGACGTAACCTATGATTTTTTTAACTTATTTCTTTTACGTTTATAGTTGGAGATAAAAAATGAAATAATTATGATGTTTTAATAAAGCTTATAACATTGTGGTTCAAATTTAATAGAAACACTATTGTATTAGTCCATTGAAAATAAGTTTTTCCAATTACACTGCTTAAATTTTTTAGTGCTTGCACATCTTAAAAATTATTACCTAATTAATTTACTCAGTTATAAAGGATTTATTGAAAAATTCAAATAGAGGCCCATTACTTTAACCTGTTAAAATGTTTAACTTAAATTGTCAAATGAACACATTAATTTTTCTAGTGTCTCTGACCAAAAATCTTAATATCGCAGTATTTTAAGAGAGAATATGTTAATGTGGAGGGTACTACCTTATTCCAAAAATAACATGAAGAACAAGTAAAGATAAAATGATAAGTCAGGCCATTTCCATCGTCCCGAACGCTTAACTACCCTGTATTGTAAAGCAAAAGGTCCTAAGTTAATTCCCGGCTAGGGTCTGGAAATTATCGTACGTTAAAACTCACCGATTATGTACCGTAACTCTTAAGTAGTCGCTGATAACAAAATATTGGTTGAACTTTAAATTAACTAAAAAAAAGCATGTAATAAACAAAATTAACTGGTTATTCGAACCGGTGAATTTCTGCTGTTTTCTGGGTTTATTTACGATAATGTGTAAAAAAAAAATCGATTTTTTTGAAAGATTTCAGTTTTAGGATGCATTTTACGACAAAAGTGTACAATCAAATTTATAAGAAATTGAAAGATCTACAACTTTTATTTATAGCATTTTTCTCTGCAGTGCCTTGTTTAACGTGGAAGAGTGATTTTCTGTATTTTTAAGCCTAACAGGTTGATTTTCATTTTGCGTTTTTCACTCATGATTAAAATCAGATTATGGTTCTCGAGGTTAGTTTTTTTGTTTATTTCTAATGTTATATTATATTGTTAGTTATTTGCAATGGCAAGAGAAAATTGTGTGAGTGTTTCGCACCAGAATTTTTTATATTTCTTTAGATCAATTTAAACTAATTTTTCTATGTTGAACATTATTTAAACTTTAAACTCATTAGGCTCAAATCAAATCAAGTAACATATCAAATATACCGTGCTACAACAACAGGACAAATATGTAAGTAGCCTAGTCATGCTAATGAAAATCACTATTAAAACACCCCTATTAAAAATTAAGGATCTAGGCTAAGTGCAGTACTTTTTTCATGTAACTCACTAATGTTAAAACATAATTACAGATATATGACAGTACATGTTAAAATCTTTACCGCTTCAAATAAAATGGTATTATTAAATCAGACCGTTTTTTATTGATTATATTGTAAATCAAATAAAAATTAGGTTTCCGAACGTGATTGTAAAGAGCGGAGCTTTCTGTATCGAGGATTTCTTCGCTTGATCAAATTATATAATTTCTAATACCCTTCCTTTAATTTTGTATCCCTTTAAGAGATTACATTAGACAAGTCCTAATGAAAATGTTAACCCTAAAGGCTAAAATTTTTTATTAACAAAATTCAACTATGATTAGTTCTTTACAAAATCAATAAAAGATTTTTGTACAAAAATTGACATGAAAAGGCGAATCCCTAACGAAAATATCTTTAAAAAATACTCTTTAGAAATCTATAAAGTTCCTCCTTGTTTTCTTCTTTTTCTTAATCAGCTATTCATCATTCAGTGATAGATATAGGCCTTCCCTGTCTGCCTTCACAATATCTGCGCCATTCCTGCCAATTAAATCCGGCCAGCAGTTTTAAGTCATCTCTCCACTGTGTTTATAGAAAAACTATATTCCTCTTCCTTAGCCAGCGCCTCCGTTACTGAACTACCTTGTCTTTTACATTTTTAAATACAACAATGAAGAATGGTCAGGTTATTTAACAAATATTTCTGTTGGATACTCCAACAGTTTAACCTTCTGCTTATATTTACGTACTATCAATTCACTTTTTCTCTTACCGGTCATAAACCGGTAGACAAAGTAGCGGTTCAAAACAATAATTTTTTTTAAATTTCATAAAATTTCAAATTTGATATAATTGTAAAATCATATAAATGTTCTTTTTCATTGTGTCATTCTATTTTTTATTTTTGTGTTGTCTAAATTTTCATTGAATCTAACAAATTTTTTATTCAGTTTTTATTGATGACCGTATTATGTTGGTTTGTGTCTGTTATGTATTTTTGTCTTCTTTGAAAATTTTGTACTTCATGTACAGTATATGTAACGTGGTCGCTAATGACCTTGTAGAGGATGCGACCTTAAATAAATAAAAGAATTACAATAAAGTAACCTGTTACAGTACTTTGTGTACAATTAACAACCTCAAACCTAGTTACAAAAAAATGTTTATAATACTAAGATTATAATTATAATATGAATTAGGCTACATTAAGAATGTAAATTAATTATTACAAAAAAATTTAACAATTCTGTAAATTTCCTGTAGGTATAACGAACGTAAACTTTTTTGGATGGATCGCGCAACGTAAGCCTAATATTTTACTTCAAAACTTTTTGACCAGATCTCAGCTTAGCTGACTTAACACGTTGACTGCTATGTGACCCAAATACGTGTCACATTGTCTTTTAAAAATGGGCCATGTGCATCAAAAATGAGTTACAGTATATGACTCATTTTTAAGCCGTGTAATGTGGTTTCAAAAGCTACTGCTTCAGAGAGTGACATTGTACACTTAAGACTGTTCAAATATTTGGCCGGTTTTAAATAATAGGATATTGCGTATACAGGAAGTTTTCATTGTTGTACTAGAATGCTATTATTTTTAAATTTGATTATTTCTTTTGCTAATTTAGTTGATTGAAATAGTCTAGAACTTTGTAACTTAACCCAGTTGTTTATTAACTTTTTTATTGTGACACAAAAATGGGTCACATGGCTCTGAAATGTAAAATCAGCAGGCCATGTGATCCAAAAGTGTTCCAACTTCATTTTACAAAAAAAAATTAGTAATTATTATTAAATAAAATAAGTAAAATAAGAAGAAAGATGAATAAAATGTGAAAAAATAAAAAAGTACGATGGCCCCGTAGTGTCACAAAATTTATTGCGGCAGTCAACTTGTTAAAAAGTTCAGTAAAGCTCTACTATTTGTTCAAAGCATAATTTAACATTAACTCGAATGATAATACAAACAAAACTAATTAATCGGTTCTAATGATTTATAATTCAGAGCTGTTTTACATCGTTGAATAAAATTTATTATAAGCAAGTCTTCTTACGTACTAATATTTATTGTTTATTTTAAAAAAAACCATAAATTGTGTTCGCTCTTCATCAAAATTTAACATGTAAATATCAAACAAGAACCGATTACGACGTAAATATCGTATTTTCAACTTTGCAACTGCGTGTTTCATGATTACCATAGGTTCCAAGTTTAGTTAAAGCTATAATGAATTTCAATTGCCGATTTTATGTAACTAAGTATGAAGAATAGGCATGTCAAGATTTTCTCCAGGGGGGGAGCAAATATAAGATAAAAGTTTTTTTATTAAAAATGTTTTTATTTGAACATGAATGAAAACGCTAAAAGTAATTAGGCCTAGTTGCAATACTATAAGAACCTACTTAAATCTTATTTCATCACTGGCCTACCTAAGTTGTGGCTAAATCTTGACAAAATTTCGGGTCTTTTATGTTAGTCCTCCCCACCTAACTATAATTTGTCATATTTTGTGGGTATTTTTGTGGGTAATCTTCGTCTTCTTCTTCTGTTTTTCAAGGATTAGGCACTTCTGCCCGTTTCGAACTTCTCAAATCTACCCATCTCTTTCTCGGGTATCCTCGTTCTCTCCTGCCCTCCGGCTTATAGCCCAGTGTCTGCTTACGTATTCTATCCTCCCTCATTCTGTTCACATGCTCTAACCACTGCATTCTGTTCTAAAATACCTTGTCGCTTATTCTTTCCTTATCTCGGTTTTCCTGTAACGATCTTCTCTACTACACCCATACGTAGGCCTATGTCGAAGAAATTTCATTTCAGATGCTTGCAATCTACTCTCCTCTCGCTTTGATAGCACCCAAGTTTCACTGCCATAGAGTAGGGTCGGCACTGCTAATGTTTTATAAAATCTCACCCTCCTGTTTTTGCTGGTGCTACTATTTAAGGTGCGGTGGATAGTTCCGCATTACTTCCTGAAATCGGTGCATCTTATTGTAAGCATCTTTATCCTGTTGGTACCTATGTAATATTGCAACCTAGATACTGAAACTGGGATATCAGTTCCAAAATATTATTATCTAAAACAATTTTGCTTCTGACTGGCTCCTTATGGTTTGCGCCGGTAATCTTACAGTATTTTTAACGGTAAAAACGGAGAAACTAGTGAAAAATATCATATATTAATATTTTTCAAGTTAACATTAAAGTTTCTCTTTGTTTTTCCAAGTTAACCTTAATTAATTTATTGAAAATTATTCGATTATTTAATAGGCCTATTTAATTTATTTTGAATGATGTCATGTACTCAATGAGTTTATTTTTCATTATTACATACAGCAACAATATTGAGAAAAAACAATGGGTCTGTTCTGTTATCCCCCCCCCCCCAGCATAATTTTTCACATTTTATGGATGTTTCGTATGTAAGTAGACTACTCTTACAGTATTTTTAACGATAAAAACGGGTAAAATATTTTAAAAATCATGTAATTTTCAAATTAACGTTAAAGTTTTTTTTCTTTTTCAAGTTAACCTTTAACCTTTAAACTATTTAACCTTTAAACTATTTATTGATAATTTTATTAAATTATTAAATAATATTTAATTTAATTATGTTAAATTAATTTATTTAATGATGTCATGTAGCCCTACTCAATGAGTTTCATTGTTACATACAGCTAACAATATTGAAAAAAAAACAATATATTTCCCCTACCTACGTTTAACCTTAATTTGAAGAATATTGATGTAGGATTTAAAAAAAATATTTTCCCAGTTTTTATTGTTAAAAATTTGCACAAAATGTGATATATATTATTGCGAGCGGGGAAATAACAGAAAAGACCCAAATTTCTTTCCCAAATTTTGCTTCCAGAACCTTCTTTTTACGCACACTCATCATACAAAGTCAAGATGATTTTCTGTCATTGTTGACCATAATCAAGTTTTCTTCGACTTTGCTGTCGAGTGTTTTACCAAAATCGGTGGTTAAATAATTAGTTTAAAATAACGTTATATTTAATAGGTTCACAACAAAATTATTTGCAACATCAATAATATTGATAATAACATTTTTATTATCTAAACAGGTATAATTAACTAAATTTTTCGTCGATTATTGTAGTAGTAATTTAGTAAATAAAAGTTCTTCAGACGTTAGGATATTTTTCATTAATAGTTTTTTTGTTACTGAATCAAAGGATAATTTCTTTTAATAACAGAGTGAATACTCCGGTGTTTAAGTACATTGTGTAGTAGATAAAATAGTAAGTAAGAGAAAGGTACAATTTGTGGATACGTATTGGGAGGGGCGAGTATAGTACAAACGAAGAGTAGCTAGAAAGAGACGGAAGTTCAATGTTTACATGTTCATTGTTCTTCTATGTTGATGTTGAGTGTAGAGAGGAATGATGTGGAATGAAGCGGGGTGAGGAATAAAGAGGGAGGGTACTAGTGCAAAGGAGTGAGATTTTAGAGTGAGATAGAAATACAGTTTGGATGGAGGGGTGGTACATTCCCCGTGAAAGGCAGCACTGATTGAAGGAGGGCCGTGTTCAAGACCACACCTTCTAATGCTGACGTCACAGACTCGGTAATTCTCGTGTACGGTCGGAAATTCGTTAGTGGTGGTAGTAGTAAGCGCATCAACAAGGCTTCAGTTGAAAACACAATCTCGTGCTAACATAACCTAACAAGTAGTGACAGTTGTATCGATGTAAACAGTATTGTATATACCGTGTATCGTGCGTGCGTAAACGTAATAGTGTCAGTGTAAGTGTGTGAATTAAAAAAGTGTTTTTGTGTATTTATTTGATTACGATGATAACTTGCGGTGTGACCTAAGTGACGTAGGAATGCCTGTGAGTGAGTGCGATAGTTCGTGCCAAGTGGTGCTGGACCCATTGCCTGTGAAGTTAGTTCGGTCTCTCAACGAAGGAGGTAAGGTCCGTATCGGACGGGTCGACGCGGCGGTGGTGGAGGTCATGAAGGGACTGCTGACCGGGGTGGAGGAAAGCGTGGGAGGCGCGTTCTCGCGGTCTAACCGTGAACCTTCTTCACGAGTTGAAATCGATCCTGAAACATCACGTGATCGCTCCTCCTCGCGGAAAAAACGTAGTAGTGGGGAAAAGAAAAAGAAATCCAGAAGACGTTCAACGTCTTCGTCGTCCTGTTGTTCTGATGCTTCAAGGAAGAAGCGGAAGAAACACAAACGACATCACCGTGATGAACACACGGAAGCTGTTAGACCTAGTCCTCGTGTCAACCCGATATTTTTGTGGGTCAAACAGGATGACACGAGAATCGTAGAAGTACTTTGCGAAGATTATGATAAGAGAAATAGGATAAGGCTGACAAAAACAGCCCAAGGATGGCGCGCAATTCCCAGAACTGAGCGGCTATATCCGACATCAACTTTAACTACCACTCCCCTAGTCAAATCAGACATTCCTCCCTCCTGCCATGAACAGCTTATTTCGAGCGTTACTCCTGATACCAAAGAAAGGGATGAGATTCCCTGCGACGTTGATAACGTAGAAAAAGAAAATAGACTGGATAGTGTGAATAATGACTGTGATATACAAACTAATGCGACAGATATTGTTGAAAAAAGTATTATGTTGGAAGTTAAAGAACCTAGTAGTGTTGAATCGTGCCATGCTAATGAACATACATCCGATGGGGAGGTGGAACATGAATCGCAAGCCCCGATCATTCAACCTGAATCTGAATTAGAGCCGGTCCAAGAAAAATCGCCGGAACCAGAACCTGAACTGGAACTGGAACCTGAAACAGAACCAGAACCAGAACCCGACCTGTTGTCAGTGACTGTACAGGAGTTTGAAGATGACTCTGCGCGAGAAACGAAAGACACGCTAGATTTGATTGAAAATGACACGGAATCGATGTCAGAACTGGATGATATTATTAAAACTTTAGAATCGCCTCCTGAATCCAATCATTTAATTGGCGAAGATAAAGATAATGACTTTCCAGACGATACTGAACAAATTAAGTTAAGTTCAGTTATAATGTCTGGTGAACCGGATACTGAAATGGATACTTTGCCAGATCCACTCGATATATATACTTTTGTAGAAACGCCAAAGACGGATGTTTGTGAGGAGGATGTTCATGGAAACAGTACTGTATTAGCGGAAGTTGACAGTGGTGTAGATAGTGCAGAAAAGAGTAGTGTAGATGAGCCGGAACGAGAATCTTGTTCAGATAGTGTAGATATAACAGAAGATAAATTAGATGATATTAAAGATAAATTAGACGAGTGTGAGGAAGGCAAACAAATCATGAATAAAAATGATACCGAAGAAAACATTTTAGCCCAGACAGTGCACGAGTGTGATTTAGAAGAAGAAATAGTAAATAGAGCAGAAGTGACAGATAGAGTTGAGGAGGAAGAGGACATCGAGAGGATGGGCGATATAGAAGAGATAATAGAGGGTGACGAAGACATGGAAGAAACTGTTGATGGCGAAGGAGAAGCAGAAGAAGATGTTCCAATGAACCTAGTCGTTGGTGGAAAGAAACAATCCCAGGATGACGCACAATCAAAGTTATCAGCTTCGTACGAAAGTCCAGTAAGAACAGACTCGGCTGTACTTGAATCTAGTCCCGTAAATCTATTTAAATTGCCTGAAGGCACGACAATCCAACAAACAGAAATGACAGCGCGACCGGCCCATCAAAAAGACAAGACAAAATATCTTCAGGCTATGTTGTCATCGTGTAAAAGACCGAGCCCGCCACTTGCAACTAATCAAGAAGCTCCCCTTGATCTTGGAGTTTCTAAAAGAACTTCCACATTCTCCGAACCTCAAACGAAAAAATTAAAAGTCGAAGATATTACTCTTAAAACGATATTAAACCGTGCAAAAGAAAAACAGCCTTCACTCCCACCTGCAGAACTGTTGGAGAAACCTAAGCTTCAAACACAAAACAAAAATAATTCAAGATTGTTAGAACTGCTAAGTGAACCAGAAAATTCGACTGATCCATTAGCACAATTAAAAGAAGTTCTATCCGATCCAGATCTTCAGGTTCCTGATCCGCTATTGGTTCCACGAGCTAGATTACCTGCATTGGTTGCAAGTCCGGCTAGAGAAATTCCAAGGTTACTTTCACAAAAATCTGAAGCGTTAACGTATCCAAAACTACTTACGGATCCTGATTTATTACCGGTTTCCTTGGCTCATCTGCAGATGTTATTGCAGACTACTTGTAAAGAAGATGAATTGCTAAAGTATCAAGTTTTACAGCATTTAAAACAAGAGCAAGCGGCATGTGGGTTAGATTCGACTACGCTGAACCAAATGTTGTGGCTTCCTTACTTAAGTCATCTGGAAGCTGCTGCAATGGCATGTGGTAACAACCAAGATTTTCTGGCCATGTTAAATCTTGTTTTTCCTCCGTCATCGCAACCAAACCCATATCATCTGATGAGCCCTTTGAGTCCGCAGACGACACCACAAGCTACACCTGTATACGATTATAAAAGCCAAATGGAATTTAATCAGACTTTAGCATTATGGAATGAAGCTGTGATGCACAACGGTCAAGTGCCACTTATGAACAATATTGGCACAACTCAAATGAAAAATATTAACAATAATAATACTAATGTGACTAATAATAATTTAAGTAATATGAACATTAAATCTCAACAACAGCTTCATAACTATCAAGAAACGAAGTTCAATCCTAGATCTCAACTGCATCTTTTGCAACAACAAGCTCAGCAACTTGCCAACATGAACCCGGCCAAAATGACATCTGCAAGGACAAGTCCAATCAGTCAGAGCTACCAACAGCAAAGACAACATAGATTAGAAAGCAGAACGGGAGGAAATCATCAAGCTATGGTTTCAGTGGGTGGAAATTATAATTTTCCACAAAATAGAACTTCAACGCATCACTACACAACAGCCGGTTATCAGCAAACTCAAAATCAGAGATTGTCTTCGGTGGCACCGGGTAATAATTACAACTCTGAAAGGAATAATCAAAATTATAGTAATTTACAGAGGTTGTCTCATCAATCTATACCAGTGTCATCCCACAGTACGACGTCTGCTTCTGGATATTACGTTCCCCCAGTTTCATCAAGAATCAATCTCCAAAATCTTCATTCGCACCATCAAACTACTATACCAAAGACCACAAACGATCTTCATCATTCCCATCATCAACAACATCAGATGTCTTTAGACAGGCTAAAATCTCCTCCGGGTTTAACAGGAGCTTCACATAACCTCAATTCTATCACCACCACCGCTAATTCACATCATCATCACCACCATCACCAACAATCCCAAAGACATTCATCTTCCCATCAACAACAATTGCATCACCTTCAACAAACATCACAAGCTCATCAACAAAAACAAACCGCACCAGAAGTACCAAAATTAAAAGTTAAGCAACATCTTATTGATCCTAATGTAAGGCCAAAATTATTAAAATTTGAGGACCAAACCGACATGACAGCTGCACATCCACATCCTGGGGAACAAACACATTTATGGCATCCATTATTTAGCAGGTAAGTGACACTTTTTAAAGTCTTACTGTTTATAAGAGAACTCGCATATAAATGAATTTTTAAAAATATTTATAGGTTATGTTTTAAATATCTAATCGTTTAGGTTTTTGTAAAAATGTTATATCATTGTACAGTTTTAAGCTTTCATAGCCTTCCACATACCCTTGAAGACATTTTACCCTTTCTGTACTTTGAAATTTATGTGAAAATTAAAATTATTTTATTCGATATGTGAAAACTACTTGATAGATGTGTACTCTTTTAGTTACCGATACATGTAAAAAAATATTGTCTTGGTAAAAATAAGGTACTTCGCCGAAACTCATCTTAAATTACTTGAATTTATAATTAACTATAAGGTTTTATTTAAGTGTTTTAGATGTTGTATAAAGTAAGTGTTATATGGGTTGCAGTATTTTACACTGTTCAGTTTAGAATACTGCAACAGATTGATCGGTTCACCCAATTACAAATCAAATGTAATTTCCTTTAAATGCACCCAATTCAATTTTGGTATCCTGTATAATTTTAATATAAGTGTAAAATACAATATATCCTTACGTTTGGATAACCTATTTGTTATTTTATCAATTTGGTGGCATAATTGTTTCGTTATTTTGGTTTAGTAAACTTGATTTTAGTTTTTTTCAATTCTTCATTATTTGGGTATTTGCTTGATAGTTTTTTTAACTAAATATTTTGTTGATATTACAGTGAAAACTAAATATTTCAGTGTCATGTTTGGTTATATTATTTGTTGTAAGACTCTGTATCGTGTTCTAATAGTTTTTATGTAAACATAACCTCTTTCAGATGTATTCTGTGTAGTATGTTAGCTGAATGTTTCGTCACGTAGACATTATAAATGTCAAAGTACTTCTTTAGAACTAATATCAAACTTTCATGTACCGTGTCGAATTTGTTTAGTTTTTAAATCTATAAACTTGGTTTTTTTTAAATGTGTAACTAAATTGAATCATAAAGTTTAATAACGTTTTTTACTTTCTCTTTCCTATATGAATATGTAGGAAGGTAGGCCCTAAGTATTGTTTTCATGTCAATTATTCGGAATCGAGTTTTCACCGGATATACATGTTTTCATACCCCGAACCCAAAAAATAGTCATTTTTTTAGGGATTGGTGTGTGTGTGAACAAAATATCTCAAGAACGAAATATTGTACGAAGTTGAAACTTGGAAGTTAAGTACCACTAGAGGCCACGACATGAACACTTTAATCAAAATCGGTCAACCGGACTAGTATAGTTTATTCGTGTAATTTTTCACTTTTGGCTGCTACGATTTTTTAAAAATCGCCACATTTACTCCATTTGTTATGGTGTACAAGTTTTTTGTTGATTTATAATTTTTATTACTAACGTTAGGGGATATATTGTTCATTATTTGCATTGACAAGAGAAAGTCGTGTGAATTTTTCACACCAGATTTTTTAATAAGCCTCCGTGACTTTATGCAGTACATGTGTTAGTTGTTTGTGTAAATGAGAATTCTCAATAAATAATCAGGCCTTCCAGTGGTTAGAGTGCTAGACTGTGCTTATCATTGCAAAGTGGAAGCTCCTAGGTTTGATTCCCGGTCTATAATTATTACATGTTGAAACCCACCGGTTCTGTATTATATAAATCATAGGTAATCGTTGATTATCGAAGCAGTTGATACGACTTTAAGTACAAACTTTTTTATTACATTATTTTATTGAAAATTTAGTATCTGTTATGACAGTATTATACATAGTGATTTTTTAGTCCCGTTACCCAATTGTTAATGTCTGGTAATATTTTTCTAAAAAAAAAAAAAATTTTGTTTTGTGACACTAAGTTGGTAGCCCTACTCAACCAGTATGGATATGGCAGTGTGAGTTGATTCTCCTTGAGCTGTGTAAAATTTTGTGCCATTTCCGGTCGTGCTACGAACAGAATGTCTTTTATCCTAAAACAATCTCTTGTTTAAATCTGGAGGCTGAAGCTCTAGAACTAATCGTATGTGATACGGATACAATTTCAATTTGTTAGCAGCTTTCTGAACACTCGAACATGACAAATCAACATGCAAGGAAAGTTTTTGTAAACTTTTCCGTGGAGAATTGAGCAATCTTGTTTTCACATTCTCTTAACGTCATCTGTCAAGAGAGTTGGTCGACCACTACGTTTTCTGCTGCAAACAATACCTGCCTCTAAAAATCAGTTAGTTAGCCTAGAAATTGACTAGAATAGAGTGGAGGAACACCAAAAAATTTAATTTGAAATGATTCTTTTAAACTCGCATACGATTTTGTAGCAAAATATTGTTCAAGAATGAAAACCCGTTGTTCTAGGGTAAAAGACATTCTGTTCATAACACAACTGGAAACAGCACAAAATTTTACGCAACTCAAGGAGAATCAACTCAAACTGTCGTATCTATATCGGATGAGTAGGGCTACCAACTTTGTGTCACAAAACAAAATATCCCTTTCTTAGAAAAAAATTACCAGTCATTAACAATTGGGTAACAGGACTAAAAAATCACTCTGTACAATTTATAAATATGACGCTAAAAGTTTCAAAACTTGACTTGCTCGAGCATGCTGTCATCATTAGGGTCGTATAATTGGCCAAGAAGATACCCTAGTCAGAAGTATGTTAAACTTCTGTGTTGGGTACCCGGTATCTACCTATTGTACTTAATCTTTTGTATGAAAGGATTGTCATGTAATTCAAATTGTCGTGAATCATCATTTTATGTTGTTTCGCGACGTCAGTTATGTATGGTATGTAAATCTTTGTGAACATTAGGTCTCTGTCATAAAAGGGGCATTGCGTTATCGCACGTAAAATCTTGTTTTGAATCGGTTGTATAAGTTTATTATGTGAAGCTTTTACAGATCCCCAAAGTACAAAAAAATCGTTATTAGTACATAATGCAAAACCGAATCTGCAGGTGCGTCTGTCGGTATTTTTCTATAGACTAATTTCAGTAATTACTGAAAATATATTGTTACGATTTTGGGTCTTGTCTATTAGATGCCCTGCACTCTGTTAGCGCTCCTACAAAATCAGCAAATTCTGTTTTTGTGGATTTATAAATTTTGTGAAAAGGTATTTTACTTTACTTACATTATCGCTTCAAAAATGTACAACAAAGTAACTGTAAGCAATTATATGAAACCCTTAAAATTTAGAGTCCATAAAACGTACACAAACGTAACAAAAGTTACTAAGATTCTTCTAAAATTTGAATTTGAATTTACAAAATAAAAGATCTAATAGTATTCATTCAGTGAGCACTTGAGAAAAACTTAAGATTAAAGTCTGTTGTATCATATTTCCAAATGTTGTTATATTAAAATTTAACATTTGAAATTTTTCTGATTAAAATTTTTTTTAACATGTACTTTTAAATGTGATTACTGGAGTTATCTTTTGTTATTTTATTTATTTTTATCGAGTGGCAAAGTATGTTTTACAGCATGCCAAGCGCTCTCAAAATCACATATTTTCCACCCTGCAAATGACATTTACCTCCTTCACTACAGGGTTGGCTGTATAATGACATTCATTACTTTCAGAAGCGATAACTCTGACCGGTGTCTTTTACACCTCTACCTTTTCTATACTTAAATGTTTCAGTCATATAATTATATATATATATATACATATAAATAGCTGCATATATATTCTTAGAAACAGAAGTAATTTTTTGCCCTGGAACTACCAGATAGAGTCCAAATAATTTTAACGCTCCACCTACTTGTTATGGGCAAGAAAAAAAGGTTGTGCAGTTTAAAATGTAGTAAAAGTTTTTAGGTTAATATTTTCCTATTTTTATTTTCTTTGATTTTACTTTTGTTGATAAGTTCTTTGAAATAATAACGTGGTTAATAATATTGTAGTAGCTTTTCTTGTTATGTTCGTTTATCTGTTTTGATGTAGTCCACAAATAAAATTTTAAACAGTTTGTTAATATCAGAAATAATTAATAGAAATTTTAGTCTCATCAGCAGGAACTTAGAACAAAATATTTTATACATAAAAGTGTTCAGAAAGAGAAAATATTAACTATCGCTTTAAAGCTTTGGTTGTTTGGGTTCACGTTGAATTAGAAAGGGGGGTATAGGTGGTAAGGTTCGCGGGAAAGGAGAATGTTCTTCAGTAAGCAGGCAATGACCTTGGTTTTGCTAGACATCTCATCCTGTCGACCTTGAAAAAGTGCACATGGTCCGCCAATTTATAAAAAAAACACAACAACAATGATAATAATGTAATTGTAATCTTTATTTTCTGTATTAAATGAATTAATTTAACAGTATTAAGTAATTTTATAAATTCATCATATTTTTATATTGTTTTATAAAATATAAATAAACATGAGGTATATTAAGGTTTGTTAAGTTGGTAAAGTAGTGGTTGACATCGTGATTGAATTTCTTGAATGTATGTCTGACTGTATGTCTGTTTAAAGGGTCTCGTTCCAGTGTTTTGGTTTACTTTACCTAGAGTTCCTTCCTTTTTTAGTATGCTTAAGTTGGTAATAAACATTATTATTGCTAACAGTTGCCTTACCTGGAATATCTTATAAAACATTCCTATTGCAAATGTTTTCTCACTATCATGTATTTTCTATCTTTTTTCAATTTAACTTTTCAGTCTATACTTGTCTCACTATAGTATTTCTGTGGATAAATTCACCATTATAGACTTCTAAGTGAAAGTATTTTACTGTGGCCTAGCCCATAGCAATACACCGAGTCCAAACCAGACGTTCAAACGTCATAATCTGTCAGAAATGCGAGGTCAACGAACTTTAACATTTATATTTATTTACTTTATTAATAAATTCTCAGTATTTCTTTTCCTTCAGATAGTCTCTTTACTATTTATTATTTTGTTAAGAAATGTTTCAACTGAGTTACATTATTTGTTTACAAATTCTTTATTATGTCTGTGTACAATGGCCTTTATCTTATCCAACTTGATGAGACCAAAATGCGGTAAGTCCCATAGCTGCTGAAATTCTGGGGGAAGCTTAGCTCTCGTGGTAAAAATTTTTTTTTTTTTTTTTTTTAAAGACTGCAGCCTTAATAGTCCATGCATTTTAGAGCAAACGTGTATAATTATAATTAAAATTGTAGAAAATTAAAAAAAACCTACAACTTTTTTTTCAAACATTTTGTAGACCGCTTAGTTTAGCGTCAGTTAGTGATTTTTTGTATTGTTCTCGTCAAATCTGTTAAAAACTAAATTTTAAAGATTGCAAACTTAGAAACTATGCATTTAACAACAAAAATTTATATAATCTAAGTTAGTATAGAAAAAAATAAATATATAACTTTTATTTTACCATTTTTTTCTACAGAACTTACTTTAGGGTCAATTAGTTTTTTCGTAGTTTAAGTTCTACCGAGGTTGATTTTCATTTAGCGACTTTCTGTTATGATTAAAATTAGGTTATGTTTTTCAATTCATATTGTTTAGTCACGACTGAACATAGGTTATATTTTGCATTACTATTTACATTGGCAAGAGAAAATCATATGAGTGTTTCACACGAGATTATTAATTGTTTTACATCCGAACATAGTAGAAGTAGTTTATCGTTTAAAATAAATTAGTTAAACAAATTGAAAACTTAAAAAAAATTATATAAATCTATTGTAAGTACTACACTTCATAAGTAGGCTTACACGTAGGCCTTTGGTTTTAATTACTTTGCCTACCTCAATGTATTATAAGTTATGGCTTTAACAATACATACAAAAAAGCTAAAACTCAAACAAATAATTTAATAGAATTCATTTAGTATTTATTTTTAAATGGATTGGTACGTCAAAAACTGAATAAATTTTAATAATCATCAAAGTTTATATAAACTTTTACTACTACGTATTTTATTAAAGTATTCCTAACTAAAGAGTGATTTTTTAGTCCTGTTACCCAATTGTTAATGTCTGGTATTGTTTTCTAAGAAAGGGAAATTTTGTTTTGTGACACGAAGTTGGTAGCCCTGCTCAACCGATACAGACACGGCAGTGTGAGTTAATTCTTCTTGAGCTCTGTGAAATTTTGTGCAGTTTCCGGTCGTGTTACGAACAGTATGTCTTTTACCATAGAACAATCGCTTGTTTCAATCTTGAGGCTGAAGCTCTTTGACTAATTGTACGCGATACGGATACAATTTCAATTTTTAGCAGCTTTCTGAATTTTCTTAATATGACGAACCAACTTGCGAGGAAAGTTTTTGTAAACTTTTCCGTGGAGAATTGAGCAATTTTGTTTTCACATTCTCTAAAACGTCATCTGTCAAGAGAGTTGGTCGACCACTACGTTTTCTGTCGCAAACACTACCTGTCTCTCGAAATTGGTTTGTTTGCATTAGAAATTCACACACACACGCGCGCGCGCGCGCGCACACACACACACACACACACACACACACTCACATACAGACAAACTCGATTTCGAAAAATCGACGTGAAAACTTACCTTTCCTTTATAATATTCATATTAGGTAAAAGTAAAAATTATATAATCCATAATTTTTTTTAAATTTCAAAAAAAAATTTGGTTAAATACGTACATTAATATTGGAAAGGTTAGAAATGAAATGACAAGTGTATATGTTTGAGTTTTGGTATCACTGCGTTCGTGATAATGAATTTTATAGTTACTTTATCCGTCACGTGATGAACAGGTGTTCTAATACAAATCAGTTGTATCATGTTATAAAAGTTACGGTAGGTCCTAACGTAGGCTTATATTATGTCATTTCTTAATCCAGTTACAAATTGCTTCAATAAAAACCTAATTAAAACTTAATAAAAAAACCGTTTCCAATACGTCATTATTTCCAATGTTCAATACTAAGTCATTGTTTTTATTTTCTTTTTAGTTAGCAGAGTACAGTTAACATAGACTTATATAATGTTATGATAATATTTTTTCATAGGTACTGTACTTTGTTGCACAAATATGAATGTTTAAAAAAAGTAATTCTTTCCAAAATATTAATAAAAGCAATTTTACTATCAACCAAAATACAGATTGTATAATGATGGTTTACAGTGTTGTTTATATAAACTATAAAAGTAGGATTTTTTCTACAGTTAAAAGTTATTCCTTAAAAGTATCATAATTTTCTTCCTCCCGACAGAAAGTTTGATCATGTAGAAAGGGAATATAGGACAATTATTTATAAAAATATTATTTGAACCACTATGGTATTTCTGACCTTAATGTAGGAAAAATAAATAAAGCAACCTAAAAGAAGTTTAGCTGTGGTTTATTCGTATTTATTTACCTAATTTTAAAAAATGCTAGACATGACCGGAAAACTGAAACTGATAGAAGATATTTCGATGAAGTTGTGGGAAATCCCACCTAATCGTTCGAAGATAAATGACGGGGCTAGGTTTCTTCAGTGAAACATTAAGGTAGGATCGTTAGAAGTTAAATTTAGTTTCAGATTCAGAAAAACGAGCGGGACTAAATACCAATATATGCATCAATATTAATGTCAACATATATATTTTAGAACAATTACCAAATTTTCCATAATATTAATATAAATCAATATCACAAAAGATCTGGTTGGGCAGGAAGGACTAACGTTGATATGTACAATTATATGTTAAACTTACGCTGAAAGTCTCGTTACTACAGAAAGTCATGGAATGGCAATTGTCGGATCCTCGCTAGTGGGTGCGGTCTGGTATAGATGCTCTGGATGGCTTCAATTTCTGAACCCATTCCGGCGTTGTGGAGATTTCTTGAGGTGTTTTGGATGTAGTCCTGGATGGAGGGAAAGAGAAGGTGATCATGGATGGTGGAGTAAGGAATAACATAGTGGAATTTTCCAATAAGGCGTAGGATGCGATGATTGGGAATCGAACCTGGGATACTTGACTCAAAGCCAGTTGCGCTGACTCAAAGCCAGTTGCGCTACCTACTACACTGCGGCGTGGCCGTGATATAGTAATACGTTAGAGCCATACTAGGGTATCTATTCAGGCTGTGCTAAAAGGCACGATTGTGGTTTGAGGGGGCCGCCCCCAAACCTAAATTCTGAAGATTTATTTTTAGTTTTACGTTTGACTCTTATGCGCATTAAGGCTAATGAAGGGGAATAGATAAAAATGAGCGATGAATAAATCCCAGATCTGACCGGGAATCAAATCCGGGCCGCCGTTATATTAGTCTGACATAAAATTTACATTTTCCGTTCGAGGAGGCGAAACTTCTCAATCCTTCTTCGTAGCTCGTACCGAAAGGCACATAGATGCCTGCGTGCTAACGCAGTAAGCTAGTAAGAAAGAATTACTGGATAAATTGGGTTGAAAATAGAAAACGGATACATTTTTTAACCACGTGAAGGAGTTTTGTAAATAAAACTTTGTAGCCCTAAAATTAAGAGTACTTTTCTCTGAAACAAAAGTCCTAGTTTCTCTGAAATGCCTTTAACGATTTTGATGTATTTTACCTCATTTTCTAGAGAATGGTTTATCTGAGAAAATTTGTGGGCTCTGCTTTCGTTCAAAAAGTGTGTTATTTTCAATATGAGGCCTATAGCCTTAAATATTTTCCTACAGCCTTTAGGAAAAATACTGGGTGTATTTACAAGAGAGTAAAAGAACAAAGGATGGTAAAAGCACAAGTAGTATCAATAAAAGGATTGCTCAAGCTAGAAAAGCCTTTGAAATGAAAAACAGCTTACCGATTAACAGAAATTTATTTACAGATTAGGAAAAAATTCTTAAAACACTATGGTTGGACTAAACCATTATACGGGGGGGGGGGGGTGAAATGTGGGTGATAGGGGCTTTAGAAAGGAAGAAGATAGAAGTTTTTGAAATGTGTTGTTATAGGAAAATGTTAAAGATTAGGTGGGTGGAAAAAAATAAGTAATTTACAGGTTCTTAGACGAGTGGATAAAAGAAGAAGTATATGGAAATATCTTACCAGAAGAAGGGATAGGCTAGTCGGGCATATCTTAAGACGTCCAGGTATTACTTTATCAATAATGAATGGTAATATTGAGGAAGTGAACTGTAGGGGGAGGCAAAGGTTAGAATATTTAAAGCAAATTACAAAAGGTGTAGAGTGTCGCAGGTATGTAGATATGAAACGACTTGCGCTAGATAGAACAGCTTGCAGAACTGCATCAAACCAGTAGAGAGACTGATGACAAAAAAATAAATAAAATAAAATAGCCTTAAGTTGCGTTTTGGTTAAATGCATCAACATGTTTAAAATTTACGTCCTGCATATTATGTTAACAATCATAATATTTAAATGAGATTTCTGCATTCGCGTGTTGTTTAGTTGTGTATCGAATCATTTATTTATTAGTATTTTTGTCTGGAAAAATGTACATTTTAAAAGAAGTCGGTTTATGACATTTATGATTCTTGCTATTATCGTATGAAAATGTTTGATGAAGAATCGGAAAACGATAAAAAGGAACACGAAATTCACCTACTTTATTATGAGTAAACTGGGGAGCATAAAAACCAAGTTCAGAAAAAGCGAAAAGAAATATGAACATATATTTTTTTTGGAATTACACTTAAGAGCTGTTTGTTACGTTTCGTACATTAGTGCCAAAGCTCTTTAATCTCAATTTTTCATTTAGAAGTAAATGAGAATGGATTATTCACAGGAAGTAGTTTTTCAAAACTTGTGTGCTATAATTTACCAGAGACGAAGGTTCCTGGTTCAAATCCTAGTAAAGGTAGTTACTTATGAAAGGATTTGAATACTGGACAGTGATTACCGGTGTACTTTGATGGGTTAATTTAACCATACTCTTTCAGGAGTGGTAGGCTTGGGTCTGTACAAAACTACACCTCATTTACATGTCATAGACATCATCCTCATCTCATTGGGTCATGGGGTTGCTTATTGTTCTAAATGAACAGATTGCAACGTAAGCTGTACACCCACTGTTGTTGTTTATGGCATCAGCCGATAGACTGGTTTGACCAGTAAAATGTGGAGTTACATGGTTTAAATTGCCTTCCTCGCTGAATGGAAAAGTAGCTTATCAGCATACCAGGCCCTATGAAAAACATCTTCCTTCCATCCTGCAAAAGACACATTCACTTCATTCACCTCAGAGTCCAGCTGTATAATGAAATGCATTACTCTCAGAGGAGATAACTCTTTATTAGTGTCTTTTATACCTATACCTCTTCTGTTCTTAAGTGACCCAGTCATATAATGGCTGATCATGTGATTAAAAATAGAGCGATTTTTTTTGTAGCCCTGGAACTAACAGATCGAGTACAAATAGTTTAACACTCCACCTGTCTGTTATGGGAAAATTGTTATTGGTACACACATTAGGGTTAAAAATATAATAATTTTCCTTTAAGATTTTTAAAGTGTGTATTTCCTGTATAAGCATTAACTGTGTTGTTATTTTAAAAATATTGTTGCTCTTTTAAAAAAGAAATTAATAATCGAAATGATATTTAGTATAAAATGTTGGTATTTGTGCTTCGTTTGAATTTTCAAAGAACTTGATTTTTCGGTTCGAATTTGTTCGGATAATTGACGCTCGACTATTTGAATATGTATAATATTTAAGTAATTAAACATTTAAAAAAATTGTGTTATTTTTACTGTTTTAAATATATAAATTATAGTAGATATTTGTAAATATAAATTTTATTCTTGGAATGAGTGGATAAAAAGTAAAAGGGAAGTAAACAACCACCGCCCTAACTTGGTTCAGTTTAAATTCAACGTTCACCCCCTGACCCGCTCTTTTCCTTTAGACTTCTCCGCGTTTTGCTGTACTGCTTTTAACCTCTCAAGCTATGTCTTCCCATTTGGGTCTGGGGCACTAGGCGCAGTTGGATAGGAAGAGGCACGACAGAGGCAATGAACGGCGGGGCTGTGTCGTAGTAACCGTGGAGTTCAGTATTGATCTTGGAAGCGATGTACAACCCGGCCGAAAAACATAAAGCGCCCTGTTTTACGTTCCCTTCAATATTATTTTATACGTTTGTCAATCCATTTATTCTTAGTTCCATCACATTTAAACTCATATTTATTAAACCGTTTATAGATTAATAAATACAGCAATTTAATTTAAATATATAATAAATATTTGTTTATTTTTTATACCTTTATTCGTCAGATTCTTCTTCTAGAAATTTTTTTACGCCCAAACAAAAATATTATGGTAGAACCAACGCCCACTGACGAACTACTTCTGATATCATCCAGTCTCTTCCAACATACCATCGATTGTTAAAGATGAAATATACGTTTATGTTGACCTCCTTATCTTATTGTCATTATGATTTTTTACCACGCCCTTTCGTTATGACCTTTTTAAATTGTTTTGTTTATTATTGTACTATTATTTTCTCTTTAAGTCTTCATTGAAGTAGGTAATATGTATTTTGATGAACTTTGTTATCGTCTTTATATTGATTCAAAAACTTAGATAGTTTATTTAAATTGTTATTAAAAGGTATTTCAATAAACTATTTTCCCCCTGCCCATTATGTGGAGGGAAAGGCCCAAAACGGGCAGGTGGATTGTTAAATTAATTGCACTTAATCTGATGATTCCGGGGCTACAAAAAATAGTTCTGTTTCTTATCACATAGTCATCGAGTTATATGACTGAACTATTTAAGAACAGAAGAGGTTTAAAAGACACTAGTTAGAGTTACCTCCTCTAAGAGTATTGAATTTCACTATACAGCCAGATCATGTGGTGAATAAAATGAAGGTGTCATTGGCCGGGTGGAAAGTGGATACTTTTGGGAGATCCTGGCATGCTGATAAGCATACTCTTTCAACTCAGTAAGGAAGGCAATAGTAAACCACCTAACTCTTCGTTTTTACTTAGTAAAACCTGTAGTGTAGAGATTCAAACCAGCTTTTCGGCTATGAACCTGAACAACAAATTTTTCCCCTGTGGTAAATGGTACATGATCTTCGTAATTGTTAAATATATTCTTGTACAGGTCATCAGTAGAAAGGTTGGTTTCAACCACTAGAGGTTTTACTAAGTAAAACGAGGAGTGAAGTGGTAACATGGAAAAACATCCTAATTTAAACTTGAGAGAATAACGCAAAATGAAAATTAACCTCTCTAAAACTTAAGAAAACGGAAAATCACTCATCGACGCTTAATTAGGTTTTGCAGAAACAAATACTTGAAATAAAATTTATAAATTTTTGTTATTTCCTATAACTTTAATTATGTATACGTTTTCCTGAAAATACATATTAAGGTCATTACAATCTTATTAAAACGTGTTTTTACCACGAGAACACTGCTTGCCTAATAATTTTAGCCGACATGTCGCTTACCCTATCTTATAGACCACAAAAACATAGTAAATGAGGTGATTTTGAAATAAAATCGTCGGAGCCATTTTTGAGAACATCGCAAAAAAGTGAAAAATCGCACGAATAAATTAATACTTCTGGTTGACTGATTTTGATGAAAATGTTCGTGCCCGGTCCCCTGGTGAATTTATGTTTCAATTTTCATTCTCTTTCGGTATTTTGTTCACATACACATACTCACACCAATCACTAAACATGTTTTTTTGGGTTCAGGGGGGCTAAAAACCGTAAATTTCAGGTTAAAACTCGATTTAAAAAAAATTTACTTGTAAACAATACTTTCCTCCCTGTATAATATCCAAAAATATTTTTTCTCTTTATTTTTTTTCCTAATTCAAAACTAATGTCAACTTAAAAATTGAATAATCTATTTTATGAAGAAAATAATCAAAGATGTTACTTCACACAATGAATTTTGCAAAAATAAATTACTTCAAAATAAACATTTTACGAAAAAACTCACAGAAGACGACTACATTACCACTCTGTTACTTGTTTACTTAAGGCTTTCAATACAAGTTAACCGTAATTGGTTTTCTTATTTATAACGAATGGTTTTGTTTACACTTTACTATCCTAATAATTAACTGTAAACTAAGTACAACCATTAATTTTTATTTAAAATTTGTTCTGACATTGTAAACAAGTTCAACCTTTAGGCATGATTAATTAGTTTCAAAATAAGAAAATTTAAATAATTTTGCAGTTGTATTTTAGGTAATCATTAACAAAATGCTGATTTGAACTATTTGGGGCTTTACTTATTAAAATGAAGTGTAAAGAAGTTTAACATCACTTTCCTCACTTGGTTGAGTAATAAACTGGTTATCAGTATACCAGATTTGGAAAAATTGTTTACCATTTACTTTTGATCCTTTTTGTGTATTTGCTAAAGTGAGTGGCTGTTTCATTAAGTGCATGATAAGACGGAAATAATTTTAACAAATCCCCACTTCCAAATAACATCACAGTAGATGACAAGGAAATCAAAATTGTCAACAATTTAAATATTTGGGAGAAATTATTACGTACAATCTGGATAAAAAACCAGCATGGAACAACAGAATCAACAAACAAACAATGGCACAAAAACTCACTTAAAACACGTGCAATAGGAATCTCTCTTCATAGTTACCTTACTGAAATACTTCAAAACTGTGTTCCAACCGTAAATAACATACGGAAGCGAAACTCTGTTTTAAAACAACTAACTCCAAGGCCATAGACAAAATCTTGAAAATCGAGAAAAGAATAGTAAGAACATTAATAAAAAATATCAGAAAGATGGACAATGGAGAATTTTACCCCAATGAAACAGTTTATAATAAGATAGAACCTGTGACCAGCACTTTCAGGAACAAACGAATTTCCTTTTTAGGACATTTAATCAGAACACCTCGAAACATATTGTCAAGGCGAATTATAGAAAAACTCTGGGAGAGTAAAACTAACATTAAGTGGTCCTCAGAAATTAAGGAAGATTTGAAAGAATTTGGAATAACAATAAGAGATCTGCAAGAAAAAAAAGACAAAATCAAGGAATTGAAAACGGAATAAAATATGTTACAACCGAGAATAAATTGATAACAATTAGGAATTAGCAATTGGGTATTAGCAATTAGGAATTAGGAATTAGGGTGATTTCGGAGAGAGAAAGACAGTCAAGAGCAAAAGGATGAAGAAATATTGGGAAAAGAAGGGGTTAAAAAATCCTTCTTATGATTGACTAAAGTGGTCCCGTGCTGGCCATAAAAGTTAAAAAAAGTGCATTATTTTCAGAGAAGATATTTCTGATGAGTGTCAATTACATGTGTACCTCCTCTGTTGTTAAATAATTCAGACTTTTATTTAAATTTGAGTGAGAGGAAAAAAGTACTGTTTTATAAGACTTTAAAAGAAGAGGTCTTCTTTTTCTTGGCTTGCCTATCCGTTTTCGGATTTTTGGGATCATCAAAGCTATTCTGACCTCGTTGGTTGTTATCAGGAACAATACCGTGTACCTCTTACCAAACCACCAGGCCCTTTAATTGAAGAGCCAGGAAATAAATTCTTCTTCTACCAGAATTTATTTTATGTTTTAATTTTCCTTGCATAATTCGTTGTAGCAGTTGATATCTTTTTTGATTTCTCATCAGGAGTTATATAGTTAATTCAAAATTTCACCTCTAAATCAAGAGGTGTTGCTGTTTAGATCAACAGCCGAAAGGCTGGTTTGAACCTCTAAAGGTTTTACTAAGTAAAAACGAGGATTGAGGTGGTTTACTATTGCCTTCCTCACTGAGTTGAAAGAGTATGGAGTAGGGCTTGCCAAGCCCTCTGAAAAGCATCCACTTTCCACCCTGCAAATGACATCTTCACTTCATTCACCACAGGGTCTGGTTGTAAAGTGAAATTTATTACTCTCAGAGGAGATAACTCTAACTAGTGTCTTTTACACCTCTACCTCTTCTGTTCTTAAATAGTTCAGACATGTAATTTAGCTGACTATGTGATTAGAAACAGAACTATTTTTTGTGGCCTTGGTACCAACCGATCGAGTGCAATCAATTTAACACTCCACCTGCCCGTTATGGGCATAAAATCAAGGGGATAAGATTCATTTAAACATAATTTGAACATATAAAAAAATATATTGGGCTATCAAAAAAATTTTAATTTAAATATGAATTTGTTTTTTTTGAAAATGCAAGTAGTTTGCAACATTTGGACAGCAGCGATCAGTTTATCCCAGTGAAATGCAGGTTGATTCTCTCCCTTCAGCTTTTTTTTTGTATTGGAGGGAACATTTCATACAGCAGTAAATGTTCTCGTTCATTCACCCATTTATAATATGTTATTTCATTGGCTATTGATTTAAAATTGGATTAAATATTTGACGTTATCATTTTAAATACACAGAAAACAGTACAAAATAAATGTTTTATCAAAAGCTTTTTACTTTTCAGTGAACTATGTGTAAATTTTTTTAAATGTAATATTGCACGTGGATATATTTTGTATTTAGGTAATATCAGTTTTATCATTATTGATAAGGACGTCTGTAAAATTGGCCCCCCAATACAAAAATTTGAAATACAAACTAATGGCATCAATTGTTTTACGTTTGTTCCGGATTGTTCCGCAAAAATGTTCGTTTGTTCCGCTCAAATAGGCAAGAAAATATAGAAAAACCGTAGGGGCTAACTTCACACTGGCCCCGCCCACTCAACTTTTTCAGCTTTCTTTGCATAGATCGATAGATCTTCGTTTGTTCTGGATTGTTTCGCAAAAATTTTCGATTGCTCCGCTCAAATAAGCGAGAAAATCGAGGAAAACTGGGTGGGGCTAATTTCACACTGGATCCCCCCTACACTCAACTTAAACTTAACGTTGAACAATCGCTTCCACTAGTTTTTTTTTCAAATTTTTGTATGGGGGGGCCAACTTCACAGAAGTTTGATAACGGAACCATTTATCTTCCTTCATAGAAAAATTTCAATAGCTGATAGTTCAGTAATGAACGTTTTTAGAAAGTATAAATTGAACTTCATTTTGTTTGACTTAATTAATTTTTTTAACTCGATTGGTTTATTACCGACTAGATTCTATGATAACATTTCAAAAATCCCTTGTTAGTGATTTATGGTTGGTATTTCATTATTTTGATTCTCTTCTCAAATTAAAGCATGAAATAACAATACAGTTACACAACTTCTCATTGTTAATGTTTTTATATGGAATGATTATAAACTGTAGAAAGTAATGAACTTTATGGCTCTCTTTATGGAACGGAAAGAAATATCATAAATCTGTCGGTGTAGTACAATCTCGTGATTGTTATGTTAAAAAGTGTGTGACATATCATTTTGTGTTTCAGTGTTAAGTATTACTATTATTTTAATTTACAATTTATAAAACCTGGAGACGTGGCTTGCCCTGCTTGTACTGTTTTTCCTCTCCCAATACTGTGCTTAGGTACTTTCCCTTTTGTTGATCTAGCTGTAATTCATCGTTGACCCTGCTCCATCTATAATAAAGAAGTAGTTAAAGAGGAAGCTCTTCCCCAGTCTTCTTTCCATTCCTCCATTGGTTGTATCTTAATTGTTCCACTACGTTTACGTTCTGATAGTATACCGTACATCAAATAAATAATGAATCAATAAACAATCATTTTTGTTTTGGGATAAAATGTAAACAATATTTTACTTTATATGCACGAAGTGATGTAATAAAATTTGTATTAATGGTCTGCCTGAGTCTGTACGAGACTACACCTGATTTACACGTCGTATATATCAGCCTCATCTCATTGGGTCATCGGGATGTTTATTGTTTTTAATTTGAATAATTTCTACATACACACATAAGGAATTTAAAAAAAATATGCATAGTTACGTAAGTGCGTTTGTATAACTTTTCATTCGTATGCATTATGCTAGGTGCGCCCTTACGATTTATTTGCGCGACAGGAAAACGCAAAAAATAAACCTTGCCGTTTTCAAAATTAAAGTGCGGACCAATTTAATTTAAAACTATTAGGTTCATTTTTTGCGATTTTCCTCTCCCGCGACGAAATCGCATTTGGGAGCCTTGCTCCCTTTTGCGACTTAAAGGGAGAGATTTAAAGTCAACAAATATGACTGATGCGGAATGATTGGCAAGGCAGAGATGTACAATAGACCCCAAAAAAGCATAAAATTCTCTAAATTTATGGTTTAAACTAAAGCTATATTTTTTATAAGTTAAGATTTATCTCAGAAAATCAAATCAGAATTTATACGGTTATTAATAAGTAGATTTACATTATCTTCTGATTTCCTTCCAACCTGATATTTTTCTGCTTAATCATTTCACCATTACATGAATTCTAAATTACTTAGAAAAATATGTTTCTTGCTTCCAACCAACCTTCATATCGCTTTTGTGTAACATTACTGTAATGATTAATGCATATTTTTGTGTTATGTACACCGTTTTACAACGTATATAACCTCCAAAATAAATAAATACAGACTGTATTTTTAACGTGGACTACATTGCTGAATTTCAGCTAGTGCTTAAATTATTATTAGAACAGCTGCCTGATGATTATATAAGTAGTATTTATTAAATAAAAATCACCTTGGTTTCTTTTTCTGTTAATTTATTAATAAATAAAAATTCGTTTATTCTATTTAACTAACAATTTTGTCCTTCGTTTCATGTAATTCGTGTTAAGACCTTTTTAATAATAAAATCATCATTATTTTTCTAATTATAACTTCATCATTTATTTTTTAACCTTGTGTCTTAATTTATTTTGTCTACTTTATTGTTTTAAATTTACACCAACGTTTAAAAATTTAAAATTGTGTAATGTGTTTCCTATTCTTTGAAACTGTTAGACTACAATAGAACATTTATAATTCAGATATCTAAATTCCGTAACGTTGAAAATTTAGATTTAATGCAGAAAAAAATTCTAGTAATTTAAAAATTTGGACAGAATAATTACTGGACTATCGAGACAGTTGCAAAAAATCCTTTTCATAATACAACGCGTCTCATGGCTGGTGGCAATTTTTTAAAAGACTTACCTTTGTCTTCTGGCAAAACCATTAGTGATTTTTTTATCTACTCTTTAAGGGGACTGGTTCACCGAAAACCGAAAAAATATCGATTTTTGTTTTATTACATTTATCTGTTGTTTAAAATTTCCTCTTTAAAATTGTGGTACTTTTATAACAATCGGACGGCTTTTATTATTGTACTTTTTCTGCAAGTGTCACCATAAATAATAAAAATAAAAGTAAAGCGAAATTTCTTAATTATTCTTATCTTTAAAGTGAAATTGCCGAAAATCTCATTTTCTGACATTAAGTTGCGCTTTACTCAGATCCTACTAGAGATATCAGTGTGAAATTTTTACAGTGTGTTCCTTACAGTAAGATGTCAGGTTTAACGTATCCAAGTGTAAAATTATTGTACAGATAATGAAGAAACACTTTTTTTAGTTGGGGAAATACAACCTGTTTAAAAAAAATCATAACTATTAAAATTATGCATAAAGCATAGAATGGATATTGTAAAATGTAGAGCGAATTTCATATTAAAAAACAGAAATATCTATATAAATTTGGTTTCCAAATTCCAACTTTGATTTCTTGACTTTCGGTTTTGGGCCACTTCCAGTTGAAACCAGAACTTTAAACCCAATGATTTCTGTATGTACTCTTTAAGAGGAATCGAATGACACTATCTTTGTTTCCAAATTTCGACTCTGATATCTTGACTTCCGGTTTTGGCCACTTTCGGTCAAAACCGAAACTTCAAACCCGATTAAGTCCCACTAACATTTTGTGTAAATTACAGATCCGAAAACCGTTTGTTGCTATTTCTCGTAGTTTCTAACATCTGGGTTTGCGGACGAACGGACTAAGGAAAATGATAAATGACAATTTTTAAAAACGCCTGCAATAAAAAATTAATGATAAACAAAATTAGACTTCTTTGAAAATATTAAAAATATGCTATATTTACAACAAGCAGTAAATATGTTGATTCAGTTTACCTCGTGTGCGAAGAAGTCAACTAATGAATACCTATTACATCATGCTGTTACAAAAATATGTCCCTATTCCAGTGTCTCTGAAGACTTGTACGCAGATTTAATAATAAGTCTGTCAGAAGGCGTAACTTCCATAATTTGATTGTCTTAATTTGAACTTAAAGCGAATGTAATTTTTTATTGGTTTTATTAAACTTCGTCGATGTTTAATCTAAGTCAATTGGAACATTACACAGCAAGTAAAGCAGTTAGTTATTAGTAGTAAAAATTTATTTTAAAAAGATTCAAAATCCTAAGAAATTTAAGAAAATGTTGCTTTACTGTATTATTTGTTTTGAAAAAAAATATTTTATATTGATTAGAAATGGTTGAGCACAAAAGGTTTTTTGCCCATAATGGCTTTTTTTATTGCAGTAACAGCTTGGTAAAAATTATTTGAACATAATAAAAACATAAAAATATTAAAATAACTTAATTGTCTTTCTTTGTTTTCAATTAAGATCCATTAAGGACTTATTCATAAGTATTGGTTATCGCACAAAAACGAAAGTCATGTTATTTGATTACAATCTCGATCGTCATTAACCTGCAGGATGAAGAAGTTTAATAATAGCCTAACAAGGTTCGTAAAAGGCACACAAGTAATTTTCTTTCTGAATTAAAGTGTTCTCTACATCTGTAAATTTTAGTCCATCAGCAAGACCTCGGTTTGAAAGATTTAGTCTTATTCCGTGATGGAGGGACTTATACTATACATTCATCCAGAATTTTTGTAGGTTACAAAATTTGAAAGTTGTGTTCAAAATCTAATTTACTTAATTTATTTTACTCTACACGAATATTAGGAAAGGAAAGTATTGTTTCCTTGTCAATTTTTCAAAATAGATTTTTCACCGGAAATGCAAGTGTTCAGGTCCTCGAACGCCAAAAAAATAATGTTTTCGCGATTAGTGTGTGTGTGTGTGCGTGTGCGCGCGCGCGCGTATGTGTGTGTATGTCTGTCTGTGTAAACAAAATATTAAAAGAACGGAATACCGTACGAAGTTAAAACGTAAGATTGCCACCTCAATATGCATGTTATGGCAAAAGTGTATATTATTAAAGTTATAGAAAATTAATAAATCTACAACTTTTATTTCAAACATTTATTTTTACAGAGCTTAGTTTAGCGTCAATTTGTGATTTTTGTGTATTTTTTTAGTCCAGGAAAGGTTGATTTTCATTTAGCGTCATTCACTCTAAACGTACTACGTTATAGTTTTTATTATTTAGATAGGCAAGGGAAAGTCGGGAGGGTGTTTCACACCAGATTTTTTGGGTTTAGAAATTCTCTTTGATACTTTTCATTTAATTCCTGGTCTGTCATTATGGTCTTTCACAACTAATTGTAATTTTTGTTTAAAGATTCCATCAGTCCAGTACAGTGTTTTGAATATAAAAAAACAAGGAACCCGTTAAAAAAATTTATTTTTTCAAACTTATCTAACTCGGCGTTTGTTTCTTTGCATTAAAATTCATAACAGGTTTCTCTTTTAATGCAACGTTATTGTTAGTTATTTCTGTTTCAATCTTTTTTTATCTTAGGGTTATATGTATACCTTCATGTTATTGTTTTATGATTTTATTATTGAATACTATATTGATGTATTGTTTACCCAAGAATAATAATTTAAACAATAGAACAGGAATAAACAAATTGTTTTGTTTTAAGTACTTAGCTTATTTTAAGTTTCTTTTATTCATTGTGTTTAAAATTGTGAATTTCATTATTTTATACCATTTATTAGTTTAATTCACGCTAAGAACTTTTTATTCTCTTTATGTCATAGGCCTTCTAGTCTGTTCCGGTATTAAAAATGTTTTATTTTCTTAAGAAACCTTTTTTCTATCCCTATTGTGTGTGTCTGTGTGTGTGTGTGTGTGTGTGTGTACGGAGTAAGTAATTGTGTGTAAGGTTGTAATCTGTTCAATCTGAGACTAATAAACAACCCCATTATGAGGATATATGTGTGAAGTGTATATGAAATGTAATCTTGTATAGACTCAGGCCGATCATTCCGGAGAGAGTGTGGTTAACGTGAACCCCAACCATCAAAGTACACCGGTAACCACTGTTTAGTACCTAAATCCGAATCCGTATAAATATATTTGATGATGATTTGATCCAACGAATGATGATTTGATCCAACGAAACTTCGTCTCCAAAATCAGCAGTTAAACAAGCTGATTTGCGATGACGACTTTACCACTATATAAACCCGTTAGCTTTCAAGAAACCTGTAATTAAAATAATAAACGATGGGAATAATAAATTACTCCCAGCGTTGTCTTCTGAAGCTTCTTGTGTCTTCTTTTTACTTCAGCCCTGTATCGCTGAACCTGTTTTTGAATTATATGCCCCTTCATTTTTTGATGAGCTGAATTCTTGTTGTTTACGTTATCAGCCGAAAGGCAAATTTGAACATCTAGAGACTTTACTAAGTAAAACGAGGAGTGACGTGGTTTACTATTGCCTTCCTTACTTGGAAATGTATGCTTATCATCATGCTAGGTCCTCTGAAAAGCACATATTTTCCACCCTGCAAATGACACTTTCACTTCACTCACCATAAGGTCTGGTTGTTTAATGAAATTCATTACTCTCATAGAAGATAACTCTGACTAGTGTCTTCTACCTCTTCTGTTCTTAAATGATTCAGTCATTTGTTTATGGCCATAACAGGCAGATAGAGTGTTAAATTATTTTAACTCGATCTGCTAGTTCCAGGGCTAGAATAAATAGTTTTGTATCTTATCACATGGTGAGCCAATTATATGCCTGAAGCAATTAAGAACAGAAGAGTAGAGGTGAAAATAACACTACTCAAAGTTATCTCCTCTGAGAGTAATGAATCTATTATTCAATTATAAAGACAAAGCGTGTTTTTTCGTGCAGGTTAATATCCAAAACTACTGAACGGATTTTCATGAAATTTTGACAGCATATTCGTATTTATATTCACAGCAACATTTTATTTTTAATTTTCAAATATGATAACCCTAAGAGCCCTAATGGAGATTGTTATAAAAAAGTCTGTGTACATGTGAGTACATATTGTTGTTGAAGTAGATGAAGGTGTTGATGAAAGTGAGAGACGTACGCGGAGAAAATTATCAAAACGTCGTTTTGTGTATAGGCTACGTGTGTGGGCACGGTGGGGGTATATAGTCGACTAGCAGCAGCACAAATTTCTGTTATATACTTATTTATAAAAAATTGATTATACGTGTTTCGCATGCGAAGCCGGGCGGGGTATTCTAGTTTCATTATCAAGCCAGACCCTGTGGTGAATGAAGTGAAGTTGTCATTTGCAGGGTGGAAATTCGATGCTTTCCAGAGGGCCTAGCTTCCTGATAAGCATACTTTCCTACTCAATAAGCATAAGTTTCCTAGTTTTACTTAGTAAAGCCGCTAGAGGTTCAAACCAGCATTTCGGTCTTCTGACCTAAATAAAAAAACCTATAAAAAGTTTGTATGATACTAAAATTTCTTGTGTAAATTTTTGAATTGAATTAGTTCTTAAATATTCCTATATTCGGTCTCTGTCAAATAAACTTTTATTTATTTATTAGCTCATCTTACACAGGATGTCACATTGTTTTTCATGTGAGACCTGGTTTTTATTTTAAATTCATGAATATGGTGTGATTGTTAGTTTTTGAGCCAACTATTTCTTATTGAAAAAAACCTTAAAAATTGTATGTATTATTTATCATTCTTTGTTGTTTTGTTATTAAATTAGCAATCATATAGTACAAAATAAAACACTAAAATGGAAACTGTGTAACTATGTACACCTAGTTATGTTATTGATGTATGTTAAAATAAAAACCTGTTCTTTAAATTATTGTTTTGGACCATAACATATTAATTACAATGACCTAAAATAGTTCCGTTTCATAAAAAACAAAATAAAAAATCGTAGATGGAGTAATGCCAAGAGAAAGAATTTTTATACTATGTAATTTAATTGCACCGCTGACCTGATTAAAGTGTATATGATAGTGTATAGACAGATTAAACTAGCAGTCCGATCTCGTTAGCTTCAATTTGCTATCGATATAATGTATAGGCTGTTTAATTTGTTTTTAAGTTCGTTTAGAATGTATGTAATTTACTGGAGTATGTATTGGAGTTAATCTCTTAAATATTTTATTAACTTCTCATTAGATTTTATTGTTATTAATCTCCATTTTTTAAATGCAGGCCATTAAACGTGAATGTACACTCGGGAGGAATAGAAACGAAAAATCTTTACGAAAAAATGTTTTTGAGTTGAAAATGTGAGTTTAAACCCTCATATACATTGATTTAGAAAGCTTAATGAAATATCTTAAGTAAGGTATTAAAAATTAAAGTTAAAAGTTCGAATTTGTCTTCCTCAGGTCCTCTTCGAACTTGGGAACCATTATCGTAATTTTTAACTTTGCTTGTTGCTTCTGGAATAGGTCTTCTGAGCTTTTGCTGTACCAGGTTTTCAGATTTTGCAGTCACAACACCAGTTTTCACATCTACAGGTCCTATTTTTACTTTCTTTTGCCATATATAAATATATAGGGAAGGAAAGTATTGTTTTAATTTTGATTTTTTAAAATCAAGTTTAAAAAATTATTATTAGTAAAATGAAGTCATTCTTTATTTTTTATTTCTAGGAAAGAAATTTTTGGGAAAGGTAGTTCTATTTTATTTTATAGTCAGGTGTAGTTACTTGAGGCACGAGTTTGCTTTTGTTTGCAACGAGGGGTAAAAGGGAAAACGCATCTGTGCGCATGCGCGACTGCTTTAATTTCAGTACAACAAACACAACAACTTATACTATACCCAGCGCATATACAATATATCGCGGAACCTTTTGTATGTTAACTGTACGTAAACAGAAATGTTAGTTTCTCGAAAACGTGGGAAGACTATTTACAGTGCTGAACGAAATCTAATATACAGTGTAATAAAATGGTGTGAAGTTGAAGCTTAACAAACATGCCTTTTCCTGCCTCTTAACGAAAGCCATGAGCGAGTGGATAACTACTGTGATGTTTCGCTTTCCAGAATTTGAAAAATAAAGAAGGAAATTAAAGACGTGAAGAAACTAATCTTCAACGGTTTTGTTAATACCTGGTAAAAAAGGAAACGGTTAGGTAGATACTAGTGAGACTGATAGTGAAGACGCCGGTGACAGCGATAGTGAAGAAGGCGATTCATTCGTAGAAAATTTTGTTCCAATGAAATAAGGTAGCTGGTAATTGCAATAAATCAAACATTTCTCGTCATATAATTAAGATATAGGCAATATTACAGGTCACATTTATTTCTTAGAAGGTTTATGTAGAAAATATTTTCTCGGAATAAACCACAGGTTACAAAATGTTATGTAGAAATTGCACGGTAGTGAAATGTACGAGTAGTGTCTCACTGTTGAGGTTGGCAGCACTATCAAATTTTCATTTCTCTCCTCACAGCCCATCCTTACGCATAGAAAATCTCGTGACTTCAGTATATATAAGTACTGGTACCGACCTACAATATTTAAATACCTATGTATTAAGGGTAAAGGATAACATCATCCCTTATCTTTACAGTTTTAAAAATGTTGACAAGTATTTACGGGTCAGTTATTAAAAAAAAGAACGTCACCTTCAATATCTGCTTAGAAAATTTTAGCAAACTTCAAAAAATTAAAGAGATCGTACCGTTTTTTATTAAATATTAGTTTCATTAGAAGGTGTGAAGCAGAAAGAGAGAGAGAGAGTGAGCAAGGGGTTGCTAGATTACAGTAAAATTAACACGGATTTAAATACTAGTGAAAAGATGTGCATTTTCTCTTTTAGCACATTATTTTTACTGTATTCCGTCGTATTTAAAGTAATACAATAATTGTGTATTACTATAGACGTGTTGTCTGTGCGTAATGTTACTAGTAACTGTCATTCGTACATGTTTATATACATTGGGGCTATAAATAGAGTGTCAGCGTGTAAACTGCTATATCCGGTGATACAGTTGAGAATATCACATGTAGTTAACGTGTAAATATAAACCATTTCAAAATTGTGGAGCTTGTGTTTGTTTAATTTTAGATTTCATTAAATATCCATTTTATGTTAAAAATCTATACCCTGTTAAAGGTATTGACAAACTCATCTTCGGCCCAAAAAGGCAGGTGAAATAAAAAATATTTCTGTTTCTTATCACATTGTCAGTCAATCAATTTAATAAATCATTTATGAACAGAAGAGGTAAAAGTATAAAAGGCACCAGTCAAGAGTTATCTCCTTTGAACGTAATGAATTTAATAATAAAGCCAGACCCTGTGGTGAATGAAGTGGTGTCATTTGCAGCGTGGAAAATATGTGCTTTTCAGATGGGCTGATAAGCATACTTTTCCACTCAGTGAGGAAGGCAAAGTAAACCACCTCACACTCCTCGTTTTACTTAGTAAAGCTCCTAGAGGTTCAAACCAGCCTTTCGGCTGATGATCTAAAAAACAAACAACTGTAGTTTGTGTATACAGTTTGTATAAGAAAACACTATCTGTTAGATATCCAGTTTACCTTGTTACTTTTAAATAATATATTTGATTATTATTGTTTGAAATCGAAATATATTAGTTAATTAGTTATACTAATAAATTATATTGGCCTCAAGCTTCACAAAAACAAACAGAGTTTCAAAACATAAATTGAAATCCATTTTATTTTTATTTTAAAAACCAACAACATTCTTTAACAATATGAGACATCTAACAAACTAAACTTTAATATATTTATACAGTGTTTAAGTCCTGTTAGCCAATTGTTAATGTCTGGTAATTTTTTTCTAAAAAAGGGAAATTTTGTTTTGTGACACGAAGTTTGTAGCCCTACTCAACCGGTATAGATGCGGTACTGTGAGTTGATTCTCCTTGAGCTGTGTAAAATTTTGTGCTGTTTCCGGTGGTTTTACGAACAGTAGGCTATGTCTTGTACCCTAGAACAACGGGTTTTCATTCTTAAACAATATTTTGCTACGAAATCATACGCGAGTGTAAAAGATACATTTCAAATTAAATTTGTTGGTGTTCCTCCACCAGAAAAAATATAAATTTTGTAGGCTAACAAACCGATTTTGAGAGCCAGGTAGTGTTTGCGACAGAAAACGTAGTGATCGACCAACTTTCTTGATCGATGACGTTTTAGAGAATGTAAAAACTAGATTGCTCAATTCTCCAAGGGAAAGTTTACGAAAACTTTCCTCGCAAGTTGGTTTGTCATAGCCAAGTGTTCAGAAAGCTGTTAAAAGATGTAATTGTATCCGTATAGCCTACGATTAGCCCAAGAGCTTTAGCCTCCAGGTTTAAACAAGCGATTGTTCTAGGGTAAAAGACATTTTGTTCGTGACACGACCGGAATTGGTACAAAATTTCACACAGCTCAAGAAGAATCATCTCACACTGCCGTATTTATACCGGTTGGATAGGGCTACCAACTTCGTGTCACAAAAAAAAATTTTCCTTTCTTAGAAAGAAATTATCAGACATTAACAATTGGGTAACATGACTAAAAAAATCACTCTGTAAAACTGTCCTTTAGTATTACTGTAAACACCAAATAATTATCCAATTAACTTTCAAAATAATTTTAATAAAAATGTCATATAAACAATTTATTTAAAAGGATCGTTATAAGCATCGTACATAGGTGAACTGTTACAACCTCCATTTGAATCCCCCTTGAAACCTTTGTCTTCTCTAAAGAAATCGAACGTAACATCGCTTTACAGTTAAACTAAATAGGCTATTGTACATACAATGATTGGCAATCGTCAAACCGTACAAATTTAGAATATTTTATCAATTTTCCTTATCCTAAACTACCTATCGTAGTTTAATAATGAAAAAGAAATTTTTAATCATTATAGTTCTTGGATATGAAATATTTATGTTACATTTACTGGAACTCTAATGGTTTTAGTAATTTTACCAAGCAAAAATGTGGGCGTAATACGGTTTAGTAGATAAACTAACTGATTAACTAGTTTATCTTCCTTTGTATAAGTTTTTAATTAGCTTTGAACAAAATCTGCATTGGTTTAGTTTACACAACAAACACTATGTAAACTTTGTTGCAATAAACAAACTTTGCAGAAACTGTGGTTTTAACCTACTACATTCGTATTGAATTAAAAATAATGTAGCTATAGTTTTATAAAACCATTTATTAAATTTGTTGTGTGTTTATGTCATCAGCCGAAAGGCTGGTTCGTGCCTTTAGAGACTTTACTAAGTGAAACGAAGAGTGAAGTGGTTTACAATTAAACCACCTTTTTGCCTTCCTTACTGAGTGGAAAAGTATGCTTTTCAGCATACCAGGCCCTCTGAAAAGCATCTACTTTCCACTCTATAAATGACACCTTCACTTCATTCACCGCAACGTCTGAGTGTATTATAAAATTCAATAGTCTCAGAGGAGAAAACTTTGAGTAGTGTCTTTTACATCTCTACCTCTTCTGTTCTTAAATGAATCAGTCATATAATTGGCTGATCATTATGATAAGAAACAGAACTATTTATTGTAGCCCTGAAAGAAGCTGATCGAACTCCACCTGGCGGTTTTGGATAATTATTAATTTAAAATTTTTATTTTTATTAGTAATACTTTTTTATTATTATCGTATAAAATTATTCCGTGCCTGTGTATTGTTTTTGGTTAACCGGGATTCCAGTGTAGCTTAATAGATAGTTAAACTATTTAGTTTCTAATTACATTCAATTGTCAACGTTGCTTTTAAAAATCAAATTATTAAATAATAGACTATAAAATAAAATAAATAAAATCTGTATTCAAATTAAATTTAAAAATATTTCTATTTGTTTTACCTTTCTAGATGATAGACGCATTCATTGTAATAAATGCTTTTAGCTTGAGGCTAAAGACCTTCATAAAGGCTTTCCTTCTGTAGACTGAAGTAGCACTCATCCATATCATGATAATTGGTGTTAGGTCGTTCGTTCTTTCTTTAGTTCATGGTAGTTGATGTGTTTTCTTGTAACTTCCTCAATGTATTATAAAAATAAGATATAAAAAAGAGGTCAGTCACACTAACCAAACCGTGTTATGTAATACATCTTGTACACAAACTAACCTAATATGTTTTTGGACCTTGAAAATTTTTTTAATGGTTAGTTTTTCTAATAGATTTTCATAACTCACGTATTCTGGTGGTTTCTTATAAACGTTTAATAGAGATGTACTACTATCAGTAAGTTATACTCTGAATTAATATATATTACTAAAGTTCACGTATGTACCTGAAAACTTACTTCAAATTAATCAATAACTTTATGTCCTACATTTTTTATGCTCTACAAGATAGGGTAGGCGCCACGACTGCTGAAATTCTTGGAAAGGCTGTTTTTTCGTAAAAATATTGTTTTTTTTAGATTGTGACTTAAATATGCATTTCAGCGCAAAAATGTACATATTAAAGTTGTAGAGAATTTAAAAATCTACAAATTTTATTTTAAACATTTCTTTGTATTCTTGTATTTTGTATGACGAAAACGTGTAAAAAATCGATTTTTTAAAGATTTTAGCCTTAGTATGCATTTTACGACAAAAAAGCATATGATCAAATTTATAGGAAATTGAAAGATCTACAATTTTTATTTAAAACATTTTTCTCTACAGAGCCTAGTTTAGCGTGAAGGTGTGATTTTCCGTATTTTTAAACCAAACTGAAATTGATTTTCATTTTGCGTCTTTCACTAATGATTAAAATAAAGTTATGTTTTTTGAGGTAAGTTTTTTGTGTATTTCTAATGTTTTTTTACTAATGTTAGGTTATATTGTTTATTATTTGCATTGGCAAGAGAAAGTCGTTTGAGTGTTTCACACCAGATTTTGTAAATAAACTACATTAAGAGGTGTTAACTTATTCTAAATATTTCATCTTCGGTTAATTTATTGTAAATATTTTAATAAGAAAGTTAAGTTTGTGTGAATGAAAACGTAGAGTAATGAATGAAAATTTCTATCTGAGTTACTAATAATTTTCATTGATAAGAATTCAGTTAAGCAGGAAGTATTATGCCCATAAAAACCAGATGGAGTGTTAGATTATTTGCACTCGATCTGCTAATTTCAGGGCTACAACAAGTAGTTAGTTTTCTTATTAGATGGTCGGCCAATTATATGACTGAAGCATTTACGATTAGAAGATGTAGAGGTGTAAAAGACACTGGTCAGAGTTATCTGCTCTGAGAGTAATGAATTTCATTATACAGACCCTGTGGTGAATGAAGTGAAGATGTCATTTGCAGGGTGGAAAGTAGATGTTTTTCAAAGGGCATGCTGATAAGCATACTTTTCCACTCGGTGAAGAAGGCAAGGGTAAACGGTAAACCACCTCACTCCTCGTTTTACTTAGTAAAACCTCTAGAGGTTCAAATCAGCTTTTTGGCTGATGACCTAACAACAACAGGAAGTGTTTTATCTTTAAATTTTAAGTTATTTGATTATGAATAAAATAACCTAAAACAATGAATGTTAATTTATTTTTAACTTGTACAATATATGCAATCAACCTCAACTGAACATTGAAAATAGATTTACTACGTAATTAAATCATATCTAAGGAAATGCAAAACCATTAGTAACCATTATCGTTATCAAAGTATGGAGGAAAAATATTTGAAATATTTTGTAGTACGTTCAGGATATAGTGTTTTATAAATTACATCTAGTATATTAAAACCCTGAAGAGGGCGGCCTCCTTAGCTTAGTGTTTAGTGCGCTAGCCCTACATCGCGGAGGTCCCGGGTTCGATTCCCGTCTTGGAAATTTTTGCAAGTCAAAACTAAGTGTTATTCTAGTTACATAACCCACCGTAGTCGCTAATAACCAAGTAATTTATTTGATTAAAAACAAACTAAAAAAACTCCTGAAGAAAAGTCATTATAAATAAAAAAATACAGAGTTCATTTTGTAATTTACCGTATTATCGTCAACATTGTAAGGGACTCATTTAAGTTTGAGTCATTTTGATGATGTGAAAAAGCTGGTTTGGTTATAAACCAAAGCTGGCTGGATCCATGGATTTCAAGTTATTAGTTAAGTACGATGAGAATAAGATAAGAAGAAGAACTATGAAAGAAGTATATGGAAACATCTTACCAGAAGAACGGATAGGCTAGTGGGGCATATCTTAAGACATTCAGATATTGCTCTAGTATTAATAATGCCGGGTAATTTTGAGGGAGTGAGTTGTAGAGGGGCAAAGGTTAGAATATTGAAAGCAAATGACAAAAGATGTATGTAGGTATGTAGATATGAAACTACTTGCGCAAACTAGAACAGCTTGGAGAACTGCATCAAACCAATCGAAAGCTGATGCCAAAAAAATTACGATAATGACTGAGCCAATGAAGAAACTAAAATAACTCCTGAATCAATTTTTTTTAAATCAGTATAAGTTATCGTTTAATTATCGTTTTGTCAGAATGCAACTTTTTCGGAATAATTTCTGCACATATAACCTACCTGGTTTTCTGTAAATCCATCTAAAGACCTAAAGAAATTCATCTAAACCTACGGTTTTAGGTATTACTTAGCTGTTTGGCAAATTCTAAAACTAATGTGCTTCTGGTTTTAAACTGGCACAGTTATAATTTTCGCATAAATAAAGTAAAAATAAAAAAAAAACTTCGAACCATCATATGCGTACAAACCGTTTAGAACTTAACCTCTACCTGAAGCTAGTTAGTTAACCCTCGATCAAAATTGAACCTCCTTTTCAAAATTGTAATTTACCCTTTTTCAGATCAATCTGGACTTACGGTGTTTTGCTCTTTGGAGCAGCGGAATGATATTTAGATGAAAAGTCGATCCAAACTTACTGTCGAAATTCTTAAGACTTGCTTCTGGCGCTCATTTTTATGTAAGCAATTAAACCCTCCACGACGATTTCAAAATTCTGACAATAAAGGAACTAACTGCGTCCTTTTATAGAAAATTTCGCGAACAACTAGGTAACCATCCAAACCATCTAGCTTTGGACCTAACTACAAGTAACTCCCCAACTTCTTCTTCTCTCGATTCCGTCCCCTATCGGAGGTTGGAAATCATCATAATGATCTGGATTCGGTCGACCACGGCTCTAAACAGCTTCGCCGACTACACCCGTAACATTCCCTCAGATTTTGCAGCCAGGAAAGTATTCTACGCCCAACACTTCTTTTTCTCTTAATCTTTCTTAGAAAAGTAAGCCTCAGTAATGAGTACTTATCTCCTGTCGTAACATGGCAGAGATACTCCAATTGTCTTCTCTTTATAATCCTCACGAGTTCACACTCCTTATCCATTCTCAACAATAAATCCACATTTATTATTGTCCCATCCATGACACTCTTTATATTCTCCTATAGCACTACATCTCAAATGCCTCAATATTTCTGATGTTTCCCTGTTTAAGAGTCCATGACTCCACACCTCTTCTCGCAACTTCCCAACTGTACGACCTCTAAGGCAAAAATGGAGCAGAGATCTTGTGGTCTGAATAATGGACAACACCCTTAGCTCTAAACGGAGAATGTTCTTTTCGGTACCTATTCTCCTAATGTAAAATTCTCCACCACCCGTTAATATTACGTACGGAAATTGTGCAGCCGTTGTACAGTACCGTAATAACACTTTTTTTTATCCTAGGCGGCGAGAAAAACTTATGTTCGCTCCCTCACGATGGGGAAGTAGTGTTTGACTCAATTGAGGCGTCCTCGTCCAGCCCCGAGGAGGCCGCAACCGCCTACCAACCAAAAACCCGCCGCCTAGCCACTTGATCCGACATCAGCAAAGAATCCTCCACCTCCTTAGAGCTTTTTATATAATACTACAAGCAAAATGTCGGGTTAAAAAATTTACATACTGTCAGCGGGGCGTGGAAGAGAATCGTAGCCTAATTCCCCTCTCTCTGTCACTGACCTATACTCACTCTTTCACTTTCATTCACCTCTTTCATCACCAACTCAGGAATTTATTGTGCCTACCTTCTGAGATCGGGACAGGGTTAATTTATACTGTGGGAGAGGGCGATTCCGCTGATCTCCAGATGTCTCCTCCCTCCGCGATCTCCCGAGCATCCTCTCCGGAAAATGAGCGACCAACTTCCAGTCCTCCTCATCCCGCAGCATTGCTGCCCCTACTCTCTCTGGGATCCACTGTACAACGTCTATATTTTCAGATATCTCCATTCTGTCGAGGCCAAAATTGGGACATCTTTCAAAAATATGCACAATGGACTCCTCCTCTCCACTGTCGCACAGTCGACATTTCGGCACTTCATTAAGTTTGAACGTCGTCAAATATGCCCCAAAGTAACCATGCCTTGTTAGCAACTGCGTTAGTTCGTGGGTGGTATCACCAAATGTACTCTTTATCCACACTTCGACATTCGGAATGAACCTCCTTGCCCACTTCCCGACCCAAGCTTCGCTCCATCTACTTTGCCACCTGCTGAGTAATCGATTCCAACATTTCTCTTTATCAGCACCAGCTTGCTGCTCTTCCCTCCCGCACGCCACTAGATCCCATGGAGGCAGCCCGAAATTACCAGGACTGCCTCCGTAGATACAGTTCTGTACACTACATATTTTTAGAGCCAGTTTCCGCTGCGTCCTTAGAAGCCTACCTCGCCGTAATAAATATTAACGACAGAAAAATTACTATGGAGTTGTCTAAGTCCAGCATAAAAAAATTAGCCTCCCAATTCTATCTTAACTATCATAATTTTTTGGAAAGAATATGTATGGGTTACTATTGTGAACAAATATGGAAATAAAGTTTATTATTATTATAACTCGGTAGGCCTACTACTGGGGTTAATAAATAAATGTCAGTAACCTACAGTAGTTATATAATACCTAAGTTATTTATTACGCATTTAAGATAAATTTATGTAGGTTATTTCTGATAGGGTTATGTTTAGTAAAGAATTAATCCGTATAAGATTACTAGGTAATTCTTTAGAATATTGATAACAGGTAGCCTAATTTAAAAATGATATAAATAGTAGGCCTACACTTTAAAAAAAAAATATTTTTCGTTTCATTTGTTTATTTACTTGATTTGAAATCGTTGTAACGCTTTAATTTTTTCTTTTTACAGTTTTATCTTCATCCACCAAATCAAAACAAATGAAAATAAAAATAAGAAATTTAATATTCTCATGATCAAATTTCGTCGACGTGTTTTATTTAAAGTAGGTACAAAATTGTGAGGTAAAATTTGTAATTTATTGTACAATTTTCTTTTTATATATTTTGTAATATATTTAAGTAATTATTTATTAGGTATTTGATATTTTTTATTTGAAGATCATTTTTTTTGTCATCAGTCTCTCGACTGGTTTGATGCAGTTCTCTAAACTGATCTATCTTGTTTCAAATCTACAGGCCTGTAACACCCTACATATTTTTTAATTTTCTTTATATATTCTAAACTTTGCCTCCCCCTACAATTCATTCCCTCAGTAATACCCTCCATTATTGATAGATCAATACTTGTATGTCTTAAGATATGCCCCACTAGCGTATCCCTTCTTCTGGTAAGATGCTTCCATATATTCTTTTTTCATCCACTCGCCTAAGAACCTCTAAATTACTTATTTAGTCCACCCACTAAATCTTTAACATTATAAAACACCACATTTCAAAAGCTTCCATCCTCTTAATTTCTACAGCCCCTATCACCCACATTTCACTCCAAACATAGTGTTTTAAGAAATTTTTCCTAATCTGTAAATCAGTGTTTGTTGTCAGTAAGCTGTTTTCATTTCAAAGCTTTTATAGCTTTAGCAATTCTACTTTTGATATCACTTGTGCTTCTACCATCCTTTTTTATTTTACTACCTAGATAGCAGAATTTTCCCAGCTTCCTGTGTTTTCGTTACCTACTATTAAATTTTCCATCTCTTCTAAACCACTCTTGCTGCTGCACAACACTTTCGTTTTGTTCTTATTCATTTTCATGAAGTAATCTTTTCTCATGATTTCATCCATTCCATTTTAAATATCCTCTAGTTCTTTGTTTGTCTCTTATAATAATATTATATCATCGGCGAATCTCAGCATTTTTATTGTTTCTCCTTGAATTTTTATTCCTGTGTCAATTTCTTCCTTCTCTTCATTTATAAAAAGATTTAGGCTTATAAAAAAGATCTTCACTTCTTTACTATTTACACCGTCACTTCATTTATAAAAAGAAAAGACGTAATGTAAGAAGACTTCATGATGAAAATGTAAAAAAATATGGAAAATTCCATTAATTTTTTATTGGATGCACATTATTAAACATAAGCCTAAACAGAAAAAACAACCAAAAAACAGTAACAGTTTTTTTTTCATTTTTGGATTAATGTATATTTGTTTTGGGATTATGTATGCCTACATAATAAGTCTTGGCTTGTGCGTAGTATTGAGGTAAATAGAAAGATAAAAAATGCCATATCTTATTGGGAATCGAACTTGGAACATCAGGCATACAAGCCTGTTGTGACCACTATTCCAAAGGGCCGGTACGATTATTATAACTTTGTGTGAAACGTTCTTATAATAAGCTTAAAATTAACTTTGCCAATTGTGTGCCTGGTTGACAATAACTTTTCGATTGTTATCATGGTTCCTGTTAGTATAAAGTTAATATAGATTTACTGTGTATGCTCAAAATAATAAGTTAGTTAGATGTATCGTAAGTCAATCTTTCAACTTTTCAAATCATTGAGAACAAGTCAAAGTTTGCTATCTTCTATGATGTATCGATATTCCCAGAATACAAAGCTTTATTGATGAATCGGTTAAACTTACCTCGATTACTCGAATCGTCAATTATTTCAAAAGCCGATTATTTGAATACCTAGTTTATATGTTTCTCCTGAAGAGAAACATGGTTTACTTGTGGGTAGAAACAATCGAAGTGCGTTAAAAATATATCGTGATAACTTTTCAAAATCATATCAGAAAGAGTTGAAGATTTGATATTATTAGATTACTGCGAAAAAGTCACTGTGACCACGATTTAGCCAAAATATAACTTTCACTTTTTCCTTTAAGCCAATGAGATCTGCCTTCTTCCTTGGCTTTTTTTCAAAGAATCCTCATAGTTTCAGACCTTTGTTTCCTTCATCAGAAATTACTCCAGGAGCTGATGCTTGATTACTTGTAGGAATTAATCTAAGAATTCGATGTAATATATTATCAATTTTTAATTTTTCTATAAGGCCGTTAAAGTAACTTAAGATATTTCTGGAAGCTTGTAATGAAATGAATGAAACGCAAATTGAAATGAAAATAAATTGATTTAATGAAATGGAAACTTGAAATTAAATAAATTGACACAGAAAATGAATTGTAAAATTTATCGAATTGTTCTTATTTATTGATGATACTATGTTATAAAACTAAGTATTTTAAATGAATTATTAAAATATATAATTATTTATTGCAATATCAAATTGAATGTTAACATTTATCTAGCTACGAGCAAAAAATTAATAATATTTTTTAGTGTCTAATTGAATTATCCTCGGAGTCTTCCTCTTTTTGCTTCTTCTCCATCCATTAACCGGGAATCAAATGGGGTGACGAGTCATTGTTGCAATTGGTTTTGTAGTCTCGAATAAATTTTCTTTAAATCTATTCTTCATATCTTAAAATAATCAAATTTATTTTGTTTGGTTCCATAATTAATTAGATTCTTGATTCTTTAATATTTTCCTTTACTTATTTTCTTGTTATTTCAAATTATTTAATTAAAACTATACTATCTTTTGTTTTTTTTTGTTTAAATTTGAGATAGGCCTATTTGGTTTCTGGAATTAATTTATTTAAATATATTATTTTCTTCTTATAATTCATTTTGATACATTTAATTACTGTTTAGAATATTTAAGGTTAAATTAGAAATTGTTTAATTTTGATTATTATTTACGATTTTTTTTAAATTACTTCTTGAGTTAACAACAATTGGCTAATTGAATTAGATTATCGATCAGCGACGTACTGGAACATAGATTGCTAATCTACAAGCTATTTCGCGTAGATTGATTATTAGATATATTTTCAGTTAATTAAGACTTTGTGGTTTTAAAATGAAGTTTCGAATAATAGCATGATGTCCCATGACCTCCAACAAGCGTTTATTCCTTTATTTAGGTATTAAAAAGAGAGGTCATTCTAGGAAACTGTTGATTCAGAATTTAGGAGACTGTAGAATCCAAAGATCTCAAGAAAACATTTTAAGAAAGCGTCAATGGGTTTTAGAGTTTTGAAAATGGGGTAGTCAGTAAAACATCTAAAAACACAGGTAGAGCAGAGTACGAGATAAATGGGAAAAACTGTTTTCAGATTTCCAGTTCCCCTGTATGGAAACCACGTGTGACTTCTCATATAAAACCAAGTGTATTATCTCACGTATAACGTGGTAGTACTTGATCTTTCAATTATATTCCTTCTGTTCATTATTCATCCAAATATCAAATAATTGACAACTTATTCAACTCTGGTAAATTAGAATAGCTAATACAAAATATTTTGAAAACATATTATTGGGTTATAATTTGGCTAGTTTGGTTAAAACTCAATATTCCCCCTAACTATACTGTTTATTTGATATGCGGTTTAATTGTACATGAATATAGATAGGTTGTTCTTTACAGTTCTATTTTTAGTATAGCCTAATTTTATATTCGTGTTGTCAACCCTGCATCAGTAATCAGAGGATTAGGTTAAAAATAAATTACCAACAGATCTTTTTTCCATTTGTTTTATTCTTAGTACATTTAACATATGGTGTCAAGTTTTACGTCAGTAATCATTTGGTAAACTAGCTTATAAATAAATTACAATGTGAAAGTACATTAGAATAGAAATATGTTCTGTTTGTATAGAAGTGCAAAGGTCTTTTTTATGTTGACGTAACTGATATAGTAACATGTTTGTAAACGTTAACTGTAACTCAATCCAATGTTTAGAAACTGTTACCTAAAAATATTCAACAATTCCCGTAAGACGAAGCTCACTTCAAAAAAATATTGGTTAATCTTCGGTACATTTCTGTAACAATATATTTTACGCATTCTTTACTGAAAGATAAATCTTAATAGTTTCTAAATATCAAAAAAATGTGATGTGAAACACTCACACACAACTTTGTCTTCCCAATTTAACAATGAATGCATGACTTTGATTTTGATGAGAAAAATATAGGGAATTACAAATTGATACCAAACTAAGCTCTGCAGAAAACCTGCTGGGAATAAAAGGGGAAGATTTTTAACTTTCTATAATTTTGATTACCGTACGTTCAATTTTGCCCTAAAATAGGATACATATTCAGGTAGTAGGCCTAATCTTTAAAAAAATTATTTACTAGGAGAGCACAACATCTACCCCTTACTGGTGTAACCAGATATACCTCTTACCGTATCTTGTAGAAAAGAAAATAATGTAGTAAATGAGGCGATTTTATACAAAATCGTCGCAGCCTTTTAAGAAAATCGTAAAACATGAAAAAAATGAACGAATAAACTGCTAACATCAGTTAACCGATTTTGATAAAAAATATTCGTGGGGCTTCCCCTCATGGTGCCTAACTTAAGTTTTAAGTTTTAACTTCATACGAATTTCCGTTTTTGAGATGTTTTATTCACACACAGATCAATAGGTAAATAGGCTACATATGTTTGGGTTCAGGGGACCTGAAAACTTGTATTTCCGGTGAAACTAAAGGTTTAAAAAAAAGTACAAAATTGGGCTCGTATAGTGGAGAGATGACTTAATTTTAGTGTGAGGTGAAGTGAGGAACAGGAAAGCTTGTCCTATCTTTTGACAAGCTTTCCTGTTCCCCACTTCGTCACACTCTAGCATTCCAAGTCATCTCTCCGCTATACTTTTTGAAATTATCACCTTGACGATTGAGGCATTTGTCGTATCTGTGGACAAGCTTTCCTTTTCCCCACTTCGTTTCACACTAGCATTCAAGTCATCTCTGTACTATACTTTTCGATATTATCACCTTGACGATTGTGGCATTTGCCTTATCTATGGACAAGCTTTCCTGTTCCCCACATCATCTCATACTTGCATTCAAGTCATCTCTCCACTATGGCTAATAAAGCTACACACCTTCTTCGTTTTCAAGGAAACCCATAAGCACCACGTTTTATTGAAACGTATAATCTCTTATGTGTGTACGTTGCTGTCTGTTCAGTTGAGAACAGTAAGCAACCCTATGATCCAATGAGATGAGGATGATATGTATGACGTGTAAATGAGGTCTTGTACAGGCTCAGTCGACCATGCCTGAGAGAGTATGGTTAATTGAATCACAACCATCAAAGTACACCGGCAACCACTATCTATTATTCAAATTCGTATAAAAGTAGCTACTTTTACTAGAATTTTAACCAGGAATCTTCATCTCTGAAAATCAGCTGTTAAACAGCGGATTCGCGGCTACGAATATACCTTTAGACCAATCCGGTGGGTTTTATTAAAACTGGCGCTATTGTTTAATTAAATTGATGAATTTTATTTTAGCGATGATGAAAATAATATAATAATGGCCAATCATCGTATTGATTTTTTTGTTAGAATTGGCTGAATTTTGTGTTTAAAACGTTTCATTATTTCATGGTTTGCCCGCCACAGGCAGGTGGAGTGTCAAATTATTTACACTCAATATGTTAGTTGAAGGGCTAAAATAAATAGTTCTGTTTCATATCACATGGTCAGCCAATTAAATGACTGAATCATTTAAGAACAGAAGAGGCAAAGATGTAATAGACACTAATCAGAGTTATCTCCTCTGAAAGAAATGAATTTTATTATACAGCCAGACCCTGTGGTGAATGAAGTGAAAGTGTCATTTGCTGAGTGAAAAATATGTGCCTTTCAGTGAGCCCGGCATGCTGATAACCGTACTTTTTCTTTCAGTAAGGAAGGCATGGTAAACCACCTCACTCCTCGTTTTGCTTAGTAAAACCTCTACAGGTTCAAACCAGCCTTTTGGCTGATGTCCTAAACAACAATTTCATGGTACAGAGATAACTAAAAGATCAGAATCTCGCCGAGAGAAACTGTTTTGATTTATTGAACGTCCGAGAACTAACAGAATTGTATATTGTAGTTCACTAGAATGAAATTCCTTTATATAAAACAGCACCATATGTTTCTATTATGGGGTGTGTGGTATAGGGTACACTTATGGAGCAGGTTATCAAACGAGCACGTGCCTCTCACCAGGCTTCCCAACCTCCCCTCAAAGTTTTACCCCCTCATTATACTGAATATAACAACCCTCTTTCCTGGCGCACACCCCAAATAAAGTATACCTCTATTCTACAGTAATATAAACTACCCTCACCCCTATATGTATTAATAATAACAACAACTTTACTATCCCCTTACGTTTTCAAGGTCATCGTGAAGGTAGCTCATTGCTGCTTGCAATTGCTTGTCAACGAATGCTGTATACAATGGAATTACTGTCTCGTAATTTCCATTGATTTATTGGAACAGATTCCAGTGTTTATGTATCTATTTTGTGAATAATTTATTTATTTACAAATTTACACATTGGAACGCTTTGTAAACATACTGTTGTTTAGGATCATCTGCCAAAAGGCTGATTTGAACTGTTAGAGGCTTCACTTAGTAAAAACGAGGAGTGAGGTTGTCCTCGTTGAAAGAGTATGCTTATCAGATTGGCTTCTAAAAAGCATTTACTTTTCATCCTGCAAATGACACCTTAACTTCATTCACCATAGGGTCTAGTTGTGTATTGAAATTCATTACTCTCAGAGGAGATAACTCTGACTAGTGTCTTTTACAACTCTGCCTCTTCTGTTCTTAAATAGTTCAGTCATATAATTGGCTGACTATGTGATAAGAAACAGAACTATTTTTTGTAACCCTGGAACCAACCGATCGAGTGCAAATAATTTAACACTCCACCTGCCCTTTAAGGGAAAATTCTAGTTCAATTCTAGAAAATTCAAGTTCTATTCCTCATTAACTCAATATCTGAAGAAAAACCTGAGTTTGTAATTTAAGACCTTACCCTGGAATCGATCCCGTACCTGCTACTTAATAAGCTAGCGTGTTAACTAGTACGCCCCGGGAATGGCCCGGGGGTGGCCGGACTAAAATTTTATGTCGTAATTTAACCTTTTATTATACTAATGACTGGTATTGTTATCCGAAACAATATTATCACTCACCAATTAATAAAAGATTGTTTTTTTTGACAGTAAGTAAAAACTACTACGGCCGACTTCATCAATGAAGATACAATCATAGTAAATGGTACCACCTTATTTGCTTCTTATTCGTTAAGTTGAAATCTTTTTATGTTTCGCCTTGATGACGTCATTGTTGTTATAGAAAAATGGTAAAGCTGAAAGATGCTGCTTCTAGAGAAATGTAATTAGAATACGAATTATATAAATATATTTATCAAGAAGCGAGGGAAAACGATAAAATAAGATAGGTATTTCTGTTGGGACAGAAAAGGGAAAATACCTTCAACCTCCGCCCGCCTTTCTCTTCTGAAGGTAGGATTCTATCACCTGGCGATGTTGCCCTTCTCTTTATTTTTTGTTTTCATTGTTACATATTTTATCTTTTATCTTTGTTTAGGCCTACTTCTAAGAATCATTTAACCGTCCCGTTAATGTGGCCTACATGGCCCTTAAGTCAAATAATGCAATACATTTGTAGACCTATTTTCTGTCAATAATTATTTTCTAATTAACAATTTTGGGGGATTGATGTTAAAATTCTATCATTGAAATCACAAATTATGATTTCGGAATACCAACGATAGATCTTGATAAAACTTGATTGCTCAGTTTTTTTTGTTAGATACATAACTTTCCCATAACAGGCAGGTGGAGTGATAATTCTTTTATGTAAAAAAACCATTCGAAAAAAAAATTTGTTTACGAAGATATCAGGACTAAAGGCCATTAAAACTAGAAATGAAAATTTTATTTTACTTTTAAGGAAAACTTAAAAAGATAATTACTGATTTTTTGATGGATGTATTAAACATTATTATTTTATAGAAAAATGTTGTTGTTGTTTAGGTCATCAGCCGAAAAGCTGGTTTGAACCTCTAGAGGCTTTACTAAGTAAAACGAGGAGTGAGGTGGTTTACAATTGCCTTCCTCACTGAGTGGAAAAGTACGCTTATCAGCATGCCGGGCCCTCTGAAAAGCACAAATTTTCCACTCTGCAAATGACACCTTCACTTCGTTCATAACAGGGTCTGGCTGTATAATGAAATTCATTACTTTCGGAGGAGATAACTCTGATTAGTGTCTTTTACACCTCTACCTCTTCTGTTCTTAATTGATTCAGTCATTTAATTGGCTGACCATGCTATAAGAAACAGAACTATTTATTTTAGCCCATCAACTAACAGATTGGGTGTAAATAATTTGACACTCCACCTGTCTGTTATGGGCAGAGAAAAAAAGTTATCGTACTTGTAAATTTAGATTAATTTTTTAAGGAAAATATAAAGACAGTTTGTTATAAGTGTACTGGTAGATCACTTCTTTAGTCAAAACAAATGCAGTAATATAAATATAATCAGATATACAGTATTATAAAAACAAAATACATAATATTAATCGTAAATTTTATAAATTGATATACTGGTATTATAATTGAAGTAATAAAAATCACATTAAATTTAATTGATTTCATGATAAAATTAACGAAAAATGTAATAAAGTTGAAATAACTTATTTATATTTATGATTATTATTGTTACATCATTATGCTGGTGTAAGATTTTATTACTGTTTTTATGTCTGGTTAATGTTATGAGAAATTCTTTGTTTACATCTTTCTCCGGCGGGTGGTCTGTTAAGTTTGTGACCTTGAAATAAGGACACGTGGTTTTTTTTATCTAACCGCCGTAGCTGTTGGTAAAACTTGTATTATGGTATTTACAGTAGTAGTATATTACTTCTTTGTTGCTGTATTATAAAGTTACAAAATTTACTTCTTTATTTTGTTGTACTTAACATTATCATCTTTGGTCACATTCTTCTTACCACAGTCAATATGGTTCATTTTCATGCCTTTTTAGGAAAAAAATCATATACTATTGAAATGTGGCCCACATACTTCTAATGCCACTTTTAATTGTCCATAACAGGGAAGGGGTTTGTTAAATTATTTGCACTCGATCTTATATTTCCATGGCTACAAAAAATAGTTCTGTTTTTTATCATATGGTCAGCCAATTATATGACTGAAGCATTTAAGAACAGAAGAGGCAGAGGTGTAAAATATTCTAGTGACAGTTAACTCCTCTAAGAGTAATCAACAAACCAGATCCTACAGTGATATGACTGTAAAGTGAAGGTGAAGGTGTTATTTGCAGGGTGGAACGTAGATGCTTTTCAGAGAGCCTGGCATGCTGATAAGGATACTTTTCTTTTCAGTGAGGAAGGCATGGTAAATCACCTCACTCCTCGTTTTACTTTGTAAAGCCTCTTAAGGTTCAAACCAGCTTTCGTGAAAGTGTTATTTGCAGGGTGGAACGTAGATACTTTTCAGAGGGGCTGGCATGTTAATAAGGATACTTTTTCACTGAGTGAGGAAGGCATGGTAAACCACCTCAATCATCGTTTTACTTAATAAAGCCTCTATATATTCAAACCAGCCTTTCGGCTGATGACCTAAACAACAAATTCTAGTTATAAAAAAAATTGTATGATTTATGTGATTTTGGAAGGTTTACATAACTTATACAGAAACCGGATCTGACGTAATTTATTGGTATCTGTCCCGAAAATAATTTTGCAAAAGAAAAGAATGTAGGATGTTGTTCTGTAAACCGGTATTGTTCCTCAATATTTATCTATTCTTTTTTTTATATTTCGTTTTCGAAAAATGGTTAGAGTATTTTCAAAATTAATTAATTAAATTTTAGTTAATAAATGTATTTAACAAAATTATATTTATTTTTAAAAATTGGTTAAAAATTAACTTGTGGATTACATAATAATTCTTTTTACAAGAGTATAATGGGGCTTGAATCAGGAAGAAACCAGGAAAATTTTTCATCAACTCTTAAATTAAAATTTAAATAATTTATAGATTAATCTAGTAATCAGTGTTCTGAAATTGATATTTAATACATTTTTTAAGAAGTAATTAGTCCGTTTATATCGATAAACATATCGGGTGTTGTAAAATTCTATGAAGTCTAAAGAATTATATGGTCATTATAACTATTATATACATACAAAAATTTGTCTTTGTTGTACAAAAATTTTCATTTGGAATTATAAATGAATTATGTATAAAAAAATATTGACTGTAATGAAATTTGATTTCCATAAAAAGAAATGAATTTTTATGAAAAATGAATTATTCCATATGAAAAAAGAAATGATTTTTATTTAAAAAAATATCAAATAAAATTGACATACGAGTAGATTCTATTAAAATATAAATTGGATGTAGTATATTAATTTATTTTAATACAAAATTGATTAAGAGCTACAATGTGATAACTGTATAATGCAATATACATTCTGCACAATTGGTGGTTTATGATAAAATAGGTTGACAATAGAACTAATATTGTTTAATTAAAAGATGACTTATTCATTTTACCAATCGTAAATATTTTTTTTCAAAATTTAAATATTACGTTTTGTAATATAGCCTGTTGTTACTGAGGAGCTCTCAGATTTCCAATACTGAAACCACAGTGTTTGTACTTCGTACAAACAAACAAACTTTACTTCTTTAGAATACCTATTAGTGTATCATTTGTAGATTAGAACGTATTAGTTATTAATGTTATTTAGTATTGTTTTTTCTCCTACAGGACCAATTCTTTTCTCATCGCCTCTTTAGGGCTTTTCTCCTTTTTTCTAGTTGTCTAGTTCGGTTCATTAAATTATTTTGGTTTATTCTGGTTTTCTTAATATACGTTCTGACTTTTTTAAACCATTGTATTCAACACCTTATTGTTCTATTATTTTGTCTCTTAAAAATTTGTTATGTCAACTGGTTGTCATCCGTTCCAGCCTAAACAAGGTGTCCGTAAAATTTTAGTCTTCGATTTTTAATCGTTTCCATTACCTAATCGTTCATTTTCCTTGTACAGTTATTCTTGTCTTCGTAACCAATATTGTCCATCTTCTGTCTTCGGGCCCTGTGGAGGATCTTTCTCTCAAATTTCTCTGCTTCTCTTAGACCAGCCTTCTCGGTCATTCTATGGCACTCACTCGCGTAGAGACATACAGGATTTATCACGGTATTATATCATCTAATCGTGGCTTGTCTTAAGAATTATTTCTTCTCATACGGCCAGCTGCTTGATCGCGTGCATTGTGAACGACGGAGGTAATTTTTAACATCATCTTTAGTCTTTTGGTATGATTTTAATATCATTTAGATATCTTTATGTCGTATAAAAATAAAACTGTTCATACAAAAGTAATTATTATGTTTTTCTTATTGAGTTATTCGTTCCCTTCTCATAAAATGGCAAAGTTACATTTAGTTTACATAACTTAGTTGATTTCAGAATTAAATTCTCTACAATTTTTATTAAAAAAATAATGTGTTCAATGGTCATTTAACAAAATTATTGGCATGAAATGTAGAAGACTGTCTTGTTTTACAAAGATTTTTGCATGTTTCATCCTTTTCCTCAAAAACTGCTGAAACTACGCTTCCAGACTGGTTTTATTCGATTTTTCCGGTAATTTTCCATATAAATCGACCATGTATGTCGCAAAAAGTAGCTTCCCAAAAAAATTAGTGTCACTGTATTTCACTAGGGGAGCTGAAATCGGGGCGAACTTTTTCGCTTGCTGTAACTTGCTAATCAAGCGTTTGCGAGCATATGTTTACCTATTTTTTTCCATGTAGGTATAACTTTTTTTAATGCATAATCTGTTATATAACAATAAATGCAACTTATCGATAATTACAATTTTTTCGACATGATAAAATTACAACCCACTGGTGTAATTTTTTTACTTATATTTTTTATAATTAACAAATTATAATATTAAAACATATACTGTTCATTTACAAAGAATTGTTTTTGAAAAAAAATGACCAAAACCTCCTTTAAAACTAAAAAAAACAAAATGAGAAGTAATAAATAATAATCACATGATTCCGAAATATATGTAGGTACACCGAACTTTACTTGAGACTATTAAAAATGTTCATACAGTTATTTACAACATTCACACTTAAACACGACATTCATTTACAAAATATTAACATTATATTATTTACAATTTTTAAAATCACACTATCAGAATCGCCTGGGAGATCCAGTACTAGCACGTTTTAGTTCATGAACATCATTACTGTTGTCTAAGAAATTCAATGCTAAGTGATTTACTTGGTTGTTTAGACGTTTGATGTATTTACAACTAAAACTTCGTATTTCTTCTCGTACCTTCTGCACATCCATATCACGTTGTATATCGGCGTTGGTAATTATACCACGGTGCATTTAGTATGGTCCGCAGGTTTGGATAGAAACCGTTGCAGAATCTCGATGTTTGAAGCCCCATACCTGAATCCCGTGGGTCCAAACCGGCTTCAGCATGGATTTGTACAAAAGTAGTTTTTGTCAATCAAAGCTGGGAACGCCTACCAACGAGCCAATACATCTTCCTAAATGTTAAATCCAGCTGTTTCCTTTTCATCTGAATTTGTTTGCGCCAAGTCAGACCTCTATCTAAGTACATTCCTAAATATTTTATATGAACTTTTTTTTCTTATTTTTAGCTCTACAATAATGTACTAAATTATTTTACCATAATTTAGAATCACTCTGTATATCGAGTAGTACTTTTAAGTACATCACATAGTAATTTTGATTGAAGTTTCCAATAATGTATAAATTCATGAAAATCGTTTTGTGAATCACAATATTTAGTTATTTGTTAGGTTAGTTTTCATTTATAATATTTTAAATATTTTATAATACTACGCCATATGTAGTATTATACTAAACGAATACGAGGCTTATCGATTTCTCTATACGGTAAATTATATAGTACACTACGTACGTAGTAGTACATACTATACGTATGTTAGAGTTAAACTGACCCACTTTTAAGTATTGATTTCAATGAAGCCATCAAACTTAACATGTTACGTTGTTCTGGTAGGCTATATGTTATGTACCATGAACGTAATATCAACATGTGTTTAAACTATTACTAATAAGGAATGTAGCTTTTAATAATAGTAGTACATACAATACATTAGTAATCTTTCTCTCCAGGCTGTTAAAAATGCCATTTTTACATAAGACAAATAATTATTCTGTGTGTATCTTAGTATAGTAATATAAAAATTTAAAAATTACCTTTTGAGTTAATTGTAATTCTATTTTGGACAAATCGGTAACTGCGACATACAGTACTGCGCCATATATTGATAATTCATGTAAGCGTTTGAAGCTTCCAGATTGGCGCAACGATATCTTTTACTAATACATAACTGGTTTGCTCGTTGGTGTATTATGGTGAACCCAAATAAATTAACACCAAGTTACATTCACCATCTTCTTCTTCTTCTTATTGCGCCATCTCCCTTCGAAGGTTGGCGATCCAATTGGCTGTAATCACTCGAGATGTGACGGCTCTGAAGATCTCGGATGACGTTCTGCCGAGCCATCGACGTAAGTCCCTGAGCCAAGAATTCTGTCTCCTCCCCACTGATCTGCTCCCCTGAATCTTCCCCTCAATGATCAGCCGAAGCATCTCATACCTACCGCCTCTCATCAGGTGTCCGATGTACGCCAATTTACGCTCCTTAACAGTTAATAGCAGCTCCTTGTTCTTCGCAATTCTGTTGAGGACTTCACAATTTGTCACTCTATGCATCCAGGAAATGCGTAGCATTCTCCTGTAGAGGTACATTTCGAATGCTTCTATACGTCTTTCCAATGAGGGATTGAGGGTCCAGCTCTCGCAACCATAGAGAACGATGGGAAACACGTAGCAGCGTAGCATTCGAATTCTAAGACTTAAATCTAGATCCTTCTTGCTGAATAAGTTCCTCATACTGATAAATACCTTCCTAGCGTGTTCAATTCTTGACAATACTTCCCTCTTTGAAATGCAATCGCTACTTAGGAACGCTCCCAAATATCTGAAGGACGACACTTGCTCTATGATGTTATTATGTACTCGGAGGACAGCTTGTGTACTCACTTTCGAAAAAACCATAAGTTTTGTCTTGTCGATGTTCACACTTAGACCATAGCGCTCGCTACAATCCACAATATCGTCTACCATTTTCTGGAGCTCGGGTAGGCTGCTGGCAATAACATTCACCATACGACGTCAAATTTTTCCACTTATGGTGCTGAATAAAGTTTACATTCTTCAGCCTTTGAAATAAAAAACAGCTTACTGACTACAAACATTGACTTACACATAAGGAAAAATTTCTTAAAACACTATGTTTAGAGTGTAACATTATAACGGGAGTAAAACGTGGGTGATAGGGGCTGTAGAAAGGAAGAGGATAGAAGCTTTTGAAATGTGGTGTTGTAGGAAAATGTTAAAGATTAGATGGGTGGACAAAATAAGTAATTTAGAGGTTCTTAGGCGAGTGGATGAAAAAAGAAGTATGTGGAAGCATCTTACCAGAAGAAGGGATAGGCTAGTGGGGCATATCTTAATACATCCAGGTATTGGTCTATCAATAATGGAGGGTCATATTAAAGGAGTGAATTTCAGGGGGAAGGAAAAGATAAAATATATAAAGCAAATTACAAAAGATGTAGTGTTACAAGTATGTAGATATGAAGCGACTTGCGCAAGATAGAACAGCTTGGAGAACTGCGTCAAACCAGTCGAAAGACTGATGACAAAAAAATTCTTCAGACCAGAGTGGTGCAATATCTTGGCTTGTGGCTTGACCGGAGACTAATTTAGAAGCATCATCTGCATACACAGCGTTTAGAACTTAACAGCCACAAGAAGCTACTCTTCTGTTTTATTAACCCTCGATCAAAATTGAACGTGTTTCAAAATTTTAATTAATAAAATTCTTTTGAGACCAATTTGGACTTCTAGTGTCCAGCTCTTTGGAGAAGCAGCAGAGTAACGTAAGAGTCGATAGTCTTTTCTATCAAAATTCTTAAGACTCAACTTCTTCTGGCGCTTCTTTTTATGTAATCAATAAAACCCTCCACGACGATTTCAAAATTCCGACAGTAAAGGAACTAATGGTTCCGAAAGACTAGATGACTATTCGAATCCACTAGCTCGTGACGTAGCTACAAGGAATTTCCTAACTGTACGACGTAAAGCGAAAATGGAACAGAGACCTCTTGGTTTGAATAATGGATAATACCCGTAGTTCTTATCGTAGAATGTACTACGTGGTACCTTTTCTACTAAAAGTAAAATTCCCAAAAGCGCTTAAATTGAAAATCATGTACGGAAATTGTGCTGCTCATAAGTTTTTGGTAATCAATATGACTTAACCCCAATTTTTTCAGTTTTATTTTATACTTACAACTGTAGGGTACATAGATAAGAGACAAACAAAAAGAGTATGATAAGGTTTGAAAAAGTAAAATATCCATTGCTATTAGCACATTCAGTTGAAGCCCTTATCTTAAACCTTATTTATAATAAATCACGATTCCATCCTCGTTTTAGTCTTCACATCTGAGTTTCTTCTCAGTTGGTGAACTGAGAAATTCGGATGGGGTTCTAGTCGGCTGTCGTTTAGGTCATCAGCTGAAAGGCTACTTTGAACCTTTAGAGGCTTTACTAAATAAAACGTGGAATGAGGTGGTTTACTATTGTCTTCCTCACTGATTGGAAAAGTATGCTTATTAGCATTCCAGGCTTTTAGAAAAGCATCTACTCTACATCCTGTAAATGACACCTTCACTTCATTCACCACAGGGTCTAGCTGTAGGCCTATAATAAAATTTATTACTCTAAGAGGAGATAACTCTGACTATCATAAATGCTACACCTCAACTCCAGTACCTCTTCTGTTCATAAATGCTACAGTTATTGGCTGACCATGTGATAAGAAACAGAACTATTTTTTGTAGCCCTAGAAATAGTAGTTGTTGTTGTTGTTGTTTAGGTCATCAGCCGAAAAGCTGGTTTGAACCTGTAGAGGTTTTACTAAGTAAAACGAGGAGTGAGGTGGTTTACCATTGCCTTCCTCACTGAGTGGAAAAGTACGCTTATCAGCATGCCGGGCCCTCTGAAAAGCACATATTTTCCACTCTGCAAATGACACCTTCACTTCATTCACCACAGGGTCTGGCTGTATAATGAAATTCATTACTTTCAGAAGAGATAACTCTGATTAGTGTCTTTTACACCTCTACCTCTTCTGTTCTTAAATGATTCATTCATTTAATTGGCTGACCACGTGATAAGAAACAGAACTATTTATTTTAGCCCTGCAACGGACAAGAAATAGTAGATCGAGTGTAAACAATTTAACACTCACCTGCCTGTTATGGGTATATATTTAATTTACCAAGTATAAATCCAACGGAATGTTTGTAACAGAAATATATTCACTAAAAACGTTATAATACGGTTTGTTGTACATTGTAGATGTTCAAGATTCAAGAGTTTCTGAGATGTAGACTAATATAGATTACAGTAAACTGAATCTACAAGTCCATGTATTGGTATAAGGAGGTGGATGAAGGCAACATGTGCCCAGCTTAGTAGTATTGCATCTAGTCGTTCGTGTATAGAATATTGTAACGTCCTGCAACGGACTGTTTTGTAGTAACGGGTCTTTAATAAATGTGACCTTCTTTCTGAAACTATGCGTGTACTATTATACGTTATTATTATTATTATTATTAGTAAAGTATTATTAAATTTATTTTTATAGATTCTTTGGTTATTCATCAGTTTCGTACATTCTTTATAGTAATTCTTTTGATTAACAGGTATTTCTAGGTTAATAAATTCGAGTAACCTAAAATTGTAATTAATTTCCTTCGTTAAGTTTGCTACTATGTTTGTAAATGATTGACGTGTTTAAGAATATGTAGTATTAAATTTTTAATAAAAGTTTGATGGGTTGTTATTCAGATGTGTGATTTTGTGCAATACTTCAGTGTTTTGCCAGTAATAGGCAGTTGGAGTGTGTTAAATTATTTTTGCACTCGATCTGCCAATTCCAGGGTTACAAAAAATAATTATGTTTTTTATCACGTGGTCAGTCATTTTTATGACTGAAGCATTTAAGAAGAGGTAGTGTGTAAAAGATACTACTTTCGGTTTCATAATCATAGACACCCAAGTTTGAACTCTTGCATCTCCAAAACTATGAGTCGGATTTGAGCAAATTTTGCATCAAAATTTAGCTCATTTTATTCTGTGTTGACCTATAATGATCCTATATTGTAATGTTGTTTAAAAATTGCCATATCGAGGTTGGAAGACAAAAAGACCCGTTTCTTTTGCTACCGTAACAATTTTCATACGTTTGGAGGCGCGTTAACTCGATAACTATTTGCCAACATATCCATGTTGCCTGAATCTGACTGTCTACCTGAATTGACTATGCAATCTGTCAATTCAGGTAGACAGTCCGACGGGATGTCGCGTACACAAACTAGCAACATGGATAGTAACACCCCCCCCCCCCACATTACTTGTCTATTTTTCAAAATTTTAAAAATTCTTCCACAACATTGGCCAATCAATATTTCATGTTATTAACATTTCTGTACTAAGTTTTTTACGCTGAATAAAACGACAGTTTTCCCGTGCCGAACGATCGAGCGGTTACCGAGATAGCAAGGGTTCAGAATATTGTTAATAAATTAAAAGTTAAATAACGTACGAATTTGAAATTCGTACTCGCTGCAAGAATATAATTGTCTATGTTGTGTTGAAATTTAAAACTTTTCGGTCAAATAGTTATCGACTTACGCGCCTCAAAACGTATGAAATTTGTTACGGTAGCAAAAAAATCGGGTGTTTTTGTCTTCCAACCTCAATATGGCAATTTTTAAACAACATTAAAAATGTAGGTTTATTATATGTCAACGCAAAATAAAATGAGCTAAACTTTGATGTGAAATATGTTGAAATCCGACTTACAGTTTTGGAGATGCAAGGTTCTAACTCGGGTGTCTATGATTATGAAACCAATAGTAGTCACATTTATCTCCTCTGACAGTAGTGAATTTCATTATAGCCTACAGCCTGATCCTGTGGTGAATGAAGTGAAGGTGTCATTTTCAAGGTGGATGGTAGATGCTTCCAGAGGGTAACTTGGAATGCTGATAAGCATACTTTTCCGCTCAGTGAGGAAGGCTATTGTAAACCATTTAACTCCTCGTTTTACTTTATTAAAACTTAATAAAACAGAAGGCAAAAAAAGAATAAAACTTTTACAGAAAGAATTATAAAGTAATTTTTTTAACAGTATTTTTCATTAAATATCAAATTTCCAGATAAGTTCATCTGGTTACAATGTTGCATATAAAATTTTGAGTAATCGTATAGTGATGAAGTAAAACGTGACACCCCACGCAGCTTGGCAGCTCTATCATATTACAAACACACGCGCATGCCCATACAAACAACAACATACACACACATATGCAACCTAACAAAAATACAAACATAGAATACAAACAAAAAGCATCTACTGCTGGATCTTCCCCTTCTTCCGCTTATTTCAAAATCAACTGCCAACCCCTTTATCAATCCCTCTTTATTTATTTACCTATAGTTATCCTTTTCTATCATAGTATGCGTTTCCTGCCTATACCAAAAACGACCTTGATAAGAACTGTTTAATACCGAAGGGTTCATTCAGTTGTATATCTAGAACATACCATCTAAGGTTTCATTCATTAGTATTTAGAAGTTAGTGAATGAATTGAAGAATCCTTTGGATTTACTATAAATTTGATTCGTAATTGTTTTGGATTTTATCAGAGTTTTGTGCTAGAAATACTTTGACATTTTCTTTGTAAGTATTTAAAATGAATTTCTTCCAGGTTAGGCTGTTGTTGTTTTTATTAACATTTACGTATATACACAATTTTAAAATTAGTTTATTTAACTAATGATCATAAATCTTGATGGAGATCACTTTCATAGGTATCACTCCTATATAAATATCTATTTTCATTATCGATCAGATTAATTTTTAAGGTAAGTAAAGTATTAATTCGGGTAATTTGACAGAGTGGAAACCCTCTTATACGGATCAATTTGAACCTAGGGTAAGCCGGATATGAGAAAATCCGGGTTGTAGGTTCTTTCTAAAGCCCCTATCACCCACGTTCCACTCCCATATAATGCTTCGCTCCAAACATAGTGTTTTAAGAAATTTCTCCTAATTTGTAAATCAATTTTTGTAAGTCAGTAGGCTGTTTTTCATATACTTTTATAGTTTGGGTTTATAGTTTGGTTTTATAGTTTTTATAGTTTAGGCTTTTTATAGTTTGAGAAATCCTACTTTTGATACCACTTGTGCTTCTACCATCCGTTGTTATTTTACACCCTAGATAGCAAAATTCCTAAACTTCCTGTATGTTGTTGTCGCCTACTTTTAAATTTCTCATCACTTTTAAATCACTCCTGCTGCTGAATAACACTTTCGTTTTGTTCTTATTTTAATACATGAAAATGTTGGAATGTAGAACAGTATATAACATAAGGTACCTCCGGTTAAGAAGTGTAAAATACCGCTTACCACGGATTGTCATTCTGAACTGATAATGTGATATTCCGTGGTAAATTAATAAATAAATTCGTGAAGGGAGTGTTATACCCTTTTTAACCGAAGGTAATCTTTTCTGTTAAAACTGGCTGGCTTATCACTCTGGTGACGAACACAGAAACCAAAATGTAAAAATAGGCCTCCATTTCAGTGGTGTTGAATACTAAGTGGAACGAGAAGGAACTTTTTATATAATAATAAAGTTGTCTAGGTCAACAACCGAAAGGATGGTTTGAAACTCTAGAGGTTTTACTAAGTAAAAAAACGAGGAATGAGGTGGTTTACTATTGCCTTCCTCACTGAATTAAAAGAGTATGCTTATCAGCATGCCAGGCCCTCCGAAAAGCACTCACTTTCCACCCTGCAAATGACACCTTTATTCACCACAGGTTCTGGCTGAATAGTGAAATTCATTACTCTTAGAGGAGATAACTCTGACTAGTGTCTTTTACACCGCTACTTCTTCTGTTTTTAAATATTTCGGTCATATAATTGGCTGGGTCTTTTCCATTTTCTGTATGCCACTATCAAATCCGAATTCCCTGAAAGGTTACACAATTCTCCCACTCCTGCTTCTAGTGCGCCAATCTGACGAGCAATATTCCTGCGTAGTGTCAGCTTCACTCCGATTTCACAGTCTGCTATAAATTTTGTAGACTTATTTAATAGCCTAATATTCGGACGGAGGTAGATGCTGCAGAGTTACTTCAGGAAAATGGGTTATTACATAATCCCAGAAGATGTGACAACTAAAAAAGTATGTGTGAAACACTCATACGACTTTCTCTTCCCAATGTAAATAATTAAAAATTTAACGTAATAGTAGCCCTGTAATGTAGCCTTGTAATAGCAAAAAATTCAGTTAAAAATATAACTTTATAGTAATGTACTCGTAGTAGTAGCAAAAGAAAACTGTCAAAATATGAAGTAAAACAACAGAACTTGTAACTTAGTACTGCATACTGGGACTGGGAAGGACGTGTATACGCTTGCTTGAGTGTGTCTGTCTCCGTACAGTATTCAGTAAGGCTGGGAGTGGGAGAAATGAACAAGTGTGCAACTTCAGGGATTTCGGATTTGTTAGTGGCATACAGAAAACGGAAAAGACCCAATTGGCTGACCATGTGATAAGAAACAGAACTATTTTTTGTAGCCCTGGAACCAACAGATCGAGTGCAATTAATTTAACACTCCACCCGCCCGTTATGGGTAAATAATAATAATAATAATACTAATAAACAAATTATTCTAAATATCTTACATAACGCTAATAAATAAATGTATTTAGAATCGTTTTATCGCAAATAATGTGAATTAATTTGTTTTGTTACTTCGTCTAAATAAATGATTTTTTTCAAGGACTTTATGTTTATTAGCTACGTAGCTTTAAATTGAACGTTTGTTGGAATTGCATCTTCCCATCAGACATTTATATTGAACAAATAATTATTATAATATTGAAATATTAATTCGTAAAATAGTTCAGAACGAAATATGCTTTGATTAGTCATGTGAAAGAAAGTAAAGTTGTGAAAATAATAAAGAAAATTTTCAGTCCGTTTTTTTAAGAGTTCAGATTATAATTCATGTCTACGATACAATTGCGCATTATCTTCATAATGTTTTTATAATTGTTACTAATTTACATACGTGCTCTTGTCAGATTAAATTTAACTTAAATTTCTTTCTATTACAACTACGCAGTTAATTTTCATGCTTATAATTACTTAAATATGTTATGAAGGTTAGTAAAAATTGTTAGTACTCTAACACCTAAGCCTGGGTTCGTTAGCGGTCTGGGTATAATATTTTTTTTAACAGCTTCGGAACTAGCAGATCGAGTGCAAATAATTTAACACACCTTCTGCCTGATAGATTTTTGATAGTGGCATACAGAAAATGGAAAAGACCCAATTGGCTGACCATGTGGTAAAAAAAAAAAAAAAAAAAAAAAAAAAAACAGAACTATTTTTTGTAGCCCTGGAACCAACAGATCGAGTTTTTCTATAGACATTTTATGTCTAGTTATGAGATATTTATGATCCATCTTAGATTATGTGGATGCACTTGAATATAAGCCACTATCGCTAAAAATTGAATGTCTCTTACTCTTTTATACATGTATGCAATAGTTAGCAATGGTCACCCGCCAATTGATATTACGAAGACTATAAACACATACATTAATAATATTATTAATTAATTTAAAAAAAGTTTTTTTTGTGTCGTAATGAACACAAAATAACAGGCAGGTTTGAACCCTTCTTCGATTTCAATTGATTGTAAAATAAAGGGGTGAAGTTTATTAATAAATGTTTAATAACTTAAATAGCTTGGTTTAAGAACCCCTACTGTGTATTGGGGGAAATAAAATTGTCTTTTATCATTAAAGAATAATTGTATTAATATCTAAACCTTTAGGGTTTGTTTAATATTTATTTTTTATTGAAAGGAAAGTGGCGGTTATTATTGAAACTAATTGTTATTTCCGGGAATTATTGATTAATTGAAACGTTGTGTTGTTCAAAAGTAGAGTCCATAATTAAAATTTTATAAAATATGAAATTACAATATATATAAATATGAAATTGTAAGTAACATAAATTCATTAAATGTATAGAAACAGTCAAATAAACACAATAAAAACAAATATCCTAATGCTGGAATATAATGAATTATTTTGTGTAACCTTGGCTTCCAGGCCTGACAATTCTGTTATCGATAGACAGTTGTTTTCAGTTTTTAAATAACATCGATTTGCAAGCAACTGTTCTGTGGCTGTCAGATGTTCAGCATATTACTAGATAGCTTTTTTTGGATTTATGTTTTGGATTAAATGTTCAATAATAAAACTCTCTGTTTGTTAACATGATGCAAATTAACAAAGCCCTTGGATTTTACTATTGAAAATTTAAACCAAAAGAGAAAAATCCTACTGACAAAATAGTGGACCTAATTTTGGTTTATTTTCCAAAAATACGTAGTAGTTGGCTGTACGGAGAAAATTTAAAAGAAACCATTAGCAACCATTAGTAAATGAGTGAGAGCTTTCACATTTATTCATGCATGCGATATTTCTGGGAATTTTTGTTCCTGTAATCTTAATTATTTTGTACTTTTTTTATTCCCATCTTGATTCGTTGCGGCAATTTCGAGTTAACGTGAGACGGGAGTCCGAAAATTTTATTTTTTGGATTTATTGGGTTATTTGCATTTTATTAACATTTCAGCATGGTTTTTTACAAATCCATGCTGAAGCCGGTTTGGACCTACGGGATTCAGTTATGGGTAACAGCATCGACTTCAAACATCGAGATTCTGCAACGGTTTCAATCAAAAGCTCTGCGGACCATACTAAATGCACCGTGGTGTATTACCAACGCCAATATACATCGTGATATGGATCTGCAGACAGTACGAGAAGAAATACGAAGTTTCAGTTGTAATACATCAAACGTCTAAACAACCACGTAAATCATATAGAACTGAATCTCTTAGACAACAGTAATAATGTTCATAGACTAAAACGTGCTACAGTACTGGATCACCCTGGGCGATTCTAATAGTGTGATTTTAAAATTGTAAATAATATAATGTTAATATTCTGTAGATGACTGGCGTTTTTGAGTGTGAATGCTGTAAATAATGGAATGAACATTTTTAATTATCTCCAGTAAAGTTCGGTGTACATATACTTCGGAACCACGTGCTTATTATTTTTATTACTTCTCATTTTGTTTTTCGTTTTAAAGGAGTTTTTAGTTTTTTTTACTTTTATTTATTTAAAAAAATACTATTTATATAATTTTGATTGTAAATAATAATTAAGAACAGTATAATATGTTTTAATATTTTAATTTGTAATTACACCAGTGGGTCGTAATTTTTGCATGAGTTAAATCTAATTGATAAGTTGCATTTATTGTTGTATAACAGATTATGCATTAAAAAAAGTTATATGAAAAAAAATTTCATTTTATAATATTTCAAAATTTTATGATTAATTTGGTATATGATATATGTACTACTGTTATTCGACGTACCTTTCTATTTTTAATGTTTTTTTTTTTAATTTGTACTGCAAATAGACTTTTCTCCTGTACGTATTTGTAATATTAAGTCGAATTTTTTTGCTGTAACTTTGGTTAGACCTAAGCTGGCGTGATGATTTTTGTTTTGAATTATGTAGAACTTCGGTATAGTGTCCAAGTAGTAATCAATACAGTCACAGAATTTTGAGTATGGGCACATCTAGAACCTTGCCTGTTTCAATATTAGTGGCTGACACTACTCCATTTAGTGACTAATTGCCCCTTTTTATCAGGTTCTATCGAATCCTGCAGATAAATTTCTATTTCCGTTCTCACAATTAATCTATTTTCAAGCACAGCCTCCTCAACAGTTCGCTTCATAATGGATGAAGCAAGTTTTCTAATAAAATCTTAGTGACTATGAAGCTGGGATGAACTAATGTAATTTAAATTTTTCAGTTTTTTGTCATTTCCGAAAAATTCATTTTTTAGCACAAAAGGAACATGTTCTTAGCAACCACACAACCAATTTTGATGAAAATTTCAGAGTAGTTAACCTTCATAAGGATGCATAGTTTCTACAAATAATATATGTAAAAAATGTTTTCTAAATTATTTTACAGCTATAAATGTTTCAAAATTTCCATAGGTTTGAAAGGTAAGCCGAATTGAATTCTTTATCTATGTTAAAAATCAAAATATTACAAAATTCAAAATGTTTTATTCAAAATGTATATTAAAGCATAATATTATTTTATTAAACATTATTTTCCTTTGTTTGCACCACTACAAATAATGATAATGAACAGCCAAAATAAAACAAAATTAAATATAAAACTCATCTCAGAGTATTATATTCATGCAAGATCTTTCGTCTCACTCGGAGGCATCATCAGGAATTCAAAAACACACTAATCACACAAAACATAAAACATTAAAACAATTATGGTCGCAGACCACGTCAATTGTTCAAAAAATAGATATCCTACATCAATAACCATTCCGCGCGCGGTTATTCGGCCGAATAACCGCGCACGTTAAAAAAAATCATAATTTTCTTAGCAGTACAAGCTGATAAAATGTTCCTTAAGTAAGTGAAGTATAATAGTACTCCCGTTTACCCTTAAAGTTGTACTTTACCTAAAACCTTCTTTTTACGTTTGTATCTAGACAATTCTGAATGATTCACGTATATAATGTGTGTGCGTTGATATTTAAATTGTAGTATATGATGGGGTACATAGTACGTCGACATGTATTTAAGTAACTTGAAGTAAACAAAACGAGATTAAACTGGGGTAAAATTGGGAGTATTATTATCTCTAAAATTTGTGTTTGTATTGTAGTATCTTGTTGTATAATGAGAAGGTGTTAAAGGACTTCCCTTTCCCCAAGTCATAAGTTTTGTAAGGGATGTTTAAGAGGGGAAATTTTGCCCTACTCTTATCTCTTGTTGGTACTTAGTTGAATTGGTAGACAACGCCCCAGATCGCAGCTCTGTGTTGTTACTGTTCGTTCAAATACATAGCATACGAAACAGCAAAACAACGTCCTTATCTTTCCCGTCTCACTTTTTATACATTTACTATTTTTAACTTAACAGTTTTTTTTATTTTTTGAACTTGAAAGTAAATCAGATATTTGTACAACATATGATGTTCATTTGTTTATAAATATTTATATTTACTTATCTGTAATGAAAATCAACACACACTGAATAAGTCTTTTGAAATTATTTATGTACTATTTTTCATGTACATGGGATGTAAGCAATTATTACTCTTCCATAAATTTGTTTTATATTTGAAACAAATATTTATAAACTGTTACGCAAATTTTAGTACAATTTATTGTAAATTAAAATTGTTGTCTCTATTTTTAAAGCCATTTAAAAATGAACTATTAAAACCGCACACGTTGAATTTTTAGATATTTGCTTTCCATATCGTATAATATTGTTATGTTGGTTTTAACACCATTAAAAAATAATCATGGTAAACTCTGTAATAAAAATATATATAGCCTACTGTAATTTTATTTCTTAGTTCCCCTCAGCTAGCTGGGGTACCGGAAGGTCCCGTTATAACTCCGTACTTTGTCAGCTGTTATACAGCTGATCGTCAGACTACTAAAACTGTAACAACTCCTTTTGCTAACGATATGAGTATTATTTCTTCAATAATGTTACGGCGTTAATATGCATTCTATAGCAAAATCATAGCTGTTTATAAATATAGCTGTAGAACATTTAAAAACCTATAATTTTCATTTCAAACATTGTTTTGTACAACGCTTAGTTTAGTGTAAATTAGTGATTTTCTGTATTTTACTCATCAAAATCTTTTCAATATTGCGGCCTTATAAGTCATTTCACGCCAAGTGTGTAGTCTATAATTAAAGTTGTAGAAAATAAAAGAATCTACGTATTTTATTTTAAGCATTTTCTTCTACAGAGTGTAGTTTAGTGTCAATTATAATGTGTCCACCGCTCGGTGGCACCTAGACAATAAATCGCCCTTATACACGCAAACACACGCTCAGCAACCCTTTACCTGCCTTACCTGCGTTCTACATTGTTCCGTCACCTACTAGGCGCTAGACTGCAATGTTACCATTTTAGTTGTAATTATTTTTATCAAAATTGTTGGTGACTCGCTAGTAAAAAATGTAAAACACAGCTAAGGCAGGTATAGGGGTGCTGCGCGCGCGCGTGTGTGTGTGTGAAAGGGTCGATTTATGATCTAGGTTCCACCGAGTTGTGGACACATTGTAGTGATTTCCCATATTTTAAGTCGAACAGAGGTTGATTTTCTTTTTGCATCATTCACTCTTGATTAAACTTATGTCACCGGATGGCGACATTAAGTGGCGAGTTGAAACCTTTGCATTTTGGTGGCCCTGAAAAGGGTCGTTTAAGCGGTGGTCGTCTTGATGGGAAGCGTCGGTCGTAGTCGTCGTGGCGGTAGAGGAGGCTGGGCGACACGGCGTGTCGTTGTCCAGCAGAGCGGAGACATCATCTTCCCTCGCAGTAGTGCGGCGATGGCTGCTTCGTCGGATCCGGTGGGCGTAAGGCTCGGTCGAGGGACCGCTGTGGGCATCGTTCGCGTCAGCGGGCGATGACGGTCCGGTCGATGGCTTACGGTGACGGGTCGGCGAGCGGAAGCATCATCTCTCTTGCAGGGTCGTTGATTAGTCTTCGCTGGAGTCCTGTAGCCATGTCCCGTTTTGGACGTCTTGTCTGCTGTCTGGATCGAAATCGAATCTCCCTGTTGAGTGTAGCGCTCGTTATATAGTTGCAACTAAATAAGTTGGTTACTGGCTCGGCCTTGATGACAAAGGTCTCTGTCGGTACGCACATAAGCCTACCGCCACTCTTGGAAATATTGGCGGCTCCCTCTGTCGCTACGTCGGAAGCTTTGATAGCTGGCAGCACAGTACTTAATCAAAGAGGGGACAGTGACACTTAAAGAAACAGTAGTTTTTTTTATTTTAGATTATTTACTAGTGATTAAAAATAATATATGATTTTTATTTACATTGCCAATAGAACGTCGTGTGAGATTTCACACCAGTTTTTTTTTAGAAAATTGATTTTACTATTATTACTTTTATCAGGTGCAACTTATTAAACGGTTTCTCTGAGTACGTTTATCCATTCATATTTATCTACTGCATTCATGTATTACAAGCTATTTGTATTGTTTGTTACATTTAGACAATAAATCCGTTGTATTCTATAACCGTTCATTCAACATAATGTCTGTTGCGCTACAAGTTACATGGGCATAAATATAACCTAAAATCGATTTCCTGCTTTGCATGTCTATGTAAGCTATTATTAGGCTTAAATATAGTAATAGAATCGTATTGAAAATACTGGCGATATTGAATATTTTATGATAGTTTACCAAGATAAAATGAGTATCTATAGCCTATGTACTTTTTTCTGTTTTAGGTATGTTCGATTGCTCTAAAATTGTTCTGAACTTCAAAAAATAGTATGTAAACAAAATTTCTTTATAGATTTATTATTGTTTAGTTATATTTTTACTTGTACGTATTGTGATATGTAGTAATAATGATAAAACTATTGTGGTATTTTCTAGAACGTTATTTTTTTATAAATTCTTTATTTTTCGTTGAAATAAAATTTTTTAAAGTACTGTAGGTTAACCGTATCCGGGTTATCCGAAACGACTGAAAATCAATAAATTTCCTATTTACGTAATTTACATGAGCAAAGTGAAAATGAATCGAAACTCTAACGTGCACATATAATTGTGTTTCAGTAGGCCTATACGTTACTCTTCGCTAGCTGCTTCTTTAATTTTTCATAGTTTCTAGACTTAAATAGTGGGTGTTTTGTTTCGTTTGTAGTGGTTAGCGCAACTGGCTTCTACGCAGGGGTTCCGAGTTCGATTCCCGGTCAGGTCTGGCATTTTTTCATCACTCATTTTCATGAATCATCATTCGCCACCGTCTGCATTAGCAGAAATTGCAAATCAGTCAGACGTAAACAAAAAAAATCGTTTAACTTCCTGAGGCTTACTGTTTAATTAATTATTAAATATAATCAAGGATTGAATAGTTTTATACGGATTTGAATACTGGACAATGGTTACCGGTGTACTTTGATGTTTGGGTTCAATAAACATACGTCTCAGAAACTCGGGAATGGTCGGCCTGGATCTGTACAAAACTACACCTCATTTACACGTCAAACACATCATTGGGTCATGGGGTTGCTTATTGTTCTGAATTGAACAGATTGCAATGTACACACATTAGGGATAAGTTTTTTTTTTGTTTAACGTTCGACTGTTTTGCCATTTCTGCTAATGCAGCGACATTAGGGATAAAAACAATCTTCGCTTAAGATTATGTTTTTACTTTCCTGATTTTGTTGGGAAAAAATTTTTGTTCAGGTTAAATTAAAGCAAAAATTATTGAAATTTTCTGCATGTAGAATGGATTTTCAAAGGTAAGAAATAACTTGGGTGGTATTTTATGTTATATAATGCATATAATTAGTTTATACATTGTAAGTCGATAAATTACTGCTAACGAGAAATGACTGCATCCTATATATAAAGCATGCTTGCGAATTCATTAGCAATAGAATGATGTACTGATTTACGACTTGCTTTCTTGCTGATAAATTGTTAGGTAATTACCATGAACAAAAGTAAACAATAGAGATTATGCACTGAGTATTTCTACATGTACTTTCTTCATACAGCCTATAATATGGTAGTTTTGTTAATTTTTTGACTACATTGTCATTAAAACGAAATAAGAAAATATATGTATTAGTACTACAAACTGCATTGCGAACAATTATTATTTTTATTATTATTATTATTATTATTATTACCAGAACTGATTTTTACTCATTTCTATTCATAGAGATCGTGTGTTTACTACAATAGTCTACTAATTGAAGTGAATCTGAACAGAGCGTTCTGTAATAAATAATTAATTTCAACACTTGTATTTTTACGACAATGTTAAGTATTATTTATTCCAATTTATTCCTATTCGTGTATTCCTGATAGTATCTAAGGCGCAGATTACAAATCCAGCAATAAAATATGAATTTGAGGTGATTAGGAATGATAAACATGAGATTCTCACACCTGCTTGGGGCCTGTTGTGATGTAATTTTCATTGATAATCTATATGTAAAAAAGCCCTCACTAACTCACTCATCTTTTTTTTAACTTTCCGATTGTTTGATAACACTTGGCAAATTCGTTCATTAGAGGTTGAACATAAAAATTAAAAAAGCTTTCGGATTTTCATAACTCGTACTTAAGGGGTAAAAAGGAGGTGACTACCCTAAATAAATACATATTGTTTGTATGTTCCCGAAAAGTTATTTTTCTAAAAAAAAATCGGGATTCTGTAACCGATGCGTACAATATGTATAGTTTACTATACATATATACAGTATATGTATTTTTTCAGTTTATTTAAAGTCGCATCAACAGCTCGGTTATTAGTGACTACGGTGGGTTTTAAACTTGTGAAAATTTTCTAGACCCTAGCCGGGAATCGAGACCTGGACCTCTGTGTTGTAGGCTAGCGCGCTACCTCTACGCTACGGAGGCGGTCTATACATATTTTCTTTATTATTTGTTACAGTCTCAACAAATTTTTGCGAAAAGCGGAAGCAACTTTTAATGTTGAACTTGAATGTTCATTACTTAAAGAATCCGAAATAAACTTCATACAATAGTTCTTGAACTAACTCTTGTACGTCTTTCAAAACAAAAATGCATTTTTTTTACAGGGGATCATGATTTGAAAAGATTTACTTTTAATCCAAATTTTTTACCGTGTTGTTAATCTTTTTTTACCCTGCTATAAAATTATCAAACGAACAATATCAGTAAATTCAAACTATTTTTAAATAAAGATGCATATTTTCGCAAAAGTACTACAAACTTGTTTTAATATTCAGAAAATTAACCAATTTCACTACATAATTCATCGTTTTTAGTAACAACATAAAACTTATAAGTTTAGGACAAATTTTTTTACACAAATGATTTTTCTAAATTTTCCATAAATCCGAATAAATAACAAAAATACAAGTTTTTATTTGTTTTCTTTTATATAATCCAGATTTGGAATTCCAATTTTTTCGATCCACTGCTGTTATTGTTCAATAAAAAATAAATAAATAACGATGTGTGTTTTGAATTTGTTTATTTCTGATTGTATTATAGTAAACAGTAACATTGATTTTCTATTTATACGACAGGGAAGTAAATAGTTTTGCTTTCTTATGAAGCCTACCTAAACAGTCTTGTCTAGTATTGAAATAACATGACCGCAGTTCAGCATCTATGATAATTTTAATCTTTGCGTTGTTTTAATTCTAAGGGACAATATTACTGTTTTTTTTATTTGTAAGAAGATGGCTTTTTCTACAAAAGAATGCTAATAATAATGATATTTCGAATTTTTTTTGTGTATGTTTAAATAAATATTCCAAAATCTACAATCTATTCTTTAGTAAAATATTGAGTTGATGAGTTTTCTTTATATTATTATCATAATTTTAAAGAAAAACTCCCAATGGGGGAACTTCGTAGATGTAAGTCATGTGTTGTCTTGTTGCTTTAAAATAAGTCCGTTGGATGTCTTCGTTTCAGTCGTGAGTGTCGTTTGAATCATCTAAGAATGAGGTGGTGAAGTGATTTGTGTGTGATTCGAGTATTCTTTGGTATTTTGTACTGTATTTATTGATTTATTGTTGAACTGTAGGAATGTGTAAAATCTCTGTGTAATATTGTTCGTTGTGTACCAAGTTGATACTGAGATTGTCTGTAGTAGATTCGATTGAAAACTTTGGAGGATTTCAATGTTGGAATGGCTTGCCGAGCCCCGTATTTGGGTTCCATACGTCCAAATTGGTTTTGAGTTGTTAAACATAATGTTTAATAATTAAATTATATACATACAGGGAGTGGGAAATTCTGCAATGTAGATAGTAAAATAAAAAAGTATGGTAGAAGCACAAAAAATACCAAAAGCAGGATTGCTCAAGCTAAAAGGGCCTATGAAATGAAAAACAGTTTACTGGCTACAAACGTTGATGTACGGATTTGGAAAAATTCTTAAAAACTATGTTTGAAGTGTAGCATTATACAGGAGTGAAACGTGGGTGATAGGGGCTGTAGAAAGGAAGAGGATAGAAGCTTTTGAAATGTGGTGTTATAGGAAAATGATAAAAATATTAGGTGGGTGGACAAGATAAGTAGTTTAGAGGTTCTTAGGCGAGTGGATGAAAAAAGAAGTATATAGAAGCATCTTACCAGAAGAAGGGATAGGCTAGTGGGGCATATCTTAAGATATCCAGGTATTGGTCTATCAATAATGTAGGGTAATATTAAGGAAATGAATTTTAATACTCCAAATAATTACAGTAAATTTATAAAATTTAAATAAATAATCTGGTGGCTAAAAACCCAAAAGTTGTTTTTTTTATAAATATGCCATAAGTTAAATTGTATTGCTTATTTTATTATTGAATAATTTAAGACTTTAGATAAGGCAAAAATGTTAAATACCGGCTTTATTAATCTAACCTAAATTTTAATTCATATCTTATTCTATTTATTTTTTTAACAGACAGTTATAGTTTAAAGGTCGAATAAGGTATTAAATCAATTCGTTCAAGAAAAAGTTTTGATGTTTAGGTTTGAAGCATTGAACCGAAACTAATCGTTATTTGTACAAGTTAGATTCTTTCAAATTTATTTGTTTTATTACCAACACATTATATTATATAAAAAGTTATGTATAATAATTTTTTCAAAAGTTTTATCTCGAAAAGATTATTTTTAGATAACTCAATTTTCTTTCTTCTTTTTGGATGTTATCTTTGGCTTTTTTGCCAATATCTCAATATTCTCTCCAGAGATCGTCTTTTTTATCTTTCTTCCAAGAAGTTTGGTACATGTCTTTAGTCTGTTGTAACTTGAGTTCTACAGGGATGCCAACCTAAATACATTACTTCTAAATCCCGTTTTAACGTAACAGTAATTTTCTGTGAACTTCTAATTTTTCAATTTTCTGTTGTTAATGATTTGATTAAAGTTCTTTTTTCATCGTACCAAATTTTGAATATATATTTTTATTTAATATATATATTGTTATTGTTTAGGTCATCAGCCTAATAACTGGTTTGAACCCCTAAAAGCTTTACTAAGTAAAATGAGGAGTCAGGTGGTTAACCATTTGCCTTCATCACTGAGTGGAAAAGTATGTTTATCACCATGCCGGGCCCTCTGAAAAGTATATATTTTCCACCCTGCAAATGACACCTTCACTTCATTCACCACAGAGTCTGTCTGTATAATAAAATACATTACTCTCTGAGGAGATAACTTTGATTAGTGTCGTTTACACCTCTACTTCTGTTCTTAAATGCTTCAGTCACTTATTTGGCTGACCATGTAATAAGAAACAGAACTATTTTTTGTTGCCTTTGACAACAATAAATGACAAGCAATTAAAAATTATTTAAAAATAATTAAAACAATAAAAATAATAACAATGAAAATAATGACAGCAGAATGCAAATAATTTAACATTCCTGGCTGTTATGGGCAATAATGTATATTATAAAATTAAGCTAAGGTTCTTTCAGGATCTGGTTATAATAAATAGTGTAAAAAAACTAAAGTCCTTTTAACTGATAACAATATTATTTAGTGACACTATTAATATAATTACAATTAATTATTAACTTTAGACTGCTAACCAATTACAATTAAATTACTAAATTACATTAAATACAAAATTTAAAGCTTAAACTAAACTCGGATGTAAATAAGATACTGTCACTTAATAGTCAAACAAATATTCACTTGTTTACGACCACTTGCTACCACCTGTACGCGCACACACACACACACACACACACACACACACCATAAACGTAATTCTAAACTAGTCTCGTAATGATATTATTTCTAAACCGCCCGACAACCTAATTCCATTCATAGTCTAGTACTAAACTGACCTACTACAAAGGCGCTAAATGTGTTTTTCCATCACAGTTATTCCATGCAGTTTGAGAGTTTCTCAAACAATTGACTCTTCTAACACTTTCTCCGATTCCAGAACAATCCACAAGATCGTAGAAATGATAAATAATAGGCATAATAAAGACCCATTCCTGTATTTCAAACTAGTGTTGACTACGCTTCCAAGAACTTCTTTTCAAACACAATCATTCATCGGCCATCCATTATCCTTGTTACAAAAAAGTAATTTCTTACTATAAACAATTTATTCCCTTAACTAGTTCTAGAGTATCACTGTTATAATGTGAAAATAATATTATTCATTCTCTTTTAAATAATAAAAAAAATACGCTCTTATTTTTATGTTTGATTCTTCTCTCGTTTCGATATCGTTGTATTTGACTCACAAATTTTTCTTTGGTTTATTATTTTTGTTTTCAAAAGTTTTTACTTCCAACCTCTTATTAGTGAAATCGTTTCAGTTCCATAAACACTGGTTTTTAAAATTGTGTTGTCATATCGCAATTTACTGTTTTTGGTAACATTGTTCTTGTACATTTATATTTTGATATGAAGTTCCAATTTCCTTATTAGGCCTATATCTTTCCCAGGTTTTCGATTTTTTAATAATAATTAAAATTAATAGAAGATTACTGTAATTTTTCTGTCAGTTTAGAAGTCAAAATGTATTGATTATTATTTTACAGATGTTTTTACGACGTTGCTATAGGTAATTCTAAAAATGTAATTATACGAGGGGGTACCCAAAAGTATCCGGAATAGCTCTGCTGTGGGCGGAGCTTGTGCAGTACAAATTCCCGCCACTAGGCTGCTTGTAGCGCTACTCATTGCCAGTTCAATGCCATTTTGTTCGTTGATCTAGCTTGTTCTGTTCTCGTGCAGTGATTGTTCTCGCTAGTGCTGTTTTGTGCTCGTGTCGTTTTTCATGATGGCAAGTTTTAATGAACAACGTGCGGCTGTGAAATTTTGCTTCTTGCTCGGTAAAAACGCCGCGGAAACAGTTGTAATGTTGAACACAGCTTACAAAGACGACGCTATTGGAAAAACCCAAGTGTACGAGTGGTTTTTGCGCTTTAAAAATGGCGACATGTCGATTGAGAACAAACCTCGTTCTGGACGACCGTCGACTTCCCGAGCAGACGAAAATGTTGTGAAAGTGAAAGAAATTGTACGAACAGACCGACGACAGACCATTGACCAAATATCACAGGTTAGTGGGTTATCTTGGAGCTCAGTCCAACGCATTTTAACAGAAGACTTGACATTGAAAAGAGTCGCTGCCAAGTTTGTGCCTCGGGTTCTGACAGACACTCAAAAGGAACGTCGAATTGAAACGTGTAGTGATTTGAAACAACAGCTTGAAACTGATCCAGATTTCATGTCAAAGATCATTACGGGTGACGAGTCTTGGTGCTATGGGTACGACCCAGAAACCAAACAACAATCCAGTCAATGGAAGACTTCATTATCACCCCGACCAAAAAAAAGTCGTCAAGTCAGATCGAACATCAAAACAATGCTGATTTGTTTTTTTGATGTGAGGGGAATTGTCCATTCAGAGTTCGTTCCACCAGGCCAGACGGTAAATCAAGCTTTTTATCTTGAAGTGTTAAGAAGACTACGAAACAGCATTCGTCGTAAAAGACCTAATTTGTGGCAGACAGGGGACTGGTTTTTCCACCACGACAACGCGCCTGCACACACGGCAATCTCGGTTACCCAGTTTTTGGCGAAAAACGGCATGGTTTTGCTACCACACGCACCGTACTCACCCGATCTGGCTCCGTGTGATTTTTTCTTGTTCCCACGCATGAAAAGGGGCATGAAAGGTCTCCGATTTAACAACGTTGATGATGTCAAGAAAAAAACGACGGATGAGCTGGCAGCCATCACTGAAGAGGAGTACAAAAAATGTTTTGAACAGTGGAAGCACCGGTGGGACAAATGTATTAGTTGTAATGGAGAGTATTTTGAAGGGGATAAGGTTCTTTTGTAAAAAAATTAAAAATAAATAGTTTTAAAAAATAATTCCGGTTTCTTTTGGGTACCCCCTCGTACACTTGTATTTGTTACAATTGTGTCTAAAAATTGAAAATAACGCACATAGGCTAGACGGTTATTTGGAACTTAAATTTTTTATCCCTATTGTCACAAAGTTTTTTTTTGTGTTATCTGCTTTGTAACAGATAGCTTTATTTTTTATGTTGTGAATTAAACACATTTTTATAAATACATTACAGAATGCTTCTATATTTTTTGTAGTACTATACCTAATTAATTTTATGACAAAGTATGTGTTTTTATTGAGTTAAAAATTAATGAGTATATTGTTGATAGACAAATTGTGTTTATTTTTTGTCTACAAAAATAAAAATACCATATGGTGCCTAGACAGTTTTTTATTTATTTTATTAATAATTAGTAGCTATTATTACATCGTGTGTCATTGCATATTCTAGTTTTAATTTTGTGTTTAATGTTATTTGTTTAGTTTGTAAAACGTAATGAATTGAAAATAATTTGAATTGCTTATAGGCCTAATTATAACGATTTAGAGCCTACTGTGTGTTACGTACAAGGAATGGAATTTATAAAAATATTTTGTTCATTGTTTACCTAATTTAACCCTTTCAATACCAACGTCCGTAAAACAGGACGTCGATATGTTTCACGTAGTGATGATAACATCCGGTTTACCGCACGTCCGTAAGTTATGCATAAAATGCCAACGTCCGAACATTTCCAAAAAGCTTTTTAACAAAAATTGGTAGACATTTACTCAAAAATTAATGGAATAATGTATTTTAAAACCGCCCGTGGCGTAGTGACTAGCGCGCTAGCGTACAAAGTGAAAGGTTAATTCCCGGCTAGGGTCTGGAAATTTTAACGTGTTAAAACTACCGTTAAGGTACCAAAACTGACTGTAGTTGCTAATGACCAATCTGTCGATGCGACTTTAAATAAATAAAACTAAAAAAAATATTTTAAATATTTTTAGTGTTAGAACGATTTTTTTTATGAACACAATAATAGTTAATTTTTAATAGGACATTTTATTTTTCTGCAACGTTGAAATTTTGGTCGGCAATGGCAGGCTTACGCTTGCAGGTTTTCGAAATAAAGGCTGGCTCTTTTTGTACGCCCTTTTTCAAATTAAATGGCACTTTAGATCAAACTTTTAAATATTGTTTCGGCACTGAAAGAGTTAACTTGAAAATAATGATCTTATCAAACAATTTTAGAACCGAGTCACATGTAGTATAATTGCCAATAAATTTGTTGTGAATTGAAAACTTAACAAAAGTTTTTAACTGATTAATTAAGGATTGTTCTATTAAGAAAGATTAGATTTGTGTGATATTATAATCGTATGTAACAAACTTGAATTGAAGTTTTAATTATAGAACTTAAAATTTATATCACGTTCAGTAATTCCAAAACAACCTTTTGTTTTTGATTTACTACACAAATATATTTGATTGATTAATTTATAAGGTAGCGCTTAGCATACTTCTTGAAATTAGACATAAACAAACGGCTTATTGTAGTGCCATAGCCTACTCCTCCCTGATTCACCCTACTAGGTGAATTAAAGGTTTACTTGTATAAATCAGAACAACCCCAGGACGAGTTCGTTTGATGAATAGAGTATTCTCTCCGGGACATAAGATTAAATAATGTATGCAAAAACCTGGAGGTCCCGTGTTTGATTCCCAGCTGAATCTGAAAATTACACATTCAAACCTACCGTTCCTTAATCCGAAGTAGTCGCCAATAACCAAGACGTTGATGCGACTTTAAATAAACTAAAAAACTTGATTAAACTAGATGTTGTACGAAATTTTAGATGTCATAAATTTAAAACACAAAATCAGATCCAATGTGTTTTAAATGGAGATTTTATTTGTCCTTAAATACAGAGTTCCACCAAACGGGTTTAAAAATTGTTTACTTTGTTACAAACAGTAGGTCCTCTTTACGGATTCTGCAAAAATCCAGAAATGAAAATTTGTAAAATCCGTGACGAAATTTTGTTAAATAATAAAAAAAATATCTGAATTAAAGTTTTGATCGCACTGCTATTTTGCCGGGGACGTTGCGAAGTTCAAAGCATAGATAACACAACAAATGACTCCACGAATTTCCCAATTGGGAGTTTTCTTTAATCATTTTATATAACAAAGAAAACCCATCTACTTATTATTCTACGACAGAATCGATTGTAGATTTTCCTGTAATTAAAAATAAATTTTAAAATATTTGTCGCACGGGACGGCTAGTAATATTAAAGATAAATAAATAAAAAGTACATGATGTATCGTAAACAAAGTAATTTTGCGTAAATAAACTCATCATGCGGTCCTGGGTTCGAATCCCACTCAGGCATGGCATATTTTCATACGTTATAAAAAATCATTTCATCCTACATCGCATAAAGTTCCACCCCAACGTCGTCGCTAATGACCATTGCAGTTGATGCGACGTTAAATAAATAATAAAAAAAAAAATAATTTTGTTAGTTTTGTTATTAAAGTATTGTTTATATTTTTGAATTGGTAGAGTAGAAAATTCATGTCTGGATAGTATGCGGGGCCCCCGTCTGAGGTTGTGATGTGCCCTTTATTTTTTGTTTTAAAACAGGTTGACTCCCAAGGAAATTTTTACAGTTTTGCTTAAAAACCCATACATATTTTATGGTTCCTTTGGTTTTTGTAATTAATTTTCAAGTCTAGAGTATTGTAAGGCTTAAATTTTTTGGCGCTTTTATTTAGGTGAAAGACTGATCAGGTACACCCAAGAGTAAAAAAAATCAAATTTACTGTGAAAGACTGATATGTATCTAACTGAAATTTTACTTCTATTTCTATAAAATATTATATGTGTTTTATAAATAATTTACTTTGGGGTATTTTTCAATAAAACTACATAAATATCGAAGATGCGTCTCACTATCAGGAAGTTGTACGGTGAGTGGTAAACTCGAGTAACAGTTTTCTACTTAGAGGCACCGACCAGAGTCAACTTTTACAATGACAAAAATATTGTAATAGAAAAACCGTAAAAAAAAAGATTTTCCATTATAATAATATTATTAAAAAATGATTAATAATGCAATAATTAACTATAATAACAGTCACTATTATGTAATAGTAATAATAAGCTGTCAAGTTTCACCGACTCATTTTTGACTCGATCGGATCAAGTAAATCACGAACTATGAGTGGGTAAATGTTTTATGAATTCATTTCTAACAGCTCAGTATATGATTCAATACAAACGAACATCCAATTCGTCTCAAGGTTCTATTAAAAACACTATTACGTGAGATACGGATAAGTTTCTCAAAAGTAAATTTTACAGATCTGGTGAGAGACGTATTATAAGTGTCTCATGGTAGTGAACCTGTGAACAACTGCTGGGAAACAATATTTTTCAATAAGTGTAGGTAAAATATATTTAATTAATATATTGAACCCCGTGTAGAAAACATGTGGAGAAATTTTTAATAAATTCTTACCAGGATAATGAAACGTTTATACTTAAGTGGTGCGGTGTAGTCCAACATTCCCTTAAAACCTGAGTAAAACTTGTGCGTTTTAAGATAAAATACAAAAAGGCGTCACGTATACAATAACATAGGCCTGCAAATAATTCCGTACGTCTGGATCTGATAATGACATTAAATAAACTAATTATAGTTCTCAGTTCTTTATGCATTTTGTATAGGCTACTTGATCGCGTGTTCAGTAGCAGAATAAACACGCGAGCAGTTCAACGTGTTTGTTGTTAACAAAAGGAAACACCAACTGTGCAAAAAGAAAAACCCCTTAAATTCCTTATTCAACAACTTCATGATCACAGTTTCTCCCCTCTATGAAGTTTTCCATTGGCATTTCACTCTCGGTTATTGTACAGACTTTCCTTTCCTTGTTCAGTTAACCGATGACACGGTTGGGGATTTTGTATCCTATTATGCATTATAAGAGGGTAAAATAGTAACGTTATATTTATCAGAAACTTACGCACGTACGCACGATTGCACACGTGTCTTCACACGCATTAAACACATTCGTTTTCCTTCTTAAAAGATCCTACCCTTCGTATAAAACAACTAGATTCTTTTATATAAGAATGAACCCCTCGTCTCTTTTTTACACTTTGTAAACTTGGGTGATGTTTCTAAAATGCTAAACCAGTTCTGTACCAAAGAGGTAAAGAGTGTCAACTCCAATTTTGACAAAATTGAGTTAAAACTGACTTTAAAATCAGAAAGAAATGCTTTAATGCTTCAATTTTGTAGTTGATGTACAAGATTTTTTGTAAAATCGTTATTGAATGTGTTTTTCTGAAAGTAAACTAAATTTTGCTTGAATTTGGTGTTTTATTCATCTGTTACTATACAGTAGGCTACTGGTCAATTTTTATCTATTTTTAGATAATTTTTTGACAATTTTTCAAACGTGTGTAAAATGCTGCTTCTATATAAAAGTAGTGTTAGCAATAGGTATTAATCACACTTAATTTTTTTCAACTTATTGTACATTGGAGTTAACACTAATGTAGAACGTAAAAAAAGTGAAAAAACACAGAAAACCGTTAAGGTTTTAGTCCTGTTTGGGTGGGAAGGTGTTTAGAAATTGACAAAGTTATGAAATATTAAATATAGTGTCCCTCTCTCAAAGTTATGGATGGCCATGAAAAATCAGGGCATAAGTGTGAAATACATTCATGCTGTCCAGCAACTATATAAAAATATGACATCTAATATCAACGTGCGTGGAAAAATCACAGATGCAATTCCCATTAGTAAAGGATTAAGACAAGGATGTTGCATTGCTCCTACACTGTTCAAAATATATTTGAATGAAGCATTGAAAGTCTGGAGAAGGAAATGTTGCAACATGGGTATCCTTGTTGGAGATAAAAGGTTGTACTCATTGCACTTTGCTATAATAATAATAATAGCTGAAGATGAACAAGACATTTACTACATGCTACGGAAACTGGATGAGGAGTACACAAACTGGGGTCTATCAATAAGCAGAATGAAAACAGAGTATATGGTTGTTGGAGGAAATGCTAAGGATTTGAGTCTTGGAGGTGAAATCATAAAGGCAACAAGAAGATTCAAATACCTCGGAGTTGTGCTATCGTCAAATGGGGGAAGCAATGAGGAAATAAATGCAAGAATTGGTCAAGCGCGGTCAGCAATAAGGCAGTTGAACAGTGTCCTATGGAATGGAAAAATAATAAAGAAAAATAAGATTCGCATTTACAGCACAGTCATTGAAACCATTGGAACATACGGTGCAGAAACTTGGGAGGTGAATAAAAGGTATGAAGCTAAGCTCAAGGCTTTGGAAATGGATTATTGGAGGCGATGTTGTGGATATACAAGAATGGACAGAGTGAGAAATGATGATATTCGAAGGAAGATGGGTCTGACTGAGAATATTGCCGATTGGATAGAGGCAAAGAGTTTGAAGTGGTATGGGCATGTGAAGAGAATGCCTCCTGAGAGATGGCCAAAGATATTATTGGACTGGGTCCCTGAGTCAAGCCGGAAAAGAGGAAGGCCGAAGCACTCCTGGCAGTATGGCATGGAGGTGGCGATGCAGGCGAGAGGACTGACAGACAATGACTGCTTGGACAGACAAATGTGGAGGGTATTAGGATGCGAGAGACGGCGACAGCTGTAAAACAAACTCGCTAATATATATATATATATGAAATATTTGTAGACAAGAAGCATTTTCTGTAGAACTAGGTGTAAATATCAAGTTTCTTACACCTATTACTGGAATTTTGTTTCAATAATGAAAAGATAATAATGATATTTATCGACTCTTCTGAATAATCACCAAAATGGAGTTAACACCTTTTACTTCTCAGGTGCAGAAGTTAATAATAAATTTAGAAACGTGCAAGTAACTATTTAATCCATAAAAAAATTTACAGAAGGTACTCGATTTCCCGTGGCTCGAATTTAATTCATTCATTTGAGAAAAATAAAATTCCGCCCCCCGCTCATTAGTCACTTTCATTCTTGTGAGTTTTGATAGAATTAACGTGCGTAGTAAATCCACAAATAAATTATATATTACATAACATTTTCAATTCCTGAAATTGGCACACTAAGCTATTTATAAATACTTAATAAATTAGTAATGATTGATTTTTTTTACATTAAATTGTGAAAGTTTTTATGTATACAATTACACATTCAATAATTACAATAAATTATGCAATTGCAATACTAACGTGTCTCATTTTAATTACATAAATATATTATTTTATGCATTGTTGTACAGTTTTTACCGTTGAAGCATTTTTAGGTAGATTAGTGGTTAGTACGTATGCTTTCGTAACCGTCATGAAAGTCATGCTACTATTTTTTCGTCTCTACACTTAAAAATCTAAAAAAACCCCAAAATTTTTCAAAGGGTTAGCGAAGAGCTGACCATCTCTTGATTTTCCAAAACCATTCTTTCGAAACAAAGATATCCACCGTCTTCACAGAGACCACAAGTTGATGAACTAAGGTATCAGTGCGGAAAATCTTTAAAAAAACTGGTCATAAAATATAAAAACTGTTTATTTACTGAATTTATTGGGGATTGAAAAAAATGATAGGTGATAGGAAATCTGCACGAGGACTTCTAAATTTATAATAAAAAATATTGACCGGAATCAGTCCTTGTAGAAGCTGTGACCAAACTCGACAACGAACTCATCTTTTAAATGCTGTACGATATTTATAGATATTGATTAGTTATGCGATTATACGCTATACATTTAGATATTTTGAAGCCTATCTGATATTGTGGAACGCAATAAATATTTTACTACGTAGAATGTACAACGAGGTATGGATATTGAATATAATTGTGCAAAAATTACACCCGAATAACAACATAACGTGCTTCGAGACTGATCATTGTTCAAATGTCAGTAGTTTTACCACCCTAATTTTGTAATAATAATAATAATCTTTATTCCAAATACTATTATAATACAACATAAAGGCAAAATACACAAATGTAACTTAAATTAAAAATAATAATTAAATTAAATGAAACAAAATAGGAATTTTATATAAAATGTGGAAATAGTTATCTCCTGTAGCTGTGATGGGGTCCGAGTCCCCAATTGGGGGAAAGATGGGCTCGGAATCGGGATAACAGCGAAAACATTGTCTTGGGAAGGGAAGCTTTTTCTAGTCGGGAGTGTTCTTTACTAGTAGGAAATATTTATGGGGATGTTTGTAGGGAGTCTATAGGAAATCGTGGAATGGCTGTTTAATCTTTACTTGTGGCGGGCGAGGTGTCGTGTAGATTTCTCTGAAAGCTGACTGTACAGAGCGTTGACCGGCGTCGTGAAGGACTCTTGAAGTTCGGTGTATGAACTCCTCCAAGGTGGGGTTGAGGACGTAGTCGTGGACGGTTTTATTATTGATGAGGTAGAGGAAGTTGGAAATTTATCTTACTATGCGGTTGTGAAGGGACGAGAATTTTCTTTTGTTGACGGAGGAGAGGAGGGGCCATCAAACTGGTGCACCGTAAAGAAGGAAGGATCTGAGCTGTGATGGAGGATACCATCTATAAAAATACAATGTCAAAGATGTAGCAACATAGACATTATTAACAAAAATATATAGACTAGGTATATAAAAATACTTTTTTGTCATCAGTCTCTCGACTGGTTTGATGCAGGTCTCCAAGCTTTCTATCTTTCGCAAGTCGTTTCATATCTACATACAGGTAACACCCTACATCTTTTGTAATTTGCTTTGTATATTCTAATTTTTGCTCCCCCCTACAATTCACTCCCTCAATATTACCCTCCATTATTGATAGACTAATACCTGGATATCTTAGGATATACCCCACTAGCCTATCCCTTCTTCTGGTAAGATGCTTCCATATATGTACTACTATTTTCACCCACTCGCCTAAGATCCTCTTAATTACCTATTTTGTCCACCCACCTAATCTTTAACAACTTCCTATAACACCACATTTCAAAAGCTTCTATCCTCTTCTCTTCTACAGCCCCTATCATCCAATAAAAATACAACAGAGAATAAATAAGAATTAATATGAATTACGGCAATCTTTTACCGCCTAGCAGAAGCGGATAACTACCTAATCAAAAGTAACTATAGAAAAAAGTATCAATTACATGTCTTGCACATATTACCAAAAATGTAATAGTAAATTAAGTAAATTAAATAAACTAACATCAGAAAAATGTCCAGTATCCTCAACCGTAAATAACTACTCGATCATCAAGGTGTAAAAGCGTTTTAGTATTTTTCATATTCTTTGGTACGAAGTTGAAGGTTTTTAGGTCCTAAATACAAATAAAACCGTTTAAATAACTGAATTTAAGGCCTTGGTGATACTACCATATCAGCATGACGTAGTAGTAAAAGTGATACGTTAGATAATATCTTGAGAATAACTTTTATAGTAATTTATTAGCAATCTACGGAAGTACAGATACCGTAGAGGTAATAACCTCAGAGACTTAAACAAAGGGAATGATTTATGGTATTTATTTTTTACCTAATATAATGCGTACTATATCCTTCTTCTAAACAATACATAAAGGTTTCAAAACATTGTTGTAAGCTCCACCCCAAAATAACACCCCATATTTTAACCTTAATTCAACGAAAGCATAATAAAAAGAAATCAAAATTTTACCGTACCGTAATAGCTTAAATAATAAAATTTATTAATGCGCACTCCCAACAGTTTATAAACATTCAAAAAATGTTTTAAAACCCCACTTTTATTTATTTTTTTCGAGAAATTGCTTTTAAATTATAATGTTGTTTAGGGTAGAGTGGTTATTATTATTATAAGGAATCATAAGACAGCTGCTGTTGTTTGGGACCTTCCAAGAATCAACGCTCTGTTCGGCTAGCACCTTTATCTGAAAATCGGTTAACGTTTTTTTTTTATGACGGTGGTTTGTCAAATCTGGCAGGTATATTGGAGCAGCGATACATCGTGGTATATTCTCACTTAGAATATTACGGTTTTTGGGTTTACATGTATGATGCAATTGAAAATTTGTTTAGTATTTGATAAATTGACGAATTTCATGGTTGAAGGTGTTATGAAGCAAAAATATAGTCTTTAGTACGTAAAATGAAAGATAAATTATGTTTGGAACCGCATATATAACCGAGTAAAAAAAAAAATTTCAGGTACGGCTTTTTTATAGCGTGGTTTTTTGTTATTTTATTCATATAAATTACGAAATACGGGAGTGTATTAGGCATTTTCTGGCGATTTGGAAACAAAATATGTACCCGTTTATTAGCGCATATTTCACTTAGTCTATGTTTCAGAACATGTAGCACGATAAATTTTTAGAGGAAAAATATTGGATTTTAGATAAGTGTTTATCCATGTTTTCTAATTCATATCAACTAAAATTCACCTTTTAATACTAAGAATAAAGGAATTAAAGCGTTCTAAAAAAAACTGTTATTTTTTCGTCTCATTTTTAATACCGTTGATCAGTTTTATCACTTCTCTTTGTTTCGGAATAATTGTCGTTTTTGTATTCACAGAATTTTTCTAAATGTTTGAAAGTTTCACCTGAACGTTTTACACCCAGGGCTGGCGGCAAAATGGACGTAGAACAAGACGGTTGTGGTATTGAATCATTCATTGCCTGTCAGTATTTACAAATTCCTGTTCTGTTGACATGATATTGTGAGAAATCAATTTTTGCCACTATCGCTATGAAATCTTTACATTCTCCAGTAGTTGTTTATCAATTTCAATAACTTCTTCAATATATTTTTCTTCGCGTACGTCTTTTATTGCGTAACTTTGAAACCGGAGTAACTTTAAGGATGGGTGCTTAATTAATTAATGATATCCGCTTAACTTTAAAATCGTGCAAATCAAAACGCGTAATTCTAAGTGATGCCTCTATATTGTTTTATAACAAATCGTTTACACGCTTGTATTACGACTTGGTATTTATATTTAAAGGAATTTGACACAGTTTCTGAATAGTCGTACATTATTTTTTCAAGTTCATATGATCTTATCTAAAAATTTCTGGAACAACAATTTTGACATTTTGAAAAGTATCCAAAAAATTCTTTTTTTAATTAGCACTAAACAACGCAATCGTTTTGTTAAAGTTGACAAATCATTTCAGTTTTTTTTGTATGTATTCACGTGTACTAAAATTGTACAAGTAAAAAAACAAGTTCAATCAAATTCGGTATGGTAATTTAAAAATAATTAATAGCTTGTTAAATTAACACGAAAGTGAATAATGATAGAGGTTGAATTTCTGCGGTTTCTAACCAGATGTTCATTGCCTAAAACATCTGTCGACAGTTAATTATCCGTCACACTGGAATTATTTATGTTGTGTCTAAAATACATAGGAATATGTAACCATGGTGTAAAAGATTTAGTTTAAAGAAAATAATTATAACAAAACAAGTAATCCAAATATAGTTTATTTATAGGTACAATTTGAGTATAGAAGATTGATGCCCTTGGCAAGCTATTATAATTTTCTGATATGTATTTTATAACACTATAAAAAAACTACCTCTTTACTAACTTTTAAATACTTTAAAATATTGTTTGTGTAGGGATTTCAATGTTTTACTGAGGTACATTTTCATTCTGGGTCATTCACTCATGATTAAAATTAGTTATATTTATAATTATTTACATTGGCTAGAAAAAGTCGTGTGAGTTCAAAATTCAAACCAGATTTTTTTTAATTTGCGTAATTGTATTATTTTTATAATGCGATTAAATTTAAACATTTTCTTGTTGAAACACTTTAAAAACTGTTTACCTTTTTTTTAAACACTTATCTCAAGTAGTTCTCTATTTTGGTTTTTTCAGTGTCACCTTATCTGTGTATTTTTCCTTTACCTTCTGTGTGGATACGAAATAAATGGCCAAATCGAGATGTTTCTGTCTAGACAAAAATACGACCTTACTTACACAACAAATTTACACAACACACACACAGAGTCAGCGCTGAGAACCGTCTCGTTTCTGTCGGGATAGTCCCGATCTTTAAAGAAGCGTCCCGCGCCCCAATATTACTGCTATCGGGACGCTAATTGTCCCGATATTTTATAGCCAACATATATCGGGTGTCCCACGAAGAGGTTGCTATTTTTGAATTAATAAGCCAGACGTATCGCACATTCTGCAGACTGGAAACTTTACAGTTATAATAAATAGATATGTAAAAAAAATACCCTTGAGTTTCATTTCCTTATAATTAATCAGAACAAAGTGACGGTATAAGAAAATAATATCAAAAATGAACAATAATCTTGTGGATAAAACCACTTATATATTTTTTCCTAATGTGTGTACGTTGCAGTCTGTTCAATTCAGAACAATAGCAACCCCATGACCCAATGAGATGAGAATGATATGTATGATGTGTAAATGAGGTGTAGTCTTGTACAGATTCAGGCTGACCATTCCTGAGAGAGTATGGTTAATTGTAACCCAACCATCAAAGTACTCCGGTAACCACTGTCGAGTAATCAAATCCGTATGAAAGTAACTACCTTTACTAGGATTTGAACTAGGACCTTTCGTCTACGAAAATCAGCTGTTAAACAGCTGATTAGCGGCGACGACGTACCCCTAGACCAACCCGGTGGGTTACACTTATATTTACGATTGGATTCAGATAGAAAAAAAACAGCTGTTTTTGCCATTCCAGATCGATCAGGATAGCTATTGATGGACATCAGTTCGAATAAAGGTTAATGAAACAAATTGTGTTTATTAATAGTTTTTATCACTTTCATATTTCTTTCATTTTATTACTTAAGAACATTGTAACAAATCAATTTGAAATGGGTATGCGAATAAATTACTTTCCGCCATTTTGTTTTGATTAATTATTATAAGCAAGTGAAACTCGAGGGTATTTTTTTACATATTCTAATTATTATAACTGTAAAGTTTCCAGTCTGTAGAATGTGCGATAAGTCCGGCATATTAATTCAAAAATAGCAACCTCTTCGTGGGACACCCGTTTTTTATATTATATTATATAAGAGATATTTTATATAATTGAAACATTAATTTGTTACATTTCGCACGAACACGAATGGCGCCCATGGTTGGGTACTGGGCAGATACAAAGTAGCAGCATTTAGTTTCTTTGAGTTTTGTACAAATAAGATTCAATTTCCTTATACGTATTAACTCTCAGATGTTCAAAAGACACTCTAAATTGTTACTAAGCGTCATTTTTCGAAAAGGTTTTGCGCGGAAAGACTCTTGGACCCCTCGTATACACGGGAGGGGGGTCCGTTTATTTCATACCTCCAAATCCCCATCCCGATTTCACCATGAAAAATTGCCAGCGCTGCACAGAGAGCTAACAAATTTTCTCAAAACAAAATTAAGAAAACTACAACACCAAATCGTTACACCAACAAAATTACATTAATCATGACACAACATTTTTGAAAAACAACCGACATTAACCGACACAAGAAACCATGACGTTTAACAAACCATGAAGGACAGTCACTTTTAACGCTGTCATCTTTTATCTCAAACATGCCATCCAAAATCCTACTTTTGTAACTTTAATCTTCCGATAAAACAAATGTTGATGGAATGCACTAGTTTACAAATTCTGAGATCTAAATTGAAAATGCCTAATGATATGCACAAGTACCTAAAGAAACTGACTTCTAAATCTCAAACAATTTTGTATTTAAAAAAAAAATTAAATATTTTAATAAACAATAACCTTAGTATATTTTTTGTTGTAATGTTTGTTAAATTTTAAAAAATCTGTAATGCTATGTACTTCGCTTTGCATGAACTTTAAAAATTGTCCTTTATCTCTTTTATTCTGTAATATATTGTTCTATATGTACGAATATCTTTTGTAGAAAATGTAATAGTTTAATTTTTGTAGTCACAAATAACCTTTGGTGTCGATGTGTCTAAAATAATTAATACAAAAAATTAGACTTGTTAAAGAAAATGATCTAATATTTACACAATAGATCGGTAAAAAACAATATATTATATTGATTCGATATATGTTAGAATTAAAAAGAATAGCAGACTGGGTATTTTCTATTCAATAAAACCTGGTGTCATATGTTGCAACTCTCTTTTATCAGCCCCTGAATTTGTTCTGTGGTTACACTATATTTGCAATTATTGTTAAAGATTACTTGATGGAATTGTTTTTAATCCCTAACTTAAGTATGTTGATATCTTCTGTTCATTTGTGAACAGTAAGCAACCCCATGATCCAATGAGATGACGATTATATGTGTAACATGTAAATGAGTTGTAGTGTTGTACAAACTCAGGCCGACAATTCCTGAGAAGTTTGGTTAATTAAACCCCGACCATTAAAGTACACCGGTAATCACTGTCTAGTATTAAAGTCCGTATAAATGTCACTTAGTTTACAAGGATTTGAACCACGGAACCTTCGTCTCCGAAAATTAACTGTTAAACAGTTGATCCGCGGCGGCGACTTTACCATTGGACCAACGCGGTGGGTTTGATAAAAAAAAAATTTATAAATTTGATTTTCTTTTGTTACAATTTTTAAATCAATCTTTTATTTCATAAGGTCTCTACCCTTATCGGTTGAATCACCGATTGCACTTTCCGTACTTCTTCACAGAGCATCGTAAGTTAATACTCAACTGTATTTGGTTTATCAAGAGAATTTCACCGAATTTTCTCGGATAATTCGAATTTTCAGAATTAACCCTAATTAGTTAAGATTCCTGAGGTTCCCACTATATTCATAATTTTCTTAATACTATTTTGTCAATTTTTTTTGTATAGGGCCAACTTACACCACGTGAGGTAACTTTAGACGTTTCTGGAAGCTCTTTTTGCAGCGTAGGCTACATTCTCAGCTTTCACTCACTGTAGACTTTTCTCCTTTCTTCTGTCCACCCGGTGTTCTGTTCTTGCTCTTCATGAAAACCTTTAAAGTCCGTAGTTAGTTGTCTGAATTTGGTTTGGTTCATTACGTTTTCTCAGTTTTTTTCAATATCCTTTCTGACTTCTTTAATTTTATTCCATATTTGATTTTATGACTTCTTTTTATTTTATTCCAAAATTTGAAATAAAATAATAAATTCGTGAATACAAGAAGGGGTTGAAAAAGTAAAATACATAATAAAAAAGAAACTAACAGTAAATTATTTACTAAATAATTTATAAACTCTTTTTATACTTTATTTTTATTAAATATTCTATGAATTTTCGCCCGGCTTTTAGAAACATAATTATGAAATACAATATCCACGTCCGAACTGACATAGAAATTTTTAATGCAGTGAAATGAGGTGATAGAATCTGTAGGTATTTTTTTCTGTGAAACGAATTCTATACATGCTGTTTTCGTGTTCGTAAACAGGATGTAAAGCAAATTAAAAAATAATAAAAAACTTAAATTATTCATCCAAAAAAAATTGTTTAGCAAATTTTTAACAAAGAATATATTATGAATTATGACGTTAACATAAAAAATTAAGGAAGAAGATGAAGAAGAATGAGCCAAGCTGTTAAAAGACGAACGGGCTAGATACGCTATAAAAGTTTTGGCACACTTCTTAAATGCCATTGTTGCTTTTAGTTTTGCTCTCTTTCTTTGGTTTGGCATTAAGGTTAAAGTAATAGAATTTCTAAAGTAATGTAAGAAGTATTTAATGTCATATAATACTTAAGTTCTACTTTTTTTGCGTTAATTGTGTTTGTTCTTTCATACGCGCATGTACGCGTGCTTGCTTTTATTTCTTATGGAAATCTATCCAGTTAGATTTAAATATGACCAGATACCTTATATAGGGTTATAATAAAGCGTAAAAGTACCGTAGAGTAACTGTACACAGATTTTCTTTAGGATTATTAGAATAGTATTCAAGTTACAAAATTTCAAATAAAGATTATTTCTCTGGATTGAAAAGTTTTTGGTTTATCACTTCATTGTCTTATATTTTACTCATTTTGATTTCATGTATCCAACAACCTTGCTAATCTGAAATTTCGTTTTTGTATCAAGTATTTTTGGATCAAGTGGCCAAGGGGCAGGGTTTTGGCTAGTAGGCGGTTACGGCCTCCTTGGGTCTTAACGAGGATGCCTCAATTGAGTCCAATACTACTTCCCCATTGTGTGGAAGGGAACGTGACTTTTTCTCACCGTTTCGGAGAACGTATTATAATGAATTTATATTCACATATTTTACTGCATATTGATAGACTAAAATTTACTTTAATATTTTAATTATTTCATTAAAATAATTATGCAGTATTTAACATTTCAAATGTATTTGTTTCGAACAAAGGTTCTTCATCAAGTCTTCTAAGTTCGTTAAAGGAGTTTTCCAAGTAATATGGGTACTTTATGACAGGCTACATTATAATGTGAATCCACTCTTCACAATCTGTTAGAAACAATCAGTGAATGTGATAACAAAAAAATATGGAAAAAATAACATGATAAATAAATGTGAATGGAGACACAGTCCGCTGACAGAACTCCGACGTGAATAGATAAGTGTAGCATTAAGTGCAGCATTTAGAAGACTGTAATGGATAGTCAATTACACTACTACGTTAATTGATGAGATCCCGGCTCCATCGACGTTTTAGTCGTCTTACTGGATTGTTTGGGAGAGTCTGCATAGCCAGATTTGAGATCAATGGGTTTTGGTGGTTCACGAGTTTCTTGTATAGAGTTTTAAGAAAACGTCATTTATGTAGGGTACGTTTAGGCCTGAGTGTAGCGTTTTATTGGTCACATGATAAGGGGGCGTTAACTATCCTCCGCAAAAGCTTTGATTGGAAACGCTAAATTTTTGCTAACACCGATGGTTTTCCACAGCAGTAAAACTGACAGGCATAGCTCCATATTGGTCGAAGGAAGGAGCTGTAAATGGTTAATTAAGATGTAGTTGGTAACTTGGATTTGCGTGAAAGAAATCTGTACAACTGTTTGAACCTGTCCTGAAAGTAATAAAAAGTAATTTTGAAAAGTGGAGATTCGGTTTATAGGTTACATTTTATGAAAATTTCTGGCACTGTTTTAAATTTTGGGGGTTTTGTATGTGGTGGAAGAATGACTAAATGAAACTATCAAGATACCGACTTGAAAACGACCCTTATGTATTATGTTGCTTTAGTATAATATTTTGAAACAAATATATACCTTAATATACCTGTAAAAAGGGAAAGGTAATTATTCAGATAAAGATATACGTGCTTGTACTGTTACAGTGTTACTATAGTCCTTATAAATTAAATAGGCGAATGTGTAGTTAACTTGCTCCTGCTTGGGATACTTTACCATCATTTTTGAAGAACTTATAAAAATGTTGTTAAACACCTAAGCCCAGTTTCGTTTCGGGATCTGAGTATAAAAAATAAACATATTTTCTTTAAACTTATATTTTTACTTTAAACTTAAACAATTATTTATTGATACGATTATTAATTACAATTAATTATCAAGCTTAGACTATCAACTAGATACAATTAGATTACATCAATTGAATTAATTACTAAACTTAAACTAAACTCAACTAAATTGAGAAATAAGATATTTTCTATTAATTATCAAAACAATTATTTACCTGTTCACAACCCGTACGTTAATAGTGAGAATTAATGTAATTCAGAATCGGTTCTGTGATGACACTATTTCGAATGGTTGGACAACAGTCCTAAGTAATAACTAGCTACGAAGTCGCTAACTATTTTTATACCTGCGGTCTAATAACTCCTTGAACAGTCGAGACACTTCTAACAATTTCTCCGCTTTACCAGAACATGGAAGAAGGAATCAAAATCAAAGATATTTCTATTTTCGATTTCCGAGAGTTCCTATTAAATTTCATTCATCGCAATCAAATTATTCTTGTTGAATACACTCCTCCTCAAATAATACCCAATTTCTTGGAATAAAATATTTCTAGAATATCACTATTGTAATATCACGTCATTCTTACCGCAGATTAACCCTTTATAGGTCTTTGGTAAGTATACTTACCACGGGCAAAGAGGTCGATTTTTTAAGAATAAGCTATGCAGTTGAACTGTATTGGCATTTTATGGTTTTATAGATGTTCTCTGGTAAGTAGGCTATCCATATTTTGTGGATAGCCTACAATCGCAGTGCGCAGCAACCATTTGCTTCATGAGTTACACGAATGTGGTAAGGATTCATACCAGCGTACGTACCATGTTGTTTTGTTGTTACATTTGTACAGTGCTTAGATAATTCGATTTTTACGGGAAAGCTAGCATTCATGCTAATATAAAGTTGAAATAAGTTATCCTACACAATTTTTTTGTTATATAGGACTACAAGTTGTAATAGGAAAAATCTATATCTTGAAAAAATGGTGCGATCTTTTTAGGTTTTTAAGGTTTAAATAACTTTCTATGCAGAAATCGGATGTGATGTTATTTTTCGTCTACTTGTCTTGTAAATAATTTTCAATATTTTTGAAAAATGAAGCCTATTAGGATGTTGTATTGTTGTTAAGCAATAGTGTACAGTTCCTGATACCTAGATAATAAAATACTTTGTATTCAATAGAATAGATAGATAAATAAATTATATTAATCTCGACTAATCAAAAGATGGCGTCGGTTAGGTCTATCACAAAATTTTTGTATCCAAGATTTAAAATTTATTTAGTATCATAGCGTATGTTACTCACGAAGCGGGTACAAGAAATAAATAAATGAACTTGGGAAGACCAGAGGAAAGATAGAAAAACTACGAAAATGGTACTAGATGATCAAACAATGTCAGTTAGTTTTGTTTCTTTAACTTGAAAGAAAAAGGAGACGAATTAATGAGGAGGGGAGAGGAAGAAAAGAAGGAGTGTAAGTTTTTTCTTATTAACCAAATTTATTTGCAATCCGTTCAAACCATCAACCAAATGTGAAAAAATTACCAAGGGTAGAAAATTCAGCTAAAAAAAATTGAGGGTAAAATCCAATAATTTTATCCTGTTACAAAAATAAACTAACTGAATAAGTTAACAACATCCAAATATTTTTGTAACAGTGAAATAATTTTCAAAATCGGTTTGATACGTAATGTGATTACCGCGTACAAACGAACAAAATGTTACTTCTTCATAATATTTATATAGATGTATGTCTATCAGTTTGGAAATGGTCAACCGCCTTTTCACATAACAAAGACTGTAAAAAGTATCCACGCAGATGAATATTCTAACATACATACTAGTTAATGAATATTAATGTTCGTACATTTATTATTATTATTCCCATTATTGAATATTTATTAAGTTCTTCTATTCGATGTAAATGTTAAAAGCAGTAGGCTAAAAACGGATACCTTTGTTAACATTTTTCCTTATGTCAACGCTTTGTCTAAAGGCCCTACATAACGTATAACTTACGGGATATTTTATAACGTATGTGACTAATTTTAAATAAGTTTCTGCTTGCTTGAATAATTTACCGTAATTTTAAATTTAACTAAAATTAAATTATTAATCGCCAACTCTTTAGTAGATTACTGAACCTGTACTGGAAAACAATTTTTTATTTCAAACCTTAAGAAGAATTTTTTCCGTATTTGACGTTTAGACATACCTACTTATACAAAAATACTCAGGTTGATTCACGAAGAAATGAAATATTTCGGGAAATGTATCTACATCAAAAAATAAGAATAAAATTTGTATAAAGATAATCCGGAAATTTTTGCTTTGTTACCGTGCTCCGGCTAGCGAAAGATTTCGCCCGGATTATGATTCATCCCATAAAATATGTTTATAATGAAATTTTTTGGGCGTTAAGTGTCCAAATTTGTGTTTTCTGTAATGTTTATTGACCCGCGAAAGTGAATAAAGTCGGTTCAAGTACTTTTTAAGAAATTTTGGGATAAAATTTAAATAAATAGGGGTAAATACCCTGTTTTTTGTGTTTGTCATACAATTTTTTCGTTAAAAATTCAAGGAGGAACAATAAAATTACTGAGATTCGCTGATGATATCGTAGTATTAGCCGAGCCATCGAAATAACTAGAGGATGTCTTAAATAGAATATATTAGATCATAAGAAAGGATTACTTCGTGAAAATTAAAAAGAACAAAACGTAAGTGTTGTGCAACAGCAAGAGAGGTTTAAGAGATAGGAAATTTTGAAGAAGGCTACGAAAACATACAGGTAGTTGGGGAATGCTGCTATCTAGGAAGAAAAATAACAAAGGATATCCAAAGCAGGATTGCTCAAGCTAGAAAAGCTTTTGAAATGAAAAACTGTTTTTTGAAACTTTACTGACAACAAACATTGATTTACAGATTAGAAAAAATTTCTTAAAACACTATGTTTGGAGTGTAGCATAAAACGGGAGTGAAACGTATGTGATAGGGGCTTTAGAAAGGAAGAGGATAGAAACTTTTAAAATGTGGTGCTGTAAGAAAATTTTAAAGATTAGGTGGGTGGAAATTATAAGAAATTTAGAGATTCTTAGAAAGGTGAATGAAAGAAAAAGTACATGGAAACATCTTACCAGAAGAAGGAATAGACTAGTAGAGCATATCTGAAGACATCCAGGTATTGCTCTATCAATAATGGAGGGTAATAATATTAAGGGAGTGAATTGTAGGGGAAGACAAAGTTTAGAATATTTATAGCTAATTACAAAAGATGTAGGGTGTTACATGTATGTAGATATGAAACGACTTGCGCAAGATAAAAAGCTTAGAGAACTGCATCAAACCAGTCGATAGACTGATTAAAAAATAATATTTTTTAAATGGGCAATAAATACTTCATGGTTTTAAATAAAACTTGTATAAAATGTGTGTAAATAAAGTCAACTACAAAACAAAAATAAGTTGCAAAAAATATAACAAATTAAAAACATCGTGATTATTTTTTGGAAAAAATAAAAATATCCATTGGCATTAAAAGTTTCAGTTCAGACTGTTTACTAAACTTCAATTCAGTAGATTACCGCTCCATCTTCTATTTATTGTTTTACTTGTAGTTCGTTTCGTGCTAGGTGTTGTGCTAAAGAATTCGGATGGAGGTTTAGTCGGTTATGAAATGTTAAATTCGTCGATTGAGTAAATTCATCTATAAATGATATGTTAAAATCTTTGTGAAGGGTTAAATTTAAAATGTAGTAATTTAGTTGATTACGTCATCAACCGAAAGGTAAACCTTTAGGGCATTTACCAAGTAAAATTACTGAGGTATTTACATTTGTCTTTCTCACTGACTGAAAAATATGCGTATCAGCATGCCAGGGTGCCTGCAAATAACACCCTCACTTTATTCACCACAGGATCTCGATGTAAATTAAAAAAATTATTACTCTGAGAGGTGATAACTCTAACTAGTGTCTTTTACACCTCTATCTCTTCTGTTCTTAAATCCTGCAGTCATTTTATTGGCTAACCATGCGAAAAGAAACTGAATTATTTTTTATAGCCCTGGAACTAGTATATCGAGTGGAAATAACTTCTAGGTAGGGATAACATGTGAAACACTTCACCTGCCTGTTATAGGCAAAAATTTAAAAATAATAAAACACTAATGAGTAATTATTTAAAAATAATAAAAAAAGTATTGAGCAATAATAAAAAAGTAATTTAGAAAATGCTTTAAATCAAAAATTTAGAATCCTGAAATACTATTTTTTGCAGCTGCATTGAAGGATTGGATTCCGTATAGGCAAAGCTTAATATAGGTTTAAATATACAATCGTAAATTTTTATTTTCATATTTAAATTTAGTTTAGTATTTCGCGATAATAAAAAATAACTTTTTACGTTTGAAGTTGATTTTCAGTTCCAGTCGTTTGAATTTTATGTGATCTCGACATTTGTCGTTTATCTAGCCATAGACCTAGGTTATCGTCTTGAGGAATATTTGCGTTCTTACAAAATATTTAAATAAATTTTCCATGTTCTCAATAACAATGGAAATTCCACTAAATTTGAATTTGGAACTAATTTATTGAATATACTTTTTATTTATTGCTTTCTCTTGCCTATATGAATATAAGAAAGAAAGTATTGTTTTCAAGTCGAATGTTCGAAGTCGAGTTTTTACCGGATATGCGCGTTTACAGACCCTCTGAACCCAAAATACATGTTTTTAGCGATTGGTCTGTGTGTGTGTGTGTGTGTATGAACAAAATATTTCTAGAACGGAACATCGTACGAAGTTTAAACCTGTTAAAATTAAATATTTAAATTTAACCATATTTCATAAGTTTAAACTTACGTTAGATACTATTCCGTACCCGACACGAACATTTTTATCAAAATTGGTCAACCGGAAGTAGTAGTTTATTCGTGTCATTTTTCACTTTTTTACGATTTTTTTCAAAAACTACTACGATTTTTTTTAAAACCCCGTTAACTAAATTTTTTATGTTCTACAAGATAAGGTAGGCGCCATGTCTGCTGAAATTCTTAGACAGGCTGTTCTCTCGTGGAAAATTTTTTTTTTTTTAAGATTGCGGTCTTCAAATGCATTTTAGGGAAAAAGTGTATATAATAAAAACTGTAGATAATTTAAGTCTTCAACTTTTATTTCAAACATTTTTTTGTATAGGTAGGCCTAATGCTTAGTTTAGCAGTAATTAGTGATTTTCTGTTTTTTCTCATGAATATGTGCAAAAATATGGATTTTTTAAGAATACGACCTTAGTATGCATTTAACGACAAAAGTGTAGGTATGTATTTAAATTTGTAGAAAATTAAAAGATCTAAAACTTTTCTTTTAAGCATGTTTCTCTGCAGAGCCTAGTTAAGCATGCGAGAGTTATTTTCCGTATTATTAAGATAAACTAAAGTTGATTTCCATTTTGCATCATTCACTCACGATTAAAATGAGGTTATGTTTATTGAGATTAATTTTTTTGTTTATTTCTAATGTTTTAATACTAATGTTAGGTTATATTAGTTCGTTATTTGCATTAGCAATAGAAAGTCGTGTGAGTGTTTCAAACCAGATTTTTTTTTATATTGTTTACTACTTTTACAATATCTCTGTAGTACAATTTTCTTTTTGTTTAGTACTATAACTAAAATTTTGAACGGCCTGTACTTGAATTATTGTGGTTTTATTTATTGTTTTCTCCTACGTTTAATACTAAAATTAATCTCCCGGAAAGCAATAAAATTTGTCTGAGTATTTCAACTTTACGTACTCTTTATAATAACATCCAATCATACTTTACAACTTATCGAACCAAAGCGGAGTAAACAAAGAAAATTCTTCTTGTGTCTTTGTGTATGTCTAAAGAAATAATTTTTTTAAGTAGTACACGATAAACCTCTGTTAATCCGAAATTTTAGTTAATCCGAAATGTAGGCCGATTAGCTATATTTTGTTAACATGATTTTTACGTATAGGCTTAAAACCGAGTTTTTAAATAAAATAATTTTATAAAGAAAAAATATTTTAATAGGTTTCAACACATAAAAATAAGATGTAATTACAATATAAATCGCTTACTGGTAAAACATTTCTTTTGAGTTCATAAGCAATTACAAGAAATTATATATTTTATTACCGCCTGGCTTCATAAAATCCCTAATTCTTTGCTGTCATTATGTTGATAACCTTGATGATCACGCAATATTTTACAAACGCCTCTTCTTTTCTGTTGCATTTTGTGACTCTCCGGTCATTTTATACAATAAAAAAATATATTTTACAAATTTTTGTGAGTTACTTTTATTAGGCTACTACATTTTTCCAAGATTAACTTTACAATATAGACACTCAATTGGTGTAGAAAATTATGAAAGATATAAATGCAACAATTAACCGTGTAATTGTAGACAGAATACCATTTAAGCTAAGGTTACCAGAGGGTCTACGTCTGGTAGAATACGGGGACGATCTAGTGCTAGACGCTAGGTCAGATGAAGGGCTTATGAGAAAAGTTTAACTCTGTATGGAAGATATAAGTCAATTCCTTTGTAGAAGTAAGTTAAAAATAGCCCCTGAAAAGACGGAAGTGGTGAAAATGGCCGAAAGAAAGTTTAAGATGGGTGACGCGAAGTAGTACCTGGGAAGAGACTGAAGTACCTCGGAGTGTGTTGGTTCCCCACTCTGGAGGAGTGTACGAGAGTTTTTCTCGCCGCCTCGAATACAAAAAGAAAATTTAAAATTTAATATTTCTTTTTTAACAATGTGTGTTTTTACTATAAATTTAATCTTGGTAAAATGTGGAAATAAAAGTAATATACGATTACAAAAATCTGTAGAAATATTTAACAGAGGTTATAGAAAATGAGTGAGGAGCCGTGCAAAGTAAACGGAAAATGCAAAAAACTTGTGTTTAGATCAACAGTCGAAAGGCTTGTTTGAACCTCTAGAGGTTTTACTAAGTAAAACGAGGAGTAAGGTGGTTTACCAGGCCTTCCTCACTAAGTTGAAAGAGTATGCTTTTAGCATGCCAAACCCTCCAAAAAGCACTTATTTCCCACCCTGCAAATAATACCTTCACTTGATTCACCACAGGGTCTGGCTGTACAGTGAAATTCGCTATACTCTCAGAGGAGTTAACTCTGACTACTGTCTTTTACACCTCTACCTTTTCTGTTCTTAAATTGTTTAGTTTTATAATTGGCTGACTATATGATAAGAAACAGAACTATTTTTTTGTAGCCCTGGAACCAACAGATCGAGTGTAATTAATTTAACACTCCACCTGTCCCGTTATGGGCATGCAAAAATTTAAGACATGTTAATATATACGTTCTCGCATATGAGAGATACATAAACTTAAATCGACTTCCTTGCGGACAGAATATAGCAAACAATAGATTTGAGAACAGAAGCATAGTACGAGATAATTGTATATATATATATATATACATACTGGGCTCCGTAATAAATTTGTGTTTCATACAGGAAAAATATTTATAAAAATATTACAGGCTAAAGCATTCATGTTGTTTTTTTTTTTGCTATGCTTACATATACGTGTGTAGTATAGGAAAGAAAGTAGTAGCATCGGTTTGCTAATGTGACCTTTGACCCAGATCGTTTAATTTCTAAGTCGAGAAAGGAGTGAAAAGGCCTTGGGGAGAACTGAGCCGTAGTATATAGTAGAAGAGCTTGTGAGTTGCGCGGTTTCAAACGCCCTGCATTCTTTCCTCTTCATCTGGCTGCCTGCTACGTATATATACATATATATAGTACACAATAATATTACTGTATTCGTGTTCCCCCATTCCCCTACAGATCCTTCCTTCTCTGCTTCAACCCGTTCGTTATATTGAAACGGAATATTTCCCCTCCTTACTATATCGTAGAATATTATTACTATATTATTACACCCATCGTTTTTATTCTTCCTTAAAATACATTATCTTCGATGTAAGTTATTTTGTAAGATAACTTACATTAATTGAAAAAATGTATTTGTATCAAATTTAATGTATGTTGTTGGATTTAATTTATATTTTTATTTCCAACTTAATATTTTATATTCTGGAAACCCAGAATTGGCCCACTTATTCTTGTTTACTTTCTCTTGCCTATACGAATATATAGGAAGGAAAGTATTGTTTTCATGTCGATTTTTCGAAATCGAGTTTTCACCGGATCTACACGTTTTCAGAAACTTACACATCAAGTTGAAACTTGTTAATTGCTGATGCATGTTCGTACACGTCGCTACTATAAAAGTATAAAGGCAGCAATATAAAATAATAGCAATAACTGTATTCCATTTTTTTTTTTTTTACTGTCTGTATTTTTTATTTAAAGACATAAAATTAGTGCAGTTTGATTTTATAATATTTAAAAAATATTTTACATTTTTATAAATTAGTCAAAATTCAATTATTAATAGTAAGGTTTATTATTATTATTATTATCGGCGGGGGGGGGTTCGCGAAATAAGAATTTTATTTTTTTTTACTATTTGGGGGTCGGGGAGCCAAAACGGTTGAGAATCACTGCTCTATAGGCTTTACTAAGTTTACCCTGCCTTTTCATTGAGTGGAATAGTATTCTTATCACCATGCCTGAGACTCTGAAAAGCATCTACTTTCCACCCTGCAAATGACACCTTCACTTCATTCACCATAGATTCTGGCTGTATTATAAAATTCATTACTCTCAGAGGAGTTAACTCTGACTAGTGTCTTTTACATCTCTACCTATTCTGTTGTTAAATGCTTCAGTCATATAATTGCCTGACCATGTGATAAGAAACACAACTGTTTTTGTGTAGCCCTAGAACTAGCAGATCGATTGCAAATAATTTAACACGCCACCTGCCTGTTATGGGTATACTCCTGTAATTACAACACGTTAAAACCCACCGATTTCGTGGCGTAATCTATTATTAATCGCTAATAATCAAAGCAGTTGGCAGTATATAAAATAAAAGAAAACCATGAACTCTCCTTCCCTCCCATTTTCTTAAAAACAACGATTAGGTAATCACAATAATCAATACAAAAATAGTCTCTTGATATTAAGGAAAATTTATTTTTGTATTTTGTCAAGAACTTTCTAACTTTTAACGCAACAAAAACACCTTGCAAATCGCATGCAACAAAATAATAATTATAAGTTAATTTATATACTTTGCAATAATTTTTTATGTGTTCATTAAATATCATTATGTTTATATTTTTACACAGAATTTATATTTAAATCGTTTTATATGAAGCAGTTTTTGTATGGTTTCATTTTATTCTATTTTTAAGTCATGCTACGCCAGATGTAAGAAGAACTTACGACTAGAAACATATGTAATTTAATGGCCTATGAAAGAAACTCTAGACTAGTAGTATTATTAAATGTTTAATTAAAATTATTATTTTATTACTGTAAGCCTAAATTTGTTATGAACTTATGTCTAATCTTAATGCTGTAATTACATACATTTTAATAATAAAGTAAGATTATAATCTTGTTGCTTTTAATGATCAGGAAGTGTTGTCTGCGCGTCACACATTAAAATATGTATGTTAAAGAGCAAGACCTGATATCATTTACATATTTATAAAGTATATTTTAAAATTATATTAATATAATAATTTAACATTTTGTTACCATTAGTTTTTGTTTGTGGCAGATGTATCCGTCATCGTTAGACGTATTTTGTATGTCTTTACTTTTCTATTTTTTTTATTAATATTCATTTCTAGAATCGTAATTTAATATTAAAGATAAAAATAAATTCGTTATTTGTTAAGACAGTAAATCTTTTTAAGTATTTCATTTGTTCTTATATTGTATTCTATCGGCTGATTTGATTTTTGAAGATTTGAGTTACAGTTGTTTCAAATTTTAAGATAGTAACTTTTCCCCTGCAGGATATTCTTTTTAACAATTTCCCTGTCTGAAATTAAAAATTTCCATCTACAATTTTTTTAGTGTTTTTTATGACCACAATGGATCACTTTAGTCAAATTTAGAAAGCTTCTTTCTTTTCTTATTCTTTAGTTTGATGTTTTACCGAATGCCTTCATTCGGGCTGATCTTGCTTGCCGAACTTCCTCTGAAACGACCGGTTTCTTTCTGCTTGGGTTTGTTCTTCCATCTGATTTTGTTTCAAATCTACTTTTCTTGTTTCTTAAGATTTTTAATATTTCTGTTTTGTTTTCTAAATCATCGAAAGTTAATCCGAGTTCAATCATGTCTTGTTTAAAATTCTGCGTTTAGGTGTTCTAATAAGATGTCCAAAAAAAGACATTCTTTTCTTCCTTATTGTATCTGTTATAGGTTAGTTTTCTTTATAGACTTGTTCGTTTGTTAGAATTAGAATTCTCTATTGCCCGTCTACTTCGTTTTTCTTTCCCATGCAGATTCTTAGGATTCGTCTTTCGAGGTTTAGGACATTGTCTATTGCTATTGTCTTGGTCACTTTTGCTAATGATTCGCTGCCATACGTAACTTGTGGTTGTATGACTGTTTTGCAGTGTTTAATTTTTGTTTGTATAGATAAGCATTTTTTGTTGTATACGTTTTTGGTTATTTGTTGTGATTTAGATAATTTTTTCCGTCTCTCATCCCACGCTATGTTTTCTTTATTGTTAATGTTTTTATTACAAGTTTTAATTTATTTTTATTGTTGTAACTTTTAGAATAGCAGTCTATGCACCAGTATGTCGTTGATCTAAGATCCAGCTTAATAAATTAATTGTTGAAATCACAAAGGATATAATTTAAAATAATATTTAAGAAAATAAACAATTTCTAATTAAAATTTAAATTATTCTGAATCAAAAAGTAGACTAAATATATCAAGATTTAATTGTAAGAAAATATAATATTTTAAATAAAATTTCAGAAGCCCAATATCTAAATTTGAAGCAAGAAAACAAAAGATAGTATAATTTAAATAAATAATTTAAACCAGTCAGAAAATACTTAAAAGAAATTACAAGAATATCAAGATTCAATTTAATTATGGAACCTACTGAAACAATTTTGATTATTTTAAAATATGCAGATAATATTTAAATAAATATGTCAAGGACTGTAAAACCAAGTGCAACAATGCATCTGTGCCCCGTTTGATTCCCAATCGATGGATGGACAAGAAGAAACCAGAGAACTGCAAGCAATCTAGAACAGTTCGTACCTAATTATAAATTATTCATTATAACTGAGCTCATTAAAATTATTAAAAATACTTAAAGATTTTTCACAGTAACAAATTGCAATACTTTATAATAGTAAATATATTAGAATAATTAGTATTATCAATAAATTATTAAAAGAATTACAATTTTCAATTTTACATAACATTCAATTTGTGTTCAAAATAAAATTTTCATTCATTAAACATTTTCAATTCTTCAATTTCTTTTATTTCATTAAAAAAATTGTACAAACTCGTAGTATAATCTTACATAAAATATTTTAATAAAAAGTGTAGGCCTATTTATCTCTACATTGTAACTCTACAATATTTTTCTAAGAATAAACTTTTCAGTACGAATTAAACTATATTTTACAATGGTAACTACAAATTCTTGTAATACGCGTTATAAATAAATCGATTACTACTTTAAACAGCTAATATGGTAATTTACAAAATTATGAAATAATCCCCCTAGCGATAAAGAATGCAGTATAATTATCTCAAAAAATGTAAATACAGTACATGGGCTACAGTAAGTTAATTAAAATATGTACACGTGTTTATGTTGCAATGACTAATTCAGTTATAAAATACGTAGCCTACTTTTCATTAAACTTTATTTTCTCTCAAAAATTAATTTATTTTCTTCGGTTTCTTGGAAGTCAAACTTTGTTCAAAGCAAAAAACAGCTGCATAAGCAATAATATTTTATGAAACGGCTAATCGGTTTCCCTAGCCCACTCCTATACACTTAATTAAAATTTGCAACTGCCACTTCTTGGTTTCTTTTATTTTTCGGTAGGTTTTCGTATTCATCATCATTCTGCAAAGTTATGTTTACGATTTCGGCGTCCGATTACTGTATTAAAACATTCAAAAAATAACCGTACCATAGGAAATCATCATCGCTACAAAAATTTTTTTTTTGATAATTCGGATTACTGGAGGGTTCGGATTTGCGAGTTTGTACTGTATATAGAAATACAATATTTCCTTCCTATTATAAATTTAAAACTGGATAATGTGGCAAGATTTACCCGTAGATATTTTAAAATATGTTTTATAAATTATATTTCGTGTGAGTAGTTTAAAAAAGCTATATAAATATTTTATAACTCTTAAGCCATCATATTTTTGTGGTTTATGGATAAAATAAAACTAAAAATACATAACGAAGTTAATTGAATGACCTTAAGGTCCTAGATGTAGCTACTACCAAGTTAAAATAATAAAAAGTGTGGGAATTGAACCACCTTTGGGGTGCCTCTCTATTTAACAGCACTGCACGTAACGGAACTGTCGTGCTCTTGTTTGTTAATGCCATAATACTGCTGTGTTACCATAAATACTGATCACACACACATATATAAATATATACTCGAATAAGTACAGACAACCTAGATTTTACTATGAATTATTTGTTCAGTTTATTTTAATAATCTTGTGAAACTGAGATTTAAATCTGTGTTGACATAATTTTATTATTATATGCTGTTCACTGTTAGAATATTATGAAGATTATTTAAAATTACTGATATTAATTAATTTTTTATCAATGATTTGTGGTAATGAAAATTTACAGTGGGTTATAACTACAGCAAGGAGTATTTGTTAGACCAAGAGTGATATTACGGTAAAATTTTTTATGCCAAATCCAAATACCAGTACTACAACCACATGAGATTTAAGATTAACAGACATAAGAGTTTTGGAATTTTAAATTTTCGACGATTTTTGATTTTTTAATTATCAGTTTTCTATTAGGTTTTCGGTTGTTGTAAATGATGTCAGTCCCAGGGGCTACCCACGTTTGATAATTTTAAAGGTTCACACTTGTTCAGGCGAAGTGAACTGTTCTTGCAAAGCTGTTCTTCGCTAGCCAATAATAAAGTACTCGGGTATAAAATTTGACTGCCATCTTAAATGGACTGAGCACATTCAAGGTCTTTGTCAGCGTGTAAGAAAATTGATATTTACACTCAAGAAATTTAGAGGAGTACTGAATGGGGATACATTAAAAATTGTTTACTTATCTATTGTGCAGCCGGTACTAACGTACGGTATACCTGGGTGGGTTGGTACCAATGTGTCTTCTTTGGACTCCGGATAGAAGGTGCAGAAGTTGATCTTACGAATAATCAATAAAAGACAACCAAGGTATCCATGGGAACAGCTTTTTCAAGAATTCAACGTACTTGACATCCGCCAAATATTTGCAAGAGAAACTCTTATTTTTGCGTATAAAAATATAAACAATTTTACTACAAGAGCACGCCATTAAAATACCAGGAACAAGGATTTCTTACTTTTACACAAGGCCTCAAAAACGTTATACCAAAGGCATTTCTGCTATTTAGCGCCCAAACTAATCACTCTGCTCCCCCTAAAAATTAAAAATAAGCCGGATATCATAAGGTATAAAAAGCAGTAACCATTTGGCTATTGGAAGTAGGGAGAGACGCTATAGAAAAAAAGGTTACTCCAAGAAACATGTTGTTTTGTGAGCTCGGCTACCGGTTTCAATTTTAGTTTTCTATTTTTAAATAAATTCTTTTGTCTTGCATATTATATTGTTTGTTTTGTTTTTCATTTTTATAGGGCCTATGCTCGTAATTTTATAACAGCATATTATTTTTTAATAAAAATGTCTTGGTAGTTTAATTAGTATTTAAGTAACTAACATGTGGTTGTAAAATTGCTAACACACTAATAGATTACGGTAGTACAGTAGTTGCAGTAGTATAATGAACAAAGAAGCACGGAATTGATCTACCCTTGAACATGGGAATTCATAGTTGGGTGGATTAATTTCCCCACCACGAATTAAAATAAATAGTTTTTAGATTATCAAAGTATAATTAAGGAAATTAACATGTATTTTGTATTGATTTTTTTGTAAGCAGTGGGAAATAAATAAATAAATGATGTGATAGCCAATATTTCATGTTATTAACATATCTGTACTAAGTTTTTTACGCTAAATTAAACGATATTTTGCCCGTGCCGAACGATCGAGCGGTTACCGAGATAGCAAGGGTTCAGAATATTGTAAATATATATCAAAATTTAAACAACGTATGAATTTGAAATTTCGTACACGCTGTAAGAATATAATTATCTATGTGTTGTTAAAATTTCAAACTTTCCGGTCAAATAATTATCGAGTTACACGCCTCTAAACGCACAAAATTTGTTGCTGTATCAAATATACTGGGTATTTTTGTCTTCCAACCTCGATATGGCAACGCCTGTAATAATAAATGTATTTTTAGGTAAATGGGTAAAGTTTTTTTTAAGTACCAGGTGGTAAACTATTTTTAGTGTAACCTATGTTTCAGTGTATCAGCTATCAGTTTGCGTAACAGTAAAGCTGTTGTTGCTCAGGTCATCAGCCGAAAGGTTGGTTTGAACCTCTAGAGGTTTTACTTAGGAAAACGGGGAGTGAGGTGGTTTACAATTGCCTTTCTCGCTGAGTGGAAAAGAAAGTTCATCAGCATGCCAGGCTTTCTGAAAAGCATCTACTTTCAACCCTGCAAATGACACCTTCATTTCTTTCACCACAGGGTCTGGCTGTGTAATGAAATTCATTACTCTCAGATGAGATAACTCTGACTAGTGTCTTTTACACCTCTACCTCTTCTGTTCTTAAATGCTTCACTCATATGGTTGGCTGACCATGTGATATGAAACAGAACTACTTTTTGTACCCATTGAACAAGCAGATCGAGTGCAAATAATTTAACACTCCACCTGCCTGTTATGGACAAAAATAAATGTCAATTATAAAAATAATTTCATGATTTAATTAAAGGATTCAGAATAAATTAATAATTGTATTGTACAATATTAATAAATGATGCCCTGATTGCATAGTTGTTTTTTATTATTTTATTATTACAAAGTTGTTTTGTAATAAAACAACTAACATTTATTATTTAATAGTTTTGATCTAAAACTACTTCAGTAATTTATTTACTGAGTATTTTGTACATGACAAATTAAAAATGCAATATCCTTTCTTATGTAATATGACTAAAAAAAAAAACAAAAAACAGTGAAGAAATGATTATAAAATAGTATATTGCGACATTAACTAGTAGAACTTTAATATTAATTAATGTCATAATAATATTGATTGTAAGGTTATTATGAAAGTGATTTTTTTGTGCTTGCATGTAAAGAATGGAATTGATAAATGTACCCCTATTCCTTAAACAAAACGCTTGAAACCTATTTCTAAACAATAAGTACTGATAGGCTCTAATACAATTCTACTTAAATATCCTGCTCACCACCGAATTTTCAAAAGATGAAACTACAACTTTCACGGATGATTCGGCAATTTAATAGTAGTACTGTATAAGCTTCTCTGACATTTGCTTCTGAGAAAGTGCAAAACCATCTCATTATTATTTAGTTATTTTATTTCCTTTCATTTGTTTTCGGGATCCCGCCCTATACAATTAAGACTTGCTACATCTTCTTCTTCTTCTACCTATTACGGATTAGGCGTAACGCCTGTTCCAGCTTCATGCCATCTCTTTCTGGGTCTCCCCAGGCCTCGTCTTCCTTTCGGTTGATAGTTTACCGCCCTCACCGTAATCCTGTCTGGCGGCATTCTCTCGACGTGGTTCGTCCATCTGTCTCTGTACTTGGACACTTTTCCAATCAGCGATTCCTCTCTACCCAATTCTCTCCTTATTTCACTGCTACGAATCTGCTCTCTCAAGGAACATCCCTTCACTGCCCTCATGAATCTCATTTCTGCAGCCTCTACCTTTCTTAACTGAGCTGTTCGTAGCACCCAAGACTCACTGCCGTACAACACCAACGGCACCGCCATCACATCGTATAATCGCATTTGTGTTTCCCTCCGAGATTTCCTCCTGAAGGTCCTGTTGATGAAACCACAAACCGACTGAAATTTATTGACCCTCCGCAATATTTCGTTATCGTCTTTGTATGTGATGCTGCAACCCAAGTAAACGAATTCGGAAACTTGCTCTAGAGTCTTGTCGTTCAAAACTATCTTTGATCGTATTGGGTCTTTCCCAAGGAATGCCATCACTTTAGTTTTGCTTGTCGACAACTTCATGGTATATTCTTTGGCTATTTTATCAAGAAGCAGAACTGATTTTTGAAGATCCCCTTCCGAGCTTTGTATTATCACCTGATCATCCGCGTATAAGAGAGTATTAAGATATGAATCTCTGGTTATTTTTATGCCTAGCGGAGCTTCTTGTTTCCATCGCCGTATTGCATCGTCTATATAAATATTAAAAAGTGTTGGTGAGAGGCCACATCCTTGTCTTGCTACATTTTCCGTACAATTAAAGAATTAATAATAATAAATATAGAAATGTTATCTAAAGATCGTATTATCAGTCTTTTATTGTTTCCAGTATTCTGCAAAACGAGTGCACTTACCTATATAAATATCCTATTAATTTCAACACACTTGAATAACTAAAATTATTGTGTACTTATGTGACGTTTTTAATGTTATGTGTAATTTCTTTTTAAAATTTTCATTTTTTTCTTTAATTTTTATCACGGTACTGTACAATGAACTGCATAATATTTTAATATATTTTATAGAGCGTATTTTAATATATTATAATTAATAGGATATATATTAATTGCTCTCCTTTTGCAGAATATTGGAAACAGTAAGAGACTGATTATACGATCTTCAGATAAAATTTCTGTATTTATTATTATTAATAAATAACTTAGTGATTGTTTCTATGTTTCTTTAATTGTACGGGAAATTTTTAACCGTAATATTTGTATTTTGAAATCTGTTCAATTTAGAACAATATAAGTTACATCCCCATGACCCAATGAACTGAGGATGATATAACTTGTAAATAAGGTGGAGTGTTGTACAGACTCAGACCAACTATTCCTGTGAAAGTATGGTTAATACCCCCCCCCCCCCCATGTATCAAAATACACCGGTAACCACTGTGCAGTATTCAAATCCGTATAAAAGTAACGACCTTTACTAGGATTTTAACCAGGAACCTTCGCCTCCGTATATCAACTGTCAAATAGTGACTAATGTCGACGACTTCACTCTAGATGAACCCAGTTGGTTTAATATCGGTGTCCCACGAAGAGTGTGCTATTTTTGAATTAATATGCCGGACGTATCGCACATTCTACAGACTGGAAACTTTACAGTTATAACAAAATGGCGGAATAAGAAAATCAAATCAAAAATGGTACTGTTGATACCTCGGGTTTCAAAAACGCTTATGACTCGTTTTTGTTTCGTTACTATCAGTGCATAGCTATTCATGGACATCAGTTTGAATAAAGGCTAATGAAACAAATTGTGTTCATTAATAATTTATCACTTTCATATTTCTTTCATTTTATTATTTATGTAACATTGTAACAAATCACCAATTTGTATTGGTTATGCAAATAAAATTACTTTCCGCCATTTTGTTTTGATTAATCATAAGCAAATGAACTCGAGGGTACTTTTTACGTATCTATTTATTATAACGGTAAAATTTCCAGTCTGTAGAGTGTGCGATATTAATTCAAAAATAGGAACCTCTTCGTGGGAAACGCGGTATATAAATAACAAGAAAAAACGCTTTATGTAAATTTTTTCATGATAAATCATGTTTTCTTGCGTAAATCCTGGGGTTAAATAGTGGGGAAACAATTAGAGGCTTAATTAAAAATCCAAAAAAATATTTGAATCATTTGCACTACTAGTTTACATTTTTTTAACCACGCACTACTAAAATTTTACTAGCATGAATGTTAATAGGGGTGAAATTTCACCCCAAGTAACATTAATACAATAGAAAATAACAAAATTCAACTTTTATGGATATCATCTCACAGTAAATGACCTATGTAAAGAATAACTGGAGTTAGCGACATACTCAAACACTATTACCGAAATAATGAGGCAATATAACCCTCTCTGGGGTGACAAGTCACCTCTGTTATTATCCGAAGGCTAGTTATTCAATGTATTGAAAATAAATTTTAAAGAAAAGTTAATTTCATTTCATTTTTGATCTTTTTAATGTTGTTGTTTTGGGCATCAACCGAAAGGCTGGTTTGAACCTTTAGAGGCTTTACTAAGTAAAACAAGTAGTGAGGTGGTTTACTATTGCCTTCCTCATTAAGTGGAGAAGTATCCGCATCAGCATGCCAGGCCCTCTTAACAGGTTGACTGCTGTGAGATATATTTTTATGTCTCGGTTCATATTGCCGGAAACGCTTTGAGACACATATCAGTGTCTCATTTTTGGCGTTTCTGACGCTATGGTAATAAAAATTATTCTAACATCAGCAATTTCCTTAGATTTTTCTAGTTTTTTTCACTCGGATGTTGTTTCATTTTTTATTCAGCATTAATTTTTGCACTTTAAAAAATTGGCGCTGCCTTCAGACGTAGTGGTTAACGGGCTTGGCTATTAATGGAAAATCACAGGCCGATTCTCAAATAGAGTCTGGAAATTACACGTAAAAACCAATTATTTCATACTTCAAAGTATCTCTGATAACCAAAATGTTGATACAACTTTAAATAAATAAATCCGTATTTTCATAATGGAGGGCACAATATGTTAAAAATTATGCGTGACGACTACAAAAATTATTTTGCAATTTTATACGTGTCGCATTTTTGTTTCAACATAGTTGATCCTCCTGTAGTTGCTATGAGTCATTTATTTTGCGTCTCAATTTATTTCTTCGTATTAAAAATTAAAAAATGAAATTAATTTTTTCTTACTAAACTAATATTTATTTACTATACTGCTTAAAATGAAAAAAAGTTTTAGCATTTCTGAAAAGACTAGTCAACAGTCAACCTGTTAAAAGCATCTACTTTCCACCCTGCAAATGACACTTTCACTTCATTCACTATAGAGTCTGGCTGTATAATGAAATTAATTACTTTCAATGTGGTACCATAATATATCTATGTGCGCTCCATGTGTATTTTTGTGTGTATTTTCTCAAAGGAGTTAACTCAGATTATAAATTTTAGCTGAAATTAATTAGAAAACATGCAGGAATACTCCTCTAAAACGCTATATTTTTCTTCTTAAAATTGATCGTGCTAAATGTTCTGAAATATGGACTAAGTGAAAAATGCGCTAAAAATCGGGTTCTTATTTTGTTTCCAAATCGCTAGAAATTTTGTTTCGTAATTTATACGATGTGGAGTAGTAGAATTATCATCCACACAAGAGATCGCCGGTTTGTAACATTATAAATAAGTTATACACAATTTATCATCATTCTTGCATTAATTTTTATTCTTTTTCATGTATGATATTTTATCTTCTTTACTATTCTTATTTTTATATATTTAACAATTTGTAGTACATTTTCTTTTAACCATTTTTAGCAATGTAAACAAATTATATATGGTTTATTATTTAGAATGTATTTTGTTAATTTTTATCATTATCTCCAAAATCAAGATCTTGTGTCGTCATATTATTATTATTATCTACATATTGTATATTATTACATGTTTATATATTTTAATATAACTATTAATTATACAAGATTAAATATGATGAGTTTGTGTCCGTCCTCTCCTCTTGGAACCCAGAACACAACTTCAGAAAAATTATATAGTTTTCTTCTTTTCTTGTTACTTGAGTTACCTAGTAACGCAAATTTGCTTAAACTTCTTTACTACTTTTAAAATAATATTTTATTTTTTTTAACACATTGCTTGGATCAGCTGTGTTTACAGTATTATGTTTTGACAGACCAAAATATAGATATGTTTAATTGTACCAGTATTTTGGTATATTACAACGAATAAAATAACAAAAAACCAAGCTTTAAAACGAGCCGCACCAGAAATTTTTGTGTTTCTTAGTTGGTGAGGTACGCGGTTCCAAACACAGGCTTTATCTCTCATTTTACACTCTATAGTGTCGTTTACACCTCTACGTTTTATGTTCATGTGATAAAAAGCAGAAATAATTTTTTGTAGCTCTGGAAGTAGCAGATCGAGTGCAAATAATTTAACACTCCATCTGCCTATTACTCGCAGAATCTTTTTAAACAAATTTGGAACACGACATATTATATATAATGGTATAATATTCTCAATATTTAGTTATTGTTGTTTAGGTCATCAGCCAAAAGGCTGGTTTGAACCTCTAGAGGTTTTACTAAGTAAAACGAGGAGTGAGGTGGTTTACCATTGCCTTCCTCACTGATTGGAAAAGTACGCTTATCAGCATGCCGGGCCCTCTGAAAAGCACATATTTTCCACTCTGCAAATGACACCTTCACTTCATTCACCACAGGGTCTGGCTGTATAATGAAATTCATTACTTTCAGATGACATAACTCTGATTAGTGTCTTTTACACCTCTACCTCTTCTGTTCTTAAATGATTCAGTCATTTAATTGGCTGACCATGTGATAAGAAACAGAACTATTTATTTTAGCCCTGCAACTAACAGATCGAGTGTAAATAATTTGACACTCCATCTGTCTGTTATGGGCAGCATAGCATTTAGTTATTATTAATAAATAATTTATTTAGGACTCTCAATATTTGTCTTGAAGTACATTTAATTAACTTTATTTTTTTATTGTTCCAGGTATGTTAACTGTCTTGTTTAGAAGATGTAACTACTTTGAAAATTTTGTAAGTTAATATTTCTTTAATTTATAATTATAATATTTTGCTTACCTTTAAGAAAGGCTTGCTTTTGACGTATGTCAAAATACTAATATGTTTATGTTTATTACATAACTGAACTTACACACTTTATTATTTACGTATGTTGTTTTTTCTATTGTGTTAACTTTTTAGAACTTTCTGGATTATTCTTTCTGGAAATTTTTTTTTTTTTTTTTTTTTTTTTTTTTTAACTTTAATAACTTTTTTTGCAACTATATACTACGATACAACGAGCAAATTAGATGACAGTAAACAAAGGATGACAAGGGAAAAAAAAGAAAAAAAAAGAAATAAAAATAAATAAATGAAAAAGAACAGTGATACCCATTGGTATATGTTCTATGAAATAAAGTTCATGATACATGAATGATAAATAACAACATAAGAAAAAAAAGAAGAAAGAAAAATAAAATAAATCACTTTATAGAAGATCTCTGGCCCATTGACGTTTCAACCTGCGCTGCGGATTTCCTGGTAGTGATGCATCCGATAGTTTGGTGATTAATTCGTTGGGGTGATCATGCAATTTTCTGTGAAAAACACTGTAGCTGGACTTAACTACTTCACTTATGAACGGAATATTAAGGTCGTCATGTAGAATTTTGTTGTTGACATAAAAAGGTGCGCAGGTGATTAAACGTAGGCATTTTGACTGAAAGGCTTGTAATTTTTGTAGATTGCTCGGTTTAGCTGTGCCATAAATTTGTAGTCCATAGGTCCATATTGGTTTGAGATAAACTTTGTATAGTAATAGTTTAGATTTTAGAGTCAGTGAAGAGCGGCGTCCAAGAAGTCGAAATAGTTCTTTCAATTTGGAGTTCAAAGTCAGTCTTTTGGTTTTTATATGAGTCGCCCAGGTGAGTCTCTTGTCAAAGTGAAGTCCAAGGTATTTAACTTTTTGTCGTTGTGGTATCGGTTTATTGTCGAGGAATAGTTGAGGACATTCGCCTTTCCGGAGAGAAAAGGTGACATGCACTGATTTTGAAGCATTGAATTGGATCCTCCAGATTTTTAACCAATAATTTAAAAAGTTAATGTGACTTTGTAAATTATTACTTGCTGTTTCTGGCTTTACATCAGAAGAAAGGATGACTGTATCGTCAGCATAAGTCGCTAAGGTGGTGTTAGCAGATGCAGGTAGATCTGATGTATAGATGCTGTAAAGCAGTGGCGACAAGATTGATCCTTGTGGAACACCATCGACGATTTGTTTGTAGTCAGACAGAGCCGTGTTATGTTCTGGAAATTTCTAAAAAATTACTAGCATGTATAGTATGAAATTACTAGCACCAATAGTATGAATAGGTATGCGTTAAATAATTGATGGGAACTCTTATCGAGCTTTTGTAGTGTAAATAAAGTTCTCTTGTTTAGAGTTATCTTTTTATCTTTTAGAGTTAGGTTATCTTGTTATTTTTACTTTCTCTTGCCTATTTGAATATAGGCCTGTAGGAAGGAAAGTATTGTTTTGTCGATTTTTCGAAATCGAGTTTTCATCGGATCTACACGTTTTCACACCCCCTGAACCCAAAAACCATGTTTTTAGTGATTGGTCTGTGTATGTGCGCGCGCGTTTGTGTGTGTGTGGTGTGAACAGAATATCTCAAGAACGGAACATTGTACGAACTTAAAACTTGAAACTTAAGTAAGATACTACTACCGGACTCAACACGCACATTTTCATTAAAAATCGGTCAACCGGAAGTAGTAGTTTATTCGTGTCATTTTTTTTAAATGAACTATTTTTGTAGCCCTGGAACCAACAGATTAATTTAATTAAAGCAATTAATTTAACACTCCACCTGCCCGTTATGGGCATTGTATTGAATTATCCGAACTATTTGATTATCAGAACCACTTTGGTCCCAATTAGTACGGATAACTGATGGTCCACTGTATTTTATAAACTGATTCACAAAAATAAATCCAGAAAATTTGTAATATATGGTAGGATAAAAACAATTACGTAACATTTGGTATTTTGCATATAATTCATAAAAATTTGACACAAAGTAAACTTGCGTAATATTACGGTTTACGTTTTAATTCATATAACATAGTAACATATGTTAACTAACAATGGGCAGGTGTTGATAAAAAATAAAAACAGAATCGTAAAACAAAAAAAAACCATGATAAACAGGTTATAATCGATTAATTTATTGTTTATTATCATAATATTACAACAAGTGCATAACTAGGCACCATGTCCACTGGAGGGGTGAAATAGTGAGAGAGAGAGTGTGTGAGAGAGTATCAGTTGAAAAGGAACTGTTCAATTATGCATACCGCATGGTATAGCAAATAGGCTACGTTATAGTATTCGTATATACGTATGTGTAAGTATATATTATTCATTTTCACGTGGGTCACGTGCCCGACGGGCTAATTCTGTAATACAGAATGTGTTTTATATAGATCTACCTACCTACCTGTATAATAAGGACAACACTATAATCATGCATGTTGTAGTTTTGAACTAGTATACAACGACCTCTGTATCTATTGATATTAAGCAGAACATACTGAAAAAGTTAATGCATTGCTATTTAACATACTGTCATTGCAGATTTATACTCTACACCAAGGCTGTTGGCAATTATGTCATAATTTTTATGTCGTAATCTCTCCAAATATTATTAAGTATATTAATCAATTAATTTTCTCATAACAGGCAGGTGGAGGGTTGAATTATTTGGACTCGATCTATTAGTTCCAGGGCTATAAAATTTAGTCCTGTTTCTTATCACTTGTCACCGGATGGTGACATAAAGTGGCGAGTTGAAAACTTTAATTTTTGGTGTCCCTAGAAAAGGCCGTTTAATTTCGTGGAAACGTTTTCCATTAGAAATAATTCATCACTGTTGCTACTGAAACTCATGTTGAATACCCTGAATGAAAGTTAAGCGCGTAGTTACATGCTCCCATTATGCGCGTTCTCCACCGTGAATCAGTACGTGCGACCAGCGTTCACTGTGCGCTTACCCTTAGTCTGTTTTTTCTGCTTGTACTTTAAACTCGTTTATTTTTTCTATCAATGTTTCCGTGTTTCTAGCAATGATTACCACGTCGTTTGCAAAAATAGACATTAACCTTGATGTTTTTTATCTGTACTTTACACGGTACGCTATAAATACTCTTATATTTTTAAGTTATACCAACTTACATTTCCCATCATTCTTGGCTTACAGTATAGAATAAATAATAAATTACTGATTACTAGAGGGGAATATGTTTCGGATACTACTTAGGGGAGTTTATAAAGTGTAGTGAAAGAAAAAGTAGGGTGAATTCACCCCACAATTAAAACCCCTTAATGTGCAGTTAAGTACAGAGAGACCACATACTATTATGAGAGGATATGGTTGTAGTTCTTGCGTTTGCGGTGTTCATGCGGTCGATGGTGTGTGTGCATGGTACTCATGGTGTAATCGTTGAGGGTGGGAGATTTATATCGTTCGATTGAATTCCTGTAAAGTGCATTTTATTCTCTTGCTGTAGTTTCTTTCTGATCCCTTTTTATCCTTCGTTTACTTGTTTAAAATTTTATATTTATTACTTTACGGATAATCAAACGGTTTATCATTTTGTTTTATCGCACCCAGTTGTCATAAACTATAAGAGATAGCAACAAACGATTTTCAGATTCGTAACAACAAAAAAGTTATAGATTCCAAGAAAGTTATAGAAGTTCAGATTCTACAAAAAAAAGTTATTGGGAATGGTTTGAGTTTGATGTTCCGGTTTTGACCGGAAGTGGCCCAAAACCAGAATTTGGAAACAAAAATAGTGTTATTCGATTCCTCTTAAAGATTAGATGAAAGATTCAGTGGGTTTGAAGTTCGGTTTTGACCAAAAGTGGCCCAAAACCGAAAAGCAAAAAATTGAAGTCAGCAAGTACAAGAGATAACAAACAATTTTCAGATTCGTAATCTACACGAAAAGTTAGTGAACCTGGATTGGGTTTGAAGTTCTAGTTACGAAAGTGGCACAGAACTGGAAGTTAAAAAATAAAAAGTCGGAATTTCGAAACAAAGATAGTGTCATTCGATTCCTCTTAAAGAGTAGATGCAGAAATCAGTGGGTTCGAAGTTCGGTTTTGACCGAAAATGGCCCAAAACAGAAAATCAAAAAATCAAAGTCAGCAACAACAAAAGATAGCAATAAACGGTTTTTGGATTCGTAATCTACACAAAAAGTTAGTGGGACCGGATTGGGTTTAAAGTTCTGGTTTTGAACGAAAGTAGCCCAAAACTGGAAATGAAAAAATAAAAAGTCGGAATTGGAAACAAAAATAATGTTATTCGATTCCTTTTAAAAAGTAGATACAGAAATAATCATTGGGTTTAAAGTACTGGTTTCAACCGGAAGTGGCCCTAAACTCGAAGTCAAGAAATCAAATTCGGAATTTAGAAATAAAAATATTGTTATTCAATACATCTTAAAGAGTAGGTACAGAAATCACTAAAAGTTTTTGCCATAAGTCAAAAGTAGACCTTTTTAAAAATTGCCACCAGCCATGAGACGCTTCTTCTCATAAAATGGATTTTTCATTGAATTTCCTTATAGTTTCCCTAATTATGATTGTAAAAACGATCTGGACTAGATAATAGAAAAATATTTTTAACTTAAATTAAATCACTGCTTGGTTATACAGTTGATCATTTTGTAATCGATATCTTATGGTGTAGCAGGTACAGCAGTTTAATGGTGTTTTACTCATGGCTTTCAAAATTGAGTATGAATTTCATTGAAACCTTAAAAAGAATCATTATGTACTTTTGTTATCTAAATCTAATCTTACGTTACTCTTTAACAGAAGTTATTCTGTAATTTAATTTTGTTACTAAATTTTGCAGTTTAACAATTCATAAACCTCCAGACCTACTATGTTAGCTGACAGAAAGTTAGTACATCAGGCTGAGTGACTTTGTCAAAGGGAAGCAGCCGACAACTAAACCTAAACAAATATTACTGGGGTGACACTGTTCAATTAAACGACTATTCACGCCAAAAACATTTGGCTACTGAGTAATTTCCATATAATGTATAGTTATTCAACAAAAACAGTATCAGTTTACAAGTCAAAAACATGTGATGTGAAACACTTATAACTTTATCTTTCCAATGTAATTAGGATAGATTTCAATGAGCATTATATGTAAAATTACTTAATGAAACAAAAGATGGAAGATAGAATAAATGTTTTAATAATAATATTGTAGAGTTTTTAATTTTTAAAACCTTTTATATGTACCTTTACTAAATTAATAATATTGTATATTAGAAAAATATATTTTTGACCTAGCTTTATAAAACATATTGAGCCACGTTACAAAAAATTCTCATTTTGAAAACCCGATATTATTTTTACCAATTTTAATGAGGAAAATATGAAAATCAGTAATTGTTGCTAAACTAAGAAATGTAGAAAAAACTCCTGTGCCAATTCTACTGCTTCATGTAAACAAATGTATTTTCACATTTTATCATGATAAATTACAGTAGGTTAAACATTAAATAAAATTTCGTCATGGTTTTAATATTTATCATCATTTTTAGGAGTATTATTATTAATAATGACGTAATATAAAATAGTCGGATGTAGGAGTAGAAATGATGGACTGTTTAACTTGTGGTATAGTTACACAAAAAGAAAATTGTAATAGAAAGAGATGGATTGATATCAGAGTTGACTATTGGAAGAGTTGTGCGTGCGTGGGTAAAAGAAAGTGTGAAGGAAGACGGAGACGTCTGTTAAAATGAATGATGTCTCTTATAATGAAGTTTGATGGGGGTTTTGAACGTTTTATATTTCTAGATGTGGTGTCAGTCAATATGCGGGTGGTATATTAAAGATAGTAGAATGGAAAAAGGGTGTCCAAATGGGTATTGTGGGGTGGTACATGTAATAAAAAATGATAAAAAAATAGATAAAAGAAAACGAAAAATCTTTAATGTATAAAACGAAACAGTGTTTTCCCGGTTACTTTGCAATGTTTACAAAGACTTCTTATAAGAAATTCAAACAAAAATTTTAATCACTTTACACAAAAATCTGGTGTAAAACACTCCGTTAAACACGACTTTTTCTTGCTAATGTTGATAGTGAACAATATGTTCAGTATGTTTAATCATAAGTGATTGACGCAAAATGAAAATCTACCGCTGTAGTACTTTAAAATACGGAAAATTAGTATATAACTTATATATATATATATTAGCGAGTTTGTTTTACAGCTGTCGCCGTCTCTCGCATCCTAATACCCTCCACATTTGTCTGTCCAAGCAGTCATTGTCTGTCAGTCCTCTCGCCTGCATCGCCACCTCCATGCCATACTGCCAGGAGTGCTTCGGCCTTCCTCTTTTCCGGCTTGACTCAGGGACCCAGTCCAATAATATCCTCGGCCATCTCTCAGGAGGCATTCTCTTCACATGCCCATACCACGTCAAACTCTTTGCCTCTATCCAATCGGCAATATTCTCAGTCAGACCCATCTTCCTTCGAATATCATCATTTCTCACTCTGTCCATTCTTGTATATCCACAACATCGCCTCCAATAATCCATTTCCAAAGCCTTGAGCTTAGCTTCATACCTTTTATTCACCTCCCAAGTTTCTGCACCGTATGTTCCAATGGTTTCAATGACTGTGCTGTAAATGCGAATCTTATTTTTCTTTGTTATTCTTCCATTCCATAGGACACTGTTCAACTGCCTTATTGCTGACTGCGCCTGACCAACTCTTGCATTTATTTCCTCATTGCTTCCCCCATTTGACGATAGCACAACTCCGAGGTATTTGAATCTTCTTGTTGCCTTTATGATTTCACCTCCAAGACTCAAATCCTTAGCATTTCCTCCAACAACCATATACTGTGTTTTCATTCTGCTTATTGATAGACCCCAGTTTGTGTACTCCTCATCCAGTTTCCGTAGCATGTAGTCAATGTCTTGTTCATCTTCAGCCATAATAACCTGATCATCAGCAAAGTGCAATGAGTACAACCTTTTATCTCCAACAAGGATACCCATGTTGCAACATTTCCTTCTCCAGACTTTCAATGCTTCATTCAAATATATTTTGAACAGTGTAGGAGCAATGCAACATCCTTGCTTAATCCTTTACTAATGGGAATTTCATCTGTGATTTTTCCACGCACTTTGATATTTGATGTCATATTCTTATATAGTTGCTGGACAGCATGATGGAAAATGCATGATGGAAAATTAGTAATTATCTTTAAACTAGGCGCTGTAGAGAAAAGCTTACAATAAAAGTTGTAGGTTTTCTAATTTCCTGTAAGTTCAGTTATATGCACTTTTGTAGTATATAAAATGCTTCCTAAAGCCGCACATTTGTTTTACCTTATACAGATATCTTATACAGATTTTGACGAAAAAAAACAACAGAAAATTACTAATTGCCTCTTAACTAAGCGTTGTACAAAAGAATGTATAAAATAAAAGTTGTAGGTTTTTAAATGTTCCATAACTTTGAATACCCATAACAGACAGGTGGAGTGTCAAATTATTTACACTTAATCGGGCAGGGCTAAAATAAATACTTCTGTTTCTTATCACATGGTTAGCCAATTAAATGACTGAATCATCTAAGAACAGAAGAGGTAGAAGTAAAAAAGACACTAATCAGAGTATCTCTGAAAGTAATGAATTGCATTATACAGCCAGACTCTGTGGTGAATGAAGTAAAGGTGTCATTTGCAGAGTAGAAAAGATGTGCTTTTTAGAGGGCTCGACATGCTGATAAGCGTAATTTTCCATTCTGTGAGGAAGGCAATCGTAAACTACCTCACTCCTTGTTTTACTTAATAAAATTTCTACAGGTTCAAACCAGCATTTCGGCTGATGATCTAATCAACAACAACTTTGAATATACACTTTTACCCTAAAATGCATATTAAGGCCGCAATCTTAAAAACCATTTTTTTCGACGAATGCACAGCCTTTCCATGAATTCCAACAGACGTGTCGCTTACGCTATCTTCTAGAGCATAAAAACTGTATTAAATAAGGTGATTTTTAAAAAGTAGACACACTATACTCAATTATTAACAAATTATACTCTAGTTCCTTTCAGAATTAATAAATCACACGAACCCATAGATAACATTTTCACACCCACACTTATCACAAAATTCATAAAGGTGATTCAAAAGATGCTGGAATAGGGATCTTGTGTAAAAGAGCGACGAGCGTTTCCCATCAAGTGATTTCCTCAACCAAGACGAAAACGGGACATTTAACACGTATATTTCATAAATACTGCTGGTTGTATAAATACATAGTTGAAGTTGTCTCTAAATAAGAACCAAAATAAAAAAATTATCAACATTGTGTTTAAAATTCCTGTTAGTTTGTAAAATTTCAAAATAATTTTACTACAGTAATTTTATATGGATGTAAATAATATACTTCCAAAACTTCAGTTTGATATCTCTAACGGTTTCTGAGATAATGGGTCTTGTATATGGAAATTTGAATTTTTGGGAATCTTGCGTCAAATTTTTTTTTACCTAAATAATAATAATAATAATACTTTATTCCACAAGTACATAATTATAAAAAAATTACACGTAAATACTTACTTATCAAAACATAAAATATTGATTTTCTTTCTTCTTAATAAAAAATTACAAAATACAGCTTACATAACTGGTAAAAAAAATACATAATATCGACACACATTGTGATACTGGGCACTCCCTTTAGTAAAAAACTTAACCAACAAAATGACACCAAAAAGAATCACTTCAAAACTTTGAGGTAATCTCAATATTTAATTATAAAAACAAACACTGTCAGAAAATGTTATAAGCATTAAGTATTTCTTTTTTTAAAAAAAGCCTCATAGGACTACATAAGTTCTTCAAGTTTGGAAAATCTTTAATTTCGTCTTATATATCTTATCCATTTTCTTGATGTTCTTATTGTTGATTTTCTCCCAATAATTCTTTATTGCGTTAGATCTTCTTTTCCTTTCTTCCTCAGAATACGCCGCTTTTAGAAGTTTGGTTGGTTTCTTTTGCTGGAGTCTCGAGTTTTTCAGTTCATGGTAAATTTTGTCTTGGGTTTTAACTCTTCAAGTGAAATCTGAAGTTCTTCTAGGTCTACTTGAATTTCGTGAAACGACTTTGGACGTAAAAAGTATTAATGATTTGTCTGGACATTCTAGAGGGTTTCGTTCGCATGGTCTGAAAAAGAAATTATTTTTTTTCTTATTTGATCCTCAAGCGGTTCCGTGTTCCTATAGATTTCTTCTTTGTGCATCGATTTCCAAGCTCCGTTTGATAGACACCTCTTATTGGTGCACCTTCCAATGACCCGTCGCTCCAGTTTGGAAATTCTGTGTTCTGAGTTTATTTTCCGGAGGTTAAATAGTGTTTCGCTCCGCTAATAAAGTATTTTTTATTAGTGAATAATTCATTTTAGAGACGTTATTTAGGCTTAGTTATGCAATATTAACTTTAAAAATCTATTAAAAATTATTTATGCTGTCACATAACAGGCAGGTGGAGTGTTAAATTATTTGCATACTATCTAGTAGTTCTGGGGCTACATAGTTCGTTTCATATCGAATGGTCAGCCAATTATAAAAGTGAAACATTTAAGAACAGAAGAGGTAGAGGTGTAAAAGACACTAGTCACAGTTATCTCCTCTCAGAGTAATTTATTTCATTATACAGCTAGACCACTTGGTGAACGAAGTGAAGTTTTCATTTTCAGGGTTAAAAGTAGATGCTTTTCAGAGGGCCTGGCATGCTGATAAGCATATCACTCAGTGAAGAAGGCATTGGTTGATCACCTCATTCCTCGTTTTACTTAGTAAAGTCTCTAGAGGTTCAAATCAGTCTTTCGGTTGATAACTTTGACAAGATCTCACAGCAATAAAAATATATCATTTTACGCAGAAGAAAGTGAAGAATTCTTTATATTCAGAAGTAAAAAATCAGGTGTGAAACACTCACACAACTTTGCCATGCCAATGCAAATTATGAGCAATATAACCTAACATTAGTAATAAAACATTAGAAATAAACAAATAAAGTAACCACAAAAACATAACCTAATTTTAATCATGAGTGAATGATGCAAAAAGAAAACCAACCTTAGTTTGGCTTAATAATACGGAAAATCACTGACGCTAAACTAGGCTCTGTAGAGAAAATTCTTAAAATAAAAGTTTTAGACCTTATAATTTTCTAGGAATGTGATTATATACACTTTTGTCGTAAAATTCATTCAACGGCTGAAATCATAAAAAATCCATTTTGTACAGATTTCCATGAAAAAAAAACAACAGAAAATCACTAATTTCCGCTGAACTAAGCGGTGTACAAATAAATGCTAGGAATGAATAAAAGTTGTAGGTTTTAAAATTTTCTACAATCTTTATTATGTACTACATTTTTGCTCTAAAATTCATATTAAGGCTGCGATCTTTAAAAAAAACACATTTTTTTCTTCGAGAGCAAAAACAACACTCACTCACACACACACACACACACACACACACACACACACACACACACACACACACACACACACACGCACTCACACTCACACACACACCAATCGCTAAAACATGTATAACCGGTGAAAACTCAAATTCGAAAAATTGACACCAAAACAAGACTTTCCTTTCCATTATTCATGTAGGCAAGAGAAAGTAAAAATTAATTTTCTTTTCAAATTTCCCAAGCTACAGCTTCTGCCTTATTAGTAATTGTAATAATTGACAATATTGTGTAGTTTTAGATAAATTTAAGAAAGCTGAAATGTTTTAGATCTCAATTTTAATGCACTAGTTCGGTAATCCATTAGATTTAATGTCTCTTGATAGATCAGACTTTCCTCTTAGCTTAATGTAAGTATACTAAAGAAACGTTCTAGACACAGTGGAATGGTTTTTATATTTCTATCTTTGTTTGTTCATTCTATCTCACTCTATCACTGCGTGAGAATTGGGAACCAGAAGTTGATTTCCCAAGAGAAGTCGAGGGTTGTAAGTGGATGGTTAGCAGGTCTTCTACTATATAGTAAAAGACGAAAAATAAAACCAGGGAGCGTAACCACCAAGTGGAACGATACAGATTCTTCGTGTGCCATCATTGTAAATGATGATTTCAGTGTTATTTTATAGTTTTCCGTTTTACTATCACGGAAATGTTAATTATTCATAGCCTAATTTTCTGACAGTCGGTCGTTTAATAAAATATTTCTGCATATTAATCTGGAATTAAAAAGCAATTTTAATTTTATGTATATCGTAATTAATTTAAAACATCATGAATATTATGTGATAATTAGTGATTTCCTGTTTTATATTATTTCATCAAAATCGATAAAAAACGGGATTTTTTACTGTCTCTTGCCTATATGAATATATAGAAAGGAAAGTATTGTTTTCATGTCGATTTTTCGAAATTGAATTTTTCACCCCTGAACCCAAAAAACATGTTTTTGGCAATTAGTCTGTGAACAAAATATCTCTAGAACGGAACATCGTACGAAGTTAAAACTTAATACTTAATAAGTTAGGTACCACTAGAGAACCCGACATAAACATTTTCATCAAAATCTGTTCAACCGGAAGTAGTAGTTTATTCGTAATTTTTATCACGTATTTGCGGTTTCTCAAAAAACGGGTTCTACGATTTTTTAAAAAAATCGTCTCGTTTACTACATCATTTATGCTCTATCTATATGATAGGATAGGCGCTATGTCTGCTGAAATTCTTGGGGAGGCTGTTCTCTCGTAGAAATGTTTTTTTAAATTGCAGCCTTAACATGCATTTTACGGCAGAAATGTATGTAATGAAGGTTATAGAAAATTTAAAAACCTAGAACTTTTATTCCAAAAATTTCATTGTGTAACGTATAGTTTAGCGGTAATTAGTGATTTCGTGTATTTTTTTTAATGAAAATCTGTTAATTTTTTATGTAAAAAATATGAATTTTTTAGGATTATGGAGTTAGTACTTTACGACAAAAGGGTATAATCAAATTTATAGAAAATTAAGAAATCTACTACTCTATTATAAACATTTTTCTCTACAGAGCTTAGTTTAACGTCAGAGTGATTTTCTGTATTATTAAGCCAAACTTAGGTTGGTTTTCATTTTCCATCATTTGCTTATGATTAAAATGAGGTTGTTTTTGGGTGTTTTAGTTTATTTTAAGTCGCATCAACAGCTTCACTATTAGGTTATTTCATTTTCTTTTTAAGGTTGGTTTTCATTTTCCATCATTCACTCATGATTAAAATAATGTTAAGTTTTTTAGGTTAGTTTCTTTTATCTACTTAAAGTCTGTTTGATCATTAGTGATTACGGTGGATTAAGAAACTGGGTTTTGGCACGTAAAACTTTCCAGGCCCTAGCCGGGAATCGAACCCGGGACCTCCGGTTAATAGGACTTAGCAAAGATTGATCTTCATTTTGCGTCATTCACTCATGATTAAAACTAGGTTATGTTTTTTATTTTACATTGTTTAGCCTACTCATGATTAAACATAGGTTATATTTTTCATTATCTGGATTTGCAAGTGAAAGTCGTGCGAGTGGTTTACATCAGATTTTTATATAGTACATTGATTAGAAAAGATGATTTTAAAGAATTATTAAAAAACTCAACAATCAAAAAAAATTTCTTTATCTTAAACCCCTCCAATTGTATTAGAGTGTACTTCACCATTTCCATCCTTTAACTTAATAAATATTTCTTTCCCCTTTTTCAATTATTTATTAACCGCCATTTTCTTGAAGTAACCCTTCTATACATCCCCTTTTCTTTTTCCTTTACAATTTTGTTTTTCTATATAGGCTTATTCACCTTTATATTGATTTTTTAAACCAATTAGCCTTACTTTTTTCATTAATTTTCTTAATGCTTACAAAATAGTGTATTAACTTTCCACTCATTTTGTTGGTCGGTTTAAAACTTAATTCCTTTTTTGCTTTTTAAGCTTTCCTTTCTTTTTGTTAATTAGTTTCATTTATATACCTTTTCAATTAAATGTTCTTAAATTAATTCCTTTATAGTCTTTACTTTTTTGAAATAAGACTCAGAGTACCGTGAAATACCTCTTCACTACTTAATTCCTGTATACCTCAAAAGAAATACTTAAGTAATTGCATACACTTGTTTAATACTTTCGATTAATTTACTTTTAGAATTTTTTTTGAAAAATTAAAATAGTTAATTAAAGATTATTTTAAAGCTGTAGTAATCCATGTAGAAGCTGAATTTTAAAATCTTTTAATGTGACGTTACCGGGAATTTAGCATAGATCTCTTTAACAGTTATGGATTTAGAGCATCAAGTTTGGGTGGAGGTCAGTACCAGGGAGTTCTGAGAGGTATGGAATACCCCCGATGAGATTGGAGGGTCTAGGGGTCCTTCCCCGGGAAAATTTTAAAAAAATACACATCCTTTCTGATTAGTTCATTTTTATTGAGTTAGAACTTGTAGTTCATTGTGGAAAGTCTCGTTTTGTGCGTACCTAGGTGAATCGGTTATAATTTGAAGAGCTCTGGGTAGGTAGTACTGTAATCGAGCTATATGACTCGGTTTAACGGATCCGTAAATGTGGCAGTCATATCTCCAAATCCGTTTCAAGAAGTAATGACATAGCTTTTTCCTTTGATAAAAGGAGAGAAGAATATCTTCCAATTAGACTTGGTCTGACACTGCTACAGCATCCACACTTAAGGTGAGGCGGTTCCCCATGTACTGACAATTTTAAATTTGTAAAATTCAGGCACACTTTTCTCTACAACTAAAAGAGACACCTGCATAATTCAAAACATCTATTTTCATCATTATTTTTGAAGTTTTCATGTTTATAAATTACTAGATGGTCTTTTTTAAATAAATAAAAAACAAAATGTTCAACTTTTGTAGATTTTACAAGCCAAAATAATTAATGACTTTTTTTGTAAAGTTTCAAGCACAAAACAACTCAGGGGCTTTAAATACACCAATAAACATGTGGCACAAATCTCATCTTTCTATCAAATAGTTTTTGAGAAAAGTGTACAAAAGTATAATAAAGTAAATTTCGATGAATTGCTAAATAAAAAAATTACTTGCATTAAAGTAAGCCAGGTCCATTAACTAAACCACATGGTCATCTTCGTCGCCGTATCTGTTTTCTTTTCTTCGCTTGGTTTTTTTGTTTTAGTTGTAGGAAGCAATCTAATTTTGGTATTCTTTTTCTATTAATTTTTTTAAAAATAGTGGTGGTGTTAAAACCCAGTTCAGTTCCTAATTCTTTAAACATTTTTATTTTTCCTAAACAGCCGTCATTAAATGAAAATACGGCATCTGCACCCATTCCTACAAAAACTGTTTTAGGGAGTCTGTTTCCGACCACATTATTGAATGACTCGTTAGGAATTTGTTTAAAAATAATCTTTACATCACTCATAGAGCCTATAAACCACATGGTTTGCAGTTAATAATAATGGATAAGAAAATTCCCTACTAACGCCCAAAATATTTCTGTAAAGAAGAAAAGAAATTTCCAACTCAAACACAAAATATTCCTCAAAGCGTCAATTTCAAAAAAAACAAGAATGGCGAAGTTATGTATGTATTTTGACTAAAAGTGGCACGAAAATTTCGTGCGTATAAGTCCTGTCTGAGTGAAAATAATTGTCGTAAGTACTTGTGCAATAGGTTATTAATTTTTTTTAAAGTTTATACATATTAGAAGTGAAACATACAAAACTAAAAATATAAAAAAGCACTTTTTAAGTGTACCGCCTCTCTTGTATGTATATTGATTTATCTCCAGTGATAACATGAGATCTATAAAGCGCCTCCGTATCACACAGACTTATCACATAAGTAAACTTAGCGTACAAGGTAAAATAAAACCAATAATTCACACCACCTAAAACTTTAAAAAACATATAAAACGTAAAGCTAAATTATTTATTTATATGAAATTATTTAATCTTAAATTACTAATTAATCATTTATATACAAATAAAATTTATTTATTTAAATTTTTAATAAAATTTAACTGATATCGAAGAAACGAGTTTCCTAAACACAATTTTTATTATTTAACCGTTTAAATTTTAAAATCTTACCAAAAAAATTATAAAAAATAACCTTGGAGAATATTTAAAATTATATGACTAACTTATTTATAAAATATTGAATTACTGCATTCCTACATTCTTATGTTATTTCTTGGAATGTGCGTTATAAGAAATAACAGTAAATACTGGATTGACATAATATCATCATCTTGGAATTTATTCTGTAGGCTTGATGTTAATGAATTATATATAAACATATGGTACAGATATATAATATATTTTATTTACTGTGTTAAGTTTCTATATATAGTAAGCTTACATACCTACATTAATGAACGTAAGACGCATTCTTTTATAAGAAATTAAACTCATAAATATAAAGTTCATACAAAAGCCTATATACTGTATTTACCACATTTATGAAATTAATACCATGATTCGTTTATGGTTATAAGTTATTTTTAATTTCACCGTTATTTCTTCTAAATACATTATATTTGATACTGTATTGTAATACGTAAGTATAGGTTCGTTAAGGACCTGGGTTTAACAAAAATACTAATTAAATTTATAACAACTTAATACAATTATTTATTGTAATTTTATTTTTATGATTACAATGATTGATTAAACTTAGTCTACTAACTAATACATTTATGTAAATTAAATAGATTATATAAAATAAATCAATTATGTAAACTTAAGCTTAAATTCATCATTAAAACGCCAACTGCCTATTAGAGGCAGGTAGAGTGTTAAATTATTTGCACTCGATGTGTTAATTCCAGGGCTACAAAAAATAGCCCTGTTTCTTTTCACATAGTCTGCCAATTATATGATTGAAGTATTTAAAAACAAAAAATTTAGAAGTGCAATAGACATTGGTCAGAGTTATCTGTTCTGAGAGTAATGAATTTCATTATACAGCTAGACTCTGTGGTGAATAAAGTGTAGGTGTTATTTGCAGAGTTGTAAGTAGATGCTTTTCGGAGGGGAGAAGCATAATTTTTCACTCAGTGAGGATGGCAACCTTAAACCACCTCACCACCTTGTTTTACTTAGTAAAGCTTCTAGTAAAGGTTCAAACCAGCCTTTTGGCTATTGACCTAAACAACATGTTTGGAGTGTAGCATTATACGGGAATGAAACATGGGTGATAGGGGCTGTAGAAAGGAAGAGGATAGAAGCTTTGAAATGTGGTGGTATAGGAAAATGTTAAAGATTAGGCGGGTGGGTAAGATATGTAGTTTAGAGGTTCTTAGACGAGTGAATGAAAGCCTGGCATGCTGATAAGTATAGGCTACTTTTTCACTCGGTAGGAATGGTAAACCACAATACCTCTTCGTTTTACTTAGTAAAGCCTGGAAAGGTTCAAACCAGCCTTTCGGCTGATGACCCAAACAACAAGCTTTACCAAACTTGACTAATACTAGATTACTTTTCCAAAACGAATACCTGTCCACAAACACTTGTTAACACCATGCGCAGTCAATTATACTTAAAACTAGCCCCTAACGACACTATTTTGAATGGCCTGAAACATTTTTCATTTACAAGTTCAGCTATTGACTGGCCTACTACAAAGGGACTCACTGTCGTTATACCTGAGGTCTTGTCAGTTAATCTGGACCCTTTGAACAATGAACAATTACGAGACCTTCTAACAAAACCCACATTGTTGTAAAACTCCGTAGAAGGAATCAAAATAAAAACTAACATTTGTACTATTTTCGATTTCTTAGAAGTTATTCAAAGGATCTCATAACACCGTACGATTCCCAAATTTTCCAAAACGGTATAATTTTATTAGAAACTAAGATAATACAATTTTATATTCCAACCTGAATTTTTACATCAGCTCTTATTTTTTTTATCTGTTTGAAATTACTGAGCTAAATCTCCGCTTAATGTGATTCAGTAATGCTGTACTATTTGAAACTTAACAAATAAAAAAACTACATTTTTAAACAAGTGTAACTTGGATTTATGGAAAAATCAGTATTGCCATACATAACCTTAAAGAGACCTGTTTAGAAATACTCGTAGTTTACTAACAAATATAATTATATAAATTAAATAGATTACGTAAAATAAATCAATTACACAAACATAAGCTTAAACCAACTTGACTAAAATTAAATTATTTTTCTTAGGAACCAAAACCTAATTATTTTTATTTTTTTATGTAGTTTGAATTAGAAAAGGCTACAATATTAAGTATTTCGTTATGGAAGTTCTCCCTTTAGTATTCCAAAAATAAGAAAATTATTGTAAAATATTTTTAGTAATCTATTATGTTATCTAAATAAATTTAGCCTATTTTTAGATCTATAAAAATGACTTGTAATCTATATTAATAAAATTATATCAAATTACTTTGAAATATATTACTTTTTTTTAACCTCAAAGAAAGTTTTATAGTCCAATTTAAAATAGTTTTCCATAGCTCTGCCCTTGATCTTATAATTACCTAATCGATGTATTAGCCTTCAGGTTTAACTAGTAAGTTTCTAAAAATAAAACAAAAGTAATTTTATTTTCAAATTTATTTTTTATTATGATCTAAATTCCTTATGGTATTGTTATAAATACAAATTTCTGTAAATGCACTGAAGTAAGCGTGGTAACTCTTTAATAGTTTCTTTTTTATTGAACTACCTACACGAATTCATTATAGGCCTACATATTCAGTTTTATGAATTAATTAATTAATTAATGAACGAGAAAGTTTAATTGGCGTATAATATTTCAATATTTGTATCTAATAAACCTAGTTATGTTTATGAAAATGGTAAACTTCTTATTATTTATTATTTTAAAGCCACATAACCCAAAAGTTAGTATTAGTGACCAAAAAAATTAAATTATAACAATTTTTACAAAAATATTGATACATAATTGAATCAGTCATTTCAGAAAGGCCATAAGACAAATTAAGTTATGGAAAAATTCAAAAATTTATTATATTTCAATTAAAAAAATATAAATTGTTCAGAGGGCCGTCCTCTTTAATATAAAACTCGCCACTTCCGTGCCTCGCATCAGAGGGGTAGGTGGATCAGAATTCATAGGAGGATCAGAGCCATAAAAGTGCGTGCGCTGCGCGCCCGCACTTTTCTATAGGGTAAAGTTCGGCCGCCAGAGGTGTTGGGTGGATGAGAATAATTAAATTTTTACCTTTGAGTTTTTAAAAGACCCCAAAAATTTTAGCGGGGCTTTAGGTTTCGGCCGTTTCCTGACAAAATTAGAGTCAATAATATTTAGTACCGCGGATTTCTTAATTTTCCCAAAATTGTGGGGTCATCCCACTTCGCCAAAATCAATCTAATGAGTTTCGAAGTAGCTCTGTCACTTTCCGTTCACATTTGAAAAATGTGAAATACTCGCACAACTTTCTCTTGCCAATGCAAATAATGAACAATGTAACCTAACATAAGTAATAAAACATTAGAAATAAACAAAAAACTAACCTCAAAAACATAACCTTATTTTAATCATGAGTGAAAGACGTAAAATGAAAATCAACCTCAGTTTGGCTTAAAAATACGGAAAATCACTCGTTTATGCTAAACAAGGCTCTGCAGAGAAAAATGCATATAAAAGTTGTAGATCTTTTAATTTCCTGTAAATCTTTTTTTATACACTTTTTGTCGTAAAATGCATACTAAGGCTGAAATCTTTAAAAAATCGATTTTTTACACGTTTTCGTGATAAAAAAAACATAAAGTCGCCAATTACCCCTAAAATAAGCGTTATACCAAAACAATGTTTGAAATATCAGTTGTAGGATTTTAAAGTCTCTGCTACTTTTATTGTATAGATTTTTGCGCTAAAATGCATATTACAGTTGCAATCCTAAAAAAACATTTTTTTCGAGAAAACAACCTCCCCAAGAATTTTAGCAGACATGGCGACTACCCTATCTTGTAGAACATAAAAAAATTTGTAAATGATGCGATTTTTTAAAAAAATCGTAGGAACCGTTTTTGATAAAATCGCAAAAAAGTTAAAAATTACACGAATAAACTACTACTTTCGGTTAACCGATTTTGATAAAAAAATTTGTGTCAGGTCCTCTAGTGGTATCTAACTTAAGTTTTACGTTTCAACTTCGTATGATGTTCCGTTCTTGAGATATTCTGTTGACACACACACACACACACAAACAGACCAATCGCAAAAAAACATGTTTTTTGGTTCAGGGGTCTGAAAACGTGTAGATCGGGTGAAAACTCGATTTCGAAAAATCGACATGAAAACTATACCCTTCCTATATATTCATACAGGCAAGAGAAAGTAAAAATTTCAAAAATCCCAGGGGAGGTTCCCCGTACATACCTTTTACTAGGGGGTGGTCTCGGGTGTTACATTCCATATCATAAGTGTATACACCACTGTCAAGGAGACTTCTTTGCAGTGTTTCTATGTTTAAGTGGTTTACTGTCCCCCACAAACGTAATTCCAAATTGGTTTTTGTATAGTTAAGGCTTTAGAATTATATTACATAGATTATTTAATAATTTTATGTACTCCTAAATTCAGTTCAGTTATTCTCGTGTCTCATTTATAACCACTTGAATATTGTTAAGTCATCTTATTACTGAGAAAAACTTTGAGAATCTAACAAAGACGCTGAAGTTTGAATTCACTTGTCAGTAATGCAATTTATGTGGTTGAATACAGAAATGTAATATATACGGAAAGAAAAGAAAAAATTATCCCTAACCGAATATTTATTATCAATTTCTTATTCAATTTATCCAGTTCCTTTTTCTTTACGCTTCATTTACTTCATGATAAATGGATAAAAAAATATATAACTCGTATATATAATAAAGATTATTGTGGTCTTATACTCGTGTATATATATATATACGTATGTTTTCTTAATAAAAAATTTTGTTTGCGTTTCCCCTTACGTCAGCGAATCTTTTATTATGAGGCTTGTAAAGGACCTAAAAGATAAGGGTGACGAGTGGAATAACAGTAAAATCTTATTCTCTCAGGACATTATGTAGGGGAAACGACACATTAAAGTTATAGGATATATAAAACCAAAATGCTTTCAAGATGCTTTTAAAACAATGAACAGAAGGTTTTGCGTGGCTTACTAGGAACCTTCGTATGAGGAATTTTACAAATCTGTTTGATATTATTTTTTGGCTGTCTTCCAAAACCTGCACTTGAGTTGCTTATATGTATTAAATATTTTTACTGATCTCTACTCTTGGATAACAATATCTGTATGTTGTTGTTATGTAACATTGTACTGTTAAAAAAATGTCAAAAATTCCGGGGAGGTCTATTGGACTCCCCTTTTACTGGCAGGTGCCTTCCCCGGGCCCCGCAATTTACATTTCCTTGTCGGATTTCACCCCCAAATAGCAAAAGTGTACCTACACTACTATCCAAGAGACTCCTTTCCAGGGTTTTTATGTATAAGTCCAAATTGTTTTTTTAATGAATTTAGAATTTAGAAATGGTTTAAGATATTCTAGAAGTGGCTGAGGGAATAAATTGTTCATAGAAATAAATTGTCTATTGTATAAAGTGATGTGTATTGAACAAGGATAATGGTTTTGGAGGAATGGAATGTTTTGTAAAGGAATTTTCAGAAATCTAGTGTAAATGTTTATTTTTATTCCTTCTACAATGTTCTCGATTGTTTGGAGAACTATCGGACTGCATGTACGAGTACAAAAAACAGTTAGCGCCTTTGTGTGAGTAAGTCAATAACTTAAATTATGAATGGAAAGTGTTGTCGTGACGTTCGGAATAGTGTCGTTCTGAACTACGTTAATAGTGCAGTGCGTGCGGGTAATAGCAAGTAGTTGTTGTCAGGAGAATCTATTGTTTTGATCGGTTAAGTGACATTATTTTACTTATGGCTAAGTTTAGTTTTAAGATTAGTAATTACTTTTATTTGTTACTAGGCTAGGCTTTAATTCTTACAAGTTTAAAGTTAACAAGTAGGTGAAATGTTGAATTATTCGCACTCGATCTGCTAGTTCCAAGGCTACAAAAAATAGTTTTGTTTCTTTTCACATGCCCAGCCAGTTATATGACGGATTCATTTCAGAACATACGAGGTAGAGGTGTAAAAGACACTAGCCTGAGTTATTTCCTCTGAAAGTAATGAATTTCATTATACAGATAGACCCTATGGTGAATGAAGTGAAGACTCACTCCCCGTTTTACTTATAGATGGGAGCTCACTTGGTTGCTAGCGTACGGAATTCGGTTGGAGAGGATTGTTTGTACGATTCCCCTCCTCCTATAACCTAGTAGAAGTAATAATACCATTAGTACGCGCTGTTCTAAAAATATTAAGTAGTCACAAACCATTTCGAATAACTGTTGTAGTACCAGGCTCCGTTGTACTTCATCCCGCACTAGCAAACAAGTAAGCTCCCAACTATAGTAAAGTCTCTAGAGGTTCAAACCAACTTTTCGGCTGATAACTTAAACAACATGAAGTTTAAAGTATAAATCTGTTTTTTATATATTATTCCTAGATCCCGAACGAACCTAGGCGTAGGTGTTACAGTATTATTATGCATTCAGATTTTAATTCTGAAATAAGTACTTTTTAATTGTTTCTGGAATTATATCTCACTTGATTTTATTCCGTGGATTTGAAGAGGAAAATCGTTCTTGAAGACTGTAAATTACTTAAATCTCCTGATAATTAGTTAGGATTGTTAGGGACTATTACCTGTTATTGTAATAATTAGAAGTGTTCAAAAATTTAATGTTTTCACACTTCAACTTTAGCTGTTTTCTTATAATATATCTTATTTTGATAATGAGAAATATTAAATTACCTTATTATTCTACTAGCGTTGGATTTTTGTTGTAATGAATTTCAAATAAATTACTGGAAAATAAATGGGGAATTTTAAGTAGGTAGTAAATTATTGATTTTATCCTCTCGTGTATTAGTTATTTTATGATGTAGAGGTAGACATTCAATGCAACGCATTATGGTGTTTTTGTTAGTCTAAGCGTTTCTGTTGGGTGTTATTTTTATTTTCTCTGTATTTTCTTTCCATCTCCTAAGTAGAAAATGAACAGTTAGAAAATTACCTAAAATTTGGTTCAGAGTATTTTTATTACGTTTGTTTACATTTGATATTTCCATATATACAGTTGAACTCACATAACTCAATTTAGTATAATTCGAATTACATTTAGGTTCCCTAGGATTTACTCATTAATTTACGTAAAAATTATCGTCCATAACTTCTTGTTTGAGATTTTTTATAAATTCGAATTCTTTTTTGTTTTTAACACATATGTGTACAAAAATGTTTCGTAGCCTGGAATAGAAGAAGGTGTATTAAATTGGCTGCAAAAAGTACGAGAGGAAAATCTTCCCTTACAGGTGTAAGCTCCGAGAAAAATGAGATTAATTAGCGATGCACCATGGTCATACCAAATTTAATCCTGGCACTTGAAAAATTGAAGAAACTAAAAATCGTTATGGAATCGTTTAAAAGGTTATGTGTGATGAAATTGTCTCAGTTTTTAACGAACACTGCTAAAATTATTTTTTTAAATTGATCAAAACTCTATAGTTGTGTTGTTCTGTATTTCGAATTTTCTTTAACTCAAATTAGTTCCATATTCCCTACGTGGTTCGAGTTATGGAAATTCAACTGTTATTACCCTCCATTATTGATAAAGCAATACCTGGACGTCTTAAGATACGCCCCACTAGCCTATCCCTTCTGTTAAAATGTTTCTATTTACTTTTTTCATCCACTCGTCTAAGAACCTCTAAATTACTTACTTTGTCTACCAACCTAATCTTTAACATTGTCCTATAACACTATACTCGAAAAGCTTCTATTCTCTTCCTTTCTACAGCCCCTATCACCCACGTTTCGTTCCCTATAATGCTACACTCCAAACATAGTGTTTTAAGAACAGTGTTCATAGTGTTTCAAAAGCCCTTCTAGCTTGAGCAATCCTACTTTTGATATCAATTGTGCTTTTACTATCCTTTAATATCTTTATATTATTCATCCAGGTATTGCTCTATCAATAATGGAGGGTAACATTGAGGAAGTGAATTGTAGGGGGAGGCAAAGGTTAGAATATTTAAAGCAAATTACAAAAGATATAGGGTGTTGCAGGTATGTTGATATATAGCGACTTGCACAAGTTAGAACAGGTTGGAGAACAGCATCAAACCAATCAAGAGACTGCTGACAAAAAACCATTTCATATTATAATTCTGGTTTAACAAGAGTGAAAAATCATGGGGAGTTTGTCATAATATCGAATTTTTCATTGTAAAGTTTGAAGTATATAACCTTAAAGGATTCCGGCAAAAAATCGACATGAAAACAATACTAGTTATTTCCGTTTATATTCATTTAGATCAAGAGCAAATAAAAATTACTAGGAGACTACTTAATTATATTTTCTTGGCAAGTTAATTTGTATCCTTATGGATAGTCGTCTTTATACCTAGTACTTAACGAGAATTCATACTTATTCTAATATTAAATGTATGATGTGTCTTATGTAAAAATCAATACAATCTAAGACTTATAACCCCTCTTTTGCAAAACATAAGCGTGAATAATACAAAGGCATAAGGATTAACGCACTCGCAAACACGAACAACTTTTTCCCTTCAAAAGCAAAACCGGAAATATGGTCTTATCGTTCTTTCACAAGAATGGTCATTACACAAGGACTACTGCATGAGTAAGAGTTTTAAAGTTCTATATGAAATTGTACTGAGCTTTGCACACTAACTTTTATAAGAAATAGGGGAAGTGAAGTACTTATTCGCACTTGTGTGGTTGCTTGTATGGCAGTCCTTGTCGAATTTAATAACTATGAGTCACTGTTTTGCTACAGATTCTCTTGTGAGATTGATCTTGACATAACTCTAATGAATTCTGAACGTCATTCGAGGCAATGAAAGAATCGCAGTCCTGTGATTGATTTAATGTGTATTCAAGTAGTAATGGATCGTGATATTTTGATAATTTTGGTTGAATGGACACAATTAAGGAATTATTCGTGTATTCAACACGATTTTAATTTCATAAGTTATTCGTGTTAATGTCTTATCAATAACCGGGTTGATCTAATGGTAAAGTCATCCTAGTTCCGGTAAGAAGAAAGTTTCTGGTTCAAATCCTAATAACGATAGTTACTTTTATTCGGATTTGAATTCTATAGTCCATAAAATGAAAGATGAAGCCTGTGTTTGGAACCGTGTATCTCACCAAGTAAAAAATATAAAAATTTCAGATACGGCTCATTTTAAAGCTTGGTTTTTTTTTTAAATTTTATTCGTGTTGTTTAGGTTAACAGCCGAAAGGCTGGTTTGAACCTCTAGAGGTTTTACTAAGTAAAAACCAGGAGTGAGGTGGTTTACTATTGCCTTCCTCACTGAGTTGAAAGAGTATGCTTATCAACATGCCAGGCCCTCCAAAAAGCACCCCGTTTTCCACCCTGCAAATGACACCTTCACTTCATTCACCACAGGGTCTGGCTGTATAGTGAAATTCATTACTCTCAGAGGAGATAACTCTAACTAGTATCTTTTACACCTCTACCTCTTCTGTTCTTAAATTGTTCCGTCATATAATTGGCTAACTATGTGATAAGAAACAGAACAATTTTTTTTAACCCTGGAACCAACGGATTGAGTGCAATTAATTTAACACTCCACGTGCCCATTATGGGCAAATTTTATTCGTTTAAATTACGAAACACAGAAGTGTATAAGACATTTTCTAGCTAGTCGGAAACAGAATAATTCCCCGTTGTTTAGCGTATTTTTACTTTCTTTTGCCTATATAAATACATAGAAGGATAGTATATTGTATTCCTGTCGGTTTTTCGAAATCGATGTAGTTTTCACCGAATATAGCCCTACACGTTTCCAGACCCCCTGAACCCAAAAAAACATGTTTTTAGCGATTGGTATGTGTGCGCGCACGATCGCGTTTGTGTATGTACGTGAAAAAAATATCACAAGAATGGAACATGGGACGAAGTTGAAACTTTAAATTTAAGTCAGGTACCACTAGAGAACCCGACACAAACATTTACCTCAAAGTTGGTCAACTGGAAGTAGTAGTTTGTGTAATTTTTCACTTTTTAGCGATTTTCTCAAAAACGGCTCCTTCGATTTTTTTTAAATTGCCTCATTTACTATATTTTTTATGCTCTACATGATCCGCCATGTCTGCTGAAATTCTTGGCTGTGCTCTTTTAGAAACAAAAGGGTTTTTTAAGATTGCGACCTCAATATGCATTCTACGGCAAAAGTGTAGCCTATATAATCAAATTTATAAAAAATTTAAAAACCTACAATTTATGTTTTTAAACATTTGTTGGTACTACGCTCAGTTTCGCGGAATTTAGTGATTTGCTGCTTTTTTCTTAAAAATCGGTAAAATAATGGGATTTTTTAAGATTGCAGCCTTATTACGACAAAAGTGTATATAATTAAAGTTAATGGAAATTAAGAAACTTACAATTTTTATTTCAAGAATTTTTTTCTACAGAGCCTAGTTTAGAGGCGATTACTGATTTTCCGTATTTTTAAACTCTACAGAGGTGGATTTTCATTTTCCGTCATTCACTCATGATTAAAATTAGGTTGTTTTTGACTTTATATTGTTTACTGTTGATTTAACATAGGTTATAGATATGGTTTTTATTTACATTTGCAAGAGAAAGTCGTGTGTGTTTCACATCAGAGGTTTCTTTTGTATACTCTTTTCTTTTATTAGACAAATATAGATTTGTCTTTATCATTTTGAAAATAAATATTCAGTTTCGTAATGCCGAGTGTAGTGTTTTATTTCACTTCTTTAATATTAAAATTTTGTTTTTCTTGTATCCGGAAAAACATTGACACGAATCAATCCATATATGGAGGGTTTCACCTGCATATTTTTTGAGGATCTATAGAAACATTATGATTATCTTTGAATGAATTAGATTACGTAATGTATAACTTAACTTTAGAGCATACATCCTACGAAAAACACTCAACTCAAATTATAAAACATAAGTAATTAGTATAAAAATAGATGGACATTTATTAAAATTCATAAAATAAAAAAGGATTGTAAGCCGCTTTCGTTGTAGTGTTTAAAGGGGTCTGAAAAAATATTACACGTTCAAACCTAAAGAAGTCGCTAATGCATTAATCCGACTTAAAATAAAGCGTAAAAAATTTTTTATTTTTTATTTTATGTACTGCTAAGTTATAATCTGTTCATTTTCTTTGAATTATAAATAATTATTAATCTGGCGGAAAAGTGAAAAATCTAAAGGAGCTTTTAATTCTGATGGTTGTAAATATATTAATGAAAATAATAAAAATCTTGTATGAAACACTCACACAACTTTCTCTTCTCAATGTAAATAATGAACCATATAAGCCTCCTTTTGCACGGTCAGTTAAAACTGATGTGTAAACCTCAAAACTGAAGGTTTGAGCTGAAACTGAAACTGAAAGCTGGCTCGATGGGAAACCATCGATTCTCCTTTGGTTTGTTAATGCTAATGACAGCCCAATTGTAATAAGTAGATTGTTTTCCATTACTGGAATAAGAACTGTACTGAAAAGAGTAGAAGCGTATTGATGTTAACTGAACTGAAACCGACGTAGTGGATAGTGCACTAACCTACTAAGCGGAAGTCCCGGTAGAGGAAAATTCTTAAAATAAAAATTGTACGGTTTTTAATTTGCTATAAATTTGATTATATACACTTTTGTCATAAATTGCATAATAAGGCTGAAATCTTTAAAAAGTCAATTGTTTTTTTTACAGATTTTCATGAAAAAAGCAGAAAATTACCAATGCTAAGCTAAGAGTTATATAAAAAGACAATATAAATAAAAGTTGTTGGTTTTTAAAAGTTCTACAAATTTGATTGTTACAGTTTTGCCCTAAAATGCATAATTAAGGCCGCAGTCTTAAAAATGCACTTTTTCTACTATAAAAGTGTAGTAAATGAGACGATTTTTAAAAAAGTCGTAGAACCCGTTTCTGAAAAATTGCAAAAAGATGAAAATTACACGAATAAACTAGGTACTACTACCGGTTAACCGATTTTGATGAAAATGTTCGTGTTTGGTCTTTTAGTGGTACCTAACTCGAGTTCCAGGTTTCAACTTCGTACAATATTCCGATCTTGAGAAATTTTGTTCATACACAGATCAATCGCTAAAAAAATGTTTTTTTTTTTGGGTTCAGGAGGTCTGAAAACATTTTGGCCTATATTAGTTGAAAACTGGATTTCGAAAAATGGACATGAAAACAATAATTATCTTTCCTAGCCTATATATACGGCAAGAGAAAGTATAAAGAATTGAATAAATTAAATACAGAAGAAAATTACGATAAATTTTGATTACAATAATAAAGCAAGTCGGAAAAATCTTGGATCAATCTCATCAACCTTGAATCTACATTTATAATTACTATTGTCTAATAAATTGATTGCTAATAAGTTTTTTGTCTGCAAATCTTTCTTGTTTCACAGTGTTTAAGTTAAGATCTCTATAAATAAATTTTGTTGTTTATATACAGGTTATGTTAAACGTCTGATCGTCTTTGACTGTAATCGCTATAAGATCTTGATATTTGAATTTGCAGATGTACTCCCAAGTTGTAATTTTATATCCAAATGGGTTTCAGTTTTAATTTTATTACATTTGTTGTCAAAAAGCCAATAAATTTTTCGAAAATTTAATTCTAGTTGTATTCCTTTGATAATTATACTCGTATAGTGATTCCATGTAAGGTGACGATCTAAATTGTTTATTAACAAAAAAGTTTTAATTATACCAATATTGTAAAAATATTTTTGTTGACTTAGGTGTAAACTAAAGTTAGCTTGGATGTTCATTTGTATAAACAATTTTTTTATTATTAAATATGTAAGTCTGGCCTATTTTGTTACGTATTACATCCTTGAATTTATGCATGTTTAATTTTATGACTTAATGTATCTTAAACCTATTTTTTAAAACTTTACGCTTTGAATGTAAAACATTTTAACATAGAGTAATAAATATTTTTATAGCGTAAAATTAAAAATAGATTAACGTAAAAAATAAAAAAATAATTACTAAAGAAATATGAATCTTAAACTATCAAAAGAGAAAATATTTTTCTCCGAATTATTGTTGCAAATTTATCTATTGTTAGTTCTTTTAGACCTGACGTAGGTCATTGATAAGGAATTGTGCAATTGATAACCTTGAAAATTTGAAAAAATTTAATTTTCGGAAGTAAAAATTATTTTGAAAACATAAATTTTTCGTAAGATAATCTTTATATTGTTCGTTTTCACTGATTAACACCTGGCGAATGTATTATTTATTACTTTTTCTTGCTCCATATGAATGTATATAAGGAAGGAAAGTATTCATTTCATGTCGATTTTTAGAATTTGAGTTTTCACCGGAAGTACACGTTTTCGATTGGTCTGGGTGTGATTTAACAAAATATCTCAAGAACAAAATATACTAAGTTGAAACTTAAAATTTTTCAAAAGTTTAATATAAATATAACAACATACTTAATATAAATATTCAAAAGTTTGGTACCACTAGGGATAATTTTCAAATAAATCAGTCTACCAAAAATAGTTAAATCATGCGATTTTCTCAAATTCGGCTCTTGCTGTGATTAGTTGGCTCATTTACTACATTTTTATTCTCTACAAGATAGGTTTTGCACCATGTCTGCTGAAATTCGTGGAGGGGCTGTGTTCTTGTAGTAAAAATGTTTTTTTTTAAGATTCCAGCCTTTACATGCATTATAGGGCAAAAGTTTGTATAATTAAAGTTGTAGAAAGTTAAAAAACCTACAACTTTGAATTGAAATATTGTTTTATGCAACGCTTATAGTTTAGCATCAATTAGTGATTTTCTGTATTTTTCATAAAAATTGTTAAAAAATGGGTTTTTTTGTAAAGATTGCAGCCTTAGGATGCATTTTACAACGTAAGTGTACTATACACATTCAAGTTTGTCCATAACAGGCTGATGAAGTGTTAAATTATTTGCACTCGATCTGATAGTTCCAGGGCTACAAAAATAGTTCTGTTTCTTATCACATGTTCAGTCAATTATATGACCGAAATATTTAAGAACAGAAGAGGTAGAGATGTTAAAGACACTAGTCAAGAGTTATCTGCTCTGAGAGTAATGAATTTCATTATTATAAGCCAACCCTGTAGTGAATTCAGTGAAGTCATTTCAAGAGTGGAAAGTAGATGCTTTTCAAAGAACCTGACATATTTTTCCACTCAGTGAGGAAGGCGTTTTTAAACCAGCCTTTCGACTGATGACCTGAAACATCATAGTCTCTTCAAATATTTAACACAGAAATCTAAAATTTCTTGTGTTACTGTCTAATTGAGGTCTACATAAATAAATTTGTTTCTTAAGTACCAGAATATGTTCAACCTGTTTCTGATAGTTTTTGATTGGAATCGTTTCAAACTTTTAATTTTGAAATTTACTGGAATACTACTAAGTTGTTTTCAGTGTTTTGTAGACGTTAATGCAACTTTAAGCTCTGGATATCTAGGTTCTACTCATTTGTATCTGAAAAACAGAAGTTCTCGCTTAAACATGTTCCAAAAAATATGTGTTTCTAATGATCACATAGTTCAGAAATATGTTGATAATATATAACTACAAAATGTGTTTCTTAGTTGTAGGTACTGTGTTTGTTGTTTTGTTACCTTGTTGTTAAGATTTGTTTGTTTATTTGAATTAAATTTAATTGTTTTAAAAGACTGACGTACATGTACGCTTTTGAATAAATTAAACAGTACATATACAAAATTTGCGTATTTGCAATGTTCGTTTATTTGTCTTAATACTCTTTTTACTTTTTCTTGCCTATATGAATATATAGGAAGGAAAGTAAGCATTGTTTTCATGTCTATTTTTCGAAATCGAGTTTTCACCGGATCTACACGTTTTCAGACCCCTAAACCAAAAAACATGGTTTTAGCGATTGGTCTGTGTGTGTGTGTGCGTGTGTGTGTGTGTGTGTGAACAGAATATCTCAAGAACGGAACATCGTACAAACTTGAAACATGAAACTTAAGTTACATACCACTAGAGGACCCGACGTAAACATTTTCATCAAAATCGGTCAACCGGTAGTAGTAGTTTATTCTTGTTATTTTTCACTTTTTTGCGATTTTCTCAAAAGTGCTTCCTACGTTTTTTTTGTAACAAACCGCCTCATTTACTATATTTTTTATACTCTACAAGATAGGATAAGCGCCATGTCTGTTGAAACTCTTGGGGAGGCTGTGCTTTCGTAGAAATATTTTTTTCAAGATTGCGGCCTTAAAAGGTATTTTAGTGCAAAAATCTATATAATAAAAGTTGTATAAAATTTAAAAACCTACACCTTTTATATCAAACATTTTTTGTATAACGCTTAGTTTCAAGGTAATTAGTAATATCTGTTTATTTATTCATGAAAATCTGTAAAAAAAATATGTTATCTTTTAGATTTTAGGCTTAGAGTGCATTTTACGACAAAATGTTTATTATCAAATTTATAGGGAATTAAAATATCTACAAATTTTATTTTAAGCATTTTCTCTACAGAGCCTAGTTTAGCGTGAGAGTGATTTTCCGTAATATTAAGCCCAACTGGGGTAGATTCTCATTTTGAATCATTCACTCATGATTAAAATAAGGTTATGTTTATTGATCTTTGTTTATTTTTAATGTTTTATTACTAATGTTAGATTATAATGTTCATTATTTTAATTGGCAAGAGAAAGTTGTGTGTTTCACACCAGATTTTTAGATATGAAATTATTAAATATTGTTAGAAGAAACTTCGATTTAGAAATTGTATAACCGAAAAATGCATAATTTGATTATAAAAGCGGTTTATAGTCTACTAAAACAAATTGTTAATAACTGGGAAAATTATATAACTTATTCGTAAAACTGAATTATATTTTAACAAAATATTAATATGGGGAGATGGATTTAATACCTTAGAGTATTTATTGGCCAAGAATATTGCAGGGACTAATCTGCACAGTGTATACATAAAATGTTTTATGGGAGCCGCAAAATACCGCGATTTATCAAGGTTCACGGAGTAAGAGTGGCGGGAACATAACACTGTTCATTGTTCGATTCAGCGGCATCACAGTGAAATAAATCTGCACTGTGTTGCCAACTGTTTTTTGCTTGAAACAAAAAATCCCCATACATTAACTATAATGTTTTTTACATGTTTACTTATTTATATTTTGATATTTTAATTAATTCATACACAATTTTATCAGTTATTTTTTTTAGTTTTATTCGTTTGTAATTAAGTAGATAAACAATAATTATAATTCGTAATTATCAGTTATGTGAGATTTAACATCACAGCGATCATAAAATTTAAACTTTTTTTGGCATTTAGGCCCGAAAACTAAATTATTAGTCTACTTAAAAAAAATAATGTTAAGTTAAACAGTTTTTAGATCAGTTTTCATCCACGATATTTTCTGGGGAGTAGCCAATAATTCAAGTTTATAAATTATTCGGAGTTTTCAACTAAAAATTTCTTCGAAATATCTTCGCCCTGGAAGATCACAAACAAGCACATTCACAAATATGTACTATTTTCATACATAAAATAATATTGTCCTACTCTATGTCATTTATAAATTGCACAACATTAGCGTAGAGTTTGGCGTGAGAATATCGGCGCAAAAAACAAAGATTATGGCATTCAAGGAAAGATGGGCGGTTCGCTCAAAAATTATACTTGGCAACCGACTGTAATTTTTTTTTCTTTTTAACGTCCGACTGTTCTGCAATTACTGCTAATGCAGACGGTGAAGGATGAAATGATATTTGTAACGTATGAAAATATGCCGTGCCTGAATGGGATTCGAACCCAAGACCGGATGATGAAAGGCGAGCACGTTACCAACTACGCCAATGGAGCCGGCGTAGTACAAGTAGAACAACTGGTGTTCTACAGTTCGAGATTTTAAATATTTAGGATGCAAGATTTCCTATGACAAAGATGATGCGTGATTGAAAAACTGGCAAAATTTAGCGCTGTATGCGGTTCTATTGCAGGACAATAGGAAAGAAAACGAAAAAGGACAACCAAATGAAATTTTATAGAGAATGGCTGTACCAGTCATAGCATACGGGAATGAAGCATGGAACTCATTACAGAGGAATAAAAATCTCGTATCCAAGCTGCTGAAATGAGATTTTTGCGGGAAGTCAAAGGTTGTACCCGGTTAGATAGAGTACGCAACGAAGCTATCCGCTTCGAGTTAAATGTTCAGTCTCTGCTGGAAACGTTAAGAATTTATAAGAGAAATCTTTCCAACCATTTACTTCGCATACCAGCTCACAGACTTCCTCTGCGAGTGTGGAAACATAAACCTAGAGGGACGCAAGGCTTGGGAAGATCTAAATAGAGATGGATGCCGGAGCAGGCCATTGAGCCTAATCCTTAATAAATGATGATGATGTATTATTGTTTGAAGCTCAAAACAAAAAAATTAAAAACTATTTTTAGCCTTCAAAAATGGTTTGAATTGTACAAAATTATTCAGCTATTAACGTACGCGATAATGATAGTGCAGGAAGACGATTAAAGTGGATGTTATTCAACAGATTAATTATTAATTGATTTAAATTCTTATTTTTATTACTCAGGCATACAAATCTGAACGATGACACTGTTACTTTACTGGACAACCCTACCAGAACGCTAAAGAGAGCTCGGAACAGAGATTTGTTGCTACATTAAAAAAATGTCAGATGACTTCATAACTATATACATTAAGCAAAACTACATTAGAAAAATAAAAACATTAAAGCTCTTTCGATGGGTGGTCTACCACCTCATGACGTTCATGTTATCATTTGTAACATCTTTCCCACCAGCTAATTTTGTTATTATAATATACTTTATAGGGACATACAAATAAAGATTAAATAAATTTTTTTAGGCCAGACTTTACCTTAATTTTGTATTTTTGTCTATAAAGCGGAAGATCCAGGGTACAATTCTCGGCTAGGGATTGGAAATTATCAAAAGTTAAAAGCCACCGTTCTTATAACCCACAGTATTCGCTAATGATAAAATGAATCTGTCATTTCAGAAAGCCCTTCAGTCAGAATTTTACCTTTTTTTCTTTCGTAAACTGAATATTTGCGTTATCCGCGTTTTGCTTAATGTCCGTTATGCCCATAAGAGACAGGTGGAGTGTCAAATTATTTACACTCAATCTGTTCGTTGTAGGGGTAAAATAAATAGTTCTGTTTCTTATCACATGGTCAGCCAATTATAAATGACTGAATCATTTTAAGAAAATAAGAGGTAGAGGTGTAAAAAACACTAATCAGAGTTATCTCCTCTGAAAGTAATGAATTTAATTATACAGCCAGACCCTGTGGTGAAGGAAGTGAAGGTGTCATTTGCAAAGTGGGAAATCAGTGCTTTTTAGAGGGCTCAGCATGCTGATGAGCGTACTTTTCCACTCAGTGAGGAACAATATTGTAAACCACCCACTTCTCGTTTTACTTAGTAAAACCTCTACAGGTTTAAACCAGCCTTTCGGCTGATGACCTAAACAACAAAAAACTGAATGTAAACACACAATCCCTATAAAAATCACCCAATTTTGGCTTTTCTCAACTAATAGTCTATAACAATAAGAAAAGACATCCTTCCAATTAAACACTAAGGCTTGCTTCCTTCCAATTAAAAAACAAAAATGGAAATGAAATACGAAAATCTTTTGAAGTAAAACCCTAATTTCCCGTGGAAGAGGCCACACAAATTTTTTAAGGAAAATACAGTTATCTTCCTTCCACATCAGTGTCCATCAGTATGGGGACGACAGTGAATGACGTGAAAAGTCCTAAAAACCAAGGTTTTTCTTTCTAAAAATTAAGAATTCAATTTTTGCTATTGCAGAAAGCTTCTTTAAGTCACCAATGTAAACTGAAATTATAATAAATAAATTAATACTATTTTTCAACACAATTTTACTGATCTAACGACTTATTTCACAAAGAAAAACATACCCTAAGTTAGCATTTTACTCCAATTTATTTTAGAAACACCAAGTCAAAATTTCCAGTTTCTTTTTAAACGAGTGGTTTATCTTTAAAAAAGATAAGGTCTGCATTTTAAATTAAAGGGGATAGCCCCATGAACAAATTATATTTTTTAATACTGTTTTTTATTAAAACGTAGTAAATTGCCATGTTTTTAAATATTTTTAAAGTTTTTTTGACTTAAGAGCTTTCTGAAATGACTGATTCAAATGTTGCCTTTAAATAAGTAAAAAATACTGTACAAATTTCCTGGAAAGTTTTTTTTTCAGATTTTTTCATTAAGGTGTTAGCTTTTGTATGTTAGATCGCACTATGTTAAAATCTAAAATTTATTTATTGTTCTTAAAAACGGATTGTAGATACATTCTATTTAAGAAAGAGAGCGAGGTGAGTCTTAAGATTATTTCACGTCAAAATTTAAAGGATTATTGCCATATTTTAGTTTTAAATTGTATTTACCGAAGTAGTTATACCTTATTCTAGTAGGTATATATTTAATTTTTTGAAGGAGCCCAAATTTGGCACACTGTGTGCCAAATTTGGAAAACTATAGAAACTATGTCTCAAAAAGTCCTAAAATGAGGTTAGGTTACTGGGCTATTAATGAGTACTGTTCTCCCAGAAATTACTCACATTTTTTAACTTAACGTCTTTCTTCTCAGTGAGCTAAATTACGAGGTGTATAGTTGTAAATTTTTTAAATTATATAGACAGCAAAATTACAATATGTTCTTACACTTAAGAACAATAATTAATAGAGATTACCCAGAAAAACACAAAATAAAACGTAACCATTTATAATAATAAATGTTACAGATCAAATAAAAATAAAATAAATTTAGAAAGAATCTTGAATTAAATAAAGTTCAAAGGTTAATAATTATCAAATCTGCTACTTAAGTCAAACACATCTAACTGTCTATTCATCGATTAATAAATAAATTCGTTCTCGGAGTTACTTTCGTTACCAGTAACTTATTTGTCAAAATTGGTTGTCGAGACAAATGGTTAGACTGCGAGGTGTGGCTATTAAATAACGAGACTGACGTAAAAAATTTTATTTTTATATTATACATTATCACTTATTGTCACCTTCAATATTGAAGAATAACTTTATTCCTCACACAAGAGAATGCCAATTTTAAGAAAAACTATTATTATTAACACAAACAGCAATCAACTAAATCTCAATCAAGTTATGAATCTATTCAACGTATTATCAATCAACTAATAAATCTGAAATAACTTTCTCAAAATATACACATAAAATAAGAATAAAACAATTTAGTTGAGTATATCATTTTAGAAAAACCATTTTCAATGAACGAATGAGGGACCCGCCCGTTCGGTTCGGCCTCTTGTCCCCCATTAAAATAATTTTACAAAATCTCTTCTTCTTCTTCTTCTTCTTCTTCTTCTTAGTTGCCTAGTAACCATATAAATAACTCTTTTAAAATATTTTTGTTAATGTAAATTAAATAATTTTTAAAGTATTCATTTTAATCAGCTGGAGATGTTTATTTTTATTTCAATAGACTCAAAAATAAACAACTCCAGGTGTCCGGTAAATTTGTCATATTACAATATACACTCCTTCTCTATCCCTAAAACGCTCCATGCGAATTTTCCATTGTTGGAAACAGTGCTGGAAGTCATCTTCTGTCAGCTCCTTCAGGACACGTGCCGCTTTCTCTTTTACAGCTGCCACAGACTCAAATCTTGTCCCTTTTAATGCAGATTTCACCTTAGGGAACAGGTAGACGTCACATGGTGCAAGATCTGGTGAATAAGGTGGATGTTCTAACACTGAGATGCTGTACTTGGCTAGGAACCTCTTGACAGATAACGCGGAATGAGCTGGCGCATTGTCTTGGTGGAGAACCCATGATTTGTCCTTCCACATTTCGGGGCGTTTTTTCCTTAGCCTACTCTTTGATGTTGTTTAGAAAGTACCTCAAGGTAGTAATATTGATTAATTGTTTGACCTTCAGGAACCCAGTGAAGGTACACAATCCCATGGATAGCCTATCAAAAAAAAAAATCATTGCTTTAAATTTTGACTTGCTCATTCAAACGTTTTTTGCTCTCGGTGACGGCTATTCCAGTGCATGGATTGGCGCTTTGTTTCCGGATCATAAGCTTCATTTCAAACATTTTTGAGCGGCACGTGCCCTAAAGGAGCTGACAGAAGATGACTTCCAGTACTGTTTCCAACAATGGAAAATTCACATGGAGCGTTGTAGGGATAGAGACGGAGTGTATATTGAAGGTGACATTAAGTGATTACGTATAAAATTAAAATTAAATTTTTTACGTCAGTCTCGTTATTTAATAGCCACACCTCGTATATCGTCTATACCTAGCACAAAATAGATGAAAAATGTGAACTTTTTAATAAAATACATTTTTTTTTCTGGAAAATGTATTCAAATTTTATTCCTTGACTTTCGGCCCATAGTTACGGGCAACGTCAGAATTTTAAAATTGTCTACTTTATTAATGATTTTTCAGTTAAAACAAGAATATCGTTTAAGAAGCCAATATTATTAATTTTACAAAATAACAAACTAGATAGCTTCTTTTATCGAGAAAACATGTTGTGTTGTTTAGGTCAACAGCCGAAAGGCTGGTTTGAACCTCTAGAGGTTTTACTAAGTAAAACGAGGAGTGAGGTGGTTTACTATTGCCTTCCTCACTGAGTGGAAAAGTAAGCTTATCAGCATTCCGGGCCCTCTGAAAAGCACATTTTCCACTCTGTAAATGACACCTTCACTTCATTCACCACAGGGTCTGGCTGTACAATGAAATTCATTACTTTCAGAGGAGATAACTCTGATTAGTGTCTTTTACACCTCTACCTCTTCTGTTCTTAGATGATTCAGTCATTTAATTGGCTGACCATATGATAAGAAACAGAACTATTTATTTTAGCCCTGCAACGAACAGATTGAATGTAAATAATTTTACACTCCACCTGAGTGGAGAGAAAACTTATCAACTACAAAAACAAAACAGCTGTAGAGAAAATATAAACTAAAGTAAAACATGTTCAATTAAAATTACAGTATTTTGGGTAGTTATACCGTAGACTTCATCAAAGTAAATCTTTTTTTTAACTTACCATAGTATTTTACATCAATTTTTTTTAACTGTAAAATATTTTACCACAATTCTAGCGTTGTTTTTAAAGGTAAATATTTGGGGCAAGCAGTTATCTGGCAATCATCTCTCTGCTATTTTTACTGTCAGTGTGACACTGGTTTTGTTTGTGACTGTTGTTAATTATATATTCCTATGTTTGTGTAGGTAAATTTTTTGTTCAATGCCTTTACTGTTTGTTTAATTTACATTTTGGCTCGATTTATGTAGGATCTACCTTCAGTTCAAAATTTTCAACGATGATGTTTTGTTAAAAATGGGATATTTATGTAAAAAAATCTGGTGTGAAACACTCACACAACTTTCTCTTGCCAGTGCAAATAATTAACAATAAACCTAACATTAGTAATAAAACATAAGAAATAAACAAAAAACTAACCTCAACAAACATAACCTAATTTTAATCATGAGTGAAAGACGCAAAATGAAAATCAACCTCAGTTTGGCTTAGAAATACGGAAAATCTCTCTTTCTCTCTAAACTAGGCTCTGTAGAGAAAAATGCTATAAATAAAAGTTGTAGATCTTTTAATTTTCTATAAATTTAATTATATACACTTTTGTCGTAAAATGCATACTAAGGCCGAAATGTTAAAAAAATCGATTTTTCTCACGTTTTCGTGAGAAAAAAAACAGAAAATCGCAAATTACCGCTAAACTAAGCGTTATACAAAAAAATGTTTGAAATAAAAGTTGTAGGTTTTTAAATTCTCTACAACTTTTATTATATAAGTTTTTGCGCTAAAATTTATATTAAAGCCGTAATCTTAAAAAAACAACGTTTTTACGTGAAAAGAGCCTCACCGAGAATTTCAGCAAACATGGCGCCTACCCTATCTTGTAGAGAATAAAAAATTGAGTAAAATAGGCGATTTTAAAAAAAATCGTAGGACCAGTTTTTGAGAAAATCGCAAAAAACTGAAAAATTATACGAATAAACTACTACTTCCGGTTGACCGATTTTGATGAAAATGTTCATGTCGCGTCCGGTAGTGGTATGTAACTTAAGTTTCAAGTTTCAAGTTCGTACGACGTTCCGTTCTTGAGATATTCTGTTCACACACAGACACACAGCCACACACACACACACACAGACCAATCGCTAAAAACATGTTTTTTGGGTCAGGGGGTCTGAAAACGTATAGATCCGGTGAAAACTCGATTTCGAAAAATCGACATGAAAACAATACTTTCCTTCCTATATATTCATATAGGCAAGAGAAAGTAAAAATGTATTTCAGTTTTTATTTTTCATTATAGTATATTATTTTTTTGGCCGTAACTGGAGGTGGAGTGTTAAATTATTTGATCTCGATCTGCTAGTTTCAGGGTAACAAAAAATAGTTCTCTTTCTTATCACATTGTCAGCCATTATATGACTGAAGCATTTAAGAACAGAAGAGGTAAAAGTGTAAAAGACACTAATCAGAGGTATCGCTTCTGAAAGTAATACATTTTGTTATGCAGCCAGATTCTGTGGTAAATAAAGTGAAGGTGTCATTTGCAGGGTGCAAAGTAGATGCTTCTCGGAGTGTCTGGTATGCTAATAAGCTCTATTTTAAAACGAATGAACGATTTTTAAACACAGCAATTTAAAGCCTATTCTTTTGTGCGTTCATTCGTTTAACTTAATTTTTTTTTATTTATAAATCTGCCGGCCGCATTGGCGCAGTTGGTAACGTGCTCGCCTCTCATCATGCGGTCCTGGGTTCGAATCCCACTCAGGCATGGCATATTTTCATACGTTACAAAAAATCATTTCATCCTCATTCACACACAGTCACACCCCAACGTCGTCGCTAATGACCTAGTAGTTGATGCGACGTTAAATGAAAAAAAAAAAAAAAAAAAAAAATTTGTCGGAGATACAACAATTTACGTATAAAAGTTACCCAGCTGGTTTTCTGTTAGTGTGGTCTTTTAAACGTCTGTTACTTTATCCAGGCTGTACATAAAAAATCGGGGTTTAAGTATGTTAAAAATCACAGTTTTTTTCTGTAATTTTAATATTCAAAAAGTAAAATCTCATTTTTCGTTTTAATATGGCAGCCATTTTAAAAAATGCTATTTTGGCTCCACGTAATGATTTTTCGACTGAACTATGGATTTTTACAATAGTATTGTGCCAAATGGACTCTTGCATTTATAAATTACAAATAAAACAGAAATGTATTTATGGTGTAAAAACTTTTATTAAATTACTTGATGGGCAAATGATCTTCACAGAGGAGTTATTTCGTTTAACTTATCTATGTAACGTAATTTTGCGTAGTTCATTGTTTGTTCAACAGTTTAGTAGTCGTGAAAATATTGCTATAATTTAAAACTGAACCCAGAAAAATTTAAATCAGCAGAAAACCAAAATTTTGTTTTTGTTATTTTAGGTTCCTTTTCCCTTTACAGATGAAAATACAAATCACTTATTCCTTAGGTTAAACAGTAATATAATAATTTAGTAAATTGGTTTAACAAAAATAAAATAAAAAAAATGGGCGTAAATATCTATTATCTACTGAAGATAATTAAAGTTTATTTCTTTTAATAAAAAAAAACAGTTCACATTTATTAAACAATATGACAATATAACGTCGTTAATATTTTGTTTATATTGTTACGTTCTACTTTATTTTTAGCTGTAGCGAGATTAAGTTCTTAAAAAATACAATTTTTATTGGTATTTTGTCATCAGTTGTCAATATTATATGACTTTAATAAGTTATATTAAGCTGTTCGATCAAATATAAAAATTTTGTTTCTTTTTTTACTTGTATGATTACACGAATTTAGGTTAGGCCCTTAAGTGCAAAACACGTAGTAGGTGTATTTAAAAAAATTTATTTGATTTTTGTTGTTTGTTGTTGCCTTATCGATATTACAATCAAAATTTGGTATAATATTCCTCTTTATAGTATATGTTTATATAATAAGTATATATCATAATAACTAGTTTATATAATATATATTTTAGGGCCAAATTTAAAACACCAAAAAAAATGAACAATTTAAACCAAAATTAGATGTTTCTGGAAGCTTTCTGCAGCCCATTTTCTCAGTATCTATCACTGTAAGCTTTTTACCTTTCTTCTGTCAACTAGGTGTTCTGGTTTTTCTCTTCACGGAAGTCCTTAAAGTTCATAATTAGTTGTCTAAATCTACTAATAGTTAACTAAATCTACTAGCTACTTGAAGCTATCAACTTTTTCAATTTTTCCATATTGTGTCTTCAAAAGACGCGCGGCTGTTTAGATGTTCGTTATGTATTTAGTTTTCTTGAAGGAAATCTGTAGTCCTGCTTTTTCTGATTGTTATTTTAACACGTTGATTTGTTCCAATTCTATAAATTAATATTTTAAACCTTTTAAAATAATAAATAATGGATTCTAAATGTTACGAAATGATTTTGTGTAGGTGTTTAGGTGTGTCATTATTAGGAACACTGACGGAACTAATTAGCTATTGTTACAGGCTTTATGTTTTAAGTAATCCAGGATATACTTACTGCTTAATTAGTTATACTTTAAAGAGAAAGTATCTACAGTACTTGTCTAATACTACGTCTACATTGTTATAACTCTTCGTTAATTTCTTTTTAAATAGTAGGTTATATTTACTATTGTTTTCCGTAATCTTCCATCTAGAGCTACGGTTACTTTGTTGCCCATACTTTATAATGAACTATTAGAGCGTTAAAATTATCTGGTGATATTTTAAAAAAAACAAACGTTATGTTTTGTTTGTTCATTTTTTGTATTTCTTTTTTAATTTGTTTACAGATTAGGTACATTATAAATCATTGTATTATTTTAAAATTCTTTACAAAAACTGGTTCGTGTACAGTTTTTACGTGTAGGCTAGAGTTTAACATTATAAAAATATATTAAATATATAAATATTAGTACTTTGTGTTCTTTTGCCGACAATACTGCTGTTCAGTCAATTCATAAAGTTCCAGCTACAGCTTTTAAACATCTGCAAAAACATCTGGATAAAATACAAGATTGGCAGAATAAATGGTGAATAAACAAATGAAACAAAAAGCACACACGTGACATTTACACTAAAATAAGACACATGCCCGCCAGTTTACGTAAACAACACAGATACCTGAGGCTGACTCCGCTAAATAAATACCTTGGTGTATATTTTTACAAATTGGAAATCGTATATTAAAGAGAACAAAAAAACAGCTAAACAAAAAAATTTAACAATTTATTGAATTTTTGGTAAAACTATCAACACTCAAATAATTTTTTCAAACCCTAATTTGTGAACGTACAATTTAAGAACATAAGCAAGCAACCCATGACCCAAAGACATATGGATGATATGCATGACATATAAATGAAGTGTAGTCTTTTATTGACTCTAACCAATCCTGAGAGAGTATAGTAAATTGAATCCAACCATCAAAGTACACCGGTAACTACTAATCTAGTATTTAAATCCATATAAAAGTAACCTTTACTACGATTTGAACCACGGAATCTTCGTCTTCGAAAATTACTGTTAAACAGCTGACTTGCTTCGACCACTAGACCAACTCGGTCCAATTTTAAATTTAATATACAAATAAATCAATTCTTAAGCAAATTTTGATGTATGCGGTTAAATTAAGGAGCTGAGTAATCCATTCAAACACTGAAATCCTTCAAAGGTTTCTTGAAAAGGATTTGGATTTATGTGTTCGAAATTTTTGTATGAATATAGTTATCTTTTCTATGTGCTTTTTTCGTATGTATAGGACCAAATTTGGACCTCACAAGGTGACTAGACTTTTTAAAACTCTTTTTGCAGCCCACATTTGCAGCGTTCGTTCACTGTAGACTTTTCTCCCTTCTTCAGTCCACCGGGTGTTATGTTTTTAGTCTTCATGGAAGCTCTTAAAATTTAATAATTGGTCTGAATAAGAGTAGGTTCATTAAGTTTTTTCGGTACATTCCGGTTTGCTCTATATCCTTTCTAAATTCCTTAAACCATTTATCTGACACCTTCAGTCCTTTCTGTTTTTATTTTTTTTATTTTACGGGCATCCGCTGCCATGGTCATTAGCATTCGTCAAAATTTTAAGAACCTTACTGCGACCGGAAGGCAAGCTTAACTTAGAATCCAAATTTAAAAACTATCCAACTGCCAAGTGTATGTAGCGCCCACGACAGTTTAATAATATTCTTAAATAAATCGTTTAACCTTTTCAGACCAGCGTCCGGAAAACAGGACGTTGATATATTTTACGTAGTGATAACACTCGGTTTACCGGACGTCCGTAACTTATGCATAAAGTGCCAAAGTCCGGATAACCGAACATTAACAAAAAAAATTTTAAACAAATTAATGGAATAATGTATTTTGAAACCGCCTCCGTGGCGTAGTGACTAGCGCACTAGCCTACAAAGCGGAAGGTCCCGGGTTCAATTCCCGGCTAAAGTCTGGAAATTTTAACACGTTAAAACCACCGTTAAGGTACCAAAACACACAGTAGTTGCTTATGACCAAGCAGTCAAATGGTAGGCTTACGCCTGCAAGTTTTCGAAATAAGGGCTGGCACTTTTTGTACACCCTTATTCAAATTAAATGGCTCTTTAGATCAAACTTTTAAATATTGTTTCGGCACTGAAAGGGTTAAAAATATGTTTTGTCAACCGTTTTAGTTGTACATAGTCAATTTTTAAAAATTTATCTTAGTACTTTATATCTTGTGCTAAATTGTAGATTCTAATCTACCAGTAGACCTACTTAAGTGCAATATGATGAGTGAGACAGTTCATTTTTTATACGATACAAAAATACTGTCATAATCTTTCAGGTGTACCAACGCACGAAAGATAAATTATGATTCCTTTACCTAATTTATTTTTAAATTAAGTAAATTATATATCAAAAGACTGTCATTTTGACATTAATTGATTTAGTTGACTTTCTACACTAGTTTCTTTATTTCAGGTATTCATAACTTGATTTTAATATATTTTTATAAAATGATTTATTCCTGTTATATTGCATGTTAATATGTTCTGCTTTCTTAATTCTAATTAAATAGACATGATATAGCATGCCTTTAAATCGTAATACATATAATGTTGTTGAACAGAATAAAATTCAATCGAAATTTTTATGACATGATTCGCTTTCATTTTAAGATATTTAATTTTTTAATTTTCATATTTCTACAAATCCTTTGTTATTAATTTAAAGTACATTTGCATATAATTTATAAAATTTGTAGCCTAAATGAAAAAAAAAGTTTATACGTTTTATATGTAGGTTGTAAAGAATTTGCTTCCGTGTTTCTTATTTTGTGTGGTACTGTCATTGACCTGTCGCTTTATTATTTTAAATTGATGTATTTCCTTATACTGAATTTTTTTTATAATACCTGTACTAATCGCGGTTGTTTTTTTCCAAGAAATTATTGAACAGTATTATCTCCGTTTCCATACAGTGTGTTAAATATTTAGTGTGTGGGTTTATATACTTTAATAAACATATCTGATCATAGCTAATAATAATTACTGTTGTGGTAGACGAATTTATGACAAAAATAAGGAAATATTTTTGTTTAGTATTCTCCATTTATGTTTATTTATTTATTTATTTATTTCCTTATAAATTATTTTTGTATAATATAATGTCGTAATTAAAGCAGCGGTATTTTTTGTTATTACACTTGTAAAAATGTGTCCATAACAGACAGGTGGAGTGTCAAACTATTACACTCAATCTGTTTGTTGCAGGGCTAAAATATATATATATATCTGTTTCTTATCACATGATCAGTCAATTAAATGGCTGAATCATTTAAGAAAAGAAGAGGTAGAGGTGTAAAAGACAATAATCAGAGTTATCTCCTCTGAAAGTAATGAATTTCATTATACAGCCAGACCCTGTGGTGAATGAAGTGAAGGTGTCATTTGCAGAGTGGAAAATATGTGCTTTTCAGAAGGCCCGGCATGCTGATAAGTGTACTTTTTCATTCAGTGAGGAAGCCAATGGTAAATCACCTCATTCCTCGTTTTACTTAGTAAAACCTCTATAGGTTCAAACCAGCCTCTTGTCTGATGACCTAACAACAACACTTGTAAAATGACCATAACGCTTTTCACGGTTCCTCGCGTTTAGACCAATCAGAACGTTTTCAAACACACACACACACACACACACACACACACCAATTGCTAAAACCATGTTTTTTGTGTTCGGGGGTCTGAAAGCGTGTACATTCGGTGAAAACTCGATTTCGAAAATCGTCGTGAAAACAATACTTTCCTTACTATGTATTCACATAGGCAAGAGAAAGTAAAAATATACTGTTTAAAGGATATCATGAATATTTAGACTCATTTTTTATAACACAACCCGTAAAATAAACAATTCTTCTTTTATACCTTTTACACCGGCCATAAAATATTATACAACTGGAAAATGTTATTGTACTGTCCTATATTTGTAATTAATGTGTGTTTATACAAATACACACTTACATTTATTTATTTGTAGATGTGTTATTTCGTAATATCAATTGTAAATAACTACTTGTGTAGGTTATATACTTTCTCTTAGGCTTTTAACTGTGATGAAAGCTTATTTTTTACTAGTAATTATTAAATTTGTCTCTATCATAATTACTGCTTAATTTTAATATTTATTTAAATAATTATATATATTTCAATACTTCGTTAAGTGTGTCAGTGATTATAATAATGAATTATAGTATTATATTTTGCCTGTATGTATTATATGTATATATTTTTGCATGAGGAATTGTGCGATGAAAGGAACTAACTGTGCGTGTATTTCCAAAATCGGTCAAAATTTCGTTGTAACTAGGATGAGCTAACTCTCAAAAGTGAAGTTAAATAGGCGGTATTTGTAAATCTGACACCAATATTTAGAATTTCCTGGACAAATGTGTACACAGTTACAGGATGATGCAAAAGTATTAGGTTAGTTATCTTCTGGGTATTAGATTTCAAATATGGAAAACTTGATTTTCGTAGCAACTTATAAAACTACTTTTGGAACGTTAAGAAACAATTGCTTCAACTTATTACACTATAACTTAATTGATTTAAGCAGATGTTTTGTTTTGGTTCACAAAGATGAACACTTTTATTTCCTGGAAACAAAGTAAACAATGTTTGTAGGTAGGTTGTCATTCAGGACTCGATCACGGGCTTTACTTTTCTTATCACTGCACTACACGAAACCAAAGAATTATATATAAACCTATATAATATATATTAATTTGTCAAACATTGTAGCAAATATCCACCGTTTAATGAATTTCTTATTTTATTTTATTATATTGTCGTTTAGGTCATCAGCCGAGAGGCTGGTTTGAACCTTTGGAGGTTTTACTAAGTAAAACGAGGAGTGAGGTGATTTACTTTGCCTTCCTCACTGAGTGGAAAAGTATGCTTATCAGCATGCCGGGCCCTATGACAAGCATCTACTTTCCACCTTCCAAATGACACCTTCATTTCATTCAACTCAGGATCACTGGCTTTATAGTGAAATTTATTGCTTTCTTAGGAAAATTTCTGACTAGTGTCTTTTATATCTCTACTTGCTGTGTTCGTAAATGATTCAGCCATATAGTTAGTGATGAGAACGGAACTATTTTTTTAGCCCTGTAACTATCAGATTGAGTGATAAATAATATATTAATATTAGCTAAAGACTAAAGTGTATGTCCATCGTTTAATGAATTATTTCTTATTTTATTTTTTATAAATAAATTATAAAAAACCAAAAAAAAAACGGGCAAAGAATGAGTATCATAGTTCTAGATTGAAAATGAAAGATAAAAAAAATAGCTGCCGATAACAGACAGGTGGAGTTTTCAATTATTTACACTCAATCTGTTAGTTACAGGGCTAAAAAAATATTTCTGTTTCTTATCATTTGATCAGACAATTAAATGACTGAATCATTTAAGAACAGAAGAAGTAGAGGTGTAAAAGACACTAATCGGAGTCATATCCTCTAAAAGTAATGAATTTCATTATACAGCCAGACCCTTTGGTGAATTAAGTGAAGGTGTCATTTGCAGAGTGGAAAATATGTGCTTTTCAGAAAGCCCGGCATGCTGAAAAGTGTACTTTTCCATTCAGTGAGGAAGGCAATTGTAAACTACCTCATTCTTCGTTTTACTTAGTAAAACCTCTACAGGTTCAAACCAGCCTTTCGGCTTATGACCTAAAACAACCACAAAAAATATTTTGTTTGAAAGAGTATAGATTGTGTTTGCATCGATTGCTGAATTTTGGCCCACAAACTACGCTAACTTTGTTGTACGCTGCTTCAGATTCGGTAATGGTTGTAATAATATTTTCAGCCGTAAATGACTGGGTTGTTACAGTTCAATTGTCGGGAGAATTAATTTTATGATCTTGTTTTTTGCTGCTGCAGATGCCTTTTTTAATATTTCTTGTATGGTACATTCTTCATTTTCTGTATTTCATGACCAGCCGTTTCTTTCGATGATCTAGATAAAAAAAATTCCATTATGTCTGTAATGCGACAGGTTAACAATTTTTCCAAATAAAGGGTTGTGTTTCTAGATTGAATGTCACTTGTTTTGAATGCATTTATTGCCATAATTTACTGTATCATTATTATTTAGCGTATGGCTTTTCAAGACATTTAAAAAATCAGCATCATAATTGTTATATATTGGGATCAAATATGACCCTCTGTCTAATCTATCTGTCTAAATATGTACATACAGTACGTAATTCTAAAAACATGCTTAAGTCTATATACAGACATCCAGTCTGTCCAAGTAGGCTATTGATTCTGGAGTTGCCATCAGGAAATCCGCTCTTGTCCCTCCTCTAAAGGCGATTATTCTGCACTCTTTCACTATGTGATCAATAGTTTGTCTTTGACCACACTCACATAAAGGCGATGGTATTTTGCCCCATTTAAACAATAAATCAGCACACCTACCGTGTTTTGTTCTTATTCTATTTAGAGCTGACCATTTTCTACGAGGTAGTCCAAAACCTGGCGGTTTTTGTGAAAACCATGGGATTTGTTCTTGCTGCTTTGATGCCCATTCTTGCTGCCATGCACTGGGTATGTTAAATGCTTCCTCTTTGGCAGTAATTGCAGTTTTTGTAGGTGGCTTTCTTGATCGCAGACGAGTTTTATTTGCGTTTTCAATATCCTCATGAATTCTCAGGTCTTGATTGTCGACAATCTTATCATACTCTCTAATGAGGGCATTAATAAATAAATAAATAAATAAATAATAATAATTTACTGTATTGTTATTCCAACTAAATATTGTTATAATAATAATAAAAATAATTTAATGATAAAAATATAATTTATTTTTTGTTTTGTCTGTTTCAGTCATCAAGAAAAGTCGTATACTAGTCCTTGGCAATGGACAACTCCTGTAACAGTAAGCGGCGAATGACAACAAATGTCCCTATATTATCCATAGGCTGTGCTATAATTAAATATATTTATAATAATAAAAATAATTAGAAATAAAAACAAATAAATAATTATTATCCTAACTTAAAATCCTTAAACAAAAGAAACCTTTTCCACAAATTATACAAAATAAAGGTTTCAAACAAAAGGTTTTAAGTTATGGAGAATAATGTATTAGATTATAAGAGAGAACTTTAAAAAAACTACTCAAAAAATGTAAGATAAATAAGGATCTTGTTAAAATAATTACACAGAACATTTTGTGGAATATCAAACTGTAAAATCTGATATTATAAATAAAATTATATAATAAAGAATCAATCAATCTCTAGTTTTAATTGAAACAGAGTGTACTGAATTATAATTATTACATATTGTACCATAAATACTTGTAAATTTAATTAATGTATTAATATCATTAAATGTAATTGTATATTGTGTTAAGTTGTAAATATATTATTATTCAATAAGTTATATATATTGTAATATTGTACGTTAGTTTGTTGGGTTTAATTTACAAATTAAAACAAAACTATTTGTAAATAATATTGTAAAAATTATAATGAAAAAATTATACTTATTATAATTTTTATATAATTATAACTTGTTAATTATTTATTAAGTTTTTATTCTTATTATTATTGTATTATAATGTTGTGTTAATTAATGGCCTTAATGTTCTATATTTTTTTAAATTATTTTATATAAAACATTTTATTTTTATTTGAATTATATTCATCTAATACAACTGAAATACAATCAGAAGGGTTCAACCAAGGTAGATTACTTTGACTCATCCTTTTTTTTGAAAAAACAGTGTTCATATAAATTATTTAAATAGAATTTTCAAGATGAAATAAAATCCACTTCTTACGTTAAATATTAAATTAGTGGAAAACTTTTGGACGTAGCGGTAATTTAGTACTGTAATTACATTTTCTTATCGAGTAGTTAATTTTGTTATAACATTTCCCCATGTAGGCTTCTTGCCCATGAAAATTTTATTGTTTCTGGTGCGCATAACAATTGATCTTCGTAATTGACTAATTTATTAAAAAATTGACTGTAATTTTTTGACGTTTCTTGTATCAGGTTAATCTTTAGATCTGAGTGAAGCGTCAAGTTTCTAATTAATCGTGAAGCACCTGAACTTATTCTTAATACTCGAATCACTTGCAACTTCTTTGAATTTAATTTTTTTGCACTGCCAAACAAATTTTTTATGTTCCATTGGTCGATATAATATCTAATGTTTTTTTATTTAATAATAATTTGAAATGAATCGGTAATCGAGATTTGTTGTGAATAATATTTTATAACACATTAAATCTAAAGTAATAAATTTAAGCCAATGATTAAAAATGTTGCATCATCTTTTTTATTACTTTTTTGTTTATTTATTTAAGGTCGCATCAACAATAAAGTAATTAAAGATCACAAATACATAATAATTACTGTACAAAATATTGATTACAAAACAATTATAAACTATTTACAAAATAATATTCAATTAATTGTTCATAATGTTTACGCACTATCTGGTATTTTTTTTTTTTTTTGTTAAATTGCTTAATTTTTTACCAATATTTTATAAAATGTATTTATAATTTTTTTTTAATTTATTTAACGTCGCATCAACTGCAACGGTCATTAGCGACGACGTTGGGGGTAACTTTATGCAATGTAGGATGAAATGATTTAATATATTTAAATGTATTTATAATTTAATTGTGGTCGCTAATGAATTTCTTGATTTTTTTTCTTAAATATTGATATTTGACTTAGTGAATTTTTTTTGATAAAATTTATTACGTTTATCTTTATATCTGCAATTGTTAAGAGTATTGTGACAAGGATTCACGTAAAATGATGATCGATATTACGAGTTTTAACCTTGTTTAATTTTTATTATCATTGATAACTTAAAAATTGTAAGTATTATTATTAAATAATATAATACTAAGTTCGAGAAATTAAAAATATTCTAGTATTTTTTCGCTAAATTAGGTTTAAAAGTTTATTGAAGTAATTTTTAACAAAAATATTTAACCTTGTCGATCATATTTTGTTTAATTCATGCAATATAACTTACTAATTACAAAGTTATGTTTCAGTAAGTTTCCTATTCTGTCTTATGCTGGATATAAGTTGTGTTGCTTAGTTATTACAACTTACGTACTGGACTTTGCTGGTAAGATACTCTTAGTTTTCTATGCAGTTTTCCATTAAACTTATTAATGGCTAAGTAAATTTATAGACGTTTTGAATAGTTTATAATTCAGTTATTATTTTGGACTTATTAAAAGGAACTTTGTTCAAGTTTATGTTGATTAACGACAAGATAAAATACTTACTTATTATTTACAAGTTTATAACATTAATAGATAAACATTTTACTTATAATCACATCAGAATTGAAGTCCAAAAGAAATAATAATAGAATTAATTTTTTAAATAAAACTACTGGTAACGTTCGTGGGATTTACAGTAATCAGTATTCAAAAATTTTGTCATAAAATTCCTTTTTCATGAGACGACGCGTCTCATGGCTGGTGGCAATTTTTAAAAATGCTTTCCTTTGATTTATGGCAAAAAAACATTTATGATTTCCGTATCTACTCTTTAATAAGAATTGAGTGACACTAGTTTTGTTTCCAAATTTCGAATTATATTTCTTGACTTCCGGTTTTGGGCTACTTCCAATCGAAAGCGAAACTTAAACCCAATGATTTCTGTATTTAATCTTTAAGAGGAATCGAATGACACTATTTTTGTTTCCATATTCCGACTTTGATTTCTTGACTTCCGGTCGAACTAAATATTGTCAATAATTTTTCAAAATTATCTTCCATTTTAACTCAAAGATTATTAGGCCTACTATGAATTTAGTACAAGAGACCACAAATTAACGGATCCATAAGTCTTTTAACCATGATTAACTGAAGATAAAAATGAGTTTTAGAAATGCTTACTTCAAATGTAGTTCTCAAATAAAAACAAAAACCATTGGTCTAATTAAACTATTTTTCAAGACAGTTTAACTTTGTTGAAAAAAGGAAAAGTTACTTTCTTATTGAACTTTTACGAACTTGATATTTGTTAAAGTTGTAATCAAGATTTACTAGAAAGAAGTTTCATTTGAGTTTTCTTCCTGAATTAGGAAGCTCAGATTACGCAGAAGTTTTCCTTCATAGTAAAAGTGTGTTATTGATTGAACTTTTTTCTGAACATGTGACTTAAAATTACTTTGTAATTTTATCAACTGTTAAGCGTTTTAAAGTCGGTAATTGCAATTACTTAAATCATATTATACCTTTGTAAAAATTATTACAATGTTTTTATAACGATCAATAGATTTTAGCACAATAGTGATAATGTTTCATACGGCAAATATATTATACATAACCTTCAGTGTAATGACAGTGCAGCTTTTTAATTTTAAAAATTAGGCTTCAGAAAAAATGATTGATACATTTATTAATTAGACCTAATTGATTTATTAATTGACAATTAACCTTCTTCAATTAAATGTAATAACTGCCGAAGGTTATCTGTGGAATATTTTCTTCCTTAATACATTTTTCTTTCTCTCTTTTGTATTGATTCGCTTAATTTCATTTGATAAACGAGTTTAATAATATCATGAACTTTGTAAAATTGCAATAATATAGTGCATTTTAATAGATTTTTTCATTTCATAAAGTGTAATTACAGAAAATAAATTTCTCTTACTGCTGTTAAGTATGAATTTGATAGTGATGCGCTAGCTATTTTTCCGGTTTTTAGGCAATAAAATTTATTGTGCTGTTCCCAGGCCCTTTAAAAACCTGAAAATTTGGTTAATTTTTATAATATAAAAATGCATGCAATTCTTCGCTTTAGTTGTATTGTATTAACTGCTCGTAAAAAAATCAATGATATCGTAAAATAAATTTTGGTTTGTATAGTTTTTGACGAATCGATACTTTATAATCATTTTAAAAAGAAAAAGAAAATATGTATTGTAACGTTTATTCCGAGCTCTTCGGTATCTAGTTATTTATAAATAGGCCAACAAAGTTTTCTCATAAATTTAAAACAAATATTTCTTTACAAATTAATTATTTATGCCAACATTGATTATACAATTTGACTTAACTTAAAAAATTACAATAAACTTCTTAACTTAATTACAGACTAAATTAAACTACAAAAGTTGACTACAAAATTTACAATCATTGACCATTGTACACTAATCTACCCGTCATGAAGAAACTACTTCAATACAATTTAACAACTTCACTTCATAATATTCAGATCAACACTGACTGTCTAAAAAAAAATAGACAATTTTATACGAACCACTATAGAACTTTCGCGAAGAATAAAAGTTTAAAGAATATTCCAGCTAAATAAATACATAGTGCAATAATAGAATAATCTAAAGAAATGAATAATATTATGACATAATATAATCTTATGGAACACTCTACCCTATACTAGAAAAACAACAAGTAAGAGTAGACTAGCTCCTGGTCCGGAAAACAGTAAATCACTTTCATAAACTGAAAGCCAATCACACTAACCGCCTACTATTGTCCAATCGGTATATGTCACAATGTCTGGTTTTATATCCTGAGATCTACTCTCCAAATTAGAAATCAATAAAATTTAGAAAGGAGTTCTAAAATATAAAATTTCTCGAAAATTACAATAAATTAATTCAATAAACTCTCCGATTTAGCCATCTTAATGATATATAGATAGATTTTTATAAATCAAAAACAAAAGATTACGACAGACATCGGTAAAAATTCAAAATCATTTCGGAAGTTTTTGATATTTTTCCGAACACACAAAACAGGTTTTTCTTTATATAATTGTATTCCCAATATTGCAAAATACCTTATAATCAAAATTTTCGTTTAAGTTTATATTTCCCATGAAATTAAAAAAAGATAAAACATTAAGGCCTAAGTATTAACTAATGTTTCTTTTGTATTATTCTTTGTTATGTTTTTTAAACTTTATTATTATATTTATTACAATTTATTTATTAATTATAATGAAATTTATTTCATCAAATCAAAGAAAAAAATAATTTATTGTTCTTCTTTGTTTATGTGACAAGACAAGTGTTATTTATAAATTTAACAATGAATTGTAAGTGAATTAAATTTATCATCCTGCACATATCACATAATATCATCTGAAATTCAAAGGTATTACCGTAATTTTTATGTTTTATTTGTAAGTGATATTGAAATTCATATGTCAGTAACACTGAAATAAAATTTATTTGGTTTACCTAAAATATATTTAATTATAATTTCTAATCTTAATATTTTTTTAATCTCTTTTAAGGCTGGACTTACAATATGTTTTACATTGAAATATTTTGAAGTATTTTGTAGTACCTAATTTATAAATCCACATAATGTATAAAATTCTATTCCAGATTTGTAAACTTTGTACACTTTCAATTAAGCTATTATAATTCCTTATTTGTTGAGACGAGAAAAGATTTGAATAAAAGCCAGTGGTAGCAAAACGTAACACACGTAGGTAGCTATTGATTTAAATAATTATTAAAAAGTCTTTTTCTAAACTGCAACATCTCAATCTGTTCTTAAAGTTAAAAGAATAAATAATTAAATTGTTCAAATTAATTGAGAAAGTAAAAACAATCTCAGATCCAGGAATGTTTGGATTGTCAGATATAGATTAGACAATTGATTGTTCAGTTCATAATTTAAATTCCTTTCAGTCATTATAAAATTTCACAATTTTCTTAGACGAATCTTTTAGATATATTAAGTAAATTATATCGTTTGAGTCTATATTAAAACCAATGTCATTATTGTCTAATAGTTTAGTAATTTGGATAGTCATGAAACCTTTAAGTCTTTAATTGAAAATTGTTATTTTATGCTCAATTGTTTTAACTAATATGTTAGCATATCATATTAGGGCCATCCATTAGGGCCTATTGATGTACCAAGAAATATTAAAAATTTCTCTGATAGTTTTCGTCTGGAAATGCTCCTTTAGTATTTCTATATTTGAATTGGTAGCAGTTCTCCAGAGTTGAATCCCATAAGTTCTCAGTAGTTTCAATATGATTTATAGAATTAATTTTGAAAAAGAAAATAAACTTGATTTTGCCATAACAATAATAAACTTATACATTAACGAACTAGAGACTGCAGATGATGACGGAGCATAGTGACCTAGGTCACAGCACAGAGCCAATTGACTTTTGTTAATCGTAGCCTGCGTTGTCACGTTGTGGTCCCGCTGTGGATGACAGCCTAACAAAAAGTCAGCTGGAGTTCGGTGGAACTGAGTGTGGCTCACCGAAAGGGCAACCTCACATCCGACATTGGCTGTTATTGGCTAGATCTCATCTGCAGTCTTTATTTCGTTGGGGTTTAGTTATTTTTTTAAATATTTTAATGAAAATATAATTAGTCTACTATTTATAAATTTATGACTTTTGTTTATATTTTTTTTGTAGTTTTTTTGCATTAATACATTGTGGTACATAGATTCTTGATTCTCCCAAAAATAAACCAAATTTTATTTTTTGTAAATGTATAGTATACCATTGATTAATTTTACAGCCTCTGTAAAAAATTTATTGACTGCGTCTGCAGTTTGCACAGGAGTGCCAGGGAGTTATCATATCTGCCATATTATTAAAACTAAAAACATTCTTTATCAAGAAACGCGCTGGTCAAACCGATCACAGTGAAATAAAATTCTAGTAGGGTATGATTATATTAGCAACCTAACATACGATAATGACAACATGGAAATGACATGTCCCTCCGCTTCACCGCTCAGAGGTAAAGTTATGAACGGTATACTATAAATTTCATACTTTATTAAATACTTTATTTTATACTTTATTTATTAAATTTAGTAAACTTGTTAAAGTTACAATAATTAACGTTAGTCTGGCCTTAAAATATATCAAAATAATCCGAAAATTGTTTAGTTTCTAAATAATAAAACTGTATGAAAATTATTTATAAAAATGTTGTTTGTATTAACTTATTTTGTAGTAAAATTTATTTAATTTATTTAAAGATAATGGTTTTATAAGGTTCCTAATATGAACAAATTGTTGTGTTTAATTTTTGTTGTAAATTATGTTGTATTCAGATAGTATGACTTCTTTGTATCTGTGTTAATTGGCACTATACTCTATTTCACGTTCAGAATGCAATAAAGCTTTTATGAGAACCCCTTGTGTTATCAGGTGTACGGAAAACATCAGGCACATCGAATACAAAAACTCTCCTCCGCGAACACCATCCGAAATTCACGAGCAAAAATATTTGGTGTTTCGTTTACCGCGCTCTTACAAGGTCATTTTTAATCAAAAAATTCTGAAAAAAATACTTTTGCTTCCTAATGAATCGTATTTTATTACGCTGTAAATGTTATTATACTCTGATATTTAGATAAGAGACCGTAGTTACGTACAAGAGAAAGGGGTATGACGTCTCTCTCTTCGTCACCCTCACTGACGGGCCAGGGGACTTCTATTACCACTTTTAGACCTTTCTGAGTTCCTAACGACTGTTATTCAAACAAGATTTAAAGATTTACCGAGATTTAAACTAACTATTCTTTTCTTTAAAATAATTGCAAAAGATAATAAAATGTATAAACAATTCCAGTACTATAATGTATAATGTACTATAATAGTTGTCGGTATCTGATCGTTAAAAAGATACAAATATTAAGTTTGTTTTCGTATTACGTTATTTAATCGGAGTTTGTAAATGAAAACGTGTTTTGGCGCGGAGTTGATATTTTTACTTAGTGTAATAGCGCTCAAATTCCCATATGAAATGCATTGCATGTGGACTTCCCGTACTGCATTCTGAACGTGAAATCAACTATAGGAATTTTATATTCACTGCTGTTAACACAGTAAAATAATTAATTATACGATTAGCTTATCGGCTATGTTGAAATTATAAGGATGGAATTTGTAAAAATAAAGGGAATTTTAATACCTACCTAAATGGTTTTACTATCCGAATTCTGCTACAAACATTACTATTGAAAATTTGTATAATTGTAATTTATTTTAATCTACTGTATGATTAGTTTGAAATTGTTTTAGATTTACTTCATGTTTTAAAAATAAATGTTAAAAACGACCGATCACAGAAAACTTTTATGTATCAGCTTAACTAAATCGTTGATGATATACTTAAAAATTAATTTCAAATTATCATAATTTTGTGTAGTGATTCTTCGTATGCAGTTGAACTTGCATGGGAAATAAATGGTTATTCTACTAACTGAGCTGTAGTAAATGAGATTCCATACGATTGAATATTCTTACACAGTGAAGTCTGTTTTTAAATATAATTTGTTTTTGAAATTTGATTTATATTTCTCCCCAAGTTATCAGAATACAATTGAAAATCATTCATATAAGACTGACACACATCCATATCATCCCAAACATTGTGAACGTCAACTTACCACTAACAATCAAAGTTTATTAATTAAATGTCAACATATAAATAATCTGTAGAACAATCAACATATCAACCAATCTAAAAATGGTATTGAATGTTAGCAAGAATTTTTCTAACACATTGAAATAAATCAAGGAATTGTAACTACACAAGACAATTACAACTACACCAGGAAATTTAAAATATTAAATCGAAGGAAATAATGTTTAAATACAAATCAATCTATAGTGCACACTACAAAAGAAGTCCGCCGTGGAGACTAGTTAGCCCTCAACCAATTTAATAAAATTTCTTTTTACATCACAAGTCTACTTTTGCTTCTTTTTCTGTAATTATAAATGCGAGAATCTATTATACTTGACACAATACTGTTGTAATAATGCTAAGTTCAGTCAAAAAAATCATTTCCCAATATTCACGTGGAGCCAAAATAGCACTTTTTAAGGTAGTTTTTATATTAAAACGGAAAATTGGATTTTACTTTTTAAACATTCACGTTGTAGAAAAGTCTGTGATCTTTAACGTACTTAAACTCCGATTTTTTTATGTAAAGCCTGGATAAAGTTACAGACGTTTAAAAATCACAGAAGCAGAAAACCGGCTAAAAACTGGGTACTTTTTATGCATGAAATTGCTGTATCTCCGACAAATTTTTATAAGTTAAACGAATAATAAATTGGAGCAGGCTATATTGCTCTCTTCGTTCATGTTTTGTTCAATTTCTTTGATCAAGTGGGACTGAGATTTAGGAAATAGTTGATGATTTGTGTGGAGGTTCTGGCAGAGTCACTCCTTAAGAGATGTCCAAAGAAGGAAATTATCCTTTTCTCCTCATATCTGCTAGAGATTCTGAATATCTGTAGAATTCTTTGTTCGGGACGGGTTTCCAGATCCCGTCAGCGAAATATCTTTTGTTCAGGCATTTTCTGATGAGCCGAAGTTTTAATTTTGAGATTTAGTGTGATTTTCATTCTCCTGAGGCTGAAGATCGTATGTGATTTCCAGATGAATCACAATGTAAGTCGGAGTTTTGAATTTATTGAAAGGCATTTTTTGTTGTAAACATTTTGTGTTTGTTTTGCGGATTTAGTGAGTTTATTGAATCTTTCTGTCCAGTTGATTTTTTAATAGTTTTATTTTATAATAATCCACTTTATAATTAATCTGGCTTCGTGAGATTTCAAGTTATTTTGGAAATAAATCGAAGTGCTTTCAGGATTAAACTAGCCATGGTTTTATCTCTTGATTAAATTAAATCATTAATTGAATTTGTTCTAATAATATTTGACATTTCATACCATGATGTCACATTAATTATAATCATACATTACAATTGAATTCATTGTGATCGGTCAAAATAGAATTAGATTTATCGAAAATGGACAACACATTATTTCTGTATATGAACTAGAACAATCCAGGTAGACAGGATAGAGCAGCAAGCTTTATGTACCATCGATTAATAATTTGACCATGTTTTATGATTACGTGTCTAGCCACAAAACAAAGAAGATAAAATTTAATATATAAATTAATTAGATACTAATAAAACTGATTTGCAAATAAAAATAATATAAATACTTATTTCTTGGCTGTTCGGTGAAATTCCACCAAAAATGTTATGTATTTATTATATAATAGCTGATATATTAAAAAAAATAATTATTGTTGAGAAAAATTTATTAATTATTCGAATAAGTGTGTTTATGTTACGTTTTTATTTATGTTTTTATAATACTTGATGAATTTAAAAGATTGTTGTTCCTCTGAAATAAAATAAAAAAACTTCCTGTAATGTACAATAAAGAAATACTATAGTATAAATAATAAAATAATGTAACAAATTAATAAAATATAAATGAATTTTGTGAGTAAATGAAAAAGAGGTTATGAATGACTGTGTTCTAATAATTAAGGAATGGATAAAAAATTGTATAGTGAAATTAATAGATTAATATGAAAGATGAGTTAATTGCTGTATAAATTTATTTTTTTGTTGCTTAGTTGTAACATTCGTTTTTGTTTTGAGAAAAAATCACTTAAGTAATACGTATATAAATATATAAGTTGGAATGTTAGTAGAAATTAAAAATGTTAATGATATTTGGGAGTAATTCCTAAAATATTCGTTTAGTTTACTGTATTAGCCCAATTCCTAAAACTTATTTTTAGGTATTTTTGGAAAATAATTTATTTAGTTTTGAAATTTGGCACACACGCTCCTGACAAATATCTTAAGAATATATCAGAAGGCTTCAATTCTAGGACTTGAGCTTCGTCCACCATATTAGATAAAAGCAAAAGTTGTTTTCTTCATTTAGTTTTTTTTACAGCGGTCAAATAGTCAGTCTAAATTTAAAATCTCTAAGGAAATTTTTGTAGGGCATACAAATTAGTCTTTGTGATGCTTCTAATTTAAAACGTTTGCCTATTTTTAAGATTCAGTAAAAGCATTTAATTATAATTACTTATATTTACAGCTACTCCTACTTCTAATTAATAACAAATTAAGTTAAGAAACACCTAAATAATAAATAAGTAATTTGAAATCGATTACTCTTTTATCTTTAATGTGGATACTTTGCAATCTGTTCAATTTAAAAAAAAAAGCAATTCCAAAATCCAATGAGATGAGGATGGTTATGGCGTATAAATGAGGTGTAGTCTTGTACCGACTCAGGCCGACCATTTCTGAGGGTATGTGGTTAATTGAACCCCATCAAAGTACACCGATCACCACTGTCTAGTAATCAAATCCGTGTAAAAGTAAACTACCTTTACTAGGATTTGAACCACGGACCCTTCGTATCCAACGTCAGCTCTTTAACAGCTGATTTCCGGTGACTTTACCACTAGAATAACTAGTCCGTTAATCAATAAATATACAGTCGAACTTCTATAACTCGGATTTTCTATATCTCGAATTGAATTTTAGTCCCCTTTAACCTTCCCATGCATTTACCATGTAAAAGTTCATCTATAACTCGAATTTCGCAATTTCTTTAAGTCGAACTAATTATTTTGTTTTTTGACACAATTTGTACATAGTTCTCGAAAAAGCGGTTTCGGTCTTTCGAAAAATGTAGGTAAAGTGTGCTTCTTTCATTATAAGAGGATATGTTCGACCATAAAAGAGAACAGACCTTCACAGTCATCTGGTTGCATTTCTATAGGCCTAACAGGCGTAAACCAAAACAATTAATTTTTTTGAATCGACGAATCTTTGGTCGACCACAGAACAAAAGAATCATAGTCTGTCGGTACAATGTATCGTATTCAGCATGTACTGCGTAATTTTGGAATACTGTAGTATACAATTATGTATTACACTACTTAACACTGAAGCCAATAGCTAAGCTAAATGCAACGTACAGTACTGTATTAACTTATGTGGAGTGTTCTGTTTTTTTTTTTTTAATAATTGCTTTGTTCTTATTTTTCCATAACTCGAAATTTCTGTAACTCGAATTATTTTCGCTATCCTTTGAGGATTCGAGTTATAGAAGTTCGACTGTACTACACATTTGTTAAATCGAGTTATTGAGATAACCTAAGAACTTATGTTCAAAAACGTAATGTTTTGTTTAAAGATTTTTAAATTTTCTTCACTGCACTGGTTCAGTTTACGCGCTATTTTTATTTTAACTTTTGATGACGAATCAAAATTTGCTTTACCAAAACAGTACCAAAGAAAATACATACAGACTTATTTGTAGAGGATTTATGTCTCTATAAAATATCTTTTCTTTGAGATATAATTTTTATTGAACATTTTTGACCGCTGAAAATAACACCATTAATAAAAAACCTGAGTTTTCTGCCATTTTTCAATATGGAGATTGAAGCTTAAGTCTTAAGGCCTTTTCCCACTACACAAGTACTAGCTACTATTTGCCTAGCAGCTTGCAAAATCGTAATGGGAACGAACAACTAGCAGCTAGTTTAATTAAAGCGCTAGTGAATTTGAGCATGTTTGATTTTACTAGCGCTAGTAGGGTAGGAAGGTCACGTAATTCACTAGTACTAGTAAACTAGCTCGGTGTGAACGTTTGGAAAGGTTGCTAGCTGCTCGTAAGCTGTACTGTGTACAATAATACACATCACAACTCTTGTATGTCATCAGATCACTGGCATTAATTTACTAGCTCTCTGGGAACTGTCACCTACGCGCTAGTAAGTCCTGTTACTACTAGCATCTTGGAAAAAGGCCATATGAGCAGGAGAATTTTTATATGTTATTTATGTAGATAAAATTATTTGTGTCAAATTTTAAAACCCTATGTATTATTTACATTCAAACGTTTAAATATCCTGGGTTATACGGTTCTTATGTGAAAACGTGATTATAATTTTGATTATTTCAACACGATGGTTGTTTAAATAAACGGTATAATCTGTGGATCATCGAAATTATTTTATTAAATAAACTTCAAATACAATTTGATCGGTATAATAGTTTGATTTTTGTTTGAACGAAAATGAGATGAAAGTTTGTGATTCCTAGTCATTTAAATTGGTAAAATTTGTTAACTGATAAGTAAAGATATGCAAATTATTTTGCCATGATTGGAGAGAATTGATGAGTAAGTTTATTAAGAAAGAAATATCGTGAAAACTATATTAACAAAATTATTTTCTTACCAACATCGTAATTATCCGTGGTAAAGTAATTTCTACTAATATCCAAATTAATATAAAATCGGAATAATTTTTTGTTAATAAATACAATTTATAATTGGAAATGTTTAATGTGTATTTAATTGTAATGTTAGTTCATTCCATAAATGCTTTAGCATGTTATTGTAGAATAACTTATTGAAAATTTGTGTTAATTGTTTTATATGGTAAATCAGTGTTTTAGTTTAAAAAAATCAGCAACCATTAAATGTTAAATAATGATTTTTATCAGTGTAACATGTTAATATATTTTTTATGTTATTACAGTAATAGATACTGCATGGATAAATAAATTAAAAGTAATTAAATACTGTATTTTTATTATTGTTATTATTGTTTATTATCAACATGATGCCTCTGTGTAACAATTTTTTATACCACTGTACAATTCTTTGAAAAAAATATAAATAAATATATATTTGAGGTGACAACAGCATAATTATTTGTGTTTGTCTTTTCTTTTTTAATTTACCCTTTTTCTTTTTAACAAAAGTTATATTCTTTTAGTATTAAGAAGAATATAATGGTATATATTTTAAATATTGACATAACAGACAGATGGAGTGTTCAATTATTTGCCCTCAATCTGTTAGTTGCAGGGCTAAAAAAAAGTAGTTCTCTTTCTTATCATTTGATCAGACAAATAAATGACTGAATCATTTAAGAACAGAAGAAGTAGAGGTGTAAAAGACACTAATCGGAGTCATATCCTCTAAAAGTAATACAGCCAGACCCTTTGGTGAATTAAGTGAAGGTGTCATTTGCAGAGTAGAAAATATGTGCTTTTCAGAGGACCCGGCATGCTGAAAAGTGTACTTTTCCATTCAGTGAGTAAGGCAATTGTAAACCACCTCATTCCTCGTTTTACTTAGTAAAACCTCTACTGGTTCAAACCAGCTTTCGTTTGGTGACCTAAGTAATATTTTAAATATAAATATTGACTTTTACTGGTAAATATCTCACCAGGTCTAGAATTGTGGTAAATGATGCCTAGTTAGTGCTGGAACAAGTATCACGATGCAATTATTTAGATTGTGGCATCGGTATTGATCAAGACGTAAATGTAGAAATTAAAGTTGGAAAATTCCAACCAGTGTCCGGAAATTTTAGCAGAAGGATAGCCAAGAAAACAAGGAAATAAACTAAAATAAAATTTTACTAGGTGATGGCTGTCACAGTTGTAGCATTACAAATGTACAAGGTGATAATAACCTGACTGCTATTGATAATTATGTAAACATTTATAATTAAATCCTTACATTTTGTTAATTATGAACCTGGCTAATTGTAATTAAAATCGTATTTCTAAATTATTAAATAACTTAATAATCTCAGCTAATAATTAAAAATTAACTGTTAATTTAGTGATGGAAGTTTTCATGTTTAAATGAATCGAAAGAGTGTTTTAAAGTTACAAAAAACGTTTATTAAAATTTTAAAATAAAGAAATATCGACGTAGATCATCAAATAAGTTTAAAAGACATATTTACAACACATTTATATTTTATTTTAAGGTTTACAAAATTATCAAACAAAAAGTAATTAATATAAGTGAATGCATATTTGATTTGGTGTGTGACCGGGGCAGTTGGAAGAGAAAGGTTGTGTTTGTGTACAGTTTGATTTATGAGAATCTGTTAAATAAATATAAAGTGTAATTTTTACATAATTCATAGTAAAGTCACAGATAGACCTATGAAATAAAATTGAGTGAAAGAACATTATTTAATTGAATTATGGCGAGAAATACATATATTAAATACGATATATTAAAATACGAATGGAACATTGAACGAAACTCTGAAGGCGAGCGACGGACTTCAGAAACGATAAGTATAAAACATTATCCGGTAAACTATTAAATATTAATTCAATAACAGCTGAGATAGACTTTATAAAAATATTTTAATAATAATAATAACAAAATAATATATAAAATATTCGAAATTTCATCTTTTATTTAAAGCCAGTCAGATTCAATTAAAATTTTATTTAAAACCGATTTTCTTTTGTTTCATTTTGATTGTCATGTGTTTTTAAGTGTTAAATAAGTAGAAGTAAATAAAAAATATGTTACACAGTGCTCCTTTATGGAAGTGAGTCATGGGTTAGTAAAAAACCACAAGAGAGTAGTGGATAGACGTCAGAGATGGGATTCCTGCAGAGAGTACAGGGTTGAAATTGCAGGACCTACTGAAAATTGAGGATATGAGAAAGGAACTGGATGTTTACAACTTCAATAGAAGGACTCCAGAATATCTAAATCAGTGGATGGAGAACTAGAAAGAATAATTTGATTTTTTTTTTAAAGAATTTGTGGCACTAGAAAGAATGCTTGAGGAAAGGATCTCCCTTATTAACGTTTTGAAATAAAGGGCGGTAGGGAGGCCACGCAAGAGATGGTAGTACTTCAATAGAGTTTTGTTTTTGATGTGAATCGGAACAGGCGGGAATCCAATCTTTGACTGAGAGTTTAAAATAACTTTTTAACCTGCGGAAAATAAACTTGTAAATTTGGTAGGGGTTAAAACGTTTCAGATTGATGAAGCCATTCACAAGGAAATTCCTATATTTATTTACTTTATCAGCCATAAAAAGTAAATGAATATTTATTATCAAGTAAGACACACATTTACGAGCAAAATCACGATTCATGGCAAAAAATATTCATCAAAGACAATACAGAGAATATTGGTTGGAAAAGCAAGCAATTTAAAGTATATAAAAATATCCCTTCATATTTACAATTAAAATTAAATAAAATTATAACTAACAAATCAAGTACCAAGTTTAATCAAGACTTAACTAACCTTCATACGCCTGAGTAGAAAAATCATAAATATTTGTAAGATTCATTATGCTGAACTATATTATGTCACAACCAACAACAAAAATTTATGTCAGCCAATGAAGTAAGGGTCTAAACAAATTTCTTTAAAGATTTAACGAACTTGTTCACTAATCGGGGATCGGAGAACGACTAGTAAATAATATTTTCACTTCAAACAAATTTAAAAAATAATGTGAGCTTGAAAAATACTCCTTTTAGACTAGCATTCTTCTTCTTCTTCTTCTCCTTCTGCCTTTAAGGATTAGACATCTCTGCCTACTCCGAACCTCTCAGATCCGCTCATCTCTTTCTGGGGCGTCCTCGTTCTCTCTTTCCCCGTGGTGTGTAGCCTAGGGTTTGTTTAGCTATTCTATCCTCTCTCATTCTGCACACATGCTTTAATCCCTGCATTCTGTTCTGAGATACCCTGTCGTTTATAGAGATGTTGTGCTTTCCTTATCTCAGTGTTCCTGTAACGATCTTCTCTACTACACCCATACGTATGTCGAAGAATTTTCATTTAAGATGCTTGCAATCTACTCTCCTCTCGCTTTGATATCACACAAGTTTCACTGCCATAGAATAGGGTTGGCACTGCTATTGTTTTATAAAATCTGAAGCTCGTGTTTTTTTCAGGCTAAGCATTGTGAATGAAAAATTAATTGTTAAGGTTTAAAAGTTGTCTAAACTATAAGTCACTGCGAGAGAAAATACCAATAAATTGCTACAAACTTAATATCTAAATAACCCATTCTAGTAGCCTATCTAAATGAGAAATAACGGATTCTCTGTAATAAAAAAGTTTTGCATTTATGAAGTACGAAGTCCGGCAGTAAAGCTGTAGCAAACTTCTACAACTTAATTCCACATTGTGATACTATTAGATAAATTGGCCTACGACACTAAGATCGTCGCCTTACATGGAAATTACATGTAACTGTCTAAAGAAAACAGCTAGACGAAAATTTTCGAAAAATGTTTTAGCTTTTGGGCGACAAATCACTACTTCAAAAACCTAACAAAATTAATCTGTAGTACATAGTGAAACCCAATTGGGCATATGGAATAAAACTTAAGGTAGGTACATCTGCAAATTCAAACATCGATATCTTAAGCGTGATTCCAGTCAAATACCTCCAGACACATGTTAAACATAACTTAGTATATAAACAACGAATGTATTTTTATCTAGAGATCTTAACTTAAGCACAGAAACCATAAATTTCAAAATTCACCATTAATTATTTGGACAGACTTTACAAACATAAAAATTTCTTAGCAATAAATTTATTGGACAATAGTGTAAATCTAAATTCAAGGTTAACGAGATTTGATTTTTTAAACGTGCCTTATCGATAGTGTAATTAAAAATTAGCGTAATATTCTCGTGTATTTTATTTATTCATTACTTTTTTGTTATTATTAATAAATTTATGACCATGTCAGAGGTTGAGTATTCATTTTTCTTAGTGAGCAAAAAAAATTAACCGATTATAAAGTAGGAGGATATAAAAAAAGAAGTATACCAGAAATTGCCCATGGTCTAATTGCCGCCTTAGAAGGTTATCTGCAGATATAACTTTAAAATACCAATAATGATTTTCAGAATTACATTCTTTTGGAAGGTATAGAAATAATATTTATTGCTTTAAAATTATTTCCCCGTTTCTACACCTGAGGAACGAGGGATCAGAATATATAATGTTCTTAATTTCCTAGTAATTTATTTACAGAATATCATATCACTCTTGATAACTGCTTGGGAGATATTTAAATTGTAAATCTTCAAAATAGCTACTTAATTGAAAATACTAGGATCTCGAAATCGAAGGGCACTGTCTCTTACATCTTCTTTCCGTAAAATTCATCGTCCTGATAGTGCAATAACTGTACGGTGCTTTCTCCGAGAGTTGAAAGAAGCAGTGTACGTTGCAATCTGTTCAATTTAAGAATAATAAACAACCCCAAGACCTAATGCGATGTGGATGACATGTATGACATGTAAATGAGGTGTAGATTTGTACAAATTCAGGCCGACCTATGCTGAGAGACTATGGTTAATTGAACCCTAATCATCAAAATATACTGGTATACTATTGTCTAATATTTAAATCTGGTGACGACTTTACCAATAGTCCAACCTCATGGGTTCTACCATTATAATCTTAAAAAATTTGTTGTTGTTTAGGTTATCAGTTGGAAGGCTGGTTTAAACCTCTAGAGGTTTTACTAAAAAAAAAAGAAAAAAAAAGGAGTGAGGTGGTTACCAGTTTACCACGCCTTCCTCACCAACTGTAAAAGTATGCTTATCAGCATCCCAGGCCCTCTGAAGTGCACATATTTTCCACCCTGCGAATGACACCTTTACTTCATTGACCACTGGGTCTGGCTGTATAATGAAATTCATTACTTTCGGAAGAGATAACTTTGACTAGTGTCTTTTACACCTCTACCTCATCTATTCTTAAATGATTTAGTCATTCAATTGGCTGACCATGTGATAAGAAACAGAACTATTTTTTGTAGCCCTGTAACTAACAGATAGAGTGCCAATCATTTAACACTCCACGTGTCTGTTACCGGCATTCCTTAAAATTATAGGTTTAGACGATACGATTTAGACCTGTCAAAATCAATAACGTTTAGATTACCTCAGCAATAATATAAGATACCTAATTAAATCTTGTTATACGATTGGCGTGGGGTACACACGTTTTAAATTCGCACAAATTCTAAATTCGCTTTTTTTTCTGAAAAGATTTATTGGAGATACGCTCTAAATTGTCTTCAGAAAGATTATTATTAATACAGAACTGATAAAGAATTAATACATATATTAATTATTATACATAACAGCTATAAGATCAGTCTGGACTTACACGGTACAAGGTTTTGCTTATCCGAAACAAACATAATGTCTTTTACACCTCTACCTCTTCTGTTCTTAAATGCTTCAGTCATTTAATTTGCTGACCATGTAATAAGAAACAACTATTTTTTTGTAGCCCTGAAACTAGCAGATCGAATCCAAATAATTTAACACCCCACATGCCTGTTATGGGTAAAATAGAAATAATTAACAACTTTGTTTCCATATTTTTTCACAACCGCAACCTATACCTACACATTCTTTTCTTAAATGCTTCAGTCATATAATGGGCTGAACTTGTGATAAGGAACAGAACTATTTTTTGTAGCCCTGGAAGTAGCAGATCGAGTACAAATAGTAATTTAACACTCCACCTGCCTGTTATGGACATAGTTATGTATAAATATTGAATATACCTGTAATATATTTTACAGTTACCCAGTTTTATTACACGATCAGAGTCAATATTTAAATTGTCAGAACCGTTTATTTTTTTAAATAATTATGCATTCGTGTTTGTATTTTTGATTGCACGTATTAATAATTAATGGCCTTGACCGAGTTGTTTTAATTATTCGTATTGTGTTGAGCTATTATCTGCTTTTAATTTGAGCTTAACCTAGTTTTAAAATTTACTTTACGTTTAATAAAGTTCAACTAATAAATCTAATAATTAGGACGATAAACACCGTAACGGAAAAAGTAGATTCCATTTAACTAGTAAACCATAAGTAATTGGCATATAAATTTGTTTTGGTGTATTAAGTTTCTTATTTGCCCATACCAGGCAAGTGGAGTGTTAAATTATTTGCACTCGATCTGCTAGTTCAAGAGTTACAAAATATAGTTCTGTTTCTTATCACATGGTCAGCTAATTATGTGATTGAAGTATTTAAGAATAGAAGAGATAGAGGTGTAAAAGACATTAATCAGATTTATCTCCTCTGAAAGTATCGAATTTCATTATACAGCCAGACCCTGTGGTAAGTGAAGCGAAGGTGTTATTTTCAGGGTGGAAAGTAGATGCTTTTCGGAGGGCCTGACATGCTGGTAAGCATATGTTTCCACTCAGTGAGGAAAGCAAAGGTAAACCACCTCACTCCTCCGTTTTACTTAGTAAAGCCTTTAGGAGTTCAAACCAGCCTTTCGGCTGATGACCTAAAAGACAAAAATTTTCTTATAAATAAGTAGTAAATATGCTAATACGGGCAGATTTCTGAACTATCTTCATTACACCGATTCGTAAAATTATTAAAATCACGGGCTCTACAATATTATTAAGTTGTTCTGACATTTCTTATAAACACAACTGTTCAGTTAACCCAAACTAATTGAGACCAGTACTGTAAGGATTAAATGTTAAAATCCTTTTCACAAAATTGGGTTAAACCATTGTGTTGGCCTAAGGGTAGCACAAACTAAAAAAAAAATTAACATTGTAGGGTCTACTATCCAATTTTTTTAAACTATCTAAAAAATTAGGACCAAAAATTGGTAAAAATCCTTTGGTAGAAAACTATATGACTCATACGGAAAAACACAGGTTGCAGTACTGCAAGGGTGAGAAATTAGCCAGTTCATGGGGTAAATATAAGACTGACACATACGAACGTAGAAATAAGATTTACGAAAAATTTTAATAAATATTAAACTGTCTAAAATAAAAATAAATAGAAATTAGAATTGATTACTACATATTAATAAAAAAATGATTTAAAATAAAATATCATATAGATTACAAACATTTGCAATTTGTTCAAGTAAAAAACAATACGCTACCCTACAACCCAGTGAGATGAGAATTGTAGGCCTATGTATTATATGTATGTATGTAGTCTTGTACAGATCAGGCCGACCAGTCCTGAGAGAGTGTGGTTAATTGAAGCCCAACGATCAAAATACACCGGTAACCACTTCACTGTTAGTATTAAAATCCGTATAAAGTAACGTTACTAGGATTTCAACTACGGAACCAAAAATTTAGTCTCCAAAAATCAGCTGTTAACTGACTTGCCGCGGCGACTTTACCGCTAGACCAAACCGGAGGTTTAATAAAGAATAATACGGAATTTTTAATAAAACTACCTCCTCGAAATATATCTACTCCAAAAGGAAGTTATTGAAGTTTGAATACAGCAAAATTTCAAGAAGAATTTCATGGAAGTATCATTGTGACATTTTAGTTATTAATTATTTTAAAATGTTTCCAGATAGAATAAAAACAACGTAATTACGTACATCGTTTCATTCAGAAACATTTGGAATATATAGTACATATCCAGGCAAAAAAAGAAATTTCTTTAAAAAAAATTATCGATTTTTTCAACACATACCTACTCTCCCTTTTAAAACATAGTAAAGAGGATCGGATACAACCCGCAGACATTTTTATACTTATCAAAGTAAATTTTTAGCAGTTAGCACACTCTACGATTCGATAAAACTTAAAAAAACAGTTCTGTTAAATTTTTTAAATCAACAAAATTATGAATTCAATTCTCATTACGATACAATAACAAAAGGACCTTGGATGCTACGTACTTATTTGTTATTAATATGCAGAATACAAAATTACTTGCAAATTTTTTAAACAAATTTCATCATAGTTGATTTTTAAACGAAAGTAATTTTCTGCAATACTGCAGGTTTTGTACGACAAACTTGTATATTTTTATTTCTCTCATAACAGCAAAATTATTAGGAAAATAAAAATTTGATGCCGATGATATTAGTTATTTTAAGACTTTACTGACGAAAATCAAAACGTAACTGCTATCTTCCAATATTTCCGATAGATTTGAGTTTTATGTTGTTGGAGAAACTATTTCGATACGTAACGCATTATATACAACCGTTTTACAGTACTGTTCACGCAACACTAACGTACTATAAAAAGAGAGCCGCTATTTGTAGAAAACAATCATAGAAGTTTCTTGAAAGATAAAAAACATAACAGAATTTTCTAGAATAAAAAAAACAGCAGAACATTCTATTCTTTACTAGAAAAACTTCAAGCGTCAAGAAGCAATTAATTATGGTGCCAAACGTGAAGGTCAATCATACCTACATAAACACCATATTGTCAAAACAAATACAACAAGCTGGCGTATGATGGTGGTTACAGAAATGCAAGCGCTTTTCGAGTGAGTAGCTGGTTTAACCTAGTAGCTAGTTGAGTAGTTACAAAAACTTTACGTGTGTTTGTTACTTCTCTGCTGCCGCTGAGGTGTTCATGACTATTCACTGCAATAATATAGCCAAAATAAAATTTTTTAAGTCAAAAAATGTTTCGTTTAAAAATATTTTAAATATTTTTTTAAATTAGCTACCAAGTTATAAAAACGTTTGGTGTAAGCCTACATTGTTTAATGATTATTTTATAACCATTATTATTATTTTGTAAAAGAGCTTTTTTATTTAACAAATTTTAAATAATTTATGAATAATATAGTACTGTGTTTGTGTTAAAAAAAGTTACTCCAATAGGCATATTTTCTGTTAGCAGTGCTTTGGCTTTTATAACGTTTGTTTTTATTTTTTATATTTCGTAGACATTTATGGTCCAATTAATATAATTTTTGGCTATTACAAAATGTTACCAGGAACATTTTATTATTCATTTGCTAATTCTTCTGTTATTACTTCCCACAATCCTTTAATTAGGTTTCTTCTACTATAGTTTTTTTCATGTTTCATAGTGGAAAGCTTTTCTCAACTTTTTATTCTTTCTAATATCAATATTTCTGTGTCCACTGTAAAATAATATGTAGTATTGTTGTTTAGGTAATTGGCCGAAAAGTTGGTTTGAACCTCTAAAGGCTTTACTAAGTAAAATGAGGAGTCAGGTGGTTTACTATTGCCTTCCTAACTGAGTGGAAAAGTATGTTAATCAGCATGCCAGGCCCTCTGAAAAACATCTACTTTCCTCACTGCAAATGACATCTTCCCTTCACTCTTCAACACCTCCACCTCTTCTGTTCTTAAATTCTTCAGTTGTATAATTGGCTGACCGTGTGATAAGAAACAGAACTATTTTTTGTAGCCCTGGAACTGACAGATTGAGGGAAAATAATTTAACACTTTACCTGCCTGTTACGGGAAAAAATATGATTATAATTACGATAGTATGATGTAATATTTTTGCCAAAAATTCCGCTAAGAACGCAACTGTACGTCCCAGTGAATCAAATTCAACTGATTTGCAAGGTAGTTTCTAAACAACAACTTCAAACCCGCTCTAGCTGGCGCGTGTAAAAATTAAGAAACTTATTAACCCCAAAAACGTTTTACTAAATCAAAACTTGCTCCAGCAAGCGCTTGCGTGAAACTATTTACTAGTATTTTACGGACACCGAATAATTCAGTTTTAAAATAAAGTAAAACAATCTCACTGTTCTAATATTCATCATCATGCGAATAATAATAAACAATATGATCAAGGCCTGTGAAATGAGAATAATTTAGTACGTTTGCGCCAAAATACCGTGCGTTTATGGTTTTTTTATGCCTGTTTCTGTGGATGACGCCGTTTTCGCCAAATCGCGTTTTTTAAAGTAGAGAGAGAAACAAACGGGCGGGGTTTGGGTGTCAAAAAACAGAAAAACACAATGAGTATGGAATAAGTTACATGAGAGTGTGTGTGCATGTGTGTGTGTGTGCGTGTGCGAGAGAGAGAGAGAGAGAGAGAGAGAGAGAGAGAGTGAGTGAGTGAGCCAGAATACTGAACAATACTATACAGTATAGTTTTTACTATGTATTCATAATTGAACAAATTAAATTACTATATTGTACTAATCACAACACTACATTGTTTGAACAAAAACCTACTTAATGTAGATAGAAACTACATTAATAAATTACCACAAACTTTATAAAGTATAGGTAATTTAAATTGTTTAAAATAAGCTGAAAAAATACTTGATTGATGGAATATTTAGCAGTGTAAATGAATTCCTTCATAAATTTTTTGGGTTGAAAAATGTATAAATTTCTAAGTAAACGCTGAGGCAAATGTGTAGTATTCGATAAAAATGGCTGGATGACAACGCTTATTGAAGTAAGCCAATAAGTAGTTGTAATAAATTAATTGGTAAGTAATTAATTAACATATTGTCAAAATTGATGGTTATCAGTTTTATCTTGACGTGTCCTATGCTCTCTTCTGGAGTCTTCTGGATGAAGTTATTGTTGTTGTTAAGGTTGTCAGCGGAAAGGCTGGTTTGAACCTCTAGAGGCTTTACTAAGTAAAACGAGGAATGAGGTGGTTTACAACTGCCTTCCTCACTTAGTTGAAAGAGTATACTTATCAGCATGCCAGGCCCTCTGAAAAGCATCTACTTTCCACCCTGTAAAATTACCTTCACTTCATTCACCATATGGTCTGGCTGTATTCAAATAATTATTCAAATAAAATGGTTCTTTTTTTGAATAAAAGTTATTCGATTTTGAAAACTATTAATTCGTCCTATAACTAGATGTGAGTACAGGATAGGTTACGGAAAGAAAGAGATCATGAACTGTGTAAATAGGGAGCGTGTGATTATGTCTGTGCGCACACAAATTCTATCAGATTAATTTAGTTGTGTAACATGAAATTCATTTATAAAATATTCATGAACCATATACTTCACTTGTGCAGGCTGTAGTGTATTATGCACTGCAAGTACTCCAGACTATAAGGTCTGTGGTTTTGTAAGGCAATCTGTACATGTTATATGTGACCACAATTTAACATAGTACTGTACACACTCAAGCTTAGCAAACTCTCTATGCATTTCAAGCTTTGATGGTTCATAAACCGTACACTGTTATTAAAATACTAACTTCGTATACAACGCACTACGCTGTATTTCATTTTATAAATTACTACGTACTTCAAAAGAGTACCAAATCAAAAATTAATTGTTTATGGTCAATACAGATTGTGTGTTATATCCCTTTTTGTATTCTTTTAATATCTACACCGACAATATTTGAATTCAAGTACATTTATTTACGGAGGATGTTATCAAAAGGGTTTATTTGTACAATTGAAACAACAGTTCAAAAAACCTCAAAAACTGTAGCAAAATGCATAAGTTAGGGATTATAAAAAATATTTTTACAAAAAAATCACCAAACACTTCGAACCTAATTAACTATTAGCGCTATTCTGTGAGTTTGTACTAGTATTAAGGTAGCACTGTTCAATCAATTACTTTCCAAAATATTAAGTAGGCCGTACGGTCCACTTACGTCGATAAATATTATAATCCATATTGGTCCTGCAGTACTAATGATTAATTTATTTTTAGGTATGGAGGTCACTGTTTTAGTGAATGGTTTTGTGACGTAAGCAGTTTTGTTCTTAACACTAGTCGGGTGTTTATTTAGTTAAAGAATACCCATTACTTTTGAAGCTTCAGTTCCATTACAATCTCTCAATTTAAATAATCATTTTTAAACTAACTTTTAGGTTGATTATTTACAATCAGTTATATTAGTAGTAAATGTCCGCGTCTAAATTAATAGGAACCTGAGTTTGAAGCTCATTCTAAAAAGAATATGGCATCGATTGTAACGTACTCGTATGTCAAATTAATGCCTGTTTAATTCTGCGTTGAACGGTGAAAACTTTAAATTTTTATCAAATACCCAAAAAACATGTTTTAAGCGGTTGGTCTAAGTGTGTGTGAGTAAAATATCTTAAGAACGGAATTTCGCACGAAATGAAACTTAGAACTTAAGTTAAGAACCACTACGCGACACGAACATTTACATCAAAATCAATCAAACAGAAGTATCAAGTTATATTCGTGAAATGTTTCGCTTTGTTGCTATTTTCTCAAAAACAGCTTTTACCATATTTTTAAAATTCCCGTCATTTGCTACATTTTTTATCGGATACAAAGTAGAGTAACGCCATGTTTGCTGAATATTTTGGAAGATGTGCTCTCGTGGTAAAAAAATTGCTTTTTTTAAGATTGCGGCCTTAACATGCATTTTAAGGCAAAAGTATGTATAATTAAAGTAAGAAATTTAAAACCCAACAACTTTTATTTCAACCGTTCTTTTCTAAAATGCTTAATTTAGCGTCAATTAGTTTTTTCTGTTTTTGCTCTTTAGAACTGGTAAAAAATGGGACTTTTAAAGAGTTTTGACCTTAGTAAGATTTTTACGACATAAGTGCATGTAATCAAAGTTAAAGGAAATATTAAAAACTTTTATTTCAAGTTTTTTTACAGCCTACTTTAGCATCAATTAGTGATTTCCCGTATTTTTTAAGATCTTCAGAGGTTGATTTTCATTTAGCATTATTCACTCATGATTAAAAAAGTAGGTTTTATTTTTCATTTTTTTACATTGACAAGAGAAACTCAAGTGAGTGTTTCACACCAGATTTTTTGTTATGGAAACGTGAACTTGAAACCCAACTTAAAGTTACCAAAGGAAAAGTTTTTTCCGGAACTTGAAAACAAACCCGTTTATAATATTCAATCTTTTATCTGGCAATAAAATCGGGCCCCAGCCCACTTTCGATTTTAAGTTGGAAGTTTTTTAACTTTAAAGTTTAATAAAAAATGAATTGGTCACAAGAGAAAATCTAATAACATAATACTAAGATTATTACTGGGAAAAGACAGATTCTTTAAAAGGGGCTTAATAGTATTTCATAAAAGATTATTTCACCATGCAATAAAATATGATGTAATACTCGTAGATCCATTTTAGACAGTATTATAAAATAAAAAAATAATAAAACACAGTAGGTAAGTATAATAAAATTCCAATAACTAATTAAAATTACTAATTTTTTCTTATAGTGTTGTATATAATAAATAAAGCAATAATAAAGGCGGTTATATCTTCACGTCTAAACCATTTCAGACGTTTCAGGCATTGCAGGTTACGTCTATAACCTTATATCAGAGGAATTTTACTATAGTGTGGTTTTTAACAAAGGTTTATTATATTTTATTAATACTTTACTTGCAGTTATAAACCATGTTTTATTGCTTTAAGCCTTACTATATGAACTTTTTCGTACTGTACGTTTATTTTTACTTGCTTTTTGAGGGAATCCATTTCAGTAGGCTGTATTGTTCGTCTGTGATCCACTTACAGCTTTATGTCTGATACATTAGTGAGATATATAAAAAAAAAATTTAATCGCCTTTCTGATCTATGTTGGTATTTATCACGTGATATCAAATTCTTCTTTTTCCTTAGTTATCAATACAGAGATTGGTTCGGAGCTCGTTATGTTTCTCTTTCATTATTTTAATTTTTCAATTCTCCATAGCTGTCAAGTCCTATAACTTATAACTTGTCATAAATACTGCAACTTAGGTCTTCCTTCAGTTCTTAAATCCTGCACATAACCTCATGTCTTAAAATATGACCTGTCAATTCTCTTCTTTATGAATTTCCTCAATTCTTTCCGTTTCACAGCTCTCCTCAATATTTCTAGAAGTAATTCTCTCAATTTATTTGATTGAAAGATTTTCCTATAACAACACTTTTTGAAAGACTTAACCTTCATCATCGTAGTCTCATTTGAACAGTCCTAGAGCTTAATACTGGTTGCAGGAAATGTTTAGGACTTCACTAGCGCTCCATAGAGCCAGCAAGCTCAGTAATAAGAAAACTTATAATATCGGAATTAGATTTGAGTTAACCCGCAGAGTTGGTCTAGAGGAAAAGTCGTCGCCGCAAGTCACCTGTTTAACAGCTGATTTTCGGAGACGAAGGTTTCTGATTCAATTCCTAGTAAAAGCCGCCTCCGTAACGTAGTGGTAGCGCACTGGCCTACCACGCGGAGGTCTCGGGTTTGATTCCTGACTAGGGTCTGGAAATTTTAACCCGTTAAAATCTACCGATACAGTGCCGAAACCCACAGTAGTCGCTAATGACTAAGCTGTTGATGCGACTTTAAATAAATCAACTAAAAAAAAATAATGGCAAAGGTAAAATTTTATACAGATTTAGACAGAGGTTACCAATGTACTTTAATAAATGGGATTCAATTAACCATAAATTCTCAGAAATGGTCGACCTGAATCTGTACAAGACTACACCTCATTTATACGTCATACATCATCCTCATCTCATTGGTTCATGAGGTTGCTTACTGTTCTATTTGTTTTCGTTGTTAAGGTCATCAGCCAAAGGCTGCTTTGAACTTCTAGAGCTGTGGTTCTTAACCCGGGGGCGCTCCCCCCCCCCCCCCGGGGGGCGTTGAAGAACTTTACGAAAGGCGTGAGTGTATTTAAAAAATAAAAAAGTAAAACTATAATTTACTCATTTTTGTAGTCACATGTATATTTTTAAAATTATCGTCCTTTTTTGTACATTGTACTATCGATTATTGCAATAACACGGTAATTGTCCTACTCTGGCAACACAACACTGTGATCAGGCTTCTGTTTCATATTCCGATTGTAGCCTTTACTTGTTTGACCACTCACAGTGAAAATGGGGGGGGGGCGTAATCTCATATCAGTGTTCAAAGGGGACCACAGTACCTGAAATGTTGAGAACCACTGTTCTAGAGGCTTCACTAAGTAAAACGAGGAGTGGGGTGGTTTACCATTGCGTTCCTCACTGAGTGGAAAAGTATGTTCATTAGCATGCCAGGCCTTCAGAAAATCATCTACTTACCACCCTGCAAATGACAACTTCATTTTATTCACCCCAGGATCTGGGTGTATAATGAAATGCATTACTCTCAGAAGAGATAACTCAGACTAGTGTGTTTTAAACCTCTACCTCTTCTGTTCTTAAATGCTTCAGTCATATAATTGGCTGAACATGTGAAAAGAAACAGAACTATTTTTGTTGCCCTGGAACTAGCAGATTGAGTGCAAATAATTTAACACTCCACCTGCGTCTTACGGAAAATCAAAAATAATGACAAATTACCACAGTTGACAGAAAAACAACAATTTAATAATGACAAATAATCACAAATAACTACGTTTATCTCTAAGAACCATTTCCCAGTGAGTCGTTCCTTAAATACTATCCAACTCAGGCTAAAGATATCTAGAGGTTCTGTACCTATCGTGTTGTATAAAGTCATTATTTTATTAAGTAGAGCATTGATACAATAATTTGGTCTTGGCGTTCAAATTTAATGTGGTCTAGTAAAGGTTATTAATTATTACCTGGATTTTTATTAATTATTTGGCCTAATTATAAATAATTACACCGATTACGTGTCAGAAGTGAACTGATTTAGTGGCATATATTTCTGTAAGAACTTGTCACGCGGAACGCGTTGGCATTGTTTTATTAGACTTAGGCCTAGGTAAAAAAGTGTATAATGAAATTCATAACGCTCAGAGGAGGTTACTCTGACTAGTGTCATTTACAACTCTATTTCTTCTGTTCTTAAATACTTTGGTCATGTAATTGGCTGAACATGTGATAAGAAACAGAACTATTTTTGTAGCCCTGGAACTAACAGATCGAGTGAAAATAATTTAACAATCCACCTGCCTGTTATGAGCAATATTGTTCTATATTGGACAGATTGCGACGTACACACATTAGGAATTTAAAAAATTGAGTTATTTTTCCTGTTTATCATTAATAATTACTACTAAAAATAATAATGATTTCATACCAAAAACAAAGGTGAGAACTTTCAGGGCATATACTTATTACATACTCGTATTTAATTATGAAAGAATGTAGGGTCTAATGGATGTTGTTACAATTTCACTGTTAAAATGGAATTAAGAAATAGAATTTTAGATTGACAATGACTGAATGCAAGGAGAGAACACTGGTAATGCAGATGAAGACCTTCCACATGTTGAACCGACGATGTCAAGAAAAAGACTGGATGAGGAGAGCTTAAAATAGGGCAGAGTCGATAGCGACAAGGAAGGCCTATCTCCAGTAGTGGAAGGTAAGGGCTGGTTGTTGATGAAGACTCCTTGTTTAATGTAGTTAAATATCCTCTTTTTTATAGTTTCAGCTATTTATTTTTCTCAGTCTTTAATTTTCCGTACTTTGAGCAATGTATTAATTACTAGATGTGTTGGATTATTCTTTTTTTTGTGTCTTCTCCTATCGAAGGTTGGGTTTCATAACAGCAATTTTATTTTGGACACTACTGCTCTAAGTAGTTTCACAGAAGATCAATTAAACCAGGTTTTGGTAACCAAGATTTTCATCTTACGCTCCTTTCTCGTGCTATTTTTCCCTATATTCTTAACTTCAGCAGATGGTATTTCTTTCCCCATGCGTAACATGTCCGAAAAATTCCAATTTCTGTCTCTTTATCGTTTTAATCTATTCTACCTCTTTATCTGAGACATTTTAATCTAAAAACTGGCCCGTAATTACACTGGCAATGACATTCTTGTTTGTTAACGGTTGATATTTTTTTTATATAGTCTAACTAGTGATAATCATAATAATTATTTACAAGTCACTGTCTTACCAGACATAGGCCTATGACGTTCTTATACATAGTGTTTATTACTTTTATTAAATACAGTTTTAAACTGCCAAGAAGAGTATTTCAGTATACTTAATTTACTGTAAGTTTGATTTTTTTATGATAATATAGAGTGTAAAAACAATCGTGATAATAAGGAAAAATAGTTAGTATGTGTACCAGAATATTTATCACGTATGTTCTCGAATTTTTTAATAATTTTATTGAGATTAACCCTTTTATCCCAGGACCAAGCTTAGTATAATAAATGTTTGCTTTAAAACAAATATTAAGGTTGACAAAATATCTCAAGATCGGAATATTGTACGAAGTTGAAACTTGGTACTTAAGTTAGGAACCACTAGAGAACCCGACACGAACATATCCATCAAAATCGGTTGACCGGAAGTAGTATATTTATGTAATTTTTCACTTTTTTGAGATTTTCTAAAAAATGGCTTCTCCGAATGTTTTTTAAATCTTGACATCTACTAAATTTTTTATGCTCTACAAGATAGGGTAAGCCCCATATCTGCTGAAATTCTTGGAGAAGCTTTGCTCTCGCAGAAATTTTTTTTAAGATTGCAGCCGAATTTGCATTTTAGAACAAAAGTATGTACATAAATATGTATATTTAAAGTTGTAGAAAATGTACCTAATGTATGTAATGTTTAAAACCTACAACTTTTATTCCAAACATTTCTTTGTATGCGGTGGTTAGCGGTAATTGCTTAGTTTAGCGGTGAATAGTGATTTTTCTGTTTTTTTTTCATAAAAATTTGTAAAAAATTTGATTTTTTAAGATTTCGGCCTTAGTGTACGTTTTACGACAAAAGTGTCAAATGCAACAAATGTGATAAGTATGAATCAAATTTATAGGAAATAAAAAGATCTAAAACTTTTATTTTAAGCATTTTTCTCTACAGAGTTTACCGTCAAAGAGTGATTTTCCATATTATTAAGCCAAACTGTGGTTGGTTTTCATTTTGCATCATTCACTCATAATTAAAATTAGGTGATGTTTTTAAGGTTAGTTTTTTGTTTATTTAAAGTCGCATCAACAGCTTGATTATTAACGACTACGGTGGGTTAAGAAACTGTAATGATGGGTCTTGGCACGTAACAATTTCCAGTCCCAAGCCGGGAATCAACTAGGGATATCCGCTTAGTAAGCTAGCGCGTTATCACTACGTTACGGAGGCGGCCATTTTTAATTTTACGTTGTTTTCTAATGTTAAGTTATATTGGTCATTATTTACATTGGCAAGAGATAGTCGTGTGAGTGTTTCACACCATATTTTTTAAATTTAAATAGCTAAATTTTTCTTAATAGAATTTATTTCATTTGGAATACTGCTATTGGGTTGAGATCTCCTGAAGATAATGTCATAATTTTGTACGTTTAGCTGCTTCACTTGCTGCAGTCAAAGTTGTGAAAATAAATTCAAATCAAAAATAAGAGAATGTTTAATTTTAAATTTAAAACCTATCTTAAAAATTCGGCTTACATTTCTATTTTTATATTTATTTAATCAAATAAAATGAAATAAAACAATGATTTTAAAAATATATATAAGTAACTCGAGTGGCTATAATACATTTTTATACGTGGGAATTAAAAATAATAAAAATAAAGAACAGAATGTTAAGGTAGATTAAGGTACTTAAGTAGACCTCAAAATGAAAGAGATTGAATGGTTTTAGGTCGGGGGAAGAGAGGAGAGTGATTGAAACCAGATTCTCTTTTAATAATTATTTTTAAAAGTCTTTTTTAGAAAAGAACACTTTAGATTATTTCCTAATGAAATCGTTTCTTTTATTTAATTGATCTTAAAATTCTTGGTTTATATAAAACGTATTATGAAAAATCAAGTATGAAATACTCACACGACTTTCTCTCACCAATGTAAATGATGAAATATATAACGAAAAATATTTAATCATGAGTAAATAATGTAAAATGAAAATCAACCACAGTTCAAATTAAAAAAGTAAAAAAATCACTAATTGATTCATAAAAAGGCTCAAACCCGACGGGTTCGTCTAGAAGTAAAGTCGTCACCGCGAGTCAGCTGTTTAACAGCTAATTTTCGGAGATGAAAGTTCCTGGTAGAAATCCTAATTAAGGTAAGGTAGATTTGAATACTAGACAGTAGTAGTGGTTGGGGGTTAATTATTAACTATATGCCTACTTTTTCAGGAATGGTCGTCCAGAGTCTGCACAAGACTATACCTCATGCACACGTCATGTACTTCATCCTCATCTCAATGGGTCATGGGGTTGCTTTTTGTTCTTGAATTGAACCGATTGCAACGTTCGGACATTAGGGATTTAAATAAACTAGGCCCTGAAGTAAACATTCTTAAAATTCTATTGATTAAATTCGCTACAGTATTTTTTATGAAAATTATTAAATGTACTTATTTTAAATTAATAAAGGAGTCGGCTTCCTTTTTTTAAATTAACAAAAGAGTCCAATGGACACCCTTCTTATTTTGATTTAACAGAGTCAAAATTTTATATCTAATCTAATCTAATTTTAATCTAATTTGATTTGAGAGTCGGAAATGTCAACCCTTGTCCTTATTTTAAACTAGCATGGCCCGCGCGGCTTCGCACGCTAAACATGTGTAGGACCTAATCAATTTTTCTTAATAAATATGAACAGAAATTGTCTAGCTGCTGGATCGACTGTAAAATACTCCAACGTACACACGCGCGCGCGCACACACACACACACACACACACACTCAACGTTTTAATAAATTCCCCTGCGCATGTCTCTCGTCATCATCAAACCCCTTCATCTACTTTAACAGCAATACCTACTCACATGTACACACACACACACACACACACACACACATACGTATTTATGAAATCTTCATCAGGGCCCTTAGGGTTATAATTATTGAAAATTTAAAAATAAAATGTTGCTGTGAATATAAATACGAATATGCTGTCAAAAATTCAGGAAAATTCGTTCAGTAGTTTTGGAAATTAGCCTGCACAAAAAAAAACGCTTTGTCTTTATAATATTAGTATATATTAACAGAGACCAAAATAATTTTTTCAAATTCCCTTAAAAAATCCTAAATTGACACTTGAATTCCTAGTTCTTTATCTTTAAAACCGCCAACTCCAGTGAATTTAGGAAGTTTATTACATTTTTTAAATTCTTTGTAATCGCCTACATTAATTCGCAAGAACGGAATTTTTCACTCCAATAACAAAATTTAAGTGTTCCATCGTAACGCGATTAAAGATAAAAAAATTCTTCTACAGTTATATAATCTGAATCATAAAGCTCTATAAATTTGTTCTTTACCGGACCTTTCACGTAGCAAATCATATCTGTAGAGTTGTTTTCTACGTTTCCATAGACTACAACAGTGGTATTTTCCCCAGAATTGTGCCTTGATACAATCCTTGCTGCAGTACGGAATCATCGCTTGGATGGGACCTTCCGTTCGACATTGGAACCACTCGTAACGGCTCATAAAGCTGTGATTAAAAGCGCTTTAAATTGTGACAGACAATTCCCTTCTGATTTATTATACGGCAGATTTCGGGTACTTGACATTCGGCAACTTTACATGAGGAACTTATTACTGTACATAAGATCTAATAAACTTTCTGTACTACAGAAAATAACTCATAATTATCGTACCAGAGGTGTATTGGATATCAAGCCCCTAGATTGCATAAAACCATTAACAGCACTGCAGCACATTATATAGCCTCAATCACATACCTTAATTTACCAGAGGCTATCAGAAATACTGATGTAACTCCTCAAACATACAAAAGAAAAGTAACCAACTGGCTGATTAATTTAGGGAGAGGGCAGTCCGAGGATTTAATTAGTTCTATATGTTCAAACTAATTGCTCTTCTTCTTGTTTCAGCTAAAGATTTTTTGTTAACATTGTCATCGAAAGTCTGCTTCATCCTTTGCCACTACATGATATTTTATTTTAATTTATGTTTTATACCATTATTTTTTTGTTTATATTTACGTTAAGAAATTTTGTTGTATCTTTATTTTGTAAATTTTTGTTTCTTTTCTTTTATGTAAATTTAGTGTAGATATAAAAAACTATTATTATAATAGAATAAATAGCAAAATAAACCAACTCATACCCGCGCACAGGCTAGACCTATGCGGGTATTAGGAAATAAGATAGGATAAGATTCATTGTACTTGTTTTTAACAATAATAAATAAATAAGTAATAAATTGTTTACGGTAAATCCATAGACATCGAAAGTTTTTGAATAGATTTGAATACTGGACAGTAATTAGCGGTGTACTTTGATGGCTGGGATTCAATTAACCATGTGCCTACTCTCTCATGAATGATCGGCCTGATTCTGCACAAGACTAGACCTCATGCACACGTCATATTCATCATCCTCATCTCAATGTGTCATAGGGTTGCTTATTGTTCAGATTAAACAGATTGCAACGTACATTAGGGATTTAAAAAAAACTAGCCCTGAAGAAAACGTTCTTGAAATAAAATACGATGGTCATACAGTATATCCAGAGAGGAAGAATTGAAAACAAAAGGGAACGAACCATAAGAAAAAGAATCGAGATCAGGCAATAGATGTAATACGGGTACATCCAACGATTGCAGAGGGCAGATGCCCCCAAAGAGCGTTACTTAACCATCCCGAACGTAAAAGCAAACAGGTCACCCTAGGAAAACATGGATATAGAGAGTTCAAGACGATACTATGGTAGCGACTAATCTCAGGAAACATGACTGGGAAGTCACAAATCGTTGAGCTGCAGGATGTGGAAAGCAGAGAAATTCGTAGGAACCACGCCAAAAAAATAAAAATTAAGCTAGGAAAGCAATGGTAAATCATTATATTCATCGTTTATTTAAATTTTTTACTTTCAAGTTAAAACCAGTCTTTATTTTGATTGTCAAATCAACAATGGTTGATATTTTTTAGTTTTTATTAAAAAATTAAATACGAATTTTATACTAGTTTATAAGTGATACCTTAGACCCGTCTGGATGTATAGCAGCCAAATTTACAGTTGTGCCAAACCGTCGGTCATTTTGAAAATACAACGCTTTCAGTCCAAACTGTTAAGACAGATAACTAGTGCTCCCTTTTACGTAACGAACGATACACTACACACGGACTTAAACGTCCCATACATCAACAATGTGCTCTACGCACATAAACATGTTTTAAAAAGAAATTACCCAATAATCCAAACCAGCTCAATGTTGACCTAGACACACCAGATTTACCAACTGCCCCTATACGAAGACTGAAACGACTCTGGAGTAGGGATATCATGAGACGTCAAAATTAAAGAAAAACAAAATAAAATTAAGTAAATAATTAACAAAATAATGAACTAACTTAATGATTACGGTTGGAGTCCTGTCAATGGGGAGCAATCTCCCCAATGTCTTAAAATTTGTCAATATTTGTATCCTTATTTATCAAATTTGCTTGTTGTTAATTTTATACCGTTGCAAATAAAAAAAACCTTGTATAGTCAAAAAAAACGAATTTCGTTGTATTAAAAACTTTAATTCCTAAATACACGTGTTTTTACATTCCCTTGCCCTATAAGAATACATAGGGAAGATAAAATATATATTGTTTTCATATCAATTTTTCTCCCGGTATACACATTTTCTGGCTTCCTGAAGTGATTTTCCGTATTTTTAAGCCAAACAAAGGTTGATTTTCATTTTGCATCATTCACTCATGATTAAAATTAGGTTGTTTTCCATTTTACATTGTTTACAGTTTTTTTTTACATTGTACATTGTTTTTCAGTTTACATTGTGATAGGAAAATGTTAAAGATTAGGTCGGTGGACAAGATAAGGAATTTAGAGGTCTTAGGCGAGTGGATGAGAAAAGAAGTATATGGAAGCATCTTATCAGAAGAAGGGATAGGCTAGTGGTGCATATCTTAAGACATCCAGGTATTGGTCTATCAATAATGGAGGGTAATACTGAGGGAGTGAGTTGTAGGGGGACGCAAAGGTTAGAGTTTATAAAGCAAATTACAAAAGATGATGTATGGTGTTACAGGTATGTAGATATGAAACGACTTGAGCAAGATAGAACAGCTTGGAGAACTGCATCAAACCAGTCGAGAGAGTAATGACAAAAAATAGTTTACTAATAAGGTTTATGGGTAATTATTTACATTGGTAAGAAAAAGTCGTGTGATTGTTTCACACCAGATTTTTTTTTTTTTTTTTTTTTTTTTTTTAGTTGAAAATGTTTAATACGTTTAATAATAGAATTCTTATTTATTTATCTCACTTTAGAGCATAGAAAGTTTAATATTTAGTTACATTAAAATATATTTTACTGTAAGCTATGTTAAATCAAAGAAATAAAAATATCCTTAGATAAAAGAAATGTTGTTCGGGAAAGTTAGAAGTAGGCCTACACTGTTTACTCTTTTACCGTCCAACAGCTAATGGAAGATTCGTTCTCAAAGAGTTTATTCTTTTAGTGCTGAGTAAATATGCTTACAATGAAATATGTCCACAACTCATTTTAAAAAAGTACAGTCAATTCCGTACTAAAGTGGTACTCCATATATTTTTATTTCATTATTCTACTCAAAGTTATTAAAGTTTGAGTTAACTTTACTCAACATTTTTAAATAATTAAAAATTAACAAATAAGTATTTATTTATTGTTAGGTAAATAGGTCGAATACCATGGAAGCAGAACCTCATCGAAGTAGAAGTTGTCAGCAACCATGATGCCAATCTTCATCCTAACTGCAGCTATGTGAAAGAGCTCTGTTGATGTTCTTCCTTACCACTTTCTGAGATTTTGCACCCAAGATATGCGACGACATCCCGAACCACATCACCCATCTATTTTGCCCTAGATATGCGAAAGACCTTTGATCGTTTCGCATTATGTCCGAAATATTGTTGCTTTTGTCGCCGATCAGGACCGACGACACGTGGCGAAACCTTGCTTGTAAACTTGGTGGCCCTAAAAAGGGCCGTTATTGGTGATCGGAAGCTGCGAGCCTGCGTGTTTGAAGCGGAGCCCGAAGAGTTACGGCTCGGCTACCGGCTTCCCTCAGCGGCAGTTGGGTCCCCACTGCAACGTGACAGTGGTGGCCCCAAAGCCCCGCAGTGTCGGGTCGGCGTAGGCCGTCTGGCGATAGCGCGGCCAAGGCGGTTCTCTCCGGATCAGTGAAGGCTAACCGATGCGGGAACGTGCGTCCGTACCCGGTATCACCACCAGAGATGGTGCGTCCGGTCTCAGCTGGACTCTTCTTCTTTGGTCGGGAGCCCTTCTTCCTTGTTCTTCTCCGGTTGAGAGTTGATTGGAGAGTCTCTCTCGCGGGCCAGTGTGGCGGCTTGAATACCCCTCAGGCGAGTCCACTTCATAGTGGAGGGGAGGCACTGCTGGCTCTGCGCGTCTGTAGCGCTCCGTACTGGGACCGTCTGCAGGCGTTAATATTTGTAGGGACACTTTCTAATTACTTTCTCTTGCTTATATGAATATACAATAGAAAAGAAAGTATTGTTTTCATGTGGATTTTTCGAAATCGAGTTTTCACCGGATATACACTTTGTCAGATCCCCCCGCCACCGGTACCCAAAAAATATGTTTTTAAGATTGGTGTGTTTGCGTGTGTGTGAACAAAATATCTCAAGAAAGGAACATCGTTGAAACTTGAAACTCAAGTTATATACTACTAGAAGACCCAACATGAACATTTATCAAACTCGGTCAACCGAAAGTATAGTTTAATTACGTAATTTTTCACTTTTTTACGATTTTCTTAAAAACAGCTCCTACGATTTTTTTTAAACCGCCTCATTCACTAGATTTTTATGCCCTACATGGTAGGGTAAGCGCCAATTCTGCTTAAATTCTTGAAGAGGCTGCGCTCTCGTAGAGAAAAAATGGCTTTGTTAAGATTGTGGCCTTAATATGCATTTTCGGGCAAAAGTGCGTAAATTAAAGTTATAAAAAATTTAAAATCCTACATTTTATATATTAGCTTTTTATTGTATAGCCTAAAGCTTAGTTTAGTGGTAATTAGTGGTTTTCTGTTTTTTTTTCATGAAAATTGTAATAAACTTTTTAAAAGTTCAGCCTTAGTATGCATTTTACGACAAAAGTGTTCATAATCAAATTTATAAAGAATTAAAATATCTACAACTTTTATTTTAACATTTTTTTCTATAGAGCCTTGTTTAGTATTAAAGAGTGATTTTCCGTATTATTAAGCCAAACTAAGGTTGGTTTTCATTTCACTTCATTCATTCGTGATTAAAATAAGGTTATGTTTTTGAGGTTAGTTTTTTGTTTATTTCTAATAATTATTAGGTTCTATTGTTCATTATTTGCTTTGGCAAGAGAAAGTCGTGTGTGTGTCTCACTAGATTTTTAATTTTATGATTTATGAAATTTTGTTGGTCAAAAATACTCATAAAACTGAAATAAAATTTTCATGCTTAATAATGAATTCGTATGTGAATTTCGTGAGCTCTTCATGATAGTGTATCTTGACCCCGTTTTATAATGTCCTTCATTTTAAGTAGCCCGACCACGCAGAAACCTATTTATTATTGTACAGTTAATACTGTAAGTAAAACTGTAATTTTTTGATTAAATAAAAATGTGATTTAATTTTATAAAACAATAATAGTCAGATTGAAGATAAATTCATGAGCTGAGTGACCTACATTCTAAACTGAGGCTCATGCTAATAAGTTATCACACTCATTTGCTTACAACTGCTTCGTTTTTCACTCATATTTTAGATACCAGATTAAAAATATAACTGAGTTACATAAAATCAGGTGTAACAAATATTTTAAGTTATAAGTTAAGCGAAGATTATTTTAGTTTATGTTAAACTAAAATAGAACTAATCTAGTTTAAAAATGCATTTCTGTTAGTCATACTTAAATTGGCATAGTATAACATTTTAACAATAAGCTACTTTTAAACAAAATAAAATAAAATAGTATGTAGATTATTCATGTTTTAATATTAAACTACTTTGAAAAGAATACAGCTGTTGCGATTTAAAATTCAAATCCAAGTGAAGTTTTACATGTATTTATGTGTATTGTTTGAAGAAATTGAAGCTATAGAATTCTATTTTCTCACAGCCCACAACATAGGTAGAGTATGATTGAAAACTGCAATAAAGTGGTTAATGCAGTGTGTTGTCCCTTATTCATTGCAAACGTAATTTTCAAAAATTGCATCCTTGAATGTTTATTACTCAAAAACAAAGGAATCTATTAAAAAACGGTTTGTGCCACTGGTTTTATCTTGAACTTTGTTTGTTATAGTGCAATTACATCACATTTATTGTGTACTTTATTCGTGTATGGTTCAGAAGTAATTGTTAAATTCAAAGTTAAATTTAAAAGAAGTAAAAGTTAAGGTTAAATTGTGTTTTCATTTTTCCTTTTTTCTTTCCTAAAATAATATAAAATAAATTAGTAGAGGCTTCGTTGTGTTATATTTTATTAATACTATTATAATAATTTTTCTAATGTTTGTTGTGTTCTGTCTAATGTTAATTTTTTTACTTATTTGTTTTATGCGAGGTGTGGTTATTAAATAACGAGACTACATTGTAAAAAATTTTGTTTTTATTTTATACATAATCACGTATTGTCACCTTCAATATACACTCCTTCTCTTTCCCCACAACACTTCACGCGAATTTTCTATTGTTGGAAACAGTGATGGAAGTCATCTTCTAGCAGATCCTTCAGGACACGTGCCGCTTTCTCTTTCACAACTTCCACAGACTCAAATCTTGTCCCTTTTAATGCAGATTACACCTTAGGGAACAGGAAGAAGTCACATGGTGCAAGATCTGGTGAATAAAGTTTTTTTTTTTGGTTTAACGTCCGACAGATAACGCGGAATGAGCTGGCGCATTGTCTTGGTGGAGAACCCATGATTTGTCCTTCCACATTGCGGGGCGTTTTTTCCTTACTCTTTGATGTAGTTTAGAAAGTACTTCAATGTAGTAATATTGATTTATTGTTTTACCTTCAGGAACCCAGTCAAGGTACACAATCCCATGGATATCAAAAAAAAACTATCATCATTGCTTTAAATGTTGACTTCCTCATTCGAGGTTTTTTGGCTCTCTGTGAAGTTCGGCTCTTCCAGTGCATGGATTGGCGCTTCGTTTCCGGACCATAAGTAAAAAACCACGTTTCATCACATGTTATTATCGTTTCCAAAAAATTTGGGTCATATTCAATCGCGTACAAAGTGTCAGTACAAACATTTTTGCGGGCTTCATTTCAAACATTTTTGAGCGGCACGTGTCTTTAAGGAGCTGACAGAAGATGACTTCCAGCACTGTTTCCAACAATGGAAAACTCGCATGGAGCGTTGTAGGGATAAAGAAGGAGTGTATATTGAAGGTGACAATAAGTGATTATGTATAAAATAAAAATAAAATTTTTTACAACGTCAGTCTCGTTATTTAATAGCCACACCGCGTATGCTTATTTGATGATTTTCTCATTTTGTGACTTTTTTATGTAATAAATGTTAATTGTGTTTTTAGTAGTGCTATTATTGTTGTATTCTAATTATTATTGTGGTTTGTGTTTTTTGGTGTAATTAGAGTGAGTTAATCCTCCTCCAAGCGCGGGGTTTTTTTTTGGAGGAGTAATAAACGAAATAAATAAATACAAATAAATTATTTTATTTCGTTCCTTGTAAACTGGTGCTTTGGATTCACATTTTGTGTTTTGTGATTCAAAAGTATTTTATGTAAAAGTGAAGAATACAAAATCAATTTTTTAGCTTAGTGATTCGCAATGACACTTTCCAACTCACTGATAGCAGGAAAAGTCAAAATGACTATCTCATGCATAATTCTATCAAGAAACATACCTACCTCTAATTTTAAAACCTTTTAGCCTTTGGATGACTATTAAACAAAAACGTGACAAAATTTACATACATTATCCGTCAATCTACGGGATATAGAATTAGTATTTATTTTTCTGTTCTGTTGAGGCTGAGTCACACTTTCTTACAACTTATGAATATTTATACCTACTATAAATTGGTTATAAAATTTTTGTCATTTGTAAAAGAAACCTTACATACGTGTGTGTGTGTGTGTGTGTGTGTGTGTGTGTGTGTGTGTGTGTGTGTGTGTGTGTGTTTTAATAACAAAAGCTAATTAAATGCATTAGCGGCACAATAACTTGTCTAATTTGCATTAAATCATATGACAAAATAGTTAATTACGTGTGGTTAGTTAAGAGTTGTATAACTAGTACAGTAATGATGTTCCCGTTTCATCAGTAGTGAAATAATTTTGTCACAAAATGTAGATTATTTTAATTGCAATTTGTTTGAATATTTCAGAATATTATTACCCGCATGTAAAAATATTTTAACGTCTGAAGTTATAAATTGTCATTAGTTAGTATGGCATGTAACTATGCTTTCACTTCATTTGAATACATTTTACTGATTTAAAAAATAATATTCCTACTTTTTAAAAATTTGTTTATCTAAATCAGGAGTGAAGAACCCGCGGCCCGCTCTAAAATATTGCTCTTAAATTTAGTGAAACGAAATACTATTTCATAGTAAAAGGTAATAATGCATCCCAGTAAAATATTGCTGTATCAAACAACAATAAAATTATACTGACGCTGTTACCTATGCAATATCCTATTGTTTAATACCTAGAATGTTTCAACTTTTTTACTTTCTCTTGCTTATATGAATATATAGGAAGGAAAGTATTGGTTTCATGTCGATTTTTTGAAATCGAGTTTTCACCGGATCTACACGTTTTTAGAACCCCTGAATCCAACAAACATGTTTTTAGCGATTGTTCTGTGTGTGTGTGTGAACAAAATATCTCAAGAACGGAAGATCGTACGAACTTGAAACTTGAAACTTACGTTAGATACCACTACAGGACTTGACACGAACATTTTCACCAAAAACAGTCAACTAGAAGTAGTAGTTTATTCGTGTCATTTTTCACTTTGTAGCAATTTTCTCAAAAACTGCTTTTACTATATTTTTATGCTTTACAAGAAAGGGCCATGTTTGCTGAAATTCTTGGAAAGGCTGTTTTTTCGTAAAAAATTGTTTATTTCAGATTGCGGCTGTAATATGCATTTTAGCGCAAAAATGTATATAATAAAAGTTGTAAAGAATTTAAAAACCCACAACTTTTATTTCAAACTTTTTTTTTTGTATAACGCTTCTTCTTCTTCAAGTGCCGTCTCCGCGTCGGAGGTTGGCGATCATCATTGCTATTCTAACTTTCGAAACAGCTGCTCGGAACAGTGACGTGGAGTTGAGACCAAACCAATCTCTCAAATTCTTCAGCCAGGACGCTTTCCTTCTACCCGTATAACGCTTAGTTAGCGGTAATTAGTGATTTTCTGGTTTTTTTTTCATGAAAATGTGTTAAAAAATCGATTTTTTAAGATATCAGCCTTAGTATGCATTTTACGGCAAAAAATTATATAATCAAATTTATAGGAAATTAAACGATCTAAAACTTTTAGAGCATTTTTCTCAACAGAGCCTAGTTTAGTGTGAAGAGTGATTTTAAGCCAAACTAAGGTTGGTTTTCATTTTACATTATTCACTCATGATTAAAATAGGGTTAAGTTTTTTTAAGGATAGTTTTTGTTTATGTGTAAGGTTTTATTCTTATGTAAGTTATATTATGCAATATTTTCATTGGCAAGAGAAAGTCGTGTGAGTGTTTCACACCAGATTTTTGTTTGTTTGTTTTACGTCTGACTGTTTTGCGATTTCTGGGAATGCAGACGTGGAGATGATGTATGAAAATGTGTGAAGAAAAAATGCTCGACCTGGCCGGGAATCGAACCCGGGACCCCGGCATAGAAGACAGTTGCGGTAACCACTGCGCTTCCGATTCTGTAAGTAATATCAGGTCGATTGCACCAGAAGGACGGACATTCTCAAAAAAGTTTTTAATAAATTATAAAAGATTACTACACACAAATAAAAACGTTAAAAAACACTTGAAATTGAATAAAAATTAATAACAAAATTATACAGGAAATAATAATAGCCGACACCACCACTCCACTCTTCACAGGTAACGATGTTTGTCACATAAAAATAGACTTTTTTCATACAATACTACACTTCACCTTAACCATTTCTAGCTTAATGTTACTATAATATTTGGTTTGTAGTAGTTTGACAGTTTTCGATTCAAAACGTTCTGTTAATTTTGCCGAGTTAATTTCAATTATTATTAAAGAGAATTTTTTTTTATTTTCGGTGTGAAATATGCGGCTGGTAGTAAATCCTTGAGAGGTGGCATTACACTTTAATAATTTATGCATAAATCTAAGTGTTTCCTGTATTACTCAAGGGATACACTTTCTGGAGTAGTGTAATCTGAATTATTATAACCGGCCACTTGTCATTACATCCAACCAATCCTTTGAACCGACCAAGGAAGATATCGACTCGGAAGATAGTAGAGAAAGATAACGATATGAACTTAGTTAACATTAAACTGAGAAAGATGTATTGGTGTGTTACGTTGGAGTGAAGGAGTTTTGAGCTGGGTATTACAGAAACCATCTTCCAGCCGCAAGGGGATGTAAAGTAAACCCCACCCATCTTTTCTAAAGGGTCCCTTACCATACAACGCTTAGATTTCCTTACAATATGCTGCAATCCTATAATCCAATGACATGTAAAATTAATTATATAATAATATTATAATTAATTACTGTCTTTACACTTAAGCATAAAAACAGAACTAAACTAAACTTGTCAATTTTTATTCAAATTAATTTAGAAAATATGGTAATTATATAATTTATTATTACATCATTTTTAAGCAAAGTTTAATTATTTTGCAATCAGTTTCATATTTACAAAAATATATGTAAATATGAACTTTCGACAAAGACTTTGACAATAACAGTCAGGTGGATTGTTAAATCATTTGCACTCGATTTGCTAGTTCCAGGGTACAAAAAATATTTTTGTTTCTTATCACATGGTCGGCCAATTATATGAATAAAGGACTTAAGAAAAAAAGAGGTAGAGATGTAAAATACACTAGTCAGAGTTATCTCCTCTGAGCGTAATGAATTTCATTATACTTACTTAGAGTGGAACGTAAATGCTTTTGAGAGAGCTTAGCATAAGCATACTCTTCCATTCATTGAGAAAGGCAATGGTAGACCTCCTCACTCCTAGTTTTACTTAGAGGTTCTCTCTAGAGGTCTTAGAGGCCTCTAGAGGTTCGAACCAATACTTCGGCTGATGACTTGAACAACAGGCAAAGACTTTAAAAGTATGCTTTTCAGAGAGTTTGGCATAAGCATACTTTTCCATTAATTGAGGAAGGCAAAGGTAAACCACCTTACTCCTCGTTTTACTTAGAAAAGCCTCTAGAGGTTCAAACCAACATTTCGGCTGATGACCTTAACAAAAGGCAAAGACAATAAAAGTCTGAATAATAACGTTTTTAAAATGATATATAGGCCTAAATAAAAAACACTCAGTAGTGTGTTTCAAAGACAGACTAAACTGTGAGCAAATAACTAAATTGAACTGTGTATTAATATCTTGAAACATGAAGTAGTTGAAACTGAAGATGATGGTAACCATGATGGAGATGATAATGATGCCGATTTTGTAAAAGTATAAAAAATTTTATGAGTTCAATTATTAACAAATTCGTAAAGGTAAGTCCAATGTTTTAAAATGTTTCAGTCTGTGAGTGTCTTCGCCGTGGTCGAGGAGGTTAACCCTTTATAGGTCTTTGGTAAGTATACTTATCACTGGCAATAAGGTCGATTTTATTTAGAATAAGCTATGCAGTTGAACCTTATTGGAATTTTATGTTTTTATGGATGTTTTCTGGTAAGTAGGCTATCCAGATTTTGAAATTAGCGTGCAGGGACCATTTGCTTCGTGAGTTGCACGAATGTGGTAAGGATTCATACCAGCATATGCTACTGTGTTGTTTTGTTGTTACTTTGTACAGTGCTTAGAAAATTTTAGTTTTTACGGGAAAGCAAACATTCATGCTAATATAAAGTTAAGATAAGCTATTCCACAAATGTTTTGGTGATATAGTACAAGTTGTTTTAATAAGCATTCTTACCACTAAACATTTAGTGATTTCCATTTCAATAACAGTTCCTTTATAAGTTTTCTACCAGAGCTTAACATCAACAAAAAGGAAATATAGTCTATTATTGTTCTGGCACTAGAAATACATTATTCAAGTCCCAATAAAGCAAAATTTAACATTTTACAAGATGTACATTTTCGCCGTAGTACTGCCCTATAAATGGTTAATTGCGAAAGGATTTTGATGCTGTTCTAACGTTTTTTTAAAATGTCTTGCTACGTTGTTTAATTTATTTTTATATGAAGAAGTTTATATCATTGTGCATTATTTGATTGGTTACATGCCATGGGCTCCGGTGATTAGTGTCAGGCATTTTGATTGAAAGCACTTCAGTATTTCTATATTCGATGAACTAGCTGTACCCTATAGCTCTAACCCGTAAGTCCAAACTAGACAAAATATTATATAAGTCGCAATTGATTTTATTGTATTGTAAATTCCATGGATTTCCTAATTACATTCCAAAAATTCCTTGAACCTCAAATTAAAATTTCCTGTCAGTTAATTAATAGTTATGAAAATGAGAAATGAAATCGAATGTCCTATAAATTAGTGAAAAGTATTAACCTCCTAAATTCATTTCTTGAAACTTTCCTGAGGAAAACTTTACTGAAAAATTAAATGAAACTAAATTAGTTTGAAAATATTTAGAGTTTATAGATTCTTTAATAATGTTGTTGTTTAGGTCGTCAGCGGAGTAACGGCTGGTTTGAACCTCTAGAGGCTTCACTACGTAAAATGAGACGTGAGTGGTTTATATTTGCCTTTCTCAGTGAGTGAAAAAGTATGTTTACCTGCATGTCAGGCCTTCAGAAAAACATATTTTCCACCCTGCAAATGATACTTTCACTTCATTCACCACAGGGACTAGCTTATTAATGAAAATCATTCTCAGAGGAGAAAACCCTGAGTGTCTTTTAAACCTCTACCTCTTATTGTTGTAGCCCTGGGAGCTAGCAGATCGAGTGCTAATAATTTAACACTCCACCTATCTGTTATGGGCAATTATGGGCAATAAAATGATATAGCCTGTAAAAAAAGAATCTCTTTTTGTTTGAATATGAAGAGAGGTAGGCCTACTATACCGTATATTTTAAACTGTTTGAAACCACAAATTTTTAGTTTTTCTAATTTGTAAGTCTTGTTTGTTTCTTAGAAGTACCTAAAAAAAATAAGGAAATATGATATAATAAGAATGAAAGAAAATTTTTTAATTAATGATGAAACCTAGAAAAAATTCTTACAAACTCTAGGTACAGTGGAACGTCAGTTATCCGAACTAATTGGCACCAGAGCGGTTCAGATCATCAAATACTTCGGATAATCAAATACACTAAATACTGTAATTTGATACACTGTACCGTAAAAATATAACCTAAATCTTTAATAGGTTAATAAAGGCTAACATAAATTTAAAAAAAACACTAACTTATAGTATTTTATTGAATTTATTCCAAATGTGCAGTACTAAAGATTATAAAAACAAACAGAGAAATACAGAATTTCAAAACTGAATAAATTAACAAAATAAATTACAGTAAAATCCATTTTGAAATATTTTTTTAACGCACTTCTACATACTATAGAGTAATTTTTTTAAAAAAAATCTGGAGTGTAGCTCTAAACAGTCTCAACTCTTCCTAAGTTTAACAAGGAAACTTTTGTAGTATAAATTTTTCATTGAATTGTATTTTCGTATTTTGGTAGTAAATAGGCTATTTATTTTTTTCTATTGGTGGTGGTTCCGAAAATTGACGGTTCGGATGACTGACATTCGGATAATCGAAGCTCCCGTGTATTTTCATCCAGACTTATCTTTTTTCTTGTACGTGATTGTTATTAATGTTATAAATATGATGGGCAGAAGAGGACCAAATAATTTTCTTGAAAATGAGGAACCAACGAAACAATAAAGAAGAACTGTAGAGGATGTCTTTGTTCGCGTGTCGGGAGATCGTTAACCTCTGAAAACATAACTAGCAAAAGCTGTACCGACTGAGAATAACACTATATACAACGAACGACCAATTCTCTCTCCGTTTGTTCATCTCTTTTCAATATCATTCTTTCTCTTTCTTGCAGATCTACAATATGCACGGACTCTCCCGTGAGGCCTCAGGCTGAGGTTGTTTGTTGAGGAGAACAACTGGAAAAGATAGGAAGAACTCTATACAATCCAAGTGTAATCATTCAGTGAGGTTAGATTTTTAACAGTGATGAACAATGTGCTGATTATATTTGGGGGGCTCTGTCCGGGTTTTGTTTCATGATCGTCCATTCAACACAAGTTTTAGATAAAATAATTTTAACTTCCTTTTCATTTTTGGTTATAAATGTATCACACTGAACATCCTACCTAAAACTAAAATTAAAAATCTAGTGCGAAACACTCACGCGACTTTCTCTTGCCAATGTAAATAATGAAAAAAATATAACCTATGTTTAATCTTGAGTTTTTGCCATCAGTCTCTCGACTGGTTTGATGTAGTTCTTAAAGCTGTTTTGTCTTGCGCGAGTCATTTCATATCTACATACCTGCAACACTCTACATCTTTTGTCTTCTTCTTCTTCTGCCTTTCAAGGATTAGGCATCGCTGCCTGTTCCGAACCTCTCAAATCTGCCCATCTCTTTCTCGGGTGTCCTCGTTCTCTCCTGCCCTCCGGCTTATAGCCCAATGTCTGCTTAGGTAACCTATCCTCCCTCATTCTGTTTACATGCTCTAACCACTGCATTGTGTTCTGAGATACCTTGTCGTTTATAGAGAAGATGTTCAGTTCTTTTCGTACCTCGGTATTTCTGTAACGATCTTCTCTACTACACCCATAAGTATGTCGAAGAAATTTTATTTCAGATGCTTGCAATCTACTCTCCTCTCGCTTTGATATCACCCAAGTTTCACTGCCATAGAGTAGGTCAGCACTGCTAATGTTTTATAAAATCTCACCCTCGTGTTTTTGCTGGTGCTATTTTTTTAAAGTGGGGCGGATAGTTCCGCATATTTGCTGAAATCGGTGCATCTAATTGTAAGCATCTTTATCCTGTATATAATATTGCAACCTAGATACTGAAAGTGCGAAATCTGTTCCAAAATATTATTATCTATAATAATTTTGCTTCCGACTGGCTCCTTCCCCCTGAATGCCATTATCTTTGTCTTCTTCGTCGAAACTGTCCACTTATATTCCTTGCAGAGTTTGTTCAGCATGAACAGTGCTCTCTGCAGGTCATCCTCATTCTCTTGTAGCACTATCAGGTAATCGGCACATAATAGGAAGTTTATAATCCTATCTTCTCTTATGAAAATATCAGTGTGTATTTGAGACTTCCACCTTCTGATCACGTCATCCAAATAAATATTAAACAAAGTGGGTGATAGACCACACCCTTGTCTTACTCCTCTATCTTTAGTGTATTTCTACATCTTTTGTAATTTGCTTTAAATATTCTAACGTTGGCTCCTCTGCAATTCACTCCATCAATATTACCCTCCATTTTATTGATAGAGCATTTCCTGGAGGTCTTAAGATATGCCCCACTAGCCTACTCCTTCTTCTGTTAAGATGTTTCCATATCACATGTTAGCACCAAAACTGTTCAATCTGCTCCCCTTACAAATTAAATATATGACAGACAACATGAAGTATAAAAGATCTGAGACCATTTGGCTACTGGAAGTAGGGACAGAAGCCATAGAAACAATGGTTACACTGGGAAATAAATAATTTTGTGAACTCGTCTACCGGTTTCGATAATTATTTTTTTATTTGTAAATAAATTCTTTCGTTTTGCTAATTTCATATTTTATTATTTTTTTTCATTTGCACGTAACTTATATATAATTATATAATAGTATACTATTATAATAAAATGTCTTAGTAATTTAATTTGTATTTAAGTAACATATAGTTGTAATTACATTAATAGATTACCGTAGTAGATGCAGTAGTTAATGAACAAAGAAGCGCTAAATTGATCTACCCTTAAACATGGGAATCCATAGTTGGGTGGATTAAGTTTTCCATCACGAATTAATATAAATAGTTTTATATTTTCAAACTATAGTTAAGAAATTTAACATTTTTTTTTGTAATGATATGTTTTGTAAGTAAAAGGAAAAAAACACTTCTTTTTTCATCCACTCGTCTAAGAACCAATAAATTACTTATTTTCTCCACCCACCTAATCTTTAGCATTTTCCTATAACACCGTTTTTCAAAAGCTTCTATCCTCTTCTTTTCTACAGCCCCTATCACCCGCGTTTCACTCTTGTATAATTCAAACAAAGTGTTTAAGAAAATTTCTCTAATCTGTAAACCAATGTCTGTAGTCAGTAAGCTGAATTTAATTTCAATAGCTTTTCTAGCTGGAGCAATCCTACTTTTGATATCACTCGTTTTTCTACCATCCGTTGTTATAAGGTAAGACATATTACAACAAAATATGTAGTAACATTTTATGTACATTTTATTTTTATTTTATATTATTTTTGACGGTTCGGATTATTGACATTCGGATTTCTGACTTTAACTTAGGCAACTTTATATGTATTAATAAGGCAATCATCACCATTATTGGAAGTTGTTACATTTAATGTCTTGTTGCTAAGTGAAATGTGAATTCATAACGGTTTTTGATATTAATACATGAGCATTTCGTGAAAAACATTTATCATTTAATAAAATTAATGTGGTGTTAGCTAATACTATTCCGTCATTCAAAAATTAATCAAATTAAGAATAGGAAAAATACTTAAAGAATTTTCAGTAGATTAAAAAAAAGAAATCTATAAGACCAAATTTTAAATTACATTCCATTTTTCAGATATATCCTCCCCGCTCTCATCGAATTGAAAAGTTCCAACCCCTCGGCATTTTTCAATAATTCATAAGTGTGACAAAGTCTCACCCTATATGTTCAACCATTTTCACCCTCTGCATCTCTTTAAAATTCCAGTTAAATACCCGTAGGACTGTCACTTCATTGAAGATGTAAATAAGGTTATATCTAAAAAGCACTTAGGGTGTTAAAAAATATCCTTATTTAAAATATTTGACGTATTTTAATATTTATATACCATGAAAGAGTTTGTATGCGTGAGCACACATATATACCTATATATAACAATGTGCATAATCTAAAAAAAATGCGAGTTGAATTCTTAAATTTATGTCATACAATACAGCAAATATTGGCGAATGGGAAAATGTCAAGTAGAAGAAACTTTTCAGTTATTATTAATCTGTATTGTTTAAGTCACACAAACTTTCACAGAAAAGTATTTACTTTAAATAATATATTTCTCAACAACCTTCGAGTTACACGTTGACCGATTATTATTATTAACCTTTTTTTAAATTTAAGTAACTATTATCTTTGTGTGCCACACGCACGCGTGTGTTCATTCGAAAGAGAAATTCTTTTTTGTCATCAGTCTCTCAACTGGTTTGATGCAGTTCTCCAAGCTGTTCTATCTTGCACAAGTCGTTTCATATCTACATACCTGTAACACCCTACATCTTTTGTAATTTGCTTTATATATTCTAATCTTTGCCTCCTACAATTTACTCCCTTAATATTACCCTCCATTATTGATAGCCCAATATGTGGATGTCTTAAGATATGCCCCACTAGCCTACCTTTTCTTCTGGTAAGATGATTCCATATACCTACTTCTTTTTTCATCCTCTCGCTTAAGAACCTCTAAATTACTTATTTTGTCCACCCACTTAATCTTTAACATTTTCCTATTACACCACATTTCAAAAACTTCTATCCTCTTCTTTTCTGCAGCCCCTATCACCCACGTTTCACTCCCGTATAATGCTACACTCCGAACATAATGTTTTAAGAAATTTTTCCTAATCTGTAAATCAATGTTTGTAGTCAGCACTGAGTATAGAATAACTAGAGAAGCCTTTCCATAAGCGGCAGACTGGCGGTTGTGTGCGCTGACCCCCCAACTCCTTGGTTACCTACCTCGCCTAGCCCAGCCACCTGCCATCACACTGCTGTTTCTGTTTCGTTTAGTTGTTCTGCCTTATATCTCGGATTTCTTTGGTTTTACTTCTGTAGTTTTCAGTGTAACTGAGAGAATAAGTTAAATAATATAGAAAGCCAGATGAACAAAATTATACAAAATATGAAATCACTGGTATTTATGTTTATTAAAAAGTACTAAATGAATGTATATTGATTGATTCGTTACTGTAATAAGTAAAAATTAAAAACCAAAATTGGCTGTCGACTATTATTATAATTAATACATTAAGAAAATAAATGAAAAAAATAATAATTCATTGGTAATTAATAGATTTTCAATGTTTGTTCTGTTTCACTTTATTTTTTTGTTTTAGGTTACTTTATTTTTTGTTTTAGGTAAATCTTTTTTCGAAATTTTTGTTTTTGGTTTGAGTCTTTTAAATTACAACTAAATCTTACGAAAGAAGAAAAGTTAGATAATGTACCATCGCAAGTGATTGGGGCAACTTTGATGTTTACGTCAGATAGAAGTTGCAAGCATTGAAATGTCAGAGAATAAATTTGTTCACCGGTGATTCCTTTAATAAAAAAGTACCCCAGAGGTATTTTCCATAACTTATTGACACATACGAGATGAATGACAAACACTTCATTGGCTATTGGAGCTCCGTCGTCAGTATTTCCGCGTCCCAGACCCATGTAGCCATACAAATTTTTCCATCCCAATCTACATGCTGCCAAATGGCCATTGCATCGAACATTAAACTGCACACCAAACCATGTTCATTTTGACACTTTTCTTTTAGTACTCGGAAAACTTCTGAGCTAAACCCTGGTTCGGCATTAATTGAAGAATACCACTTAGCTATTGTTCGGACATGGGGAAGGCAAGTCTGAAAAGTGTGTCGAACAAAGTTGAACGCTTTAAGAGACAAAAAATGCAAAGTCGTGGCGAAATTACGAAGGCGGTCATCGTACAGTTTTTTTCAGTTTGGGGTTGGTGTGCTTCTGTGATTCTCTCTGTATAAGACAGAACGATGTTTTTGAAATAATGCTCAATAGATCACCGTGCTCCGAATGAATAAGATTTTTTTTTTAATTCTCTTATGATATCTTTTAAATTAGCCACTTTTAACTTCAGTCTCTTTTGTTTTAATGTCATATTTCTTAATCGTTTTCTTGTTTCAGTCAGTTTCCGTTGGGTTTTTTTAAGTTTTTCGGTAGTTATTTCGAAATCAGTTTTTTGTATTTTTTCCGATGTTGGGGGCGAAATTGGTGAGAGAGCACGCTTTAAAACTCTCCTTACATTTGAAGTTGATGTTGACGGCTGTAAATGTGGTGGAAATGCTGCAAATATCGATGGAACTGCATCTTTTTTTTTAATATCTTCGAAAAGGAGAAGAGTTATCATAATCATCTTCTTTGAAATGGTCACGACAAATACGACTGTGATTAGATGGTTTCCAGTTGTCTCTCCTGATTGCTTAAATCCATTTTTCTTTGAGTTCTGGATTGTTAGGAAAACGGTAGAAAGAAATTTTCATTCCCTCTACAGCTTCTGTTTACTTTTTTCGGTTATTGCATCTGTACGCCACACACACACACCCATTTTAAAGCTGGATAAGTGTCCACACACAATAATTTACACGCAAAAATCCACGCACAATAATTCACACACAAAAATCCACGCACAATAATCCACACACAATAACTAAAGTGAATAAACAAAATGCACTATATAATATTAAACAACAATTGAAAAAATTAAAAGAAACGCACAGATTATAGTTAGTTACCGCTTCACGGGAAGGGAAATGATTGAAGTGGCAGGCGATATGGGTAACCAAAGAGTGGGGGTAAGTAGACACACTTCGCTCCTCCGCTAGGCCGCTCTATTACTTCTATACTCTGTGGTAGTCAGTAAGCTGTTTTTTTTTTATTTCAAAGGCTTTTCTAGCTTGAGCAATTCTACTCTTGATATCACTTGTGCTTCTACTGTCCTTTGTTATTTTACTCCCTATATAGCAGAATTCCCCAACTTCTTGTATGTTATCGTTGCTTACTTTTACATTTCCCATCTCGTCATTTGTCTTTTTCGAAAGAGAAAATAATTATATGTATTCAGCTAAAGTTTTAAAAAAAATTAGTATGGTGTGGATTTTTGTTTTGTTTTACAACTGTTATGCAATTACTGTTAATGCAGACGGTAAGAAGGATGATAGATGAAGATGAGTAATAAAAAAATGCCAGACCTGACCGAGAATCGATCCAGGGACCCCGGTGTAGAAGCCAGTGGCGGTAACCACACTACGTATGGAAACTTGAAACTTAAACAGGGAGACTACCAACAAACTCGATTCCTTTAAAATATATGACTGTATAGGATCTTGAGAATACAATGGGCATGGAAAGTTACTTACATAAAGTCTTACAAGAAACAAAAAAAGACCAGAGGTTACAAACATCGTTAAATATCGTAAGCTTCAGTCTGTCGAGCATATAAGAAATCATGGACGTACCCAAAGAAGGGCAGGAGGCATCCCCCCTAGAAGCAAATAAAATCTGGTGTGAAACACTCACACGACCTTATCTTGACAATGCACATAATACACAGTATAACCTAACATTAGTAATAAACATTAGAAATAAACAAAAAAACTAACCTCAAAAAACATAACCTTATTTTAATCATGAGTGAATTATTCAAATGAAAACCAACCTTTAGTTTGGCTTAATTATACGGAAAATCACTTTTTGACGCTAAACTAGGCTTTTTAGAGAAATATGCTTACAATAAAAGTTGTACGTTTTTTAATTTCCTACAAATTTGATTTATACTATTTGTCGTATTTGTACATATTAAGGCCGCAATCTTTAAACAACCATTTTTTCTATGAGAGCACAGCCTCTTCAAGAATTTCAGGGGTCATAACGATACCCTATCTTGTAGAGCATATAAAATGTAGTAAATTAGGCGATTTAAAAAAATCATAGGAGCCGTTTTTGAAAAAATCGCAACGAAGTGAAAAATTACACGAAAAAACTACTAATTTTGGTTGACCGATTTTGATGAAAATATTTGTGTTGGGTTCTCTAGTAGTATCTAACTTAAGTTTCAAGTTTCAACTTTGTACTAACTTCCATGCTTGAGATATTTTGTTCACACACACACACACTCACATACACAAACATGTTTTCTGGGTTCAGAGGTCTGAAAACGTGTAGTGTATAAAACTGGATTTCGAAAAAAACGACATGAAAACAATACTTTCCTTCCTATATATTCATACAGGGCAAGAGAAAGTAAAATTCTTTTATCGTGAAGTTAATTTTTGTTTTAACCTTTTCTCTTTTGTACTGAACCTACGTAATTCAAAGTTCTGGATAATTCAAATTTATTCTCTTGTCCATTCAACATCGGATTATTCAAATTTGACAGAATCTTTGAAAAATTTGTTCTACTCTAAAATGTTGTTGTTTAGGTCATCAGCCGAAAGGCTGGTTTGAACCTCTAAAGGCTTTACTAAGTAAAATGACGAGTGAGGTGGTTTACGATTGCCTTCCTCACTGAGTGGAAAAGTATACTGATCAGCATGCCGGGTCCTATGAAAAGCATCTACTTTCCATCCTGCAAATGACACCTTCACTTCATTCCCCACAGGGTCTGGTTGTATAATGAAATTCATTACTCTCACCGGAGATAACTGTGACTAATGTCTTTTACACCTCTACCCCTTCTGTTCTTAAACGATTCAGTCATTTTATTGGCTGAACATGTGATAAGAAACTGAACTATTTATTTTAGCCCTGCAACGAAGAGATTAAGTGTAAATAATTTTTTTTTTTTTTTTTTTTTTTTTTTTTTTTTTTTTTTTTTTTAACAATAAGAATTATTTACAAACAGTTTAACAAAAACTTTCAGTAAATATTGTGATAATGAATATAACTTGAAGAAGACAGCACTCAGCAGCGTTGCTTCCGTGTGATCGTTTGGTTAAAAGTTATGAAGGGTTTCTTCTTAATCCTGCTGACGTATATATTTTTTTTTTTACGGATGAAGTGAATGAAGGTGTGAAAAGGAGTGGATGAAGACGTGATACTGACGATCTGTGTAATTGATGATTGAAAATTCATTAGATGATTAGTTGTAGATTAATGAGAGCTATGGATTTAGTTCATTGAGAAATAAGAGTTGACCATCCGCAATATAACTTTGTGTTTTTAATTTTAAAAAGATGGTTAAACATTTTTTATCAGGTGAAACGAAATGGAAGATCTAATATTCTCGCCTTCTTGAGTCTTTGATTTTCAATATTGTCATCGAGAAGATTTATAGCCAAATGATTAGAATGAGTGTCCAACTTGGTTAAATACTTTTCACTCCGGCTGCTAATTTCTTCTCTCACCGTAGGTATGCCCAGGTCATGATGGAGTACTTCATTAGGCACATACCAAGGTGCACAGCATATAAGGCGAAGAAACTTCGATTGAAATCTCTGTAATATTTCTACGTTAGACGTACTTGCTGTGCCCCAGAGTTCAATTCCATAACTCCAAACTGGTTTTATCATCACCTTGTACAGTGTCAATTTATTTTCCAAAGACAACCGTGATCGCCTCCCGACAAGCCAATACAGTTGTCGTAATTTAAGTCCGAGTAGTTTCCGTTTGGTCCATATATGTTTTTTCCACGTCAATCGCCTGTCTAGATAGATTCCCAAGTATCTCACATCATCTGAGTGTGGAATTACGTTGTTGCGAAACGTTACTGGTGGACATGATTCTCGTTTCATCGTAAAGGTTACGTGTGCAGACTTCTGTTCATTTACTTTGATCCTCCATTTTTGGCACCAGTCTTGAATGTTATCTAGATGTTGCTGTAGTTTTTCAGAAGCGTGGACTGAGGAGGCATCAGACGCAATAATAGCAGTGTCATCGGCAAAAGTTGCTGTTGTTACAAGTTCATTTACAGGAATATCTGCCGTAAATAGCGTGTATAGAAAAGGACTTAAAATGCTACCTTGAGGTACACCTGAACGAATTAGGTGCAAGGTCGATAACTCATCATCAAATTTCACTTGGAAAAAACGATCGGTTAAGAATGATTTTAGAATAGGAAAATAATTATGATCCAGGTTTAATTTAATTTTGTGTAGAAGAGCTAAATGCCATACCTTGTCAAACGCCTGAGCTACGTCTAAGAAGACGGCTGAGCAAAATTCCTTTTTTTCTAAGGTATATCGAATTTGGTTAACTATCCGATGTACCTGTTCTATCGTAGAATGTTTTTCACGGAAACCGAATTGATGATCCGGGTAAACACTTTCTTCTAAAAAAGGTTTTAAACGATCAAGTAGTAATTTTTCAAAAACTTTTGATGTCACGGATAGAAGACTGATCGGTCTATATGACGTAATTTCGGTAGGTTCCTTGCCAGGTTTGAGAATCATGACTATTTGGGCAACTTTCCATTGAGATGGAAAGCAACCCGTCCTTAGAATTGCGTTGAAAATGAATGTCAGGAGTAAAATTCCCTTCCTTGGGAGTTGCTTTAGCACCTCACCGGTAATTAGGTCATAGCCAGGGGCTTTTTTGGAACTCAGGCGCGTTTGGATTGTAGTTATCACTTCAGCTGGAGTAAAAGATTTGATAGGAGGTGATAGCTGAAATGGGGCTTCAAGATGTTCCAAAATGTCTTCTTCTAATTTTCGATCGATATCATCGTCGTGTGGACGGAAGACAGTGGACAGATATTCCGCAAACGCTTCCACTTTTTCTTTTGTGGTCCTAGCCCAATTTCCATCCGATAGACGAAGAGGTGGAATTTGTTTCTTTGATCGTTTTATGTATCTTGTAGCTTTCCATAATGAATAGTCGGTAGCTGCCGTTGGAGATAATTGAACCAACCTGTCTTGGAAATAATGATTACGCAGTTCTAGAAGCGTGTACTTTAGATGTTGTGCTGCACGATTGAATCTTGTTTTGTCATCTGGGTGTCTGCTATGCTGCCAAATTTGACGTAATCTTCGTTTGTAGTTTATCAATTCTCGAATGGTAGCAGGACAACTGTTGCCATGAGTGTTTTTGTCAGCATCTGTAGTTGATTTCCATGCGGCATTTTGCACTACCTTATTAAAATGCTCAACCGCTTCCTCAATCTCGTCTTGTGATTTTAACGACACATTCAGAATTATATTTTCGGTAACCAGACGCTTAAAGGAGTCCCAATCTGTGTTTTTGTTACACAGAACGGGGAGTTTCTTCTTTTCTTGTAGTTTACAACCAACGCTGGCGATTATAGGAGTGTGATCTGAGGACAAATCCAGGACCGATTTTACTCGAATAGAATTTTGACTTATATTTTTGGTAACAAAAAAGTCGAGGAGATCCGGAATCCTGCGTCGATCGGTTGGCCAGTACGTTGGTTCACCTGTCGATAGCAAGCCTAAATTATGTTTTTGTACAACATTAAACAGAGTTCTACCCCTTGGATTAGATAAACGAGAACCCCAAGCCTGATTTTTCGCATTGTAATCACCTCCCGCAATAAATTTGTTACCTAAACTTTCAAAAAAAGTTTCAAATTGAACGGCCGTAATGTGATGTCGTGGGGGGGAGTATAGCGCTGAAATTGTTACTTGTCCGCGCACGTCCTCAATGACAATGTTTGTTGCTTGTAGATAAGGTGTTTCGAATTTTTGAAGTTCGTAATGTTTAATATTATTTTTTATTAATATAGCGGAGCCTCCATGCGCCGTACCATCAGGATGATTAGTAGAGTATAGAGAATAACCGTTGCACCTGATGTAACTCCTGTTAGTGAAATGAGTTTCTGATAAAAGCATGACATCGATGTTGTGTATGTTTAAAAATGTGATTAGTTCTTGAATATGTTGACTTAAGCCATTGGCGTTCCAGAGTGCAATTTTATACACTAATACTTGCTCCATTTTAATTCAATTTCGAAACAACGATTGTAAGTAAATTTAATAGTGTCGCAATTTGTTCTGTTTGTTTTTGTATTACGTTCCGTAGTTCTAGAAATGATTGTTGTAGATTTGAAATCGGATCAGTTTGCAACGGATTGGTTGGGATTGGTTGCGTAGAATTGCCCTTTACGGCTCTCGCATAGTCTAAAATACTGTTACCGTTAGGTGTCTGATGTAATGTTTCCTGTACGCTGTTTTTTGCAACAACTTGGGTGACAAATTTTGAGCTGACCGTCTGAGTTTCCGGTGGTGTAACTGTTCTTTCGCGTAAAGGTGGAAATTTTCGTTGTTTAATCTGTTTGTATATTTCGCAACCTTTGTAGTTAGAGGGATGGTCTCCTCCACACAAAGCGCATAATGGTGGGGCGTCCTTCTGTTTACCACAAATAGTAGTGTCATGATTATCACCGCACTTCACACAACGAAATGGTCTGTTGCAGTACGCTCTTGAATGCCCGTACCGTTGACATCGCTTACATTGAATAACATCGTTTTTTTGGTAGGGTGGCTCAAATTTTATTTTGGCGTTTTGCAACAATTCTATTTTATAAATATCTTTGTTATTAGAAGCCGGTTCTAAATCTACAAAAAAAAGCGAAAGAGGTTCCTTTGTAATTCTGTGCCGTATGTTCGAGATGTTCCGTACGGCATGGTTATGCGTAGCCAGTTCTTGTATCACGTCATTGACGTCAACTGAGTAGTGGACGTGACGTAGAACAACCCGGAATGCACGGCACTGTTTTAGCTGGTAGGTGTGGAAGTCGATTTTAGAAGACTTCAGATTTTTTATTATCGTCGAATATGCACGGCTGTTGTTGGCGTTCAATTTCATTTGGCTTCGAGAGATAATTTTGTACACATAATCGGTTTTGTTTACACCATTGCTGGTGATTATATTTAAAAGCAGTTGCAGGTTGCTAACGCTGGGAATAAAGACAGGGGGCGGCTTTGGTTCTGTTGTAGATGAATCGTCTTCCATGTCGGAATTGTCTGACAACACATCGTAAGCGTTGCTGAGTGGAAACGCTGTGGCTGTACTATCGAGTCGCTTCCCTGCACGCAAATCAGTTGATGACTTTTCTGCCTTTCTTTTATTATTTCTCGCTCTTACAACAGTAAAATCGTCTTGTGGTTTTAATGGTAATGTCGGTATGTCCTTGTCAGCCGATAAATTACGTGATTCATTAACGAGTCTTGGATCCCGAATGAATCGTTTTTCCGATGTGTGAGTTGCAAATTTATCAACACATGTTTTAGTAGCGCCTTCTTGATCGGAAGAGGTTGAAAATTCGGCGACCGATAAATTGTTATTTAAATGCCTACTACTAGAACAATCGATATCATATGATTGGGTTAAAGAAGAAGAACCCTGTGTCGACATTTTAAAATGTAACCTCACAATGTTTTATTTTAATAAAACAAACAAAAAAATATAAATTTAAAAAGTCGTTTAGCAATTAATAAATAAAATTAGCAACTTACATATTTATTCACCATTCACACACAATCACACAAAAACAATCGTCAAATCAACAATGTTTTAACAGAAAACAGTGGACAAACTCTGCAACTGTACCTCACAGCACACAATCGTGAATCAAGGTGTAAATAATTTAACACTCCACCTGTCTGTTATGGGCTATACTCTAAAATATAATGATTATATTTATAAAATAACTAATTATTTATATTTTATAATAACACTATAAAAACGTATAACTTTTACTGCATTTTTAATAAAAAATGAACATCCTACAAATGCAATATATGCATAGAAAACAAAACATCCTTGACATTTAGACCTACAGTAATCCATATTGCGTCTCTAATGATACTTAACCTCTTTGTCTATTTATTAGTTATTTATTAATTCCTTTTATTTTCCATTATTCGCTCTCTGTATCTATACACTGTTCAACCTGACATTAATTTACATTTATTATTCATGTAGGCCAATCCTATTAATACTTTTATCATTACTTTAGATGTAATAATATAATAAAAAATATATATTCAACGATATTTATGATTTTATTATAGGATAAGATGAACGAGTCAGTAGCTATCTTTCTTCCTGGTACATCGATTTCATTTGACCGCACTCAATTCAATTATGTATTTATTTATTTATATTTATTATATATTAATATAAAACTCAACCTTTTTTACTCAAATAGTTTTCTATCAATATTTATTATTGTACTTGTCAAAAATTTATCGTAGGAAATTTATGTAAGTTTCTAAAAATGTAAAAAACAATGTAAAAATTTATATTTATAAGTTATGTATTTAAATTACATAAATATAATTTTACATAAAAATAAAATACAATAATAATTATAGTTATTTTTCTGTCTACAGATAAATATGATTAATAATATTTAATCTATGTTACTTAAGTTTTTAAATCAAGGTCGAATAATGGAATTTTCTAGATATTTTATGATATGATTAATTATGCACTTCTAATTTATTGTTCAATTTGTTAACCTAATACCCTGAAAAAACTTAATTTTACATTTTTAAATTGGTAATTAATAGTTAACTCTGTTGTTCAGGTCGTCAGATGAAAGGCTGGTTTGAACCTGTTTACTAAGTAAAACGAGGAGTGAGGTGTTTTACAATTGCCTTCCTTACTAAGTTGAAAATTATGCTTATCAGCATGCCAGGCCCCCTAAAAAGTACATTTTTTCCACTCTGCAAATGATACCTTCACTTCATTCACCTTAGGGTCTGGCTGTATAATGAAATTCATTACTTTCAGACGAGATAACTCTGGTTAGTGTTTTTACACCTTTACCACTTCTGTTCTTAAACGATTCAGTCATTTAATTGGCTGACCATCTGATAAGAAACGAAACTTTTTTTTTAGCCCTGCAACTAACAGATTTAGTTAACTCTCTAGTGGTTCGATTACTGTTAATCTTCCCTTAACGACCACTTCTATTTACGAGAATTTGTTTTAAAGAACCGATTTTAATTTATTTATGATCAATGTGTTCTTTAAATTTCTTACCCAATCATTGGAATTTAAAAAAATTTTGATTAAAAACTATCAAAAACATGTTGAAACTACCTTGGTACTTCAACGTTGAAGAATATAGCAGTGTTTAAGGCTTAGTCAACTATAATTCCGCAGAATAGCTGCAAGTGTTTCAAATATATTGTAACACCTAAGACTAGGTTCGGTCGGGATTTGGGTATAATAAATAACAAAAAAACTTATACTTTAAACTTATTGTTGTTGTATAGGTCATCAGCCGAAAGACTGGATTGAATCTCTAAAAGCTTTACTTAGTAAAACGCATCTACTTTCCACCCTGCAAATGGAACCTTCACTTTATTCACTACAGGGTCTGGCTACGTAATGAAATTCATGACTCTCAGAGGAGATAACTCTAAGTAGTGTCTTTTACACCCCTAACACATCTTTCCTTAAATGCTTTTGTCATATAACTGGCTGACCATGCAATAAAAAACTGAACTACTTTTTGTAGCCCTGGAACTAGAAAATCGAGTGCAAATAACACTCCATCTGCCTGTAATAGGCAGACTTTAAACTTGTAAGAATTAATTATTTTTTAATGCAATTATACTTAAACTTAGCTCACTAACATAAATAATTAGATTACTTCAATTAAATTAATTAAAAAACTTAAGCATAAACAAAACTTGCTATAATTAAGACACTATCACTTAACAATCAAAACAATTCATTTACCTGTCCACGACCAATTATTACCAAACGTGAACCCTTGCATCTACAAAACTATGAGTCGGATTTTAACTTTAAATAAAAATTTAGCTCATTTTATTCTGCGTTGGGCTATAATAATCTTATATTTTTAATGCTGTTTAAAAATTGCCTTATCGAGGTTAGAAGATAAAAAGACCTGCTTTTTGCTACCGCAACAAATTTCATGCGTTTAGAGACGTGTAACGAGATAACTATTTGACTGAAAAGTTTGAAATTTTAACACAACATAGAAAATTATATTCTTACAGCGTGTACGAAATTTTAAATTCGTACGTTATTTAAATTTTGATTTATTAACAATATTCTGAACCCTTGCTATCTCGGTAACCGCTCGATCTTTCGGTACAGGCAAATTATCGTTTTATTCAGCGTAAAGAACTTAGTACAAATAAGTTAATAACATAAAATATTGATTATCCAATGTTGTGGTAGAATTTTGAAAATTTTGAAAAAATGGACTGGGTAATTCGGGGGCGGGCGCTACTACCCATACGTATACAGGATGTTTGCGCTTATACAGAGTGTTTCAGGAGGATCTGTCATACTGCACAAGCTTATTCCTCTCATCAAAATAATTAAAAAGTTCATGTAAACATGGGCCCGGAAATGCTTCGTTGGCGAGTTATACAGGGTCAAAGATTTCACCTGAACTTCAGCTCCCTCAGTGAAATTAACTCACACTGAAATTTTTAGGGTATTTAAAAGAAAACTATTCCGTTTTTATTGACTTTATTTACATTATTTTTTGAGAATAAAATTCTCTACAATTTGTATTGAACATTTTTCTTTGTTTATAGGCAACTTAACGGAGTTATCGTAGTCCAAACGCAATAAAAGTGTTTTCGACGCTAACCTCTTTTGGTTTACCCCGATTTTCTCCTAAACTATTGGAGTTCTGGGACAGGTTTTATACGATTTGTCAGCTCTTTTTACATAAAACTTATCTAATTAACAAACTCAATTAACACCCTTAAAATTTCAGTGTGAGTTAATTTCACTCAGGGAGCTGAATTTCAGGTGAAATCTTTGACCCTGTATAACTCGCCAACAAAACATTTCCGGACCCATGTTTATATGAACGTTTTCATTAATTTGATGAGAGGAATAAGCTTGTGCAGTATGGCAGATTCCTCCTGAAACAGCCTGTATAAGCGCGGCCAGTTTGATCTTGAGTCAGTTACTTGATCTGTCATTCAGTGAGTGAATTATACCGTGTAACAGATACGTTTGTGAAAAGGTCCAGCGTATACTGTAGACGTCGTATAATCGTTTGTAAGTAACTTGAAGTTAAATTAAATGCGAGATAATCTCGTTACTGGTTAAGTTCATTTAATGTCATTAATTTATTATAATTAGTTCACAAATATCTTATTATAAGTATCTTAATTGAAATTTATTTATGGATTTAAGAAACTTATTAATTGTAATTTATAGCGTGTAATAAATACTTGCTTGTAATTTTAACCATACTATTTTGTTAATTTTTTATTTTACCCAGATCCCGAAACGGACCTTAGCTATAAGTGTCACAACATTATAATTTCTCAGCATTCATATATTCAGATACTCCGCCAAAAGAAAATTAAAATCGTCAACGTTTTTAAAAAGATTGCAATAATCGTTTTTCACGGTGTTTGTTTTCCAATTCCATTCTAACAGGAACGCTTGTCCCATATTCCTCTTTAAATTCTTTCTATTATTTTTTTTCTTCGAGGATTTTCATTAAATATTAGCTGTTATTTTTATTTGAAATTAAATTTCTTTTTATCTTATCCTTTTTCATCTTGTTCGTCGTTCACTCAAACCCTTTCAAAATTTAATCAATCTTTTCTTAGAATATTTATTGTCTATATATATATATATATTCAACTTTAATAAAATATTTTAAAAAATCTGTTTTTCTTAACAAATCGAGTAGTCGAGTAGTTTGGTACCTTTTGCTGTCATTTGAAAAGGTTTGAAAGATCCTAGAATAGCAAAGTAATTAAGAAATTAAAAACTTTTAATTAAATTCTTTTTAAAAAAACTATAACAAGCTTCAGTACAACTTTAAAAACTAATTTTGAAGTATTTAGTTTATAAATGTAATCTTCTTTTTCCCGATCAGATAATCTTATAAGAAGTTGAAGGCTTCTTAATTTTCCTCCTTTTTATTCCCCCTTCTTCTTTATCTTCATCTCATCCTTTTATTTCTAAGCTATCTAAAAGATTTTTTTATCGTTTGTTTTTCTACCTATACATTTATCTATTCATCCGTCAAGATTTGCCCATAACAGGAAGGTGATGTGTTAAATTATTTTTACTCGATCTGCTAGTCCCAGGGCTTTAAATTTAGTTCTGTTTCTTATAATATGGTCAACCATCATATTATCATATGTATCAATTATCATATTATTATCAATATCAATTATCATATTATCAATTATATGATTGAAGCATTTAAGGACAGAAGAGGTTCAGGTGTAAAAGACACAGAGTTATCTTCTTTGACATTAATGAATCATACAGCCAGACCATGTGGTGAATAAAGTGAAGGTGTCGTTTGCAGGGTGGATATTAGTTGCTATTCAGAGGGCCTGGCATACTTTTGATAAGCAAACTTTTTTACTCTGTGAGGAAGGCAAGGTAAACCATCTTACTCCTATTGTTCAGTAAAGACTCTAGAGGTTCAAACCAGCCTTACAACAATGACCTAAACAACACCGGCAAGATAATCCCAACAATTTTATTTAAGAATCAATAATATTTGCCCATATTGGTATCATTTTCTTTGAATTATTTTTCCGAAATTGGGTCATTTAATAATAAAGAATTTTTTTCACTTGAATAAATAAATTTAAAAAATCTTGTGCATGGTCAAATTTAGAAACAACAAAAGAAAAATAATTAGAATGGTCCGAGGAAGTAAGCTTTGATACATGTAGTTTAAATGAATATAGTACTACATGACGATTGTTTATTAAAACCCCTTCTCGTGTAACACAAAATAAGAGAATCAAAAGCCGTGTTATTTCTGTCGATTACCTTTCCGCAAATCCAATGAACCGTATCTTTTTTAAAAGTTTTACGTTGGTAGGCATGTTGATATGGAGTGGTTTAAAGCGTTGAGTTATCGGTCCGTGAACACAGAACCATACCCCAAGTCAAAAGACAGGAGCGTGAAGAGTTAAATCCAGGAAGGGGTGAGGTAATGTTGAAATTCATCGTTCCGTGAAAGGTAATCTACAACCTAGTGATATTTTATTACCGAAGTACTATAAGTAAAAACGAGTACGTAGAACAGTAGCCCAAAAATTTTAAAAAAGTAAAATTAATTACAAAATCTAGTGTGAAACATTCACACAACTTTTTCTTGCTAATGAAAATCATTACCTAATTTTAATCATGATCACGTTAAATTAAAATCAACCACTGTTGGATTTAGATTTTTATGAGAAAAATGTTGAAAACCACTAATTGACACTAAACAAAACCCTGTAGGAAAAACTACTTAATAAAAAGTTGTAGATTTTTCTCAGAAGAATGAGAAAATAAGTGGAAATAATTTGCACCATCAATTGTAGAAAGCTCCAATATTTGGAACATATCATTGCCAAAGAATCAAGATATTCGTTACTACAGTAAACTCTCCGTATTTGTGTGGATTAGGTTCCGAAAATTTGCCGCGAATACGGAAATTGAATTAAATTAATAAGCAATGCCTACACGTAGTATACACATACTGTAGAGTACATACTATACAGAGTGTGTCGTAATGACTCGGGTTACGAAAATTCAGTACAAAAAAAAATTCACTTATAAGAATGAAACAAGTACTGTACGAAAGAGCACTTCAAATAGTTTTTTCCACATATTATGGGCAGTTAGTTAACCGTTCGACCGCTAGGCGTAGACAGTAGAGAAAATGGCTGCCACGGGAAGCGAGAAGTCGTTTTGTGTGTTAGAATTTCACGTGTCAAAGTCAGTAATTACTGTGCAACGTGAGTTTCGTTTGAAATTTAATAAGGATCCACCAAGTGACAATTCAATGCTTGCGTGGTAGAACAATTCAGTGAAATTGGTTGCTTGTTGAAGCGGCAATCAACTGGTCGTCCATCAACCTCAGATGCCAATGTCGAACATTTGCGTGCAAGTTTTATTCACAGCCCGTCAAAATCGACTGCGTCTGCAGGCAGAGAGTTAGGAATTCCGAAAACAACGGTGTGAAGAGTTATCTGTAAACGTTTATTATTCAAATCGTACCATCTTCAATTAATGGAGCATCTATCTGATGGAGATAAAACAGGTCGGAACAGGTTGGTGGATAGGACGCGCGTCTGTAAAAGACCAACACATTATGCTGTGACCACCAAGATTACAAGACCTCACGCCATGTGACTTCTTTCTCGGGAGTTGTGTGAAAGACAAAGTGTTTATCCTACCAATGCCGAACGATATCGCTGAACTGAAGGATCGCATAACCAATGCAATCAACTATATCGAAAGGGACATCTTAGAAAATGTTTGGCAAAAGCTAGACTTTCGTGTTGATGTGTGCCGTGTCACCAAAGGAGCACATATTGAACATTTACAGATATTTAAAAATAACTATTTGAGTCCCTGCATCGGCCCGTACTTCTTTCATTTAGGTAAGTGAAATAGTATTGTTGTACTGCATTTTCGTAACCCCGAAGAATATTATGAAACGCCCTATTTATAACTTATGCTAATTATATTGTCGCCAACGCCCCACCATTGTCAGCGCTGCAGACGGTCCTAGAACCTGCCTGCCGCGGGGAGCACTACTGACACGCAGGAGGCAGTACCTCCATTCCGCCGTGAAGTGGACTCGCCGGAAGCGGCTCGCTTAAAGCGGCCACGCTGGCCTGCGAGACACACTCACTATCCAGCTCCCGAACTGGGAAGAACAAGAAAGAAGAGAGCTAGCAAGGAAAAAGAAGAGCCCAGCTGAGACCGGACGCACCATCCCTGGTCGAAGCTACCGGTGGCGGACGCACATTCCCGCACCGGTCAGCCTTCTCATACTCAGCCGCCGAAGGAAGCCCGTGCGTACCTGATGGCACCACGGTGAATGTAGAGTTCAGCGCGGGACCGGAGAGAACCTCCTCGGCCGCGCTATCGGCCGACCCAACACTGCAGTGGAGCTCTGGGGGCCACCACTGTCACGCTCCAGTGGGGACCCAACTGCCGTTGAGGGAGAGCTAGGCCTGAACCCGGTAGCCGAGCCGTCACTCTTCGGGCTCCGCTCTCAACACGCTTCCTGCTATCTACAACGGCCCTTTTCAGCAAAACACAACCGGCCCTTTTGAGGGCCACCACAAAAAACAAAACGGCCCTTTTCAGGGCCACCAACCCGCTTTATACAACAGTACTTCTCAGGACCCCCAACCAATTAAACGGCCCTTTTCAGGGCCACCAATGTCGCAAGCAAGGTTTTGCCACATGTCATCTTGTGTTATGCATATATAAATATCCATAACTTACCAGTTGTTAAACCAATAAACTGTAGGTACTGTATTTATGTACGATATAAAAGCACGTTATTTAGGAATGAGTAAAGAACATATTATTGACATGCTACTGGTCTAACTAACCACTCAATCACATAAATCACAACGGATAAGATTTTTGCAATTTCGTACTTTTGGTTTCGTTAGTGTTCAATCAGTAACTTTATGTAGCTTTTTCCTGCAAGATATTAATGTAGACTGCTTTCAGTTCGTCAAGAGAATATTTAATGCATGAAACACAATCAGCTATGTTAAATTGTTTCCAACACTAACAAGATTTAGCATCTGCATCCATAGCGCCTAAAATTATTTTGAAATTACGCCTTACTATTATAGTTTGAATGCTTAAATTTCTCTTTCATTCCGCAGCTCATTTCTTGAACGTTTGAATTCTTTTTCATTTGGAACAAACAGCGAATATTGAATTTAGCTCACCACGAATACCGAAAACGGTAACAAAAAATAGAACCGCGAATACGGAGAATACACGAACTGGCAGAGGAAAAAGGTGTATTCGTTTCGAAATCTGAGAACTAGGTTTGGAAAAAGCTCAGATGAGTTTTTAGTAGCGCAATGAACCAAGCGAAAATTGCTCTGATGATCGCCAAATTTGGTAAATAGGCACCTGAAGAAAAAGGATACACATTCCTTCACATTTACCTGCTACAATTTCAGTTAATTTTTTTAATGTTTAATTAAATTAACTTGGTTAGTTCTTGTATTCTGTTACCTTTTCAAAAATTTGGTTTATGTATTTTATTTTGTTTGTATTTAATTTTAATCTTTGAGTAACATACAAAAAGTGCTCCAACTATGTTTGACTATGTAGTAAGCAGTTCTGCAATATTGAAAGAAAAGAAAAATGTGACTCAGTACTCATTAAAAAACTAAATGCATTTAAAACCATATAAAATTCTTGAATATTACTTCAGAATTCAGATTAAAAATAAGTCTTTAAAAAACATTTTATATAAGTTTAACCTACTGTAGTTTATTTTAAGAATATTAAAATAAAATAATGGTACTATGATCTTAATAAAGTAATATACAATTTGCATGGAAAAAACCACGAATATTGTATATGTGAAAATAAACTACAATATATTTTTGTGTATTACAACGATAAAAAGGAAATGGTTTTATTATCAAACTACATCCGGTCTAGAGAAAAAATTGTTGGATAGTTACATAAAAATTGTTTCCTGTAATAAAATTTGTAAAGCCAGAACAGTATTTAATATTTTCCAGTTAAATTGTCATCTATATGTTTTATGTATTGTAAAATTTATTAAATTTTTTTTATCTGTCTTTGATATTTATTTTTAGATATTCATGCACTTTGTTATATTAAATTTCATTCGGATACAAATACGTGTACTTTAATTTTATATTCTACATATTTTAAAAAGAAATTAAATTTTACATTATGATAAAGTTAAGTGTTATCAATGACAAAAAAATATATTCCTTCAAGTGTATCAAATATATAAATTCCAACAATATATTTGAAGTTTTAAGTTACTCTTCTATTTCATTACTGGAATTGATCGATTGAAAAGCTACTGCAGTATTTTCTATGAGATGCTCGGAAAAAATTTATTGTGTTTAGTTGAGTAGTTTTATTTTCAACTTACGGTACATGTAGATAAATTCTTACAAGTTTATCTCATTGGAATGATTCTTTGTCTCACTTAAATCATTTAAAATTAGTTATAAAGCACTTGTAAGAAAACTAGGTTTAAAATTGTTTAATATCTATCGAAAAATATTTGTTTTATATTTTTCTTTATATTCTTTATATATTTTATTTGATAGATTAATCCTTTCACCCATATGTACTTGGTTCAAAAATAATTCCTAACTACTAATTTTGGCTTCTGAACTTCTCACGCCACTATCTGACAATCTTATAATGTTGAGGTCGTTTCAGCTGCACTAGAATCAAAAGCCTACTGTTTGGGTATATTTGTGAATCTATTACAGCCCTTTCATTGTGTCTAGTACGTGGCTCTTCTTTAAAAAGTAAAATATATAGTCTACTAGATTTTTATGATAAATCCTGCG